>CM039672.1:69600994-70850994 GCA_022496015.1 Hordeum marinum
TGCCCCCCGCCGAGGAAGAACGGAAGACACCAACGGTCGGCGATGATGAGTGCATTGAGGAGCCCCCCAGCAACAAGCGCCGCAACTACGGCCACTACCATGAGGAGGGTGGCCCAACTCACTTCTGCAGGGTCATCCTTGCATCAAAGCATGAGTGCATCCCCATGCCCCTGGACTTTACCAAGCACTTCGCCGCGGTGCCGACGGAGTTCAAGCTGAAGAACAATACCGGCTACTCCTAGAGGGTGATAGTCAAGCTGATGAACGGTAGGGTGACCCTGGAACAGGGTTGGGCCACCTTCGCTGCCGTTCATCAGATCAATATCATCTACATGGTGACGTTCAAGCTCCTCACTCCCTGTAACATCCCAAATTTTGGAATGTTATAATTAATACTAGAATGATTGTTTGTTTGCTTGAGTGATTAAAATTGAGTGAAAATTTGAAACTTTTAGAAAAAAACTTTTGAATGAGAGGGAATAAAATGACTTTCCCATGTGATTTAAATTTCATTTGAAAATATTTCAAATTCAGAAACTTTATGCAACTCAATGATTTTAATGAGAGAGGATAAAAGGACTTCTTCAAATTGTATGAAATATGAGTTGGAAGTTTAAAAGAAGGATATGAAAACTATTTGAGAAATTCTCATATGGAGTTTCACTTCCATATTTGAGTTCCCTCTTTGAATTTGTAAGCATTCAAACCCCTTGACAAATTTTGAGAGGAGTAACATGACACTCCACACCAGGGACATCTTGGTGAAATATTTGAGCAATAAAACCAGGGGGTCATTTGAAAAATATTTGCAAAAGGATTTAAAAATCAAATAGGCAATTTTCTGAAAAATAATTTTTTTTAAGTATTCAATATGACAGAGGAAAAATGTTCATTAAATGGCATTAATTGTCCTGGTCATTTTGGTATAAAGATCTGTATTTTTAGGAAAGTATTTAGGGATATTTTCTTAATTTTTGATTCGCTAGAAATAGGAAAAAGGAAAGCATTTAAAACGTTTAAAGACCCAGCCGGCTCACTTTCCTTATCTCCCTCCCCGACTTTCCTTCTAATCGGCCAACCGACGCCGTGCCCGCTCTCTTTCTCTCTCAGACCGCCTGGTCCCACCGCCTGACCGCGTCGTCCCCGCGCCCGTCTTCCTCCTCCATCCCCTCCCCTTTCCTCGCTGGCGACCCCGAGCCGGAGATCCCTCCTCCTGTCCCTCCCCTCGAGCCCCGACCCCTCCTATGTAAAGCCCGAGGCCCCCTCTACCCATTCCCCTCCGAAACCCCTCTGCCCGTGCCCTCTAGCTGCCGTAATACCTCGCCGAAGATAACCACGGCCGCCGCGCCATTTCCACACCACCACTCCACCCCGCCATCCCCGAGACCCTCTGAGGCCACCGTCGACCTCGCCGCACTCGTACGCACCTCCCAGTGCCCTCACCCTCACCGGAAACCCTCTGGAAACGCCGCACCACCACCTCGGCGGAGCTCCACCTCCACCCGAAGCCCCCCCCCAAGCTCGCCACTGTTGCCTCCGTCGTCCCCAGCCACGTCCAATGCCACCAATCGACGTCGGAGCCTCGCCGCCGTCGTCTAGACCCCACAACTACCGCGGAAGACCACCGGAGACGCCTCCCCGACAACCTCGCCGTCCCTGCCTCGCCCGAGAAGCTCCATCGCCGGCAACCTCTCCTCTGTGAGCTCCCTCTCCCTCTCTTAGCCGTTCGATCGTAGATCTAGGGCCACGATTAGAACGTGCATTTCATTTTAAAACACGAACCGTTTTTTGTTAGTCACCGGCCGTCCGCCCGAAACACTCTAGCACGCACACTCCGTAGCCAATCAGAAGCAGCCACGTAGACCACTGACCGTTAGTTAAATTTTTCTTTTTCTGTTTTTGTTTTAGAAAACAGAGTGTGTTCTGTTTTTGTTTTTAGTATATCTTTTAAAATATTTAGAGTTTTGATTGATTCTTTTTGCATTGTGTAACAAATTTTATCTAGTTTCTCTAGATACCAAGTTTGACTATTTTTGAATATTAAATTTGAATTTAAACAGATCTGAATTAAATCTTGTTTTCTGAATAACTTGAGTTTAAAATTTTATTTTTGAATGAATCTTTTTGCCACTAAATTGTATTAGTTAGGTTTATCATCTCACTTAGTTTGACAATTTTTAGGATAAATTTGATTAGGGTTTTAAATAAAACAGATTCTGTTTAGTTCATACTAGAGTTTAATTAGTTTAATTTTATTTGTAAATTATTTTAAATCTGAATTAGTTTAACTTTTTGTTTTAGTTTTATTTAGTTCTGTTGTCCAATATTAGGTGATTTATTTTCTGTTAATAAAAATAGTTTTGCTTTGTTTTATATTCAAATGATATAGGAAACTATAATCTTTTCCATTAGGTAATGTTTATAAAACAATTTAGTTTTAGGAGTATTTCTCTTCACAAAAGATTTAAAGGATTTAATTTTAGTATTCTTTCCTATTAAGGATTGTTTCGTTACTAAAAAATAGTTTTGTCCAATTTATATTAGTAGTAGTTTAGCCACCAAAATTTAGATGCCCATTATTTAGTTTTGTTGTTCTTTCTTGTATTGCTCTAGTATTGCTAGTTGGTTTCTTATTTGAAAAATATTTAAAATAAATTTTTCTATAAATTTTTACTTTCTGTTAACTTATTTGGTTTATATTTTGTTTTCTATTATTTTAATATTTCATTTGATTTCTAGTTATTAAGTTCATTAGGCAAAAACCTATGTTGTTTAGAGTGTTTTCAAAATTCTCAGTTGTTCTTCAAAAGTAATTCTTTCTGCTAAGTAAAATAATTACTAAAATGAATTTTGTTAAATTTTACTTTGTGTTTGTTTTGTTACATTACAAAATAGTTGTTTGTAGGAAAAACTAGTCATAGTTGCTTTGATGAAACTTTGTTGGTTTTAACTTTTGTCTTAAGTATTTCTTTCATCACAAACTTTTGGTGTTTACTCTTGTGTTACTTCTTGTGTGTTAGAATTGATTGCTAGCATGATTGCTTATATGAATGCAATGTTTGACTATATAGATTTCCCTCGGAGAGTGACGAATAGTCTATCAAGTTTTACTGAGAGCGATATTATTCTTCATCAACAGTACAGGCAAGTCAGTTTGACCATGTATACCTATGTTTTTATTGCATTAGTTCTTCCATCACCCCAATTGCATGCAAAGTAGGTAAATTGGAAACTTGGTTACTTGATGTAGTATCATGTGGTAGGTACCCCTCAACCCTTTGACACATTGACCCCGAGAAACGTTGATTTGAATTTTGCTATGCTATTAGTAGACGGGGTTGGTTGTGTGATTCATGAGAGTTGTGAGTTAATAATTTTCAAGACCTGCATTATGATCAAGATTTCAAGACTCCGAGTTTTTCAACATACCTCTGGGTGGATGATGGTTGAACGGCGCCCTGGAGAAACCAGTAGTTAGCCTAGGTGTTGCTGGGGAAGTGCCAGTATTCACACGGAAAGGTCCACCCAGGCACAAACAGATGGATGGATGCTTCAATACCCAAGGCTTACCTGCACAGCCACAAGTCATTATGGGCTCTGGCTTGGTTGGATATT
Source organism: Hordeum marinum (assembly GCA_022496015.1). NCBI lineage: Eukaryota > Viridiplantae > Streptophyta > Magnoliopsida > Poales > Poaceae > Hordeum > Hordeum marinum. The sequence goes on from CM039672.1 coordinate 69,604,610, forward strand.
GTGGTGACCCTGGACAGGCGGTGCTACGAGATGTAGAAGAACGGTAGGAAAGGATGGGCACCGACAGAGTCGCAGGGAAACCCTTTGGAAGACCATGTTTTGGTCATCCGTTTCTCAAACACCCTGAAGTGCGAGAAATCAAACGGAGGCAACCAAATCATGTGGGGAACATGTGCAAAACTCTGCAGAGTACTAAAACCTAATCGATTAGCCGTGTCCACGGTCATGGACAGATTGAGCCAAAGGAACTGAAACTATCTGGAACTCTCAACACAATTAATTACATTGATGTGGGTATTAATGTCAACTTGGGTATGAGAATTGGTTGGTGGAACCATCTCATTAATTAACCAACATTTGTAGTAATTATGCTTTTTCCCTCTCTTGTTGTAGGAAAAATTTGGCTTTATGCAAAACCTACTACCCCACTTGCCATATATGCATGTAGAATAGATGATTACTTTACACCCCCTCTTTTGTGACTTGCCGGCATATTCAAAATGCTGACCTACATGGCTGCAACGTCTTATGTTGCAGATAATCTCTACGACGGGTAAGAGTACGATTCAGGGTTACGGTCTACACTCAACCTGCCGTTGGTGTTATTGGGACTCCACTCCCGTTGACTGTTTCCGCTGAGATTTTAAGGTATATATCAGTTTTACGTTAATTACATGTGATTGCACTTTGATATATACATTGATGTACTGTGTGTGCCAGCATACTGATCCAGGGATGGCACAGAAAACACAGAGGCTTGACTCGTTTTGAGTCGGGTCGCTACAGAAATGGTATTAGAGCACATGTTGACTGTAGGACGTGACCCTAGAAACTGGAAAGCCCTTAGGAAATGATTTCTCGAAAAACTTTGTTTTCAAAAGACCTTTTACTTCTCATCTTATTTGAGCCTTATCAAATGATCTCTCTTACCTCAAAAAGTTAGAAAATACCCTTTTCCCCTTGACCACACTAAGGATCAACTGAGACCACTTCGAGAAGGACAAGATATCAAAACAACTAATGGTGACTTCAAAGTAAAGAAGATTTCACCCTGCATTAGAAGAGTTGAAGCTACACGAGTTGAAGACTGTGAAGACCCGAAGAAATTGAAGACCATGAAGAATTTCCAAGATATTATGCCCTAGAAGACCAAACCCCTGTTGTATACTTATGTTAGATGCGATGATTTGTGAGCTGTCATTTGTGTGTAAATTTTCGACAGCCACAACAAAAATCTATTTTCAAAACCATTGTTTGTATTGTGTGTATCCCCTCCTTTCTCTCTCTCTCATCTCATCCCAAAACCTTGAACCCAATAGATGACGAATGAAGCTGGACTTGTGTATTCTGGATCAATGACTCGGTTAGAGACAGAAGAATGGATTCAGAACATGGAGAATCATCTAAGGAGTAACCTTGTTACAAGGAACAAGATGGTCCAATATGCTCTTTGGTACTTTGCAGAAGGTGCTGCAAATTGGTGGAAGATGCATGAAGCTATCCATGATAGGCAAGCATCATTCACTTGGGAAGAATTCAAGATGACTCTGCAAGAATCTCATGTTGTTACCAACACCCAGAAGCCCCGTAGCAAAGATGTGAAGAAGATTTGTGCATGCAAGATATGGGGAGAGATAGGACACACCCAAGAAGAACACAAGGAAGGATGCTCTCATTGTGAAGAAAATCACCGAGCTGAGGAATGCCCAACTAGGCAGGTGACATGTTTATTGTGTGAAGGAACCACTCACTACCCGGCTCAATGCCAAGTGTACCCCAAGGTACAAGAAGTCATCAAGCAGCAGAAGGAAGCCATGAAGGAAACTTTTAGAGAAAAATTAGGAGAACTTGTGATGAAGGAAGATGTTGAAGACCCTGATGGAGAAGGCCTAACCAGATTCTACTCCAATGTCTGCTATTCATGTGTAGAAGAAGGAAATTTCTCACAGGACTGTACGAAGGAAAGAAAAGAGTATCTGGGAAACTTCTTGACAGAAGAAGTGGAGTTTGATCCACAGGAAATTGAAAGTTTGATCGGAACAAAGGAGCCCAACAAGAGAAACCGAAGACGTTCTCAGAACAACCCAATTTCTGCAAAGAAGGATCTGAGTCAGATCATGTGTTTCCGATGCAAGAAGACAGGACATTACTCCTATACCTGCCAGGAGAAGAAGGCTAAACATGAGTAGTCTGAGTTTTGGATTTTGGAAGTAATAAATGTAATAGGTAGCACTCTTACCATTTTGAAGTTATGTAACGGAAGTTTCAGAGTTTGTAATAAATTCATGAGTCAATGGAAATTTATGGTGTCATGATTTATCTTATGTTTTATTACATGAGTTGTTACTCTATGACCCAAGATCTCCGACCATTTTCGAGGATATGAGAAAATATGGTCTATGCAGACATGAGTGCATTTCATTTTAAGTGTGGTAGTAACCACAGGTACCTTTCTGGATAAGTGAATACATGTGAAGAGAATATGGAACCACCTCAAACTATCTGGATGATAACCTTTTAGACAAAGTGCCTTCGAAGCTGGAGGAATGATGGTGATGAAACCATACCCAAGGTTAAACAAACCAATGGAAAGGAAAAATGAACTCCGCAGAGTGGAATCTAGACAAGAATAAGTCTGTGATTGGTTACCTCAAGGGTATGATGGAGTGAACTGAAGGTAATGTTGGAATATGAAACGATAGTAACCCCAAGAGTGAGATAAAGACTATTCAAGTATTCAAGTGAACCCACAAGTCACTGACCTCAGGATTGATAAGGATCAAGCCCCACCTTGGTGCGGGAAGAAACTTGGAAGAAGCTACGCCAGATCAGTAAAACGTTTTTCTTAGGAGTATACGATAACCTGAGAGTTGTGAAGAAACGATAGATGTTTTTGCTTAGCTTGCAGAATCAATGGATTTATCCGAACTTCGTTCGTTGACAAGAGAAATTTTTGCAATGCTTGTGAGGAAGCCCAAGTGTTAGAATACGAGATTCACTAAACCTTATACAAGGTAATGATTTCAGTGCGACATGGCTTGGCCACCATGACGACTTACTCTTATCATTCTCTTGCTATTCGGATTGGTAAATCTGAGTGACTTACCCATAGTAAAGAGACGACGTTCTTTGAAGCTTTTGTTAAGCCTTAGAATGGTATGATGTAAAACCCTTGTACATGGCGGTTGTTGTCATACGTAGGAATTTTACGGTGAGGAATGAAGCCAAGACCCATTTCATTGCAGGATAACCACAAATGGTAGACCACCACGAGATCTTCGATAAGTTAGAATGAACGCGAGACTTATTAGTTAAGAAGACCCAGTATCGGAGGAAATACAATTCTCGTTATGAGAACACGAGATTTTGATTTAAGACGGACGAGCACCACCAAAGGAGCTATCGTAAAGTATGTGAAGAGACAGATGCACCCAGAGGACTGCCATGATTTTGAGGGACCAGTCACTCTCATTTTAAGTGTGGTAGACCCCACACCTTCCAGGACAATGGATTTGTTAGAAGACCCCAAACCCTAACCTTTTCTTTCTAGCCTCTTCGAATCTCGAGGACGAGATTCATTTTAAGTGTGGTAGGTTTGTAACATCCCAAATTTAGGAATGTTATAATTAATACTAGAATGATTGTTTGTTTGCTTGAGTGATTGAAATTGAGTGAAAATTTGAAACTTTTAAAAAAAACTTTTGAATGAGAGAGAATAAAATGACTTTCCCATGTGATTTGAATTTCATTTGAAAATATTTCAAATTCAGAAACTTTATGCAACTCAATGATTTTCATGAGAGAGGATAAAAGGACTTCTTCAAATTGTATGAAATATGAGTTGGAAGTTTAAAAGAAGGATATGAAAACTATTTGAGAAATTCTCATATGGAGTTTCACTTCCATATTTGAGTTCCCTCTTTGAATTTGTAAGCATTCAAACCCCTTGACAAATTTTGAGAGGAGTAACATGACACTCCACACCAAGGGAATCTTGGTGAAGTATTTCAGCAATAAAACCAGGGGGTCATTTGAAAAATATTTGCAAAAGGATTTAAAAATCAAATAGGCAATTTTCTGAAAAATAATTTTTTTAAGTATTCAATATGACAGAGCAAAAATGTTCATTAAATGGCATTAATTGTCCTGGTCATTTTGGTATAAAGATCTGTATTTTTAGAAAAGTATTTAGGGCTATTTTCTTAATTTTTGATTCGCCGGAAATAGGAAAAAGGAAAGCATTTAAAACGTTTAAAGACCCAGCCGGCCCACTTTCCTTATCTCCCTCCCCGACTTTCCTTCTAATCGGCCAACCGACGCCGCGCCCGCTCTCTTTCTCTCTCTGACCGCCTGGTCCCACCGCCCGACCGCGTCGTCCCCGCGCCCGTCTTCCTCCTCCATCCCCTCCCCTTTCCTCGCTGGCGACCCCGAGCCGGAGATCCCTCCTCCTGTCCCTCCCCTCGAGCCCCGACCCCTCCTATATAAAGCCCGAGGCCCCCTATACCCATTCCCCTCCGAAACCCCTCTGCCCGTGCCCTCTAGCTGCCGTAATACCTCGCCGGAGATAACCACGGCCGCCGCGCCATTTCCGCACCACCACACCACCCCGCCATCCCCGAGACCCTCTAAGGCCACCGTCGACCTCGCCTCACTCGTACGCACCTCCCAATGCCCTCACCCTCGCCGGAAACCCTCTGGAAACGCCACACCACCACCTCGGCGGAGCTCCACCTCCACCCGAAGCCCCCCCCCCCCCCCGAGCTCGCCACCATTGCCTCCGTCATCCCCAGCCACGTCTGACGCCACCAATCGACGCCGGAGCCTCGCCGCCGTCGTCTGGAACCCTCAACTACCGCGGAAGACCACCGGAGATGCCTCCCCGACAACCTCGCCGTCCCTGCCTCGCTGGAGAAGCTCCATCGCCGGCAACCTCTCCTCTGTGAGCTCCCTCTCCCTCTCTTAGCCGTTCGATCGTAGATCTAGGGCCACGATTAGAACGTGCATTTCATTTTAAAACACGAACCATTATTTTGTTAGTCACCGGCCGGCCGCCCGAAACACTCTAGCACGCACACTCCGTAGCCAATCAGAAGCAGCCACGTAGACCACTGACCGTTAGTTAAATTTTTCGTTTTCTGTTTTTGTTTTAGAAAACAGAGTGTGTTCTGTTTTTGTTTTTAGTATATCTTTTAAAATATTTAGAGTTTTTATTGATTCTTTTTGCATTGTGTAAAAAAATTTATCTAGTTTCTGTAGATACCAAGTTTGACTATTTTTGAATATTTAAATTTGAATTTAAATAGATTTGAATTAAATCTTGTTTTCTGAAAAACTTGAGTTTAAAATTTTATTTTTGAATGAATCTTTTTGCCACTAAATTGTATTAGTTAGGTTTATCATCTCACTTAGTTTGACAATTTTTAGGATAAATTTGATTAGGTTTTTAAATAAAACAGATTCTGTTTAGTTCATACTAGAGTTTAATTAGTTTAATTTTATTTGTAAATTATTTTAAATCTGAATTAGTTTAAATTTTTGTTTTAGTTTTCTTTAGTTATGTTGTCCAATATTAGGTGATTTATTTTCTGTTAATAAAAATAGTTTTGCTTTGTTTTATATTCAAATGATATAGGAAACTATAATCGTTTCCATTAGGTAATGTTTATAAAACAATTTAGTTTTAGGAGTATTTATCTTCACAAAAGATTTAAAGGATTTAATTTTAGTATTCTTTCCTGTTAAGGATTGTTTTGTTACTAAAAAATAGTTTTGTCCAATTTATATTAGTAGTAGTTTAGCCACCAAAATTTAGATGCCCATTATTTAGTTTTGTTGTTCTTTGTTGTATTGCTCTAGTATTGCTAGTTGGTTTCTTATTTGAAAAATATTTAAAATAAATTGTTCTATAAAGTTTTACTTTCTGTTAACTTAGTTGGTTTATATTTTGTTTTCTGTTATTTTAATATTTCATTTGTTTTCTAGTTGTTAAGTTCATTAGGCAAAAACCTATGTTGTTTAGAGTGTTTTCAAAATTCTTAGTTGTTCTTCAAAAGTAATTCTTTCTGCTAAGTAAAATAATTACTAAAATGAATTTTGTTAAATTTTACTTTGTGTTTGTTTTGTTACATTACAAAATAGTTGTTTGTAGGAAAAACTAGTCATAGTTTCTTTGATGAAACTTTGTTGGTTTTAACTTTTGTCTTAAGTATTTCTTTCATCACAAACTTTTGGTGTTTACTCTTGTGTTACTTCTTGTGTGTTAGAATTGATTGCTAGCATGATTGCTTATATGAATGCAATGTTTTACTATATAGATTTCCCTCGGAGAGTGACGAATAGTCTATCAAGTTTTTCTGAGAGCGATATTATTCTTCATCAACAGTACAGGCAAGTCAGTTTCACCATGTATACCTATGTTTTTATTGCATTAGTTCTTCCATCACCCCAATTGCATGCAAAGTAGGTAAATTGGAAACTTGGTTACTTGATGTAGTATCATGTGGTAGGTACCCCTCAACCCTTTGACACATTGGCCCTAGGAAATGTTGATTTAAATTTTGCTATGCTATTAGTAGACGGGGTTGGTTGTGTGATTCATGAGAGTTGTGAGTTAATAATTTTCAAGACCTGCATTATGATCAAGATTTCAAGACTCCGAGTTTTTCAACATACCTCTGGGTGGATGATGGTTGAACGGCGCCCTGGAGAAACCAGTGGTTAGCCTAGGTGTTGCTGGGGAAGTGCCAGTATTCACGCGGAAAGGTCCACCCAGGCACAAAGAGATGGATGGATGCTTCAAGACCCAAGGCTTACCTGCACAGCCACAAGTCATTATGGGCACTGGCTTGGTTGGATATCGTGGTGACCCTGGACAGGCGGTGCTACGAGATGTAGAAAAACGGTAGGAAAGGATGGGCACCGACAGAGTCGCAGGGAAACCCTTTGGAAGACCATGTTTTGGTCATCCGTTTCTCAAACACCCTGAAGTGCGAGAAATCAAACGGAGGCGACCAAATCTTGTGGGGAACGTGTGCAAAACTCTGCAGAGTACTAAAACCTAATCGATTAGCCGTGTCCACGGTCATGGACAGTTTGAGCCAAAGGAACTGAAACTATCTGGAACTCTCAACACAATTAATTACATTGATGTGGGTATTAATGTCAACTTGGGTATGAGAATTGGTTGGTGAAACCATCTCATTAATCAACCAACATTTGTAGTAATTATGCTTTTGCCCTCTCTTGTTGTAGGAAAAATTTGGCTTTATGCAAAACCTACTACCCCACTTGCTATATATGCATGTAGAATAGATGATTACTTTACACCCCCTCTTTTGTGACTTGCCGACATATTCAAAATGCTGACCTACACGGTTGCAACGTCTTATGTTGCAGATAATCTCTACGACGGGTAAGAGTACGATTCAGGGTTACGGTCTACACTCAACCTGCCGTTGGTGTTATTGGGACTCCACTCCCGTTTACTGTTTCCGCTGAGATTTTAAGGTATATATCAGTTTTACGTTAATTACATGTGATTGCAGTTTGATATATACATTGATGTACTGTGTGTGCCAGCATACTGATCCAGGGATGGCACGGAAAACATAGAGGCTTGACTCGTTTTGAGTCGGGTCGCTACACTCCCGACGCCCTCAAGGTCATCATCTTCGACAACGATGGCATTGAGGTGGTCAACAAGTGCGGGAAGCACGACAAAGCCTTCGCCGCTAGGGACTAGGGATGGGGCACCTCCTTCCTAAGTACTATCGAGTTTGCTTGAACTATGGTTTATGCGTTGAACTGTTTGAACTATCGTTGTGAACTATGTTGTTAAGTAAGCTCTATTTATACTCTTCTCTGTTTATGATGTGTGGTACATGGTTGTGTCAAAGTGTGCTGGTAACCTCACCAACTAGCTAACAGGATCGGGCCCATAGTGGTTTCAAAAGTGCGGCCCGCACAGGACCCAAAAATCTGAAGGTCCCCAATTTATTTATGTAGGCCTAGTATAGAAAAAAAACTAAATGCTACTGGGCGTGGTGGCACCGGAGTGGGCTGGAGACTTTGGAGTCGAGGCGATCAGCGATCGATAGAGCGAACTCCTCTTGATCTTGATCTGGACGGGATTCCCCTCCAAAAAAATGCTACATGCCTCTTAAAAAAAGAAAAAAAAAGGCTATTGGGATTTCGTGGCTAAAGGAAGTTATTGATCGTGGCTACAGGATCGGGGCATCGGGCAACAGAATCGATTGTGCCTACAGGAAGTCAGCCTTGACGCCTCGTATCATCGCCCATCGCCTCGTTTCTTCGTCTTGGCCAAGCCCTCGCCTCGAAAAGCAGCCGGCCCTAGCGAGTTCCGAGTTCGCCTTCGTCTCCTCGCCTCGTCCCTCGTCTTAGATCAAGCCGCCCTCGCCTCGTGCCTCGTCATTACTCATTAGATTGAATCGTCGTTGCCTTCCTCGCCTCTTCTTAATCTCTCAAATTTAGACTTGTCGATATTGTCTTGTCGGATTGATCGATGACCATTTCCTCCAGCCTCTAGGTATGATCTTGTTATGTAAGACATTATATTACATACAATATAATTTTTTTCTGTGATATATATATATTATAATATCTTATCAGTCTATTTTGATGAGATAGGGCCTCATTTTTTAGTTTCGCACGAGGAACCGGATTTTACCAGTCCGGACCTGCTAGCCAAAAAGGTTATCACACACCAGGCGTTGCATACAATCAAACACCATGTCTTGTCTTTGTCTATTAACATGCAGACAACCAAACACCAGACGGCGTGGTTCAGCCCATGCAGCCAAGAAGGCATGCAGACAATTAAATAACTTACAGATAGTGTATTTAAGGTTGTTTTTGCTAAACCATGCTAAGTGAAGAAGGATATGCAACGCAAGTACTGTAGTTGAAAGCAACTAAACACGTCCTAGAGCTTGCCATGTGCACATGCATGCCGACGCCGCTCTGAGATGTTCGACGACGTGAACCACATTCGTTATATATTCCACAGCCATGTGCTCATTCGTCGGCGCGCTGTCGCAATCATGATGGCGAGGTGCGCCCATGAACGAACGACGATAATAACGATGAACCAAGCTCCGGTCAACGCACGCACCGTAATAGAAAGCTCTGATAAATCGTTTGCTTGAATGTCTACTAGTAGTACTAGTATGTACGAGCACTACTTCCCTCAAAAAATGTACGAGCACTACTAGCCGGAAGCATTCCAATCGTTCTAGCTAACTCACGTAACCAGCACAACACAACGGAATTGATCTCGGTAGCCACAGGTTCGACCAAAATTTGTACTCCACGGTTGATTACACGGGGAGCTTATTTACTCAACCGCAGCGAAACATTTCACATCATGGGTCTTAGTTCAGACTTAACACAGTTAGTCGCCAAAACTGACGGTGGTGTCATATAGGAAACAAAATAGACTTTGAGTGTTGCAAAGGGAAAAAAAACTGGATCAAAAAGGGAAGCAAAATTTAAGAAAGGAACAGACAAGAAATTCTTTTCCGATTTATTATAGCGAACCGGCCTTTCTATTACTATTACTATTTCTTTTTTTTCTGTTTTTCTTAGTTTTTGTTTCTTTTATCCTTTTTTAGAATGATCGGCATATAGCGAACCGGCTTATATATGTTAAAAAAATTCGAAAAATAATCTTTTTTTCAAGTTTTGTTCATTCAATACAAATATTTGCATTCTATTTTTTTATAGAAATTCTAAAATAATGCTCTTATCTTTCAAAATTGCTGAAAACGTCAAAACACTGACATTTTTAGAAAAACAGAACATATTCTGAACATGGACATTTAAAAAACTAGATTTTTTTTAAAATAAAAATACGAATGAAATGAAAAAAAATCCCAAATTCCTCCTAACATTTTTGTATTTTTGTATAAAATTTTACAAAGAGGAATATTTTGTAAATTCGGAACAAATTTTGAAAGCTCCGACAATATTTGGAACTCCTCAAATATTTTCTAAATTTGTGATTCAACATTTTCTGAAATTGTGAACAAAATTTAGAAACGGGGACAGGTTCTGAATGAATGGGCTTTTTTTTAAATCCTCGATTGCTTACGCCAGCCCAACACGCCCTGCAGGAGCGACGTCGTCGGGAGCAACTACTTAGCGAACACTCCCTCACAATCGTTTCAACGATCGCTCCCACGCGTCGCCACTTAGCGCGTTCCTAGTCGTCGCCACGTGTAGCGCTCTGAGCATTCCCTTCAAAAAAAATTGTGCGGAAAAACGTGTTTTTCGTTTTCATTTTACGCGAAAAAAGTGTTTTTTTTGCAAGAGGCATGGGTTTTTTTTCTCGAGAGGCACGGTCGTGCCTCTCGGAAAAGGAAAAAAAATATGTTTTCTTGTTTTTTTACGAGAGGCACGGTTTTGCTTCCGTGAAAGGCACGGACGTGCCTCTCGGAAAGAAAAAAAAACGTGTTTTCTGTTCTTTCTTTTTTTTCCCGCGGGAGGCATGGTTTTGCTTCCGCAAGAGGCACGGTTTTGCTATCGCGAGGGCATGGTCGTGCCCCTCCCGAAATGGAAAAAAACACGTTTTGAGATATATAATTTTTTTCCGTGAGAGGCACGATTTTGCCTTCACGAAAGGCACGACCCGTGCCTCTCGGAAAGGGAAAATACGTGTTTTCCGGGTTTTTTCTCTCGCGCGAGGCATGATTTTTCCGTCTGGTTTTTCTTGTGAAAAAAAAGTTCGTCAAAACCTATCAACATGGGATCTAGTTTTGAAGATCTCGATGCGAGAAAGCCAATGATGAAAACTGTTCGAGATTTAAACGCACGGTTTAGGAGATAAAATGTTTTGAAAATACGGATCTACAAAAAAAAGGAAAACTCTCAGGTTGCGACAAGTGACACGCATGCAGTGCGCCACTTGTCGCAACCTGAGAAGGTGGGAGTAGTCGTTCGAAGGTGTACTCGTTAACTAGTAATTTCGGACGTCGTCGCCTAGTTGGGGCAATCCCAATTCGCCACATTTCATAAAATTGCCAAGAAAATGTTCAGAACATTTTTTGAAATTCATGAACAATTTTTGAAACATGAATGTAACCAAATTTGAAAACGTGAACATTCTTTCAAATTACTGAGAATTTTAAAAATACGAACGTTTTTTGAAGGTGTGAACAAAAAATTGTGATTCCTGGAAGATGTTTTGAAACACAAACATTTTTTGAAATTTCAAACAAAATTTGAAAATGAGAACATTTTTTGAAATTCCTGCACATTTTCAAACAGAAGAAACATGAAAGGGGAAAAACTATAGAGCAAAGAAAATAGAAAAAAGAAAAAGAAATAAAAAGGGAGAAAAGTCGAAATAGAATGGGCTGGCCCAGGTCAGCCGCCCCCTCTGCGGAACCTCACCTGTTTGACGCAGCCTACGTCACATAGGAGGTCCCCTTAATTGGGCTGAGGCCTTTCCGTTTATTTTTTTTCAACTTTTTGTTTTTCTTCTCCCTATTAGTTAATTCCTTTTTCTCCTCTTTGAACTTTATTATTCTTTTGGAAACCTGTTCAATAATTTATTAAATAGTTTTAAATAATAAAATAGTGATTTAAATTATTATTTCCTTCAAATATATATTAAATGATTTTAAAACATTTACTTATTTTAATTGTAACACTTCAAATTTATCAGTTATGTTAAAAATTTAAAATAAAAGTTTTAAGTACATGTTTAAATTATGATTCTAAACTATATTTTGCTCAAATCTAGCATGTACATGTACTATGGACATGCTCATCTACTAGCAAGAGCTTGGGTCATTTAAAGAATGTGAAAAACACCATGTTCGACGTAGGGTGTCCATGTGGCGAGAATGCTCAGTTTGAGAGCATGTTGTTCCTTAACACCCGTCAAATTATCCATTTTTCATTGACTTGTATTACTAAACCAAGGTACCATACCAAGTTGCTTTGGTTTTCATTTTTTTTCTGGAGTTTCCTAGGTCAAAAAAGGTTGACAAATAGCTGGACTTGTCGCTATTTGCATATGATGTGGAAAATCGTTCAATCTGGCACGAATGCCTATGATGGTCATGCCTGCCTGCTAGAAAAGGTTGTGTTCACTTCAAGGATGTCGAAAAAGTCATGTTCCATGGAGGATGTCATTCAAACCAGGCTAAGAGCACGCTTTTTCTTGACATTCTCGAATGGTCCCGATTTTTTTCATCGCCTATGTCAAGGCACTAAGCCAAGATGTTTGTGTTTTTGACAAGTTTTGAATTTTAAGTTAACTATGCCTTTTTATTAAAACATGAACATTTTTTCAAAATTGTTAAGTAATTCCCAAACTCCGCCTATGTTGTCTCAACGTAGCCGGTCCCAAGCCCGGATAAAGGAGGAGGGTTGTGATAGGCTTGGCGAGCCAACTCAAAACTCAGCCACTCTTATGGAGATGAAACCCAGAAGATTTTCATTGGGATGTAACCCTCTCAGCGACACGCCACGTCGAAACCCGGGTGTGGTGGAAAATGGGCAAGGGCCAGGCCATCACCCCCCCCCCCACACACACACACACGTGGCATGATGTATCGTGATGTGGATACGATGGTAAGTGAGCAAGGATCGGGTCGTCACATCCTTAGTGGCGCGCTACATCGGCACCCGGGTGTAGTTGAAAATGAGAAAGGGTCTTCACATTTCACTCGACGAGTGCGAAGGGTAAGGAAGCTACCTGAGCCTACGAGGATTCGCTTAGGTAGCTTCAACGTAGGGTCTCTGACATGTAAGCTTCAGGAGGTAGTTGATGTTGGAAATATGCCCTAGAGGCAATAATAAAATGGTTATTATTGTATTTCCTAGTTCATGATAATTGTCTATTGTTCATGCTATAATTGTGTTAACCGGAAACCGTAATACATGTGTGAATACATAGACCACAACGTGTCCCTAGTGAGCCTCTAGTTGGCTAGCTCGTTGATCAATAGATGGTCTCGGTTTCATGACCATGGACATTGGATGTCGTTGATAACGGGATCACATCATTAGGAGAATGATGTGATGGACAAGACCCAATCCTAAGCATAGCACAAAGATCGTGTAGTTCGTTTGCTAAAGCTTTTCAATGTCAAGTGTCATTTCCTTAGACCATGAGATTGTGTAACTCCCGGATACCGTAGGAATACTTTGGGTGTGCCAAACGTCACAACGTAACTGGGTGGCTATAAAGGTACACTACGGGTATCTCCGAAAGTGTCTGTTGGGTTGACACGAATCGAGACTGGGATTTGTCACTCCGTGTGACGGAGAGGTATCTCTGGGCCCACTCGGTAAGACATCATCATTATGAGCTCAATGTGACTAAGGAGTTAGTCACGGGATGATGTATTACGGAACGAGTAAAGAGACTTCCCGGTAACGAGATTGAACAAGGTATGGGGATACCGACGATCGAATCTCGGGCAAGTACCATACCGATAGACAAAGGGAATTGTATACGGGATTGATTGAATCCCTGACATCGTGGTTCATCCGATGAGATCATCGTGGAGTACGTGGGAGCCAACATGGGTATCCAGATCCCGCTGTTGGTTATTGGCCGGAGAGGTGTCTCGGTCATGTCTACGTGTCTCCCGAACCCGTAGGGTCTACACACTTAAGGTTCGATGACGCTAGGGTTATAGGGAATTAGTGTACGTGGTTACCGAAGGTTGTTCGGAGTCCAGGATGAGATCCCAGACGTCACGAGGAGTCCCGGAATGGTCCGGAGACGAAGATTGATATATAGGAAGTGAGGATTTGGTTACCGGAAGTGTTCCGGGTGTCACCGGTAGTGTACCGGGACCACCGGAAGGGTTCCGGGGGTCCACCAAGTGGGCCCACCTGCCCCGGAAGGTTCCGTGGGCTAAGAGTGGGAGGGAGCCAGCCCCTAGGTGGGCTGGTGCGCCTCCCACCCCAGCCCAAGGCGTGGCAAAGGTGGAGGGGGGCAAACCCTAGGCTTAGATGGGCCTTAAGGCCCACCCTAGGGCGCCCCACCTCTCCCTTGCCCTAGCCGCCGGCCAGATGGCATCTGGTGGCTGCCGCCACCCCTAGGGTGGAACCCTAGGGCGCAGCCACCCCTCCTCCCTCTCTCCTATATATAGTGGAGGTATTTGGGGCTGCACAACACACGGTTCTCCCTCTCTCTCTGGTGCAGCCCTACCTCCTCCTCCCCTCGTTCTCCGTAGCGCTTAGCGAAGCTCTGTCGGAGTACCACGCAGCTCCATCGCCACCACGCCGTCGTGCTGCCGGAGCTCTCCCTCAACCTCTCCTCCCTCCTTGCTGGATCAAGGCGTAGGAGACGTCACCGGGCTGCACGTGTGTTGAACGCGGAGGTGCCGTCCGTTCGGCACTTGATCGGATCCACCGCGATCTGAATCGCTGCGAGTACGACTCCATCAACCGCGTTCTTGTAACGCTTCCGCTTAGCGATCTTCAAAGGTATGAAGATCCACTCTCCCCTTGCTCGTTGCTGGTTTCTCCATAGATGGATCTTGGTGAACGCGTAGGAAAATTTTGATTTACTACTACGTCTCCCAACAGTGGCATCATGAGCTAGGTCTATGCGTAGAATCTATGCACGAGTAGAACACAAAGCAGTTGTGGGCGTCGATTTTGTTAATATGCTTGCCGTTACTAGTCTTATCTTGATTCGACGGTATTGTGGGATGAAGCGGCCCGGACCAACCTTACACGTACGCTTACGTGAGACCGGTTCCACCGCCTGACATGCACCAGTTGCATAAGGTGGCTAGCGAGTGTCTGTCTCTCCCACCTTAGTCGGATTGGATTCTATGAAAAGGGTCCTTATGAAGGGTAAATAGCAATTGGCATATCACGTTGTGGTTTTGGCGTAGGTAAGAAACGTTCTTGCTAGAAACCTATAGCAACCACGTAAAAAACTTGCAACTACAAATTAGAGGACGTCTAACTTGTTTTTGCAGCATATGCCTTGTGATGTGATATGGCCAGAAGGATGTGATGTGATGCATTGTGATGTATGAGATTGATCATGTTCTTGTAATAGGGTTCACGACTTGCATGTCGATGACTATGACAACCGGCAGGAGCCATAGGAGTTGTCTTATTTATTGTATGACCTGCGAGTCAATCACAAACGCCATGTAATTACTTTACTTTATTGCTAAGCGTTAGCCATAGTAGTAGAAGTAATAGTTGGCGAGACAACTTCATGAAGACACAATGATGGAGATCATGATGATGGAGATCATGGTGTCGTGCCGGTGACAATGATGATCATCGTGCCCCGAAGATGGAGATCATAGGAGCAAGATGATATTGGCCATATCATGTCACTATATTGATTGCATGTGATGTCTATCATGTTTACATCTTATTTGCTTAGAACGACGGTAGTAAATAAGATGATCTCTCAATAAAATTTCAAGAGAAGTGTTCACCCTAACTGTGCACCGTTGCTAAGGATCGTTGTTCCGAAGCACCACGTGATGATCGGGTGTGATAGGTTCTAACGTTCGCATACAACGGGTGTAAGCCAGATTTACACACGCGAAACACTTAGGTTGACTTGACGAGCCTAGCATGTACAGACATGGCCTCGGAACACGGAAGACCGAAAGGTCGAACATGAGTCGTATAGAAGATACGATCAACATGGAGATGTTCACCATGGATGACTAGTCCGTCTCACGTGATGATCGGACACGGGCTAGTTGACATGGATCATGTGTCACTTAGATGACTAGAGAGATGTCTATCTGAGTGGGAGTTCATTGAATAATTTGATTATGTGAACTCGATTATCATGAACTTAGTCTAAAATTGCCTTTAATATCTATATTGTAGATCCAATGGCCAACGCAAATGTCAACCTCAATTTCAACGCGTTCCTAGAGAAAACCAAACTGAAAGATGATGGAAGCAACTATACGGACTGGGTCCGTGGCTTGAGGATCATCCTCATAGCTTCCAAGAGATTGTATGTCCTTGATGCACCGCTAGGTGACCCACCCATTCTCCCAGCGGACCAAGACGTTACGAACGCTTGGCAGTCGCGCTGCGATGATTACTCCCTTGTTCAGTGCGGCATGCTTTACAGTTTAGAATCGGGGCTCCAAAAGCGTTTTGAGCAACACGGAGCATATGAGATGTTCCAAGAGCTGAAACTAGTTTTCCAAGCTCATGCCCGAGTCGAGAGATATGACATCTCTGACAAGTTCTTCAGCTGTAAGATGGAGGAGAACAGTTCTGTTAGTGAGCACATCCTCAAGATGTCTGGGCTTCACAACCGCTTGACTCAGCTGGGAGTTAATCTCCCGGATGACTCAGTCATTGACAGAATCCTCCAGTCGCTTCCACCTAGCTACAAAAGCTTTGTGATGAACTACAACATGCAGGGGATGGAGAAGTCCATTCCTGAGTTGTACTCGATGCTGAAATCAGCAGAGGTCGAGATCAGAAAGGAGCATCAAGTGTTGATGGTAAATAAGACCACTAGTTTCAAGAAAGGCAAGGGTAAGAAGAACTTCAAGAAAGACGACAAAGCTGTTGCCGCGCCCGGTAAGCAAGTTGCCGGGAAGAAGAAGAACAAGAATGGACCCAAGCCTGAGACTGAGTGCTTTTATTGCAAGGGTACCGGTCACTGGAAGCGGAACTGCCCCAAGTATTTAGCGGATAAGAAGGACGGTAACGTTAAAGGTATATGTGATATACTTGTTATTGATGTGTACCTAACCAGCGCTCGTAGTAGCTCCTGGGTATTTGATACCGGTGCAGTTGCTCACATTTGTAACTCCAAGCAGGAGCTGCGGAATAAGCGGAGGCTGGCCAAGGATGAGGTGACGATGCGCGTCGGGAATGGTTCCAAGGTCGATGTGATCGCCGTCGGCACGCTACCTCTACATCTACCTTCGGGATTAGTTTTAAACCTTAATAATTGTTATTTAGTACCAGCTTTGAGCATGAACATTGTATCTGGATCTCGCTTGATGCGAGATGGCTACTCATTTAAATCCGAGAATAATGGTTGTTCTGTTTATATGAGAGAAATGTTTTATGCTCATGCCCCGCTGGTCAATGGTTTATTTTTGATGAATCTCGAACGTGATGTTACACATATCCATAGTGTGAGTACCAAAAAGTGTAAAGTTGATAACGATAGTCCCACTTACATGTGGCATTGCCGTCTTGGCCATATTGGTGTCAAACGCATGAAGAAGCTCCATGCTGATGGACTTTTGGAGTCACTTGATTTCGAATCATTTGACACATGCGAACCATGCCTCTTGGGCAAGATGACCAAGACTCCATTCTCCGGAACAATGGAGCGAGCAACTGACTTGTTGGAGATAATACATACCGATGTATGCGGTCCAATGAGTGTCGAGGCTCGCGGTGGCTACCGTTATGTTCTCACCCTCACTGATGACTTGAGCAGATATGGGTATGTCTACTTAATGAAACACAAGTCTGAAACCTTTGAAAGGTTCAAGGAATTTCAGAGTGAGGTCGAGAATCAACGTGACAGGAAAATAAAATGCCTACGATCTGATCGTGGCGGAGAATATTTAAGTCACGAGTTTGACACGCACCTTAGGAAATGTGGAATTGTTTCACAGCTCACGCCGCCAGGCACACCTCAGCGAAATGGTGTGTCTGAACGTCGTAATCGCACTCTATTGGATATGGTGCGATCTATGATGTCTCTTACCGACTTACCGCTATCATTTTGGGGATATGCATTAGAGACTGCCGCATTCACTTTAAATAGGGCACCGTCTAAATCCGTAGAGACGACACCGTATGAATTATGGTTTGGAAAGAAACCTAAGCTGTCGTTTCTAAAAGTTTGGGGTTGCGATGCTTATGTGAAGAAACTTCAACCTGAGAAGCTCGAACCCAAAGCGGAAAAGTGCGTCTTCATAGGATATCCCAAAGAGACTATTGGGTATACCTTCTACCTACGATCCGAAGGCAAAGTCTTTGTTGCCAAGAATGGATCCTTTCTCGAGAAAGAGTTTCTCTCGAAAGAAGTAAGTGGGAGGAAAATGGAACTTGATGAGGTAATTGTACCTTCACTCGAACCGGAGAGTAGCGCAGCACAGGAAGTCGTTTCTGTGGAGCCTACACCGGCTAGAGAGGAAGTTAATGATGATGATCATGAAACATCAGATCAAGTTGCTACTCGAAGGTCCACTAGGACACGTTCCGCACCAGAGTGGTACGGTAATCCTGTCCTAGAGATCATGTTGTTGGACAACGGTGAACCTTCGAACTATGAAGAAGCGATGGCGGGCCCGAATTCCGACAAATGGCTTGAGGCCATGAAATCCGAGATAGGATCCATGTATGAGAACAAAGTATGGACTTTGGTGGACTTGCCTGATGATAAGCGAGCCATTGAAAATAAATGGATCTTTAAGAAGAAGACTGACGCAGACGGTAATGTGACCGCCTATAAAGCTCGGCTTGTCGCTAAGGGTTATCGACAAGTTCAAGGAGTTGACTACGATGAGACATTCTCACCCGTAGCGATGCTAAAGTCTGTCCGAATCATGTTAGCAGTTGCCGCATTTTATGATTATGAGATCTGGCAAATGGACGTCAAAACGGCATTCCTTAATGGCTTCCTCAAGGAAGAACTGTATATGATGCAGCCGGAAGGTTTTGTCGATCCTAAAGATGCTAACAAGGTATGCAAGCTCCAGCGCTCCATCTATGGGCTGGTGCAAGCATCTCGGAGTTGGAACATTCGCTTTAATGAGGTGATTAAAGCGTTTGGGTTTGTACAGGTTTATGGAGAACCCTGTATTTACAAGAAAGTGAGTGGGAGCTCTATAGCGTTCCTTATACTGTATGTGGATGACATGCTGATAATGGGAAATAATATAGAACTCTTGGAAAGTATAAAGGCCTACTTGAATAAGTGTTTTTCAATGAAGGACCTTGGAGAAGCTGCTTACATATTAGGTATTAAGATCTATAGAGATAGATCGAAACGCCTCATTGGTCTTTCACAAAGCACATACCTTGAAAAGATATTGAAGAAGTTCAATATGGAACAGTCCAAGAAGGGGTTCTTGCCTGTGTTGCAAGGTGTGAGATTGAGTACGACTCAATGCCCGACCACGGCAAAGGATAGAGAAGAGATGAGTGTCATCCCCTATGCTTCAGCCATAGGCTCTATCATGTATGCCATGCTGTGTACCAGGCCTGATGTGAACCTTGCCATAAGTTTGGTAGGGAGGTACCAAAGTGATCCCGGAGCGGAACACTAGACAGCGGTCAAGAATATCCTGAAGTACCTAAAAAGGACAAAGGACATGTTTCTCGTTTATGGAGGTGCCGAAGAGCTTGTCGTAAAGGGTTACGTCGATGCTAGCTTCGACACAGATCCGGACGACTCCAAGTCGCAAACCGGATACGTGTATATTTTGAATGGAGGGGCAGTGAGCTGGAGCAGCAGCAAGCAAAGCGTCGTGGCAGCATCTACATGTGAAGCGGAGTACATAGCTGCTTCGGAAGCAGCAAAGGAGGGAGTCTGGATGAAGGAGTTCATCACCGACCTAGGAGTGATTCCGAATGCGTCGGGCCCGATGACTCTACTCTGTGACAACACTGGAGCTATTGCCCTTGCGAAGGAGCCCAGGTTTCACAAGAAGACAAGACACATCAAGCGCCGCTTCAACTCCATCCGTGATTACATTCAGGAGGGAGACATAGATATTTGTAAAGTGCATACGGATCTGAATGTCGCAGATCCGTTGACTAAACCTCTCTCACGAGCAAAACATGATCAGCACCAGAATGCTATGGGTGTTCGATTCATCACAATGTAACTAGATTATTGACTCTAGTGCAAGTGGGAGACTGTTGGAAATATGCCCTAGAGGCAATAATAAAATGGTTATTATTGTATTTCCTAGTTCATGATAATTGTCTATTGTTCATGCTATAATTGTGTTAACCGGAAACCGTAATACATGTGTGAATACATAGACCACAACGTGTCCCTAGTGAGCCTCTAGTTGGCTAGCTCGTTGATCAATAGATGGTCTCGGTTTCATGACCATGGACATTGGATGTCGTTGATAACGGGATCACATCATTAGGAGAATGATGTGATGGACAAGACCCAATCCTAAGCATAGCACAAAGATCGTGTAGTTCGTTTGCTAAAGCTTTTCAATGTCAAGTGTCATTTCCTTAGACCATGAGATTGTGTAACTCCCGGATACCGTAGGAATACTTTGGGTGTGCCAAACGTCACAACGTAACTGGGTGGCTATAAAGGTACACTACGGGTATCTCCGAAAGTGTCTGTTGGGTTGACACGAATCGAGACTGGGATTTGTCACTCCGTGTGACGGAGAGGTATCTCTGGGCCCACTCGGTAAGACATCATCATTATGAGCTCAATGTGACTAAGGAGTTAGTCACGGGATGATGTATTACGGAACGAGTAAAGAGACTTCCCGGTAACGAGATTGAACAAGGTATGGGGATACCGACGATCGAATCTCGGGCAAGTACCATACCGATAGACAAAGGGAATTGTATACGGGATTGATTGAATCCCTGACATCGTGGTTCATCCGATGAGATCATCGTGGAGTACGTGGGAGCCAACATGGGTATCCAGATCCCGCTGTTGGTTATTGGCCGGAGAGGTGTCTCGGTCATGTCTACGTGTCTCCCGAACCCGTAGGGTCTACACACTTAAGGTTCGATGACGCTAGGGTTATAGGGAATTAGTGTACGTGGTTACCGAAGGTTGTTCGGAGTCCAGGATGAGATCCCAGACGTCACGAGGAGTCCCGGAATGGTCCGGAGACGAAGATTGATATATAGGAAGTGAGGATTTGGTTACCGGAAGTGTTCCGGGTGTCACCGGTAGTGTACCGGGACCACCGGAAGGGTTCCGGGGGTCCACCAAGTGGGCCCACCTGCCCCGGAAGGTTCCGTGGGCTAAGAGTGGGAGGGAGCCAGCCCCTAGGTGGGCTGGTGCGCCTCCCACCCCAGCCCAAGGCGTGGCAAAGGTGGAGGGGGGCAAACCCTAGGCTTAGATGGGCCTTAAGGCCCACCCTAGGGCGCCCCACCTCTCCCTTGCCCTAGCCGCCGGCCAGATGGCATCTGGTGGCTGCCGCCACCCCTAGGGTGGAACCCTAGGGCGCAGCCACCCCTCCTCCCTCTCTCCTATATATAGTGGAGGTATTTGGGGCTGCACAACACACGGTTCTCCCTCTCTCTCTGGTGCAGCCCTACCTCCTCCTCCCCTCGTTCTCCGTAGCGCTTAGCGAAGCTCTGTCGGAGTACCACGCAGCTCCATCGCCACCACGCCGTCGTGCTGCCGGAGCTCTCCCTCAACCTCTCCTCCCTCCTTGCTGGATCAAGGCGTAGGAGACGTCACCGGGCTGCACGTGTGTTGAACGCGGAGGTGCCGTCCGTTCGGCACTTGATCGGATCCACCGCGATCTGAATCGCTGCGAGTACGACTCCATCAACCGCGTTCTTGTAACGCTTCCGCTTAGCGATCTTCAAAGGTATGAAGATCCACTCTCCCCTTGCTCGTTGCTGGTTTCTCCATAGATGGATCTTGGTGAACGCGTAGGAAAATTTTGATTTACTACTACGTCTCCCAACAGTGGCTACATCAGTGAGGAGAGGCGTTGATATCCTTTGCGTCCAAGTGAAAAAAATGGAGGGGACAAAAGGCGAAGGAGGTGGAGGGTATCGGCTTCAAGCTATGGTACACGGGGATGGTTGCAAACAGAAATGGAGTAGGCATCTTGATCAGCAAGAGCCTAAAGTATGGAATGGTAGACGCCAAGAGACATGGGGACTGGATTATCAGCAAGAGTTCTCAACGTTATCATTGTGTATGCCCCACAAGTAGGCCATAATGAGAACTCCAAGAGGGAGTTCTGGGAATGCCTCAAGGACATGGTTAGGAGTGTACCGATTGACGAGAGGCTCTTTGATGCGGAGCATCCTACGGACATCACCATGGCAAAAGTCTATTTGGCAAGTGACATATGCGACATCAACTTCGCATACATAAAGGTGAATCATCTCCTTTACACGTGTTCACGTGACCCCTTCGAGGATGGTATACTTCTTGACATTCCTCTCGTGTGCATGCATAGGTTTTGCCAGAGCTTCACGCATGACAAGGAGGAGTGCCAGCACCTACGTACGACTACACCATCCGCAAGGAAAGCTTGGAAGAGAAGGAAGAAGAAGCGAGGACAAGACTCTGGAAGTCCCGGACCTTCCGGCCTGCCCGGAACCTTCGGACCTCGGACCTTTCGGCCTCGGCGCACCCCGGGCGTGTCAACTCTTTGGAAACTCCGAAACCTGCCCGGACCTTCCCCGGAACTTCCGGCCTGCCTGCGTGCATCCACTCGGGCTCGAGGCCCATACACCCATTTCTCCCATCACTTACCCCTTCGTGGATACCACTATATATACTCCACCCTCTCCTCCATTTTAGGGTTAGCTAATGTTTGCTCTTGAGCTTAGCTCCATTACTTGCTTCTCCTAGGGAGTTTGTCCTCCTTTGGGAGTAGATCCAAGTGATGCCAAGGCCCCTCTAGAGGGAAGATCCCCTGTGGATTCAAGGCCCCATCTCCCCATGGGATTTGGGATGAACTCTACCATGTATCCTTCTTTCCCTTTGTTGTTCATGTACCTTTGTGGATCTTGTGGGTGGTGAGTCTAGTGGATGTGTGATTGGACTTGTTCTTGAGTGTTTCCTCTTGTGATTTCTCCCTGTTCTTCCCCGTGTTCTTCGTGTTCTTGAGGTTTTCCGCCTCCAATTCTTGAAAGATCGACACACACGGGCTTGCCCCGTATCACTCTTCATAGGAGGAGAACTTAATGGCCACGTGGGCACATCTAACATAGGTTTTGAAGGGGTGCATGGGGGATTTGGCTATGGCATCAGGAATCAAGAAGGAGAAGATATCTTAAGCTTTGCGCTAGCCTACGACATGATCGTAGCTAACACCCTCTTTAAGAAGAGAGAATCACATCTAGTGACTTACAGTAGTGGGCAACACTCTAGCTAGATTTATTTCATCCTCTTGAGAATAGAAGACACGCGTGCATGCCTGGACTGTAAGGTGATACCTAGAGAGAGTGTTGTCCCTCAACATAAGCTTGTTGTTCCTGACTTTTGCTTTTGGATTCATGTCCAACAAGACAAGCATGCCAAAGTCGCTAGAATGAAGTGGTGGAAGATCAAGGGGGAGGTAGCTTAGACGTTCAAGTAGAGGGTCATTAAGGAGGGCCCTTGGGAGGAAGGAGGTGATGCGGACACCATGTGGATGAAGATGGCGACTTGCATTAGTAAGGTGGCCTCAAAGGAGTTTGGAGTGTCCAGGGGAGGTAGAAGAGAAGCTAAAGATACCTCGTGGTGGAACGATGATGTCCAGAAGGTAACTAAGGAGAAAAAATATTGTTTCAGTCGCATATATCTGGATAGGAGTGCAAACAACATATAGAAGTACAAGATGGCAAATAAGGCCGCAAAGCGAGATATGAGTGAAGCAAGGGGTCGGGCATATGAGTACCTCTACCAACGGTTAGACACGAAGGAAAGGTAAAGGGACATCTATAAGATGGCTAAGATCCGAGAGAGGAAGACGAGGGATGTGGAAAAAATCAAGTGCATCAAGGACGGAGCAGATCAACTCCTTGTGAAGAACGAGGAGATTAAGCATAGATGGAGGGAGTACTTTGACAAGCTGTTCAATGGGGAGAGTGAGAGCTCTACCATTCATCTGGACGACTCCTTTGATGATACTAGCAGACGTTTTGTATGGTGAATCCAGGAGTCGGAGGTGAAGGAGACTCTAAAGAGGATGTAAGGAGGAAAAGCGTTGGGCCCTGATTGTATCCCCATTGAGGTGTGGAGAGGCCTTGGGGACATATCGATAGTATGGTAACCAAACTTTCAACCTCATTTGTCTGGCAAACAAGATGCCAGAAGAATGGAGAATTGGAGACGGAGCGTATTAGTACCAATCTTCAGGAACAAGGGGGTGTTAATAGTTGTACTAATTACCGTGGAATTAAAAGATGAGCCATACAATGAAGCTACAGGAGAGAGTCATTGAGCACCGCTTAAGAAGAATGACAAGCGTGACCAAAAATCAGTTTGATTTCATGCCTGGGAGGTCGACCATGAAAGACATTTTCTTGGTACGACAACTTATGGACATATATAGGGAGCAAAAGAAGGACTTGCATATGGTGTTCATTGAGTTGGAGAAGGCCTATGATAAGATACCATGAAATGTTATGTGGTGGGCCTTGGAGAAACACAAAGTCCCAGCAAAGTACATTACCCTCATCAAGGACATCCACGATAATGTGGTTACAAATGTTCAAACAAGTGATGTCGACACTGATGACTTCCCGATTAAGATACGACTGCATCAGGGGTCAGCTTTGAGCCCTTATCTTTTTGCCTTTGTGATGGATGAGGTCACAAGGGATATACAAGGAGATATCCCATGGTGTATGCTCTTTGCGGACGATGTGGTGCTAGTCGATGATAGTCGGACGGGGGTCAACGGGAAGCTGGAGTTATGGAGACAAACCTTGGAACGAAAGGTTTTAGACTAGTAGGACTAAAACTGAGTACATGAGGTGTGCTTTTAGTACCACTAGGCATGAGGAGGAGGAGGACGTTAGCCTTGATGGGCATGTGGTGCCTCAGAAGGACACCTTTCGATATTTGGGGTCAATGTTGCAGAAGGATATGGGGATATCGATGAAGAGGTGAACCATCGAATGAAAGCCAGATGGATGAAGTGGCACCAAGCTTCTCACATTCTCTATGACAATCGGGTGACACAAAACCTAAAAGGCAAGTTCTATAGGACGGTGGTTCGACCCGCAATGTTGTATGACGTTGAATGTTGGCCGACTAAAAAATGACGTGTGCAACGGTTAGGTGTGGCGAAGATACGCATGTTGAGATGGATGTGTGGCCACACAAGGAAGAACCGAATCTGGAATGATGATATACGAGATAGAGTTGGGTAGCGCCAATTGAAGAGAAGCTTGTCCACCATCGTCTGAGATGGTTTGGGCATATTTAGCGCGGGCCTCTAGAAGCCCAAGTGCATAGCGAAAGGCTGAAGCATGTTGATAATGTCAAAAGAGGCTGGAGACCGAACTTGATATGGGAAGAGTCCATAAAGAGTGATCTGAAGGATTGGAGCATCACCAAAGAACTAGTCATGGACAGGGGGTGCATGGAAGCTTGCTATCCATGTGTCAGAACCATGAGTTGGTCGCGAGATCTTATGGGTTTCACCTCTAGCCTACCCCAACTTGTTTGGGACTAAAGTCTTTGTTGTTGTTGTTGTTGTTGTTGTTGTTGTTGTTGTTGTTAAGTAATTCCCAATAATATATAAAAAAATTAAACACTAATTTCAAACCACGTATTTTTACCCAAAAATACCACATGTCTTTCAAACGCAAATACTTTTTAAAATAGTGACCTGAAATTCAAAAAGGGGATGACATTCTAAAACATTTTTAAAATTGTAAAAATATTTTTAAATAAGAAGAAAAAAATTATGGTATTATAAAAAATGTTTCAAAAATTCAGCAGGTTTTAAAAAGAATAATAAAGTTCAAAAAAAGAGAAAACCAAATTAACGAGAAAAGTGAAACAAAACGAAAAAATAGAAAAATAATGGTTAGGCCCTGGCCATTCTAGGCAACGACATTGACCCCGTTGGGTATTTACACTTAGGACTTTTTATCAAATCAATGAACTTTTTTATCCAATTCATGAACTTTGCAATGTCATGCATTGTCTAATTTGAGGAAAAGATCATTAATTTCGAAAATCATGAATTTGATTTTTTATAAATGATAATACATTCATGCTTTTGAAACAAAATTGCGAAAAACATTCATCCTTTTGAAAAAAATTACAATTTTATGAAGTTCAAGAATTTTTTTAAATGATCATGGTTTTAATTAAAAAGTCAAGAACTATTTTTTCTCAGGAGTTTAAGCAAATGAACATTAAAAAAATCTGACGAAAAAAGTTCAAACAAAACCAAAAAACTAAAGAAAACTAGAGAGATGAGGTACACAACAAGAAGAAAAAAGAAAGTAACTATGGACACCTAGTGGCCTTTCCCACATGATAATCCAAAGGTCGTGAGTTCGAACTCAGTTCACACACTTAAATAGGGCATAGACGTTTTGACGGGTGACCCATCATACATACGAAAATGGGTATAATTTATCAAATTGTATATATTATATTTTATCAGCAAAAGTGCATGTGCGTTGTAATGGAAGCAAAAAATCATAATCTCCAAAGACCATGTCCACATTTTGTCGCATACATGAGATACACTATCACTCTCAGTTTTGTAAAATCATGTTTCTTTTTGTAAGTCATGAAATTTTTTGTAAACCCATGCACATATTAAATAATGAACACTTTTCAAATTCTTGAACACTTAGGCAAATTTTCGAACATTTTATAAAATCAACAACAAATTCTTGAATTCATGAACATTTTATACTATTTGCAAACATTTGTATATAACTGTGAACATTTTTTAACAATGTATTTGAATCGGTGAACATTTCTACAATTGACGCGCATTTTTGTTGAAATTGCTAGAATTATTTTTGAAATTCACGATTATTTTTTATTTAACAAGAATTTTTAATTTAATTAATACTTTTTTAAATGCATAATCATTTTTTCAATCACAATCATTTTATGAATGAATAAATTATTTTGTAAGTCCTGAACAATTTTTCAATTTTTAGAATATTTTTCCACTCATGAACATTTATTGAACTGGCGAAATTTAGTTCAATTTCATTAATATTTTTAAATACCAGATTTACAAAAATGAACATTTTTTATTTCCTGTACATGGTTTTCAATATTTCGAATATATTTTGAATAAGAAAACATTGTTTTACAACTTTACGAACATTTTTTGTTCCAAAAACATTTTATGATTAACTAAAATAATTATTTCTAAATTCTTATTTCTAAAATTTTCGGATCTTTTAAGTCCCAAATTATTTTAATTAGATAAAAACGAAAAGGAAATATGAAAAACGAAATATAAGAAACAGGCCGCCCGGAGGGACCGATACAAGCTGGCGCGCTGCCTCTTCTCGCAACGCGAAGTATAGGGGTCCCTACTATATAGGCCAGCCCAGGCGGGGGACTGCCCCGTGCAAAACGTTATTTTATCATTTATATATGGCTTTGGTGGACAATGTTTTATAATTACAGGGGCAATTTACATGATGTACCGTCATAAGCAATAGTCCGTTATTATTACGTATAGGTATAGATACGTTTATTAGTGAGTGAGTGTATCGTAGTGGGGCTCATGTAAAGCAGATACTTCCAATGAAAAAACCATGGTATTTCAATTTCTAATTATTGCACACCGAATCAATCACAAATATACCCACGTCATATTGCTATGCGTCTGAATAAACTCCAAAAATATATACTTTTCTTCATTGTAAAACAAAGCCAGCTAATAGGTAAATAATTTTCTCTTGATATCCTTGATTAAGCTTAAGCTGACTGGCGCCTTGACGGCCAAACATAATAAAAGTTGGGAACTAATTAAAACACTCATGAATTTGAAAGAAAAATCACGAATTTGAGAAAATTCTTAAATTTCAAAAAATGTTCACGAATTTAATTAAGAAGTTGGGAACTACTTTTCTCACGAATTTAAGCAAATGAAAAGAAAAAAACAATTGAAGACAAAAGTCCAAACAAAGGAAGAAAACCAGAAAGAGAAGTCACACAATAAGAAGAAAAAAAAAGTAACCACACACACCTAGTGGCCTTTTCCAGTTTTTTTTTGATTGAAGTTGACCAAGAGGTCCCGAGTTCAAACTCAACTCTCAAACTTAAAAGGTGGATGAGCCATCATACATATGAAAGTGAATACAATTTGTCGAAAGTCTATATTAATATTTTATATGTTTACGGATTTGCTATTTTACAGTCGAGTGTTTTTCAATTCGTTGATAATCAAATATGTGTCCGTCCGTTCTCATGCGGAGATTTGTGCTGGTTTTCTTTTTGTTCGGATTTGTTTCAGGGTTAGTTTTTTTTTTGTCGGGTCCGGTTTTCTCTCGACCGTTTTCAGCTGCACCGGCCTATCTCTGATTTTTGTCCTGTTTGAATTTGGGAGAGCGTGTCTTGTCCCCATTTCATTTTACGAGGCTTGTTTCGATAAGATCGAGGGGAGGAGCAGAGGAGGCGATTCCTCCGGTTCCTAACGATTTCGAGATCTCCCACTGCTCGATCTTGATTTCTCTTCCATCTATCTTCGTTCCAGGCTGTCACGGTATGTTGTTCCTCTCTCTCACCCTCTCCCGCACGCTTTTGCTTGCGATGTGGTCGTGTAGCTTCCGGATCTAGGTTTTTGTTTGATTCCGTGTTGTTCTAGCGTGATTTACCGTTTGTTTGTGTAATTCTTCGAGGGTAGCCGCTGATTATTAGGTGTTCTAGGTCATTCCCCATGCCCTTTGATTTTCCTCTCATGTAGTTGTGGATTTCATGTCGATTAGATGTAGTTGTAGCAGTTGATTATGTTGTCTCATGCCATGTGTTAGTTGAAATTGCTTGATTCTGTAGTTGTAGCTGGGGATTCTTCGATGGTAGCCGCTGGTTAGTGGGTGTGGATTTTATTTTCTGATGACCTGTGTGTGTATTCTGCTTGCCGTTTTATCTGTGTATGTAGTTTTAGATGACCCTTTTGTGATGTACTTCTCTCGTTTAGATACTGTAGTTCCTGAAATCCTCCCTGGTTAAATGCTAGATTAGCTCATAATTTTTCTGATCCTACTGACTAGCATGCAGTTCTTATGCAGGCTCAAGTTTTAGTTACAGTGTAATTTATGCCACCATTTCCGGAGTAATTTGTTATAGAATCTGAGTTAAATTACAGTGTTATTTATCCTGTAATTTCAGCGTAATTTATCCTTACTTTACAGTGGAATTTTAGCCATGTGATTCAGGACTGTATTTGTTGCATGTGTCGTTTTGTATCATGTACGTCATGTGGCCCTTTGTGATGAAGTTCGCAGCTCATGTGATATTTGGTTATGTAGGCTTGTAATTTTCCCCACTATTTTTACAGTGTAATTTCAACGAAAAATCCAGTGTAATTTGTCATCGAATTTGAGTGTGTTTGCACTGTCCAGTATTACAATGCAATTAATCCAAGATTTCAATTGTAATTACAGTGTCCACTAAGGATTCTGTCGTGGTTTTATCACGGCAGATGTTCGGGTGAACGGACTTCGGTTCGAGGCCATTGCTGATGTGATGGACTCAAAGGGGTTGATAGGGACGAGAGACACAAATTTATTCAGGTTCGGCCCCTCAACTCGAGGTAATAGCCTACGTCCTGCTTGTGTTTGTATTGCTTGATGTATCGATTACAAGGGAGCAGACGCTTAGCCTAGTATTCGATAACCTGATCTCTAAGTCGCCCCAGGTCTGCCCTTATATAAGAGGTCTAGACCACGGGTCATACAATTGGTAACCGACTCTCATTGTCTATCCGAGTCTTTCTCTATCTTCTTGTCCAAGTTGTCCCCGGGCGGCTTACACACCCGGGTCTTCTGGGCCACTGTCCGGCCCACCTTATGAGCCGCCAAGCTTCCTGGGCTTTAGGACCACCGGCTCACCTTGGGCTAGTGTACGAGCCGCCAAGCATAACCCGGAGCCTTTAGGGCGGGTCATACCGCGGGGTTATATCCCCAACATTAGGCCCCAGGTTGATTTGAGCTTGCTCACTTCACCATCTTGTCTTGCTCTTTTGGCAAGTCGCCCGGGATGACCTGCCATGACGTCCCGTTGGCCCTGCAGGAAAGATTCGTTGACGTACCCACCAAATCTTTGTATTAAGTGACTATCCCGAAAATCGAGGCGTCCGCCTCGGCCGAAACGTTTCCGTCGCCTAGATTTTCGTGCTCCTTCTACCTTCTCCTTTTAAATAGGACCGCCCCAGGCGATTTAGCACTTCTCCCGCTCGCTTCCTCGTCTTCCTCTTCTTGACGCAGCCGCTTCCATCACTTCTAGTTCCGATGCCACCTCCGCTCCATCGACGACAGGCCGCTGCATCAACCTGTGCGAATCAGAGCTTCATCCGTGTTTCACTGCGCCGTCGCCGGTAAGCCCGTGCTTCTCCTTAGATCCATTACCGCGCCGGTAGGGTTTGCAGGAAGCCCGTCGCCTTCGCGCGGGTTCTTCCGGCGCCGTGGCTCGGGGTCCTCCAACGTCGGCCGCACCCTTGACGCTCACGCTGGCCGCGCCACCGTGCACGGGGCGACCGCGCACAATGCACGGGCCCATCACGGCTCCTTCTCATCGTTTCAGTTTTCGTCTGCTTCGCCTGTTCTTCGCTAGGTCTAAAAATAGGAACCTTTTTCTTTCTTTTGTAGATCCATAAATATAACGGTAGTTTGTGAAAGCTGTTTTCCAGGACTTAGCCAAATCCCCCCCCCTTTGCGTCGGCTCTCATCAGCCGGAGTGTAGCACCTTATACATAGAATCTTTAAACTCGTAAGTCGCCATAGATTTTAATCTCCTCTTAACTCGCCGTGTTTTAATTTTCACAATCTTTGAACCAGCAGAATGTCTCGTGCCTCGAACTCCTGTAACTGGGTTGGGTCGTGCGTTACGGAAGAGTTTTTGATGGACTTTGTTCACGCTGGCACTCTCCCTTCCAAAGATGCCATCCACTGGCGGGTCCCGGGTGATGAACTGAGGCCCGTTCCCCAAGAAGGAGAGGTGGTCGTTTCCTCGGACCATATTGAGCGGGGTTTCGTGCCTCCCGGCTCAAAATTCTTCCGTGATGTCCTTCATTTTTACAAACTCCATCCTCAAGACCTCGCCCCCAACTCTGTCTCAAACATCTGCAACTTTCAAGTGTTGTGTGAAGTCTATCTGCAAGCCAAGCCGTCGGTAGGCCTGTTCTGGGAGTTCTTCTGTGCCAACCATCAAACTGAAGTGAAGGCTGGTCCGAGCCTCGAGCTGGGCGGAATTTCTATCCAAAGGCGTCGGGACATCACCTTTCTGGCTATGCAGCTGCCGAGTCACCCAAAGGACTGGAATAAAACGTGGTTCTATTGCAAAGATACTTCTCCAGAGGGTGAACGTCCACTACCGGGTTACCGTCCTTCCCGACTCAAGACAACTTCAGAGCTTCCTGGCCGGCTGTCCGCTTTAGAGTGTGCAAGATATGAGCCGGCTCATGCCAAGATTAAGGCCCTCATGGCCAACGGCTTAACCGTACTGGACCTGATCCGCTACTGGATCTCTTGGCGGATCATGCCATTAAGCCACAAAAGCCGCCTTATGTGCGAGTACAAGGGCGAATACGACAGCTCACTCTGCTTCAGCCGGTCAACCTTGACAGAAGATGACATCACCACTGCTATCAGGAGTCTTGTTCATGAGACATCCGGAGCCTGCGGCGCTATCGGGTTGATCCCCTTTAGTGCCCTTAATCTGTTGGGAGACGTAGTAGTAAATCAAAAAATTTCCTACGATCACCAAGATCTATCCATGGAGAAACCAACAACGAGTGGGGAGAGATTGCATCTTCATACCTTTGAAGATCGCTAAGAGGAAGCGTTACAAGAACGCGGTTGGTGGAGTCGTACTCGCAGCGATTCAGATCGTGGTGGATTCCGATCTCAGCGCCGAACAACGTGTAGCGACCCGACTCAAAACGAGTCAAGCCTCTGTGTTTTCTGTGCCATCCCTGGATCAGTATGCTGGCACACACAGTACATCAATGTATATATCAAAGTGCAATCACATGTAAATAGCGTAAAACTGATATATACCTTAAAATAGCAGCGGATACAGTCAACGGGAGTGGAGTCCCAATAACACCAACGGCAAGTTGAGTGCGGACCGTAACCCTGAATCGTACTCTTACCCGTCGTAGAAGAGTATCTGCAACATAAGACGTTGCAGCCGTGAAGGTCAGCATTTTGAATATGCCGGCAAGATCACCATAGTAGAACAGAAGAATAAAGACTATTCTATATGCAAAGGCTTTGTGGCTCTGTGTCTAAGTTTTTGCGTAAAAGCTGATTTTATTTTCCTACAACAAAAGGAATATCAGGAATTTCACTATGGAATTACCTATCATGACATGGTTCCGCCAACCAATGTCTCAATACCCACAAGTATCTTAAGTTGCCCACAATTAGTTATCAGTCCAGTGTTGAGAGTTTAGAGATAGATCCAAGTCTAGAAGCTCAAATTGTCCGTAACCGGGGACACGGCTAATCGATTAGGTTTAACTTTGCAGAGTGTTGTGTACTTTACCCACAAGATTCTTTCCCTCCTGGTAAGTCCTCGCACTGCCTGGTGTTTGAGAACAGGATGAAAGAAACATGGTCTTTCAGAGTGCTTCCCTGACTGTCCGACAGTGCCCATCCCAATCCTAACGTCAACTACATCTCGTAGCACTGCCCAGCAGAGTCACAACAAAGATCAACCAAGCCAGAGCCCATAATGACTTGTGGCTACACAGGTAAGCTTCCGGGCATGAAGTATTCATCCTTCTCTTTGAGTCTGGGTGAAGCTTTCCGCAAGATGTCATGGCGCTTCTCCATGCATCCCGACCATCCACTGGTTTCTCCAGGGATACCCAATCAACCATCCTTCACCCAGTAGTGTGTATTGAAAACTTGTCTTCTCGAATCTTGAAGTCTTGAGGTCTTGAAGATGCAGGACTTGAAGATGTCTTCATGAAGTCGTCGTTTTGACGTGGAGTCCTTCTTCACACCACTCACGAACACTCATACCAGACCCCGTCTACTTTAGCATAGCATTGCACTAACTAGCGTTCCCGGGGCTCTAGTAACCAGTGGTGGGTTCCTACCTCATGCATTCTACTCAACTACAAGAATTTCAATAACACTACGGGAGGGATATGTTGAATGATGTCACTACATGCAATAAAACGTAGGTATGAAAAGATGGTCAAAGTGAACTTGCCTGTACTGTTGATGAAGAGAAAGATCGCTCTCAGAAATAACTTGATAGACTATTCGTCACTCTCCGATGAAATCTATAATCAAGCATTACATACATATAAGCAATCATACTGGCAATCAATTCTAACAATCACAAGGTAACACAAGAAACAAAATCAACAAGGTTGATGAAAGAAATACTTAAGACAAAGTTGAAACACAAAACTCCAACAAATTCAAAAGCAACACAAAACCCAAAGCAAAGTAAAATATAATCAAAGGATTTTAGTAAATATTTTGTTAGCAAAATGAATTACTTTTGAAGAACAAGTAAAACTATGCAAACAATATTCTAAACAACACAAGTGTTTGCCTAATGAACTTAACTACAAGCACAACCATAAACTAAGAGAAAACAAATTATGAAACAACTTAGTTAACATAAAGTAATTAAATAAAATCTATATTATAAAACAGAATTGATTCATCTAAAACTTTTGTGAAAAGGATTTCTACTAAAACTAAATTGTTTTATAAAACATCACCTAATGATATAGATTCCTATAGTAACTAAACTATTTTTATTAACCAAAACATTTCTTAACAGAAAAGATTTAATAAAACTTTTTCTCAGAAAACAGAATTTAATTATATAAAACTTTGTTGGAATAAACTATTACTAACTAGTTTGTTTTATTACAAATTAAACCTATTTGAAAAGGAGTTGAGATTCCTATAACCATAAATAAATAAACTAAGCAATTTTATATTTTTATTAACCGTAAGTAAAACACTAAATGTTTAACTAACAGAACCTACTAAAACAACTAAAACTAAATCTAATTTAAACCAACTAAAAACTAATTAAATAAAACTATACTAACTAATAGGCAGAATCTGTTTTTAGCTAAAACACTAATCAAATTCATCCTAAAAATTTCTCAAACTAAGCATGAATATAGTCCTAACTAATACCAAACAGTAGCAAAAAGAATCATGTCAAAATCTATTTTCAAACTCTAGTTATTCAGATTTGAATGTTTTGAGCAAATTTGATTCAATTCAAATTTTCTAGTTCAAATTTTAAATTGAAAAGTACAGGTGAAACTACATGAAAAAATGTGAGCTATTGCAAAAAGAATCAACTCAAAACACTAAACAGATTAAAAGATATAGCTAAAATAAATTCAGAATAGTTTCTGTTAACTAAAACAAAACAGAAAAAGGAAAAATCTACCGGACGGCCAGGGGCTACGTGGCAAGACCCTATTGGCTGCTAGCGCGTGCGGGCGGGAGATACGGGCGGGCGACCGAAGCTTACAACATAACGCTTCGCGCTATTAAAGCATCTAATCGTGGTCGTCGATCCAAAATCGGACGGGAGAGGAAGCTCACCGAGGATGGGGTCGCCGGCGATGGAGATCTCCGGTGGTCCAAAGGCAGCGAGGACGTCTGCGATGAGCTCTGGTGGTCGAGGGAGGCGTCGGAGGACTCCAGATGACGACGGTGATCCTCCGGCGATGATTGGCGGCGTCGGAGAGGCGAGGGGGCGACGGTGACGAGCGGCACGAGCTCGGGGGCAGTTCGGTGGAAAATGGAGCTCCGGCGAGGTGATGGTTGTGCCGTTCTGGTGGGTCTTCGGTGAATCAGAGGGGGGGGGAAGGTGCGCACGGGCGAGAGAAGGTGGATGGAGGGCTCGGTGGCGCTCGGGGGAATCAGAGTGGAGCATTTGCTCAAAAATGGCGCGGCGGCCGTGGGTTTCTCCGGTGAGGAGTTCCGGCGAGGAGAGGGCTCGGGGAGAGGGGGAAACAGGGGGAATGAGACGAGGGAAGCGGCGGCTTTATATAGGCAGGCTCAGGGGGTCGGGGAATGGAAGGGGGCGAGATCCACGGCGAGAGGTCGCCGGTGTGGTCAACGGGTGCGAGAGGAGGAAGGAGGTGACCGGCGAGAGAGAAAATCGGGCGGTGGGTCCCACTGTCAGTGAGAGGGGAGTAGGGGCTGAGCGCGTCGGTTGACCGACCTGTAACGCTCTCGGCTTTAAAGCCGTTGGGCTGGCTGTTTTATTATAAAACCGTTACCGTTTCTTCTATTTATGATTTTTCCAGAGCCATAAAACCTATTTAAAGCATTCGAATAAATTCCAAATATAGTCAAATTTTATATCAAAATTAACAGAATAATAAATGCCATTTAATGGACATTTTTATTCTGGCAGTTGAATACATTAAAAAAATCATTTTTTTAGAAAATGCCTTAATTGGCTTTATTTACTTTTGCAAATATTTTTCAAATAACTTTTTGGGTTTGATGATTCAAAAACTTCACAAATTACCCCTTGGCTTGGAGTGTCATGTTACTCCTTTCAAATTTTTGTCAGGGGTTTGAATACTTTGAAAATTTTGAATAGGGACCAAATATGAAATGGATTTTCAAAATAATCCAGAGGTTTTCAAAAGCTCTTTCAATTCCTTCTTTTAAACTTCCAACTCATATTTCTTAAAATTTGAGGAAGTCATATTATCCTCTCTCATGAAAATCATTGAGTTGCATAAAGTTTTTTGAATTTGAAATATTTTTCAAATGAAATTCAAATTCTTTTCAAATCCCCTTTTCATTTCTTTAAATGGAAGAAGTCATGTCATCTTCACTCTAGGGTTCTGTGATGAAATGAATTTGAATTCTTGGTGAGAAAATGCAAAGTGAAAGTTTGGGAAAGTCATTTCATTTCCTCTCATTCAACTTTCAAAAGTTTCAAAAAGTTTCAAATTTCACTCACTTTCAATCACTCAAACAAACAAACAATCATTCGAATAATTATTATAACATTCCAAAGTTTGGGATGTTACACAACGACGCCTCCGCGTTCAACACACGTGCAGCCCAGTGACATCTCCTACACCTTGATCTAGCAAGGAGGAAGGAGAGGTTGAGGGAGAGCTCCGGCAGCACGACGGCGTGGTGACGGTGGAGCTACGTGAACTCCGGCAGGGCTTCGTCAAGCGCTACGGAGAACGAGGAAGAGGAAGGGTAGGGCTGCGCCAAGAGAGAGAGAGAGAAGTCATGTCTCAAATCAGCCCAAACCCTTGCATATATATAGGAGGAGGGAGAGGGAGGTCTGCCTTGGCCCCTCCTCCAAGGAGGAGAGCTTCGGCCGAAGGTGGGGAAGAGTCCACCTCCCACAAGGGAGGTGGATCTCCTTCCTTTTAAATCCTTTTGCCCTTTATCTCTTGATCCCAGCCGCATGGGCCTTTCTAGAAGGTCTTGGCCAGCCCAATAAGGGCCGGCACACCTCTTCTAAGGGCCCACAAAGTCCTATGGTCGTCACACCCCTCTCGGGGTCCTCCGGCACCCTCCTGGCACTCCCGGTACACTACGATGAGCCCAAAAACTTTCTGGTGACCAAAACTGGACTTCCTATATATCAATCTTTACCTCCGGACCATTTCGGAGCTCCTCATGATGTCCGGGATCTCATACGGGACTTCGAACAACCTTCGGTAATCACGTATACCATTTCCCTATAACCCTAGCGTCATCGAACCTTAAGTGTGTAGACCCTACGGGTTCGGGAGACATGTAGACATGACCGAGACACTTCTTCGGTCAATAACCAACAGCGGGATCTGGATACCCATGTTGGCTCCCACATGCTCCACGATGATCTCATCGGATGAACCACGATGTTGGGGATTCAATCAATCCCGTATACAATTCCCTTTGTCTATCGGTATGACACTTGCCCGAGATTCGATCGTCGGTATCTCTATACCTTGTTCAATCTCGTTACTGGCAAGTCTATTTACTCATTCCGTAATACATCATCCTGTGGCTAACTCCTTAGTCACATTGAGCTCATTATGATGATGTCTTACCGAGTGGGCCCAGAGATACCTCTCCGTCACACGGAGTGACAAATCCCAGTCTCGATTCGTGCCAACCCAACAGACACTTTCGGAGATACCCGTAGTGCACCTTTATAGCCACCCAGTTACGTTGTGACGTTTGGTACACCCAAAGCATTCCTACGGTATCCGGGAGTTGCACAATCTCATGGTCTAAGGAAACAATACTTGACATTGAAAAGCTTTAGCAAACGAACTACACGATCTTGTGCTATGCTTAGGATTGGGTCTTGTCCATCACATCATTCTCCTAATGATGTGATCCCGTTATCAACGACATCCAATGTCCCTGGTCATGAAACCGTGGCCATACATTGATCAACGAGCTAGCCAACTAGAGGCTCACTAGGGACATGTTGTGGTCTATGTATTCACACATGTATTACGGTTTCCGTTTAACACAATTATAGCATGAACAATAGACAATTATCATGAACAAGGAAATACAATAATAACCATTTTAGTATTGCCTCTAGGGCATATTTCCAACAGTCTCCCAGTTGCACTAGAGTCAATAATCTAGTTACATTGTGATGAATCGAACACCCATAGCATTCTGGTGTTGATCATGTTTTGCTTGTGAGAGAGGTTTAGTCAACGGATCTACGACATTCAGATCTGTATGTACTTTACAAATATCTATATCTCCCTCCTGAATGTAATCACGGATGGAGTTGAAGCGGCGCTTGATGTGTCTTGTCTTCTTGTGAAACCTGGGCTCCTTCGCAAGGGCAATAGCTCTATTGTTGTCACAGAATAGAGTCATCGGGCCCGACGCGCTTGGAATTACTCCTAGGTCGGTGATGAACTCCTTCATCCAGACTCCTTCCTTTGCTGCTTCCAAAGCAGATATGTACTCCGCTTCACATGTAGATGCTGCCACGACGCTTTGCTTGCTGCTGCACCAGCTGACTGCCCCTCCGTTCAAAATATACATGTATCCGGTTTGTGACTTGGAGTCGTTCGGATCTATGTCGAAGCTAGCATCGACGTAACCCTTTATGACGAGCTCTTCGTCACCTCCATATACGAGAAACATGTCCTTTGTCCTTTTCAGGTACTTCAGGATATTCTTGACCGCTATCCAGTGTTCCGCTCCGGGATCACTTTGGTACCTCCCCACCAAACTTATGGCAAGGTTCACATCAGGTCTGGTACACAACATGGCATACATAATAGAGCCTATGGATGAAGCATAGGGGATGACACTCGTCTCTTCTCTATCCTTTGCCATGGTCGGGCATTGAGTCGTATCAATCTCACACCCTGTAACACAGGCAAGAACCCCTTCTTGGACTGATCAATATTGAACTTCTTCAATATCTTTTCAAGGTATGTGCTTTGTGAAAGACCTATGAGGCGTCTCGATCTATCTCTATAGATCTTAATACCTAATATGTAAGCAGCTTCTCCAAGGTCCTTCATTCAAAAACACTTATTCAAGTAGGCCTTTACACTTTCCAAGAGTTCTATATCATTCCCCATTATCAGTATGTCATCCACATATAATATGAGAAATGCTACAGAGCCCCCACTCACTTTCTTGTAAATACAGGGTTCTCCATAAACCTATACAAAGCCAAACGCTGTAATCACTTCATTGATGCGAATGTTCCAACTCCGAGATGCTTGCACCAGCCCATAGATGGAGCGCTGGAGCTTGCATACCTTGTTAGCATCTTTAGGATCGACAAAACCTTCCGACTGCATCATATACAGTTCTTCCTTAAGGAAACCATTAAGGAATGTCGTTTTGACGTCCATTTGCCAGATCTCATAATCATAAAATGCGGCAATAGCTAACATGATTCGGACAGACTTCAGCATCGCTACGGGTGAGAAAGTCTCATCGTAGTCAATTCCTTGAACTTGTCTATAACCCTTAGCGACAAGTCGAGCCTTATAGACGGTTACATTACCATCCGCGTCAGTCTTCTTCTTAAAGATCCATTTATTTTCAATGGCTCGCTTATCATCAGGCAAGTCCACCAAAGTCCATACTTTGTTCTTATACATGGATCCTATCTCGGATTTCATGGCCTCAAGCCATTTGTTGGAATCCGTGCCCGCCATTGCTTCTTCATAGTTTGAAGGTTCACCGTTGTCCAACAACATGATCTCCAGGACAGGGTTGCCGTACCACTCTGGTGCGGAACGTGTCCTAGTGGACCTTCAACGTTCAATAGTAACTTGATCTGAAGTT
Source organism: Hordeum marinum (assembly GCA_022496015.1). Taxonomy (NCBI): domain Eukaryota; kingdom Viridiplantae; phylum Streptophyta; class Magnoliopsida; order Poales; family Poaceae; genus Hordeum; species Hordeum marinum. The sequence continues at coordinate 69,643,754 of CM039672.1, forward strand.
TCATGATCATCATCATTAACTTCCTCTCCAGCCGGTGTAGGCTCCACAAAAACAACTTCTTGTGCTGCGCTACTCTCCGGTTCGAGTGGAGGTACAATTACCTCATCAAGTTCTATTTTCCTCCCACTTACTTCTTTCAAGAGAAACTCATTCTCGAGAAAGGATCCATTCTTGGCAACAAACACTTTGCCTTCGGATCTGAGGTAGAAGGTATACCCAATAGTCTCTTTGGGATATCCTATGAAGACGCACTTTTCCTCTTTGGGTTCGAGCTTCTCAGGTTGAAGTTTCTTCACATAAGCATCGCATCCCCAAACTTTTAGAAACGACAGCTTAGGTTTCTTTCCAAACCATAATTCATACGGTGTCATCTCAACGGATTTTGACGGTGCCCTATTTAAAGTGAATGCGGCAGTCTCTAATGCATACCCCCAAAATGCTAGCGATAAGTCGGTAAGAGACATCATAGATCATACCATATCTAATAGAGTGCGATTACGACGTTCAGACACACCATTTCGCTGAGGTGTGCCAGGCGGCGTGAGTTGTGAAATAATTCTGCATTTCCTTAGGTGCGTGCCAAACTCATGACTTAAATATTCTCCGCCACGATCAGATCGTAGGCACTTTATTTTCCTGTCACGTTGATTCTCTACCTCACTCTGAAATTCCATGAACCTTTCAAAAGTTTCAGACTTATGTTTCATTAAGTAGACATACCCATATCTACTCAAGTCATCAGTGAGGGTGAGAACATAACAGTAGCCACCACGAGCCTCGACACTCATTGGACCACATACATCGGTATGTATTATTTCCAACAAGTCAGTTGCTCGCTCCATTGTTCCGGAGAACGGAGTCTTGGTCATCTTGCCCATGAGGCATGGTTCGCACGTGTCAAATGATTCGAAATCAAGAGACTCCAAAAGTCCATCAGTATGGAGCTTCTTCATGCGTTTGACAACAATATGACCAAGGCGGCAGTGCCACATGTAAGTGGGACTATCATTATCAACCTTACACTTTTTGGTACTCACACTATGGACATGTGTCACATCACGTTCGAGATTCATCAAATATAAACCATTGACCAGTAGGGCATGACCATAAAACATCTCTCTCATATAAATAGAACAACCATTATTCTCAGATTTAAATGAGTAGCCATCTCGCATCAAGCGGGATCCTGATACAATGTTCATGCTCAAATCTGGTACGAAATAACAATTATTAAGGTTTAACACTAATCCCGAAGGTAGATGTAGAGGTAGCGTGCCGACGGCGATCACATCGACCTTGGAACCATTCCCGACGCGCATCGTCACCTCGTCCTTTGCCAGCCTCCGCTTATTCCGCAACTCCTGCATGGAGTTACTAATGTGAGCAACTGCACCGGTATAAAATACCCAGGAGCTACTACGAGCGCTGGTTAGGTACACATCAATAACAAGTATATCACATATACCTTTAATGTTGCCGTCCTTCTTATCCGCTAAGTACTTGGGGCAGTTCCGCTTCTAGTGATCGGTACCCTTGCAATAAAAACACTCAGTCTCAGGCTTGGGTCTATTCTTGTTCTTCTTCTTCCCGGCAACTTGCTTACCGGGCGTGGCAACAGCTTTGCTGTCCTTCTTGAAGTTCTTCTTACCCTTGCCTTTCTTGAAACTAGTGGTCTTATTTACCATCAACACTTGATGCTCCTTTTTGATCTCGACCTTCGCTGATTTCAGCATCGAGTACAACTCAGGAATGGACTTCTCCATCCCTTGCATGTTGTAGTTCATCACAAAGCTCTTGTAGCTAGGTGGAAGCGACTGGAGGATTCTGCCAATGACCGAGTCATCCGGGAGATTAACTCCCAACTGAGTCAAGCGGTTGTGTAGCGCAGACATCTTGAGGATGTGCTCACTGACAAAACTGTTCTCCTCCATCTTACAGCTGAAGAACTTGTCAGAGATGTCATATCTCTCGACCCGGGCATGAGCTTGAAAAACCAGTTTCAGCTCTTGGAACATCTCATATGCTCCGTGTTGCTCAAAACGCTTTTGGAGCACCGGTTCTAAACTGTAAAGCATGCCGCACTGAACAAGGGAGTAATCATCGCAGTGAGAATGCCAAGCGTTTGCAATGTCTTGCTCTGCTGGGAGAAGGGGTGGGTCACCTAGTGGTGCATCAAGGACACACAATTTCTTGGAAGCTATGAGGATGATCCTCAAACCACGGACCTAGTCCGCATAGTTGCTTCCATCATCTTTCAGCTTGCTTTTCTCTAGGAACGTGTTGAAGTTGAGGGTGACATTAGCATTGGCCATTGGATCTACAATATAGATTGTAACGACAATTTTAGACTAAGTTCATGATAATTAAGTTCACATAATCAAATTATTTAATGAACTCCCACTTAGATAGACATCTCTCTAGTCATCCAAGTGACACATGATCCATGTCAACTAGCCCGTTGTTGGAAATATGCCCTAGAGGCGATAATAAAATGGTTATTATTGTATTTCCTAGTTCATGATACTTGTCTATTGTTCATGCTATAATTGTGTTAACCGGAAACCGTAATATATGTGTGAATACATAGACCACAACATGTCCCTAGTGAGCCTCTAGTTGACTAGCTCATTGATCAATAGATGGTCACGGTTTCAAGGCCATGGACATTGGATGTTGTTGATAACGGGATCACATCATTAGGAGAATGATGTGATGGACAAGACCCAATCCTAAGCATAGCACAAGATCGTGTAGTTTGTTTGCTAGAGCTTTTCAATGTCAAGTATCGTTTCCTTAGACCATGAGATTGTGCAACTACCGGATACCGTAGGAATGCTTTGGTTGTGCCAAACGACACAACGTAACTGGGTGGCTATAAAGGTGCACTACGGGTATCTCCGAAAGTGTCTGTTGGGTTGGCACGAATCGAGACTGGGATTTGTCACTCTGTGTGACGGAGAGGTATCTCTGGGCTCACTCGGTAAGACATCATCATAATGAGCTCAATGTGACTAAGGAGTTATTCACGGGATGATGTATTATGGAACAAGTAAAGAGACTTGCCGGTAACGAGATTGAACAAGGTATAGAGATACCGAAGATCGAATCTCGGGCAAGTATCATACCGATAGACAAAGGGAATTGTATACGGGATAAATTGAATCCCCGACATCGTGGTTCATCCGATGAGGTCATCGTGGAGCATGTGGGAGCCATAATGGGTATCCAGATCCTGCTGTTGGTTATTGACCGAAGAGGTGTCTCGGTCATGTCTACGTGTCTCCCGAACCCGTAGGGTCTACACACTTAAGGTTCGATGACGCTAGGGTTATAGGGAAATGTTGTACGTGGTTACCGAAGGTTGTTCAGAGTCTAGTATGAGATCTCGGACATCACGAGGAGCTCCGAAATGGTCCGGAGGTAAAGATTGATATATAGGAAGTCCAGTTTTGGTATCCGAAAAGTTTTCGGGCTCATCGGTAGGGTACCGGGAGTGCCGGGAGGGTGCCGGAGGACCCCCGGGAGGGGTGTGACGACCAAAGGACTTTGTGGGCCCTTAGAGGAGGTGTGCCATCCCTTTTTGGGCTGGCCAAGACCTTCTAGAAAGGCCCATGCGGTTGGGATAAAGAGATAAAGGGCAAAAGGATTTAAAAGGAGGAGATCCACCTCCCTTTTGCTGATTTGAGATGACGACTTCTCTCTCTCTCGGCGCAGCCCTACCCTTCCTCTTCCTCGTTCTTCGTAGCGCTTGGCGAAGCTCTGCCGGAGTTCATATAGCTCCACCGTCACCACGCCGTCGTGCTGCCGGAGCTCTCCCTCAACCTCTCCTTCCTCCTTGCTGGATCAAGGCGTAGGAGACGTCATCGGGCTGCACGTGTGTTGAACGCGAAATCGCCGTTGTTCGGCGCTGAGATCGGAATCCACCGCGATCTGAATCACTGCGAGTACGACTCCACCAACCGCATTCTTGTAACGCTTCCACTTAGCGATCTTCAAAGGTATGAAGATGCAATCTCTCCCCACTCATTGCTGGTTTCTTCATAGATAGATCTTGGTGACACGTAGGAATTTTTTTGATTTACTACTACGTCTCCCAACAGTGGCATCATGAGCTAGGTCTATGCGTAGAATCTATGCACGAGTAGAACACAAGTTGTTGTGGGCGTTGATTTTGTTAATATGCTTACCACTACTAGTATTATCTTGATTCGGCGGTATTGTGGGATGAAGCGGCCCGGACCGACTTTACACGTACGCTTACGTGAGACTGGTTCCACCGCCTGACGTGCACTTGTTGCATAAGGTGACTAGCGAGTGTCTGTCTCTCCCACCTTAGTCGGATTGGATTCGATGAAAAGGGTCCTTATGAAGGGTAAATAGCAATTGGCATATCACGTTGTGGTTTTGGCGTAGGTAAGAAACGTTCTTGCTAGAAACCTATAGCAGCCACGTAAAAACTTGCAACTGCAAATTAGAGGACGTCTAACTTGTTTTTGCAGCATATGCCTTGTGATGTGATATGGCCAAAGAATGTGATGTGATGCGTTGTGATGTATGAGATTGATCATGTTCTTGTAATAGGATTCACGACTTGCATGTCGATGAGTATGACAACCGACAGGAGCCATAGGAGTTGTCTTATTTTATTGTATGACCTGCGTGTCAATCATAAACACCATGTAATTACTTTACTTTATTGCTAAATGTTAGCCATAGTAGTAGAAGTAATAGTTGGCAAGACAACTTCATGAAGACACAATGATGGAGATCATGGTCTCGTGCCGGTGACAGTGATGATCATGGTGCCCCGAAGATGGAGATCAAAGGAGCAAGATGATATTGTCCATATCATGTCACTATATTGATTGCATGTGATGTTTATCATGTTTACATCTTATTTTCTTAGAACGACGGTAGTAAATAAGATGATCTCTCAATAAAATTTCAAGAGAAGTGTTCACCCTAACTGTGCACTGTTGCTAAGGATCGTCGTTCCGAAGCACCAACGGATGATCGGGTGTGATAGGTTCTAATGTTCGCATACAATGGGCGTAAGCCAGATTTACACACGCAATAAACTTAGGTTGACTTGACAAGCCTAGCATGTACAGACATGGCCTCGGAACACGGAAGACCGAAAGGTCGAACATGAGTCGTATAGAAGATACGATCAACATGGAGATGTTCACCATGGATGACTAGTCCGTCTCACGTGATGATCGGACACGGGCTAGTTGACATGGATCATGTGTCACTTGGATGACTAGAGAGATGTCTATCTAAGCGGGAGTTCATTAAATAATTTGATTATGTGAACTTAATTATCATGAACTTAGTCTAAAATTGCCTTTACAATCTATATTGTAGATCCAATGGCCAACGTGAATGTCACCCTAAACTTCAACGTGTTCCTAGAGAAAACCAAGCTGAAAGATGATGGAAGCAACTATGCGGACTGGGTCCGTGGCTTGAAGATCGTCCTCATAGCTTCCAAGAAATTGTATGTCCTTGATGCACCACTAGGTGACCCACCCCTTCTCCCAGCAGAGAAAGACGTTGCGAGCGCTTGGCATTCTCGCTGCGATGATTACTCCCTTGTTCAGTGCGGCATGCTTTACAGTTTAGAACCGAGGCTCCAAAAGCGTTTTGAGCAACACGGAGCATATGAGATGTTCCAAGAGCTGAAACTGGTTTTCCAAGCTCATGCCCGGGTCGAGAGATATGACGTCTCCGACAAGTTCTTCAGCTGTAAGATGGAGGAGAATAGTTCTGTCAGTGAGCACATCCTCAAGATGTCTGGGCTACACAACCGCTTGACTCATCTAGGAGTTAATCTCCCAGATGACTCGGTCATTGACAGAATCCTCCAGTCGCTTCCATCTAGCTACAAGAGCTTTGTGATGAACTACAACATGCAAGGGATGGAGAAGTCCATTCCTGAGTTGTACTCGATGCTGAAATCAATAGAGGTCGAGATCAAAAAGGAGCATCAAGTGTTGATGGTGAATAAGACCACTAGTTTCAAGAAAGGCAAGGGTAAGAAGAACTTCAAGAAGGACGGGAAAGCTGTTGCCGCGCCCGGTAAGCAAGTTGTCGGGAAGAAGAAGAACAAGAATGGACCCAAGCCTGAGACTGAGTGTTTTTATTGCAAGGGTACCGGTCACTGGAAGCGGAACTGCCCCAAGTACTTAGCGGATAAGAAGGACGGCAACCTTAAAGGTATATGTGATATACTTGTTATTGATGTGTACCTAACCAGCGCTCGTAGTAGCTCCTGGGTATTTGATACCGGTGCAGTTGCTCACATTTGTAACTCCAAGCAGGAGTTGGGGAATAAGCGGAGGCTGGCAAAGGACGAGGTGACGATGCGCGTCGGTAATGGTTCCAAGGTCGACGTGATTGCCGTCGGCACACTACCTCTACATCTACCTTCGGGATTAGTGTTAAACCTTGATAATTGTTATTTAGTACCAGATTTGAGCATGAACATTGTATCAGGATCCTGCTTGATGCGAGATGGCTACTCATTTAAATCTGAGAATAATGGTTGTTCTATTTATATGAGAGAGATGTTTTATGGTCATGCCCTACTGGTCAATGGTTTATTTTTGATGAATCTCGAACGTGATGTTACACATGTCCATAGTGTGAGTGCCAAAAAGTGTAAGGTTGATAACGATAGTCCCACTTACATGTTGCACTGCCGCCTTGGTCATATTGGTGTCAAACGCATGAAGAAGCTCCATACTGATGGACTTTTGGAGTCTCTTGATTTCGAATCATTTGATACGTGCGAACCATGCCTCATGGGCAAGATGACCAAGACTCCGTTCTCCAGAACAATGGAGCGAGCCACTGACTTGTTGGAAATAATACATACCGATGTATGCGGTCCAATGAGTGTCGAGGCTCGTGGTGGCTACCGTTATGTTCTCACCCTCACTGATGACTTGAGTAGATATGGGTATGTCTACTTAATGAAACATAAGTCTGAAACTTTTGAAAGGTTCAAGGAATTTCAGAGTGAGGTAGAGAATCAACGTGACAGGAAAATAAAGTGTCTACGATCTGATCGTGGAGGAGAATATTTAAGTCACGAATTTGGCACGCACCTAAGGAAATGTGGAATTGTTTCACAACTCATGCCGCCTAGCACACCTCAGCGAAATGGTGTGTCTGAACGTCGTAATCGCACTCTATTAGATATGGTACGATCTATGATGTCTCTTACCGACTTACCGCTATCATTTTGGGGAGATGCATTAGAGACTGCCACATTCACTTTAAATAGGGCACCATCAAAATCCGTTGAGACGACACCGTATGAATTATGGTTTGGTAATAAACCTAAGCTGTCGTTTCTAAAAGTTTGGGGATGCGATGCTTATGTGAAGAAACTTCAACCTGAGAAGCTCGAACCCAAAGCGGAAAAGTGCGTCTTCATAGGATATCCCAAAGAGACTATTGGGTATACCTTCTACCTATGATCCAAGGGCAAAGTATTTGTTGCCAAGAATGGATCCTTTCTCGAGAAAGAGTTTCTCTCGAAAGAAGTGAGTGGGAGGAAAATAGAACTTGATGAGGTAATTGTACTTCCACTCGAACCGGAGAGTAGCACAACACAGGAAGTTGTTTCTGTGGAGCCTACATCGGCTGGAGAGGAAGTTAATGATGATGATCATGAAACTTCAGATCAAGTTACTATTGAACGTCGAAGGTCCACTAGGACACGTTCCGCACCAGAGTGGTACGGCAACCCTGTCCTGGAGATCATGTTGTTGGACAACGGTGAACCTTCGAACTATGAAGAAGCGATGGCGGGCCCGGATTCCAACAAATGGCTTGAATCCATGAAATCCGAGATAGGATCCATGTATGAGAACAAAGTGTGGACTTTGGTGGACTTGCCTGGTGATAAACGAGCCATTTAAAATAAATGGATCTTTAAGAAGAAGACTGACGCGGATGGTAATGTAACCGTCTATAAGGCTCGTCTTGTCGCTAAGGGTTATCGACAAGCTCAAGGAGTTGACTATGATGAGACTTTCTCATCCGTAGCGATGCTGAAGTCTGTCCGAATCATGTTAGCTATTGCCGCATTTTATGATTATGAGATCTGGCAAATGGACGTCAAAACGGCATTCCTTAATGGCTTCCTCAAGGAAGAACTGTATATGATGCAACCGGAAGGTTTTGTCGATCCTAAAGATGCTAACAAGGTATGCAAGCTCCAGCGCTCCATCTATGGGATGGTGCAAGCATCTCGGAGTTGGAACATTCGCTTTAATGACGTGATTAAAGCGTTGGGTTTGTACAGGTTTATGGAGAACCCTGTATTTACAAGAAAGTGAGTGGGAGCTCTATAGCATTTCTCATATTATATGTGGATGACATACTGATAATGGGGAATGATATAGAACTCTTGGAAAGTGTAAAGGCCTACTTGAATAAGTGTTTTTGAATGAAGGACCTTGGAGAAGCTGCTTACATATTAGGTATTAAGATCTATAGAGATAGATCAAGACGCCTCATAGGTCTTTCACAGAGCACATACCTTGAAAAGATATTGAAGAAGTTCAATATGGATCAGTCCAAGAAGGGGTTCTTGCCTGTGTTACAGGGTGTGAGATTGAGTACGACTCAATGCCCGACCACGGCGAAAGATAGAGAAGAGATGAGTGTCATCCCCTATGCTTCAGCCATAGGCTCTATTATGTATGCCATGCTGTGTACCCGACCTGATGTGAACCTTGCCATAAGTTTGGTAGGGAGGTGCCAAAGTGATCCCGGAGCGGAACACTGGACAACGGTCAAGAATATCCTGAAGTACCTAAAAAGGAGAAAGGACATGTTTCTCGTATATGGAGGTGCCGAAGAGCTCGTCATAAAGGGTTACGTCGATGCTAGCTTCGACACAGATCCGGACGACTCCAAGTCGCAAACCAGATATGTGTATATTTTGAACAAAGGGGCAGTCAGCTGGTGCAGCAGCAAGCAAAGCGTCGTGGCAGCATCTACATGTGAAGCAGAGTACATAGCTACTTCAGAAGCAGCAAAGGAAGGAGTCTGGATGAAGGAGTTCATCACCGACCTAGGAGTAATTCCCAGTGCGTCGGGCCCGATGACTCTATTCGGTGACAACACTGGAGCTATTGCCCTTGCGAAGGAGCCTAGGTTTCACAAGAAGACAAGACACATCAAGCGCCGCTTCAACTCCATCCGTGGTTACATTTAGGAGGGAGATATAGATATTTGTAAAGTGCATACGGATCTGAATGTCATAGATCCATTGACTAAACCTCTCTCACGAGCAAAACATGATCAACACCAGAATGCTATGGGTGTTCGATTCATCACAATGTAACTAGATTATTGACTCTAGTGCAAGTGGGAGACTGTTGGAAATATGCCCTAGAGGCAATACTAAAAGGGTTATTATTGTATTTCCTAGTTCATGATAATTGTCTATTGTTCATGCTATAATTGTGTTAACCGGAAACCGTAATATATGTGTGAATACATAGACCACAACATGTCCCTAGTGAGCCTCTAGTTGGCTAGCTCGTTGATCAATAGATGGTCACGGTTTCATGACCATGGGCATTGGATGTCGTTGATAACAGGATCACATCATTAGGAGAATGATGTGACGGACAAGACCCAATCCTAAGCATAGCACAAGATCGTGTAGTTCGTTTGCTAAAGCTTTTCAATGTCAAGTATAGTTTCTTAGACCATGAGATTGTGCAAATCCCGGATACCATAGGAATGCTTTGGGTGTGCCAAACATCACAACGTAACTGGGTGGCTATAAAGGTGCACTACGGGTATCTCCGAAAGTGTCTGTTGGGTTGGCACGAATCAAGACTGGGATTTGTCACTCCGTGTGACGGAGAGGTATCTCTGGGCCCACTCGATAAGACATCATCATAATGAGCTCAATGTGACTTAGGAGTTAGTCATGGGATGATGTATTACGGAACGAGTAAAGAGACTTGCCGGTAACGAGATTGAACAAGGTATAGAGATACCGACGATCGAATCTCGGGCAAGTATCATACCGATAGACAAAGGGAATTGTATACGGGATAAATTGAATCCCCGACATCGTGGTTCATCTGATGAGATCATCGTGGAGCATGTAGGAGCCAACATGGGTATCCAGATCCCGCTGTTGGTTATTGACCGGAGAAGTGTCTCGGTCATGTCTACGTGTCTCCCGAACCCGTAGGGTCTACACACTTAAGGTTCGATGACGCTAGGGTTATAGGGAAATGTTGTACATGGTTACCGAAGGTTGTTTGGAGTCCCGGATGAGATCCCGGACTTCACGAGGAGCTCCGGAATGGTCCGGAGGTAAACATTGATATATAGGAAGTCCAGTTTTGGTCACCGGAAAGTTTTCGGGCTCACTGGTAGTGTACCGGGAGTGCCGGGAGGGTGCCGGAGGACCCCCGGGAGGGGTGTGACGACCAAAGGACTTTGTGGGCCCTTAGAGGAGGTGTGCCATCCCTTTTTGGGCTGACCAAGACCTTCTATAAAGGCCCATGCATCTGGGATAAAGAGATAAAGGGCAAAAGGATTTAAAAGGAGGAGATCCACCTCCCTTGTGGGAGGTGGACTCTTCCCCACCTTCGGCCGAACCTCTCCTCTTTGGAGGAGGGGCCAAGGCAGCCCTCCCTCTCCCTCCTCCTATATATATGCAAGGGTTTGGGATGATTTGAGATGACGAGTTCTCTCTCTCGGCGCAGCCCTACCCTTCCTCTTCCTCGTTCTCCGTAGCGCTTGGCGAAGCTCTGCCGGAGTTCACGTAGCTCCACCGTCACCACGCCGTCGTGCTGCCGAAGCTCTCCCTCAACCTATCCTTCCTCCTTGCTGGATCAAGGCGTAGGAGACATCACCAGGCTGCACGTGTGTTGAACGCGGAGGCGCCGTTGTTCGGCGCTGAGATCGGAATCCACCGCGATCTGAATCGCTACGAGTACGACTCCACCAACCGCGTTCTTGTAACGCTTCCGCTTAGCGATCTTCAAAGGTATGAAGATGCAATCTCCCCCCACTTGTTGCTGGTTTCTTCATAGATAGATCTTGGTGACACGTAGGAATTTTTTTGATTTACTACTACGTCTCCCAACACCCGTGTCCGATCATCACGTGAGACGGACTAGTCATCCATGGTGAACATCTCCATGTTGATCGTATCTTCTATACGACTCATGTTCGACCTTTCGGTCTTCCGTGTTCCGAGGCCATGTCTGTACATGCTAGGCTCGTCAAGTTAACCTAAGTGTATCGCGTGTGTAAATCTGGCATACACCCGTTGTATGCGAACGTTAGAGCCTATCACACCCGATCATCACGTGTTGCTTCGGAACAACAATCCTTAGCAACGGTGCATAGTTAGGGTGAACACTTTTCTTGAAAATTTATTGAGAGATCATCTTATTTACTACCGTCGTTCTAAGCAAATAAGATGTAAACATGATAAACATCACATGCAATCAATATAGTGACATGATATGGCCAATATCATCTTGCTCCTTTGATCTCCATCTTCGGGGCACCATGATCACTGTCACCGGCACGACACCATGATCTCCATCATCATGATCTCCATCATTGTGTCTTCATGAAGTTGTCTCGCCAACTATTACTTCTACTACTATAGCTAATGTTTAGCAATAAAGTAAAGTAATTACATGGCATTTATGATTGACACGCAGGTCATACAATAAAATAAGACAACTCCTATGGCTCCTGCCGGTTGTCATACTCATCGACATGCAAGTCGTGAATCCTATTACAAGAACATGATCAATCTCATACATCACAATGCATCACATCACATTCTTTGGTCATATCACATCACAAGGCATATGCTGCAAGAACAAGTCAGACGTCCTCTAATTTGTAGTTGCAAGTTTTTACGTGGCCGCTATAGGTTTCTAGCAAGAACGTTTCTTACCTACGCCAAAACCACAACGTGATATGCCAATTGCTATTTACCCTTCATAAGGACCCTTTTCATCGAATCCAATCCGACTAAGGTGGGAGAGACAGACACCCGCTAGCCACCTAATGCAACAAGTGCATGTCAGGCGGTGGAACCAGTCTCACGTAAGCATACGTGTAAAGTCGGTCCGGGCTGATTTATCCGACAATACTGCCGAATCAAGATAAGACTAGTAGTGGTAAGCATATTAAAAAAATCAACACCCACAACAACTTGTGTTCTACTCGTGCATAGATTCTACGCATAGACCTAGCTCATGATGCCACTCTTGGGAGACGTAGTAGTAAATCAAAAAATTTCCTACGATCACCAAGATCTATCCATGGAGAAACCAGTAACGAGTGGGGAGAGATTTCATATTCATACCTTTGAATATTGCTAAGCGGAAAAGTTACAAGAACGCGGTTGGTGGAGTCGTACTCGCAGCGATTCAGATCGCGGTGGATTCTGATCTCAGCGCCGAACAACGGCGCCTCCACGTTCAACACATGTGCAGCCCGGTGACGTCTCCTACACCTTTATCCAACAAGGAGGAAGGAGAGGTTGAGGGAGAGCTCCGGCAGCACGACGGCGTGGTGACGGTGGAGCTACGTGAACTCCGGCAGCGCTTCGCCAAGCGCTACGGAGAACGAGGAAGAGGAAGGGTAGGGCTGCGCCGAGAGAGAGAGAAGTTGTGTCTCAAATCAGCCCAAACCCTTTAATATATATAGGAGGAGGGAGAGGGAGGGCTGTCTTGGCCCCTCCTCCAAGGAGGAGAGCTTCGGCCGAAGGTGGGGAAGAGTCCACCTCCCACAAGGGAGGTGGATCTCCTTCCTTTCAAATCCTTTTGCCCTTTATCTCTTGATCCCAACCGCATGGGCCTTTCTAGAAGGTCTTGGCCAGACCAATAAGGGCCGGAACACCTCATATAAGGGCCCACAAAGTCCTATGGTCGTCACACCCCTCCCGGGGTCCTCCGACACCCTCCCGGCACTCCCGGTACACTACCGATGAGCCCAAAAACTTTCCGGTGACCAAAACTGGACTTCCTATATATCAATCTTTACCTCCGGACCATTCTGGAGCTCCTAGTGATGTCCGGGATCTCATCCGGGACTCCGAACAACCTTCGTTAATCACGTATACCATTTCCCTATAACCCTAGCGTCATTGAACCTTAAGTGTGTAGACCCTACGGGTTTGGGAGACATGTAGACATGAACGAGACACTCCTCCGGTCAATAACCAACAGAGGGATCTGGATACCCATTTTGGCTCCCACATGCCCCACGATGATCTCATCGGATGAACCATGATGTCGAGGATTCAATCAATCCCGTATACAATTCCCTTTGTCTATCGGTATGACACTTGCCCGAGATTCGATCGTCGGTATCTCTATACCTTGTTCAATCTCGTTACTGGCAAGTCTCTTTACTCGTTCCGTAATACATCATCCCGTGGCTAACTCCTTAGTCACTTTGAGCTCATTATGATGATGTCTTACCGAGTGGGCCCAGAGATACCTCTCCGTCACACGGAGTGACAAATCCCAGTCTCGATTCGTGCCAACCCAACAGACACTTTCGGAGATACCCGTTGTGAACTTTATAGCCACCCAGTTACGTTGTGACGTTTGGCACACCCAAAGCATTCCTACGGTATCCGGGAGTTGCATAATCTCATGGTCTAAGGAAACGATACTTGACATTGAAAAGCTTTAGCAGACGAACTACACGATCGTGTGCTATGCTTAGGATTGGGTCTTGTCCATCACATCATTCTCCTAATGATGTGATCCCGTTATCAACGACATCCAATGTTCATGGTCATGAAACCGTGACCATCCATTGATCAACGAGCTAGCCAACTAGAGGCTCACTAGGGACATGTTGTGGTCTATGTATTCACACATGTATTACGGTTTCCGGTTAACACAATTATAGCATGAACAATAGACAATTATCATGAACAAGGAAATACAATAATAACCATTTTATTATTGCCTCTAGGGCATATTTCCAACATAATCTGGCCCTAGATGTAAGGCGATTTCTTCCCATCCGCCTCTTGGACTTTACTTGTACCTTGCTGATCTATTGCCCTTAACCGGCTTATTCTTTCAGGCCGACTCTGACTTTTGGAAGAAGGAGTACATCCCTCCCTTGAAGAAGACCAAGAATAAAGCCCCAGATAAGAAGCCCAAGAAGGACACCCTGCAAGAGGGATGGTTTGACCCGCCACAATCATCCAGCTCAGAGGTAAATTTTTAGTTGTTTTCTGAGACCTTGTCTTCTCATCTCACTAACACCTGTTTTACTCTCAGGATGATGTGGAGACCAGCCGCGCCAACGCCCCTGAGGTAATCTACATTTCTTCCAGCTTAGAATATTTTGTCCCCCGGAAGCCGCGGCGGGTTATTAGAAAAGTTCCTCTCTCTCATCCTCTTGCTTATCTGGACCCTAATTTATTTTTAAAAAACAACAACAGGCTGATCGTCTTCAGACCCGGAGCGCCGGCTCTACAGACCTCGTGTCCGGTTTACCGAACTCCCCGGCTCCAAAGAAACGCCCTACAGAGGTATGTATCTCTTGTTTAACTGGTTTACCTTGTCATTTCAATATTGTCTTATCTTTTCTCAATTATTTCTCAAAGGTCACCTTCCTCTGGCGACTCTACGACAACCGCCCTGCCGCCTCCTAAGATTAATCCGCTGTAAGTATTTCCTTTAACTGTGCATTTCTATTCCCTTTGGCGGCTGTAATCCTTGGGTTCTGACATTGTGCTCTCCAGGGCTCAAGCGAAGCGTCGAAAGACGAACAAGTCCTCACCTAGCCCCACAGCCCAAGAGCTGGAGCATGAACAACCGGACGAGTCGCGACCGGATGTGGATCCGCCAGCCGCATCTACTGGGCCAGCTGTGGAAGACATCATCCCAGAGAGCCCTCCAAGGGATCCTTCAAAGCCAACAAGTCCTGCCCAGATGACCGAGAACGCTGCTACTCTAGACGCCGCGATCACTGGCTCTGGCTTCCAGTCCCCCCCGGCTCACGTGCTGACCAAGCATAAAGAACCGGCTAAAGCCTTGAAGAAGTTGGAGTTTGACTCTTCTGGCTTTTAAAAGATGACCGCCAAAGAGCTTCACGCCGGTTACATGAACCGGCTTTCCACCAACCGGGATCTGGAGCTTTGACTGGTCAGTTTGATGAAGAAGAAATATGAGGAACTCCTTTTCCTGTTATAACCTTCCTTAGCCCTCAAGGGCCGGCTCAATCTAATCCAAAGTTGAGCTGGGTATTTCATGATCTTCCTTGTAGAAAATCCAACTCCGTAGCCCCCAAGGGCCGGCTTAATCTAGTCGAAATTTGAGCCGGGTCATTCATGATCTTCCTTGTAGAAAATCCAAATCCCTATCCCCAAGGGTCGGCTTAATCTAGTCCAAAGCTGAGCCGGGTCTTTTAGTGCCAAAACGTCTAAAAATAGACATTAGCCCCCAAGTGTCATACATATTGCTTGCGATCTGTTTGGAGACTTGCCTACTGATATTATGCTTTGACATACCACAGGAAACTTTAACTAAAGCCGGGTCGCAGCTGATGGATCTGAAGACCCACCCGGCGGCTCAACAAACGGCTCAAAGTGCTATAGACGAGCAGTGTCGGCTCCTCTTTGAGGAGCTTGCTACAATCAAGGCCGACTTTGCCGCCTTTAAAAAGTCAGCCGAGTCTGAAAAGGCCTCCTTGACCAAGCGGGTGGATGACGCTAATTAACGGCTGATAGCTGCATCAGATGAACTCCAATCCTTAAAGCGTCATATTACTAGAATGACAGCGGCCCTCTTCGGTAATTTTCTAACAACTTGTGCTTCAATAGTCATATAATACTTGTGCTGGCGACTCATCGTGAAATTTTTGACTTATACAGGCCCTAGGAGCCGGCAACTGGCTTCTGATAGTCTGTTGCCGCTGAAAGCTATCTATACCCTGACGGAGCAGCTGTACTGCGACGCGATGTGCACTATTAAAGTTGTGCAATACAAAGACAAGATTCCTACGACTCTCAAGGGCGTCTTGGAGCTCTTGTCCACCATGCCCAAGTAGATTGCCGAGTTAAAGAAATCAGCCGCCCGCTAAGGGGTGATTGCGGGCATCAACCGGGCCTTGGTTTTCTCTTCGGAGCTGACCTCAGCCGAGATGATGGATGGATTCCCTTCAAAGAAAGACGACAGCTCTGAGTTCACCGATGCTGACTACAGCCGGTGCGTAAAGGATTCCAGAGTGCTGGCTTTCGTCTTAGCGGAGGAAGCTGACCTGACGACCTACCAGACGGCTTATGTCCCTAACCAAAAGAGAATCTACGGCCCACTTTACGAGTGCAAGGACTTAACGCCTGCCCGTAGTAAGGACCTCTTCTCTCCTGACCTTGATCCGTCTCCTTACTTTGAAGAAGGCTCTTTTGCGGCTCTAACAAACTGCAACTGGGACTTGGACAATCTCCAGATCGGGGCCACCGAAGAGCCGGAGCAGAATGACCCGACCACTAGCTATCCCTTACCTTGAAAAACTTGTAACAACCGACTCTCCATGAATCGCCGTGTGGCGTTGAAACAAAACTTGTCCGAAATTTTGGGCTCCTCAGGGAGTGTATGTAATAGACTAGATGTCACTTTTGCTTCTGCTGAATCTTGTTCTATTCTGCTGTATAAAATGATCCGTCTCTTCAACCGTCATTGCCTTTGTATGCTCTTTTGATCCCTTATGCTGCTTTGTTAACATAGAAGACATCGGTAGCTAAGATTAGGTAACCTACACCCGGAGGTGGTAAGCCCCCTTGGCAATCATAGCTAATCTGGTTAGCCGAGGATAGCATAAAGCCTGGCCGATAAGGCATTAGAAGCTATACCCGAAGGCAAGAAGCCGCCCTCCGCCGGTTGTTTAAGGTTTGATAAGCTACACCCGAAGGTGGGAAGCCCCCTTGACAACCATGGCTAATCTGGTTAGCCGGAGATGGCATAAAGCCTGGCCGATAAGGCGTTAGAAGCTATACCCGGAGGTAAGAAGCCACCCTCCACCGGTTGTTAGGGTTAGATACCCGTCGGTAAAAAACTTCCTACAACCGCGACTAATCATGTTAGCCGGAGATTTGGCATGAAGCCGACCGATAGGGTGTTAGAAGCGATACCCATCGGTAAGAAGCCCCCTTCAGCAATATGGCGTAAACGCCAGCCGATAAAGCATTAGAAGCGATACCTGAAGGTAAGAAGTCGCCCTCCGCCGTGGCTAATCATGTTAGCTGGAGATTTTGGCATAGAGCCGGGCCGATAAGCATTAGAAGCGATACCCGAAGGTAAGAAGCCGCCCTCTGCTGCAGTTGATCTATCAACTGGAATTTGTATGAACTCTTCTTGTATGAACAACGATGCGTGTAACAAAAGAGGTCCCGTCTTGTGGGGATGTTATCTTATTTATATACGGTATGTACAATGATAGTATACAATGGCGAGTCTCAACGCCCTTATGTGTAATACGGCCATAGATGTGCTATGTTCCATGGCCGGCGGGTTTTCTGACCTGCCGTCTCTGAGTCATCCCTGATATCGATGAGATAGTATGACCCATTGTTGAGATTTCTACTGACCACAAAAGGTCCTTCCCAAGGAGGAGATAACTTATGCATGCCTGTCTGGTCCTGAATCAGCTGGAGCACTAAGTCGCCTTCCTGTAATGTCCGGGTCTTGATTCTGCTGCTGTGGTAGCGGCGCAGGTCTTGCTGATAGATCGCCGATCGGACAGCCGCCAGCTCCTGTGCTTCTTCCAAAGCATCCAACGCGTCTTGACGTGCCGTCTCATTATCCGTCTCAACATAAGCCGCTACACGTGGCGAATCATGCCGGATGTCACTCGGCAATACCGCTTCAGCACCGTACACCATAAAGAAAGGTGTACAGCCTGTAGATCTGTTGGGGGTAGTTTTGACACTCCATAATACGGAAGGCAATTCTTCTTCCCAACACCCGGGCATCCGCTGTAAAGGAACCATAAGCCGTGGCTTGATGCCCCTTAAAATCTCTTGATTAGCATGCTCTACCTAACCATCAGACTGTGGATGCCCAACTGCTGAAACATCCATCCAGATGTGCTCCTTGTCACAGAACTCTTTCATAGCCCCCTTATATAGATTTGTGCCATTGTCGGTGATAACGTCTAGGAATACATTGGGCAGCACCGGCTTTCGCTAGGAGCCTAGCCGTGACAGCGCATCTGTCGCCTCATTCTTGCGACGATCAATGTGAGCCACCTGATACCCCTTGAAGTGGCCGGCAATAATATCAACCGCCTGTCGATAAGCCGCCATCCGTGGGTCTTTGGAGTCCCAAGTGCCCGAAACCTGCTGAGCCACCAAATCTGAGTCGCCCAAACACCTTACCTAGCTTAAATTCATCTCCTTGGCTAATCTAAGCCCATGAAGTAGAGCCTCATACTCAGCCGCATTGTTAGTGCATGGGAACATCAACCGGAGCACATAACAAAACTTATCACCTTTAGGAGACGTCAAAACAACTCCTGTGCCTGACCCTTCTAGCTGCTTGGATCCATCAAAGTGTATAGTCCAGTATGTGTCATCCGGCTTTTCCTCAGGGGCTTGACATTCCGTCCAATCATTTATAAAATCCACAAGAGCTTGGGACTTGATGGCTGTACGAGGCACGTATTTCAGATTAAGAGACCCCAACTCCAATGCCCACTTAGCAATCCTTCCAGTGGCCTCTCTATTCTCAATTATGTCCCTCAACAGAGCAGAACTAACCACGGTTATCTGGTGCCCTAAAAATAGTGCTTTAATTTGCGGCTGGCCATGAAACCCCATATACTAGCTTCTGCCAATGCGGATACCTTTGCTTGGACTCCGTCAGGACCTCACTGATATAATAAACCGGCCTTTGAACCGGATACTCCTTTCCAGATTCCTTGCGCTCGACCACAATCGCAGCGCTTACTGCCCGATTATTAGCCGCCACATATAAAAGTAACGGTTCTTTCTCAGCCGGAGCAGCCAGCACCGGCGGCTCAGTCAACTATTTCTTGAGCATCTCAAGTGCTTCAGTCGCCGCCTTGCTCCAGACAAATTTGTCTGTCTTCTTCATCATCTGATATAAAGGAATAGCCTTCTCTCCAAGGCGGCTTATGAAACGGCTCAACACGGTGATCCGCCCCGCCAAGCGCTGGACATCGTTAATACAGGTCGGCTCTGCTAGAGAAGTGATAGCCTTGATTTTATCCTGGTTAGCCTCAATGCCATGTTTAGAAACCAGAAATCCCAAGAGCTTGCCAGTTGGAACTCCAAAAACACATTTAGTCGGATTAAGCATCATCTTATAGACCCGGAGATTATCAAAGGTTTCCTTTAAATCGCCCAAAAGGGTCTCCTTCTTCCTGGATTTGATCACGATGTCATCTACGTAAGCATGGACGTTGCGGCCAATCTGACTGTGAAGGCAGTTCTGCACACATTGCTGATAAGTCGCCTGGGCACTCTTGAGCCCGAAAGGCATAGATACATAACAGAAAGCCCCGAAAGGTGTAATAATAGCCGTCTTCTCCTGGTCTTTAACCGCCATCTTGATCTGATGATAGCCTGAGTAAGCATCCAAGAAACACAAGCTTTCACAACCCGCCGTAGCATCAATGATTTGATCAATACGAGGGAGGGCAAATGGATCAGCCGGGCAAGCCTTATTAAGGTCCGTGTAGTCCACACACAAACACCACGTGCCATTCTTCTTGAGCACCAACACCGGGTTAGCCAACCACTCCGGGTGAAAAACCTCAACAATGAAACCCGCTACCAAAAGCCGGGAAACTTCTTCCCCAATGGCCTTACGCCTCTCCTCATTAAACCGCTGTAAAAACTGCTTAATTGGCTTAAACTTCGGATCCACATTAAGGTTGTGCTCAGCGAACTCTCTCGGTACACCCGGCATGTCAGAAGGTTTCCATGCAAAGATGTCCCGATTCTCACGGATGAATTCGATGAGCGCGCTTTCCTATTTGGGATCCATGTGAGCTCCAATGATGAAATGTTTGGATGAGTCGCCTGGAGTGAAATCTACCGCCTTAGTATCATCCACTGAAAACTTAAGGGGCGGCTCAACCTCCGTGGTAGGCTTTTTCAGTTATCCTTGTAAAATTTAAGCTCCTCCTGAGCGCAACTGGACTTGGCATAAGCCGCATCCGTCATCTCCTTCCTCACACTCGATGGCCGTCTTTCGGTCACCATGAACAGTAATGGTACCTTTTAAGCCGGGCATCTTGAGCTGTAGGTATACATAACAAGGCCTAGCCATGAACTTTGCGTAAGCCAGACGTCCAAACAGTGTTTGATAAGGACTCTTGATTTTTACCACCTCAAACCACAAGGACTCCACCCTGTAGTTATATTCGTCGCCAAAGGCCACTTCCAAAGAAATCCAGCCCACCGGATACGCCGACTTGCCTGGCACTACACCATGAAAAACGGCGGACGAGGGTTTTAAACCCTTGTCTAGCAATTTCATCCTCCAAAAAGTATCATAGTAGAGGATATTAATATTGTTGCCTCCATCCATTAACACTTTATTCACCATATACCCTCCTACTTGGGGGGCCACAACCAAAGCCAGCCGCCCGGGGTCATCGACACGCGGCGGGTGATCCTCCCGGCTCCATGTTATATCATACTCAGACCATCGTAAATACTGTGGCAGGGCTGGTGCAACCGCATTAACCGCCCGCTTGCGCAACTTCTGATCCCTTTTGTTGAGGCTGGTTGTGAAAACATGATACTGATCGGAGTTGAGCTACTTCGGGTTACTCTGATAGCCAGACTGATTACGCTGTTGCTGATTGTTGTTACCAGAATGCTGCTGGTGTCCTCCTTGATTACCTTGACCTGGGTGACCAGACCCTGAGCCGCCGGACCCAAAACTAGCCCCTGACCCGCCATGTCCAGAGCCGCCCGGCAGGCCACCGTCCTGATTGTTGGGGTGTGTAAAGTGATTCTTAAGTTTCTACATGAAACGACACTCTCCCCAAGTGTGGTTCACCGGCTTATCGGGCTGGCCGTGATCCGGACAAGGACCCTTTAGTGCCTCCTCCAAATTAAAGGCAAGCCTGTCCTTATTAAAAGGTGGCCTAAACCTCCTGTTGCCCCTGGGTTGATTCTGATTGGTACTTGCATTGGCCACCAGTTCTGACCCAGCCTCAGGATTCTTACGCTTACCCTGGCTACCACTGCTTGTCGTACCCTTGCTCTGATTACTCTTCTTGCCTTGACCGGCCTTCTCCTCGTCGGAGCCCGGATCCTTCGTGTTGTCAGAGTCGATGTATTTCGTGAGAGCCGTCATGATCTCTCCCATATCTTGACATGTACGCTTGAGCTGGCCAAGCTTCTGCTTTAGCGGGACAAAGTGGCAGTTCTTCTCTAGAATCAGTACTGCTTGAGCCGCCGTGATCTGTTCCGAAGAGTGGATGATGGTCGAGACCCGCTGTACCCAATGATGAGCTGACTCATTCTCCTGTTGAACACAGTGATCAAGATCCACGATGGTCATGGGCTATTTACACGTTCCTTGAAAGTTTTTAATGAATCTGGCTCTCAGCTCTGCCCATGAGTTGATGGTATTGGGTGGCAATCCCTTTAACCATGTGCGGGCCGGGCCTTCAAGCATCATGCTGAAGTATTTGGCACAAACCGCCTCACTGACGTCTAACATCTCCATGGCTAGTTCATAACTTTCCACCCGAGCCTCTGGGGGTAAATCAGCGGTGTAATTTGGAACCTTGCGGGGGCCTTTGAAATCCTTTGGCAGCCGCTCACTCCACAGAGCCGATGATAAACATGGCACCCCCAATCTGGTGGTTCCTCTGACTCTTACTGACATGGATGGCGCGGGCTCCTGGTGAGCTGCCTCGGCTAAGGCTGTCACCTCTTGCTGGCCTCTTGTATCCATAGTCGGCCGATGACCCGTTGGAATCTCTCGGCGCTGGTCGCTGCTGGAAACCGCCGGCGACTCGTAGCGCCGGCTAAAACTCCGGCTAGGGAGTGGGGTTGAATGAACACGACTCCGGCTGTAGGTGTACTTTTCCTGATGGGCCATCGCTGTCTGCAAGTACCCGATGGCGTTTCGCACATCCTCCGCAAAGGGCGCTTCATCCGGAATAGGAATTTTTTCGAGCCGGGTGGCTGATGTCACCATATTCTCGGCCGGGTTAGAATAATGACCCGTCGGTGTTGGAAAGGCCGCAGGCGAGGCCTGATTTCGCCGGGTCGGTTGAGTCACCGGCCGAGCCGCCGGGCGGCACCCAGGTGCATCCGCTGTTCGCCCTGTCCCTGGCGTGTTGAAGAGGTTTCTTGCCTCATAACGTTCCGGCAGACGGGATTGATGCCTCATCTGATGAACCGCGGCTACCGATTGTTGCTCCAGCCCGAGACAGAAAGCGTCTATCCTGATGCATTCTGCCTCTTTCTCCATCTAGGCCTTTGACTCAGCCATCCTCTGCTCCTCTTTCGCCATCCGGTCCTTGATCCTTGCAATCTCCAAGTTCCTAGCCGCTTGATTGTCCGGTGTAACGTCAATAGCCCTTAGGGCTGCGAGCTCGTCCATCAGCTCCAAAATAACTTGAGCCAGCGGCGGCGGGTTATCGCCTGAGGTGGCGGCCCTTGCGGGCGTACTATTCGTGCCTGGGACTGACCCCGCCATGAACACGACAGCATGAACCGGCGGCCTAAGATCGTCCGCCTCGGAGCGATCCGACTCAGGGCAGAGCTCATCGTAGCCCCTGAGCCCGCCATTGTGAAGCATGTATATCGACTCTGTTTCTCCGCTTGAAGATTCGTCCTCTGAATAAACGAGAGTTTCCTGTGATCCGGAAGCTTCCAGATCCGTACCTTGAGTAAAGCCCACGAAGACGTGCTTCCGGCCGGGGCTAACGCGGGTGGGTTGCACACTACGAGTATGTTGCAGACGTCGAACCGGCTCGACGAGGCTGGTGCAGACGTCCGGCCCGGGTGTTGCTCCATCAATTTTTCCGATGAACATGTGGATCCCACCGAATGGAACCCGGAAGCCATACTCCACAGAACCGGCATCAAGCCCCCAGCCGGCGTCGTCGATGTAGAGCCGACCGCAGGGACTCTTGCTCATGCTACCAACCACGTATCCCTCGAGCCCCAGGAGAGAGCCCTTTGAGAACTCAACACCACCGAGCGCTAGCCCCACGATGGGCGCCAACTGTCGTGGTTTTATCACGGCAGATGTCCGGGTGAATGGACTTCGGTTCGAGGCCATTGCTAACGTAATGGACTCAAAGGGGTTGATAGGTACGAGAGACACGGATTTATCCAGGTTCGGCCCCTCAACTCGAGGTAATAGCCTACGTCCTGCTTGTGTTTGTATTGCTTGATGTATCGATTACAAGGGAGCAGACGCTTGGCCTAGTATTCGATAACCTGATCTCTAAGTCGCTCCGGATCTGCCCTTATATAAGAGGTCTAGACCATGGGTCATACAATTGGTAACCGACTCTCATTGTCTATCCGATTCTTTCTCTATCATCTTGTCCAAGTTGTCTCCGGGCGGCTTACACACCCGGGTCTTCTGGGCCACTGTCCGGCCCACCTTATGAGCCGTCAAGCTTCCTGGGCTTTAGGACTATCGGCTCACCTTGGGCGAGTGTACGAGCCGCCAGGCATAACCCGGAGCCTTTAGGGCGGGTCATACCGCGGGGTTATTGTTGGGAGACGTAGTAGTAAATCAAAATTTTCCTACGTTCACCAAGATCTATCTATGGAGAAACCAGCAACGAGAGGGGAGAGATTGCATCTTCATACCTTTGAAGATCGCTAAGCGGAAGCGTTACAAGAACGCGGTTGATGGAGTCGTACTCGCAGCGATTCAGATCGCGGTAGATCCGATCAAGTGCCGAACGGACGGCACCTCCGCGTTCAACACACGTGCATCCCGGTGACGTCTCCAACACCTTGATCCAGCAAGGAGGAAGGAGAGGTTGGGGAAGGGCTCCAACAGCAGCACGACGGCGTGGTGGTGGTGGAGTAGCAAGGTATTCCGACAGGGCTTCGCCTAAGCGCTGCGGAGGAGGAAGAAGAGAGGTAGGGCTTCGCCGTGAGAGAGAGAGATCAAATCCTGTCTCAAAACATCCAAAACCTCAAGTATATATAGGAGGAGGGACGTGGAGGGCTGGCTTGGCCTCTACTCCAAAGAGGAGATGGCCGGCTGAATTAAAGGGAGAGTCCACCTCCCACAAGGGAGGTGGATCTCCTCCTTTTAAATCCTTTTTGCCTTATCTCCTTATCTCCAGCCGCATGGGCCTTTAGCAAAAGTCTTGCCCAGCCCAATAAGGGCTGGCACACTTTATCTAACAGCCCATGTGGTCCTTTGGTCGTCACACCCCTCCCGGGGGTCCTCCGGCACCCTCCCGGCACTCCCGGTACACTACCGATGAGCCCGAAAACTTTCCGGTGACCAAAACTGGACTTCCTATATATCAATCTTTACCTCCGGACCATTCCGGAGCTCCTCGTGACGTCCGGGATCTCATCCGGGACTCCGAACAACCTTCGGTAATCACGTATACCTTTTCCCTATAACCCTAGCGTCATCGAACCTTAAGTGTGTAGACCCTACGGGTTCGGGAGACACGTAGACATGACCGAGACACCTCTCCGGCCAATAACCAACAGCGGGATCTGGATACCCATGTTGGCTCCCACGTACTCCACGATGATCTCATCGGATGAACCACGATGTCAGGGATTCAATCAATCCCGTATACAATTCCCTTTGTCTATCGGTATGGTACTTGCCCGAGATTCGATCGTCGGTATCGCCATACCTTGTTCAATCTCGTTACCGGCAAGTCTCTTTACTCGTTCCGTAACACATCATCCCGTGGCTAACTCCTTAGTCACATTGAGCTCATTATGATGATGTCTTACCGAGTGGGCCCAGAGATACCTCTCCGTCACACGGAGTGACAAATCCCAGTCTTGATTCGTGTCAACCCAACAGACACTTTCGGAGATACCCGTAGCGTACCTTTATAGCCACCCAGTTACGTTGTGACGTTTGGCACACCCAAAGCATTCCTACGGTATCCGGGAGTTACACAATCTCATGGTCTAAGGAAATGATACTTGACATTGAAAAGCTTTAGCAAACGAACTACACGATCTTGTGCTATGCTTAGGATTGGGTCTTGTCCATCACATCATTCTCCTAATGATGTGATCCCGTTATCAACGACATCCAATGTCCATGGTCATGAAACCGTGACCATCTATTGATCAACGAGCTAGCCAACTAGAGGCTCACTAGGGACATGTGATGGTCTATGTATTCACACATGTATTACGGTTTCTGGTTAACACAATTGTAGCATGAATAATAGACAATTATCATGAACTAGGAAATACAATAATAACCATTTTATTATTGCCTCTAGGGCATATTTCCAACAGTTATATCCCAACAGATTCCATTGTAATTTATCATGTAATGTGAGTGTAATGTTGTCCATATTTTTAGTGTAATTTACCCAGTAATTACAGTGTAATTTATCCACTAATTCCAGTGTAATTTATCCATATTGTTAGTGGATTTTTAGTCCAGTTCGGAATGTATTTTTGCAATGAATTTCTATGTATTCTTCTGTGCTACTGTTTTTCTGAATGGTTTATCTGCATCCTCAATCCAGTTCCATTGTAATCATTGGTTGGCCTTTTGTGAATGCTTCCGAATTGTAATGCACTGTGGTGCACTATCCATGGGATTTACACTGTAATTTATATGGGGATTACACTGTAATTTGCACTGTGCTAGGGGATATACACTGTAATTTATATGGGATTTACACTATAATTTGCAATGTACTAGGGGATGTACACTGTAATTTACATGGGATTTACATTGTAATTTTCACTGTACTGGGTGATATGTACTGTAATTTACACTTTATTTTTCACTATAATTTACTAGGGGATCTGAACTGTAATTTACATGGGATTTACACTGTAATTTGCTAGGGGATATGCACAATAATTTACATGGGATTTACACTGTACCCTCTGAAGTGTAATTTTGTATGTGTTTTCAGTGTAAGTTTGATCAGTAAAATTTCTTGAAAGTGTGCATCTACTGTATTGTACTTCCTTGCCTCTTTGCTACTGTCATTTCATGACAGTGACAATTTTGTGTAGTTCCAAAGTTTTACAATTTCTAGACCTTACATGTTGCATAGATTTATGCTGTCTTGTAACATCTTTCTCTAATGTAACAAATGAACCAGGGAGTAGGGATGTAGGGAAAATGGATGAAGGAGTTGCTGACCTGTGAATCGTGTGGTGATCCTCCTTGCTCCAGTCCAGGTACACTCCTCCCCTCTCCCATGTATATGAGGTTCTGGATCTGTTTTTGATTTCTTCTTCTTCTTCTCTCCCTCCCCCCATGGACGGATCCCTATGTTTTTCTCCCATGACGGGCTGGAATTTATCCAACGGTTTGTTGCAACATAACTGATAGTTGCTTTGTTGTGTTTGGCGGTCCAGGTTTCTGTTGTGGATCTGGTTTGTGGTTCCAGGTTTAATTCCCAACCCGTTTGTTCCCTAAGCCCGTTTTATTGGAAAAAACAACTACATACAACAATGGTGGAAATTGGACAGACAAATGTCAACTTCTAATTAGCTAGGCTTTTTTGACTGTTTCTCAATTGTAAAACACTCAACTTCTAAATAGACAGTCCCTATGTTTATTAGTGAGGGTTGTACGAAGCGGGGCTCATGTAAAGAAAGCATATACTTCCAATGAAAATTCTATATTATTTCATTTTCTAATTATTTCACACAGAACCAATCACAAGTATCCCCACATCATATTGCTACGTGTCTGAATAAACTCCAAATATATATATATATATATATATATATATATATATAAAGTCTATTCATCACCCAGGGTCTAGAATAAGTTATTCTTCACCCGAGGTAATACTACGATCGTTTCATAAATAAATTACATTTCAAATGCAAATAGTTACGTATATACTGATTCACTACGTAAATTTTGACATAAAAAAATAAAAATATAAGTCATAAGACTAGAAAAATCACATTTTATGTATATTTTACACTATGTTTTTATGTTTGTAAATTTACATGACATAAGTATTTTTACGGTGACTATATTTTCTTACGGTCTTTTTTTACGTATGAAATACGATAAAATTTACGGAACGTAAAATTACGGTGCATTGATGCGAAAATAGAGGGGGATGAAGAATAACTATTCCTCACTCAGGATGACGAATAGTCGATCCCTATATATATATATATATTCATTGTAAAACAAAATCAGCTAAGGCCTTGTACAATGCTAGGTGTTTAGGAAGGTGCTTAGAAAAATAAACCGGGTTTTGTTGAAGCACCGGTGTCTATTTTTACATGAAAGACGCCTAACTAAACGTCTACCCTGTATAAATAAGCACCGATGATTAAAAAAAACCTGATTTATTTCTCTAAACATCTCTCGTAAACACACTAATAGGTAAATAATTTTCTCTTAGTCTCCTTGATTAAACTTAAGCTGACTTTGGCGCCTTGACGGCCTCGAATCTTGGCTCCTTGGCATCGAACTTCTGCTTGTTGTACACATCCATGTAATCTCCGAACACGTAGTCCGGGTACGCGGCGGTGCCGCCTTCGCCCACCGCCGGCGAGATGGCCGCCTCGAACGCCGGGTTGTAGAAGGAAGCAATGGAACGGCGGTTGCCGTTGCGCATGGGCAGGACGCGGTGCCAAGCGCTGCGGTAGCGGCCGTTGCTGAGCACCTCCACCTGGTCGCCGGTGTTGACCACGATGGCGTCGGGGAGCGGCTGCACGTCCAGCCACTCGCCGTCCTTGAGCACCTCAAGGCCGCCGACCTTGTCGTCCTGGAACAGCAGGATGACGCCGCCGGCGTCGGTGTGCGCGCGAAGCCCGGTGATGAGGTCCGGTCGCGGGCACGGCGGGTAGTGGCTGACCTTGGTGCCAAAGAATGGCGCGTGGAGGCCGTCGCCGGTGAAGGCGGCCTTCATGCGGCCCTTGTCCAGACCGAGGTTCTCGTCCATGGCCTCCATGACCCGCTCCGCTAGCTTCTTGAGCTCGGCGCGGTACTCCCGCATGGTCTCCTTGAAGGCCGGCGGGTCGGACGGCCACTGGTTGTCGTCGTGGAGGTAGAAGATGTCCTCCCAGTCCATGTCGTCCACCGGCGCCACCGCCTCGCCGCGGCGCTCCGCTTCCACCAGCCTCTCCAGCGTCTGCACCGGCTCCGACGACCGGAACGTGGCCTCGCGGAGGCGGTAGCTCTCGGAGCACACCTTCTTGACGCGGTCAAGAAGCTCCAGCGGGATGCCATGGTTCACCAGCTGGAAGAACCCCCAGTTCTCGCAGCCGTCGGCGATCTGCGCCATCGTGTCCGCCCTCTCGGCGCCGTCGAGCTTCGAGAAGTCGATGACCGGGACAACCATGGTGAAATTCTTGGCGAAGATGAGTGAGGAGCTAGGTAGGCTCTGATCTGATCTGATCTGATCTCTCTACAATGAGATGGTTGTTATCTGCAGGTGCTGGTTGAGATGGAGTGAGTGAGAGCCACTGGCCCTTTTATAGGGCTCGCGATGCCCCTCGAGACATTCTCTGCATAAAAAATAAATGCAAGAAAAATTCTGTGCATGTGCCGAAAAGAAAGAAGTTTCTGCGAGGCAGCTGGCTAGATTGCAATGTGGTTGGATGCTCATGCTCATGCTCAGTTGGATCCGGCAAATGAACAGAGCAGACAACCAGATTGATTGGTCATGTCATTGTCAAGGACTTCTCTGAACAAGAACAAACCTGTCACCGTCCATATGGCTTTCTATGAAGAACCGTAAAGTAGCCAACTCCGGGGTCTGGTCTATTGGCAAAAATACCCGTTCGTTGCACCGGGAGAAGAAAGATCATCACATTTCGTAACCTATTATACGATTAATTGTTTGATTTATAACCCACATTAACTATTCTCAACATGAAGAATTATGCTTTTGGCCTTGCCATCTTTGCAAAATGGCTAAGAAATATTTGCATTATTTGGTTTCCGGCTTTTGCTATTTTATTCCCACCGTTGTAGGTGCTCTGTTCAGTTAAGATATGTCCTGCTTAATAAAAACATAATAATCATGATTTAAAACCCTAATAGGTTCACGCTTCTTTATTTTCACATGTCATCACATTTGTGTTGCCGACAGTGGCCTCAATGCTCATTTAACAAAAACGCATTTGAATGTGGTCAGCCCTAAAACGTGTTTGCCGATGATAGCGGGATTCGCCCAGCAGGTGCAGAAGGAACTGCAACTCTCTATTCATTCCAGCAACGTAGCTCACCTGTTTGTATGTGAGTTAGACAACCTTAGGCATATTGGAGCGGCGCTGCAAGGGAGGAGGAATACGTCTTCATCATCAAGGCTGGTCACCCCAGACCGATTACCGGTGCCAAGATGTGCACACCGTTAAGCCATTGTGGCCGCCAAGACGATGCGACCTGCTATTCACCATAGTGCCACCACCTTCTCCGATTGTGGCAGACACCATAGATTGACACTACCGATTCTCAGGTTTGCCTTGCTCATCCAACTCACACTACTCATCTGATGCTGCTGCCAGCTCGTCTGTCTTTCTCTTGATTAGTTTTTTGGATTATATTTCAATCCTAGTGACCATTGACTTAGAGCGACAAGGGACACAAAGTCACAAACTACGCCTTCATCATCTTTTTTTCGGGGTAAATGGGATTTTTTTTCTCCAACGGTACAAAATTACGATCATCATTTCAACCCTTATTTCTTTTCTTTTATTTGGTTACACATCAAAGCCTTGTATTACTCACCTCTTTGGATGAAAATGGCATCTTGCTATACATTTGCAAAAATAAATTAAATCCAAATGGGTGTATAGTTTTTTTTTCATATTGGTCCCACTATACCAAAGCATCACCCCCTTGGGTTGTAATTAACCATGTTGGTTAGGTACACACACACACATACATATATATATATATATTTAATATACTGTAACCATCAGCCGCACAAAATCGGGTTTTACAACCATTTGTCTATGTAGTGAATACATCTTGTTAAGCACCTTTTTTCAAAATTATTATCGTTTTCTTTGACCTTTTACTACAAAGTGATTTCAAACCTTTTCATGATTTACAAGATTTGATGATGCTCAATGTTGCGAATATCATCTTTTTAAACCAAGAACTCATGGGTGGACTAAGTTGCATAACACACTATATACATCATAATGTCCTTCTTGTAATAAACCAGTAAATATAGCTCAGATAATATATGCTTGCACTTTGCATGAAACTGGAAGGATGAAACATAGCTTCAAAATTCTATATAGAAAGAATGAAGAAAGCCAACTGGATCTTTTGTTATGAATGAAAAATATACGATAGTACAGATGCTAACCAAATCATCAAACCAAAAATCTTGGGCAAGACCAGTCGGTTCCTTGAAAAGAAATCACTAATCCTTCTTATGTTACTATTTCTTTTTTCTCTCTGTTTCAGTTAACCAGCGATCAAGCAAGTGGTAAAAAATATCTGAATATTAACCGTTGGGGTCTAACATGCATGCATATATGTCCAAACCATGAGTGCCGAGTGCAGCTAAATAACCCCCTTTAACTATTAGATACTTAGCAATCCCCGGCCAGCAGCTGGACTGAATGAATTGTTGCATACCTTCTTCACATAACAATCGTCAGTGTATGTCCTTCCGTTCAGGGGCTCCTTTCCGTTCAGGAACTGCACCGTGCGAAACAAACACTTCATGTTCTGCGCCGGACACATCCTTTCTCTGTCTGATGAACCAACACGCTTATTTGCCTGTATTTCAGTAGAAGCGGCACCGGCGTAGATGCTGGAGGGCATAATGATGGGGCAGTTCGTCACTGGCGCCCAACTTTTGGTTACTGCAAGGAATGCGAACTGCAATTAAAACAATCGGAGGGCATACATCTGTTCCTGGTGTGACGGATATAATCCTTGTATGTTTGGCACTTCATCATATGAGTGTTATGCATTGTAATTGCCAAATAAACACTTTGAGTCTGCCACAAAGGGGAAAGACATTTGGTGCCGATGTGGCATTTCTCGAGCGGAAGAACAGAACAAATTCACCTGCCCGCCCCAAGACCAGGTCGACAGCAACTCTCCCGGTTCTCACTATGTTGTGGCCGCTACGTTTAGCCCGCCCACCGACGTGCCTCCCTTGGGGCGGAGCAGCTCCGACACCGCCTTCCCACGAATTCTTCAAACGGCATTATCTTTCAGGAATTTACATTCAAGCTGCTCTAGAAAAAAAATATGATCAGGTCCAACCATTTTTTCTTGGGGGGGGGGGGGAGTAAAATTACAAAAACCATATTGTTTTTGCATTGAAGCATGACTCGAAGATAACAAGAGATCGTCATTTGTCCCTCGGCTAGTCACTGAATTGTTCTCACCGAAATCATTTTGACAACATCCTAAAGGTAAAATAGTACTTGACATGGTTTTCCATGGATCTGAAATAATAAAATAAACCACATGCCTGGGAAGTAGATTGATATTGTTGAGACCAAGAAGATCCATCAGAAACAACCAACTCGGGGTCCCATTCTTCAGTAGTATATGGTGCAGTATTACTGATAAATGCAGCAGAAATACTTTCCTCCAATTTAGCCTTCCTATCAAATTCAACAATTTTTTCACTGCATTTCACAACATTCAGTTATATTAAAATTTCAGAAATACAAAGTAACAATTTGGCAATGGTGCTAAAATGAATACATTATTTCACTCATAAAGTGCTAGTTCTAGCTAGTGTTATAGCAGAGTAAGCTAAATCAAAGTGTCATAGCTAAGAAAGCATGCTGCAAACATATCTTACATTTTTTCTGTTAACACCATTACAATATGTGTTTCTAGACTTGATTTTGCTGCTTCGAGCCAGCAACAACAACCAGAAGCATTGGCATTATTGATGATATAACTGAACCTTTCTGTAGCAAGAGTTTCAGAGAACAACTATAATTCTCTGTGAGAGAACTTGCTGATTCTGGTTTGAACTTAGAAGTTGAGGGAGAAATCAAGACTTGAGTCACACAGTCACAACTATGATATGATGAGATTGGAAAAATCAATTTATCCTTTCTGTGATATTTCATATGTTAGTGGAAAGTGACCGCTTGATATTTCACAGTTTCATCATTGTCGCGAACACGGCCACGCCACGAGCAACGGCAATGCTCATGCCTTGCACAACCACAAGGGTGGGATCCCTACATAACGCAATTATTAATCGCTCGATCTTAATTGGTAGCAACCTGTAGGCGGAGAAGCACTGGTCACGCCGTGTACAAGGGGAGAACTTGATTCCTGCAAGGAATGCCAGTTGTAAACCTTGCTATTCAATTCAAGGAACAATCAACACTTAACAGTATCAACAAAATTGACATCAAACAATAGCCAATTGATCCCAAACAGTGGTAAATTTTAACCAAGAGCAATGCCTCAATGGCCACGAACAAGAGCAGAGAGAGGAGGGGGCGAACTCACCTGAAGACAGAAAGGAGGAAGCTCCATGGGTGGTGTATCCCGAGTTGCAGCAAGGCAAGGTCAACTCCTGCTTCCTCAAGCATCCAATCCTTGCCATACACATCTACCGTTAAGGATCAAACCAGATATTGGAGAGAGAAAGGGGGGAAAGATAGGGAAGGGGATGAACTCACCCCATGGCCACCGGGCTGAGGAGCAGCATCTTGGAGACGGAGCTTCGTGTGGGGGCGCGTTGGGCGTCGGAGAGGAGCCGCCGGAGGCGCCAGAGCCACGCCAGCGTGGAGGCGTCCGAAACCCTAGCCATGGTGAGGGCTTCAGGTCATCGCTGGTGGCCCCGAGCGGCGAATCCTTCTGGGGAAAAGACCCAACGGAGTGAGGCAAGCTCAGCGATGCTGCGCGGTGGCGGAAGTCGCCGGAGAACGCCGGAATCGCCGGCATCTTTGGCGGCAGAGATGTTTCCAGGGAGAGAGAGGGGTCGCGGGAGAGACGGATAGAGGGGTCCACGGTAGGGAGAGGGGTCACGGGAGAGAGGCTGCGCGCAGGGCGGCGTCGGCAGATGGCCGGAGAGGCCACGCGGGGCGGCGGCGGCGGCGTGCCCGTACGCATCCAAGGCGAGCCCTCGTGCTCGGGCACAATTCTTCTCGCCAAGGCCAAAGCCCATCCACGAAACGTTTTCTCTGTTTACAAACTTAATATAGGACCGCGGGTTGAATATAATAAAAATGCAGGGACTTTTTTGCAAAAACGACGCGACGTAAGACCAGAAGTTATTTGTAATTTATTATTATTATATAGGGATAATACATCCTACAACCAGAGATAGTTACCCCTCTCTCACTGCCCTCCGATCTTATTGACACGTACGGTCATTGATTAACAGGTTTGAGTTGCAAAAATAGTTGGTCTCTTTTCTGCCCGATTAAATCTATCAACTGCCTTTGTGGACAGGGGTCCCCAATATATAACTATCTCAGATTGGTCTAGCTCTTTTGAAATTATATAGGTCCGTGGCATCGCATTTGATGGGAGATCACGAGACAGAGGTATATGCGTCGTTTTTTCTTGTTTTGGATCTAATACACGCACGTCCTTCATTGCAGATACTTTGACCTTTCACGTTACAGTTTCACCATTCAATACTTAGTTGCTTCCAATTAATCGATAGATTCTTGGCCGTCCGGGCAACGTTAGGTAACTATAGGTGCAGATGTTCTTCACCAAACCATACGAATCGCCGTCGTCGGTGGCGACAACATCTGCCAGGTACTTATCGTACGCATCGATCTAATGTTTTGCTTTGTTCCTATTGACTATTGAACCCAAGGTAACAGCGGACGACCATATGCAAGAGAATTCTTCATCTGAGATGCATCTACATGCAAATTTTGAACTTCAGAAATAAAAAAAAAATTGCACTCAAACTCAGATTGATGTTATTAGATGACATTATTTCCTCATTTGACAATTTGCAGGATGACCTAGAAGATATCTACAAGAGCAACTATGGCTGCATGTTGTCTGCGGGCAGCATCCTATGTACGTAGTTGCCGTACACACCCGCGCCTTCTTGCTTTCGTTAATGAATATCAGCGATTAAGGTCATACGTCGTGGGTCGTCCGCCGACAGCCTATGAGCAGTATTCAAGAAGTAGACGCATCCTCATCGCTGAAGGGCAGTAGATTGATACTTACATGACATTATGTATACATCAAACACACCATATACTTTGTACCAATCGAATGCATCAGCTTTTTTCTTTTTAATTTCAATCCAATGTATCATCTAGTTGTATACGACATACACTACTGTAAGAGATTTTCTCCATACTCCTTGCATATATACTCCATACTCTTCTAAAAGGGACTATTCTCCTCTACATACTTTTTTCATACTGCAGCTATATAAAATCAACTACATATATACTACATACTCCCAATGAATATATTCCATAATATAGTAATAAGCATGTTCCATGCTCCCGTATAAAAAAGACTAATTGATTTTACATATATGATATTTCTTTCATACCGCTCCTTTAAAAAATCAACTACCTATATACTACATACCGCCAGACGGATATACTCCATACTAGTAATAAGCTTAATTATATACCAGCATACATATATACTCCATATACTTCGATCTAAAAAAGATTATTGTACTCTACATACTCCACGCATGGATTATATAATTTTAATCAACTAAGTATATACTACATACTCTGGAAGGATATACTTCATACTCTAGTAATAAGCATATATATCCTATACAGGGCACATAAATACTTCATACAGGGTACATAAATACTCCATAACCCCTTCTAAAGACACTATTATACTCTATATACTCCATGAGTATCATATTCTTTTCCATACTGCCCAGAAAATCAACTATGCATATACTCCATACTCCAGACGTAAACTCCGTACACTTGTAATAATAATAAAAATTGTACCCTACAACGTATACACAAGAGAGTCATAGATACATACGTAACCGGCTGGTGCATATGGTTAGCCGGCCAACAAACTAGCAAGTTGTTGAGCCTAAACGTTATCTAGTCTATTAATCAATTACTTAAATTTTTAGTTTGTTACAGCTTATTCGGTGTTGTCACATCCACCACTTGTTTAAGTTAGTTGCTTGGGGAGTGGGTAGGACACGTGGAAGACGAAGGCTTAGGGGGTAACTACACCCAGGGATAGTAAAAATTTGTCCTTATTATATATATATATATATATATATATATATATATATATATATTAGGTAAAAGATAAAGAATCAGATGGGATTCCCAAAATTAAAATAAAAACTAAGATCGGCAGGCTTGGCCAAGGATATACTATTTCTTTTGCCAGCCAAACATCTTGGGTGCAGTTTTTTTCGGCAGAAACTTCCGATCCATTCATACTGGAATTAAACTTACATCTAGGTTTGCAAACCACCTAGGGCAACGAAGCAAGCCGAAAGCATGTCCCTGTCATCGTCCTCCCACATAGGAACTAGGAAAAAATATTTTTTGAAACGGGGGCAAAAGATTTGCCTCATCTGTTAATTAAGAAGAAGTTTAGAGGTGTTACAAACGGCACGGCATGACACGACAATATATAGTCTTACTCTTCTGACATTCATTTATCCAAATGTTTGGCATCTGCAATACTGAGCAGCCTCCTCCTTAATGATAGTGAGGAGGATTAGTGGTGGCGCGGCATGACACGACACCTTAAGTTGCGCTCGTTTCAAATGACCCAAGAGGATAGCATTGTGAGGTAGGCATGGCCTTCCTGTTAGGTCTAGGATGCTCGAACATGCCGGTCCACCAAGATTAGATGGATGGAATGGTGCTCCAAGAAGTCATCGTTTTTGTAGTAGACAATCCAAAAGTGATCATGCTAAGACCCCACAGGACAAGCGCACTAGAAGAACACATGTCACCCTAAGGGCATACACGCATTCATCATCACCCTATAGGCATGGGGGTATCTAGGGTTACATAACGGTCGGTTGCCATCTAGGGATTACATGTCAAATCTAATTACTTAGAGTGTACGTCGAGCCTTCGTTGAAGTACGATGTGCCTACACCAGGGGTCGAGTCTTCCACAGATTGGATAGGCTCGGCTGGGACCCCCTAGTCCAGAACACCATTAGTAGCCCCTGAACCAGTCTTCGATGCCGAGGATGATAATCTTCTTCGGACCTCTTACTTCGGCTTAGGAATCTTTAGCTCGACAGGCGAGTTTCTGTCCCTACTTCAAAGCATTCGGTTTTGAACATGAGAGTTCACTTCGACCATGGCCCCACCAAGCGCCACTTCGAGCGTCACATTGCATGGGAAGACAAGTTGCCTTTATGACCAGACGTCAAAGCATCATTTTTTCCTTTACTTTATTTAATCGTAACCCGACCCAAGGATGCATCTAAGTGCATCATGGTCTTCTCCCTTCCACCCAACGCCATTCTCTCCCCCAAAGCTCAGCCTCGAAAGCTTCACCCATGGCAGGCAATGCTAGATCTTCCAAGCATCCCCGTGGCCCCCTTAAGGGAGATTGGGGGGAGTTGTGTCATTACTCGCCTCCAACTGCATTAGCTTGCCACCCTGGGCTACTTCCAGATCCAGATTTGGCCCCAATTCGCCCGGACCTAATATCCGTTGATGGGCAAGCACACACTGACAACCACCACATCCCGGGATTCCCCATCCATCCTTCTCTCGGGAGCTTTCTTGAATTCTATGGGATCCAACTCCACCATCTTACTCCCAATTCGATATTGCGTATCGTGGAATTCATTGCCTTCTGTGGAATGTACCTCGGCTGCAAAGCACACTTCGGTTTATGAAGGAAATACTTTTGTGTGGTGCCCAGTCCCCGAGATTGCAAATTACTTGAATTAGGCGCCGCCGAAGTGTGCGGAATAGCCAGGATCGGATCCCCCCGATAAGATGATACATGGGCGCCGAGTGGTTCTACATGACCGATCTCCCTCTGCACGACCCAAATCGGACCAGGCTTCCCACCTTCTCCTCGAAACTTCCAAACGAGCGTTTTAGCTGGAGACCACGAAGCGTTGCTCAAAAGAACGGCCCCGACATGGCCTTCCTTGTAAATAAACTGAAGTGTCTAACCAGTATTGGCCTAACCATTATAGACGTAATGGAAACATCCATTATCCGAAGAGTCCGACCTCTTCCGAAACACCAGCATCCACTATGTATGTACAACGGGACCAACAACGCCACCCGGTCGGTCCAAAGGGACTTCAAGGATGACACAACCTTTGGAGCAGCCCTAGCTAGCATATACAAGGGAGAAGCCCGGATTTTGCCAAGAGGATATTCACAGATGGCATGTCTTACAGTAATCCAGGTGGCATAGTAAGTTCCTTTTCTGAACTTCCTTCTTTACCCGAGCAGCTCATCCTATGGATTCTAAACAATCATTGTATTCATCCAGAGATGGAGGCGCTGGGTCGAGACATTAAAGTGTCCGGTGACTGAGCCAAGGCCATATCATCGCGATGATGACCCCATCTTCCACGAGGCGAGGAGATATTTGTTACTTGCAAATTGTGTTGGGATTTTTCCCGAAGAGAATAGGAGATGCCGCACAACAAAGATAAGTATTTCCCTTAATGAAAACCAAGGTTATCGAACCAATAGAAGGACCACGCAAATTCCCTGTACTTGCCCATCGACCCTCCTCCTGGTTCCATGGAATCACAACGGTTCTCCTGCTATCTTTCAATAAAAAATAATACACCATTATTTTCTTCTTCCAAGGAACCCAAATATAGTGAAAGGATGTACAACATCTACCAAAGATTGGATCACATAGCTTCAGGTTTGTTAGAAAAAAACTCTTTTCACGTCCTATCCTTCCCCTCAGCGACAACTAGGGTAAAAACCTCGTCCCCTTCAAGCTATGTTGGCCAACCGATGGATTCACCTCTCTATGTATGCTGCTTCGACCGTTGGCGACAAACTTGGAAATACCTATGCATCAATTACGGTTGGTAGTTTAGGCTAGGGTTTTCAGTATTTACAAAGGCGACGCTCGAATGGATGGTGGCGCTTCATCTTTGAGTTGGTCTTTCGGGTTCCGATCCTTCTTGAACTTTTCCGTAGAGTTTTGGCGTAGATTCGCCGTGTCTCCTTGGAGCCGAGAGGTTAAAATTTCTTGTCATGCGTACACGACATCGAGATCTGGTGTAAGGTGATTTAGATCAAATTAAGGGTTCAATGATGACGGCTACGACTTCTAGACGTCGGTCCTTAGAGGCACATGCATGAATACTTTCTGACTATCATTCCCAAGGTCAGATCGGCTCTGGTAAGGAAGCAACGACAATGATGTGTCAACGGCTCATTCAAGCGGCGGTACTAGTCATTCGATGCTTCATGGGCCTCTATGTATTTTTTGGGGGCGGGGGGAGGGTACTTTTTATTGCTAATGAAACCTTAGATAAATGTTGGTCCTTTTTAACATAACGTAGATAAAATCATCGCAGAACATTCGGTACCAATGGTAAGTCGCATGCGCTTACAGTGGAAAACAGGGCATCTTTTGAGATACATAGGACGTGTGATCGGTGAGCAAGTATCACTCGTAAACTAAAGGCATCTTTGACTGAACTCCTAAAATAGGACACCCATTGGACTGTTGTGTTTAAAAGTGTGTCTGTGTGGGTCTTGCCCATCAGTACTATGTGCTGGACATGTTCGCATGAGACCGGGCCTCCTCATATGTGTCCCAGATTTGGGTTACATACGAGGGCGCATAGGGCCGATATGATGGTTACAGTTGTGTCGGAATTTTGTAATCGACTACTAATCGGACCGTCCATCCGATCGTATAGTGGGAGGGGGTGTAGGAGTCTGGTTGTAGATGCTCTGCACCCTCGTATCCAGTCGTATATGGGGAGGATATGAGGGATCGTGGGTGCACCCTGTCCCACAACTTAGGACACGACCAGCTAAACCATGTTTTATCTTTTTTTATTCTTTCTCTTTTTTTGCTCCATCTCTCTCCATCTCCACTAATCATTTACATGTAGTCAAAAAAATTGGAATAAAGTGAGAGACATGACTGTATGCATCCACAAATGAGTTTCAAATAGACAAACTCGGACACTGACCAAACGCCTCCAAAGACATTGGAGAAGCCAAATTTGAAAAGACCAACTATAAGTGCCCTAATGTTTTGAGGCTATCCTGAGAGCATCTCCAATAGATGATGTAAATTTGAAGATGTGAAATTTACATGTTGAAAAATGCTTTTTTACGTCTACAAAAAAGAGTCAGCTTCAACAGATGATGTATATTGCAGATGTAAAAGTGTAACTCCAACAAATGATGCAAATTGAAGATGTAAAAATTAGAAACTTCAACTACTACTTCATTTCAAGCACAATTCAAACATAGCAAGTTACACTACTACTTCATTCGAAACATAATTAAACATAGTTCTAACTAAAACATAATTAAACATAATTCTAATTAAAACATAAATTAAACATAGTTAAAACTACTACATCTATCAAACTACTACTCCAACAACGACTACTAGTTCAAACAACTACTTGAACAACATCGAAGATGAAACTAGTCCTAATCGAAGCTCTTGAACCGCTCCCACTCATCCTTGTTGGGTCGTCACACTGCTTGTCCTCTTCCTCCAAGTCACCCGAGTCCGACGAGTCAGACTCAACATGGATCACCGTCAAGTGGCCAACCTCGTTCTCCTTCTTCACCTCCTTTTTCTTCACCTTATCGGCATCACGCTTCTAGAAGAACTCATGCTCGGCCTAAACATATTCGGATGCCCGCGCGTGAACCTCGTCATTGCTGCGTTGTCGCTATCGTTGGGAGCAACAACAGTGGCCTACTTCTTCTTCGTCATCTCCTCCATCCAAATACCCTCGGGCACGAGGAACTCCGCAGCCGCCCGGGTCTCAATGTCCAAGAAGTTGAGGTTTGACCTCGGCCTCCCGGCACGCCACACTACCACACCGTAAGCATGCGCGACCGCGTCGGCAGTGGGCTACATGCCGAGTGATACGTCTCCAATGTATCTATAATTTTTGATTGTTCCATGCTATTATATTATCTGTTTTGGATGTTGTATATGCATTAATATGCTATTTTATATTATTTTGGGGACTAACCTATTAATCTGGAGCCTAGTGCCAGTTTCTGTTTTTTCCTTGTTTTTGAGAATTGCAGATAAGGGATATTAAACGGAGTCCAAACGGAATAAAATCTTCGGAATGAATTTTTCTGGACCAGAAGGAAACTAGGAGACTTGAGAACCATGGCAGAAGAGCCACCGTGGGGCCACAAGCCCTAGGGGCACGCCCAGGGGGTAGGGTGCGCCTAGCAAGCTTGTGGGCCCATGGCAGCTCTCCCAACCCTAATCTTCGGCCTATAAATTCCCAAATATTTCATCAATATCAGAACAAGCCACGGAAACTCTTTTGCGCCGTCAGAAGCCTCCGTTCTTGAGAGATCCAAGCTTAGAGCCTTTTCCCGTAAACTGTCGGAGGGGGATTCGATCACGGAGGGCATCTACATCAACTCCATTGCACCTCCGATGATGCGTGAGTAGTTCACCATAGACCTTCGGGTCCATAGCTAGTAGCTAGATGGCTTCTTCTCTCTCTTTGCTCTTCAATACCATGTTCTTCATGATCTTCATGGAGATCTATCCGATGTAATACTCTTTTGCGATGTGTTTGTCGAGATCCGATGAATTGTGGGTTTATGTTCAGATTATCCATGAATATTATTTGAGTCTTTTCTAAATTCTTATATGCATGATTTCATATGTTTTCAAGTCTCTTCGAGTTATTGGTTTGGTTTGGCCAACTAGATTGGTAATTCTTGCAATGGGAGAAGTGCTTAGTTTTGGGTTCAATCGTGCGGTGTCCTCACCCAGTGACAAAGTAGGGGTAGCGAGACATGTATTGTATTGTTGCCATCAAGGATAACAATATGGGATTTTCATCATATTTATTGAGTTTATCCCTCTACATCATGTCATCTTACCTAATGCGTTACTCTGTTCTTCATGAACTTAATACTCTAGATGCAGGCAGGAATCGGTCGATGTGTGGAGCAATAGTAGTAGATGCAAAATCGTTTCGGTCTACTTGTCACGGACGTGATGCCTGTATGCATAATCATTTTCTTGGATATCTTCATAATTATTCGCTTTTCTATCAATTGCTCGACAGCAATTTGTTCACCCACCGTAATACTTGCTATCATGAGAGAAGCCTCTAGTGAAACCTATGGCCCCTGGGTCTATTTTCCATCTCGTACTTTCAGATCTAAAACCAAATATACCAAAAATACTTTTATGCATTATTTTTACCTTTTGTTTTACTTTCCGTTCAAGCAATCTATCTCTATCAGATCTCATCCTTGCAAGTAACCTTAAAGGGATTGACAACCCCTTTATAGCGTTGGGTGCAAGAGTTTGATTCTTTGTGTAGGTACACCTTTTGGGGACTTGCTTGTATCTCCGACTGGATTGATACCTTGGTTCTCAACAATTGAGGGAAATACTTATCTACTTTGCTGCATCACCCGTTCCTCTTCACGGAAACCAACGCATGCTCGAGAAGTAGCAAGAAGGATTTCTGGCGCCATTGCCGGGGAGATCAACATCAAGCCTACCAAGTACCCATCACAAACTCATTTCTTGCATTTACATTATTTTCCATTTGCTTCTCATTTTCCTCTCCCCCACTTCTAAAACAAATTTTAGAAAATACCAAAAAGATTTGCCTTTTTATTCGCCATTTTTCGTTCGTCTTTTCGTTTGCTTGCTTGTGTGCTTGATTGCTTGCTTTGTCATGATGACTCAAGAGAATACCAAGTTGTGTGAATTTTCCAATACTAATAATAATGATGTTATTAGTACTCCGATTGCTCCTGCCACTAGTGCGGAATCTTATGAAATTAATGCTGCTTTGCTCAATCTTGTTATGAAAGAACAATTTTCCGGCCTTGCTAATGAAGATGTCACATCCCATCTAAATAATTTCGTTGAGTTGTGTGATATGAAAAATAATAAAGATGTGGATAATTATATTGTTAAATTTAAGCTATTTCCGTTCTCACTATGAGATCGTGCTAAAACTTGGTTTTCATATTTGCCTAAAAATAGTATTGATTCATGAAATAAGTGTAAAGATGCTTTTATTTCCAAGTACTTTCCGCCCGCTAAAATCATCTCCCTTAGGAACGATATAATGAATTTTAAGCAACTTGATCATGAGCGTGTTGGACAATCTTGGGAAAGGATGAAACTTATGATTAGGAATTGCCCCGCGCATGGTTTGAGTTTATGGATGATTATACAAATTTTCTATGTTGGATTGAATTTTGTTTCTAGGAATCTCTTAGATTCCGTCGCAGGTGGTACTTTTATGGAAATCACATTAGGAGAAGCTACTAAACTCCTAGATAATATTATGGCAAATTACTCTCAATGGCACACTGAAATATCTCCTACTAGTAAAAAAGTACATGCTATTGAAGAGATTAATACTTTGAGTGAAAAGATGGATGAATTGATGAAACTGTTTGCTAGTAAGAGTGCTCTTATTGATCCTAATGATATGCCTTTGTGTTCTTTGATTGGAAATAATAATGAACCTATGGATGTGAATTTTGTTGGTAGGAACAATTTTGGTAATAACGCTTATAGAGGTAATTTTAATGCTAGGCCATTTCCTAGTAATTCCTCTAATAATTATGGTAATTCATACAGCAATTCTTATGTAAATTATAATAAAATGCCCTCTCTTCCTGAGAATAATATTAAATAATTCATTAGTATGCAAAAAGGTTTCAATGCTATGATTGAAGAAAAATTGCTTAGGATTGATGATTTGGCTAGGAACGTTGATATAATTTCTCTTGAGAGTGATTCTTTAAAATTTAGATCTACTCCACCCAAGCATGATATTAATGATTATTTAAAAGCCATGGGAATTTTTATTGATGAGTGTAAGGAAAGAACCGCTAGAATACATGCTAAGCGTGAATGGCTTGAAAAAGTGTGTTCTTGTGATAATATTGATGAAGATCTTAAAGTGATTGATGTGACTCCTATTGAATATATGTTTTTGAATGTTAATATTGATAATTATGGGACTAGAGATGAGTCAACTTTAGTTAAAAGG
Organism: Hordeum marinum; assembly: GCA_022496015.1. NCBI lineage: Eukaryota > Viridiplantae > Streptophyta > Magnoliopsida > Poales > Poaceae > Hordeum > Hordeum marinum. Next base: position 69,687,106 of record CM039672.1, read on the forward strand.
CGTCCCAATGATTCGAAGTTTATAGATCTTGATGCTAAGATTGATAAAAGTGGGATTGAAGAGGTCAAAACTTTAAATAGCAATGAACCCACTCTTTTGGATTTCAAGGACTTTAATCATGAATTATGCTCTTTAATTTATTGTATTTCCTTGTTGCAATCCATGTTGAATTCTCCTCATGCTTATAATGAAACAGAGCTTTTACTAAACATATTGTTGATGCTATGATGAAAGCTTTTGAAGAAAAACTTGAGTTGGAAGTTCCTATACCTAGAAAGATATATGATGAGTGGGAACATACTATTAAGATTAAAACTAAAGATTATGAGTGCCATGCTTTGTGTTATTTGGGTAATAGCGTTTCCACGATTCCAAAAATTGTATGTGATGTGTTAGGTTTCCGTGAATTTGATGATTGTTCCTTAAATTTGCATCTTGCGGATTCCACCATAAAGAAACCTATGGGAAGAATTAATGATGTTCTTATTGTTGCAAATAGGGATTATGTGCCCATAGATTTCATTGTTCTTGATATAGATTACAATCCTACATGTCCTATTATTCCTGGTAGACCTTTCCTTAGAACGATTAGTGCAATTATTGATATGAAGGAAGGGATTAGATTCTAGTTTCCATTAAGGAAAGGCATGGAACACTTCCCTATAGAGAAAATAAAATTATATTATGAATCTATCATGATAGCTACTTATGGATTGCATACCAAAGATGAAAACACCTAGATCTATTGCGTTTTGCCTAGCTAGGGGCGTTAAACAATAGCGCTTGTTGGGAGGCAACCCAATTTTATTTTTGCTTTCTGCCTTTTGCTTCTGTTTTGGTGTGTTTTGAAAATTATTAATTCTTTAGTAATTTTGTGTGTGTTTTAATTAGTGTTTGGGCCAAGTAAAACCTTTGGGGTGATCTATGGTAGTTTTTGATTTGATCTTGTTGAAAAATAGAAACTTTTGCGCTCAGTCCAAGAATTTTCTAATTTTTTCAGAACGTTGAATTGATCTGAACTTTTTACACAAGATTGACATACATATTTACCTGATTTTCCTAATTTTAATATTTTTTAGAGTTCCAGAAGTATTCGAAATTTACAGATTGCTACAGACTGTTCTGTTTTTGACATATTATGTTTTCTTTGTCTTGTCTGCTTATTTTGATGTATCTATGAGTCGTATCGGGGGGTATGAGCCATGGAGAAGTTAGAATACTGTAGGTATTGCACAAATACAAATAAATAAGGAGTTCACAACAGTACCTAAAGTGGTGATTTATCTTTTTATACTAATGGACCTCATGAATTTTCTGTTGAGTTTTGTGTTGTGAAGTTTTCAAGTTTTGGGTGAAGATTTGATGGACTATGGAATAAAGAGTGACAAGAGCCTAAGCTTGGGGATTACGAAGGCACCCCAAGTCATATTCAAGGATACCAAAAAGCCTAAGCTTGGGGATGCCCCAGAAGGCATCCCCTCTTTCGTCTTCAATCCATCGGTAAATTTACTTGAGGCTATATTTTTATTCACCACCTGATATGTGTTTTGCTTGGAGCGTCTTGTATGATATGAGTATTTGCTTTTTAGTTTTAAATAATCATCCTTGCTGCACACATATTTTGAGAGACACATGCTGAATCATGAATTTATTAGAATACTCAATGTGCTTCACTTATATCTTTTGAGCTAGCAATGTTGCTCTAGTGCTTCACTTATATCTTTATAGAGCATGGTGGTGTTATATTTTATAGAAATTATTGAACTCTTGTTCCTCACTTATATTATTTTGAGAGTTTCTTAAAACATGATGGTAATTTGTTTAGGTTATGAATTTAGTCCTAATATAATGGGCATCCAAGAGGGATATAATAAAAACTTTCATATTAAGTGCATTGAATACCATGAGAAGTTTGATTCCTTGCATCTAGTTTTGAGATAATAGAGATGGTAATATGAGAGTCATGTTAGTGAGTAGTTGTGAATTGGAATAGATACTTGTGTTAAAGTTTGTGATTCCCGTAGCATGCACGTATGGTTAACCGTTATGTAACGAAGTTGGAGCATGATTTGTTTAATGATTGTCAATCTTTGTGTGAGGGTCAGGAGCGCGTGATGGTTAAATCCTACCAACCTCTCCCCTAGGAGCATGCGTATAATTCTTTGTTTGATAACTAATAGACTTTTGCAATAAGTATGTGAGTTCTTTATGACTAATGTTGAGTCCATGGATTATACGCACTCTCACCCTTCCATATTTGCTAGCCTCTCTAGTACAACGCAACTTTTGCCGGTACATCAAACCCTCCTTCCTCAAAACAGCCACCATGTATTCCTCAAAACAGCCACCATACCTACCTATTATGGCATTTCCATAGCCATTCCGAGATATATTGCCATGCAACTTCCACCATGTAGTTTTTCATGACTTGCACCATCACTTCATATTGCATATAAAGTCATACTTTGTCATAGGTATCGAGTTGTAATTTTCTTTTTGAGTTATAAGTAAATAAAAGTGTGATGATTTTCATTAATAGATCATTGTCCCGTGAGATAAGAGGATGATGGAAGCTATGAATCCCTCACAAGTTGGGATGAGTATCCAGACTTTACAGAAAATAAAAGAGGCCAACGAAGCCCAAACAACAAAGGAATAAAAGAGGCCAAAGAAGCCCACCAAAATAAAAAATAAAAAATATAAAAAAGGAAAAAATGAGAGAAAGAGAGAAGGGACAATTGATACTATCTTTTTTCACACTTGTGTTTCAAAGTAGCATCATGATCTTCAGGATCGAGAGTCTCCTATTTTGTCACTTTCATATAACTAGTGGATATTTGCACGACCACTTAGTTTTCTATTTTGAGATTTCATACACTTATAACTCTAAGCGCATTTGTTGCATGGCAATCCCTACTCACTCACATTGACATTTATTGATGGGTATCTCCATAGCTCGTTGATACGCCTAGTTGATGTGAGACTATCTTATCCTTCTTCCCCTTGCACCTCCTCCATATTCTATTCCACCTATAATGCTATATCCATGGCTCACGCTCATGTATTGCGTGAGAGTTGAAAAGGTTTGAGAACACCAAAAGTGTGAAACAATTGCTTGACTTGTTCATTGGGGTTGTGCATGATTTAGATACTTTGTGTGGGGAAGATAGAGCATAGCTAGACCATATGATTTTGTAGGGATAACTTTCTAAGGCCATGTTATTTCGAAAGGACACGACTGCCTTGTTGGTGTGCTCGAGGTATTACTGTTTTTATGTCAATATTAGACTAATGTTTTGAATCTTATGGATCTGAATATTCATGACACAATAAATAACATTACATGGATAAATATGTTAGGTAGCATTCCACATCAAAAATTCTGTTTTTATCATTTACCTACTCGAGGACGAGCAGAAATTAAGCTTGGGGATGCTGATACGTCTCCAACGTATCTATAATTTTTTATTGTTCCATGCTATTATATTATCTGTTTTGGATGCTTTATATGCATTAATATGCTATTTTATATTATTTTTGGGACTAACCTATTAATCTAGACCCTAGTGCTAGTTTGTGTTTTTTCCTTGTTTTTGAGAATTGCAGATAAGGAATATTAAACGAAGTCCAAAAGGAATAAAATCTTCGGAATGTATTTTTTTGGACCGGAAGGAAACCAGGAGACTTGAGTGTTGGAAATATGCCCTAGAGGCAATAATAAAATGGTTATTATTGTATTTCCTTGTTCATGATAATTGTCCATTGTTCATGCTATAATTGTATTAACCGGAAACCAGAATGCATGTGTGAATACATAGACCACAACATGTCCCTAGTGAGCCTCTAGTTGACTAGCTCGTTGATCAATATATGGTCACGGTTTCATGACCATGGACATTGGATGTCATTGATAACGGGATCACATCATTAGGATAATGATGTGATGGACAAGACCCAATCCTAAGCATAGCACAAGATCGTGTAGTTCGTCTGCTAAAGCATTTCCAATGTCAAGTATCATTTCCTTAGACCATGAGATTGTGCAACTCCCGAATACTGTAGGAATGCTTTGGGTATGCCAAACATCACAACGTAACTGGGTGGCTATAAAGGTGCACTACGGGTATCTCCAAAAGTGTCTGTTGGGTTGGCACGAATCGAGACTGGGATTTGTCGCTCCGTATGATGGAGAGGTATCTCTGGGCCCACTCGGTAAGACATCATCATAATGAGCTCAATGTGACTAAGGAGTTAGCCACGGAATGATGTGTTACGGAACGAGTAAAGAGACTTGCCGGTAACGAGATTGAACAAGGTATAGGGATACCGACAATCGAATCTCGGGCAAGTATCATACCGGTAGACAAAGGGAATTGTATACAGGATTGATTGAATCCCCGACATCGTGGTTCATCCGATGAGATCATCGTGGAGCATGTGGGAGCCAACATGGGTATCGAGATCCCGCTGTTGGTTATTGACCGAAGAGGTGTCTCGGTCATGTCTACATGTCTCCCGAACCCGTAGGCTCTACACACTTAAGGTTCGATGACACTAGGGTTATAGGGAAATGGTATACGTGATTACCGAAGGTTGTCCGGAGTCCCGGATGAGATCCCGGACATCACGAGGATCTCCAGAATGGTCTATAGGTACAGATTGATATATAGGAACTCCTGTTTTGGTCACCGGAAAGTTTTCGGGCTCATCGGTAGTGTACCGGGAGTGCCCCGAGGGTGCCGGAGGACCCCCGGGAGGGGTGTGACGACCAAAGGACCTTATGGGATGTTAGATAAAGTGTGCCAGCCCTTATTGGTCTGGGCAAGACCTTTTCTAAAGGCCCATGCGCATAGGGATAAAGAGATAAGGCAAAAAGGAGTTTGAAAGGACGAGATCCACCTCCCTTGTGGGAGGTAGACTCCTCCCCTAGCTCGGCCGAACCCCTCCTCCTTGGAGGAGGGGCCAAGGCAGACCTCTCTCGCCCTCCTCCTATATATACTTGAGGTTTTGGCTGTTTTGAGACAAGATTTGATCTCTCTCTCCCACGGCGCAGCCCTACCTCTCTTATTCCTCCTCTACAGTGCTTAGGCGAAGCCCTGCCGGAATACCTTGCTGCTCCACCACCACCACGCCGTCGTGCTGCTGTTGGAGATCTTCCCCAACCTCTACCTCCTCCTTGCTAGATCAAGGCACGGGAGACGTCACCGGGCTGTACGTGTGTCGAACGAGGAGGCGTCGTTGTTCGGTGCTTAGACTGGAATCCACCGCGATCTGAATCGCTGTGAGTACGACTCCACCAACCGCATTCTTGTAACGCTTCTACTTAGCGATCTTCAAAGGTATGAAGATGCAATCTCTCCTCACTCGTTGCTGGTTTCTCCATAGATAGATCTTGGTGACACGTAAGAATTTTTTTGACTTATTACTACGTCTCCCAATAGTGGCATCATGAGTTAGGTCTATGCGTAAAATCTATGCACGAGTAGAACACAAAGTTGTTGTGGGCGTCGATCTTGTTAATTTGCTTACCACTACTAGTCTTATCTTTATTCGGTGGTATTGTGGGATGAAGTGGACCGGACCAACTTTACACGTACGCTTACGTGAGACCGGTTCCACCGCCTCACATGCACTTGTTGCATAAGGTGGCTAGCGGGTGTCTGTCTCTCCCACCTTAGTCGGATTGGATTCGATGAAAAGGGTCCTTATGAAGGGTAAATAGCAATTGGCATATCACGTTGTGGTTTTGGCGTAGGTAAAATAAATGTTCTTGCTAGAAACCTATAGCAGCCACGTAAAAACTTGCAACTACAAATTAGAGGATGTCTAACTTGTTTTTGCAGCATATGCCTTGTGATGTGATATGGCCAAAGGATGTGATGTGATGCATTGTGATGTATGATATTGATCATGTTCTTGTAATAGGATTCACGACTTGCATGTCGATGAGTATGACAATCGACAAGAGCCATAGGAGTTGTCTTATTTTATTGTATGACCTGTGTGTCAATCAAGATCGCCATGTAATTACTTTTATTTATTGCTAAATGTTAGCCATAGTAGTAGAAGTAATAGTTGACGAGACAACTTCATGAAGACACGATGATGGAGATCATGGTGTCATGCCGGTGACAGTGATGATCATGTTGCCCCCAAGATAGAGATCAAAGGAGCAAGATGATATTGGCCATATCATATCACTATATTGATCGCATGTGATGTTTATCATGTTTACATCTTATTTTCTTAGAACGATGGTAGTAAATAAGATGATCTCTCAATAAAATTTCAAGAAATGTGTTCACCCTAACTGTGCACCGGTGCTAAGGATCGTTGTTCCAGAGCACCACGTGATGATCGGGTGTGATAGGTTCTAACATTCGCATACAACAGGTGTAAGCCATATTTACACACGCGATACACTTAGGTTGACTTGACGAGCCTAGCATGTACAGACATGGCCTCAAAACACGGAAGACCGAAAGGTCGATAATGAGTCGTATGGAAGATGCGATCAACATGGAGATGTTCACCATGGATGACTAGTCCGTCTCACGTGATGATTGGACACAGGCTAGTTGACATGGATCATGTGTCACTTGGATGACTAGAGAGATGTCTATCTAAGTGGGAGTTCATAAAATAATTTGCTTATGTGAACTTAATTATCATGAACTTAGTCTAAAATTATCTTTACGATCTATATTGTAGATCCAATGGCCAACGCTAATGTCACCCTCAACTTCAACGCATTCCTAGAGAAAACCAAACTGAAAGATGATGGAAGCAACTATGCGGACTGGGTCCGTGGCTTGAGGATCATCCTCATAGCTTCCAAAAGATTGTATGTCCTTGATGCACCTCTAGGTGACACACCCATTTTCCTAGCAGATCAAGATGTTATGAACGTTTGGCAGTCACGCTTCAGTATGCTTTACAGTTTAGAACCAGGGCTACAAAAGCGTTTTGAGCAACATAGAGCATATGCGATGTTCCAAGAGCTGAAACTGGTTTTCCAAGCTCATGCCCGGGTCGAGAGATATGATGTCTCTGACAAGTTCTTCAGTTGTAAGATGGAGGAAAATAGTTCTGTCAGTGAGCACATACTCAAAATGTCTGGGTTGCACAACCGCTTGACTCAGCTGGGAGTTAATCTCCTGGATGACTCGGTTATTGACAGAATCCTCGAGTCACTTCCACCTTGCTACTAGAGCTTTGTGATGAACTACAACATGGTCCATTCCTGAGTTGTACTCGATGCTGAAATCAGCGGAGGTCGAGATCAAAAAGGAGCATCAAGTGTTGATGGTGAACAAGACCACTAGTTTCAAGAAAGGCAAGGGTAAGAAGAACTTCAGGAAGGATGGCAAAGCTGTTGCCGCGCCTGGTAAGCAAGTTGCCGGGAAGAAGAAGAACAAGAATGGACCCCAGCCTGAGACTGAGTGTTTTTATTGCAAGGGTACCGGTCACTGGAAGCGGAACTGCCCCAAGTACTTAGCGGATAAGAAGGACGACAACATTAAAGGTATATGTGATATACTTGTTATTGACGTGTACCTAACCAGCGCTCGTAGTAGCTCCTGGGTATTTGATACCGGTGCAGTTGCTCACATTTGTAACTCCAAGCAGGAGTTGTGGAATAAGCGGAGGCTGGCCAAGGACGAGGTGACGATGCGCGTCGGGAATCGTTCCAAGGTCGATGTGATCGCCGTCGGCATGCTACCTCTACATCTACCTTCGGAATTAGCGTTAAACCTTAATAATTGTTATTTAGTACCAGATTTGAGCATGAACATTGTATCAGGATCCCGCTTGATGCGAGATGGCTACTCATTTAAATCTGAGAATAATGGTTGTTCTATTTATATGAGAGAGATGTTTTATGGTCATGCCCTACTGGTCAATGGTTTATTTTTGATGAATCTCGAACGTGATGTTACACATGTCCATAGTGTGAGTACCAAAAAGTGTAAGGTTGATAACGATAGTCCCACTTACATGTGGCACTGCCGCCTTGGTCATATTGGTGTCAAACGCATGAAGAAGCTCCATACTGATGGACTTTTGGAGTCTCTTGATTTCGAATCATTTGACACGTGCGAACCATGCCTCATGGGCAAGATGACCAAGACTCCGTTCTCCGGAACAATGGAGCGAGCAACTGACTTGTTGGAAATAATACATACCGATGTATGCGGTCCAATGAGCGTCGAGGCTCGCGGTGGCTACCGTTATGTTCTCACCCTCACCGATGACTTGAGCAGATATGCGTATGTCTACTTAATGAAACATAAGTCTGAAACCTTTGAAAGGTTCAAGGAATTTCAGAGTGAGGTGGAGAATCAACGTGACAGGAAAATAAAGTGCCGACGATCTGATCGTGGTGGAGAATATTTAAGTCACGAGTTTGGCACGCACCTAAGGAAATGTGGAATTGTTTCACAACTCACGCCACCTGGCACACCTCAGTGAAATGGTGTGTCTGAATGTCGTAATCGCACTCTATTGGGTATGGTACGATCTATGATGTCTCTTACCGACTTACCACTATCATTTTGTGGATATGCGTTAGAGACTGCCGCATTCACTTTAAATAGGGCAGCGTCAAAATCCGTTGAGACGACACCGTATGAAATATGGTTTGGAAAGAAACCTAAGCTGCCGTTTATAAAAGTTTGGGGATGCAATGCTTACGTGAAGAAACTTCAACCTGAGAAGCTCGAACCCAAAGCGGAAAAGTGCGTCTTCACAAGACATCCCAAAGAGACTATTGGGTATACCTTCTACCTCAGATCCGAAGGCAAAGTCTTTCTTGCCAAGAATGGATCCTTTCTTGAGAAAGAGTTTCTCTTGAAAGAAGTAAGTGGGAGAAAAATAGAACTTGATGAGGTAATTGTACCTCCACTCGAATCGGAGAGTAGCGCAGCACAGGAACTTTGTTCTGTAGAGCCTAAACCGGCTGGAGAGGAAGTTAATGATGATGATCATGAAACTTCAGATCAAGTTACTATTGAATGTCGAAGGTCCACCACGACACGTTCCGCACCAGAGTGGTACGGCAACCCTGTCCTGGAGATCATGTTGTTGGACAATGGTGAACCTTCGAACTATGAAGAAGCGATGGCGGGCCCGGATTCCAACAAATGGCTTGAGGCCATGAAATCCGAGATAGGATCCATGTATGAGAACAAAGTATGGACTTTGGTGGACTTGCCTGATGATAAGCGAGCCATTTAAAATAAATGGATCTTTAAGAAGAAGACTGATGTGGATGGTAATGTGACCATCTATAAGGCTCGGCTTGTCGCTAAGGGTTGTCGACAAGTTCAAGGAGTTGACTATGATGCGACTTTCTCACCCGTAGCAATGCTGAAGTCTGTCCGAATCATGTTAGCAATTGCCGCATTTTATGATTATGAGATCTGGCAAATGGACGTCAAAACGGCATTCCTTAATGGCTTCCTGAAGGAAGAAGTGTATATGATGCAGCCGGAAGGTTTTGTCGATCCTAAAGATGCTAACAAAGTATGCAAGCTCTAGCGCTCCATCTATGGGCTGGTGCAACCATAGGCTCTATTATGTATGCCATGCTGTGTACCAGACCTGATGTGAACCTTGCCATAAGTTTGGTAGGGAGGTACCAAACTGATCCCGGAGCGGAACACTGGACATCGGTCAAGAATATCCTGAAGTACCTGAAAAGTAACAAGGAGATGTTTCTCGTATATGAAGGTCCGAAGAGCTCGTCGTAAAGGGTTACGTCGATGATAGCTTCGACACAGATCCGGATGACTCCAAGTCACAAACCGGATACGTGTATATTTTGAACGGAGGGGCAGTTAGCTGGTGCAGCAGTAAGCAAAGCGTCATGGCGGCATCTACATGTGAAGCAGAGTACATAGCTACTTTGGAAGCAGCAAAGGAAGGAGTCTAGATGAAGGAGTTCATCACCGACCCTAGGAGTGATTCCCAATGCATCGGGCCCGATGACTCTATTCTGTGACAACACTGGAGCTATTGCCCTTGTGAAGGGGCCCAGGTTTCACAAGAAGACAAGACACATCAAGTGCCGCTTCAACTCCATTCGTGATTACATTCAGCAGGGAGATATAGATATTTGTAAAGTATATATAGATCTGAATGTCGCGGATCCGTTGACTAAACCTCTCTCACGAGCAAAACAAGATCAACACCAGAATGTTATGGGTGTTCGATTCATCACAATGTAACTAGATTATTGACTCTAGTGCAAGTGGGAGATTGTTGGAAATATGCCCTAGAGGCAATAATAAAATGGTTATTATTTTATTTCCTTGTTCATGATAATTGTCTATTGTTCATGCTATAATTGTATTAACCGGAAACCATAATGCATGTGTGAATACATAGACCACAACGTGTCCCTAGTGAGCCTCTAGTTGACTAGCTCGTTGATCAATAGATGGTCACGGTTTCATGACCATGGACATTGGATGTCATTGATAACGGGATCACATCATTAGGAGAATGATGTGATGGACAAGACCCAATCCTAAGCATAGCACAAGATCGTGTAGTTCGTCTGCGAAAGCATTTCCAATGTCAAGTATCATTTCCTTAGACCATGAGATTGTGCAACTCCCAGATAACGTAGGAATGCTTTGGGTGTGCCAAAAGTCACAACATAACATGGTGGCTATAAAGGTGCACTACGGGTATCTCCGAAAGTGTTTGTTGGGTTGGCACAAATCGAGACTGGGATTTGTCACTCCGTTTGATGGAGAGGTATCTCTGGGCCGACTCGGTAAGACATCATCATAATGAGCTCAATGTGACTAAAAGGTTAGCCACGGGATGATGTGTTACGAAACGAGTAAAGAGACTTGCCGGTAACGAGATTGAACAAGGTATAGGGATACCGACGATCGAATCTCGGGCAAGTATCATATCGGTATACAAAGGGAATTGTATATGGGATTGATTGAATCCCCGACATCGTGGTTCATCCGATGAGATCATCGTGGAGCATGTGGGAGCCAACATGGGTATCCAGATCCCGCTGTTGGTTATTGACCGGAGAGGTGTCTCGGCCATGTCTACGTGTCTCCCGAACCCGTAGGGTCTACACACTTAAGGTCCGATGACGCTAGGGTTATAGGAAAATGGTATACGTGATTACCGAAGGTTTTTCAGAGTACCGGATTAGATCCCAGACGTCATGAGGAGCTCCAGAATGGTCCGAAGGTAAAGATTGATATATAGGAAGTCCTGTTTTGGTCATCGGAAAGTTTTCGGCCTCATTAGTAGTGTACCGGGAGTGCCGGGAGGGTGCCGGAGGACCCCCCGGGAGGGGTGTGACGACCAAAGGACCTTATGGGCTGTTAGATAAAGTGTGCCAGCCCTTATTGGGCTGGGCAAGACCTTTGCTAAAGGCCCATGCGCATAGGGATAAAGAGATAAGGCAAAAAGGAGTTTGAAAGGAGGAGATCCACCTCCCTTGTGGGAGGTGGACTCCTCCCCTAGCTTGGCCGAACCTCTCCTCCTTGGAGGAGGGGCCAAGGAAGCCCTCCCTCTCCCTCCTCCTGTATATACTTGAGGTTTTGGCTGTTTTGAGACAAGATTTGATCTCTCTCTCCCACGGCGCAGCCCTACCTTTCTTCTTCCTCCTTCACGGTGCTTATGCGAAGCCCTGCCGGAATACCTTGCTGCTCCACCACCACCACGCCGTCGTGCTGCTGTTGGAGCTCTTCCCCAACCTCTCCCTCCTCCTTGCTGGATCAAGTCATGGGAGACGTCACCGGGCTATACGTGTGTTGAATGCGGAGGCGCCGTTGTTCGGCGCTTAGACTGGAATCCACCGCGATCTGAATCGCTGAGAGTACAACTCCAGTAACCGCCTTCTTGTAATGCTTCTGCTTAGCAATCTTCAAAGGTATGACGATGCAATATCTCCCCACTCGTTGCTAGTTTCTCCATAGATAGATCTTGGTGATCGTAGGAATTTTTTTGATTTACTACTACGTCTCCCAACAATGGGCCCACTCACCCTTTGCACTCCTGCATGATGCGAGGGCGGCCGAGGTCAGTCCTAGCACCCCTTATAACAAGCGCGATGCCGGTGCGGACCATTCAGGCACGCGGCACTCCATTGCTGACGTCCGAAGAGCTTTGGCTGATACAACGACACTGAGTACCCATAACTTCTCCCACGTGAAGGTTAGTGCGTATTAAGGCCAACGACCTAACTCAGATCAAGTACCCAACCCATTAGCATTTTATTAATGCGGGGCAAGCGCGACACATAAAGTGCGGTCCCATCGCCCCGTCTCGAGGATGTGTGGCAAAGGCCTCTCTCGCTAGTCCACGCCTCAAGATTAGCAAACCTTGGGTACCCCTCAGGGCTGATCCATCACCAACATGTTTCTGTAACCAGGTTGTGACACCCAAGTGTTGTCCCTACCATTTTGGCATGTAACCCCATTGTATGAACCTTGTGTCATGAGCTATGATATGATCTGCAACTTGTCTCCCATGTGTTGGTTTGCATTCATGCATCATTTCATCATGCATCATTTCATTCTTCTTGCATGTTGTTTCTCAGGTGTCTTGTTATGATGTGATGGTGGTTAATGGATTTGTGTGTGATGTGTGTGAGGGTTTGAGTGTGGTGGAATTCATGTGTGCAATTCCTCCTTATTCCCCCTCATTTCTTTTCATCAATTAAACCCCAACCTAATGCTTTTCTTCCCCATATTATTTCATAACAGAATTAACCTGCATTTTAAAATGTTTAAAAATGTTCATCAGGTGGACCTGTTCCTATTTATAATTTAGAGTGTTGTTCTTTTGTTATTTGGGGTTTGTTTGTTTTGTGTTTTAAATAAACAGGGGCTGGTATTTTCATAAGTATTAAAATTTACTTGTTCATTAAATCAACTTAATAATTTTATTAAATACTGCACATTATTTTTCCTTACAAAAATATTTTGTTTTGCACTAGAACCCTTTCTTCTATTCTGGGGATTTTTTTGTGTGGTTGGTTTTTAAACAGGAAAACCTTTCCTGTTTGTTTCTTTGAGAGAGAGAGAGAGAGAGAAGTGTGGGCACTGGGCCTTCCCCGGCCCAGGTGAGCCCCCTCGCACAGCCCAGCAGGTAGCTGACGGCTACCTGCCTCGTTGTCGTTGTTTGTGCAGGTTTAGAGAGGAGAGCGCGGCAGAGTCGTCGTCGTCGCCATCAGGGGTCACGGACGTCGAGGGCCACCCCCCTTTTTAAAGCGCGGATCCCTAGGGTTCGGGCTTCCTCCTCGAGCCGCCGCCATCTCCCTTCTCCTTCTCTTCCTCCTTCCTTCTTGCTCCCCTTCTTGGCCAGAGAGAGCGGAGAGGTGAGTGCAGAGTGAGAGCAGAGCCCGCGTCTTCATCGTCGTCTTCGGTGGCTCTTATCGCCGGTGGAAATGAAGTGGAGCACGGCGCCATCGTCCGTGTCCCATCGCCGCCGCTAGGAGGTGAGGAGCTCCTCCCCCGCGGTGTCGCGTCGCTGTCGTCCGGAGGATCGGCTCGTCGCCGAGGCACTTCTTACCCTTTGTCACCGCTGTGCCTCCGAGCTTCTTCTTCCCCTTCGTCGCCGCCGCGCCTTCGAGCTTCTTCTTCCCCTTCGCCGCGTCCAGTTCGCCGTCGTCCTTTCCCTCGGTGAGCGCCGCGTTCCCTTCCGTAGCTGCTCGTCGCCGTAGCTCGTAGCATCGTCGCATGGTGCTCATCGCCGCCGGCCGGTAAGGAGAAGCCTTGGGCTTTCCCTCGTCCTCCTCGTCGCAAGACGAGTAGGGGAACGGAAACCCCATAGATCCCCGCGTCGATCCTGCCCGTTCGCGGCGCCGGTGATGCCCTGTAGCGCGTGTAGTCGCTGGAGTTTGCTGCCGTCGTCGCTCTGTCTGTGTGGATGTGCAGTTCAGTTTTGTCAGATAGCTGATGCGCGTGCGTGTATTAGAAAGGCAATGCCCCCCTCTGTTAAGATCTGTGCGTGTGGTGTGGTGGCAACCGGCTCGGGGGGGATGACCGCAAGGTCATGGGTTCGAGCCTAGGCTCCCCACCTCTTTTGCTGCTTTGTTTTTTCTTTTTTTCTTTATTTTGTTTTCTTTTAGTTATTACCTGCTGGTATATGTGTGTGTAGGTAAATTCCAGGATGTGTTCTTTTATTTTTTTCTTCCCTGCCATGTGTGTATGTATGTCATAGTGTGTGTGTGTATGTGCATGTGGGCATACATATATGTGGGTGTGTGGTGCACTTGTATGTGTGTATGCATGAGAGCATATGTGCATGTGTATGTTTTATGTCATAGTGTGTGTGTATATGTGCATGTGAGGATCACATATGCTTGTGCCAGTGTATTTGTATTTATGGTGTGTGCCTATGCACATATGCTTGTGTGTGTGTTGGTGCATGCACATGTGTGTGTGCTAGAGTGTGTAGGTGTACATACATAATTGTACATACACATGTGTGAGGATATGTGTGGCTAATCCATATTCAGAGGTGTCTGTATGTGGTTTGCTATTTGCATGTGGCATATGTGTGGTGGTGCATTAGTGGTAGTGTGTGTATGAGAGGGTGTGTGGGGGGACTAGTGTGTTTTTCCACTTGTCATACCCCTTTGATGATTATGCTTGTTATGTAGGAATTGCTAGCTCCTTTCCATTCTTAGCTAATTGCCAATATGTTTATGCCCATTCATGATCTTTCCTTTAGAGTAAGTTTTGACTTTAAGAGCATGTGATTCTTTTGCTAGTTTAGTTGTGCATTGATGCTTCACATGATCATATGAGTATGATAGATGATTTTGGGGTAGGAAGAGCCAATGAATCCATTTGCAATCATATTTCACTTTTGAGAAATTTTACAAAACTGTCATTTTCTGTCATGATGCTACTTTGTCATTTTTGCATGATTTAATCCATGCTTGCTTTGGGATATGTGCCAACTAAGAAGTTCTAGTATTTTGTATCTAGTATGCCATGGTATTTTTGTTTAACATGAGAATCACTCATATAAGTGGGAACCATGCTGTTAAATGACCTACTTGATGTTTCTGTTTCAGCATGCAAAAAAATGACTAAGTCTCAGAATTTGCTATTATTTTTATGCCATGAAGAGTGGGTGACATCTAGTTACATGTTGGGAATTTGCTCATGCTCAGTGTTAGTTATTTGTAGTAGATATTGCCTTCGACCATACTGTTATGTTTCATGCCAATAGGATATCTCTAGCATATTTAACTACTGCTGTTAACTTGTTACTTTATTAACTCAGATCCCAGAAAACTGGAATTTTCACTAAGTCCCAGAAAACGGTTTCATCATGTCAACTTGATAGCTTCATGCTTATTGATGTGTGCCTCCTTTGCTGATTGTGTAGTTGGATAAGTTGATTTATATGTCTTGTAGATTCTGTCAATATCTTGTTTGTGGCTGTAGGATTCCTATAGCTCAAGTTGTGAGCTGTGTAAGTTGCTATGTTGCTGTTTTGTGGCAGATTGTGGGTTTTATTGTTTTGTGACTTGTGGGAGCTATGCTCCATGGAATTGATTGATTCTTGAGGCTATTGTGATTGGTTTTTCATCAACTAACCAGTGAATACCTTGGAATGCCAAGAATTAGCCTAGGGCTTGGTGACTTGTGTTTTGCCTCCGTACATTGTCGAGAGCGTATTGTGAGAACCGTAGCTCCGGTTCTTGCGATCTTTATATGCATTTCTATCGATTTTGCATGATGCATACAGAATTTACATGATAATGCATGCATAAATAACTTAACATGAGGTTCTTTCCAGGTTCATCAATAAAAAAAATTTGCATCTGAAACATGACTAGTTTTGGATTGCCATGTTAATTCTTCATAAATGAATCATGCATCATCTTGGTTGTGAATTGCATCTTGGTTGGATGTTTATTGTTGCTGTTTATCTTGGGTAGACACGGGTGTCGATAGTGAGTACGAGGACCCAGGAGAGTACCACTACGAGGATCCCGCTACTTGTTCCGCTGAAGAACCAACACGCAAGATGATCGTACCCGGATCCCGATACTATTTTCGCTTGCTAGTGTTTCGCTCTTATCGTTACAATTACGCTACCTACCACTTGATATCAGCCTCCTAATTGCCATGATAGCCTCTAACCCCCCACATCCTAGCAAACCTTTGATTGGCTAAGATACCGCTGCTCAGCCCCTCTTATAGCATTTTAGTTGCAGGTGCAGGTTGTTCCATGTGATAACATGGATTTGGATATCACAATAAATTCTGTTATTTAATTTAATGCACATATATATCTTGGTATTGGTGGAAGTCTTGGCCTTTTGCTAAGTGTTTTGTTCCGCTGTTACCGTCATTAGTTCCTTGTTACCGGTGTTATGTTTTCCATATTTTGCGCTCCTAACATGCTCGGGGTTGTTATGGGGACCCCCTTGTTTATTCGGTTGAGAATAAAGCTTGTCTGGCAAGACCCAACTTTGGTACTACATTTGCTAATAACTTAATAAACTTGCATAGGGCTTTGCAACCCCGTGGATAATTTAATCAACCCCCGGGCCAGTGCTCCTCATGAGTGTTGGTCCAAACTAGAGCACGGTGCGGGGCCAACCCAGGGCAACTTGGGAGTTTTCTATCGGGCCACCATACACTAGCTTATCTGTCGTGTCCTGAGAACGAGATACGCGGCTCTTATCGGGTTCGTCGACACGTCGGATGGTTTTGCTGGATTTGTTTTATCTTTATCGAGTGTCTTGCGTGTGGACTCCGACTTTCTTCGGGTTTCTCGAGGTGTTATAATTCCTTTGGAATTACCTATGATGACCGCGAGATCCATGGTCGAGGCTATTCCCATGGAGTGTGGTTAATTTATGATGGACTAGTTGGAGCACCCCTGCAGGGTTAAATCTTTTGGAAAGCCGTGCCCGCGGTTATGTGGAAACTTGGATATTTGTTTAACACCCGGTTATATTTAACTTGAAGTAAATTCCAATTAAAATACACCAACTATGTGAGTAACCGTGATCGTCTCTGCTCATGAACATGATCCGAGAGAGAACACGATGGGGTTATGATTGACATAAGTAAGTGTTCAGGATCTCTTAGAGGTCATACTAGATTCGATCGTTCATCGTAGGCCACTCATATTTGTTTTCATGTTGTGTAAGTTAGCCACCTTAAATTCTTAGTGCTGCTACAAACTAAACACTTACCCCATCCCGACCTTTAAGCTTGAATAGTCTCGGTACCCGGGCACATGATAGCTGAGTCCTTTGTGGCTCACAGTTTACTACAACAACTCCAGGTCCAGGTTCAGATGAGTTCATGCACGATGATCTCACCTAGCTCCAGTGGGAATAAGATGAGGAAAGAGGCAGGATGTATGTGACTTACCCGGATCAGTAGAGGTCCTGGTCGTGATCTTTGGGATAGCTTGATAGTATCATTTGCATCTGTTTTTATCGTTTGATTTCATCTGTAGTCGGACCCTGTGTTCAACTTGATGATGTGAATTGGAGTGACATTGTAAATTAGCATGTGGCGAGTGTAAGCCAATCTTGTATACTCATCTCTTTCAGTATTGTATGTTGTGATGATACTATTCTTGCTAACGGAAAGATGCACATCTATCCCTTGCGAGGCCCTCGTGCCTTAAAATGGATAGGCATGCATCTTGGGCATGACAAGTTGGTATTAGAGCCATACGACCATAGGAGCCTTTGCTTGTTCGAACTTGGCCGAGTCGTGTGTAGTGAAAACTATTTTGAGTCTAGTTATATCGGAGAGTAGGATTCTTTTTACTCCTCTTCTATGCTCTGGTGAGGTTTCTGACTTAGGATTTTTGATTCTACTCCTCTTCTTGCTCATTTTTTTTCTAGGATCACATGGGTATTTTGGAGTCTATATGATACCGATGTGACAGGGTTCTGTCTTGGTGCCTCCTGTCTGACTTGATTTCTTCCGAGGAGTCGAGCTCCAGGGAACGTTGGCACATCGTTATCATTCAGCTTTCTTGGTATCTCAGGATGGAGAGTGTTCGGAATTACTTCAATACTTATCGTGGTGAGATAAGGTCGGAGTCACCCAGTACCGGGGAGGCGTCCGGGGTACCACCATGGTTTAGTATCGTTGTGAGTTCGATGATTCGAGATTAGATGAGTTTGCGAGAGCCTCTGGTTATGTGTTGAAGGATGGATACAGTTGGGGTGTAGGATTGCTAGTTGTGTGAGATATTTCCTCCTTGTATCCCCCACACCAGATTGCATAACCGAAAAGTTTTCGGAAGTTCATAGGTGGAAATCTTGTAGTCATCTAGGATCATCTTATTCAGATGTACATGGGAATGTACATTTGTTCCGAGCGCTTAGCTCAATACTTTTGTGTTATTGCAAGTGGCTTATTATATCTGATGATCTTATCATGAACCAAGAAGCATTCTTACTAATTTTTCAGTAGGAAGGTTGTGTTCTTATCTATTCAATTTCTTTCAAGAATTTGATTCAACTTTGAATTCGTCTTATCATGAGGTGCTGATGCGTTTTGTCCATCTTCAGGATGGCTCCACCAACTCGCAACAATCCGGGTCGTGGTGAGGAGCAGGCTGATGTTCCACCACCACCCCCGCCACCGCCTCCTCCGCCTCCTCCTCCAGAAACTTGGCAAGCTGTAATGGTCGCAACCAATGCGAACACTCAGATGTTGCTCAGGCTGTTGCAAAAAAGGGAGCAGGGTCAGCAAGGTTTTCAAGGGAATTTTCAGAATCAGCCTCAGTTCGCAACGCTCAATCAGTTCCTTGCCAACCAGCCCAAGTCTTTCACCTGTTGTGAGCAGCCTTTTGATGCTGATGATTGGCTTCGTGATATGAGTAAGCATTTCAAGTGCAGCAATGTCAGGCTAGAGGATTTTGTCAGATTTGCATCGTTCTAGCTCAAGGGTCAAGCAGCTGATTGGTGGCAGCAGTACAAGGATTCCAGGGTCGATCATGTTGTTACTTGGGACGATTTCCATTGTGACTTCAGGGCTCATTACATTCCGACAAGCTTTGTCGAGGAGATGCGTGAGAAGTTCAGGCACCTAAAGTAGGGAAGCAAGTCCGTCTACCAGTACAACGTCGAGTTCCAGAATCTATCCCGTTATGCTAAGCAAGATGTTCCAGATGACAAGGCTATGATCTATCAGTTCAGAGGTGGTCTCAAGGATGAGCTTCTGCCAGGCCTAGTTCTTCAAGATCCTCGGGAGTTCGATCAGTTCTACAACATGGCTTTGAAGGTCGAAGCAGCTCAGCTCAAGTTGGAGAACTCCAAGAAGCGTTCAAGGGATTCATATTCTTCTTCTTCTGGCTCTCAGATGGTTCCCAAGCAGCAGAAGTATTGGGTGCCAAATCCTCTTCCATTTCGCCCTCCTCAGCAGCAGAAGCAATTCAGTGGTCGTGGTTCTTCCCACCCACCCAACCTAGGATTCCAGCAGAGAACCCAGGCGTCCAAGGCTATTATTGTTCCTCCTCCAGGCAATGTTCGTTTGCTTTCTGAGGTGACTTGTCACAAGTGTGGCCAGAAGGGTCACTATGCTAATAAGTGCAACCAGCAGCGTCTTCCGCCTCCTCCTCCTGTCAAGCCTCTAGGCAATGCTATGGTGAAGCATAATTCCAAGACCGCAAGAGTGAATATGGTGAATGCAGCTCAATCAGAGCAGTCCAATGATGTGATTTTGGGTAATCTCTTAGTTAATTCTATTCCTACAAAAGTGTTATTTGATTCTGGTGCATCGCATTCATTCATGTCTAGACCTTTTGCTATGAAGAATGATTTCTCTTCCGAGATGTTGAGTAGACCTTTGGGTGTCATTTCTCTGGGTGTGGCCTGGAAAACCACCTCCATTGTTCCGGATGTTTCTATCAATATGGGCAATTATTATTTTCTGGCTTCTCCTTATGTTCTTGGGAATTCCGATATTGATCTCATTCTGGGCATGGACTTCCTGGCTATGAACAAGGCTCATATTGATTGTCAAGCAAAAGAAGTTAAGCTGACTCATCCTTCAGAATATGTGATTATATTCGCGGCTCACGATGACACAATTCGTCTCTTTGCTCTTAATGAGAAGGGTGAAATCTCGGCGATTTCTCAAATTCCGGTGGTTTGTGAGTATGAAGATGTCTTTCCAAAAGAATTGCCAGGAATGCCTCCGCACCGGCCAGTCGAGTTCGTGATTGATCTCAAGCCCGGAACTGAACCGGTCTGCAAGCGCTCGTATAAACTTGGCCCCGAAGAGCTGAAAGAGTTAAAGAAGCAGCTAGATGAGCAAGAACGTCTGGGTCTGATTAGACCAAGTTCTTCTCCATGGGGTTGTGGTGTTTTGTTTGTCAAGAAGAAAGATGGCATGGATCATCTTTGTGTCGACTACCGGCCATTGAACAAGAAGACAATCAGAAACAAATACCCACTTCCCAACATCAATGAGTTGTTTGAACAACTGAAAGGTGCCAAGGTTTTCTCGAAGCTTGATCTTCGCATGGGTTATCATCAGATTCACATTCGCGAAGAAGACATTCCTAAGACCGCTTTCAGGACGAGTTTTGGCTCTTATGAGTACACCGTCATGTCGTTTGGTCTTGCTAATGCTCCTCCAACCTGTTCAAGAATGATGAATTTCATTTTCTCTCCCTTCAATAATGAGTTTGTCTTGGTCTATCTCGATGATATCGTTGTGTTCTCGGAGACAGAAGAAGATCACGCAGAGCATCTCCGACTTTTGCTTGACAAGTTAAGAGAGCATCGATTCTATGCCAAGTTTTCCAAGTGTGATTTTTGGCTCAATGAAGTGGTGTACATTGGGCATGTCATCTCTACCGAGGGAATTAAAGTGCACCCCGAGAAAGTTGAGGCTATATTAAAGTGGGAACCTCCTCAGAATGTGAAGCAGCTTCGGAGTTTCCTCAGGCTTGCTAGCTATTGCAGAAGGTTCGTGGAGAACTTCTCTCAAATTGCCAAGCTTCTGTCCAATCTTCTCCAAAAGAGTGTCAAGTATGTTTGGTCTCCTGAGTGTGATATGGCGTTCAATACGCTCAAGTAGAGACTGACTTCAGCTCCAATTCTTGTTCCTCCTGAGCAGTCCAAGCCTTTCCAAGTTTTCTGTGATGCTTATCTCCAAGGTCTTGGTGGTGTTCTCATGCAAGACAAGAAGATTGTTGCTTATACCTCATGTCAGTTGAAGCCTGCCGAAAAGAACTACCCCACTCATGATCTTGAGTTGGCGGCAATTGTGCATGCTCTAATGACTTGGAGGCATTTGTTGTTGGGTAGACCAGTTGAGGTGTACACCGATCACAAGAGGTTGAAGTACATTTTCACTCAACCCAATTCAGTCTTCAGGAATCTCGTTGGGTGGAAATGCTTGAGGACTTCAATCCAAGCATTGAGTATACTCTTGGGAAAGCAAATGTCATTGCAGATGCGCTCAGCCGTAAGGCGTACTGCAATAGTCTCATCTTGAAGCCTCTTCAACCAGAGCTTTGTGAAGCCTTCCGCAAGCTTAACCTTCAGATGATTCTGCAAGGATTTTTTGTAAATCTTCAAGTCTCT
Source organism: Hordeum marinum (assembly GCA_022496015.1). Classification (NCBI taxonomy): domain Eukaryota; kingdom Viridiplantae; phylum Streptophyta; class Magnoliopsida; order Poales; family Poaceae; genus Hordeum; species Hordeum marinum. Next base: position 69,708,683 of record CM039672.1, read on the forward strand.
CCAACTCTGGAAGATCAGGTTCACCAAGCGCAGCTTCTTGATGCTATGGTGAAGAAAGTGAAGAAAGGTGTGGCAAAGAGCATTCTGAAGTATAAGTGCTTTCGCGTTGATGACAAAGATACCTTATTCTTTGAGGACCGTCTCGTGGTTCCAAAAGGTTGTCTCAGAAAGGTTATCATGGACGAAGCACACAATTCTCTCCTATCCATTCATCCAGGTAGCTCCAAGATGTATCAAGATCTCAAGCAAACCTTCTGGTGGTCTCGCATGATACGTAAAATTGCTCAGTTCATGAACGAGTGTGATGTTTGTCGCAGAGTGAAGGCAGAGCATCAACGTCCAGTAGGTCTTCTTCAGCCTTTGCCTATCCTAGAGTGGAAATTCGATCATGTGGAGATGGATTTCGTAACTGGGTTTTCCAAGTCCAAGAGAGGCAATGATGACATCTTTGTGGTTATCGACAGGCTGTGAAAAGTTGCTCATTTCCTGCCAGTCAAAGAATCTATCTCGGCAGCTCAGCTTGCAGAGTTGTATACGTCAAGGATAGTGTCTTTGCATGGTATTCCTCAGCTCATCTCTTCTGACCGTGGAAGTCTCTTTACTTCCAAGTTTTGGGAATCCTTCTAGACTGCTATGGGTACCAAGATCTGTTTCAGCACTACGTTCCATCCGCAGACAAGTGGTCAAGTTGAGAGAGTCAATCAGATCCTCGAAGATATGCTTAGAGCCTGTGTGATTTCGTTCGGCATGAAGTGGGAAGACTACCTTCCATATGCTGAATTCTCATACAACAATAGCTTTCAAGCTAGTTCAGGCAAGGCCCCTTTCGAGATTCTCTATGGCAGAAAGTGTCGTACCCCGCTTAACTGGTCCGAAACCGGTGAGCGTCAGATTTTGGGCAATGACATGATCACTAAAGCAGAAGAAATGTGCCATGTCATTCGTGAGAACCTCAAAGAAGCTCAGTCCCGACAGAAGAGTTATTACGATAACAAACATCGAGATGTTTCTTTCCAAGTGGATGATCTAGTCTATCTCAGAGTCTCTCCCATGAAGGGCACTCAGCAGTTTGGAATTAAAGGGAAGCTAGCTCCTCGTTTTGTTGGTTCTTTCAAAGTTTTTGGCAAGAGAGGTGCTCTTGCATATTAACTAGAGCTTCCTCCAAATTTCGTGAACGTGCACAATGTCTTCCATGTTTCTCAGCTCCGGAGATGCTTCAAGACTCCTAAGCGAACCATTGACCTCCAAGACATCGATCTCCAAGAAGATCTCTCTTATCATGAGCATCCAGTTGCAATTCTTGAAGAAACTGAGCGTAAGACTCGCAACAAGTCTATCAAGTTCCTCAAGGTGAAGTGGTCTCATCATTCGGACAAAGAAGCTTCTTGGGAACGCGAGGACCTTCTCCGTTCCGAATTTCCGGACTTCTTTCGTTCCTAGATCTTGGGTCGAGATCCTCATGTAGTGTGGGAGAGTTGTGATAGCCCAAGTGCTGTCCCTACCATTTTAGCATGTAACCCCATTGTATGAACCTTGTGTCATGAGCTATGATATGATCTGCAACTTGTCTCCCATGTGTTGGTTTGCATTCATGCATCATTTCATCATGCATCATTTCATTCTTCTTGCATGTTGTTTCTCAGGTGTCTTGTTATGATGTGATGGTGGTGAGTGGATTTGTGTGTGATGTGTGTGAGGGTTTGAGTGTGGTGGAATTCATATGTGCAATTCCTCCTTCTTCCCCCTCCTTTATTTTCATCAATTAAACCCCAACATAATGCTTTTCTTTCCCATATTATTTCATAACAGAATTAACCTGCATTTTAAAATGTTTAAAAATGTTCATCAGGTGGCCCTGTTCCTATTTGTAATTTAGAGTGTTGTTCTTTTGTTATTTGGGGTTTGTTTGTTTTGTGTTTTAAATAAACAGGAGCTGGTATTTTCATAAGTATTAAAATTTACTTGTTCATTAAATCAACTTCATAATTTTATTAAATAGTGTACATTATTTTTCCTTACAAAAATATTTTGTTTTGCACTAGAACCCTTTCTTCTATTCTGGGGATTTTTTTTGTGTGGTTGGTTTTTAAACAGGAAAACCTTTCCTGTTTGTTTCTTTGAGAGAGAGAGAGAAGTGTGGGCATTGGGTCTTCCCCGGCCCAGGCGAGCCCCCTCGCGTAGCCCAGCAGGTAGCTGACGGCTACCTGCATCGTTGTCGCCATTTGTGCAGGTTCAGAGAGGAGAGCATGGCAAAGTCGTCACCGTCGCCGTCAGGGGTCACGGACAGCGAGGGCCGCCCCCCTTTTAAAGCGCGGATCCCTAGGGTTCGGGCTTCCTCCTCGAGCCGCCGCCATCTCCCTTCTCCTTCTCTTCCTCCTTCCTTCTACCTCCCCTTCTCGGCCAGAGAGAGCGGAGAGGTGAGTGCAGAGCCCGCGTCTTCATCGCCGTATTCGGTGGCTCTCATCACCGGTGGAAATGAAGTGGAGCACGGCGCCATCGTCCGTGTCCCATCCCCGCCGCTAGGAGGTGAGGAGCTCCTCCCCCGTGATGCCGCGTTGCTGTCGTCCGGAGGATCGTCTCGTCGCCGAGGCACTTCTTCCCCTTCGTCGCTGCCATGCCTCCGAGCTTCTTCTTCCCCTTTGTCGCTGCCGCGCCTCCGAGCTTCTTCTTCCCCTTCACCGCGTCCAGTTCGCCATCGTCCTTTCCCTTGGTGAGTGTCGTGTTCCCTTCCGTAGCTGCTCGTCGCCATAACTCGTAGCATCGTTGCGTGGTGCTCGTCGCCGCTGGCCAGTAAGGAGAAGCCTTGGGCTTGCCCTGTCCTCCTCATTGCAAGACGAGTAGAGGAACGGAAACCTCGTAGATCCCCGCGTCGATCCTGCCCATTCGCGTCGCCGGTGATGCCCTGTAGTGCGTGTAGTCGCCGAAGTTTGCTGCCGCTGTCGCTCTGTCTATGTGGATGTGCAGTTCAGTTTCGTCAGATAGCTGATGCGCGTGCGTGTATTAGAAAGGTAGTGCCCCCCTCTGTTAAGATCTGTGCGTGTGGTGTGGTGGCAACCGGCTCGGGGGGGATGACCACAAGGTCATGGGTTCGAGCGCAAGCTTCCCCCCTCTTTTGCTGCTTTGTTTTCTTTTTTTTTCTTTTTTGTTTCTTTTGTTTTATTTTAGTTATTACCTTCTGGTGTATATGTGTGTGTAGGTAAATTCCAGGATGTGTTCTTTTATTTTTTTCTTCCCTGCCATGTGTGTATGTATGTCATAGTGTGTGTGTGTATATATGTGCATGTGGGCATACATATATGTGGGTGTGTGGTGCACTTGTATGTGTGTATACATGAGAGCATATGTGCATGTGTATGTTTTATGTCATAGTGTGTGTGTATATGTGCATGTGAGGAGTACATATGCTTGTGCCAGTGTGTTTGTATTTGTGGTGTGTGTGTGCCTATGCACATATGCTTGTGTGTGTTGGTGCATGCACATGTGTGTGTGTGCTAGAGTGTGTAGGTGTATATACATAAGTGTACATACACATGTGTGAGGATATGTGTGGCTAAGCCATATTCCGAGGTGTGTGTATGTGGTTTGCTATTTGCATGTGGCATATGTGTGGTGGTGCATTAGTGGTAGTGTGTGTATGAGAGGGTGTGTGTGGGGACTAGTGTGTTTTTCCACTTGTCATACCCCTTTGATGATTATGCTTGTTATGTCGGAATTGCTAGCTCCTTTCCATTCTTAGCTAATTGCCAATATGTTTATGCCCATTCATGATCTTTCCTTTAGAGTAAGTTTTGACTTTAAGAGCATGTGATTCTTTTGCTAGTTTAGTTGTGCATTGATGCTTCACATGATCATATGAGTATGATAGATGATTTTGGGGTAGGAAGAGCCAATGAATCCATTGGTGCAATCATATTTCACTTTTGAGAAATTTTAGAAAACTGTGATTTTCTGTCATGATGCTACTTTGTCATTTTTGCATGATTTAATCCATACTTGCTTTAGGATATGTGCCAACTAGGAAGTTCTAGTATTTTGTATCTAGTATGCCATGGTATTTTTGTTTAACATGAGAATCACCCATATAAGTGGGAACCATGATGTTAAGTGACCTACTTGATGTTTCTGTTTCAGCATGAAAAAAATGACCATGTCTGAGAATCTGCTGTTATTTTTATGCCATGAAGAATGGGTGACATCTAGTTACATGTTGGGAATTTGCTCATGCTCAGTGTTAGTTATTTGTAGTAGATATTGCCTTCTACCATACTGTTAATTTTCATGCCGATAGGAGCTCTCTAGCATATTTAACTACTGCTGTTAACTTGCTAATTTATTAACCCAGATCCCAGAAAACTGAAATTTTCACTGTCCCAGAAAACCGTTTCATCATGTCAACTTGATAGCTTCATGCTTATTGATGTGTGCCTCCTTTGCTGATTGTGTAGTTTGATAAGTTGATGTATATGTCTTGTAGATTCTGTAAATATCTTGTTTGTAGCTGGAGGATTCCTGTAGCTCAAGTTGTGGACTGTGTAAGTTGCTATGTTGCTGTTTTGTGGCAGATTGTGGGTTTTATTGTTTTGTGACTTGTGGGAGCTATGCTCCATGGAATTGATTGATTCTTGAGGCTATTGTGATTGGTTTTTCATCACCTAACCAGTTTCTACCTTGGAATGCCAAGAATTAGCCCAGGGCTTGGTGACTTATGTTTTGCCTCCGTACCTTGTCGAGAGCGTATCGTGAGAACCGTAGCTCCGTTCCTTGCGATCTTTATATGCATTTCTATCGATTTTGCATGATGCATCCAGAATTGCCATGATCATGCATGTCTAAATAACTTAACATGAGTTTCTGTCCAGGTTCATCAATAAACAAATTTTGCATCTGAAACATGACTAGTTTTGGATTGCCATGTTAATTCTTCATAAATGAATCATGCATCATCTTGGTTGTGCATTGCATCTTGGTTGGATGTTTATTGTTGATGTTTATCTTGGGTAGACGCGGGTGTCGATACTGAGTACGAGGACCCAGGAGAGTACCACTACGAGGATCCCGCTACTTGTTCCGCTGAAGAACCAACAAGCAAGATGATCGTACCCAGATCCCGATACTATTTTCGCTTGCTAGTATTTCGCTCTTATCGTTACAATTGCGCTACCTACCACTTGATATCAGCCTCCTAATTTCCATGACAGCCTCTAACCCCCCACATCCTAGCAAACCTTTGATTGGCAAAGATACCGCTGCTCAGCCCCTCTTTTAGCATTTTAGTTGCAGGTGCAGGTTGTTCCATGTGATAACATGGATTTGGATATCACAATAAATTCTGTCGGGGATATACCCCGCGGTATGACCCGGCCTCGCGACTCACAAGAGACCTCATAAAGACATGACATCTTATTAATGACCCAGCAGGCAGGTCGCAGGATGACCAAGCCCAAGACCCGGCGGGTGAGCCGGTGCTTGGTGGCGCACAAGAGAAGGCCCAAAGAGAGAAGGATTCCCTTAAAGGAAATAAGACCCAGAGTAGGATTCGTGAGAGTCTAGTCCTAATCCTACTCATAGTAGGACTCTATTTGTAAGCCTACCCTCTCCACCTATATAAGGAGGGGTAGAGCACCCCTAGAGGGAGAAGAGGAATAAGTCCACAAGTTTAGACAACACAAGAGATTAGAGATAGATAGATTAGAGGCTCTCATGATTTGAGATTGAAATTAGCACCCTTGTAACCGAGAGATCTTCATCATCATCAATATCAGACAAGCAGGACATAGGCTTTTACCTCCATCGGAGGGCCCGAACCTGGGTAAACTCCGTGTCTCTCGATTCCGATCAACCCCTTCAAGCTGCCACATAGTTGCGTCTTTGCCCCGAACCTACGTCCGTTCACCCGGACATCTGCCGTGATAAATCCACGACAGTTGGCGACCACCGTGGGGTACGCACGGTGGTTTGTGTTCTTGAAGGGATCTCTCCCAAGGATTGAGAAGCACACGGTTTTTCTGATAAAGAGGAGTCGATGCCAGTTTTGAGACCATGCCTCAGCCGCCATGGCCTCCACCCGATGTGACTGGCTCTGCCTTGCTTGTCGTCCTGCGGCCTCAGCACCCACACGCGCATGTTCCTGCGCATCCACGCCGTAAAACATGCCGCGCCGCAGCTCCGCCCGGCGAGCCGCCGCGTGCTGCAGCCCCACATCGACCGGAATGGTCCCCAGCTCCACCCCGCTACGCGTCCGCCTCCGATTCACCTCCGTGCCCGAGTCGGCGTCGCCCGGCTCTACCGCCTCTGAGCCGGCCTCAGACGCCTCACATATGAGCCGCCTCCACCTCATTCCGGTTCCACCGTGGGCCGGTGCTGTTGAGTCGCCGCCGGTTCTTTTGCCGTGAGCCACCGCTTTTTCTAACGCATGAGCCGCCTCCACCATGGTTCGCACTACCACCCGCGTCGCCGGGTCATAGGTGCTATCCACCCAATTTATTTTATCTCTACATTTTGATTCCTTCGAAGAACAATTACTCCGTCTCTTGCAATATTTTTATGCAGGACCATTGTTCGTGTGGCATGATACCGCGGAGTTTGAGCGCACACCGGCGTGTTGCATTGCTTGATGGACGCAAGGGAGTCGCCGTCCCTGTAGACGATCTACATCAATTTGCCGGTATCGCGTGCGTTCACCCGCCTGTATTAGCCGCCGAATGAGTGCGACAAGCCGCCGTACCTGCCTTATGGTCTTCACCAACAGACGCCATGGCCGTCTCTCACCACCACGCCGGCTTACAATGCCATGGCCGTCTCTCACCACCGCGCCGGCTTACAACACCGTGGCCGTCTCTCGCCACCGCTCCGGCTTACAATGCCATGGCCGTCTCTCACCACCACGTCGGCTTACAACACCGTGGCCGTCTCTCGCTACCGCTCCGGCTTACAACTTTGTGTTCTACTCGTGCATAGATTCTACGCATAGACCTAGCTCATGATGCCACTGTTGGGAGACGTAGTAGTAAATCAAAAAAATTCCTACGTGTTCACCAAGATCTATCTATGGAGAAACCAGCAATGAGTAAGGGGAGAGTGCATCTTCATACCTTTGAATATCGCAAAGCAAAAGCGTTACAAGAACACGGTTGGTGGAGTCGTACTCGCAGCGATTCAGATCGCGGTGGATTCCGATCTTAGCGCCGAACAACAGCGCCTCCGTGTTCAACACACGTGCAGCCCGGCGACGTCTCCTATGCCTTGATCCAGCAACAAGGAAGGAGAGGTTGAGGGAGATCTCTGGCAGCATGATAGCGTGCTGACAGTGGAGCTGCATGGTGTCCGGAAGGGCTTCGACAAGCACCACAGAGAACGGGGAAGGGGAAGGGTAGGGCTGCGCCGAGAGAGAGAGAACTCGTGTGTCTGGCAGCCCCAAAACCTTCCACTATATATAGGAGGAGGGGAGGGAGGGCGCAGACCTAGGGTTCCCACCCTAGGGGTTGTGGCCGGCCCTAGATGGCCATCTGGCCAGTGGTCAGAGAGGGAGAGGGGAGGGCGTAGCCCTAGGTGGGCCTTAGGCCTATATGGGCCTAGGGTTTCCCCTCCCTCCCACCGTTCCTGCGCCTTCGGCCAGGGTGGAGGGAGCACCAGGCCACTCTGGGGCTGGTCCCTTCCACTCTCGTCCCATGCAGCCCTCTGGGGCTGGTGGCCCCACTTGGTGGACCCCCGGAACCCCTCCGGTGGTCCCGGTACGTTACCGATAATTCCCAAAACACTTCTGGTGGCCAAATCCGTACTTCCTATATATCATTCTTTACGTATGGACCATTCCGGAACTCCTCGTGATGTCCGGGATCTCATCCGGGACTCCGAACTAACTTCAATAACCACATACACTATTTCCCTATAACCCTAGCGCCATCGAACCTTAAGTGTGTAGACCCTACGGGTTCGGGAGACACGTAGACATGACCGAGACACCTCTCCTGTTAATAACCAACAGCAGGATCTGGATACCCATGTTGGCTCCCACATGCTCCACGATGATCTCATCGGATGAACCACGATGTCGGGGATTCAATCAATCCCGTATACAATTCCCTTTGTCTACCGGTATGATACTTGCCCGAGATTCGATCGTTGGTATCCCTATACCTTGTTCAATATCATTACCGGTAAGTCTCTTTACTCGTTCCGTAACACATCATTTTGTGGCTAACTCCTTAGTCACATTGAGCTCATTATGATGATGTCTTACCGAGTGGGCCCAGAGATACCTCTCCGTCACACGGAGTGACAAATCCCAGTCTCGATTCGTGCCAACCCAACAGACACTTTCGGAGCTACCTGTAGTGTACCTTTATAGCCACCCAGTTATGTTGTGACATTTGGCACACCCAAAGTATTCCTACGGTATCCGGGAGTTGCACAATCTCATGGTCTAAGGAAATGATACTTGACATTGGTAAACCTTTAGCAGACGAACTACACGATCTTGTGCTATGCTTAGGATTTGGTCTTGTCAATCAAATCATTCTTCTAATGATGTGATCCCGTCATCAACGACATCCAATGTCCATGGTCATGAAACCGTGACCATCTATTGATCAATGAGCTAGCCAACTAGAGTCTCACTAGGGACACGTTGTGGTCTATGTATTCACACATGCATTACGGTTTCCGGTTAACACAATTATAGCATGAACAATAGAGGATTATCATCAACAAGGAAATACAATAATAACCATTTTATTATTGCCTCTAGGGCATATTTCCAACACATGATCGAGTACTAACTCATAAGCAAAGAAGATTACTAGGATTTGCTGAATCGCAATGCGTACCCGATTCAGATATCAGTGTCCTTGAGTGTCCGACAACTTAGAACACGAGGAAACTGGAATCAATGAAGGAAAACATAGCTGATGAGGAGCTTATAATAAGTTATGTAGCTCCATGATTTTCAAGAGATACTAAGGGGTAATACTCGGATGTAGATCAGAATTAAAGCTTGGACCGATGTATTGATCTACAGACGGCAAGTGCTTTAGCTTGTCCAAAATGAGATCAAAGAAGAACAATCATGGTTAGAACCATGGCTGCAAAGGACAAGATCAAAGATACAATATCAAATCATACAATGAATGATTATGTGTAAGGATAAGCTTGTATGGTAAGAGAAACATCGTTTCCATGGGCATGATCGCAAGGTTCAAGGTCGACTCCCACTTCATCAATGCATCACCTTACAATTACACCTCGCCTTTGGTGAAATTATAGTTTTGAAAGATTACCTAGCAAAACACCAGAAAAGTATGACTCATGAAAACTTTCGGGTTCACACGGATCAAGGAAGGCATAGGTTCAAGCCATCGGGGCATCTTAGGAACATATACCACAAGCATCAAGAGTAATTAACACATGCTTGCAAACGGAGCATGGTTGATGAAAGCATAGGATACAACTTATCAGAGGGAGAAGACAAAGTTTACCAATGGCATCATGTATCAGGGGAAGAACATCATAAGAATTTTCAATGTGAAGGATGCTATCGGAAACCCAACACTAGGTATGGCAGTCCATAAGGGACCTGATGTGAGTATCGGTACTCAATCAGAGGGAGAAAGAATGTAAGGCATTATATCATAGGACATCCAAATAATTTGATGCTTAAATAACCAAAGGAATTAAGTTTTTCAAATTGGTGTATCAAAAACAAATGTTCCGATCAAATACAAGTAAGATGAAAGGACTTAGATGGGCAATCAATCAAGGTTGATTTGTCGGGAACCAACTCATGTTTGGAGAAACATTTGAGCCAGAAGGAAAATTTTACGAGAACCCACTGATGACTGTGTGCATTCGCACACATGTTGAATCAATAAGATCAAAATGACAATCACAAAGGATTTTAATGAATGTTGCAAGACATATGGAATTAACCATAGTGCAAGCATGTGAGGAAGGTCAAGAACAATAGGTTACTGAGAATTTCGGAAGATCGAATAATAATTTGAAGGACTAGCGAAACCCATGAAAACTGAGGACGAACGAATCCCCGGTAAGATAATTCGATGTACCTTATAATAACAAGAGCAACTGGAAATGAGTTCTAAGGACTATTGTATGTAGTTATCCATAGGGGTTGACGATGGAAGGGAATCGCAAACGCGATGAGCACAAGTTATCAGGAAAACATCGGAGAGTATCTTCAAAGTCTTCTAATGAATCAAGCCATCAACTAGAAGGAGGGGCTCTCTAGGGGGAGTAGTTACGAGAACCTAAAGTTAGAGTTAATAAAATCTTTAACCCGGAAGAGGAGAGAGATCAGAACCCAGAGTATAGACGAGGAATAAAATATCCTAATACCACCCGATTGAGATGTGGACCCGTAAGCCATAGAACAATGTTAGTAAAAGTTTTTAAAGTACTAGACTCAACTTCGGCCAAGGAGTTGGAAAGGGGGCTACCTACAGGCAGTCGCCTCTGATACCAACTTGTGATGCCCACAATTTCGACCGTACGCTAAATGTACACGCAATGCGTACGACCAAGATCAGGGACTCACGAATAAATATCACAACACAACTCTAGACACAAATTTAAGTCATACAACTTCATATTACAAGCCAGGGGCCTCGAGGGCTCGAATACAAAGCTTGACAAGCACGAGTCAGCGAAAGCAAAAAAATATCTGAGTGCACACATAAGTTAAACAAGTTTTGCCTTAAGAAGGCTAGCACAAACATAAAAACGGATTGAAAGAGGTGAGGCCTCTGGCCTGGGAACCTCCTATCCTACTGCTGGTCGGGGGCCCCCTCCACATAGTAGTAGGCTCCTGCAATGGTGTAGTAGTCATCTCCGGTGTACTCCATCCCCTGGGCTCCATCGTCTGAACGCAGAATCGTATCGAGGGGGAAAGAGAAAGCAAAGCATCGGTGAGTACTCATCCAAAGTACTCGCAAGACTAACATCAGAACTATGCTAAGTATGCATCATTATCAAGGGGTGGGGTTGTTGGAAATATGCCCTAGAGGCAATAATAAAGTGATTATTATATTTCCTTGTTCATGATAATTGTCTGTTGTTCATGCTATAATTGTATTAACCGAAAACCATAATACATGTGTAAATACATAGACCACAACATGTCCCTAGTGAGCCTCTAGTTGGCTAGCTCGTTGATCAATAGATGGTCACAGTTTCATGACCATGGACATTGGATGTTATTGACAATGGGATCACATCATTAGGAGAATCATGTGATGGACAAGACCCAATCCTAAGCATAGCACAAGATCGTGTAGTTCGTTTGCTAAAGCTTTTCTAATGTCAAGTATCGTTTCCTTAGACCATGAGATTGTGCAACTCCCGGATACCGTAGGAATGCTTTGGGTGTGCCAAACGTCACAATGTAACTGGGTGGCTATAAAGGTACACTGCGGGTATCCCCGAAAGTATCTGTTGGGTTGGCACGAATCGAGACTGGGATTTGTCACTCCGTGTGACAGAGAGGTATCTCTGGGCCCACTCGGTAAGACATCATCATAATGAGCTCAATGTGACTAAGGAGTTATCCACGGGATGATGTTTTACGTAATGAGTAAAGAGACTTGCCGGTAACGAGATTGAACAAGGTATTGGGATACCGACGATCGAATCTCGGGCAAGTGTCATACGGGTAAACAAAGGGAACTGTATACGGGATTAATTGAATCCCCGACATCATGGTTCATCCGATGAGATCATCGTGGAACATGTGGGAGTCAATATGGATATCCAGATCTCGCTATTGGTTATTGTCCGGAGAGGTGTCTCGGTCATCACTGCATGGTTCCCGAACCCGTAGGGTCTACACACTTAAGGTTCGGTGATGCTAGAGTTGTAATGGGAATTGTATATGGTTACCGAAAGTTGTTTGGAGTCCCTGATGAGATCCCGGATGTCACGAGGAGTTCCGAAATGGTCTGGAGGGGAAGATTAATATATTGGGAAGTCCAGTTTCAGCCACCGGAAAGGTTTCAGGGTTTATCGGTATTGTACTGGGACCACCGAAGGTGTTCCAGGGTCCACCTGCCCCGGAGGACCTAATGGGATGTAGTTGGGTGTGAACCAGCCCCATAGTGGTCTGGTGAGCCCCCCAAGGGCCCAAGGCGACTAGGGGCCGATGCCCCCTCCGAGGGGATGGCCCCCCTCTCTAGGGTTGGAAACCCTAGGGGCCGATGCCCCCCGGGGGGCCGCCCCCCCTCTAGATGGATCTAGGGGGCCGTCCCCCTATCCCCTTGCCCCTAAAAATAGTGGGGGTGGGAGGGCAGCCACACCCTTCCGTTGGCGCAGCCCTTCCCCCTCCTACACCTCCTCCTCCGTAGCGCTTAGCGAAGCTTTGTCGGAGAACCCCCAAGCTCCACCGCCACCACGCCATCGTGCTGCTAGAGATCTCCCTCAACTTCTCCTTCCCGCTTGTTGGATCAAGAAGGAGGAGACGTCCCTGGGCTGTACGTGTGTTGAACACGGAGGCGCCGTCCGTTCGGCGCTTGGATCAGATCTTTCCGCGATTTGAATCGCCGTGAGTATGACTCCATCAACTGCGTTCTTGTAACGCTTCCGCTTTGCGATCTTCAAAGGTATGAAGATGCACTCCCTCTTTCTCGTTGCTGGTTTCTCCATAGATTGATCTTGGTGACACGTAGGAAATTTTTGATTTACTACTACGTTCCCCAACAGTGGTATCAGAGCTAGGTCTATGCATAGAATCTATGCACGAGTAGAACACAAGTTGTCGTGGGCATCGATTTTGTTAATTTCCTTGACGTTACTAGTCTTATCTTGATTCAGCAGCATTGTGGGATGAAGCGGCTCGGACCGACTTTACACGTACACTGACGTCAGACTGGTTCCACCGCCTGACATGCACTTGTTGCATAAGGTGGCTAGCGGGTGTCTGTCTCTCCCACTCTAGTCGGATCGGATTCGATGAAGAGGGTCCTTATGAAGGGTAAATAGCAATTGGCATATCATGTTGTGGTTTTTTGCGTAGGTAAGAAATGTTCTTGCTAGAAACCTATAACAGCCATGTAAAAACTTGTAGCAACAAATTAGAGGACATCTAACTTGTTTTTGCAGCATATGCCCTGTGATGTGATATGGCCAAAGGATGTGATATGATGTATGTAATGTATGAGATTGATCATGTTCTTGTAATAGGATTCATGACTTGCATGTCGATGAGTATAACAACCGGCAGGAGCCATAGGAGTTGTCTTAATTTATTGTATGACATGCGTGTCAATCAACAACGCCATGTAAATACTTTACTTTATTGCTAACCGTTAGCCATAGTAGTAGAAGTAATAGTTGGCGAGACAACTTCATGAAGACACAATGATGGAGATCATGGTGTCATACCGGTGACAATGATATGGTGCCCCACAGATGGAGATCAAAGGAGCAAGATGATATTGACCATATCATGTCACTATATGATTGCATGTGATGTTTATCATGTATTCGTCTTATTTGCTTAGAACAACGGTAGCTTAAATAAGAAGATCTCACACTAAAATTTCAAGAAATGTGTTCCCCCTAACTGTGCATTGTTGCTAAGGATCGTTGTTCTGAAGCACCATGTGATGATCGGGTGTGATAGGTTTTAACGTTGGCATACAACGGGTGTAAGCCAGATTTACACACGCGATACACTTTGGTTGACTTGACGAGCCTAGCATGTGCAGACATGACCTCGGAACACGGGAGACCAAAAGGTCAAACATGAGTCATATAGAAGATACGATCAACATGGATATGTTCACCATTGATGACTAGTCCGTCTCACGTGTTGATCGGACACGGGCTAGTTGACATGGATCATGTGTCACTTGGATGACTAGAGAGATGTCTATCTAAGTGGGAGTTCATTAAATAATTTGATTATGTGAACTTAATTATCATGAACTTAGTCTAAAATTGTATTTACAATCTATATTGTAGATCTAATGGCCCACGCTAATGTTGCTGTCAACTTCAACGCGTTCCTAGAGAAAACCAAGCTGAAAGACGATGGAAGCAACTATACAGACTGGGTCCATAGCTTGAGGATCATCCTCATAGCTTCCAAGAAATTGTATGTCCTTGATGCACTGCTTGGTGACGCATCCATTTTCCCAGCAACTCAAGACATTATGAATGCCTGGTGTCGCGTTGTGATGATTACTCCCTGGTTCAGTGCGGCATGCTTTACAGCTTAGAACCGGGGCTCCAAAAGCGTTTTGAGCAACACAGAGCATATGAGATGTTCCAAGAGCTGAGAATGGTTGTCCAAGCTCATGCCCAAGTCGAGAGATATGATGTCTCCGACAAGTTCTTCAGTTATTAGATGGAGGAAAATAGTTCTGTCAGTGAGCACAAACTCAAAATGTCTGGGTTGCACAACCGCTTGTCTCAGCTGGGAGTTAATCTTCCGGATGACTCGGTTATTGACAGAATCCTCCAGTCGCTTCCACCTAGCTACAAGAGCTTTGTGATGAACTAAAACATGTAGGGTATGGAGAAGTCCATTCCTGAGTTGTACTCGATGCTGTAATGAGCGGAGGTCAAGACCAAAAAGGAGCATCAAGTGTTGATGGTCAATAAGACCACTAGTTTCAAGAAAGGCAAGGGTAAGAAGAACTTCAAGAAGGACGACAAAGCAGTTGCCGTGCTCGATGAGAAAGTTGCCGAGAAGAAGGACAAGAATGGACCTAAGCCTGAGATTGAGTGCTTTTATTGCAAGGGTACCGGTCACTGGAAGCGGAGCTACCCCATGTACTTAGCGGATAAGAAGGCCGACAACGTTAAAGGTATATGTGATATACTTGTTATCAATGTGTACCTTACCAGCGCTCGTAGTAGCTCCTGGGTATTTGATACCTGTGCAGTTGCTCACATTTGTAACTCCAAGGAGGAGTTGCAGAATAAGCGGAGACTGGCGAAGGACGAGGTGACGATGCGCGTCGAGAATGGTTCCAAGGTCGATGTGATCGCCGTCGGCACGCTAACTCTACATCTACCTTCAGGATTAGTTTTAAACCTTAATCATTGTTATTTAGTATCAGCTTTGAGCATGAACATTGTATCTGGATCTTGTTTGATGCGAGATGGCTACTCATTTAAATCTTAGAATAATGGTAGTTCTATTTATATGAGAGAAATGTTTTATGGTCATGCCCCTCTGGTCAATGGTTTATTTTTGATGAATCTCGAACGTGATGTTACACATGTTCATAGTGTGAGTACCAAAAGATGTAAGGTTGATAACGATAGTACCACTTACATGTGGCACTGCCGCCTTGGTCATATTTGTGTAAAACACATGAAGAAACTCCATCCTGATGGACTTTTGGAGTCTCTTGATTTTGAATCATTTGACATGTGCGAACCATGCCTCATGGACAAGATGACCAAGACTCCGTTCTTCGGAACAATGGAGCGAGCAACTGACTTGTTGGAGATAATACATACCGATGTATGCGGTCCAATGAGTGTTGAGGCTTACGGTGGCTATCGTTATGTTCTCACTCTCACTGATGACTTAAGCAGATATGGGTATGTCTACTTAATGAAACACAAGTCTGAATCCTTTGAAAAGTTCAAGGAATTTTAGAGTGAGGTAGAGAATCAACGTGACAGGAAAATAAAGTGCCTATGATCTGATCGTGGTGGAGAATACTTGAGTCATGAGTTTGGCACACACCTAGGGAAATGTGGAATCGTTTCACAACTCATGCCGCCTGACACACCTCAGCGAAATGGTGTGTCTGAACGTCTTAATCGCACACTATTGGATATGGTGTGATCTATGATGTCTCTTACCGACTTACTGCTATCATTTTTGGGATATGCATTAGAGACTGCCGCATTCACTTTTAATAGGGCAACGTCTAAGTCCGTTGAGACGATACCGTATGAATTATAGTTTGGAAAGAAACCTAAGCTGACGTTCCTTAAAGTTTGGGGATGCGATGCTTATGTGAAGAAACTTCAACCTGAGAAGCTCGAACCCAAAGTGGAAAGTTCGTATTCATAGGATACCCCAAAGAAACTGTTGGGTATACCTTCTACCTCACATCCGAAGGCAAAGTCTTTGTTGCCAAGAATGGATCCTTTCTAGAGAAAGAGTTTCTCTCGAAAGAAGTAAGTGGGAGGAAAATAGAACTTGATGAGGTAATTGTACCTCCAATCGAACCGGAGAGTAGCGCGGCACAGGAAGTTGTTTCTGTGGAGCCTGCACCGACTCGAGAGGAAGTTAATGATGATGATCATGAAACTTCAAATCAAGTTGCTATTGAACGTCGAAGGTCCACAAGGACACGTTTCGCACCCGAGTGGTATGACAAACCTGTCCTAGAGATCATGTTGTTGGACAACGGTGAACCTTCAGACTATGAAGAAGCGATGGCGGGCCCGAATTCCAACAAATGGCTTGAAGCCATGAAATCCGAGATAGGATCCATGTATGAGAACAAAGTATGGACTTTGGTGGACTTGCCCGATGATAAGCGAGCCATAGAAACAAATGGATCTTTAAGAAGAAGACTGACACGGATGGTAATGTGACCGTCTATAAGGCTCGGCTTGTCGCTAAGGGTTATCGAAAAGTTCAAGGAGTTGACTACGCTGAGACTTTCTCACCCATAGCGATGCTGAAGTCCGTCTGAATCATGTTAGCAATTGCCGCATTTTATGATTATGAGATCTAGCAAATGGATGTCAAAACGGCATTCCTTAATGGTTACCTTAAGGAAGAACTGTATATGATGCAACCGGAAGGTTTTGCAGATCCTAAGAATGCTAACAAGGTATGCAAGCTCCAACGCTCCATCTATGGGGTGGTGCAAGCATCTCGTAGTTGGAACATTTGCTTTAATGAAGTGATTAAAGCATTTGGATTTATACATGTTTGTGGAGAACCCTGTATTTACAAGAAAGTGAGTGGGAGCTCTGTAGCATTTCTCATATTATATGTGGATGACATATTGTTGATGGGATATGATATAGAACTTTTGGAAATCATAAATGCCTATTTGAATAAGTGTTTTTCAATGAAGGACCTTGGAGAAGCTGCTTACATATTAGGCATCAAGATCTATAGAGATAGATCGAGACGCCTCATAGGTCTTTCACAAAGCACAAACCTTGACAAGATATTGAAGATGTTCAATATGGATCAGTCCAAGAAGGGGTTCTTGCCTGCATTATAGGGTGCATTATAGCGTCGTGGCGGCATCTACATGTAAAGCAGAGTACATAGCTACTTTGGAAGCAACACAGGAAGGAGTCTGGATGAAGGAGTTCATCACCGACCTAGGAGTGATTCCCAATGTGTCGGGCCCGATGACTCTACTCTGTGACAACACTGGAGCTATTACCCTTGCCAAGGAGCCCAGGTTTCACAAGAAGACAAGACACATCAAGCGCTGCTTCAACTCCATTCATGGATATGTCCAGGATGGAGATATAGACAATTGTAAAGTACATACGAATTTGAATGTCGCATATGCGTTGACTAAACCTCTCTCAAGAGCAAAACATGATCAACACCAGAACTCTATGGGTGTTTGATACATCACAATGTAACTAGATTATTGACTCTAGTGCAAGTGGGAGACTGTTGGAAATATGCCCTAGAGGAAATAATAAAAGTAATTAATATATTTCCTTGTTCATGATAATTGTCTGTTGTTCATGCTATAATTGTATTAACCGGCAACCGTAATACATGTGTGAATACATAGACCACAACATGTCCCTAGTGAGCCTCTAGTTGGCTATCTTGTTGATGAATAGATGGTCACGGTATCATGACCATGGACATTGGATGTCGTTGATAATGGGATCACATCATTAGGAGAATGATGTGATGGACAAGACCCAATCCTAAGCATAGCACAAGATCATGTAGTTCGTTTGCTAAAGCCTTTCTAATGTCAAGTATCGTTTCCTTAGACCATGAGATTGTGCAACTCCCGAATACCGTAGGAATGCTTTGGGTGTGCCAAATGTCACAACGTAACTGGGTGGCTATAAAGGTACACTTCGGGTATCCCCAAAAGTATCTGTTGGGTTGGCACGAATCGAGGCTAGGATTTGTCACTCCGTGTGACGAAGAGGTATCTCTGGGTCCACTCGGTAAGACATCATCATAATGAGCTCAATGTGATTAAGGAGTTAGCCATGGGATGATGTGTTACAGAATGAGTAAAGAGACTTGCCGGTAATGAGATTGAACAAGGTATAGGGATACCGACGATCGAATCTCGAGCAAGTGTCATACCGGTAGACAAAGGGAATTGTATACGGGATAAATTGAATCCCTGACATCATGGTTCATCTGATGAGATCATCGTGGAACATGTGGAAGCCAATATGGGTATCCAGATCCCGCTATTGGTTATTGGCCGGAGAGGTGTCTCGGTCATGACTGCATGGTTCCCGAACCCGTAGGGTTTACACACTTAAGGTTCGGTGACGCTAGAGTTGTAATGGGAATTGTATATGGTTACCGAAAGTTGTTCGGAGTCCCGTATGAGATCGCGGACATCACGAGGAGTTCCAAAATGGTCCGGAGGTGAAGATTTATATATGGGAAGTCTAGTTTCAGTCACCGAAAAGGTTCCAGGGTTTATCGGTATTGTATCGGGACCACCGAAGGGGTTCCAGGGGTCCACCGGGAGGGTCCACCTACCCTAGAGGACCTAATGCGATGTAGTTGGGTGGGAACCAGCCCCTTAGTGGGCTGGTGCGCCCCCTAGGGCCCAAGGCGACTTGGGGCCGATGCCCCCCCCCCCGGGGGGGGGCGATGCCCCCCATCTCTAGGGTTGGAAAACCTAGGGGTCCGCCCCCCTTTCTAGGGTTGGAAACCCTAGGGGGATGATGCCCCCCGGGGTGCGCCCCCCTCTAGATGGATCTAGGGGGGCCGACCCGCTCTCCTCTTCTCGCTAAAAATAGTGGGGGGTGGGAGGACAGCCACACCCTTCCCTTGGCGCAGCCCTTCCCCCTCCTACACCTCCTCCTCCTCCGTAGCGCTTAGCGAAGCTCTGCCGGAGAATCGCAAACTCCACCGCCACCATGCCGTCATGCTGCCAGAGCTCTCCCTCAACTTATCCTTCCCCCTTGCTGGATCTAGAAGGAGGAGACGTCCCCGGGCTATACATGTGTTGAACGCGGAGGCGCCGTCCGTTCGGCGCTTGGATCAGATATTTCCGCGGTTTGAATCGCCGTGAGTACGACTCCATCAACCGCGTTCTTGTAATGCTTCCGCTTTGCGATCATGAAAGGTAGGAAGATGCACTCCCTCTTGCTCGTTGCTGGTTTTTCATAGATTGATCTTGGTGACACGTAGGAATTTTTTTGATTTACTACTACGTTCCCCAATAGGGGTTATATCTGGGCTGACTGCAGAAAGCAAGAATAGGGGGAAGGCCTAGTCCTATCGAAGACTAGCATCTTCAGCATCTTGCAACATTAGAAGAGACTAGACTGGTATCTCATATATAGTCATACTATTGTAGCAATTTTATTAAGTAAGCACACCCAAAGATTCTTCCACGACTCCCTGCGAGGAAGCAATACTGGAGCCAACATTCATTTCAAAATAAAGTCATAATTGTAGTTGTATAAGGTCAAAGTACAACTCCAAGTCGTCCTGTTACCGTGGACATGACTATTCGAATAGATTAATCATCCCTGGAGGGGTGCACCACATATTTCCCACACACTTGAATCACCTCCGGCCAAACACACTTTTCTGGGTCATGCCCGACCTCGGGATATCAAAACGTCGTCGCCCCAACTAGACTCAACGAAGAGGCCAGCCCGCCGGTCTAAATCCTAAGAGCACATGGGTCATGGGCCCATTCACCCTTTGCACTCCTGCATGATGCAAGGGCAGTCGAGGTCAGTCCTAGCCCCCCTTATAACAAGCGCGATGCCGTTGCGGACCACTCGGGCGTGCGCCACTCCATTGCTGACGTCCGAAGAGCTTCAGTTGATACAATGATGCTGAGTACCCATAACTTCTCCCACGTGAAGGTTAGTGCGTATTAAGGCCAACGACCTAACTCAGATCAAGTACCCAACCCATTAGCATTTTATTAATTCGGGGCAAGCGCGACCAATAAAGTGCGGTCCCATCACCCCGTCTTGAGGATGTGTGGCAAAGGCCTCTCTCGCCAGTCCGTGCCTCAACATCAGCAAACCGTGTGTACCCCTTAGGGCCGACCCATCACCAACATGTTTCTGTAACCAGGTCATAGTAACGGTGTGGATATAACAACAAGATGCGAACCGAGGAATCACCCTCTAGGGTCCCCGCTCGATATAACCATCAAGGTGGACTTAGAGGAATCACCCTCGAAAGTCCCACACTTGAGGGGTTGTGTGACAAAGACATCATCGGGAATGGTGACGAAGGAATCACCCTCGATAACCAGGACCGACTAGCTACACTACAGGGCTAGCATCATGAGTACTTCCCGAGGTGTCACCCTCGGTACTCGATAGTAGCACTGCAGACTCGTAAAACTAAGGGGAGAGTGGTGATGTGAGGGGTCTAGCATTATCGGTCAGTTGACCGAGTCTTTGGGTCTTTGAGTCGTCGAGTCATCGGGTCGTCGATGAATAAGCAGGGGCAACTGGGACTAAGGGGGTCACTAGGGATTCACTAACCAACATATACTAAGAAGTTGGTATGATTGCAGGTATAGTAGCAGTTCATCAAAAACAGGCTATGCATCATAATAGGAGCTAACTAATACAATAGCAAAAATCTAATGCGAGAATAAGAGGGAAAGGAATAGGCGATATTGGAATGCTCAAGGGGGGTTACTTGCCTTGCTGCTCTGCGGCAAAAGGCTGAACGTCAGGCGCGTAGTCATACCCGACAGCAGCGTCAGTCTCGGGGTCTACCGGAGAGAAGAGGGGGGGATGAAACAATAAATATAGAGCATAGATGCGATCACAATGCATGACATGGCAATATGCAGGGCTAGGCATGCTCTAAGCAGTATTATACGTCGCAGACGGGTCGGAAGAATATTTGACGATATTTTCCAGGTCTCGGGCTACTACCAGACAAATGAAATTGATGGAAAAAGTTCCATATTTTCTATGCTAGGAGCATGCGGCGGACGAACGAACTGCGTATTGGGATTCGTGGGATTTTTCTGAACAACTTACATGTGTAAAATATTTTCATCTGAGTTATGAATTTTATATTAATTTTTAAAGTTTTATTAATATTCAGAAAATAAATTGATTTATTTTCATTCAATAATTCTTTATGACATCAACATGATGTCATGCTGACATCAGTAGTCAACATGGCCAGTTGACTGGTCAAACTGACTAGTGGGCCCCACATGTCATTCTCACAGTTCTAATTAATGTTTAATTAACTGTTAATCAGGTTAATTAGTGTGGTGGGACCCACCTGTCAGTCAGTGTTTAAAATTAATTAACTAATAGATTAATTAACAAGTCAACTATTTAATCTTATTACTCTTAATCATCTAATTTACTAATTAATTATCTAATTAATTAATTCCAAAATTAATTACCTCCTAATTAATTATTTCATTTATTAATATATAGTTTATTATTTTTATTATCAGTATTTTTACTTCGTTTAACATGGGCCTGGGCCCCTGTTGTCATTCACACTGGGAGTGGGGTTAGTGGGGGTGCCCCCCACTAACCCGAATCGGACAGGGGCGGCTGGGAGAGGCCAGAGGCCAATGGCGGCCACCAGTGGCGGGGCTGGTCGAGGTTGTGCGGCGACATCAGCTGCACATGGGGCCGCGGCGAGGCGGTGGTGCGCGCGCGGGCGCCGAGCGCGATGGGAGGAGCGGGGCGCGGCTAGGAGCAGCGAGTTGCGATGGTGCAGGCCGGGGCTAGGGGAGGAGGGGAAGGCATGGCTGGGAGCCTCACCGGCGGCACAGGATGGCGGGGGCGTCGAGGCCTGATGGAGCCGTCGAGGAGGGCGTGAGAAGGCCGGTCCGACGCGATGGCGGGGAGGCCCAATGGCGGCGAGGTCAGGCGGGGAGGTGCCGGCAGCGGTGTGACGGCGCGAGGCGGGGAAAGACGTGGGGGAGAGGGCACCGGGGTCGCCGATGGGGAGGAGGGCCGGCGGCATGGGGAGCGCCGGTGCGGGGCGGCATCGACGAGAAGGTGACGGCGGGAGGAGCCGGCGACGGCCTGCATTCCTCCCCGATCGGAGGGAAGAGGGAGAGCGAGGTGGGGAGTGGGGATCGGGGGAGGGCTAGGCTTTTCGGGGAGTGAGGGGCATATAGGCCAGTAGGTGGGCCGGCCTGGCGGCCCGGTGGTCAGTTGGGCCGAGGCCCAGTAGGGGGGTTCCTTTGTTTGTTTTCTTTTTTTCTTTTTGTTAGTTTATGTTTTAGTTTTATTTTTAATCTTTTCTATTTTCTTTGAGTTCTAGTTTTATAAAAAATATAAAAGTTGTACCTAAAATAGTACAACTAATTATACCACTGCCACATTAATTTGGACAGGTAATTAAAATAGTTTCATATTTTATTAATTAGAAAAATGCATTTACTTGAATGTTTTGCTGCTATTTGACTTATTTCAGTGCATTTAAACACTCTATAAAATGTGGATTCAGCATGACAATATCTAGAGAATATTTGCAACACTTTGAACATTTTTGTTTTCATGTTTGACAAAAATTTAATTTTGATTTTGTTTTGAATTTGAATTTGAATAGGATTTCGATTAACATGAGATTAACAACAGTAACTGTGGTGACATGGCATCATTAGTATGGTATTACTGTAGCTTAATTATTCGGGCGTCACAGAGGGAGTCCTGGACTAAGGGGTCCTCGGGCCGCTGGCCTATCTCCCAATAGGCCAGCTTGGTGGGCCGCTCTCTGACTATCGCAGGAAGGGCCGGATACGCCACGATACGGTGTTCTAGAAGGGAGTCCCGAAGGAGCATCGTGCACTCCAAGTCAACATGAGGAAATCGGCATCTCCATCCCTGGTAGGAGACCTATCATGTGTAAACCCTAGGTACCGTCTGGTGTGTATATAAACCGAGGGGGTTTAGATTGTAGGGAAGGGAAACTCATCTAGAGTTTTAGCTATCCGACCTCCTGGTAGATCAACTCTATAACCTTCATACACATGAATATAATTGAGCAGGACGTAGGGTTTTACCTTCATAGGAGGGCCTGAACCTAGGTAAACATCGTCTCCTTCGTCCCGTGTTACCATCCATCCTAGACTCACAGCTCAGGACCCCCTACCCAAGATTCGCCGGTTTTGACACCGACATTGGTGCTTTCATTGAGAGCTTCGCTGTGATCGCTAAAGGAATCAATGGCTCACTTAGTCATTAGCGAGGAAGTCCGCAACATGGACTACTTTGTCCCTAGACAGATCTTCGCTTTCGGTAGCGTCGTGTTGCACGCCGACCCGACCAGCTGTCTTGGCTGGGTCGGGACTTTCGCCCCTGATCAATAGGTCAGATTAGGGAACCTAGAGTTCTCTGTAGACTCTCGGGCCGATCTTTTGCTCACCGGGCTCGCAATCTCATATGACGTGCCCGAGGGCTCCGAGTCTTTGACTTCGGATTTTGCTATCGACCCCGCCCACGGGACCAACCCCGACGATGATCTGGCTTTTAGTCTGGATCTGGTCATAGTACCGGATGGTCGGCGGTCAGCTCCTGCCGAACAAACTCCTTGTGTGGACACATTGGAGGTTAACTCCGAAATCTCTCGGAAGATTGACCTGATCGAGGTCTCGACACTCAACGAGGCTCTAGATCGGATCCTATCGAAGAAAATCACTAACGACCCAACCCCGATCCACGCTCAGATCGGTCTGAAGGCAGCTCAAGAGGAATTTTTTGTCCCACCCACCACCCACCTAGTAGCCACTGTCGAAGACTTAACCGATATTTGGACTACGCCTCCAAGGAGGCAAAAGACATGGATGAAGAGGATTGCGCTCCCGCCCCCATCAACATCGGGTGATGGACTGCCACGTCCACATACGACATCTACATGGTGGATACTCCATCCGATAAGGGCGAGCACACACCCGAAAACAATGGTGATAAATCAGGTGAAGAGCCGTCAAGGCACCGGAAACAGGTCAAACGATCAAAGGCAAAAAAGGTAAGGGATGCCATTGCTGACATCGGGGAAAACGACACCTCGTAAGACCTCGACAATCCCAATATCGCCGAGCAGCCGCTAGAGGACTAGCAAAGGCCGGAAGATCAGCGCGACCCCGAGGATCTAAACGATTCCGAGGATGACAACTACCTCCCCCCTGTCGAGGAGGAGGACAGCCTAGAAGCCGAAGACTTCACCGTCCCCAAAAACCTTGAGGATCAGGAACGGTTTAGGCAACAACTTATATCCACTGCCCGAAGCCTGAAGGCAAAATAACAACAGCTTCAGGCCGAACAGGATACCCTCAATGAAAGATGGACGAGGGTCCTATCAGCCGAGGAAGTGTATGGTACCGGTCTATTGGACCAACCCAGGAGTTATCAGCGTCGACGGCTGCTACCGTAATTCGACAACGAGGTCCCTAATACACCATCTCCCAAGAACACTTCATACGAGCAGCCAGACCGCCCTCCCCAAGGACGAGATAGGATGGCTGACGACGCTGGTTATAAGCCGGCGATACCCCACAGAAGAGGAAAAGAGCCAATAGAGCTTGAGGATAGGTACGACCTACTACACGACCAGGATTATAGAATAGGCCGCACGAGATCCATCTACGGATCTAGAGGGTGCACCTCCAGTAGACAGGACGTGTACCAGCCTTGGCTCGATCGCAACAACAGAGGTCGGGAACAAAACCGGGCCAGATCAGCCACCGACTATCAGCGTGACATAGCCCGGGTCAGAGATGCTGCCCACCAACTGTGCTTCACCGACGAGGTGATGCAGCATCAGTTCTCGGAAGGGTTTAAACCCGTGAACATAGAGTAATACCACGGGACAACTGACCCAGTAGTGTGGATCGAGGATTTACTCCTCCACATTCATATGGCATGAGGAGATGATCTCCACGCCATCAAGTATTTGCCCCTAAAACTTAAGGGGCCAGCTCGACACTAGTTTAACAGCCTCCCCAAAAATTCTATCGGGAGTTGGGAGGATCTCGAGGATGCATTCCTATCTAACTTCTAGGGCACCTATGTACGGCCGCCGGACTCCTCCAACATAAGAAAATAGCATCTTTCCGATACAATATTCGGGACAAATGGTTGGCTTGCCAGCTCGGTCAGGACAAGCCTAGGACCATGTCTACCCTTACATCACTAATGACCCGCTTTTTTGCAAGGAGGACAACTGGCTAGCTAGACGAAGCCACAACCCCGAAGATCCCGGCACTTCCGAACCCGGGGACAGAAACAAGAAACCGCGACGCAAAAAAACGTCGGCACAACAACGATGATTCCGAAGACACGACCGTTAATGCCGATTTCTGCAACCCACGATCCGGGCAGCGGAAGAAACCTTCTAAAGGAAATCGTGACGGACCTACCGCACTGGACAAGATCATGGATAGGCCCTGCCAGATCCACGACACCCAAGACAAGCCCGCCACCCACACCAACCGTAACTATTGGGTGTTCAAACAAGTTGGCAAACTTGCAGCCGAGGAGCAAGGCAAGGGCCCACATAGAGAAGACCATGACGAGCCCCGCTATCCGAGCAATGGTGGACAGAAGCAGTTCCCTCTACAGGTAAAGACTACGAACATGATATACACCACTCACTTCCGAAAAAAGGAAAGGAAGCACGCCCTTCGAGAAGTCTATGTCGTAGAGCCTGTAGCCCCGAAGTCTATCCCGTGGTCACGTACCCGATCACTTTTGATCGACGGGACCATCCGACTAGTATCCGTCATGGGGGTTCGGCAGCCCTTGTCCTAGACCCCATTATCGATGGGTATCACCTCACCAAAGTCCTAATGGATGAAGGAAGTAGCCTCAATCTGATTTACTCAGACATGGTGCAAAATATGTGAATAGATCCATGAAGGATCAAAACTAGCAACACTAACTTTAAAGGAGTGATCCTAGGCGTCGAAGTTTGGTGCGTGGGCACTGTGAACCTGGAACTAGTGTTCGGCTCGCCCAACAACTTTCGCAACAAGGACTTAATCTTCGAAATTGTTCCTTTCCGCAGCGGTTATCACACCCTCCTTGGCCGCACAACGTTCGCTCGCTGTAATGCCATCCCACACTATGCATACCTTAAGCTCAAGATGCACAGGCCCAAGGGGGTCAACACTGTCAACAGCGACACAGAGCGTTCTCTCCTGACTGAGGAACATGCATTAGCCCTGGCAGCCGAATTCTAGTACGGCGACGATCGACCAACACCGAAATCTACCATAAAGGCATGAAAGGTGGACAAATGAGACCGGTCCCGGTCCCAACCCCCAGAATCTTCTTCTCCCCAGTCAAAATAGGGATACGCCCCCCATTGCACAGCCCTAGTGCCCATCCAACATGTGTTGAGAAGGCACAACTTTGCACTCAAGATTCCATGGGTAGCAGTGAGGAATGAATATCAAAAGGAAAATGTTCGGCTGGACTGAACTACTACCAAAACATGTCTTCGAACAAACCGTAGATACCATCAAGGACCTTCTAAAGCGAAGATCTTATCCATACTTCGGCGACTTCTCAAGATCTTCTTCGCAAGGTCCGTTCGCCGATACCAATTACCTTTAAAGGAATGCAAATCCCTAGGAGGCACACCAGCGAACAGGTGACATGGCACATCGAGGACGTCAAGCCACCCATCGAAGACCCCTGGTACAACATCTTCAAATACCTGTAAACAGTTGCTTCGGCAATTTGAGTTATACGAATTACTGAGAAAATAAAAGACCATTATACATGGCCTCTTCGCTGTATTTTATTCTACATACTTTGTTCTTCTCTTGTCAACGATTATTACAAAACTGTTCAGTATACATTACGATGCAACCGGCTAATAGACCGACGTTTTGAATTTAAAATATCGCCCTAAGCATTATCCCGGCACAATTGATTGTGTGTTTGACGTCTCAGATGTTTCTTCATATGCATTTGTTCCGAACTATGTCTTGGGTCAATAGTTGGGTGTCCGGCTCCTGTGCTCGCCCTCTTACGTTCCGCTCGTTCGGCTAAAAGGGCAAAGGAAGAACCACTGCTATTGTGTTTCCAGCTCGCCTGGTCAAGAACGTGAGGGGAGAAAGCCGAAAACTAATTGTCATAGTACGCGAGAACCGGTCTGCAATCTGAGCATAAGTGTCAAACTAACAAATCGATAGAGGTTATTCCGTATCATATGAGGGGTTTTGTACTTTTACAAGCCATGTGATGCTGGCCTTAACCTCGGTATATCCGAACATCACAAAACATTGGGGGATAGTCATCAGCCTCCGCATTTTTAAGCTCCCACGGCTAAGTGAAAGCGATAAAGCATTGTAGTATGATTGCCTTGTTCCCATCATACTACCGCCTTCGGGCACCGATACCTTGAATAAAGGGTCACAGTGTGGGGGCAGAAACACCTCGCGTAGTATCTATGCGGGGGCTAAAGCCGACGACTCGTAACTTTCACATAAAATGGCCACATGGGAGTCAAAATAAATACTAAAACTTAAAAGACATGATAAACCATGCAACCTCATTATAAAGTGATAAAAGTCTTCGGACACTCTACAACAAGTTCATTCATAAATTTAATTCTTCAAGCATTAGACTTCTATCGCCCGAGCACCATCCATCACCATGGAGAAGTACTGCTCGGGACGCCTGTGCTCCTTCCTAGGGGGCGGAGGCCCGGTGGCCATCTTGGTCGGCTTGAGCTTCGGCCAATGCACCATGGTCCTTGCAAAGGCCATCCGAGGTCCCTCGATGCATTTAGAATGCTTTAGCGCATCCATCAGAGGCACAACATCGCACAATTTCCTCAGTGAGCCGAAGTAGCTGCTCGGCAACGGCTCTGTAGGCCACAGCCGGATGCAGAGATCCTTCATGATCGGCTCTGTCATCCTATGCAGCTCCATCAGTTGCTTCATCTGCTCGATCAGAAAAGGAGAGCACTTGGGGGACTCAAACTGTGCCCAGAATAGATGAGCCTCATCATCCTCCTCTCACAAAGATTAAAACTTGTTCGCATCCACTGCACTCTTTTGGAGGTTCGTACAGGTGCCTGAGGAACGCTACACCTGGGTGAGCAATGCAAACCTGCTACCACCAAAGGCACATTGTAGTAAATATGGCTTACCATCTGTGACGTCCTTGACTTGGCGGACTTCTTCTTTAAAGAACCGCATGTCCACCCGCTCCATTTGAAGCTCAGATTTCAGTGTGGACAACTCGGTGGCCTGCTCTTTGCCTTTCTGCTCAATGGCCTCATACTTCGTGTTGGCATCCTTGAGCTCCAGCTGCACCTCCTCCACCCAGGCCTCATGCTTGTCGCTCGCAACTTTTAACACTGATAGAGCAGCTGTTGCTTGTTTGGCCGTCGTCTTCTCATCCGCAGCCTCTTGCTTCATCTTTTTAGCTCGGCCTTGAGGTTCTAGACCTCCACAGCCGAAGTTGTGGTAGCATTAAATGAGTAATTACATTGGGTTAACAGTCCGGATTAATAATGATAGATAGCCCGAATATTTTAATTCAGCTTACCTTGCGCCTCGTTGAACCTCTTATTGAGGCGATCGAGCTCCTCATCGGAGCTCTTGAGCTTCCGATTTAACTCGACAAGCTCCACGGCATTGACGGTCGTCGCCGACGACGAAGCCTGCAAAAAATAAATTAATAAATATCAGGTTATGTGCGTTCAAACCCCCGAACTGTCAATAATATGACCCTGTGCTCGGTCCTTTTAAGGGCTTTTAGAATAGTGCGGGACAAATTGTGCCTTGTGCATCATTGGTCACTCCTGGGTATTTGACCCCCGGGTGAGTTTTTTCAAACCCACCCAGGGCTCGGGGGATACTACATATATAAAGGTATCTCAAACTTTATAAAATTAAAATTTCCAGAGTATTACGTGGCTCACCTTGAATCTCGTCAAGAGACCATTAAGGGCCTCTTTCAGTCCGCTATCAACGGACTGAATTCCATGCAAGACCGCACCCATAAGGGTGTGGTGATCCTCGAAGATGGAGGCGCTTGATAGAGCTTCCTCCAGCATGACCGGCCACCCAGACATGGGTGGCACCGGTGGTGACCGGCCAACCCGATCTCTGACGGGGGCCTGAGCCTGTAGCTCCGGAAGCATAGTGCGCTCTGGAGATGTCCTCAGATGGGACTGGAGAATCCTCCATCCTCCCTCCTCAGTGGCCAGGAGAGTTTCCTCCCCTGGTCTTCGGCGACCGAGGCATTAACCTCGTTGATGACATCATCGCCCCCACCACTTGTGTTTGGCTCTAAAGGAGCCTGGTGTGATAACACCTCCGTGGCCTCTTTAGAAGCCCCTAGAGGTGTGTGGTGTGATGCAGTCCCACTCTCCGCCAGATCGGTGGGTGGAGACTCCCCGTCCAATATTTGGTCGATGGGGAGAATGCGTGGTGGGATGCAGATTAAAAGGCATTCATCCATTAAAACATTCAAAACTTCACATAAATGACCTAGGGGGTCTTCACATTCGTACCTTTGGGCTGGGGGCTTGACCCTTGGGTCCCTTCGGGGAACCCTCTCAAAGTCCTCGGACTCAACGTTGGAGTCCAAGCTGTCGTCGGTAGGGATTAACCTCAGCCGACACGCCCTCTTCGGGGTAGGAGGAGGTAGATCCTCCGCGGCGTCCAGCGAGGATGCCCTCTTTCTTGTGAGGGGGGAAACGCCTTCCCCCCTCCTCGTGCTCTTCCCATGAGTAGAGGAGGCATGGGTTTCCTCGGCCATAGAGCCCGGCAGGTCCCTTATGCGGAGGCCTTCTCGGGTTTTCTTCTTTTCCTTCTTCTCCGGCGCTTTGTACGGCACAACGACGAGCATCAACGTCAGCAGATCCGACCCGAGGCCTTCAGGTGGTGGGGCCAGACAGTCCATTTTGATGGCCTTGCTAATCCACGTCTATAAAGATAAGAGGGAGGTTGTTCAACTCTTTGTTAGACAACAGGGCCGGAGTATTAAAATTATATCGTACCTGGGTAGGAGGGTTATCGGTGCTTAGGCCCAAGTCATCCTTGGCTGGCCAGTGCTTCTGGGGCTTGAATAATGCCTTCCACAACTTCTGGTGGGTAGTGCGGAACAATCTTTGCATCGTAGGCTGGTCCTCGAGCTTATGGGCCCATATTGGGGAGGCCCGGTGCTGGCAGGGAAGAAGACGGCAGTGGAGCATGACCTGGACCCGTTGACCAGCTCGATCTTGGCCTCGATCATTGAGGAAATGCGCTTGTGCGGAGATTTTACATCTATGTCCGACCCCCAGTCATGGCCCTTCTCGAGCCACGAGGTTAACCTCATAGGACGTCTAGATCTAAACTCGGTAGGTGCCACCTAGCCTTCATCCCTTGGTTCGGTTATATAGAACCATTCCTTCTGCCAGATCTTGATTGTATCGATGAAGGTACCGGCCAGCCACTCGACGCGGGGGAGCTTACTGATTACCGCCCCTCCGCAGTCTTCTTGCTCACCCGCGACTATCTTTGGCTTGATATTGAATACTTTGAGCCACAGGACGAAGTGTGGCTCGACCCGGGGGAAGGCTTCGCAGACGATAATGAATGCCGAAATATGCATAAAAGAGTTCGGGGAAGATCATGGAAGTCTAACCCGTAGAAGAAAATAAGGCCCCTAACAAAGGGGTGGAGCAGAAAGCCTAGTCCCCAGAATAAGTGGGGACGAAATCCACCCTGTCACACGGCTTTGGGGTGGGGACCACTTCTTTCGCTTTTGGAGCACGGCGGAAGACGTTGGTGGGGATGTAGCCGGCGAGCTTGAGGTCCCGAATGTCCTTGTCGATGACCGTGGAGGCCTTGCACTTTCCCATAGAGCCTAAACCTGCCATGGCTAAGCTTAGAGGAGAAATTGAGGAAGAACTAGATCTGGGCTCTCGGAGCTTGGGAAGGTTGAGGAAGCAAGGGATGTGAATCAGGAGCGTGAATTGGACTTGAAGATTTTCCGCCCCTTTAATGGTGTTGTAATACCAATAGCCTCCCTTTTACTGCGCCGCAGGCTTCGCGACTTACCGAAATATCCATGCCGTTACTCACACATGAGAAAACCTAGGGCATTAATCATATCCCATGTGAAATGGAGCACGATCTATACATTGATGAGTCATGCCAATGTAAAAACGGCCTCGAACCGCGAATCAAGTTTTCATAACTGGTTTGGCGGTCATGACAGGCCATGATCCTTTGTTAAAAAGGTTGTCAAAAACACTGTTTACACTTTGATGTTTGGCCTTTGGGGCTAAGCAACTCATGGCGTCCGGATGATCGTATGATCGGAAAAATTACACGTCATCAGAAGCCGGACTAGTCTCAGCCGATCATTAATGGGAAGAAGAACTCACCCCGCAAGCCGAAGACTCCGATCATGCGGAGCTGCTAGTGCTATGACCCTTGGCATTGGGGGATCGTTCAGGGGCTACTGAGGGAGTCCTGACTAAGGGGTCCTCGGGCCGCTGGCCTATCTCCTAATAGGCTGGCTTGGTGGGCCGCTCTCTCACTATTGCAGGAAGGGCCGGATATGCCACGACCCCGTGTTCTAGAAGGAAGTCTCGAAGGCACATCATGCACTCCAAGTCAAGATGAGGAAATTGGCGTCTCCATCTCCGGCAAGAAACCTATCATGTGTAAACCCTAGGTACCCTCCGGTGTCTATATAAACCCGGGGGGAGTAAGATTTTAGGGCAGGGAAACTCATCTAGGGTTTTAGCTATCTGATCTTGTGGTAGATAAACTCTATAACCTTCATACACATCAATATAATCGAGTAGGACATAGGGTTTTACCTCCATAGGAGGGCCAGAACCTGGGTAAACATCGTCTCCTTCGTCCCCTGTTACCATCGATCCTAGACTCATAGCTCGGGACCCCCTACCTGAGATCCGCCGGTTTTGACACCAACAACGGGCGTGGTGGCGAATCGGGGCGGTGACAGTGGAACGGTGGTGTCACACCTAGTGATTTTCCTCATGACTAACTTAAAATAACTCAAACATTAGGGCCAATTAAAACTTTTTGAGTGCATTTGAATGCTTGACTTGGGTGTTATTTGCTTGCTTGTTTGATTGCTTGCTGGTGCTCTATAATTCATAAAACATCCTCCTACCCTAAAGAACTCTTTCCTTCATCCCAACTCTTGTCCAATGATCATGCCATGTGAATAGGACTTAAAACTAGTTTTACAAAATATTATTTTGACCAAAAA
The DNA here is from genome assembly GCA_022496015.1 of Hordeum marinum. Taxonomy (NCBI): domain Eukaryota; kingdom Viridiplantae; phylum Streptophyta; class Magnoliopsida; order Poales; family Poaceae; genus Hordeum; species Hordeum marinum. Next base: position 69,741,068 of record CM039672.1, read on the forward strand.
GCATTTGTTCAAATTAGGTTTTCAAATACCCTTGATTTGAGATTTGTACTGCAAATCCCCAAATTGGGTGGATCCTTTTTCCCCAAATGCTTTATTTGAAACCCAATATATATATATTAATTTTAAATATCATTTTAATATTTTGTTTAAAGGCTTTTTCTTAAGGCTAGAAATGGTCTTTTATAGGGAAAATTTATTTAAATGCTCTAAAAATATTTGAGAAAGTTTAGGGAAACTCGGTGGATATATATTGTCCATATATAAGAGTTTCAACACATGGTCATGTTCAAAATATTGGACAAAACCTTTCAAAACCATTTCTGCCTATTTCAAGCATTTGAAATATTTCTATATGAAATATTCTCAAATAAATCCAGGAAAATTCTAGATTGTGACCCATGATATATGTGTTCATCTTGCCAAGCTGCATCTCAAGCCCAATTGTTTTGGTTCACAAAAATATCCCAAAATCCTCTTTGTCCAGATCCAAATTTGAGCAACTCTACATTGACAACTGTCTCCTATTGTTCTCAAACTTTGTGTACATGTTTTAATCATCCAATAATGCATACACACCAAGTGGTGCATCAAGGAGAACTATTTCACTTGTGCAAATCACCCCAAACCCCTTCCTGCCGATTTCAAAAATTGGCAATGTTTGCATTGTCAAGTTTCCCCATTTGGTCCCAAACTTTTTGGGCATGCTCTAGTTACCAAATTATGCCACCACAACAAGTGGATCATCAAGGAGAATGCCTTAGCACGATCAGATCTATAGAAACCCATTTATGTCCATTTCTAGGGTTTACCAAGTTTACATTGGCAACCATCCTCAAATGAGTTTCTATTTGTTAATCAAGCTCAGTTATATCTATTACCAAGTCATGTTTAGTCTCATGGCAAGGAGAACCAATTTTATAGATCAAACACTCATCAAACACCTTCTGCAACAATTTTGTGATCAGTAATTGGGGTACCATATGAGTTCTCCTTGGGCCTAAAATTTTACCATAGCCTCTTCTAGGTACCTTGCACCCCTAGTACCAATTTCAAGTCCATGGCTCAACTATTGATGGGGAAAAGTCCCCATTTACCTCCCTGGACAGCTAAGACAGAGCTAGTTTTACCCTCCCCTCTCCATTCCAGCCATCCCCCAGAGCATCCTCTGCTCCCCCCTTGTTTAAACCCCTAGGGAGCCCCTAGACATGCATGGCCACGTCCAAGAGGCCAGTGGCATGCCATGGCATGCCATTTGGGTGCTCTGGAGCATGCTACGGTGCCCACGAGCACTGTAGCCACTACCCAACCCCCATCCCTCGATAGCCTCGGGCCTCCCAGCATGTCCCCCGTGTCCCCCTCGACGTCCACACCACGGAACCCTTTCGGCCCCCTCCTTCCTCTCCCTCCAACGACTCCCCTCACATGCGCCGCGGCCGCCCGAATCGGACAACCATGGGGCTCACACGCGTGCACGTCCCCCACCCTCTCTCTCCTTCCCCGGGTCGTGGACGTGCCCCAGGAATGCCGCAGACACGCCCTTGCCCTCTCCCGTGACCTCCAGCCATGCCTGCGTCCTCGCCGGTGCACACGTCCATGATGGACCCATGCCTCGGCCATATAGGCCATTCCTGAGCCCCCCTGTAGTGCCCATATTGTCTCTCTCCCTCCCGCGGACCTCCTAGACCAACCCATTCCCCCTCTCGTTCCCTCCATCAACCACATGGCCGAAACCTGCCGCCCGGGCCTCCCCTTAAATTCGAGCTCGTTGGAGCTCCCCCTCTTCCACTGACCACTCCACCGCCCTATCACCACCATTACAAGGCCCCCTTATGCCTCCATAGCACAACGGTGGCCGACGGCCCCCTCCGCAACCACCCATACCGTCGCCACCTCGCCCTTCCCGATAAGCACTCGACACTCATGTGGATGCAGCTCATCGCTTCGAGCCCACCAGTGCCCAGGTCGCCGAGAACGGTGGCCGGAAGCGTCGACAATCCCGTCGGGACCTCCCCTGTCTCCATCAGTGGGAGGAGGAAGATGAACCCGCCAGGTGGGCCCTCCTTGTCAGCGTCCAACTGCCCGAGGTCGGCGTTAAGTGGAGACAGCTCCTGCGGTATTCCGCCTCCCCCTTGACCCACATCCACCAAAACCTCCTTGGTTATTTTCTTATGACCAGAGATGTCCAAGGAAAATAAAACTCCTATTTATAGAGCACTTTTATTTTCTGCTTGTTGTGTTGCTTATTGCGGTTGTTTCTGGCGATAGTTGACGAAATAGACGGAGTGCTCGGAGTGGACAAGAAGCGTGTGAAGACCCTGAATACGTTACTAAGCCAGGCAAGCAGCCCTTTGACCATGAATATGAACCCTTTTATTTGCATGGCATATAGCACTTATTTTTGTGATGTTCATCATGTTGATGTGGTGGCCACTTTGGTGGGATGCCTCCAATACTTTCTCGTTGACACTTGCATCATCCATGACCCTACCTCTTTATGAGGGTTATGCGGGTGGGTGTAGATAGGTTTGCTTAGAGGTTGCTTTGCAAATGGGATGGTTATATGCATGATGATGGAAACAAAATGATTTCAAAGATTTTTTGAAAACCCCGTCGGGTGCCACTAATGCTCGAGGGAGATGATGTTGAGTTAGGTAACCACTTGAGAAAGAAGTGGGTGTACCGGAGCAAGTTAGTGTGTGTGTTTTTGAAAACGGAGGGTTTAAAATTTCTCAACCATCCAACCTTACATGTGCGACCAGATACCCCTTCCGGGATGGGGCTTTGTTGATTACTATGGTTGGTGCTAGCAGGGAGCCTGCATTACCAGTGGCGAGAGTGAAGTGGTCACTCTCGAGACGGGGTCGTCCCGGACTGAAAGGCCATGCACTGTCCTTACAGGCGCCAGGCACACCGTTGCGTGCCCTCATGGATGATATGTGTGATGTATATCATGAGGGATGGCACCAATGAGTGCACTCTTTGTTTAGTATCACCATGGGAAAGTCACTGTTCGGGTGCTTACCTCTTGTATGTAATATACCACGAGTCGTGGATGACACGGAAGTTCTCCGAGTCTTGTGGATAAAGCGTGCAACCTCTGCGGAGTGGAAAACTATTCGAATAGCCGTGTCCACGGTCAAGGACAGTTGGGTGGTGCTGCTTAAGCCACGTCTAGATGTTTTTGCAACCTTGGTGTGTGTATGTGTGCGGAGGACAAAAGGATGATACTTGAGATAAGACTGATGACTTGATGTGATGAACGAACATGAGATGTTCAACCCCAGCTTATGATGATATTTGTAACTTGTTCATATGGATATCTGCCAAATGTTGATGCATGCTTACATAAGTTATTTGATCATGTCACTGCATTAAAAATTAGCTTTATGCAAAATTACCTATTAGTGCTATATCATGCATTGTTATTGACTTGTTCCAAACATGGGTTGCTTGTGAGTACATTCAAAGTACTTGTTAGCTTGCCACTAGTTATTTAATTGGCCAGGCATTGAAGAGAAGGAGTATGGTGAAGAGTTCGTTGGTGACGAATATGCGAACTAGGACTCTTCCCAGTCAGAATGCATGTAGGTTTAAGGCAGATGGCATGGGTTCACGCTTTCGATCAAGATTTCCGCTGCTTGTTATGTTTAAGTGTTTGGCCCTTTGTGGCCCTATCTATGTAAGACTTGAACTCCATGGTCTTTATTTGTGTAAGACGATATGTAAGTATGTAAGACTCTTGTTATTCAGCTTCTGTATGTTCAGTGAGCATTGATCTCTACGATCACTATACACTTGGATTCGGTGATCGTGACTTATGAGTCGGGGTCCCCACAGAGCTGGTATCAGAGCCGTCCTAACTGTAGGAAGCCCTTAGTTAGCATGGACGTTAGTTGAAACAAAGCCATTTTTCCAAACCCTTCAAAATCACTTACAAAACCACTATAATTCTCGCCTCTCCTAAAATTCCAAAGGAAGCAAAGGTGTTTGCCTTAGCACTACCACCACTTTTCTCTTAGCTCTCCTCGTCTGCTTTTCAAAAACTTTGTGAATGGTCACTACTACCCTTCTGCCCCTGACCATGGGATTACTTGTAATCCTCGTGGGTAACATGGAAGGGAGCCACCTTGCCAGACATTTCCCCACATATCTTGGACACAAGTTGGCGACATTAGATAAGGAGCTACCAGCAGAAGATAACTTCTCGAAGGATGAAGGCATCAGGATTAGGAAGATGGTGACACCCTCGACACTGCCCCATGATGATGCAACCTTGGCCTACGATGATCAAGGCACAAGACATGCAATATGATGATATGCATCTCTAATAGAGCAACCCTGTCCTTTTCGTTGTTATATCAGTAACCACCGGTGGATGAGAACCTCGCCATTTGGTCCGCCTCACTATAATGAGCAGGACAACGGTTCTCATCATCCCCCGCTCTTGGTGCCGATGATATATTCAACGTGATCGGAAGGATACAACTCTACCATGCCTTGTTAATTCCATTGCATAAGAGATTGCCTACCTAGAACCCTCAATGTCTCAAAGGACAAGAAGGCATTGTCATGATTACGAAGACACTAGAAGACCCTGTCGACAATAGCCACGAAAAACCACCTTCATCGTCTACTCACCAGATGTGAAGTTGTCAAGGACTCTTCGGGCACAACCTGGATCATTTCGACAAATAACAACAAGAGACATAATGACACCTGAAGAAGACCATGAAGACTGAGCGAACTCCTCTCTAAGATGCGAAGCAAGCACGACCACTGAGTTCGAGGACCCCTAGGGTAGGATGAGTCGTGTATCTCCCATGCGAAGCCAAGTCCGTATGATGGTTCTTATGGAACCATGATGTGTTGCTTGTTTTGCTTGTTTGTGCTTTGGTGTAAGTCACACTTTTGCCCCAGGCAACAAGTGTGCGACTATATCACCTACCTTACCTTGGTGTGTGTGTGTTTGGCCTTTTCGGCACTTGCTTGATTGCACTTGCACTATACCACCCCCTTAGGTACTCCTCTCGATGCCGCTTTCTCTCCCCATCTAGTCAACTAAAGACCGACAGGACAAGATGCACCAAAGATGCACCTCGACAAACTACCAACACCGAAGACTTCGACTACCACGGACTCAACGAGACACAACCCCGTAGAGTTATGCTTTTCCCTCAAGATTTGAAACCCCTCCCTTGCCCAACCTATACCTCACAAGCTCCCCCAACACAAGCCCCTGATAACGTGATTAATACACGGATTTTCTAGAGCACTTATTGAGCTTCAATAAACCCGGCTTTGCACTGGGTTCATTATGGAGCTAGTGATCATAGTGAACAAACATCCTTCATTCTTACGCTAGCACTAGAACCTTGATGCCATAGGAAGGATCGTTCTAAGGGTATACGATTTGTGGATAATGATTTGATTTAACCATAATAGATGTCTTGAGGAAGCAGTTGAGACCCTTTGGTGGATTACGAGGCTTAATGTTGGTAGACGAACTTGGTGGATCAAGATTGATAGAGTAGCATAACTTACTTGTCCCTTGAGCAAATCAGATTAGTAGGACAAATATGATCACAAGCTAAAATTCTTGGTGGATTAATGACTTGACTTTGGCAATTAATGTTGACAGTGGATTGATGGTGATATGATAGTGACTGGATTAACTAGTAGGGAATTTTCACTAGATGTGAACCTTGGACTTAAATAGGTGATTCTAATAGGTGCTCGAGATCAATTAAACCACATGGTTTGGAGTAATTTGGATTTAGTCCGATGATCTTGATAATGATACCATGTTTCTCGGTGGATGATAGTAGAAGGAATCAGATGATGTTAGGGATAATTTAGGGATCCATATAAGCTCGACCTTGGAGTGTAGTTGGCCATGAGATTGGAAGTTCATGAAAATAGTCCTTCCAATGATATTTGGATTTTATGAACTCAAGGAGATTATGTTGGATGCCATCGATGCTGGATTTGTAGTAGTAATGGATCATGTAATAGTGGATGATATTCATGAATCGTTCAACTGTATTCGTAGGAAGGAAACAATATCTCGGATTGGTATACTACATGTTTCCTTAGCATAGAGATGCAACATCCCAAAGCTTGGATATATTAGCTGAACACTTGGATTTGTAGTGTCATGATCAAACTTGGAGACTTGTAAATTATCCCGAGGATTTTTATATAGGGATATATGTGAGTTAGCTATAGTATACATATGAGATTTCCGGTATAGTCCTTCTCTCAAAACCTTGGATATATGAGTAGCATGTGTAATATTGGAGTTGACTTATATGAAATGATACCTTAGAGGATATAGGGTGATTTTGTTTGTAGTAATAGGCAGTACTATTGGCATCTAAGAACTGTGCTTGAGGATAAGATGGTAGACGTTCACTCGCATCCTAAGCTCCTTGAAAACCTGAAAGCATTACTGAGCCACAGTTTGATCAGGTTATGACCACATGTCTTGGTTCTAAGTCATTTAACTATGGCCAATGCTCCACCACGATCTCCACCCGACATGTTCATATGGAAGGTGGCCACTAGGACATGTATTAGGTTGGACCACAAACCCATGGACAAGTGACCACCCGGAACAACGACCGCCTCTCTCACGCATCGAATGAGCAATGTGTTTAGGTGGTATTTGGAGGAATATGTTATTATCCTCATGGATAACATACTTATTTACCCAATGAGAGGAAGAAACACCTTAGTACTTTTTGGACAAGCCCCAAGAACACCCATTACCATGCCTCTCGAAGATAAGGTCTCACCTTCAAGGAGTTGGACTCCCATGGTTTCGACAGGTGGTGCTATCATATGTCCACATTTATGGAGTCTTCAACCCATGGAGGGTAACGGTTGCGAGAGTCCATGGAGGGCTCCACCCATAAGTGTCCACGAAGTAGCAACCTTAACTATTCCATATGGCTTCCATCCACGAAGGACTAGCCTTGCTATGGCTAGATCTTCACGAAGTAGGCGATCTCCTTGTCCTTAAAAACTTCTTGGTTCACTCCACAACACGAAGTAGGAGGCTCTCAAACGACACCTAACCAATCTAGGAGGCACCACCCTCCAAAAGGTTATAGGCTCGGTAATGATGATGAACTCGTTGCTCTTGTGCTTCAAGATGATAGACTCCTCAAACACACAATCACTCTCTCATAGATTTGGCTTGGTAGAAGAGATGGGATTGGTGGAAAGAAACTTGGGGAGGCTAGAAATCAAGATCCATATGGTTGGAGTGGAAGATCTTGATCTCAACACAAGGGTAGGTGGCTCTCTCTCAAAAAACTGATAGGATAGGTATCGAATAGTCTTGAGAGCTTCTCTTTCGAGTAGGTGGTGGGGAAGGGGTATATATATAGTCATCCCCAAAAATCCAACCGTTACACACAAAATGACCAACTCGTTGACACCGATGTGTCAATCTCGGTGGTACCGAGGTGACCAAAAGGTGGCAACTTTCGAATCTCGGAGGGACCAATATACGAATCTCGGTTGCACCGATAAGGTGACCAACGGTCAGATTTCCAATCTCGGTGATGCCGACCCAGCATTCTCGGTGGGACCGAAAATGTGAATTTGCATAACATAAAGTTGGCAACCTAAACTCGGTGGCACCAGTATGGAATCGGTTGCACCGAAGTGGCTAGGGTTTGGCTGAGTCTGTCTAGGGTATGGAATCGGTGGCATCGGGATAGGAATGTTGGTTGCACCGATTTTGAATGTTTGTCTTAGGGCAGACTTTGGTGGGAGAGTTTGTGGATGTTTTTGGTGACTATCACTTATGCACGTATGAGCATTTTGTTCACCAACAAAACCTTACCCCCTTTTAATAGTATTGGATTTCCTATGGACTCAAAATGATTTCTCACAAATGTAAAATGTAGAGTCCTCTTGCTTGAAGCTTGGTCAACCTATTTCCTTGCATCTCAGGGTAATTCCACAATCTCCACAATCCTTTAGCCAACTCAACTCACCGTGGACTATTACTTGAAATACACTAGATAAAGGTGTTAGTCCAAGAGACAATGTATGTTGTCATGAATTACCAAAACCACCAAGGGAGCATGTTGTGCTTTCAATCTCCCCCTTTTTGGTAATTGATGACAACATACAATCAAAGATTCAAATAAAGATATGCATGGATGTAATGAAGACTTTGAGAAACACATGAGCTCCCCTAAATGTGTGCAGTCCTTTAAAGGATAATTGCTTTGGAATGCATGGACACACATATAGATGAAGGGATATAGGAAGTCATGTGTATCTTGGCTATTTGCATCAAACGTATATGAATGAGGTGTATCCTCGATCAAGACTTCACTCTTGCAAACAATATGTGCAAGAAGAAAGAGTTCATATTGATCAAAGATATGATGCATATACTTACCTTGAGTTCTTGAGCATTCTAGTAGTAGAGACACACTTGAGAAAACAATGTTAGGAAGCACTAGAGTATTCTACTAAACAAAAGCAATAGAACTCAAAGGGTACCAAGATATGGAGAACATATAAAATATGATAAACCTTAAGATTGATATGTCTCCTCCTCAGATATGAAAGCAGTAGTTCATCCTCTCCCCCTGAATCTCAGCATGTATATATTGGGATTGGATAGGGTGAGAAAAAGTAATCCTTTGTTCACTTTAGACTTTTCTCCAAAATATAGTTTTCACCCCTACATTGTTCTCACCTTGTATAAGTATAAACTTTTGATATTTTCCTCTCCCCCTAAATCATATCTTCCCCTTTGCATAAGCATGTAACACTCCCTTGAGCATGAAGCTTTGATATTCTCCCCCTTTGGCATAAATTACCAAAAGGGTTAAACTTAGGAGTAGTGACAGGGATCATTGACAAGGAAGGGATCCTCGAGAACAAGGGTCATTGAAAGTAGGGTTCATAGAAAAGAACTAAGGGAATCATTGAATGTATCCTCTGCCCCTAAATCATATATTCCCCTTCGCATAAGCATGTAACACTCCCTTGAGCATGAAGCTTTGATATTCTCCCCCCTTTGGCATAAATTACAAAAAAGTTTAAACTTAGGAGTAGTGAAAGGTATCATTGACAAGGAAGGGATCCTCGAGAACAAGGGTCATTGAAAGTAGGGTTCATAGAAAAGAACTAAGGGAATCATTGAATGTAACTTCTCTCCCTTTTGAAAATTTGAGTCTTCTTCTACTTGGAGCTCGGGATCCTTGAATAAAGAATTTCTCCCTTAAGACTAGCTTGTTATCCTATCTCTCCCCCTTTTTTTAATAAAGGGGTCATCGAAGGAACAAGAATATCACAAGTACAGATACCAAAAATATATTTAAGAAACACGGATTTAGAAAAGAAGGAAAATCGGTGACATCGGGATAAATAAATCGATGATACCTAGATTGTGTACTGCATCTCATCTGTAATTTCGGTAGAACCAAGTTATTTATATCGGTGACTCCGAATGAGAGACCATGTTTCTATTTTCACTGAGAGACAAAAGAAATAGTTTCAAAAGGAAATGCAAATTTTTTAGAAAAGACATCAATTAGATAAGATTTGAGTGGTTATGAGAGATCATGCAAATAGAGAGAAAACCACATAATATTCTTACCTAGATGATGGGCGGTGACTAGGTCACCTATATTAGAGTATATTGACTTAGTAGCCAAGCAACAATACTTGATCATAGGTCATACTCTACATTAAGCTCAGAATGGGATTACCATTTTCTCGATTAAGCATTTTAGTGTCTTCATATCACTTGAGTTGCTTTAGCCCATGACTTGGAGTAAATCCTTTTCAAGGATATGAGTACATACCTTTGAGTGATGTTGATGACGTTGCTCGTAGGTGAACTTGTTGAGGATGCTCGAGGTTGATGAAGATCATCTAGAATTTGGAGCAATCCTTCTCATTCTAGTACACTAGTCACCTACAAAGGTTAGTCATGCAAGGAATAACAATGGATATATCCAATTGACATGATACCATTTAAGATTTTGCAACTAAGATCAAGTATATGTCAAGGATATGTTTTTGTTGTCTTCTTCCTTCCATCATCAAGAGGGGTTGTGGATACTTGGTAATGACAAGATTGCTTATGATTGGAGTTGATGGAAATCTTGTGGAATGAAGTTCTTCCAAGTACCTACAAAAGGTTAGATGCAATACAGGGGAGCATACAATTCCATGGCATATGATAACGAGTTACGGGAACATGGAAATAACAAGATAGCTCATGCCCTAGCTTACAACCGAGTGATTCTAGCTCAAGTTTGAAGCATCAATTATGTTCAACTCACTCCTCAAGTGACAAAATATTTTCCCATCAAGTGGCTTAGTAAAGATATCGGCCAATTGCTTGTTAGTGCAAACATGCTTAAGATCAATATCTCCTTTGGCAACATGATCACGAATGAACTGATGTCGAACTTGAATATGCTTAGTTCGAGAATGTTACACAGGATTATGACAAATTTTAATAGCACTTTCCTTGTTGCAAAGTAATGGAACATTTTTAACATAAATTCCATAATCCTTAAGCATTTGTGTCATCCATAGTAATTGCGCACAACAAGATCCAGCATCAATATACTCAGCTTTGGCAGTAGATAGAGATACTAAGTTTTGTTTCTTGAAGGACCAAGACATAAGAGATCGACCTAAGAATTGACAAGTACCCGAGGTGGATTTTCTATCAACCTTGTCACCGGCATAGTCCGAATTGGAATAGCTAACAAGATTAAAAGAAGATCCCTTGGGATACCAAATGCCAAAGTTTGGTGTTTGTATCAAGTAAATCGCAATACGTTTCACAGCCAAAAGATGACACTCTTTAGGTGCAGCTTGATATCTAGCACACATGCAAACACTAAGCATAATATCGGGACGAGATGCACATAGATATAGCAATGAACCAATCATAGATCGATAAACCTTTTGATCAACCGGTTCATCCTCCCTGGTAAGATCAACGTGTCCACTAGTGGGCATGGGAGTTTTCATACCTTTGCATTCCTGCATGTTGAACTTCTTGATCAAGTCTTTGGTATACTTAGTTTGAGAGATGAAAGTTCCTTCTCTTGATTGCTTGATTTTTAAACCAAGAAAGAATTTCAGCTCACACATCATAGACATCTCATACTTCTTGGACATCAACCTTCCAAATCTTTCACTAAATCGAGGGTTAGTGGAACCAAAGATAATATCATCCACATAGATTTGGCACACAAATAATTCACCATTAACTCTCTTAGTGAACAAGGTTGCATCAATTTTACCAATTTCAAAACATTTTTCAATGAGAAACTTTGTTAAACATTTATACCAAGCACGAGGGGCTTGCTTAAGACCATAAAAGAGCTTTACGAAGCTTGTAAACATGATTAGGTTTCTTAGGATTCACAAAACCAGGTGGTTGCCTAACATAATCCTCTTCTTAAATTTCACCATTTGAAAATGCACTTTTGATACCATTAGATAAAGCGTGATATCATGCTGATTAGCATAAGCAAGAACAATACGAATAGCTTCAAGTCTAGCGACAGGGGCATAAGTCTCACCGTAGTCCATACCTTTGACTTGTGTATATCCTTGGGCTACGAGACGATCCTTGTTGTGCACGACTTGACCGTCTTCGTCTTGTTTGTTCCGAAACACCCATTTGGTTCTGATGATGTTTTGTTCATCCTCGGGCTTCTCCACGAGTGTCCACACTTCATTCCTTTAGAAGTTGTGAAGCTCTTCATGCATAGCGTTCACCCAATCCGCGCCTTCAAGAGCTTGTTCTGCCTTTAAAGGCTCAACGCTAAATATGAAATAATAATGCTCACAAAAGTTAGCTAGACGGGTTTTAGAGCGAGTGATTCTCCCTGTATGTATATCACCAAAGATTTGGTTTAGGGGATGGTTCTTGGTCACTTGAGCTCGAACTCGGGTTAGCTTTCGATTGTTGGATGGTGGAGCTTCTTCTTCTTCATCATAATCTCCTTCATCTTCGTTTTTGTTGAAGGTGTCGTTCCCTTGAGGTGGTGGTGAAGGTGGTTATGGTGGATCTTCATGATGCACTTCCTCGTCTTCATCATCTCGTCATGTATCGCTTGTGGATGCCTCCATGTCGTGTTGAGGTTCACCTTGATGTGAAGTAGGGGCTTCCACTTGAGTTGATGAAGTACTTTCCTTCACCTCCATGGGACGAATCTTGTCGATGGATAGATCTATAATAGCTTTTGAAGGGTCCTTATCACCTACATCGTTGGCAATTGTCCGACTTGCGAACCATTAAATTCATCAGACTTCACATCTACTGTCTCTTCAACTTTTCGAGTGAAGTTGTTGTAGACACGGTAAGTGTGAGAGTTCAATCTGTAACCAAGTAGGAATCCTTCATGAGATTCAGGAGCAAATTTAGTACGACGATGCTTATCAAGAATGTAGCACTTTCAGCTAAATACCCGAAAGTATCCGACTTGGGGTTTGTTACCGTTGAGTAGCTCGTATGCCATTTTACCGAGAAGCTTGTGCAAGTAAAGTTGGTTTGTGGCATGACATGCTCTTTCAATGGCTTCTACCCAAAAGTGTCTTGGCATCTTGTATTCGTCAAGCAGCGTTCTTGCCATCTCAATGAGCGTCTGATTCTTCCTCTCAACAACTCCATTTTGTTGAGGTGTGTACGTAGCCGAGAACTCATGTGAGACACCTTCTTCGTCAAGAAAGGTATCCACATGGGTGTTCTTGAACTCCGATACGTTATCGCTCTGAACCTTCTTCATCTTCACTTCAAACTGATTTTGCGCTTTGCGAGCGAAGTTTTTGAAGATCTTTTGAACCTACGACTTATCATCAAGAAAGAATACCCACGTAAATCTGGAAAAATCATCAAATATAACTAGACCATAGGAATTTCCACCGAGACTCTTGTAAGCATTAGTACCAAAAATATCCATGTGAAGTAACTCGAGTGGTCTCCTAGTAGTCATGATATTCTTAATGGGATGACTTCCACCTACTTGCTTTCCATCTTGACAAGCACTACAAAGTCTATCTTTGTCAAAGATAACATCTTTAACACCAAGTATATGATCACCTTTTATAAGCTTATCTAAATTACGCATGCCAACATGTCCTAGTCTTCTATGCCAAAGCCACCCTTTAGAGGATTTTGCAATAAGACAAGTACGGGGTTTGGATCTCTTAGTGAAATCAACAATGTATAGATCGCCTCTACAGAAACCGGTAAAGACCATTTTATGATTATCTTGACGAAACACTTGGCAATCTACTTTCGTGAATAACACATTGAAACCGAAGTCGGCAAGTCTAGATACGAAAAGAAGATTGTAGCCAAGGAATTCAACAAGCATGATATTTTGAATAGAGCTATCGTCAGATATGGCCACCTTACCAAGGCCAAGTACCTTACCCTTAGAGTTGTCTCCAAAGGTCACGTACTTTCGAGGACCTTGATTAGGCATGATCCCTTGGAACATGTCTTTATCACCAGTCATATGATCTGTACATCCACTATCGAGAATCCACTCTTTTCCTCCAGACATGTGATCCTTGAAATTTGCCATAAGACTCAGATTCTTCATGATCTTATCATGCTCGATGTCGAACAACTCATCTTAATCGTAGTAGCCATGTTCCACATTGTCATCATCAAGTGGGAAATCCTCGTCATAAAGAACAAGGGATTCGTTAGAATTGTGATAATGACAATGTTCAAGTCTATGAATGTGAATGCCTTCAAAGATAATGTTGTTGATAGTGGTGACATATCCTTTAGCACGCATAAGATCACGAAGCTCAAATAGGCATTTATCAAAGTTTGGATCACTAGGCTTCATTTTGTGAAAAGCAACAATTTTATGAAGAATTTCATAAAGATTTCCTCAATAAAGATTTGGATATCGTTTCTCTAAATCAGTCCACAAGGTATAGGCACATGGAAAGTTCTTCAATTGAGAAAGCACAAATCTTGTTAAACCTCTAACAATAAGATTGACAGTTCTTAGGTTACCAAGCATGTTAATTTCCTCTTCATGTGTGGGATGCAATTCATGAATAGGGAGTACATAGGGGTTTTCGATATATTTTGTCAAATGGAATTTATCAAATAGATCAATCATGGCATTCTTCCATTGACTATAGTACTCTCCATCAAGAATGGGCACTCTGCAACTCAAACTCTCTATATTAGACACATCCATCTTCCTACATAGTGATTAAACCAAAGCAATGGAGACCAATGCTCTGATACCACTTGTAGGATCGCTAGAAGAGTGTCTAGAGGGGGTGAATAGACTACTAGCAGGAATTTAAAACCTAACCTTTTCCCAAGTTAATTGGTTGGCAGATTTTAACAATTTTAGCAAGTCTGGCAAGTCTAAAGCCCTACACATGCATGTCTACAAATATGGCAGCGGAAACTAAAGACATTGCACATGAAGTAAAGAGATGAGATAGGAAGATAAAACTCAATAGGAGACACAAAGATTTTTCCCTTATTTCCGATAAGTGGTGCTATCGTATGTCCATGTTTATGGAGTCTTCAACCCACGGAGGGTAACGGTCGCGAGAGTCCATAGAGGGATCCACCCATAAGGGTCCATGAAGTAGCAACCTTGACTATTCCATATGGCTTCCGTCCACGAAGGACTAGCCTCACTATGGGTAGATCTTCACGAAGTAGGCGATCTTCTTGCCCTTACAAACTTCTTGGTTCTCTCCACAACACGAAGTAGGAGGCTCTCAAGCGACACCTAACCAATCTAGGAGGCACCACCCTCCAAAATGTAATAGGCTCGGTAATGATGATGAACTCCTTGCTCTTGTGCTTCAAGATGATAGACTCCTCAACACACAATCACTCTCTCACAGATTTGGCTTGGTAGAAGAGATGGGATTGGTGGAAAGCAACTTGGGGAGGCTAGAAATCAAGATCCATATGGTTGGAGTGGAAGATCTTGATCTCAACACAAGGGTAGGTGGCTCTCTCTCAGAAACCTGATAGGATAGGTATGGAATAGTCCTGAGTGCTTCTCTTTCGCGTAGGTGGTGGTGAAAAGGGTATATGTAGGCATCCCCAAAAATCCAATCATTACACACAAAATGACCAACTCGGTGATACCGATGTGTTAATCTCGGTGGTACCGAAGTGACCAAAAGGTGGCAACTTTTGAATCTTGGAGGGATCGATATACGAATGTCGGTTTCACTGATAAGGTGACCAACGGTCAGATTTCCAATATCGGTGACGCCGACCCAACATTCTCGGTGGGACCGAATATGAGAATTTCCGTAACAGAAAGTTGGCAACCTAAACTCGGTGGCATCGGAATTGAATCGGTTGCACTGAAGTGGCAAGGGTTTGGCTGAGTCTGTCTAGGGTTTGGAATCGGTGGCACTGGGATAGGAATGTTGGTTGCACCGATTTTGAATGCTTGGCTTAGGACAGACTTTGGTGGTAGAGTTTGTGGATGTTTATGGTGACTATCACTTATGCACATATGAGCATTTTGTTCACCAACAAAACCTTACCCCCTTTTAATAGTATTGGCTTTCCTATGGACTCAAAATGATTTCTCACAAATGTAAAATGTAGAGTCCTCTTGCTAGAAGCTTGGCCAACCTATTTCCTTGCATCTCGGGGTAATTCCGCAATCTCCACAATTCTTTAGCCAACTCAACTCTCCATGGACTATTACCTAAAATACACTAGATAGAGATGTTAGTCAAAGAGACAATGTATGTTGTCATGAATTACCAAAACCACCAAGGGAGCATGTTGTGCTTTCAGAAAAGCCCTCCCTATAGAAGAAGACTTTCTTGACCAAGCAAGATGAAGAACCACTATGATTGCGAAGCCATGACAATGACGGAGAAGAAGCAAAAGAAGTCAACCACCAATCCTCTGCCAGCTACATCAACTAGACTATATCAAGAAGCACCGGCGACCAAGCATGATGAAGCCCTTGCACATCAAGAGGATTATAGAGCCCCTTGTCTTATCAATCGCTTATTAGTTCCTGACTAGGAAGGAACCGATGAGTTAATAACACCCCTCACTTCCCCACTTTGATGGTGTACGATGAGCATGACGTCCCTACTCCCTTCACATGCCTGGAATGGAGTGGATGACTGTCATGACTTCATTATCAGCCCTTTTTAGACAATCTAGGGCGTAAACCGTGACTCGATCAGTGTAAGCCACCTGTCAAAGGTAGTTCACCCCACTTGCCATGCGTCGGACCTTGGGGATTAGATGCCTGATCTATACTCTGAATAGTCAGCTTATCTAGAACCCCACTGAAACCTTCCGAGATGATAGAACCTGTTTTGATACCAAGTCTCTAAGCTCAGTCTTAGGGACGAGACTCAGTGCAGACCTTGCCACGGAGAGACGAGTAGACCAAACACTCAAAGACACTCCAGAAACATGCGACCATGATGATGAAGACAAACGACCAAAGAAGAATGAAGAATCTACCTGGGCAACCTACTCAAGCAAAAGGTCTCGACGAGAAGCCCATGATGACGCGCTTCAACACTCTCAAGGATGAAGACCACCTGCGACAGAAGATATCTTGCTTTAAGGAAGATAAGGACTTCCCCATCAAAGAGAAGCTACACCAAGACTCGACCCTTCTATTCTAACATAGGACATCCTGATGTCACTAACCAACATGAGCAAGCTCAGGACCAGCACACGGACACACTACTTGGCCACGTATTTCGACTTTGGAATACACACGCAAGCCAGACCCTTGCCAAACCCCATTCACCCTTAGACGAAGTCAACGATGCATTCGAAGACATATCTTCGGGCACTTCAAGATCCAGATGGACAACCACACCGGAGCAGAAGCAACATGGAACGTGGAGACCCCCTCACCTATGAATTTCCGCATCTTTCCCGTGCCTAGCCTAGGAATCTCGGGGACGAGATTCTTGTAAGGGGGTAGGTCTGTCACACCCTATGTTTTGCCTCATGACTAAGTTAAAATGACTCAAAAATTAGGGCTGATTAAAACTTTTTGATTGCATTTGAATGCTTAACTTGGGTGTTAGTTGCTTGCTTGTTTGATTGCTTGCTAGTGCTCTATAATTCATAAAACATCCTCCTACCCTCAAGAACTCTTTTCCTTGATCCCAACTCTTGTCCAATGATCATGCCATGTGAATAGGACTTAAAAATGGTTTTACAAAATATTAATTTGACCAAAAACCATTTGTTCAAATTAGGTGTTCAAAACCCCTTGATTTGAGATTTGCACTCCAAGTCCCCAAATTGGGTGGATCTTTTTCCCCAAATGCTTTATTTGAAACCCAATATATATAAGACTTCCCAAAACCACCAAATATTAATTTTAAATAATATTTTACTATTTTATTTAATGGCTTTTTCTTAAGGCTAGAAATGGTCTTTATAGGGAAAAATTATTTAAATGCTTTAAAAATATTTGCGAAAATTTAGGGAAACCCAGTGGATATATATTGTCCATATATAAGAGTTTCAACACATGGTCATGTTCAAAATATTGGACAAAAGCCTTCAAAACCATTTCTGCCTATTTCAAGCATTTGAAATATTTCTATAAGAAATATGCTCAAATAAATCCAAGAAAATTCTAGAATATCACCCATGATATATGTGTTCATCTTGCCAAGTTGCATCTCAATCCCAATTGTTTTGGTTCACCAAAATATCCCAAAATCCTCTCTGTACAGATCCAAATTTGATCAACTCTACATTGCCAACTGTCTCCTATTCATCTCAAACTTTGTGGACATGTTTTACTCATCAAATAATGCATCGACACCAAGTGGTGCATCAAGGAGAATTGGTTCACTTGTCCAAATCACCCCAAACCCCTTCCTGCTGATTTCAAAAATTGGGAATGTTTGCATTGTCAAGTTTCCCCATTTGGTACCAAACTTTTTGGGCATGCTCTAGTCACCAAATTATGCCACCACAGCAAGTGGAGCATCAAGGAGAATGCCTTTGCATGATGAGTTCTATAGAAACCCATTTCTGTCCATTTCTAGGGTATACCAAGTTTACATTGGCAACCATCTTCAAATGAGTTTCAATTTGGTGATCAAGCTCAATTATACATATTACCAAATCATGTTATGTCTCATGGCAAGGATAACCAATTTTATAGCTCAAACACTCATCAAACACCTTCTGCAACAGTTTTGTGATGAGTAATTGGGGCACCATATGAGTTCTCCTTAAGCCTAAAATTTTACCACGGCCTCTTGTAGGTACCTTGCACCCCTAGTACCAATATCAATTCCATGGATCAATTATTGATGGGTAAAAGTCCCCATTTACCTCCCTCAACAGCCAAGACAGAGCCAGTTTTATCCTCCCCTCTCCATTCTAGCCATTCCCCAGAGCATCCTATGCTCTCCCCCTTGTTTAACCCCCTAGGGAGCCCCTAGACATGCATGGCCACGTCCAAGAGGCTAGTGGCATGCCATGGCATGCCATTTGGGCGCTCTGGAGCATGCTACAGTGCCCATGAGCACTATAGCCATCAACCAACCCCCATCCCCCGACAACCTCGGGCCTTCCAGCGTGTCCCCCGTGTCCCCCTTGACGTCCACACCATGGAACCCTGTCGGCCCCCTCCTCCCTCTCATTCCAATGGCTCCCCTCCACGCGCCGCGGCCGCCCGAATCGACCAACCATGGGGCTCGCACGCGCGCACGTCCCTCACTCCCTCTCTCCTTCCCTTGGTCGTGGACGTGCCCCAGGAACGCTATAGACACGCCCTTGCTCTCTCCCGTGACCTCCAGCCATGCATGTGTCCTCGCCGACGCACACGTCCACGATGGACCCGCGCCCCAGCCATATAGGCCATTCCCGAGCCCCCTACAGTGCCCATATTCTCTCTCCCTCCCGCGGACCTCCTGGACCAACCCATTCCCCCTCTCGTTCCCTCCATCAACACCATGGTCGAATCCTGTCGCCTGGGCATCCCCTTAAATTCGAGATTGCTAGATCTCCCACTCTTCCACTGACCACTCCAGCGCCCTATCACCACCATTGCGAGGCCCCCCTATGCCTCCATACTCCCCGGGAACGCTCTATGCTCAACCACAATGGTGCCCGACGCCCCCCTCCACAACCACCCATACCGTCGACACCTCGGCCCTTCTCGACAAGCACTCGACACCCACGTGGATGCAGGTCACCGCTTCGAGCCCTCCAGTGTCCAAGTCATCGGGAACAGTGGCCGAAAGCGCCGCCAATCCCCTTCGGGACCTCCCCTGTCTCCATCGGCGGGAGGAGGAAGATGAACCTGTTGGGGAACATGGTAATAATTCATAAAAATTCCTACATGTCACCAAGATCAATTTATGGAGAAACTCGCAACGAGCAAAGGGGTAGAGCATATTCATACCTTTAAAGATCGCTAAGCGGAAGCGTTACTAGAATGCGGTTGATGGAGTCATACTCGTAGCGATTCAGATCGCGGTGGATTCCAATATAAGCACCGAACAACGGCGCCTCCATGTTCAACACACGTGCAACCCGGTGACGTCTCCTATGCCTTGATCCATCAAGGACGAAGGAGAGGTTGAGGGAGAGATCCAGCAGCACGACGGCGTGGTGTTGGTGGAGCTGCGTGGTACTCCGGCAGGGCTTCGCCAAGCACTAGGGAGGACGAGGACGAGGAGGGGTAGGGCTGTGCCGAGAGAGAGAGAGAATTCTCTCTTTGGAAGCCCCCAAAACCCTCACTATATATAGGGGGAAGGGGAGGAGGGATGGCCACCCCTAGGGAAACCCTAGGAGGTGCGGCGGCCAAGATGGGGAGGAGGGGCGGTGCCCTCGAGTGGCCTTGGCGCCCAAGGCAGCCTCCACGCCTAGGGTTTGGCCCCCTCCACCCGTGCTACGCCTTGGGCCCTTAGTGGGGGCGCACCAGCCCACTTAGGGGCTGGTTCCCATCCACTTTTGGCCCATAAAGCCTCTTGGAGCTGGTGGCCCCTCCCGATGGACCCCTGGAACCCGTTCGGTGGTCCCGGTACATTACTGGTGACGCCCGAAACACTTCCGACGACCAAATCCTCACTTCCTATATATGAATCTTTACCTACGGACCATTCCAGAGCTCCTCGTGATGTCCGGGATCTCATCTGGGACTCTGAACAACCTTCGGTAATGTACACTATTCCAATATAACCTTAACATCATCGAACCTTAAGGGTGTGTTTGGTAGCATTCCCAATCTAGCATGGTTGTTCTTCTTTGATACATGCTCAGTGTAGCCATGCTGAATACATGCATTGGATGTTGTTTGCTAGCGATGTATGTGCTAAGACATGCTAAGTTGAGACTCTGTTTGGCAGCTTGCATCTGTTTAGACATGTCGGTCGGTACTGTAGCAACCGATATTTTCAAACGAGTGAACAAAATATTTCAAAATTGTGAACAATTTTTTAAACCATGAAAAGTAACATTTTGTGAAAATTTAAACATTTTTTTAATTTCTAAAGTTTTTTTTCAATTTAACACGTATTTAAATATTGATAGTTTTAAAATTTTAAACAAAATTTGAACATTTGAACATTTTTGAAAACTTAAACATATTTTTGAAAACTTAAACATATTTTGAAAATTTAGACAAATATGAATTCATGTACATTTTTGAAAATTTTAACATATTTGAAAATCCCGTCATTTTCTTAAAAATTGAACAAATTTTGAAAATCTAAAAAAATTTGGTATTCTGAACATTTTCTGAAAATTAAATTATTTTTAGAAATCCTCAATATTATTTGAAACACATTGTCGCTCGCTTCGCTCATGCATGTTGACTAGTGAACGGCTGTTGGGGTGTTCTCTCTTCATGCATGCTAAGAGGATATATGGGCTAACGTCGTGCATGCTAAGGAGGCCTCGTGGAGGCTACCAAACACTCAAAAGTGGGTCGAGGAGGGAATTGTTGAGCTCATACACCCTCCATGCACTCTACCAAACACACCCTAAGTGTGTAGACCCTACGGGTTTGGGAAGCATGAAGACATGACCGAGACACCTCTCTAGTCAATAACCAATAGCGAGATCTGGATACCCATATTGGCTCCCACATGTTCCACGATGATCTCATGGGATGAACCATGATGTCGGGGATTCAATTAATCCCGTGTACAATTCCCTTTGTCCATCAGTATGTTACTTGCCTGAGATTCGATCGTCAGTATCCCTATACCTTGTTCAATCTCATTACCGGCAAATCTCTTTACTCGTTCCGTAACACATGATCCCGTGACTAACTCCTTGGTCAAATTGAGCTCATTATGATTATGTATTACCGAGTGGGCCTAGAGATACATGTCTGTCACACGAAGTGACAAATCCCAGTCTCGATTCGTGCCAACCCAACACACACTTTCGGAGATACCTATAGTGCACCTTTATAGTCACCCAGTTATGTTGTGACATTTGATACACCCAAAGCATTCCTACGGTATCCGGGAGTTGCACAATCTCTTGGTCTAAGGAAACGATACTTGACATTAGAAAATCTCTAGCATACGAACTACACGATCTTGTGCCATGCTTAGGATTGGGTCTTGTCCATCACATCATTCTCCTAATGATGTGATCCCGTTATCAACGACATCCAATGCCCATGGTCATGACACCGTGACCATCTATTGACCAACGAGCTAGCCAACTAGAGGCTCACTAGGGACATGTTGTGGTCTATGTATTCACACATGTATTACGATTTTCGCTTAATACAATTATAGCATGAACAATAGACAATTATCATGAACAAGGAAATATAATAATAATCACTTTATTATTTCCTCTAGGGCATATTTCCAAGAGTCTCCCACTTGCACTAGAGTCAATAATCTAGTTACATTGTGATGTATCGAACACCCATAGAGTTCTGGTGTTGATCATGTTTTGCTCGTGAGATAGGTTTAGTCAATGGATCTGCGACACTCAAATCCGTATGTACTTTACAAATGTCTATATCTCCATCCTGGACATATCCACGAATGGAGTTGAAGCGGCTCTTGATGTGTCTTGTCTTCTTGTGAAACATGGGCTCCTTGGCAAGGGCAATAGCTCAAGTGTTGTCACAGAGTAGAGTCATCGGGACCGACGCATTAGGAATCACTCCTAGGTCGGTGATGAACTCCTTCATCGAGACTCCTTCCTGTGTTGCTTCCGAAGCAGCTATGTACTCTGCTTTGTTGGGAGACGTAGTAGTAAATCAAAAAAATTCCTACGATCACCAAGCTCTATCTATGGAGAAACCAGCAACGAGTGGGGAGAGATTGCATCTTCATACCTTTAAAGATCGCTAAGCGGAAGCGTTACAAGAACACGGTTGGTGGAGTCGTACTCATAGCGATTCAGATCGCGGTGGACTCCGATCTTAGCGCCGAACAATGGCGCCTCCGTGTTCAACACACATGCAGCCCGGTGACGTCTCCTACGCCTTGATCCAGCAAGGAGGAAGGAGAGGTTGAGGGAGAGCTCCGGCAGCACGACGGCATGGTGACGGTGGAGCTGCATGGTCTCCGGCAGGGCTTCGCCAAGCACTACGGAGAACGAGGAGAGGGAGGAGTAGGACTGCGCTGAGAGAGGAAGAAACTTGTGTTCTTGGTAGCGCAAAAACCACCACTATATATAGGAGGAGAGGGAGGAGGGTGCCCACCCCTAGGGTGGTGCGGCAGCCCTAGATGGGTTCTGGCCGGCGGCCAGAGAGGGGAGAGGGGGAGGGCACAGCCCTAGCGGGCCTTAGGCCCATCTGGGTCTAGGGTTTCCCCTCCCTCCCACCTTTCCTGCTCCTTGGGCTAGGGTTGAGGGCGCACCAGCCCACTCTGGGGCTGTTCCCTTCCACTCTCGGCCCACGCAGCCCTCTGGGGCTGGTGGCCCCCCTTGGTGGACCCTCGGAACCCTTCCGGTGGTCTTGGTACGTTACCGGTAATTCCCGAAACACTTCCGATGGCCAAATCCTCACTTCCTATATATCAATCTTTGTCTTCGGACCATTCCGGAACTCCTCGTGACATCCGGGATCTCATCTGGGACTCCTAACAACCTTCAGTAACCACGTACACTATTTCCCTATACCCTAGCGTCATCGAACCTTAAGTGTGTAGACCCTACGGGTTCGGGAGACACATAGACATGACCGAGACACATGTCCGGTCAATAACCAACAGCAGGATCTGGATACCCATGTTGGCTCCCACATGCTCCACAATGATCTCATCGGATGAACCACGATGTCGGGGATTCAATCAATCCCGTATTCAATTCCCTTTGTCTACCGGTATGATACTTGCACGAGCTTCAATCATCGGTATCCCTATACCTTGTTCAATCTCGTTACCGACAAGTCTCTTTACTCGTTCCGTAACACATCATCCCATGACTAACTCCTTAGTCACATTGAGCTCATTATGATGATGTCTTACCGAGTGGCCCCAGAGATACCTCTTCGTCATACAGAGTGACAAATCCCAGTCTCGATTCGTGCCAACCCAACAGACACTTTCGGAGATACCCGTAGTGCACCTTTATAGCCACCCAGTTATGTTGTGACGTTTGGCACACCCAAAGCATTCCTACGGTATCTGGGAGTTGCACAATCTCATGGTCTAAGGAAGCGATACTTGACATTAGTAAAGCTTTAGCAGACGAACTACGCGATCTTGTGTTATGCTTAGGATTGGGTCTTGTCCATCACATCATTCTCCTAATGATGTGATCCGATTATCAACGACATCCAATGTCCATGGTCATGAAACCGTGACCATCTATTGACCAACGAGCTAGCCAACTAGAGGCTCACTTGGCACACATTGTGGTCTATTTATTCACACATGCATTACGGTTTCCGGTTAATACAATTATAGCATGAACAATAGACAATTATCATGAACAAGGAAATACAATAATAACCATTTTATTATTGCCTCTAGGGCATATTTCCAACACGCTTCACACGTAGATGCCGCCGCGACGCTTTTCTTGCTGCTGCACCAGCTGACTGCCCCTCCGTTCAAAATATACACGTATCTGGTTTGTGACTTGGAGTCATCTGGATCTATGTCGAAGATAGCATCGACGTAACCCTTTACGACGAGGTCTTCGGCACCTCCATATAGGAGAAACATGTCCTTGGTCCTTTTCACGTACTTTAGGATATTCTTGACTGTTGTCCAGTGTTCCGCTCCGGGATCACTTTGGTACCTCACTACCAAACTTATGGCAAGGTTCACATCAGGTCTGGTACACAACATGGCATACATAATAGAGCCTATGGCCGAAGCATAGGGAACGACACTCATCTCTTCTCTATCCTCTGCCGTGGTCGGGCATTGAGTCGTACTCAATCTCACACCTTGTAACACAAGCAAGAACCCCTTCTTGGACTGAGCCATATTGAACTTCTTCAATATATTTTCAAGGTATGTGCTTTGTGAAAGATGTTGGGAGACGCAGTAGTAAATCAAAAAATTCCTACGTATCACCAAGATCTATCTATGGAGAAACCAGCAACGAGCGAGGAGAGATTAGATCTTCATACCTTTGAAGATCGCTAAGCGGAAGCATTACAAGAACACGGCTGGTGGAGTCATACTCGTAGCGATTCGGATCGCGGTGGACTCCGATCTCAGCATCGAACAATGGCGCCTCCGCGTTCAACACACGTGCAGCCCGGTGACGTCTCCTATGCCTTGAGGGAGAGATCCAGCAGCATGACGGCATGGTAACGGTGGAGCTACATGGCACTCCGGCAGGGCTTCGCCAAGAACTACGGAGATGAGGAAGAGGAAGGGTAGGGTTGCGCCGAGAGAGAGAGAGAAACTCATGTGTATGGCAACCCCAAAAACCCCACTATATACGAGGAGGGGAGGGAGGGCTGCGCCCTAGGGTTTCCACCCTAGGGTGGTGCGGCAGCTACCAGATGGTAATCTGGCCAGCGGCCAGAGTGGGAGAGGGGAGGGGTGGCGCCCTAGATGGGCCTAGGGCCCATCTGCCCTAGGGTTTGCCCCCTTCCACCTCTTGCTGCGTGTTGGCCCCTTATGGGGGGCGCACCAGCCCACCTAGGGGATAGTTCCCTCCCACTTTTGGCCAAGGTAGCCCTCTGGTGCCGGTGGCCCCTCCCGGTGGACCCCCGGAACCCTTCCGGTGGTCCCGATACAGTACCGGTGACGCCCGAAACACTTCCGGTGACCGAAACCTCACTTCCCATATATGAATCTTTGACTCCGGACCATTCTAGAGCTCCTCGTGACGTCTGGGATCTCATCCGGGACTCCAAACAACCTTCGGTAACCACGTACACTATTTCACTATAACTCTAGCGTCATCAAACCTTAAGTGTGTAGACCCTACGGGTTCGGGAGACACGTAGACATGACCGAGACACCTCTCCGGTCAATAACAAACAATGGGAACTAGATACCCATGTCGGCTCCCACATGCTCCATGATGATCTCATCGGATGAACCATGATGTCGGGGATTCAATAAATCCCGTATGCAATTCCCTTTGTCTACCGGTATGATACTTGCCCGTGCTTCGATCGTCGGTATCCCTATACCTTGTTCAATCTCATTGCCGGCAAGTCTCTTTACTCGTTCCGTAATACATCAGCCCGTGGCTAACTCCTTAGTAACATTGAGCTCATTATGATGATGTCTTACCGAGTGGGCCCAGAGATACCTCTCCGTCACACGGAGTGACAAATCCCAGTCTCGATTCGTGCCAACCCAACAGACACTTTCGGAGATACCCGTAGTGCACCTTTATAGCCACCTATTTACGTTGTGACGTTTGGCATGCCCAAAGCATTCCTATGGTATCCGAGAGTTGCACAATCTCATGGTCTAAGGAAATGATACTTGACATTGAAAAGCTTTAGCAGACGAACTACACGATCTTGTGCTATGCTTAGGATTGGGTCTTGTCCATCACATCATTCTCCTAATGATATGATCCCGTTGTTAATGACATCCAATGTCCATGGTCATGAAACCGTGACCATCTATTGATCAACGAGCTAGTCAACTAGAGGCTCACTAGGGACATGTTGTGGTCTATGTATTCACACATGTTTTACGATTTCCGGTTAACACAATTATAGCATGAACAATAGACAATTATCATGAACTAGGAAATACAATAATAACCATTTATTATTGCCTCTATGGCATATTTACAACAGTCTCCCACTTGCACTAGAGTCAATAATCTGGTTACATTGTGATGAATCGAACACCCATAGCATTCTGGTGTTGATCATGTTTTGCTCGTGAGAGAGGTTTAGTCAACAGATCTGTGACATTCAGATCTGTATGCACTTTATAAATATCTATATCTCCCTCGTGAATGTAATCACGGATGGAGTTGAAGCGGCGTTTGATGTGTCTTGTCTTCTTGTGAAACCTAGGCTCCTTCGCAAGGGCAATATCTCCAGTGTTGTCATAGAATAGAGTCATCGGGCCCGATGCACTTGGAATTACTCCTAGGTCGGTGATGAACTCCTTCATCCAGACTCCTTCCTTTGCTGCTTCCAAAGCAGCTTTGTACTCCGCTTCACATGTAGATGCTGCCACAATGCTTTGCTTGCTGCTGCACCAGCTGACTGCCCCTCCGTTCAAAATATACACGTATTCGGTTTGCGACTTGGAGTCATCCGGATCTGTGTCAAAGCTAGCATCGACGTAACCCTTTACGACGAGCTCTTCGGCACCTCCATATATGAGAAACATGTCCTTTGTCCTTTTTAGGTACATCAGGATATTCTTGACCGATGTCCAGTGTTCCGCTCCGAGATCACTTTGGTACCTCCCCACCAAACTTATGGCAAGGTTCACATCAGGTCTGGTACACAGCATGGCATACATAATAGAGCCTATGGCTGAAGCATAGGGGATGACACTCATCTCTTCTCTATCCTTTGTCGTGGTCGGGCATTGAGTCATACTCAATCTCACACCTTGTAACACAGGCAAGAACCCCTTCTTGGACTGATCCATATTGCACTTCTTCAATATCTTGTCAAGGTATGTGCTTTGTGAAAGACCTATGAGGCATCTCGATCTATCTCTATAGATCTTGATGCCTAATATGTAAGCAGCTTCTCCAAGGTCCTTCATTGAAAAACACTTATTCAAGTAGGCCTTTACACTTTCCAAGAGTTCTATATCATTTCCCATTATCAGTATGTCATCCACAAATAATACAAGAAATGCTATAGAGCTCCCACTCACTTTCTTGTAAACACAGAGTTCTTCATAAACCTGTACAAACCCAAACGCTTTAATCACCTCATTAAAGCAAATGTTCCAACTCCGAGATGCTTGCACCAGCCCATCGATGGAGCGCTGGAGCTTGCATACTTTGTTAGCATCTTTAGGATTGACAAAACCTTCCGGCTGCATCATATACAGTTCTTCCTTGAGGAAGCCATTAAAGAATGTCGTTTTGATGTCCAGTTGCCAGATCTCATAATCATAAAATGCAGCAATTGCTAACATGATTCGGACAGACTTCAGCATCGCTACGGGTGAGAAAGTCTCATCGTAGTCAACTCCTTGAACTTGTCGATAACCCTTAGCGACAAGCCGAGCCTTATAGACGGTCACATTACCATCCGCATCAGTCTTCTTCTTAAAGATCCATTTATTTTGAATGGCTCGCTTATCATCAGGCAAGTCCACCAAAGTCCATACTTTGTTCTCATACATGGATCCTATCTCGGATTTCATGGCCTCAAGCCATTTGTTGGAATCTGGGCCCGCCATTGCTTCTTCATAGTTCGAAGGTTCACCGTTGTCCAACAACATGATCTCCAGGACAGGGTTGCCGTACCACACTGGTGCGGAATGTGTCCTAGTGGACCTTCGACGTTCAATAGTAACTTGATCTGAAGTTTCATGATCATCATCATTAACTTCCTCTCCAGCCGGTGCAGGCTCCGGAGAAACAACTTCCTGTGTTGTGCTACTTTCCGGTTCGAGTGGAGGTACAATTACCTCATCAAGTTCTATTTTCCTCCCACTTACTTCTTTTGAGAGAAACTATTTCTCGAGAAAGGATCCATTCTTGGCAACAAAGACTTTGCCCTCGGATCGTAGGTAGAAGGTATACCCAATAGTCTCCTTGGGATATCCTATGAAGAGGCACTTTTCCGCTTTGGGTTCGAGCTTCTCAGGTTGAAGTTTCTTCACATGAGCATCGCATCCCCAAACTTTCAGAAATGACAGCTTAGGTTTCTTTCCAAACCATAATTCATACGGTGTCATCTCAACAGATTTTGACGGTGCCCTATTTAAAGTGAATGCAGCAGTCTCTAATGCATATCCCCAAAATGATAGCAGTATGTCCGTAAGAGACATCATAGATCGTACCGTATCTAATAGAGTGCGATTACGACGTTTAGACACACCATTTCGCTGAGGTGTGCCAGGCGGCGTGAGTTGTGAAACAATTCCACATTTCCTAAGGTGCGTGCCAAACTCGTGACTTAAATATTCTCCGCCACGATCAGATCATAGGCACTTTATTTTCCTGTCGCGTTGATTCTCTACCTCACTCTAAAATTCCTTGAACCTTTCAAAAGTTTCAGACTTATGTTTCATTAAGTAGACATACCCATATCTACTCAAGTTATCAGTGAGGGTGACAACATAACGGTAGCCACCACGAGCCTCGACACTCATTGGACCACATACATCGGTATGTATTATTTCCAACAAGTCAGTTGCTCGCTCCATTGTTCCGCAGAATGGAGTCTTGGTCATCTTGCCCATGAGGCATGGTTCGCATGTGTCAAATAATTCGGAATCAAGAGACTCCAAAAGTCCATCGGTATGGAGCTTCTTCATGCGTTTGACACCAATATGACCAAGGCGGCAGTGCCACATGTAAGTGGGACTATCGTTATCAACCTTACACTTTTTGGTACTCACACTATGGACATGTGTAACATCACGTTCGAGATTCATCAAAAATAAACCCTTGACCAGCGGGGCATGACCATAAAACATTTCTCTCATATAAATAGAACAACCATTATTCTCGGATTTAAATGAGTAGCCATCTCGCATCAAGCGAGATCCAGATACAATGTTCATGCTCAAAGCTGGTACTAAATAACAATTATTAAGGTTTAACACTAATCCCGAAAGTAGATGTAGAGGTAGCGTGCCGACGGCGATCACATCGACCTTGGAACCATTACGGACGCGCATCGTCACCTCGTCCTTTGCCAGCCTCCGCTTATTCCGCAGCTCCTGCTTGGAGTTACAAATGTGAGCAACTGCACCGGTATCAAATACCCAGGAGCTACTACGAGCGTTGGTTAGGTACACATCAATAACAAGTATATCACATATACTTTTAATGTTGTCGTCCTTCTTATCCGCTAAGTACTTGGGGCAGTTCCGCTTCTAGTGACCGGTACCCTTGCAATAAAAACACTCAGTCTCACGCTTGGGTCCATTCTTGTTCTTCTTCTTCCCGGCAACTTGCTTACCGGGCACGGCAACAGCTTTTCCGTCCTACTTGAAATTCTTCTTACCCTTGCCTTTCTTGAAACTAGTAGTCTTATTCACCATCAACACTTGATGCTCCTTTTTGATCTTGACCTCTGCTGATTTCAGCATCGAGTACAACTCAGGAATGGACTTCTCCATCCCTTGCATGTTGTAGTTCATCACAAAGCTCTTGTAGCTAGGTGGAAGCGACTGGAGGATTCTGTCAATGACCGAGTCATCTGGGAGATTAACTCCCAGCTGAGTCAAGCGGTTGTGTAGCCCAGACATCTTGAGGATGTGCTCACTGAAAGAACTATTCTCCTCCATCTTACAGCTGAAGAACTTGTCGGAGACGTCATATCTCTCGACCCGGGCATGAGCTTGGAAAACCAGTTTCAGCTCTTGGAAAACCTCATATGCTCCGTGTTGCTCAAAATGCTTTTGGAGCCCCGGTTCTAAACTGTAAAGCATGCCGCACTGAACAAGGGAGTAATCATCGCAGCGAGAATGCCAAGCATTCGCAACATCTTGCTCTGCCGGGAGAAGGGGTGGGTCACCTAGTGGTGCATCAAGGACATACAGTTTCTTGGAAGCTATGAGGATGATCCTCAAGCCACGGACCCAGTCCGCATAGTTGCTTCCATCATCTTTCAGCTTGGTTTTCTCTAGGAACGCGTTGAAGTTTAGGGTGACATTCGAGTTGGCAATTGGATCTACAATATAGATTGTAAAGACAATTTTAGACTAAGTTCATGATAATTAAGTTCACAATATCAAATTATTTAATGAACTCCCACTTAGATAGACATCTCTCTAGTCATCCAAGTGACACATGATCCATGTCAACTAGCCCGTGTCTGATCATCACGTGAGACGGACTAGTCATCCATGGTGAACATCTCCATGTTGATCGTATCTTCTCTACAACTCATGTTCGACCTTTCGGTCTTCCGTGTTCCGAGGCCATGTCTGTACATGCTAGGCTCGTCAAGTCAACCTAAGTGTTCCGCGTGTGTAAATCTGGCTTACACCCGTTGTATGCGAACGTTAGAACCTATCACACCCGATCATCACGTGGTGCTCTGGAACGACAATACTTAGCAATGTGCACAGTTAGGGTGAACACTTCTCTTGAAATTTTATTGAGAGATCATCTTATTTACTACCATCGTTCTAAGCAAATAAGATGTAAACATGGTAAACATCACATGCAATCAATATAGTGACATGATATGGCCAATATCATCTTGCTCCTTTGATCTCCATCTTCGGGGCACCATGATCATCACTGTCACCGGCACGACACCATGATCTTCATCATCATGATCTCCATCATTGTGTCTTCATGAAGTTGTCTTGCCAACTATTACTTATACTACTATGGCTAACGTTTAGCAATAAAGTAAAGTAATTACATGGCGTTTATGATTAACACGCGGGTCATACAATAAAATAAGACAACTCATGTGGCTCCTGCCGGTTGTCATACTTATCGACATGCAAGTCGTGAATCCTATTACAAGAACATGATCAATCTCATACATCACAATGCATCACATCACATTCTTTGGCCATATCACATCACAAGGCATATGCTGCAAAAACAAGTTAGACGTCCTCTAATTTGTAGTTGCAAGTTTTTACGTGGCTGCTATAGGTTTCTAGCAAGAACGTTTCTTACCTACTCCAAAAACCACAACGTGATATGCCAATTGCTATTTAGCCTTCATAAGGACCCTTTTCATCAAATCCAATCCGACTAAGGTGGGAGAGACAGACACCCGCTAGCCACCTTATCCAACAAGTGCATGTCAGGCGGTGGAACCAGTCTCACGTAAGCGTACGTGTAAAGTCGGTCTGGGCCGATTCATCCCACAATTCTGCCGAATCAAGATAAGACTAGTAGTGGTAAGCATATTGACAAAATCGACGCCCACAACAACTTGTGTTCTACTCGTGCATAGATTCTATGCATAGACCTAGCTCTAATACCACTGTTGGCAGACGTAGTAGTAAATCAAAAAAATTCCTACGTATCACCAAGATCTATCTAAGGAGAAACCAGCAACGAGTGGGGAGAGATTGCATCTTCATACCTTTGAAGATCGCTAAGCGGAAGGATTACAAGAACGCGGTTTGTGGAGTCATACTCGTAGCAATTCAGATCGTGGTGGACTTCGATCTTAGCGCCGAACAACGGCGCCTCCGCATTCAACACACGTACAGCCCGGTGACGTCTCCCACACCTTGATCTAGAAAGGAGGAGGGAGAGGTTGAGGTAGAGCTCCGGCAGCACGACGGCATGGTGACGGTGGAGCTACATGGACTCCGGCAGGGATTCGCCAAGCGCTACGGAGAACGAGGAAGAGGAAGGGTAGGGCTGCGCCGAGAGAGAGAGAGAAGTCGTGTCTCAAATCAGCCCAAACCCTTGCATATATAGGAGGAGGGAGAGGGAGGGATGCCTTGGCCCCTCCTCCAAGGAGGAGAGGTTCGGACGAACTAGGGGGAGAGTCCACCTCCCACATGGGAGGTGGATCTCCTCTTTAAAACCCGTTTGCCCTTTATCTCTTGATCCTAGCCGCATGGGCCTTTCTAGACGGTCTTGGCCAGCCCAATAAGGGTTGGAACACCTCCTCTAAGGGCCCACAAAGTCCTATGGTCGTCACACCCCTCCCGGGGGTCCTCCGGCACCCTCCCGGCACTCCTGGTACACTACCGATGAGCCCGAAAACTTTCTGGTGACCAAAACTGGACTTCCTATATATCAATCTTTACCTCCGGACCATTCTGGAGCTCCTCGTGACGTCCAGGATCTCATACGAGACTCTGAACAACCTTCGGTAATCACGTATAGCATTTCCCTATAACCCTAGCGTCATCGAACCTTAAGTGTGTAGACCCTACGGGTTCGGGAGACACGTAGACATGACCGAGACACTTCTTTGGTCAATAACCAACAGTGGGATCTGGATACCCATGTTGGCTCCCACATGCTCCACGATGATCTCATCGTATGGACCACGATGTCGGGGATTCAATCAATCCCGTATACAATTCCCTTTGTCTATCGGTATGATACTTGCCCGAGATTCGATCGTCGGTATCTCTATACCTTGTTCAATCTCGTTACTGGTAAGTCTCTTTACTTGTTCCGTAATACATCATACCGTGGCTAAATCCTTAGTCACATTGAGCTCCTTATGATGATGTCTTACCGAGTGGGCCCAGAGATACCTCTCCGTCACACGGAGTGACAAATCCCAGTCTCGATTTGTGCCAACCCAACAAACACTTTCGGAGATACCCGTAGTGCACCTTTATAGACACCCAGTTACGTTGTGACGTTTGGCACACCCAAAGCATTCCTACAGTATCTGGGAGTTGCACAATCTCATGGTCTAAGGAAATGATACTTGACATTGAAAAGCTTTAGAAGATGAACTACACGATCTTGTGCTATGCTTAGGATTGGGTCCTGTCCATCACATCATTCTCCTAATGATGTGATCCCATTATCAATGACATCCAATGTCCATGGTCATAAAACCGTGACTATCTATTGATCAATGAGCTAGTCAACTAGAGGCTCACTAGGGACATGTTGTGGTCTATGTATTCACACATGTATTACAGTTTCCGGTTAACAGAATTATAGCATGAACAATAGACAATTATCATGAACTAGGAAATACAATAATAACCATTTTATTATTGCCTCTAGGGCATATTTCCAACAATATTCAACGTGACCGACATGATACAACTCTACCATGACTTGTTAATGTCATTGCATAAGAGATTGCCTACCTGGAACCCTCAACGTCTTAGAGGACAAGAAGGCATTGTCATGATTACGAAGACACCAGAAGACCCTGTCAACAACAGCCATGAAAAACCACCTTCATCGTCTACTCACCAGATGTGAAGTTTTCAAGGACTCTTCGAGCACAACCTAGATCATTTTGACAAACAATAACAAGAGACATAACAACATCTGAAGAAGACCATGAAGACTGGGCGAACTCCTTTGTGAGACGCGAAGCAAGCACGACCACTGAGTTCGAGGACCCCTAGGGTACGATGAGTCATGTATCCCCCATGCAAAGTCGAGTTCGTATGATGGTTCTGATGGAACCATGATGTGTTGCTTGTTTTGCTTGTTTGTGCTTTGGTGTAAGTCATAGTTTTTCCCCAGGCAACAAGTGTGCGACTATATCACCTACCTTACCTTGGTGTGTGTGTTTGTCCTTTTCGGCACTTGCTTGATTGCACTTGCACTATACCACCCCCTTAGGTACTCCTCTCGATGCTACTTTCTCTCCCCCATCTCGTCAACTGAAGACCGACAAGACAAGATGCACCTCAACAAACAACCGACACCAAAGACTTCGACTACAACGGACTCAACCAGACACAACCCTGTAGAGTTATGCTTTTCCCTCAAGATTGGAAACCCCTCCCTTGCCCAACCTAGACCTCGCAAGCTCCCCGAGCACAAGCCTCTAATCACGTGATTAATACACGGATTTTCCAGAGCACTTATTGAGCTTCAATAACCCCTGCTTTGCACTGGGTTCATTATGGAGCTAGTGATCATAGTGAACAAACATCCTTCATTCTTATACTAGCACTAGAACCTTAATGCCATAGGAAGGATCGTTCTAAGGGTAAACGATCGTTCTAAGGGAATTTTTACTAGATGTGAACCTTGGACTTAAATAGATGATTCTAATAGGTGCTCGAGATAAATTAAACCACATGGTTTGGAGTAATTTGTATTTAGTCCGATGATGTTGATAATGATGCCATGTTTCTCGGTGGATAATAGTAGAAGGAATCGGATGTTAGGGATAATTTAGGGATCCATATAATCTCGACCTTGGAGTGTAGTTGGCCATGAGATTGGAAGTTCATGACAATAGTCCTTGCAATAATATGTGGATTATATGAACTCAAGATATTATGTTGGACGCCATCGATGTTGGATTTGTAGCAGTAATGGATCATGTAATAGTGGATGATATTCGTCGATCATTTAACTGGATTAGTAGGAAGGAAACAATATCTCGGATTGGTATACTACATGTTTCCTTAGCATAGAGATGCAACATCTCAGACCTTGGATATATTAGCTGAACACTTGGATTTGTAGTGTCATGATCAAACTTAGCGACTTGTAAATTATCTCGAGGATTTTTATATAGGGATATATGTGAGTTAGCTATAGTATACATATGAGATTTTCGGTATAGTCCTTCTCTCAAAACCTTGGAGATATGAGTAGCATGTGTAATATTGGAGTTGACTTATATGAAATGATACCTTCAAGGATTAGGGTGATTTTGTTTGGAGTAATAGGCAGTACTATTGGCATCTAACAACTATGCTCGAGGATAAGATGGTAGACGTTCACTCACATCCTAAGCTCCTTGAAAACATCAAAGCATTACCGAGCCACAGTGTGATCAGGTTATGACCATAGGTCTTGGTTCTAAGTCATTTAACTATGGCCAATGCTCCACCACGATCTCCACCCGACATGTTCATATGTAAGGTGGCCACTAGGACCTGTATTAGGTTGGACCACAAACCCATGGACAAGTGACCACCCGGAATAACGACCGCCTCTCTCACGCATCCAATGAGCAATGTGTTTAGGTGGTATTTGGAGGAATATGTTGTTATCCTCATGGATGACATACTTATTTACCCAATGAGAGGAAGAAACACCTTAGTACTGTTTGGACAAGCCCCAAGAACACCCACTACCATGCCTCTCGAAGATAAGGTCTCACCTTCAAGGAGTTGGACTCCACGAAGCACCCTCCCTATAGAAGAAGACTTTCTTGCCCAAGAAAGATGAAGAACCACTGCGATTGCGAAGCCACGCCAACAACGAAGAAGAAGCAAAAGAAGTCAACCACCACTCCTCTGTCGGCTACATCAACTAGACTATATCAAGAAGCACCGACGACCAAGCATGATGAAGCCCTTGCACATCAAGAGGATTATAGAACCCCTTGTCTTATCAATCGCCTATTAGTTCCTGACTAGGAAGGAATCAAGCAGCTGATAACATCCCTCACTCCCCCACTTCGATGGTGTACGATGAGCATGACGTCCCTACTCCCTTCAGATGCCTAGAATGGAGTGGACGACTCTCATGACTTCGTTATTAGCCCTTTTTAGACAATCTAGGGCATAAACCATGACTCGATCATGGTAAGCCACCTGTCAAAGGTAGTTCACCCCACTTGCCAAGCGTCGGACCTTGGGGATTAGATGGCTGATCTACACTCTGAATAGTCATCTTATCTAGAACCCCACTGAAACCTTCCGAGATGATACAACCCGTTTTGATACCAAGTCTCTAAGCTCATTCTTAGGGACGAGACTTGGCGCAGACCTTGCCACGGAGAGACGAGTAGACCAAACACTAAAAGACACTCCAGAAACATGCGTCCATGACGATGAAGACAAACGACCAAAGAAGAAT
This sequence comes from Hordeum marinum, assembly GCA_022496015.1. Classification (NCBI taxonomy): domain Eukaryota; kingdom Viridiplantae; phylum Streptophyta; class Magnoliopsida; order Poales; family Poaceae; genus Hordeum; species Hordeum marinum. The sequence goes on from CM039672.1 coordinate 69,777,114, forward strand.
GAAGAATCTACCTAGGCAACCTACTCAAGTAGAAGGTCTCGACGAGAAGCCCACGATGATGTGCTTCAACACTCTCAAGGATGAAGACCACCTTCGACTGAACATATCTTGCTTTAAGGAAGATAAGGACTTCCCCGTCAACGAGAAGCTACACCAAGGCTCGACCCTTCTATTCTAACGTAGGACATCCTGATGTCACTAACCAACATATGAGCAACCTTAGGACCAGCACACGGACACACTACTTGGCCACGTATTCCGACTTTGGAATACACATGCAATCCAGGCGCTTGCCAAACCCCGTTCACCCTTAGAAAAAGTCAATGATGCATTCGAACACATACCTTCAAGCACTTCAAGATCCATAAGGACAACCACACAGGAGCAGAAGCAACATGGAACGTGGAGACCGCCTCACCTATGAATTTCCGCATCTTTCTCGCGCCTAGCCTAGGAATCCCGAGGATGAGATTCTTCTAAGGGGGGTAGGTTTGTCACACCCTGTGATTTTCCTCATGACTAAGTTAAAATGACTCAAAAATTAGGGCCAATTAAAACTTTTTGAGTGCATTTGAATGCTTGACTTGGGTGTTATTTGCTTGCTTGTTTGATTGCTTGTTGGTGCTCTATAATTCATAAAACATCCTCCTACCCTGAAGAACTCTTTTACTTGATCCCAAATCTTGTCCAATGATCATGCCATGTGAATAGGACTTAAAAATGGTTTTACAAAATATTATTTTGACCAAAAAGCATTTGTTCAAATTATGTTTTCAAAACCCCTTGATTTGAGATTTGCACTGCAAGTCCCCAAATTGGGTGGATCGTTTTTTCCCAAATGCTTTATTTGAAACCCAATATATATAGGACTTCCCCAAACCACCAAATATTAATTTTAAAGATTATTTTACTATTTTATTTAAAGGCTTTTTCTTAAGGCTAGAAATGGTCTTTTATAGGGAAAAATTATTTAAATGTTTTAAAAATATTTGAGAAAATTTAGGGAAACCCAGTGGATATATATTGTCCATATATAAGAGTTTCAACACATGGTCATGTTCAAAATATTGGACAAAACCCTTCAAAACCATTTCTGCCTATTTCAAGCATTTGAAATATTTTTATAAGAAATATTCTCAAATAAATCCAATAAAATTCTAGAATGTGACCCATTATATATGTGTTCATATTGCCAAGTTGCATATCAATCCCAATTGTTTTGGTTCACCAATATCCCAAAATCCTCTCTGTACAGATCCAAATTTATGCAACTCTACATTGTCAACTGTCTCCTATTCATCTAAAACTTTGTGTACATGTTTTAATAATCCAATAATGCATCCACACCAAGTGGTGCATCAACGAGAACTGGTTCGCTTGTCCAAATCACCCCAAACCCCTTCCTGCTGATTTCAAACATTGGGAATGTTTGCATTGTCAAGTTTCCCCATTTGGTACCAAACTTTTTGGGCATGCTCTAGTCACCAAATTATGCCATCACTGCAAGTGGAGCATCAAGGAGAATGTATAGGCATGACCAGATCTATAGAAACCCATTTCTGTCCATTTCTAGGGTTTACCAAGTTTACATTGGCAACCATCTTCAAATGAGTTTCAGTTTGGTGATCAAGCTCAATTATACCTATTACCAAATCATCACTACTAGAGAAAACCTTATAGACAGGAGCCTACTAGTAGTGCTGGAAAAATAAAACCGCTGCTATTAATTACCATTAGCGCTATATTCCTACAGCGCTACAACTAAGGGCTTAGCAGTAGCGCTGGGCGCTAAGAAAGCGCTACTGATAAGGTGGCCCCGACGACCCCGCCGACACTATTTATAGTAACAGCATTGGGTGGAAGGAAGCGCTACTGCTAAGGCCACTGCCAGTAGTGCTTTCTGACATGCAAGCACTACTAGTAATGTGCCACACATAGTAGCAGTGCTTTTTTGTAAGCAGCGCTACTGCTAGTTGCGGCTGCTGCCACCTTTTCGCCCCCTCCCTCTGTCCCCCACTTTGCCCTCTCTCCCCTCCTTTCCCCTCTCCACTCTCTACCATTGTTGCTCTTCTTCTCTCTTCCTCCTACCTCTCTAATTCTCTCCTCATTAATGTCCCCCTCCACCATAACTCTCCTCCATAAATGGCCTCTCTCACATTATCTCTCTTTCTCCTACCTCTCTTCCTCTCCCCCCATTAATGTCCCCCTCCAACATAAATCCCTCTCCATTAGTTAGCTAGATATATTCACCTCTCCTCCACAAGAACTAGATCTAGCTAGCTATTTAGCCATCCACACGTCTCAATCGGTCTCTCTCATCATCTAATTAACGACGTGCTCTCTCGATCGGTATCGCTCTCGGGAGATATGTAGGTGAGTAAAAAGTTATTCATTTCAAGAATGGGAATATGTGTGTGAATGCGAATATGTATGTTTGGGATATATGGAGATATTTGTGTGAGTGACATGCCCTCGAGTTGCTTATGTTTCGCCGAGATGGCGAGTTATTTCCGTTACGGTGAATTTTGAGCAAACTCAATATGTCCTATTTTTAGGCAAGGTCATGCCAAAATTTTATATGACTTTGAAGCATGCATGCATTATTTATTTTATAACCCTTTTGCTTGTTATACCGTGCAGTCGGTCAGGAAGGTGAGTGGATGGAAGGTGGAGCGGTACATGTAATCCGTGGTGATGGACATGTACGCAAATAATCGGACAAGGATTAGATGTCTGTGTGCAAGATGCAAGGAAGGAGTCCTTTTGGACCCTTTTGATCGTGGCACTTTGAAGGCGCACCTGCTCAAGAACGGTTTCATGGATGGCTACACTCAGTGGATAAGTGAAGAAGCTGATGATGATGAGGATGTCCACATGGCAGGGAATAACGACATGGGGCTCGACGAAGAGATGACCGATCGACACGACGATGGCGCCGGGGAAGAGTCTGGAAATGACAACATCGGACAAGATTACGGACACGGCGAAGAAGAGTCTGGACATGGTGGACAAGAGGTCACGCCATAGTCTTTGACGCTACTAAGTGTAGTCATGCAGGACCCTCATGTTCGAGACCTCCTTCGCAAGAGTACGACTAGCGAGAGAGCTGCTTCTAGAGAGGAGGCCAAGCTGGCGCAACTTGAAGTAGACTCGAAGAATCCATTGTATGACGGTTGCTCTCCCGAGGTGACCCGCTTGAGTTTCACGCTCGAACATTTGAAGACAAGGGCCAAAAAATGGATAGACAAAAGCCTCGATGAGCATTTGAAGTATTTCCATAATAAAGTTCTTCCCACGGGGAACCTATGTCCTACTAGTGTCGAGGAGGCCAAGAAAATCGTTTGCCCTTTTGATTTGCCGCACATTAGGTACCACGCATGCATCAACGATTGCATCATTTATCGGGGGGAGCACGCGTAAAAAACCAGTTGTCCAGTGTGCAATGTTTCTCGATACAAGAAGGCAGGAAGGAAAGCTCCTCAGAAAGTTGTATGGTACTTTTCGATCACTCCCCGTCTATAGCGGTATTTCGTAGATCTTAAGGAAGCAAAGCTCATGCGCTGGCACGCGGAGAGGAAGAAGCCCGGCGATGGAGATGATCCGAAGCTGAGACACCTCGTAGATGGTAGACAATGGAGAGCATTCAACACCGTATATGGATTTGCTGCAGAAGATCCAAGGAACATCGTGCTCAGTGCGAGTACCAATGGCATGAATCCGTTTCGAAACCAGAACACCAACCACAGCACATGGCCCATGTTTGTATGGATGTACAACCTCCTCCCATGGAAGTGCATGAAGACAAAGTACGTACACATGAGCATGCTAATTCAAGGGCCGAAACAACCAGGAAATAGTATTAACCTGTATATGGGGCTTCTGCAAGAGGAGCTAGACACGTTATGGAAAACATCGGCATGGACATGGGACGTCAGCAAAGGAGAGTATTTCCATATGAGAGCAGCGCTGATGACAACGGTGCACGACTATCTCGGTTACGGGTACACCTAAGGCTAGGTGTGCCACAGATACTACGGTTGCATGAGGTGCATGGATGATACAACGTCTCAGCAGCTTACGTAAATGAAAGATGGTGGGTCCAGGAAAATCGTGTACATGGGCCATCATAGATGGCTCGAGAAGGATGACCCGCGGAGAAAGCATGGAGATCTATTCAATGGGTTGGATGAGCTTCGAGTACCTCCACATAAGAGGAGCAGCGCAGAAATCGACAAGTTGTTGAGAAACTAGGAACAATGTCCCACGCCGGGAAAGATCAAAAAGGCACCGTAGCTGCTGCTGAAGGTATGGAAAACGAGGTCTGTTTTCTGGGACCTGGAGTACTGGCCCAATCACGCCACACCTCATTGCCTTGATCAAATGCATATCACGAAGAATGTCCTCGAGAGCTTGCTTGGCACACTGGTGAACATGCTGGAGAAGACCAAGGATGGGCCGAAGGCAAGGAATGACTTGGAAGATTTGAAGATCAGGAAAGATCTCCACCGTAAAAAGTCAACGGAGGAGACGGAGACGGAGATGGAGGAGGGGTAAAGGGGCAGAAAAGTCAAAAAGAAGGAGGAGAATTATTGACCCCCTTCTTGCTTCACCTTAAGTGCGAAGGAGATCGTTCAATTCATCAAGTCCCTTATGGGAATCAAAGTCAGTTCCGGTTACTGTGGGAAGATAAGCAGATTTCTAGACCCCAAGAAGAAAAGGTTCAGCGGGATGAAGTCTCATGACTGTCACGTGATGATGACGCAGATACTCCCGGTTGACATCAGAGGGATGATGGAGAAGCATGTCCGTGACACGCTTACTGGTCTCTGCAACTTCTTCAATGTTATCTCTCAAAAGTCCATAAGTGTGAAGCAGCTCCGAAGTCTACAGGAAGAGATCGTTGTCATACTATGTGAGCTTGAGATGTACTTCCCGCCTGCGTTCTTTGACGTCATGGTGCATCTGTGTGTCCACATTGTGGACGACATCATCGACCTCTGGCCAACATTCCTTCACAGCATGATGCCGTTCGAGAGGATGAATGGGGTCATCAAAGGATTCGTTTGTAACATGTCCCGTCCCGAAGGGAGCATCGTCCAGGGGTATCTGACGCATGAGTGTGTCTCCTTTTGCGAGAATTATATAGGCGTCGGAGACCTTGTTGTTGGTTTGCCCGTCAAGAAGCACGATGGGAAACTCGAAGGAGATGGTCATAACAACGGCCGGAGGGAATTGCATGTGGACTACTCGGATCGACGGAACGACTTTGACATGGCTAACTTAGTAGTGCTACAACACCTAGATGTGGTATATGATTATGTGGCATGGCACAAATAAAGCATCACAAATAAGTACCGTGATAAGGAGATGCTCAAGACGGACGACGGAGTTACTATAGAGCACAATGCCACTTTCTTGCGTTGGTTCAAAGAGCAAGTTCTTGAAAATCCCCCGAAAGAGGGCAGTTCGAACGGAATGCTAATACACTCCTTAGCACATGGCCCCGCGCCTAAGCTCGTAACCTATCAGTCCCACGATATCAATGGGTACATGTTCTACATCGAGGCCAAAGACATGGACAGTGATTACCAGAACTTTGGGGTCACAATTCAATGCGTGACCGACGCCAACGGCAGAACTAAAAGATTCTACGGAAGGGTCAAAGAGATCTGGAGCTTGACTATGCTGGAATGCACGATGCGACAATGTTCCGTGTCAGATGGGCCAAGGACGTCACAAGAGAAAACAAGTATTTCACCACCATGTCTATACCCGACGCGAAGAGCACTCCCATGAACGTTAACGTCATTGCCAAAAATGAGCCATGGGTACATGCTAAGCACGTGACACAATGCTTCTTCATAACCGACCCGGCCAATCCCAGCCGTGTTGTCGTGAGAAGATCCAAAAGGAGCATCATCGGTATGGATGGAGTCGCCAACGAGGAAGACTACGACCAATACGGCAACCCAATGAGGGAAGATGACGATGATGATGAAGCATACGTGAAAAGAAGAATAAATACTACATTACTTAAGAAAGATCATACTACATGGCTCTTGAAAAGTCAGAATGAGGGGCTCAATTACTCGACAACGAACAAGAAAGGGAAGAAGCTCAATGTGAAACGTCGTTGACGCAGCTGATCAGAAACCATCATTTATATATATGTATCTACTTTGTGTACGCACTTACGTAACCGTTATCGGTCAACTTATATGTTACCACCACATGCATGGTTCTGGTGATAATATTCGCGTAGTGTGTGAGAGGGTGACGCCGTCGTCGGGAGAAAAACAAAAAACAAAAACAAAAGGGAGAAAGCAATACAAAAGAAAAGAAAAGTAAACAGAAAAGAAAAGGAAAATAATAAAATAAAAGAAAACTAAAAACTAGAAAAGGAAAAATAATTAAAAAAATAAAATTAGAATATTTAGCAGTAGCGCTGGTTTAGGAACAAGCGCTATAGCTACCTTAGCTATAGCGCTGGTTCCTAAACCAGCGCTACTGCTATTTAGGGTTAACCCCCATGCGGGCTCCCCCGTAGCAGTAGCGCTGGTTTAGGAACCAGCGCTATACCTAAGGTAGCTATAGCGTTGGTTCCTAAACCAGCGCTACTGTTATTTGGGGTTAACCCCCACGTGGGCCCCCCGTCTCCTTCCCACCTCTCTCTCTCGCTCTCCCTCCCCCCCGCACGCGGCGCATGCTCCTCCCGATCCCCCTCTGCCGCACTGTCGCCAGCCGATTCCGGCCAGCTCCAGCGCCTCCCCGCGCCGCAGCTCACTGGCTCGGCTCCCCCTCGGCCCCTCTACCGATTCGCCACCTCCACCCCATCCTCCCACCCCCGCGTGCGCCCCCAGGCAAACCCTAGCTCGCTGGTGTGGCGGTGCGGTGGCCCTCCTTCCGCTCCTCCTCCTAAGCTCCGACGCCCCCTCCTTCCGGTGAAGCTATTTTGCAAGGTAATATTGCTGTTCAGATTTACCAGTTCCATCACCTAGACTACTATGATTGTGAGTAATAGTGGACTTCATTAAGCAAGAGGAATCCACTCCGATCAAACAAAAAACTGCATCTTCAGAATATATTTTTGTTGTTGTCTGAGAAAGACATGGTGTTTGTTGGCTTGCTCCTGCAACATGTTGATATTTCAACTCCCAATTCCAACCCTGTTAACTGCCTCTCTCCAACTAACCCAGATTTCATAACAAATTCGTTCATATATGATTGCAGTTGTATCTAGGATCAGAAAAAATGAGTTCCTGGGTAAAGATAGCAGTTTCCCGAGAAAATATATATAGCGCAATGACAAAAGCAACACCATGAATCTTAAAATGTCTATTTTTTGTTTTTTGCATGATAAAGAGTTATACTCCATGACCTAGACTAGTTAGTGCGCTCCATGGATGGATGAATTGGATGAAAAAGCTTTAGTACTCCCTCTCCATTCACAAATATAAGATGTTTTGGAGCAACTAGAAAACAGTTATACGTTGGTTTTGCAATGATGGTTTTGCAATGTTGGTTGAATGCCGAAAAATATCCGAGTGGCCTATGTTTTTCCGGAATGTTGATTCATTTTCGTTCCAGCAAATTTTAGGCGCTCCATATGTCCACTTTTTAGCAAAGGTCATGCCGAAAATTTCAGGCGCAACTTGTGTTAGAAACTAGGACATAAGGAGTACCCGGGATTTGCCAGAAGGGGAATGAATCAACATTACGACCAAATATATATAGGCCCCTTTTTCTCTTCATTATATCTTTTATTTACAATTGTTGAATAGGAAACATGTCTACCGACGCCGAAGCCGTGGGTTCTGCTCGCCTCGTAGTAGACCCCCACGAGGCAGCAGATCACTATTTCGATTACCTGGACGAACACCAGATGGGGTTGCATGGTGGCGGCAGTGGTACCAACCCTGACACCGACACCGGCACTAGCACCGGCATCGACACCACCCTCGAGACCGGCAACGATGCTGTCGTAGCCGGTAAAGCACCGAAGAAGAAGAGGTCACGAAAACTAAACGAGCTCGGCATCAGAAAAATTGTGGTCACGGAGATGCACCCCAATAAGTTAGAGCCAACAACGCCGGAGGAATCACGCTCGTGCTGGGGCAATCAACTAGGATGCATCCTTAGGGAAACCGCGAACATCAATGACGTTCTGTTGAAGAAGATACCACATATGGAGCACATGCTCCTAAAGAAGTTGCACAATAGGTTCATGTTCCCCGGTCAGGATGAAAGCACATTTAAAGACCCGTGGGATGACATCACCATGACAAAGATAAACGCCAAGGCGATGGTGACGTTCACCAACGACTTGTCCTCCTGGAAAGTTCGGGTGAAAAAAGCGATTGCGAAGAATGAACCGTGGTCCAAGATTCATGCTGATAATCCGTCAATAATGGAAGAGGACTTTGAAAAATTCAAGGAGGATTGCGGTAAAGAAGAAGTCAAGGCAAGGTCGAAGAAAATGAAGGCACTTTAGGCCAGGAACACGCCTCCCCACCGCCTCGGAAGCCGTGGTTACAAGGGGAAGAGGCACGCATGGGCCAAGGAGGACACCGAACATGAAAGTCACGGAATCCCAGACCCCTCGGCGAAGTTCACCGACCCGCTGGAGCATGACTGGATCAGGGCCCGATACAAGTGGGACAAAGTCAACAAGATCTTTTACACGGACCCAAACACGAGGGAGTTCATGAAACTTCTGGTAATTGTTATATTAACACATTATCATATTAGCTTCCAATCAGTTCGACTACAAGTTTTGTCACATTAGTAAACCATCCATGTCCCTTTTGCAGAAAGAGCAGCACCAAAAGGCAGCCAAAAGCGACGAGTCATCACAGTCGTCGGCGAGGCTCAAGTGGGACACCCCATTCAACCGGGCCCTGAACATACTGAAAAAGGTCCCAATGGACAAGCCGCCGTCCTATGGATGTGTGCATGGCGTTGGAGATGGCGCCTCGTGGAAGACGTGCTATAGCGAGGAGCCAAAGAAAAGAAGGAAGAGACGGTCGATCGTCACTCAGCAGACCATCGACGAGAAGATCGCGATTGCGGTCAATAAGACCAAAGCTGAGACCAAAGAAGAGTTGCGTGGGACCATCAATGCAGCGGTCACTAACGCGGTGGCCAGCTTGATTCCGGCAATTTTCGATTTCATGAAGAACTATCCAAATGCACGGCCGGAGGACTTTCCCCTTCCCGGCTTTGTTGGGAGCAATTCGGCGAACACCACAGCACCGGCACCTGTTCAAGCAACCGCAAAAGGTCCCGCTCCTGTTCATAGCAGCCCGACCTCCGTCTCTTGCATGCTCGGCGGGCCTTCATCGCTGGCTGACCTCGACACCCTCACGGTAATTACGCGTCATACCCTTTTCACCAGCATGTCTATAGTCTTCCGTTTCAGTTGCCTTTTGGATGTTTGACATCGTAGACATGTCTTCTTCGTAGGCCAACGATACCCTGTGCACCCTACTGTACGACATCAAGGGACAGAAGGTGGCTATGGGAAAGGCAACGATCGTGAAGACGAAGGACCACATGTTCCACAACCGAGAGATGCCCGATGGCGTCTTCAAGGTTAACGTGGCCAGTGTCTTAGAGGGCTTCGAGGATTTGCCTCCTCCAGTACCAGGTGATGACGACGAGACCCCCCCCCCCCCCGAGGATTGGCGCATGCAAGAGCTAGTTCTTGCCTTGGCCAAAGTCTCTTCTTTGTCTCGAGGTGCCCAGTATCACGCCAACGCCACCTTCTCAAGAAGGTATGAATGCCACCCCACCTACCACATTACCAGCACCTGTCGTGGTGGATGGTAGCAGACGACGCGAGGGAGAGCCTCCATTAGTGTCAGATCATGTCGCCCCCATTGTCGAAGAAGCAAATGTTGATGACATGGAGGAGGAGGAGGATGACCTAGACAAGTATTTCAATACCGCCTACGATGATAGAAGGTTGATGGCTCAGGACGACGAATACTCAGGCTATGAGCCTGGAGATGATGACTTGATGCTACCTGATTTGCCGGAGCCGAAACATCTTAAGGAGGAATGCAAAAAGTCTCTCTTCAAGCAATCCTCACAGGAGACGCCTCCAGATGCCGCCTCTACCCAGCAACCCCCCGAGGCCCATCCAATGTTTAGCCCAACGACACTTGGGGGTGGTTAGGGAAGGTATGTTGGGATCACTACCACTGCCACCCACCAAGAAGCCAAGGAGGAGACGGAAAAGAAAGGCCCTAAAGGCGTCAGAGCTGCTTCAAGCAGCCAGCCGCCTCTGAAGTCCCGGGTGGTAGACAGAATACCTGTCGAAGGTAAGAATCGTTTCCATGTTGCCAGCGAGCTGATCCTACCCCCAAAGTGCTAGATAACATACTGAACAACGATCTAAGGAGACTCCATGAAGATGTGCTGGCCAGAGAAAAAGGCCTTCTGATCACGGAAAAACCAGAATACCCGCTTTACGTTGCTCAGGTGCCAAGTGGGAAGTTGTACGTCGACACCTGGCCCGCGAATCAGTTAATCCTGCGATTCGACTACATCTACAACATGTTCCACATGACCAAGCTAGATTTCTAGTTCATCCGCATGTATGCGATGTATCTCAACTACTTCATCAGGATCGAGAACATATGATATATATGCATCGCGAACCCTTTCTGTTGGGGATATGACCCGCCGAAGAGGCTCCGGGTCATGTTATTGGCTCATCAACCGGCCCAAAGGTGAACCGTAAGATTAAGTGGCCCAAGAGGATAGGAGGCTCACGGTGTGGGCCGTGTGACGGACCGGACCGAGAAGACCCGGGCGTGCAAGCCGACTCACAGACGGCTTGGACAAGAAGATAGAGAGAGACTCGGTTAGCAATTGTAACAACCCGGATGTTCTGACCTCTTATATAAAGGCAGACCCGGGGCGACTTAGCAGGCAGGCAATCGAGAACTAGGTCAAGCTTTTAGCTCCTTGTAATCGATACGCAAGCAATACAAACACAAGCAGGACGTAGGCTATTACCTCGATTTTGAGGGGTCGGACCTGGGTAAATCCGTGTCTTTCGTCCCGACTAACCCCTTTGAGTCCACCCCATTGGTGATGGCCTCGAACCGAAGTTCGTTCACCCGAACATCTGCCGTGATAAAACCACGACAGTTGGCGCCCACCGTGGGGCTAGCGCTTGGTGGTGTTTAGTTCTCAAAGGGCTCTCTCCCAGGGCTCGAAGGATACATTGTTGGAAGGATGAGCAAGAGTCATCGTGGCCGGCTCTACATCGACGACACCGGCTGGGGGCTTGATGCTGGTTCTGTGGAGTATGGATTCCGGGTTCCGTTCGGCGGGATCCAGGTTTTCATCGGAAAGATTGATGGATCTACACCCGGGCCGGACGTCTACACCAACATCGTCGAGCCGGCTCGGCGTCTCCAATCTACGCGTGTTATGCAGTCGGCCCGTGCCCGTCTGGGTCAAAAGCACATTATCGTGGACTTCACTCAAGGCATGGACCTAGAAGCGTCTGGGTCATAGGGAACTCTCGTTTGCTCAGAAGATGAGTCCTCAAGTGGGGAGACAGAATCAGTATATCGGCTCAGCAACGGTGGCCTTGGGGGCTACTACAACAACTATTCTGAGGTAGAGGGTGTTGAGACGGATGCTGTGAGCCCCCCGGTTCACGCGGCGGTGTTCATGGCAGGGTTAGCTTCAGCCGCCGGTGACACGGCTGCGGGAGCCGCCGCAGCAGGTGATAGCCCGCCGCCGCCGGTTCAGGTTCTAGTGGAATTGATGGACGAACTCACAGCTCTCATGGCCACAGAGGTAACACCAGATAATCAAGCAGCCAGGAATCTAGAGGTGGCACGGATCAAGGGCCGGATGGCAGAGGAACGGCAAAGGATGGCCGAGCTGAAAGCCCAGAAGGAAGAAGAAGCGGAACGTATCAAGGCAGACGCTTTCCAACTGAAGCTAGAGCAGAGGTCAGTGGCAGCGGTGCACCGGAGGGGGCATCAATCCCGTCTACCAGAACATTACGAAGCGAGGACTCTTTTTAACACCCCTGGAGCGGGGCAGGTTACGGGTGTGCCGGAGAGTCGCCCGATGGAGCGCCCGGCGACTCATCCACCCCAGCATAACCAAATCTCACCTAGGGCTTTTCCAACACCGGCGGGTCATTATTATAACCCAGTTGAGAACATGGTGGCAGCGGCCGCCCGGCTTGAGACGATCCCCATCCTAGATGAGGCACCCTTTGCAGAGGAGGTGTGGAACGCCATTGGATATTTACAGACGGCCATGGCCCAGCAAGAGAAGTATACTCACAGTCGGAGCCGGGTTCACTCCACCCCCCTCCCCAGTCGAAGTTTCAGGAGGCGTTATGAGTCGCCGGCGTGTTCCAGTAGTCACCCGCGCCACGGACCACCGGTGGACAATAGGGCGGCTATAGATGCACAAGCCGTCATGGACCAAGTGGGAGATAGGCAAGAGGCGGAGATAGCTGCAACCCGTCTAGAGCCGGCGCTTTCAGTGTCAGTGGGAGTAGTTAGTACCAGAGCCATAGGGGTGCCATGTTTAACTCCGGATCTGAGGAGTGAACGGCTCCAAAAGACTTTAAGGGGCCTTGAAAGGTTCCGAATTACACAGCTGATCTACCCCCGGAGGCGTGGGTTGAAAGTTATGAACTGGCCATGGAGATGCTGGATGTCAGTGAGGCGGTATGCGCAAAATACTTCATCATGATGCTTGAGGGTCCGACCCGTACATGGCTGAAAGGTCTGCCGCCTAACACGATAAGCTCATGGGCGGAGCTGAGAGCAAAGTTTATTAAGAATTTCTAGGGGACCTGTAAGCATCCTATGACTATTGTCGATCTGGACCACTGTGTTCAATAGGAGAATGAGTCGGCCCATCATTGGGTCCGGCGGGTGTCGACCATTATTCACTCTTCAAAGCAGATCACAGCGGCTCAAGCGGTGCTTATCTTAGAGAAGAATTGTCATTTTGTTCCATTGAAGCAGAAGCTCGGCCGGCTCAAGCGCACGTGTCAGGATATGGGAGAGCTCATGACGGCCTTGACGAAGTATGCCGACTCAGATAACACCAAGGATCCGGGTTCAGATGATGAGAAAGCCAATCAGAGGAAGAAAAATAATCAAGGAAAAGGTTTTGTGAACAATGGGAATCAGAATAAGCGGAAGAGCGCTCATGGTGGATCCGAGTTAGTGGAAAATACCAACACAGGACAGAATCATCCCAAGGGGGTGGAAAATTCAGGCCAAGGAACAGGGGCCCTTTTAATTTAGAGGAGGCGCTTAGGAAGCCTTGTCCAGAGCACAGCATGCCTGACAAGCCGGCGTTGCATGTGTGGGATGATTGCTTTATCATGCAGAGATTCAAAAACCAGCATTCCCAACCGCGTAATAACCAGGGCAGTGGCCCGCCCGGCGGCTCAGGGCACAGCGGGTCAGGGGCTGGATTCGGCGCCGGCGGTTCAGGAAATGGGCATCCGGGTCAGAACAACCAAGGGGGTCACCAACAGCATCCTCTCAACAACGGCAATAACAACAATCAGCAGCAGCGCAATCAGTCCGGGTTTCAGAGTAACCCGAACCAGCTCAATTCTGGACAATATCACGTATTCACGACCGGTCACAATAAACGAGACGAGAAGTTGTGGAGGCGAGCGGTTAATACAGTTGCTCCGGCTCTCCCGCGATATTTGCTGTGATCTGAATATGATATAATGTGGAGCCGGGAGGATCACCCGCCGCGGGTGGATGACCCGGGCTGGCTGGCTCTAGTTGTGGCCCCTCAGGTGAATGGCTATATGGTGAATAAAGTACTTATGGACGGAGGTAGCAGCATCAACATCCTTTACTATGACACTTTCCGGCGGATGAAGTTGCTTGACAAGGATCTTAAAACTTCCTCCACCGTCTTTCATGGTGTGGTCCCGGGTGAATCAGCATACCCGGTGGGCCAGATCTCATTGGAAGTAGCTTTTGGTGATGAGCATAATTACCGGGTGGAGTCTTTGTGGTTCGAAGTGGTCAAAATCAAAAGTCCCTATAATGCGCTCTTTGGGAGGCCGGCTTATGCTAAATTTGTGGCTAGGCCTTGCTATGTTTATTTGCAACTCAAAATGCCCGGCTTAAATGGCACAATTACCGTTCACGGTAACAGGAAAACGGCCCTTGAGTGTGAGGAAGAAGATGCGGCTTATGCAGAGTCTAGTTGTGCTCAGGAGGAGCTGAAATTTTACAAAGAGAACGTTGATCCGGAGGATATGACCCCGCTAAAGAAGCCTACGACAGAAGTTGAGCCGCCACTCAAGTTTTCAGCGGATGATACCAAGGCAGTAGATTTCAATCCGGGTGATTCATCCAAGAAGTTCATCATTGGGGCTCACATGGATCCCAAATAGGAAAGCACGCTCATCGAATTCATCCGTGAGAATCGGGACATCTTTGCATGCAAGCCTTTTGACATGCCAGGTGTACCGAGAGAGTTCATTGAGCACAATCTTAATATGGATCCAAAGTTTAAGCCGATCAAACGGTTTCTACGGCGGTTCAACGAAGAGAGACATAAAGCATTTGGGGAGGAAGTTACTCGGCTCTTGGCCGCAGGATTTATAGTGGAAGTTTTTCACCCGGAATGGTTAGCTAACCCGGTGCTAGTACTAAAAAAGAACGGCACGTGGCGTATGTGCATAGATTACACGGACCTTAACAAGGCTTGCCCGGCTGACCCTTTTGCGCTCCCTCGTATCGATCAAATTATTGATGCAACAGCCGGATGCGAAAGTTTATGCTTCCTGGACACTTATTCAGGATATCATCAGATCAAGATGGCAACAAAGGATCAGGAGAAGATGGCGTTTATTACACCTATTGGGGCGTTCTGCTATGTCTCCATGCCTTTTGGGCTCAAGAGTGCCCAGGCGACTTACCAACGTTGTGTGCAGAATTGCCTCCACAGTCAGATTGGCCGAAATGTTCATGCTTACGTAGACGACATCGTGGTTAAGTCCAAAAGGAAGGAAACTCTTTTAGAGGATTTGAAAGAACCCTTTGACAATCTCCGGGTCTACAAGATGATGCTTAACCCGACGAAGTGTGTCTTTGGTGTTCCAGCAAGAAAGCTTTTGGGTTTCTTGGTCTCTGAGCGGGGCATCGAGGCTAACCCGGATAATATTAAGGCTATCACTTCTTTGGGGGAGCCGACGTGCATTAATGACGTTTAGCGCCTTGCAGGACGGATTGCTGCGTTGAGCCGCTTCATAAGCCGGCTTGGGGAGAAAGCTATTCCCTTATACTAGATGATGAAGAAGACAGACAGATTTAAATGGAGCGCAGCAGTGGCCGAAGCACTTGAAGGTCTTAAAAAGCAATTGACTGAGCCGCCAGTGTTAGCTGCTCCGGTTGAGAATGAGCCTTTGCTCCTTTATGTGGCGGCTAACAATAGAGCGGTCAGTGTAGCAATTGTGGTTGAGCACAAGGAGGCAGGGAAGGAGTATCCTGTGCAAAGGCCGATTTATTACATTAGTGAAGTTTTGGCAGAGTCTAAGCAGAGGTATTTGCATTGGCAGAAGTTAGTATACGGAGTTTTCATGGCCAATCGCAAGTTAAAACAATATTTTTGGGGGCACCAAATAACAGTAGTTAGTTCTGCCCCGTTGGGGGATATCATTCAAAATAGAGAGGCTACAGGAAGGATTGCCAAGTGGGCCTTAGAGCTGAGTCCTCTTGGCATCAAGTATGTTCCTCGTACAGCAATTAAGTCTCAAGCTTTGGTGGATTTCATAAATGATTGGACTGAATGTCAAGCCCCCGAAGAGAAGCCGGATAACACGTATTGGACTATACACTTTGATGGATCCAAGCAGCTAGAAGGGTCCGAGGCAGGAGTTGTTCTCACATCCCCCAAGGCAACAAGTTTTGTTATGTGCTCCGGTTAATGTTCCCTTGTACTAATAATGCAACTGAGTATGAAGCACTGCTCCATGGTCTCAGAGTCGCTAAAGAAATGAATTTAAGCCGGGTCAGGTGTTTAGGCGACTCAGATCTGGTGGCTCAGCAAGTTTCAGGTACTTGGGATTCCAAGGATCCGCGGATGGCGGCTTATTGACAGGCGGTTGATAACATTGCCGGTCACTTCAAGGGGTACCAGGTGGATCACATTGATTGTCGCAGGAATGAGGCGGCTGATGCCTTGTCACGATTAGGTTCGCAACGAAAGCCGGTACCACCTAATGTTTTTCTGGATGTATTGCATCATCCGACTGTCAAGATACCTTCTGAGGAGGATCTGGCTATTCTTGAGCCGGAGGCGGAACTGGTGGCAGCTCTGCATGCTACCCCAGATTGGACTATTCCTTATTTGGCGTATCTAACATGCGGCGAGTTACCTCAAGAGGAGGATCTAGCCGGGAAGATCACTCGCCATTCTAAGTCTATGACGATTGTTAATGGTGAGTTACATAAGTGTAGTGTGACGGGTGTCTTTCAGCGTTGCGTCTCACCAGAGGAGGGCCGGCAAATATTGAGTGAAATTCATGCTGGTGACTGTGGGCATCACGCCGGGTCAAAATCTTTGGTGGCTAAAGCTTTTCGACATGGGTTTTTCTAGTTGACGGCTCACAAGGATGCAGAAGACTTAGTCCGTAAGTGTGACGGTTGTCAGAAGTTCGGCCGGCGTGCTCACGTTCCTGCTCAAGAGTTGAGGATGATACCAATCACTTGGCCATTTGCGGTCTGGGGGCTCGATATGGTAGGACCTTTCAAGCAATCTAAGGATAAGAAAATGCACCTTTTTGTGGCGGTTGGTAAATTTACTAAGTGGTAGAGGCAGAGCCAGTCAGTAAATGTGATGCAGCTACGGCGGTTCAATTTGTTGAGAAGCTGATTTACCGCTTTGGTTACCCACACAGTATTATTACAGACAATGGAACAAATTTATCCAAAGGAGCTATGAAAACATTCTGTGAGAAGGAGCATATCCGGCTTGATGTTTCAGCCGTGGCACATCCACAGTTTAATGGTCAATCAGAGCGAGCCAATCAGGAAATTTTAAGAGGTGTCAAGCCACGGCTCATGGTTCCTTTGAAACGAACACCCGGATGTTGGGTTGAGGAATTGCCTTCCGTCTTATGGAGCATCAGAACTACACCTAACAGATCTACAGGTTTTACACCTTTCTTCATGGCGTACGATGCTGAGGCGGTTCTACCCAGTGACATCCGACACGACTCACCAAGGGTGGCGGCTTATGTTGAGACGGACAATGAGGTAGCCCGCCAAGATGCGTTGGACGCCTTGGATGAAGCACGAGAGTTGGCAGCAGCCAGGTCGGTAATTTATCAACAAGACCTACGACACTATCATAGCCGCAGGGTAAAGACCTGGACGTTCCAGGAAGGTGACCTGGTGCTCCGGTTGATTCAAGACCAATCTAGAATGCATAAGTTATCTCCACCATGGGAGGGGCCTTTTGTGGTCAGCAGGAACCTTAACAATGGGTCATATTACCTCATTGATGTCAGAGATGAATCGGAAACCGCGGGTCAAGAAACGTTGCGGCCATGGAATATCGCACATCTGCGACCATACTTTACTTAGCAGGGGTTGAAAGCCGCTATCATTGTATATATCATGTTCATATGAGTAAAAGCTAGTATCCCCGCACAAGACTGGGACCTCTGCTCTTATGTACACCTTTGTACAATCAAGATAAAATTTTCCGACTCAAAAAATTTGAGTTGAAGTAGTTTGTTCGTCGTCAAAACGGATTGGTCTACCCTCCGGCTTTATGCCCTATCAAGCGTTGTGGCAAGGAGGCTTCTTGCCTTCGGGTATAGCTTACTTCTCCCTTGCACAGCCGGCAATATGTCCAATTAAGCACTATTGCAAAGAGGCGTCTTGCCTTCGGGTATAGCTTACTTCTCCTTTGCACAGCCAACTGTCATTAAACTGTTGCAAGAAGGCTTCTTGCCTCTGGGTATAGCTTACTTCTCCCTTGCATAGTTGGCTTTATGCCTAGTTTGGGTACATTAAGTGTTGTTGTTGATGGAGGCTTCTTACCTTTGGTATAGCTTACAGTACCCTAAGGCAACAGCGTGTACACCAAATTCCAGTTGCTTATCAACTGCGGCCATCGAAGGGGGCTTCTTACCGACGGGTATCGCTTATCTCACCCTAATGGCCTGCTTTATGCCACTTCTGGTTACTTATTAACCGCGGTTGTCGAAGGGGGCTTCTTACCGACGGGTTCGCTTATCTCACCCTAACAACCAGCGTTTACGCCAAAATTCAGTTGCTTATCAACTGTAGCTGTTGAAAGAGGCTTCTTGCCTTCGGGTATAGCTTACTTCTCCTTTCAAACAGCTGGCTTTATGTCGTCTCAGGCTAATTATTAGCCGCGGTTGTCGATGGAGGCTTCTTGCCTTGGGGTATAGCTTACATCTCCCATCGACAGCCGGCGTTCACTGTACTCTTACCAGTCAATCTCGCTTAGAGACCCTGAGCCGGTTCAAGAAATTGATGGCCAATCTCGACAGAGACCCTGAACTGGTATGAGTTTAACCGTTCGAATCCACGCACCCGAGCCGTCATATGAGTTTCTTAAGGAAGGAAAAATCATCATCGCGTATTGTATCATGCCGGCTTATCAAAGTCGGGTCAGAGCAACACAATTATAAGTCCCGGGTTGTCGCAGGCGGAACTACCCGGCACTTGGGGGCTACACAGCCGCAATTCTCCTCAAAAGTTTCGGCTCATCAATAGTCGCAGTTGTCGATAGAAGCTTCTTACCATCAGGTATAGCTTACATTATCCTAAAGACAACCGGCTCTTTAATGACTTCATCCCATGAGAGCCGGAGCCATGTTGCTTCGGTCGACAAAATTTAAGGTTTCAAAGAGATTGTCCGGCTCTAATATTATGGAGAAAGGAATGGCGTCTTCAAAGGCAGACACCCCTCATCAGAAACCCTCAAGGTATATCCCTGAAGACCCGGCAGCGCATTAAAACACAGAGAGAAGGAAAGTGCACACAGAGAGGTGCAAATATATACAGCCACAAAGTGACAGAGTCATGTTTACTCTATTACAAAAGATACTCTTAGAAGGAGCAAAAGCATTGTCAACCGCCCACGGCGGGTCATTACATAAGTTTGTGCTCACAAAGGCTAAAAGACTACAATTCAATTATTGACCGGCTCATCCTGCTCTGGGTCTTCTGCTGGCTTTATCTGGAGATTGCCCAAGTCCCAATTACAGTCAGCCAGAGCAGCAAAAGACCCTTCAAGGAACGGAGACGCGTCAAGATCACAAGGAAAGAGATCCTTACTGCGGGCGGGTGTCAGATCTTTCCACTCGTAGAGAGGCCCGCGGATTCTCTTCTCTTCGGCGTCATAAGCCGCCTGATAGGTGCTTAAGTCAGCTTCATCTGCCAGAACAGAGGCCAGATAGCGCGACTCTTTGACACACCGGGTGTAATCTTCTTCGGTGAATTCTGAGCCGTCATCTCTTTTAGACAGGTAGCCATCCATCATTTCAGCCGGCGTTAGCTCGGGGGCGAAGGCAAGAGCCCGGCTCAATCCAGCAACGGCTCCTTGGCAGAAGGCGGACTTCTTGAGCTCTTCAATCTGCTTGGGCATTGTAGAGAAGAGTTCCAAGACCCCTTTCAGAGCAGTGAGGATCTTCTCCTTGTATTGCAGACTCTTGATCGTGAAGATGGCACCACAGTATAACTGCTCCGCAAAAGTATAAATGGCCTTCAGTGGCAGAAGGCTATCAGAAGCCAACTGCCGGCTCCTGGGACCTAGATAAGTCAGATAAAATTAATTAGTCGCCAGTTTTTTCACTAGCAATGCTAAACAGTACAAAATAAACAAGAAAGCTTACAAATAGGGCGGCTGACATCTTCGCAATGTGTTGTTTCAGACCTTGAAGTTCCTCCACCACAGTTGTAAGCCGCTGCTCAACGTCGTCTGCCCGTTTGGTTAAAGCGGCCTTTTTAGATTCAGCTGTCTCTTTTAAAGAGGTAAGCACAGCGGTGACATTGGCCAGTTCCTCAGAGAGAAGTCGGCATTTTTCATCAGCGATACTTCGGGCTTCTTGCTGAGCCACCAGGTTGGCCCTCAGATCCGTCAACTGAGACCCGGCTTCATTCAAAGCTCCCTATAATACATCAAAATACAGGACAAGCCGCCAAAATGCAGGATGAGTGTTAAAAGCAAATACAAGTCTCAAATAGGTTGCAAGCAATATATTTGACACTTGGGGGCTACTGTATATTTGGTCTTTCAAGTATGCAGTTCCGGTTCATCTCCTTCGAAGCTAATCCGGAACTTGGGGGCTACACTATGGCTCTTCAAATGTACTAATAATGGAAGCACTGACTCAACTTGATCAAGTTTGAGCCGGCCCTTGGGGGCAACGATTAGATCTTCAAGTTATCCACATTACAGGCCCGGCTCAAATAGAATTTGAGACGGCCCTTGGGGGATACGATTGGTGGTTCACTTCATTTACATTACAGGCCCGGCTCAAATATAATCTGAGACGGCCCTTGGGGGCTACGATTGGCGGTTCACTTTATTTACAGTACAAAGTTAAAGCAATTTTAAAGGAATTTGACATGACAATATCTGCAGAGGTCACAGAAAGACCTGGCTCAATGATTCAATACATTAAGCCGGCTCTTGGGGGCTAAGTAAAGATATAGTAAGAAGGAAAAGTACCTCATATTTTGTCTTCATGGACGAGATCAACCGAAGTTCCAAATCCCGGCTGGTGGTAACCCGGTTTATGTACCCAGCGTGTAGCTCTTCAACGGTCATCTTCTTGCATGAAGAGTCGAAGTTCAGTTTCTTCGAGGCTTCAGCTGGCTCTGTATGTTTGGTCAACACATGAGCTGGAGGCGTTTGATGACCAGACCCTGTGATAACAACATCCGGAGTGCCAGGGGTCTTGGCAGGAGTCGCCGGCTTGGAAGGAGCCCTTGGAGGGCTCTACATGATGACATCTTCAGCGGCCGGCTCTGTGGAGGCAGTCGGCGGGTTTTCTTCCGGTTGAGTTTCCTCCGGTTGTTCGGGCTCCAGTTCTTCAATAACTGGGCCAGAGGAGGGCTTGTTGGCCTTGCGACGTTTAGCTTGAGCACTGCAAAAAAGAAGGATCGGCAGTTGAAGATATTGCTATCATAGTAACAGCCGGATATCCAGATGCTTACAGCGGATTAATCTTGCGCGGTGGTATGATTGACTCCGAAGAGTCGCCGGAGGAAGGAGATTTCTACAAAAATAAAATAGAAAGGTGAAGAGAGTATCAAGTTTACAAAGGAAAGATAAAGGAAAAGAAGGGGTTTAAATCTCGGTGGGGCGTTTCTTGGGAGCCGGAGAGTTTGGCAACCCAGACATGAGCTCGGTAGAGACGGTGCTTCGAGTCTGCCGATGCTCAATTTGCTGTTGCTTTTTTAAGAGAAAATCGGGAGCCAGATAAGCAAGAGGGTGAGAAAGAGGAACTTTTCTGATAACCCGCCACGGCTTTCGGGGGACAAAACATTCTGAGCCAGAGGAAAATTAATTTACCTCGGGAGCATTGGCACGGCTGGTTTCCACTTCATCCTGTGAGTAAAGTAAGTGTTAAAATAGGAAGGTAAAAGATCAAGAAAGGTAGTTGAATCTTTACCTCTGAGCTGGATGATGGTGGTGGGTCAAGCAAATTATCTTGCGGGGCATATTTTTTAGCCTTCTTGGTTGGGACCTTCTTCCTGGATTTCTTCAGAGGGGCAACATATTCCCTCTTCCAGAAGTCTGAGTCGGCCTATAAGAATGACCCGGAGAGTGAATATCAAGTCAACAAAGTGCAAACAAACGTCTAAGAGACGGAAGGGAAGAGATTAAACTTACATCGGGAGCCAGATTGATGGCACAAAAAGGTGCCAGGCCAATTTTGCTACATGATCCGGAAGCTTCATGGACAAGGCTCCGGATGGCGAGGGTAATGTCATTCTCTGTCAATGTGGATCGGCTGAAGCATAATGAGCTATCATACTTGCCTTTATATTCGCACATGAGTCAGCTTCTATGGCTCAAAGGCATAATCCGCCATGAAATCCAGCAGCGGATCAGGTCCAGCCCGATTAAGCCGTTGGCCATGAGAGCCTTGATTTTGGCATGAGCCGGCTCGTATCTTGCGCGTTCTGAGGCTGATAGCCGGCCAGGAAGCTCTGATGTTGTTGTGAGCCGGGAAGGATGATAACCCGGCAAAGGACGCTCGTTATCAAGAGAGGTGTCCTTGCAATAGAACCAGGTCCTGTTCCAGTCCTTGGGGTGACTCGGCATCTGTGTAGCTGGAAAGATGATATCTCTACGTCGTTGGATGGATATGCCTCCAAGTTCTAGGCTCGGGCCGGCTTTCACTTCAGTTTGCCGGTTAGCGTAAAAGAACTCCCGAAAGAACCCCACAGACGGCTTGATTTGAAGGTAAGCTTCACAGAGCACTTGGAAATTGCATATGTTTGAGACGGAATTGGGGGCCAAGTCTTGCGGGTGAAGCTTATAATAGTGAAGGACGTCCCGAAAGAATTTTGAGCCGGGAGGCACAAACCCTCGTTCAATGTGGTCAGAAAAAATCACCACTTCACCTTCTTCAGGTTTGGGCCGCGTCTCGTCACCTGGGACCCGCCAGCTAATGACTTCCTTAGGAGGAAGAGTACCCGTGTGAACAAAATCTGACAAAAAGTCCTTCGTAATGCATGACCCAACCCAGTTGCATGAGTTGGACGCACGAGACATGTTGGCAGCTTAAGTGTTGTGCAAGATAAAAGGCGTGATGAGTCGAAGCGCAAGCAAATATTTTTGACGGCTTAAAAGTTTAAGGGCTCTACGGATAAAGCGGAAGACCCGGCTGTTGAGAGCTGGAGAAGCTTGGCGACTCAACAGGGAAAGGGAAGATCAAAAAATCGGCTAAGTCCTAAAAACAGATTCCGCAAGATGTTACTATATCTACGGATCTACAAAAGCAGAGAAAATAAATTTTATTCTGACCTAGAGATGAACAACGGAGGAAAAGCAAACGAATTGGGGCCATCGTGACCCATGCATTACGCGCGACCGGCCCGCATGTGGCGGTGGTGCAAGAGCGCATTCTAAAGGCGTTAGTGGCGTCGAGATACACTGGCGATGGCGGTGCCGGAGCCCGAACGGCGGCGGCGGAGCACCGGTGAAAACCCTACTACGGCAGCGGCAATCTAGGGAGCAGGAAAGCTTACCGGAGATGGCGCGACAGAGGCGGACGGATCTCTGGTACGTTCAGGGTGATGCAGCGGCCAAGGTTGGGGACGACGTTCGAACGGCACCGGAGCAAGCTCGAAGACGCTGGGGCAGCAACAGGAAGAAGACGAAGAAGCAGAGGCACGAGCGGGAGAATGGGAAACTCCGACCCGCACAGGTCATATTTAAAAGGGGGTTAAGGAAGGCGCGAAAATCTAGGCGATGACACCGTTTGACCGAGGCGGACGCCTCGATTCTCGGGATGACAGTTAAAGTGGAAGATTTGGTGACACGTCAGCAGATCTCATGACGTCACACCGGGTCATTTCTGTGCGACTCGCCAAAAGTGGAAGAGAAGGATGAAGTGAGCAAGCTCAATTCAACCTGGGGCCTAATGTTGGGGATATGACCCGCCGAAGAGGCTCCGGGTCATGTTATTGGCTCGTGAACCGGCCCAAAGGTGAGCCGTAAGATTAAGTGGCCCAAGAGGATAGGCGGCTCACGGTGTGGGCCGTGTGACGGCCCGGACCGAGAAGACCCGGGCGTGCAAGCCGACTCATAGACGGCTTGGACAAGAAGATAGAGAGAGACTCGGTTAGCAATTGTAACAACCCGGATGTTCTGACCTCTTATATAAAGGCAGACCCGGGGCGACTTAGCAGGCAGGCAATCGAGAACTAGGTCAAGCTTTTAGCTCCTTGTAATCGATACGCAAGCAATACAAACACAAGCAGGACGTAGGCTATTACCTCGATTTGAGGGGCCGAACCTGGGTAAATCCATGTCTTTCGTCCTGACTAACCCCTTTGAGTCCACCCCATTGGCGATGGCCTCGAACCGAAGTCCGTTCACCCGGATATCTGCCATGATAAAATCACGACACTTTCTATATGCACGAGAGCTACTTGGCAGCTTGCAAAGAGCATCGTGACTATGCGATCAAGTACCTCGGCAGATTCATGATTGCTAATAAGGACAAGGAAGCAATTCTCCTGCCTTATCATCCCATGTAAGTCATCCGTGCATATCCTTTCATAAGTGTCATTAATCATTCCTTTGCAAGCATGGAGGCTAATTAGAGGTGTGTACTTCATTTGCGCAGTGGGGACGGCGACGTGCTCATCGTTCTGTACCCGGAATACTCCCATGCTATATACTTGGACTCATCAAAGAACATCAAGAAAAAGGATTACAAGCAAGTAAAGTGTGTTCTCAATAGTGCCATGTTTACCTTCAGCATGTCTGGTGGATATATAAAGGTGAAAAGGAACAGGAAGGATGGGGTGGTTTTCCGCCATAAGACCGACTTCTACTGCATCCAGCAACCGCACACTAGTCAGGCTGATGGATTCTACCTCATGCATCACCTGCTCGAGTATAGAAGGGATAATCAACGCCTTCGCATGTCACCTAGTACCGAAGATCCCGAGATTGTTAGCTGGGTCACAAGCATAGGACAGACACCGGATCATCGATTCCGAGTTGAGTTTTATCATGTAGAGTGTGAACTTGCCCAAGTGATGATGAAGCATGTCCTCGAACCAACAGGGATGTTCTACCCTGGGCCAACAACGACGCGGGATGATGTCCGAGCACTGCTACTCGCTCAGTGTATGGACCTTAAGCCTTTCATGAAGCTCGGGTGCTTCATCCCTGACTATGAAGATTAGACCGTCGACATGGAGGACTGATCGCTCTTGCTACTTAATGTTGGGAGACGTAGTAGTAAATCAAAATTTTCTATGCATTCACCAAGATCTATTTATGGAGAAACCAGCAACGAGAGGGAAGAGATTGCATCTTCATACCTTTGAAGATAGCTAAGCGGGAGCGTTTCAAGAACGCGGTTGGTGGAGTCGTACTCGTAGCGATTCAGATCGCGGTGGACTCCGATCTTAGCGTCGAACAACGGCGCCTCAGCGTTCAACACACATGCAGCCCGGTGATGTCTCCAATGGCTTGATCCAGCAAGGAGGAAGGAGAGGTTGAGGGACATCTTCGGCAGCACGACAGCATGGAGATGGTGGAGCTACGTGGACTCCAGTAGGGCTTCCCCAAGCGCCACGGAGAACGAGGAAGAGGAAGGGTAGGTATGCGCCGAGAGAGAGAAGTCGTGTCTCAAATCAGCACCAATACCTCGGGTATATATAGGAGGAGGGAGAGGGAGGGCTGCCTTGGACCCTCCTCCAAGGAGGAGAGGTTCGGCCGAGATAAGGGAGGAGTCCACCTCCCACAAGGGAGGTGGATCTCTTCCTTTTAAATCTCCTTTAGCCTTATCTTTTTATCCCTAGCCACATGGGCCTTTCCGGAAGGACTTGGCCAGTCCAATAAGGGCTGGTACACCTCCTATAACAGCCCACGAAGTCCTTTGGTCGTCCCACCCCTCTCGGGGGTCCTCCTGCACCCTCCCGGCACTCCCGGTACACTACCGATGAGCCCGAAAACTTTCCGGTGACCAAAACAGGACTTCCTATATATCAATCTTTACCTCCGGACCATTCTGGAGCTCCTCGTGACATCCAGGATCTCATCCGGGACTCCAAACAACCTTCGGTAATCACGTATACCATTTCCCTATAACCCTAGCATCATCGAACCTTAAGTGTGTAGACCCTACGGGTCGGGAGACACGTAGACATGACCGAGACACCTCTCCGGTCAATAACCAACAGCGGGATCTGGATACCCATGTTGGCTCGCACATGCTCCATGATGATCTCATCGGATGAACCATGATGTTGGGGATTCAATCAATCCCGTATCCAATTCCCTTTGTCTACCGGTAAGATACTTGCCCGAGATTCGATTGTCGGTATCCCTATACCTTGTTCAATCTCATTACCGGCAAGTCTCTTTACTCGTTCTATAATACATCATCCCGTGGCTAACTCCTTAGTCACATTGAGCTCATTATGATGATGTCTTACCGAGTGGTCCTAGAGATAGCTATCCGTCACACGAAGTGACAAATCCCAGTCTCGATTCGTGCCAACCCAACAAACACTTTTGAAGATACCCGTAGTGCACCTTTATAGCCACCCGGATACGTTGTGACGTTTGGCACACCCAAAGCATTCCTACGGTATCCGGGAGTTGCACAATCTCATGGTCTAAGGAAACGATACTTGACATTGGAAAAGCTTTAGCAGATGAACTACACGATCTTGTCCTATGTTTGGATTGGGTCTTGTCCATCACATCATTCTCCTAATGATGTGATCCCATTATCAATGACATCCAATGTCCATGTTCATGAAACCGTGACCATCTATCGATCAACGAGCTAGCCAACTAGAGGCTCACTAGGGACATGTTGTGGTCTATGTATTCACACATGCATTACGGTTTCCGGTTAACACAATTATAGCATGAACAATAGACAATTATCATGAACAAGGAAATACAATAATAACCATTTTATTGCTGCCTCTAGGGCATATTTCCAACAGTCTCCCACTTGCACTAGAGACAATAATCTAGTTACATTGTGATGAATCGAACACCCATAGCATTCTGGTGTTGATCGTGTTTTGCTCATGAGAGAGGTTTAGTCAACGGATCTACGACATTTAGATCCGTATGTACTTTACAAATATCTATATCTCCCTCCCGAATGTAATCATGGATGGAGTTGAAGTGGTGCTTGATGTGTCTTGTCTTCTTGTGAAACCTAGGCTCCTTCGCAAGGGTAATAACTCCAGTGTTATCACAGAATAGAGTCATCGGGCCCGACGCATTGGGAATCACTCCTAGATCGGTGAGGAACTCCTTCATCCGGACTCCTTCTTTTGCTGCTTCCAAAGCAGCTATGTACTCCGCTTCACATGTAGATGCCGCCACAACGCTTTGCTTGCTGCTGCACCAGCTGACTACCCCTCCGTTCAAAATATACACATATCCGGTTTGTGACTTGGAGTCGTCCGGATCTGTGTCGAAGCTAGCATCGACGTAACCCTTTACGACGAGATCTTTGGCACCTCCATATACGAGAAACATGTCCTTTGTCCTTTTCAGGTACTTCAGGATATTCTTGACCGTTGTCCAGTTTTCCGCTCCGGGATCACTTTGGTACCTCCCTACCAAACTTATGGCAAGGTTCACATCAGGTCTGGTTCACAGCATGGCATACATAATAGAGCCTATGGCTAAAGCATAGGGGATGACACTCATATCTTCTCTATCCTTTGCCGTGGTCGAGCATTGAGTCGTACTCAATCTCACACCTTGTAACACAGGCAAGAACCCCTTCTTGGACTGATCCATATTGAACTTCTTCAATATCTAGTCAAGGTATGTGCTTTGTGAAAGACCTATGAGGCGTCTCGATCTATCTCTATAGATCTTGATGCCTAATACGTAAGCAGCTTCTCCAAGGTCCTTCATTGAAAAACATTTATTCAAGTAGCCCTTTACACTTTCCAAAATTTCTATATCATTTCCCATTATCGGTATGTCATCCACATATAATATGAGAAATGCTATAGAGCTCCCACTCACTTTCTTGTAAATACAGGGTTCTCCATAAACCTGTACAAACCCAAACTCTTTAATCAGCTCATTAAAGTGAATGTTCCAACTCCGAGATGCTTGCACCAGCCCATAGATGGAGCGCTGGAGCTTGCATACCTTGTTAGCATCTTTGGGATCGACAAAACCTTCCGGTTGCATCATATACAGTTCTTCCTTAAGGAAGCCATTAAGGAATGTCGTTTTAACATCCATTTTCCAAATCTCATAATCATAAAATGCGGCTATTGCTAACATGATTTGGACAGACTTCAGCATCGCTACGGGTGAGAAAGTCTCATCGTAGTCAACTTCTTGAACTTGTCGATAACCCTTAGCGACAAGCCGAGCCTTATAGATGGTCACATTACCATCCGCGTTAGTCTTGTTCTTAAAGATCCATTTATTTTAAATGGCTCGCTTATTATCAGGCAAGTCCACCAAAGTCCACACTTTGTTCTCATACATGGATCCTATCTCGGATTTCATGGCTTCAAGCCATTTGTTGGAATCCGGGGCCACCATCGCTTCTTCAAAGCTCGAAGATTCACCATTGTCCAACAACATGATCTCCAGGATAGGGTTGCCGTACCACTCTGGTGCGGAACGTGTCCTAGTGGACCTTCAAAGTTCAATAGTAACTTGATCTGAAGTTTCATGATCATCATCATTAACTTCCTCTCCAGCCGGTGTAGGATCCACAGAAACAACTTCCTGTGCTGCGCTACTCTCCGGTTCGAGTGGAGGTACAATTACCTCATCAAGTTCTATTTTCCTCCCACTTACTTCTTTCGAGAGAAACAATTTCTCGAGAAAGGATCCATTCTTGGCAACAAAGACTTTGCCCTCGGATCGTAGGTAGAAGGTATACCCAATAGTCTCTTTGGGATATCCTATGAAGACGCACTTTTCCGCTTTGGGTTCGAGCTTCTCAGGTTGAAGTTTCTTCACATAAGCATCGCATCCCCAATCTTTTAGAAACGACACCTTAGGTTTCTTTCCAACCATAATTAATACGGTGTCATCTCAACGGACTTTGACGGTGCCCTATTTAAAGTGAATGTGGCAGTCTCTAATGCATATCCCCAAAATGATAGCGGTAAGTCGGTAAGAGACATCATAGATCGCACCATATCCAATAGAGTGCGATTACGACGTTCAGACACATCATTTTGCTGAGGTGTGCCAAGCGGTGTGAGTTGTGAAACGATTCCACATTTCCTTAGGTGCGTGCCAAACTCGTGACTTAAATATTCTCCTCCATGATCAGATCGTAGGCACTTTATTTTCCTGTCACGTTGATTCTCTACCTCACTCTGAAATTCCTTGAACCTTTCAAAGGTTTCAGACTTGTGTTTCATTAAGTAGACATACCCATATCTGCTCAAGTCATTAGTGAGGGTGAGAACATAACGGTAGCCACCGCGAGCCTCGACGCTCATTAGTCCGCATACATCGGTATGTATTATCTCCAACAAGTCAGTTGCTCGCTCCATTGTTCCGGAGAACGGAGTCTTGGTCATATTCCCCATGAGGCATGGTTCGCACGTGTCAAATGATTCAAAATCAAGAGACTCCAAAAGTCCATCGGCATAGAGCTTCTTCATGCGTTTGACACCAATATGACCAAGGCGGCAGTGCCACATGTAAGTGGGACTATCGTTATCAACCTTACACTTTTTGGTACTCACACTATGGACATGTGTAACATCACATTCGAGATTCACCAAAAATAAACCATTGACCAGAGGGGCATGACCATAAAACATTTCTCTCATATAAATAGAACAACCATTATTCTCAGATTGAAATGAGTAGCCATCTCGCATCAAGCGAGATCCAGATACAATGTTCATGCTCAAAGATGGTACTAAATAACAATTATTAAGGTTTAAAACTAATCTTGAAGGTATATGTAGAGGTAGTGTGCCGACGGCGAACACATCGACCTTGGAACCATTCCCAACGCGCATTGTCACCTTGTCCTTTGCCAGCCTCCGCTTATTCCGCAGCTCCTCCTTGGAGTTACAAATGTGATCAACTGCACCGGTATCAAATACCCAGGAGCTACTATGAGCGCTGGTTAGGTACACATCAATAACAAGTATATCACATATACCTTTAATGTTGTCGGCCTTCTTATCCGCTAAGTACTTGGGGCAGTTCCGCTTCAAGTGACCGGTACTCTTGCAATAAAAGCACTCAGTCTCAGGCTTGGGTCCATTCTTGTTCTTCTTCTTGGCAACTTGCTTACCGGGCGCAGCAACATCTTTGCCGTCCTTCTTGAAGTTATTCTTACCCTTGCCTTTCTTGAAACTAGTGGTCTTATTCACCATCAACACTTGATGCTCCTTTTTGATCTCGACCTCCGCTGATTTCAGCATCGAGTACAACTCGGGAATGGACTTCTCCATACCCTGCATGTTGTAGTTCATCACAAAGCTCTTGTAGCTAGGTGGGAGCGACTGGAGGATTCTGTCAATAACCGAGTCATCCGAGAGATTAACTCCCAGCTAAGTCAAGCAGTTGTGCAACCTAGACATTTTGAGTATGTGCTCAGTGACAGAACTATTCTCCTCCATCTTACAGCTGAAGAACTTGTCGAAGACGTCATATCTCTCGACCCGGGCATGAGCATGGAAAACCAGTTTCAGCTCTTGGAACATCTCATATGCTTCGTGTTGCTCAAAACGCTTTGGAGCCCCGGTTCTAAACTGTAAAGCATGCGGCACTGAACAAGGGAGTAATCATCGAGCGCGACTGCCAAGTGTTCGTAATGTCTTGGTCTACTGGGAAAATGGGTGGGTCACCTAGCGGTGCATCAAGGACATACAATCTCTTGGAAGCTATGAGGATGATCCTCAAGCTACGGACCCAGTCCGCATAGTTGCTTCCATCATCTTTCAGCTTCGTTTTCTCTAGGAACGCGTTGAAGTTGAGGGTGACATTAGCATTGGCCATTGGATCTACAATATAGATTGTAAAGACAATTTTAGACTAAGTTCATGATAATTATGTTCACATAATCAAATTATTGTAACATCCCAAAATTCCATTTTTGGAATGTTATGATTTATAGTTATGCATCCATCTGCATCATTGCTTGATTGTATGTGTTAGTTGAAATGCCTCTTCTGAATTCCAGAAAGCTCTTTCTACTTTTCCCTAAGTTGCTTTCACCCATTTGAAATTTTGGTTAAAAGTTCAAATAGGAGAGGAGGAACATGACACTCCACACCAGGGACTAATTGGTGATATATTTGAACAATAATAACCAGGGGTTATTTTGAAAATATTTGCAAAAAGGATTTAAAAACAATTAGGCAATTTCTGAAAATATTATTTTTTCAAAGTGTTCAAATGACAGAATAAAAATGTTCATTAAATAGCATTTATTATTCTGTTAATTTTGATATATAATACCCCTATATTTACAAACTATTTGAATGCTTTAAATGTTTTTGAAACGCTCTAGAAAATTATTAAAGGAGAAACGGTAACGGTTACTGTATTAAACGGGCCGGCCCACGGCAGTTATTTCGCGCATTAACTAGAAGCCGGCCGACCGACGCGTAACGGAAGTTTCCCCTCTCGCTGACACTGGACCCCACACCGACCGACAGTTTTGCCCGCGCGGTCGCCCTCTTCCTCTCGCCCGACCTCGTCACCGGCAGTTACTCCACCGGATCTCTCTCCCCTCTCCTCCCCCGCATCTCCCCGCACCCTCTATAAATAGCGCTGCCTCTCCTCTCTCCATTCACCCCCGAGACCCCTCTCTCCCTCGCCGAGGCGCTGCACAATTCCTCGCCGGAGTTCCCACCACCACCGGACCTCTCGTCGACCATAGCCAGCGACTCCGTCCATCCCTCGCCCCTCCGACCTCACCAATCGATGCCGGACGTCAAGCCCCGTCGCCCGGGCCACTTCGCTACATCCCTCGACCACCGGAGCACCAACACCGACAGCGTCGCCGTCTTGGACTCGCCGGAGATCCCTCGTCGGTGACCTCTTAACACTGTGAGCTCTCCCAACCCTCGGATCCAGAATCAACGCCTGAGATTAGATCGGAAATAATTCCGAACCGGTATCACCTACCGACCGGTCGTCCGCTCAAAACCACCTACCGCACGCGCTCGCTAGCCAATAGGACGGCGCCACGTAGCCCCTGACCGTTGCAAATCAATTTTCCTTTTCTGTTTTTTTTGTTTTAATTAACAGAATGATTTCAAATTTTGTTTTGCTTATATCTTTTAACCTGTTAAGTGTTTTGAGTTGATTCTTTTTGCAATAGCTCACATTTTTCATATAGTTTCACCCTGTGCCTTTAAATTTCAAATTTGAGCTATAAATTTGAATTTAATCAAATTTGCTCAAAATCTTCAAATATGAATAACTAGAGTTTCAAAATAGATTTTGATATGAATCTTTTTGCTACTGTTTGGTATTAGTCAGGACTACCTTCATGCTTAGTTTGAAGATATTTAGGATATATTTGATTAATGTTTTAACCAAAAACAGAATCTGCTTAGTATTATAATATAGTTTTATAAACTCAATTTTAATTAGTTTGATTTAGAATTGGTTTTATTTGTTTATTAGGTTCCGTTAGTAAACATTTAGTGTTTTCACTCACTGATAATAAAAATATAAGTTTGCTTAGTTTAATTTTATTTAACATAGGAATCACAACTTCTTTTCAAATAGGCATAATTTGATTAAAACAACTAACTAGTAATAGTTTTGTTTTCAAACAAAGTTTTGTATATTTTAATTCTGTTTTCTAAGACAGATTTAATTGTAAATTATTTTCTGTTAAGAACATGTTTTACAAATAAATAATAAGTTTAGTTTTTCATTCTTTTGTTAATATAACTATAGTTGATTCATATAGTGTTTATCACAAACTTGTATAAACTTTACTAAACTTTTCCCAACAAACTTAAATTGATTTTATTCTGTTTATTAATAAAATATTCTATTGTTTCCTTGCTGACAACAATTGTTTTGTTATTACAAAATAGTTTTATTATGATAGTAGTGTTTTATCAATCACCTCCTAGTAAACAAAACTTTGTGTGTTTTCTTACTTGAGATTTGTGCATTGTTTTGTCTTGATTGTTTACTAGTTCTTGGTTGATGTTTGTGAGTTACAATATTTTGTTGTATGCTTATTGAGTGCTTGTTTGCTTTGTTAGATTATCCGGAGTGCGAAGCTTGTTACTTAGAGTCACTCACGTACGAAGATCATCAATCAGGCAAGTCACTTTGACCATGTTTACCCATGTTTTATATGCATTAGTTCTACCATCTCCCCAATTGCATGCAAGATAGGTTAGTTGGAAACTTGGTTACATTGTAGTAGTATCATGTGGTAGGTACCCCTCTCAACCCTCTTTGACAACTTTGGCCCCGGGAAATGTTGTTTTCCTTTTGCTATGCTATTAGTAGACGGGGTTGGTTGTGTGATTCATGGAAGTTGAGAGAGTTAATAATTTCAAGACCTACATAAAGATCAAGATTTAAGACTCCGAGTTTTCAACATACCTCTGGGTGGATGATGGTTGAACGGCACCCTGGAGAAACCAGTGGATTTGCCTAGGTGATGCTGGAGATGGCCAGTATTCACGCGGAAAGGTCCACCCAGGCACAAAGAGATGGATGGATGCTTTAAAACCCAAGGCTTACCTGCACAGCCACAAGTCATTATGGGCTCTGGCTTGGTTGGATATCGTGGTGACCCTGGACAGGCGGTGCTACGAGAGGTAGAAGAACGGTGGGAAAGGATGGGCACCGACAGAGTCGCAGGGAAACCCTTTGGAAGACCATGTTTTGGTCATCCGTTTCTCAAACACCCTGAAGTGCGAGAAATCAAACGGAGGCGATCAAATCTTGTGGGGAACGTGTGCAAAACTCTGCAGAGTATTCAAAACCTAATCGATTAGCCGTGTCCACGGTCATGGACGACTTGAGCCAAAGGAATTGAAACTTCCGGAACTCTCAACACAATTAATAATGAGGATGTGGGTATATTCAAATTGGGAATGAGAAGTGGTTGGTGGAACCATCTCATTAATCAACCAACTTAGTAATATTTTGCTTAGCCCCTCCCTTGATGTAGGAAAAATTTGGCTTTACGCAAAAACTTACCACCCCACCTGCCATATATGCATATAGACTAGATGATTATCTTTTCACCCTTCTCTTGTGACTTTGCCGGCATATTCCATATGCTGACCTACACGGCTGCAACGTATCATGTTGCAGAGTACTTTTCTGACCAGGAGTGAGGACACGTTCTATGCTCAGTGAGATGCCCTTGGAGTCAGATGGACTCACCTACCTTCGACGCTTCCGCAAGACTTAGTTGTTCTCATGAGTTGGCCTTCGGCCACTTTATTGTAATCTTTATTGTAATAAAGGACTCGATATGAGATTTTGATTAATACAATGCTGTGTGATTTCCCTTTGATATATACATTGATGTACCGTGTGTGTACCAGCATGATCTTGGGATGATACGGAAACACCGGAGACTTGACCTTTTAGGTCGGGTCGTTACAGAAATGGTATCAGAGCACACGCTGACCGTAGGACGTAACCTCTAGGATTGGAAAGCTTTAGGATTGTTTCTCTTTGTCTTTAAATATCTTATACTCTTATCTATTCGTTTCTGACTCCTCTCCGATTATTTCAAAATTTATAGATGGCCACCTTCATCCCAGTGTTGATCACGGAGTTTTGCCAGCCTGACGCAACGATGCCCTTTGGTAAGGAGCTGATGAGGATCGTCAAGGACGTAAGGATTGCTTTGCCGAGCATCACCGGGACTCCTATCATGTCATTTCCCCAAGATGGACGCTACAGGATCGAGGTGCATATCCCAGGGAAGACTTTTGGGAACCGGAAGGAACCCATCGACCTCAAGTTCGTGGCACCCAGTTGGATACTTGGGAGAGACATGGCCATTCATCGTGCCCTTGGACGTATTCAGGAGGAATACAGAGGTGGAACCATTTCACCAGGACTCAGCGTGGTTTGTCGCAGAGATGCCAATGGAAACATCATAACTCCTCCCACCTCAGACACCACTATTTCCTATATCCAGACCCTGGAGACTCACATCAGGACTCTGGAGCTTCGAGTTCATGCTGATACAAAGACAATCAAGAATCTGATGAACCGCGAGCTGGACCTTGAAGCTGATCTACGAGAGGCCAACTATGAACACGAGCATGAAGTGAAGGACTTCCTAGAGAGGATTGATGAGCAGAATGCATGCATCGCAACTCTGGAGGAGCAGCTAGACATGGGGGAAAACCTTCACCCCGAAGGAGACATGGCACCCTTCATCAGCGACGATGAAGACTATGAGGAAAGCACCACCGGAGGACCTACGACTATGCACTTCTGAGGAAAAACATTAGTTATGCCCTCCATGTATCTTTTATTTTCGTCGTTAAAGCGTAGGTCGATGCTTAGTTGTTTGAGATTTGTATTCCCGATGTTTGATGTTGATTGAATAAATGAATGAGTGTTTGGTGTGATATGTTTGTTGCATTGCATATGGGTAGTGAATTTCTTCTAGACCCTTGTTCTATTCTAATTCTCATCCCTCTGAAAACAGCAAGATGCCTCCACGACGTGAGACCGACTTCACTTTTCCGCCGGAACTCACACAACTTCTTCAGCAGCAGAATGCACTGATGCAGTTATTGATTCAGAATCAGACCAACAATCAGAACAACCACAACCACCATCCACCCCAGACTGACAATCTCACCCGTTTTCTGAGGTTGAACCCTCCAACTTTCTCCAGCAGCACTGAGCCCATTGTGCCAGATGACTAGCTCTGCAAGATGGAGAGAGAGCTCATCACCGCTGGATGCACTGACGCTGAGAAAGTGCGATTTGCCGCACATCAACTGGAAGGACCAGCAGCATCATGGTGGGAGAATTACACCACCACTTATCCTATTGCAGATGTGACTTGGGAGCAGTTCAAGCTTGCTTTCCGCACCGCTCATGTCTCAGCTGGAGCCATGAGTCTAAAGAAGCGCGAGTTTTGCAACTTGCGCCAGGGTAATCTCTCTGTGGCCCAATATGTGGAAGAGTTCAACATGTTGGCCTGTTATGCCCCAGGAGATGTGGCTGATGATGCGGCCAAGCAAGAAAAGTTTCTGGAAGGACTCAACGACGAGTTGAGCATACAGCTGGTAGTGGCTACTTTCAACAACTACCAAGAGCTGGTGGATAAGGCCCTAATTTTGGAAGGTAAACAACAGCAGATTGAAAACCACAAGCGGAAGTACACTCAGGGGAAGTTCAACTCTGGAGCTCATCAGAAGCTTCGCTACTCCCCGTACTCAGGGAATACCGGATCAGGAAACAGTAAGTTTGGAAAGCACACTCATGCTGTGCACAACCATGGAGGCCACCATCATGGAGGAAATGGGAACAACCGTTCCAACCATGGTAATTTCAAGACTGACAATGGGAATGGGAACAACAACCAGCACCGTCACGTTCCTACTCATAAGGATCTGAGCCACATCACCTGTTTCAAGTGCCAGAAGACAGGGCACTATGCTACTGAGTGCCCCCAGAGCAAGCAGGGAAATGGAAACGGCAACTCCGCAGCCAAGAAGCCAAACCCTTTTCCTCGTGCCCAGGTGAACCACCTCGACGTGGAAGAAGTCTATGATCAACCCGAGACTGTGGTTGGTAAGTTTTTATTGCATTCACGTCCAGTTACAGTACTTTTTGATTCCGGTGCAACCCATTCATTCATATCAAGGGTAGTTGTGGATAAGTATGGTTTGCCCACCAAAACCCTTAGTCAGCCCATTAAGGTCAGTTCCCCAGGAGGTATGATGATGGCAGGGATAGGATGCCATGCTTTGAAACTCAATATAGGAAACCATGTTTTTCCCACCGACCTCATCGTCTTAGAATCCCAGGGATTGGATGTAATCCTAGGCATGGATTGGATGACCAAGTATGAAGGAAATCTTGATTGCCCTAGCAAGTCTGTTTCACTCACCACCCCAGAGAACAAGAGGATTAAGTATGTATCCCGACGCACACGTATGAGTGCTAGGTTAAATGCCCTCACGGGAGTTGTTCAGGAGGAAGTATCTGTGGTAAAAGACTTTCCGGATGTATTCCCGGAAGAATTACCAGGCATGCCACCAGATAGGGAGATTGAGTTCCTAATAGAGCTATAGCCAGGGACAGCACCAATTTCCAAGAGACCCTATCGGATGCCCGCAAATGATCTGTTGGAAATCAAGAAGCAAATCAAGGAGTTATTGGACAAAGGTTATATACGCCCAAGTTCTTCACCTTGGGGAGCCCCAGTTCTTTTGGTGGAGAAGAAGGATAAAACCTTGAGAATGGTAGTCGATTATCGTGCCTTGAACGAGGTGACTATCAAGAACAAGTACCCCCTGCCGATGATTAATGATTTGTTTGATCAGCTCGTAGGAGCCAAAGTATTCTCCAAGATCGATCTTCAATCAGGGTATCACCAACTGAAGATTCGTGAACAGGATATACCCAAAACAGCTTTCACCACAAGATATGGCTTATACAAGTATACAGTCATGTCCTTTGGTTTGACTAATGCTCCTGCCTACTTCATGAATTTGATGAACAAAGTGTTTATGGAATATTTGGACAAGTTTGTCGTGGTGTTCATCGATGAAATTTTGATATTCTCCAAGAACGAGGAAGAACATAAGGAACATTTGCGTTTAGTTCTGGAGAAGCTAAGAGAGCATCAGTTATATGCCAAGTTCAGCAAATGTGAATTTTGGCTAACGGAAGTCGGATTCCTTGGACATGTTATTTCCGGAGAAGGAATAGCCGTAGACCCCGCTAAGGTTGAAGCTGTCACCGAGTGGAAGTCCCCTACCTCAGTTAAGGAGATCCGCAGTTTCCTCGGACTTGCCGGATATTACCGGAGGTTCATTGAGAATTTCTCAAAGATTGCCAAGCCCATGACAGAGTTGTTAAAGAAAGAATCCAAGTATGTTTGGACTGTGAAATGTGAAGCCAGTTTTCAAGAGTTGAAGAAACGTTTGGTCACAGCCCCAGTATTGATCTTGCCCGATATTCGGAAAGATTTCCAAGTTTATTGTGATGCTTCACGTCAAGGACTTGGAGGAGTACTCATGCAAGATGGAAAGGTTGTAGCTTATGCATCCAGACAACTATGACCTCATGAGTTGAGTTATGCCACCCATGATTTGGAACTAGCAGCCGTAGTGCACGCACTCAAGACCTGGAGACATTTTCTTATCGGAAATAGTTGTGATGTTTACACCGACCATAAGAGCCTGAAATATATTTTCACTCAGAAGGAGTTGAACCTCAGACAGAGGAGATGGTTAGAGTTAATCAAGGACTATGACATGAGATTACATTACCATCCAGGTAAGGCTAATGTTGTAGCCGATGCCTTGAGTCGGAAAACTTATGTGAACACACTCACAGCGGGAGGATTACCCCAAGAGTTAGTCGATGATCTCAGAGAGCTCAAGCTAGAGATAGTTCCAAGAGGATATGTTGCTACACTGGAAATTCAGTCCACCTTGACCGAAAGAATTCGTAAAGCCCAGAAATCGGACAAGGAGATAGCTGAGATAAAGCAGAGAATGGAAGATGGTAAAGCTAAAGGTTTTTGTGAGGATGAACACGGAACTTTGTGGTTTGAGAACCGAATCTATGTGCCCAATGACCCAGAGCTCAGGAAGTTGATACTTTAGGAAGCCCATGATTCACCTTACTCGATACACCCAGGCAATACCAAGATGTATCTTGATTTAAAGGAAAGTTATTGGTGGACAGGTATGAAGAAAGATATTGCGGAACATGTTGCAATATGTGATGTTTGTCAGCGAGTAAAGGCAGAACATCAGAAACCAGCAGGGTTACTCCAACCTTTGCCGATACCCGAGTGGAAATGGGAAAAGCTTGGTATGGACTTCATCACAGGATTACCCAGGACCCGTTCAGGTTATGATTCCATCTGGGTAGTGGTAGATCGCTTGACCAAGGTAGCCCACTTCATTCCAGTGAAAACCACCTATACCAGTGCTAAGCTAGCCAAGATATATATGACCAGGATCGTATGTCTGCATGGAGTTCCGAGGAGTATCGTGTCAGATAGAGGAACACAGTTTACCTCAAAGTTTTGGCATCAGTTACATGAAACTTTGGGTACAAGGCTAGAGTTCAGTACAGCTTTTCATCCGCAGACAGATGGACTGACTGAGAGAGTCAACCAGATTCTGGAAGACATGTTGAGAGCTTGTGCACTAGACTATGGTTCTAGTTGGGACGATAACTTGCCTTACGCAGAATTCTCGTACAACAACAGTTATCAGACCAGTCTAAAGATGGCCCCTTTCGAAGCTTTATACGGAAGGAGATGCAGAACACCACTGACGTGGGATGGTGTTGGAGACCGACAACTTTTTGGTCCCGACCTTATCCGAGATTCTGAAGAGAAAGTCAAGATGATTCATGACAGACTCAAGGTAGCTCAATCTCGACAGAAGAGTTATGCTGACAACAAGCGCAAGGAAGTGACGTATGAAGTGGGAGACCAAGCTTATCTTCGTGTGTCCTCGCTTCGTGGAATCAAGAGGTTTGGTGTTAAAGGAAAACTAGCACCTAGATTCATAGGCCCCTACAACATTCTTGAACGTAGAGGCGAAGTTGCATACAAACTGGAATTGCCGGAAGGATTATCCGAAGTTCATAATGTGTTCCATGTGTCCCAGCTAAAGAAATGTCATACTAAGATGGCTGATATTCCTTTGGGAGATACAGTGCCCCTAGAGGCCATACAACTTGACAATGATCTGACCTACGAGGAGAAGCCTGTCAGAATCCTCGAGACTGCCAACAGAGTTACCCGCAGCAGGATCATCAAGTTCTGTAAGGTTTTGTGGAGTCATCACACCGAGGAAGAAGCCACCTGGGAACGCGAAGAAGATCTTCGTAGAGACCACCCGCACCTATTTTCTAGCCAACCCGAATCTCGAGGGCGAGATTCATCTTAAGGTGGGTAGGTTTGTAACATCCCAAAATTCCATTTTTTGAATGTTATGATTTATAGTTATGCATCCATCTGCATCATTGCTTGATTGTATGTGTTAGTTGAAATGCCTCTTCTGAATTCCAGAAAGCTCTTTCTACGTTTCCCTAAGTTGCTTTCACCCATTTGAAATTTTGGTTAAAAGTTCAAATAGGAGAGGAGGAACATGACACTCCACACCAGGGACTAATTGGTGATATATTTGAACAATAATAACCAGGGGTTATTTTGAAAATATTTGCAAAAAGGATTTAAAAACAATTAGGCAATTTCTGAAAATATTATTTTTCTCAAATGTTCAAATGACAGAATAAAAATGTTCATTAAATAGCATTTATTATTCTGTTAATTTTGATATATAATACCCCTATATTTACAAACTATTTGAATGCTTTAAATGTTTTTGAAATGCTCTGGAAAATTATTAAAGGAGAAACGGTAACGGTTACTGTATTAAACGGGCCGGCCCACGGCAGTTATTTCGCGCATTAACTAGAAGCCGGCCGACCGACGCGTAACGGAAGTTTCCCCTCTCGCTGACACTGGACCCCACCCTGACCGACAGTTTCGCCCGCGCGGTCGCCCTCTTCCTCTCGCCCGACCTCGTCGCCGGCAGTTACTCCACCGGATCTCTCTCCCCTCTCCTCCCCCGCATCTCCCCGCACCCTCTATAAATAGCGCTGCCTCTCCTCTCTCCATTCACCCACGAGCCCCCTCTCTCCCTCGCCGAGGCGCTACACAATTCCTCGCCGGAGTTCCCACCACCACCGGACCTCTCGTCGACCGTAGCCAGCGACTCCGTCCATCCCTCGCCCCTCCGACCTCACCAATCGACGCCGGACGTCAAGCCCCGTCGCCCGGGCCACTTAGCTACATCCCTCGACCACCGGAGCGCCAACACCGACAACGTCGCCGTCTCGGACTCGCCGGAGATCCCTCGCCGGTGACCTCTTAACACTGTGAGCTCTCCCAACCCTCGGATCCAGAATCAACGCCTGAGATTAGATCGGAAATAATTCCGAACCGGTATCACCTACCGACCGGTCGTCCGCTCAAAACCACCTACCGCACGCGCTCGCTAGCCAATAGGACGGCGCCACGTAGCCCCTGACCGTTGCACATCAATTTTCCTTTTCTGTTTTTTTGTTTTAATTAACAGAATGATTTCAAATTTTGTTTTGCTTATATCTTTTAACCTGTTAAGTGTTTTGAGTTGATTCTTTTTGCAATAGCTCACATTTTTCATATAGTTTCACCCTGTGCCTTTAAATTTCAAATTTGAGCTATAAATTTGAATTTAATCAAATTTGCTCAAAATCTTCAAATATGAATAACTAGAGTTTCAAAATAGATTTTGATATGAATCTTTTTGCTACTGTTTGGTATTAGTCAGGACTACGTTCATGCTTAGTTTGAAGATATTTAGGATATATTTGATTAATGTTTTAACCAAAAACAGAATCTGCTTAGTATTATAATATAGTTTTATAAACTCAATTTTAATTAGTTTGATTTAGAATTGGTTTTATTTGTTTATTAGGTTCTGTTAGTAAACATTTAGTGCTCTCACTCACTGATAATAAAAATATAAATTTGCTTAGTTTAATTTTATTTAACATAGGAATCACAACTTCTTTTCAAATAGGCATAATTTGATTAAAACAACTAACTAGTAATAGTTTTGTTTTCAAACAAAGTTTTGTATATTTTAATTCTGTTTTCTAAGACAGATTTAATTGTAAATTATTTTCTGTTAAGAACATGTTTTACAAATAAATAATAAGTTTAGTTTTTCATTCTTTTATTAATATAACTATAGTTGATTCATATAGTGTTTATCACAAACTTGTATAAACTTTACTAAACTTTTCCCAACAAACTTAAATTGATTTTATTATGTTTATTAATAAAATATTCTATTGTTTCCTTGCTGACAACAATTGTTTTGTTATTACAAAATAGTTTTATTATGATAGTAGTGTTTTATCAATCACCTCCTAGTAAACAAAACTTTGTGTGTTTTCTTACTTGAGATTTGTGCATTGTTTTGTCTTGATTGTTTACTAGTTCTTGGTTGATGTTTGTGAGTTACAATATTTTGTTGTATGCTTATTGAGTGCTTGTTTGCTTCGTTAGATTATCCGGAGTGCGAAGCTTGTTACTTAGAGTCACTCACGTACGAAGATCATCAATCAGGCAAGTCACTTTGACCATGTTTACCCATGTTTTATATGCATTAGTTCTACCATCTCCCCAATTGCATGCAAGATAGGTTAGTTGGAAACTTGGTTACATTGTAGTAGTATCATGTGGTAGGTACCCCTCTCAACCCTCTTTGACAACTTTGGC
Source organism: Hordeum marinum (assembly GCA_022496015.1). Taxonomy (NCBI): domain Eukaryota; kingdom Viridiplantae; phylum Streptophyta; class Magnoliopsida; order Poales; family Poaceae; genus Hordeum; species Hordeum marinum. Next base: position 69,819,343 of record CM039672.1, read on the forward strand.
CCCGGGAAACGTTGTTTTACTTTTGCTATGCTATTAGTAGACGGGGTTGGTTGTGTGATTCATGGGAGTTGAGAGAGTTAATAATTTCAAGACCTACATAAATATCAAGATTTAAGACTCCAAGTTTTCAACATACCTCTGGGTGGATGATGGTTGAACGGCACCCTGGAGAAACCAGTGGATTTGCCTAGTTGATGCTGGAGATGGCCAGTATTCACGCGGAAAGGTCCACCCAGGCACAAAGAGATGGATGGATGCTTTAAAACCCAAGGCTTACCTGCACAGCCACAAGTCATTATGGGCTCTGGCTTGGTTGGATATCATGGTGACCCTGGACAGGCGGTGCTACGAGAGGTAGAAGAACGGTAGGAAAGGATGGGCACCGACAGAGTCGCAGGGAAACCCTTTGGAAGACCATGTTTTGGTCATCCGTTTCTCAAACACCCTGAAGTGCGAGAAATCAAACGGAGGCGATCAAATCTTGTGGGGAACGTGTGCAAAACTCTGCAGAGTATTCAAAACCTAATCGAGTAGCCGTGTCCACGGTCATGGACGACTTGAGCCAAAGGAATTGAAACTTCCGGAACTCTCAACACAATTAATAATGAGGATGTGGGTATATTCAAATTGGGAATGAGAAGTGGTTGGTGGAACCATCTCATTAATCAACCAACTTAGTAATATTTTGCTTAGCCCCTCCCTTGATGTAGGAAAAATTTGGCTTTACGCAAAAACTTACCACCCCACCTGCCATATATGCATATAGACTAGATGATTATCTTTTCACCCTTCTCTTGTGACTTTGCCGGCATATTCCATATGCTGACCTACACGGCTGCAACGTATCATGTTGCAGAGTACTTTTCCGACCAGGAGTGAGGACACGTTCTATGCTCAGTGAGATGCCCTTGGAGTCAGATGGACTCACCTACCTTCGACGCTTCCGCAAGACTTAGTTATTCTCATGAGTTGGCCTTCGGCCACTTTATTGTAATCTTTATTGTAATAAAGGACTCGATATGAGATTTTGATTAATACAATGCTGTGTGATTTCCCTTTGATATATACATTGATGTACCGTGTGTGTACCAGCATGATCTTGGGATGGTACGGAAACACCGAAGACTTGACCTTTTAGGTCGGGTCGTTACAATTATTTAATGAACTCCCACTTAGATAGACATCTCTCTAGTCATCCAAGTGATACATGATCCATGTCAACTAGCCCGTGTTCGATCATCACGTGAGAAGGACTAGTCATCCATGGTGAACATCTCCATGTTGATCGCATCTACTATACGACTCACGTTCGACCTTTCGGTCTTCTGTGTTCCGAGGCCATGTTTGTACATGCTAGGCTCGTCAAGTCAACCTAAGTGTATCGCGTGTGTAAATCTGACTAACACCCGTTGTATGCGAACGTTAGAACCTATCACACCCGATCATCACGTGGTGCTTCGGAACAACGATCCTTAGCAATGGTGCACAGTTAGGGTGAACACATTTCTTGAAATTTTATTTGAGAGATCATCTTATTTACTACCGTCGTTCTAAGCTAATAAGATGTAAACATGATAAACATCACATGCAATCAATATAGTGACATGATATGGCCAATATCATCTTGCTCGTTTGATCTCCATCTTTGCGGCACCATGATCATCACTGTCACCGGCATGACACCATGATCTCCATCATCGTGTCTTCATGAAGTTGTCTCGCCAACTATTACTTCTACTACTATGGCTAACATTTAGCAATAAAGTAAAGTAATTACATGGCGACCTTGATTGACACGCAGGACATACAATAAAATGAAACAACTCCTATGGCTCCTGCCGGTTGTCACAATGCTTACCTATGGCCAAAGAATGTGATGTGATGGATTGTGATGTATGAGATTGATCATGTTCTTGTAATAGGATTCACGACTTGCATGTCGATGAGTATGACAACCGGCAGGAGCCATAGGAGTTGTTTCATTTTATTGTATGTCCTGCGTGTCAATCAAGGTCGCCATGTAATTACTTTACTTTATTGCTAAACCTTAGCCATAGTAGTAGAAGTAATAGTTGGCGAGACAACTTCATGAAGACAAGATGATGGAGATCATGATGATGGAGATCATGGTGTCGTGCCGGTGACAGTGATGATCATGGTGCCCCGAAGATGGAGATCAAAGGAGCAAGATGATATTGGCCATATCATGTCACTATATATATTACATGTGATGTTTAACATGTTTACATCTTATTTTCTTAGAACGACGGTAGTAAATAAGATGATCTCTCAATAAAATTTCAAGAGATGTGTTCACCCTAACTGCGCATCGTTGCTAAGCATCGTTGTTCCGAAGCACCACGTGATGATTCGGTGTGATAGGTTCTAACGTTCGCATACAACGGGTGTAAACCAGATTTACACACGCAAAACACTTAGGTTGACTTGACGAGCCTAGCATGTACAGACATGGCCTCGGAACACGGAAGACCAAAAGGTCGAACACGAGTCGTATAGAAGATGCGATCAACATGGAGATGTTCACCATGGATGACTAGTCCGTCTCACGTGATGATCGGACACGGGCTAGTTGACATGGATCATGTGTCACTTGGATGACTAGAGAGATGTCTATCTAAGTGGGAGTTCATTAAATAATTTGATTATGTGAACTTAATTATCATGAACTTAGTCTAAAATTGTCTTTACAATCTATATTGTAGATCCAATGGCCAACGCGAATGTCACCCTCAACTTCAACGCGTTTCCAGAGAAAACCAAGCTGAAAGATGATGGAAGCAACTATGCGGACTGGGTCCGTAGCTTGAGGATCATCCTCATAGCTTCCAAGAGATTGTATGTCCTTGATGCACCGCTAGGTGACCCACCCATTTTCCCAGCAGACCAAGACATTACGAACACTTGGCAGTCGCACTCGATGATTACTCCCTTGTTCAGTGCAGCATGCTTTACAGTTTAGAACCGGGGCTCCAAAAGCGTTTTGAGCAACACGAAGCATATGATATGTTCCAAGAGCTGAAACTGGTTTTCCATGCTCATGCCCGGGTCGAGAGATATGACGTCTTCGACAAGTTCTTCAGCTCTAAGATGGAGGAGTATAGCTCTGTCAGTGAGCACATACTCAAGATGTCTGGGTTGCACAACCGCCTGACTCGGCTCGGAGTTAATCTCCCGGATGACTCGGTCATTGACCGAATCCTCTAGTCACTTCCACCTAGCTACAAGAGCTTTGTGATGAACTACAACATGCAGGGTATGGAGAAGTCCATTCCTGAGTTGTACTCGATGCTGAAATCAGCGGAGGTCGAGATCAAAAAGGAGCATCAAGTGTTGATGGTGAATAAGACCACTAGTTTCAAGAAAGGCAAGGGTAAGAAGAACTTCAAGAAGGACGGCAAAACTGTTGCCGCACCCAGTAAGCAAGTTGCCGGGAAGAAGAACAAGAATGGACCCAAGCCTGAGACTGAGTGCTTTTATTGCAAGGGTACCGGTCACTGGAAGCGGAACTGCCCCAAGTACTTAGAGGATAAGAAGGCCGGCAACGTTAAAGGTATATGTGATATACTTGTTATTGATGTGTACCTAACCAGCGCTCGTAGTAGTCTCTGGGTATTTGATATCGGTGTAGTTGCTCACATTTGTAACTCCAAGCAGGAGCTGCGGAATAAGCGAAGGCTGGCAAAGGACGAGGTGACGATGCGCGTCGGGAATGGTTCCAAGGTCGATGTGATCGCCGTCGGCACGCTACCTCTACATCTACCTTCGGGATTAGTGTTAAACCTCAATAATTGTTATTTAGTACCAGCTTTGAGCATGAACATTGTATCTGGATCACGTTTGACGCGAGATGGCTACTCATTTAAATCTGAGAATAATGGTTGTTCTATTTATATGAGAGAAATGTTTTATGGTCATGCCCCGCTGTCCAATGGTTTATTTTTGATGAATCTCGAACGTGATGTTACACATGTCCATAGTGTGAGTACCAAAAAGTGTAAGGTTGATAACGATAGTCCCACTTACATGTGGCATTGCCGCCTTGGTCATATTGGTGTCAAACGCATGAAGAAGCTCCATGCTGATGCACTTTTGGAGTCTCTTGATTTTGAATCATTTGACACGTGCGAACCATGCCTCATGGGCAAGATGACCAAGACTCCGTTCTCCAAAACAATGGAGCGAGCAACTGACTTGTTGGAAATAATACATACCGATGTATGCGGTCCAATGAGCATCGAGGCTCGCGGTGGCTATTGTATGTTCTCACCCTCACTGTTGACTTGAGCAAATATGGGTATGTCTACTTAATGAAACATAAGTCTGAAACCTTTGAAAGGTTCAAGGAATTTCAGAGTGAGTTAGAGAATCAACGTGACAGGAAAATAAAGTGCCTACGATCTGATCATGGCGGAGAATATTTAAGTCATGAGTTTGGCACGCACCTATGGAAATGTGGAATTGTTTCACAACTCACGCCGCCTGGCACACCTCAGCGAAATGGTGTGTCTGAACATTGTAATCGCACTCTATTGGATATGGTGCGATCTATGATGTCTCTTACCGACTTACCGCTATCATTTTGGGGATATGCATTACTGACTGCCGCATTCACTTTAAATAGGGCACCATCGAAATCCTTTGAGACGACACCGTATGAATTATGGTTTGGAAAAAAACTAAGATGTCATTTCTAAAAGTTTGGGGATGCGATGCTTATGTGAAGAAACTTCAACCTGAGAAGCTCGAACCCAAAGCGGAAAAGTGTGTCTTCATAGGATATCCGAAAGAGACTATTGGGTATACCTTCTACCTCAGATCCGAGGGCAAAGTATTTGTTGCCAAGAATGGATCCTTTCTCGAGAAAGAGTTTCTCTCGAAAGAAGTAAGTGGGAGGAAAATATAACTTGATGAGGTAATTGTACCTCCACTCGAACCGGAGAGTAGCACAACACAGGAAGTTGTTTCTGTGGAGCCTACACCGGCTGGAGAGGAAGTTAATTATGATGATCATTAAACTTCAGATCAAGTTACTATTGAACGTCGAAGGTCCACCAGGACACGTTTCGCACCAGAGTGGTACGGCAACCCTGTCCTGGAGATCATGTTGTTGGACAACAGTGAACCTTCGAACTATGAAGAAGCAATGGCGGGCCCGGATTCCAACAAATGGCTTGACGCCATGAAATCCGAGATAGGATCCATGTATGAGAACAAAGTATGGACCTTGGTGGACTTGCCTGATGATAAGCGAGCCATTGAAAATAAATGGATCTTTAAGAAGAAGACTGACGCGGATGGTAATGTAACCGTCTATAAGGCTCGGCTTGTCGCTAAGGGTTATCGACAAGTTCAAGGAATTGACTACGATGAGACTTTCTCACCCGTAGCGATGCTGAAGTCTGTCCAAATCATGTTAGCAATTGCCGCATTTTATGATTATGAGATCTGGCAAATGGACGTCAAAATGGCATTACTTAATGGCTTCCTCAAGGAAGAACTGTATATGATGCAGCCGGAAGGTTTTGTCGATCCTAAAGATGCTAAAAAAGTATGCAAGCTCTAGCGCTCCATCTATGGGCTGGTGCAAGCATCTCAGAGTTGGAACATTCGCTTTAATGAGGTGATTAAAGCGTTTGGGTTTGTACAGGTTTATGGAGAACCCTGTATTTACAAGAAAGTGAGTGGGAGCTCTGTAGCATTTCTCATATTATATGTGGATGACATACTGATAATGGGAAATGATATAGAACTCTTGGAAAGTGTAAAGGCCTACTTGAATAAGTGTTTTTCAATGAAGGACCTTGGAGAAGCTGCTTACATATTAGGTATTAAGATCTATATAGATAGATCGAGACGCCTCATAGGTCTTTCACAAAGCACACCTTGAAAATATATTGAAGAAGTTCATATGGATCAGTCCAAGAAGGGGTTCTTGCCTGTGTTACAGGGTGTGAGATTGAGTACGACTCAATGCCCGACCACGGCAAAAGATAGAGAAGAGATGAGTGTCATCCCCTATGCTTCAGCCATAGGCTCTATTATGTATGCCATGCTGTGTACCAGACCTGATGTGAACCTTGCCATAAGTTTGGTAGGGAGGTACCAAAGTGATCCCGGAGCAAAACACTGGATAGCGGTCAAGAATATCCTGAAGTACCTGAAAAGGACAAAGGACATGTTTCTCATGTATGGAGGTGCCGAAGAGCTCGTCGTAAAGGGTTACGTTGATGCTAGCTTCGACACAGATCCGGACGACTTCAAGTCGCAAACCGGATACGTGTATATTTTGAACGGAGGGGCAGTCAGCTGGTGCAGCAGCAAGCAAAGCGTCATGGCGGCATCTACATGTGAAGCGGAGTACATAGCTGCTTCCAAAGCAGCAAAGGAAGGAGTCTGGATGAAGGAGTTCATCACCGACCTAGGAGTGATTCCCAATGCATCGGGCCCGATGACTCTATTTTGTGACAACACTGGAGTTATTGCCCTTGCGAAGGAGCCCAGGTTTCACAAGAAGACAAGACACATTAAGTGCCGCTTCAACTCCATCCGTGATTACATTCAGGAGGGAGATATAGATATTTGTAAAGTACATACGGATCTGAATGGCGCAGATCTGTTGACTAAACCTCTCTCACGAGCAAAACATGATCAACACCAGAATGCTATGGGTGTTCGATTCATCACAATGTAACTAGATTATTGACTCTAGTGCAAGTGGGAGATTGTTGGAAATATGCCCTAGAGGCAATAATAAAATGGTTATTATTGTATTTCCTTGTTCATGATAATTGTCTATTGTTCATGCTACAATTGTGTTACAGGAAACCGTAATGCATGTGTGAATACATAAACCACAACATGTCCCTAGTGAGCGTCTAGTTGGCTAGCTTGTTGATCAATAGATGGTCACGGTTTCATGACCATGGACATTGGATGTCATTGATAACGGGATCACATCACTAGGAGAATGATGTGATGGACAAGACCCAATCCTAAGCATAGCACAAGATCGTGTAGTTCGTCTACTAAAGATTTTCAATGTCAAGTATCGTTTCCTTAGACCATGAGATTGTGCAACTCCCAGATACCGTAGGAATGCTTTGGGTGTGCCAAACATCACAATGTAACTGGGTGGCTACAAAGGTGCACTACGGGTATCTCCGAAAGTGTCTGTTGGGTTGGCACGAATCGAGACTGGGATTTGTCACTCCGTGTGACGAAGAGGTATCTCTGGGCCCACTCGGTAAGACATCAGCATAATGAGCTCAATCTGACTAAGGAGTTAGCCACGGGATGATGTATTATGGAACGAGTAAAGAGACTTGCCGGTAACGAGATTGAACAAGGTATAGAGATACCGACGATCGAATCTCGGGCAAGTATCATACCGATAGACAAAGGGAATTGAATACGGGATTGATTGAATCCCCGACATCGTGGTTCATCCGATGAGATCATCGTGGAGCATGTGGGAGCCAACATGGGTATCCAGATCCCGCTGTTGGTTATTGACCGGAGAGGTGTCTCGGTCATGTCTACGTGTCTCCCGAACCCGTAGGGTCTACACACTTAAGGTTCGATGACGCTAGGGTTATAGGGAAATAGTGTACGTGGTTACCGAAGGTCGATCGGAGTCCCAGATGTGATCCCGAACGTCATGAGGAGTTCCGGAATGGTCTGGAGACAAAGATTGATATATAGGTTGTGAGGATTTAGCCACCGGAAGAGTTTCAGGAATTACCGGTAACGTATCGGGACCACCGAAAGGGTTCCGGGGGTCCACCAAGTGGGCCACCATCCCCGAAGGGCTGCATGCGCCGAAGGTGGAGGGAACCAGCCCCTAGGTGGGCTGGTGCGCCCCTCCCACCAGGCCCAAGGCACATCAAGGAGAGAGGGAGGGGAACCCTAGACCCAGATGGGCCTAAGGCCCACTAGGGTTGCGCCCTCCCCCTCTCCCCTCTCTGGCCGTCGGCCAAGCCCCATCTAGGGATGTCGCACCCTATAGGGTGGGAACCCTAGATGGGGTGCCTCCTCCTCCCTCTCCCCTATATATATGTGAGGTTTTGGGGCTGCCCAACACACGGTTTTCTTCCTCTCTCGGCGCAGCCCTACTCCTCCCTCTCCTCGTTCTCCGTAGCGCTTCGCGAAGCCCTGTCGGAGACCACGCAGCTCCACCGTCACCACGCCATCATGCTGCCGGAGCTCTTCCCCAACCTCTCCTTCCTCCTTGCTGGATCAAGGCGTAGGAGACGTCACCGGGCTGCACGTGTGTTGAACGCAGAGGCGCCGTTGTTCGACACTGAGATCGGAGTCCACCGCGATCTGAATTGCTACGAGTACGACTCCACCAACCGCGTTCTTGTAACTCTTCCGCTTAGCGATCTTCAAAGGTATGAAGATGCAATCTCTCCCCACTCGTTGCTGGTTTCTCCATAGATAGATCTTGGTGACACGTAGGAATTTTTTTGATTTACTACTACGTCTCCCAACACCAGCACCCTATCACCACCATTGCGAGGCCCCTCTATGCCTACATACTTCCCGGGAACGCCCTGTGCTCAAGCACAACGGTGGCCGACGCTCCCCTTCGCAACCACCCATATCGTCGCCACCTCGTCCCTTCCCGACAGGCACATGACACCCACGTGGATACAGCTCATTGTTTCGAGCCCACCAGTGCCCAGGTCGCCGGGAACGGTGGCCGGAAGCACTAGCAATCCTCGTTTGGGACCTCCCGTGTCTCCATCGGCAGGAGGAGGAAGATGAACCGGCCAGGCAGGCCCTCCCTCTCAGCGTCCAACCGCCCGAGGCCGGCGTTAAGTGGAGACAGCTCGTGCCGTATTCCGCCTCCCCCTTGACCCACATCCACCAAAACCTCCTTGGTTATTTTTGTTATGACTAGAGATGTCCAAGAAAAATAAAACTCCTATTTGTAGAGCACTTTTATTTTCTTCTTGTTGTGTTGCTTATTGCGGTTGTTTCCTGCGATAGTTGACGAAATAGACGGAGTGATCGGAGTGGACAAGAAGCATGTGAAGACCTCAAGGACGTTACTAAGCCAGGCAAGCAGCTCTTTGACCATGACTATGAACCCTTTTATTTGCATGGCATATAGCACTTATTTCCGTGATGTTGATCATGTTGATGTGGTGGCTACTTCATTGGGATGCCTCCGATACTTTCCCGTTAACACTTGCATCGCACATGACCCTACCTCTTTATGAGGGTTATGCGGGTGGGTGTAGATAGGTTTGCTTAGTAGTTGCTACGCAAATGGGATGGGTATATGCATGGTAATGGAAACAAAATGATTTCAAAGAGTTTTCGAAAACCCCGTCGGGTGCCACTAAAACCCGAGGGAGATGATGTTGAGTTAGGTAACCACTTGAGAAATAAGTGGTGTATCGGAGCAAGTGAGTGTGTGTGTTTTCGAAAACGGTGGGTTTAAGATTTGTCGACCGTCCCAACCTTACATGTGCGACCACGATACCCATTATGGGATGGGGCTTTGTTGATTACTATGGTTGGTGCTAGCAGGGAGCCCGCATTACCAGTGGCGAGAGTGAAGTGGTCACTCTCGAGACGGGGTCATCCCGGAGTGGAAGGCCTTGCGCTGTCTTTACAGGCACCGGGCACACCGTTGTGTGCCCTCATGGATGATACGTGTGATATATATCATGAGGGATGGTACCAACGAGTGGACTCTTTGTTTAGTATCACCATGGGAAATGCATTGTTCGGGTGCTTACCTCGGGTATGTAATATACCGCGAGTCGTGGATGACACGGAAGTTCCCCCGGTCTTGTGGGTAAAGCGTGCAACCTTTGCAGAGTGTAAAACTAGTCGAATAGCCATGTCCAGGGTCAAGGACAGTTGGGTGGTGTTGCTTAAGCCACGTCCAGATGTTTTCGCAACCTTGGTGTGTGTATGTGTGCGGAGGACACAAGGATGATACTTGAGATAAGACTGATGACTTGATGTGATGAACGAACATGAGATGTCCAACTCCTGCTTATGATGATATACGTAACTTGTTTATATGGACATCTGCCAACTGTTGATGCATGCTTACACAAGTTATTTGATCATGTCATTGCATTAAAAATTAGCTTTATGCAAAATTACCTATTAGTGCTATATCATGCATTGTTATTGCCTTGTTTCAAATATGGGTTGCTTGCGAGTACATTCAAATTACTCATTGGCTTGCCACTGGTTATTTAATTGACCAGGCATTAAAGAGCAGGAGTATAGTGAAGAGTTCGTTGGTGATGAACATGCGAACTAGGACGCTTCCCAGTCAGAATGTCTGTAGGTTTAAGGCAGATGACATGGGTTCACGCTTTCGATCAAGATTTCCGCTGCTTGTTATGTTTAAGTGTTTGGCCCTTTATGGCCCTATCTATGTAAGACTTGACCTCCATGGTCTTTATTTGTGTAAGACGGTATGTAAGGATGTAAGAGTTTTGTTATTCAGCTTTTGTGTGTTCAATGAGCATTGATCTCTGCGATCACTGTACACGTGCATTCGGTGATCACGATTTATGTGTCGGGGTCCCCACAGGCGGGACAGCTATTTGAGGCAAAGTGGTAGAGGGAGTGGCAGAGGAGCGGAGACAGTGGGGGACGGCCTGATCAGGCACGGCGGGCGACGCCGAGGGAGCGGCGAGCGAATCGGGACGGCAGTGGCTATGTGGCGAGTGACGCCGAGGGAGCGGCGAGCGAATCGGGGCGGCAATGACTGTGTGGCGGGCGAAAGGAGGAAGATGGGAACGAAACTAAAAAGCGGTTGACGATTTTGAGCCTCGAAGATGGTCATCATCGACGGGAGATGTTTTAAAGAATATACTTTGGTATCCACGGTGTACGGTGTGATGCTCCGGATTTCAGATTTTGCGCCTTCATTTTTCTCATCCTGATCCATCAGTCGTTAGACTAGCAATTAGCATGGAAACCTCTCCTTTTCCATCATGTGTTCGCCGTCTCCATGTAACACGTGATTTACCGGTGGCTCCTGAAATTCCTAGTCATGACAATCAGTTCCGGCACCCATGCATGCACCATTACCTCATCAGTTAGCAGTTGGGTATTATTTTTTCCCCGCAAGAAAACACTAGTAGTTGTTAACCTGTTAGGTACTACTCCTACTTAACGGTTCATTTAAAACACTTGTTTGTCTTTGATCAAAATCAAACGGACGACCTATTCAAAGCACATGAGAAGAAGAAAGATTCAAATGTCCGCTCAAGGGAGATGGATAAACTACGCGGAAATGGAGACTAGTCAAGTGATCAGTTAGCAACCACGTGCATGCGGCAAAGATTTGCTTGCTGGATTAGTTAATGCCTTGTGGTCCTGTCGATACGATGCTCGATGGCTTTCTGGGTTCGTTAACGATATCCAGCAAAAAAGATTAGTACTATTATAACTAATCGGTTTGTTGAGCATGCATGGTCGCCTCCTGTTCGGGCAAAGGTGATGGGGACATTTGCCGGACTGCTTGCCTGCCTGGCCTTGTGTGGCTCTCGATGTCTCTCCCGTGGTTCTGCCACGCGCTAGGATGATGATAGAGGGGAAAGAAGTTGCAACGAATTCTTGGGAAACCTGCATTCCCTTAATTAGTTGCAGTGAACACAGATGATCATCGTTGATCGGATTTAATGGATTGTTAAGATTATCAGTAGGAGTATCTCAGCACAGCTCGTGCTTTTTTTGCCGGCTAACTTTAAACTAAAAGTAAATCAACCCATGATTTTATTAGTAAAAGACTGTAGGCAATTATTATGGATAAATATGTAGAAATCTTGATGTTCGAAGGGATAGGACTAATGTTCCGCGATTACGGGGGAGCAATGGCTCCAGCTGGGAGTCCTCATAAGTCATATCTCTGTCCATGTCGAACATAGCCATGTTTATCTGAAACAGTAACCAAACCGAAATCAGTGAGAAATTATGATTCAGATAGCAACAGTCACATGGCAAATTCATTCTTTGGTTCCCGGTTGCAGACGAAGTCATTGCGACTTACTTGCAAAAAAAAATTAAATATGACTTGCATTTTATATTTAGATGACTAAAATAGATTTGGCAAATGATTTAGATGATCTGGCGTGTTAAAAATCAGTCGACTGAGATTTAACCAAGTCTGAGTCGACCATGCAACATTTTTTGCCATCGTTTGCAACATATTTCCTACCGGTTGCAACATTCGTCTAGTTGGTTGAAGCATGTAATCCCTCAGCGGTTGTAGCACGTCATCTCACCGGTTGCAACATTTTTCATTGACGGTTGTAGCATTTTAGTTAGAACGGTTGTAGCATATATTGTTGTTGCTTACAATACCATCGCAACATTTTTTGTCGCCGTTTGTAGCATCCAGCCATGCCGCTTGTAGGAAAAAAAACACGCTAACGTCACTCGACTAGGACTTAACGAAGTCTCAGTCGACTGAGTTCTAGACACACCCTTAGACGATTGGTACCTCAGAACAACTCGTGCTTTTATTAATAAAAAGGTTGTTCATAAGTATAGCTAAAGATAAAGATATATTCGTTATACTTCATGAGGTGACCAAACAACACCAATGCAAATAAAACCTTGATGCTCTAGTTTTTCGCGATTATGGGGAGCAATGGCTTCCATGAATTCCCTTGTCTTTGTCCATATCTAAAATAGTAGTGTTTATCTGAAATAGAGATGAAATCGATATCAAAGAAATTCAGCTAGTAACACAATCACATGGCAAATTAATTCTTTGGTCCCCGACTTTAGACGGAGTTATGAATGAGGTCATCACATATGTAAGAGGTTTATCAACCATTTATTGAGAGAGTGATGTTTTTGACATTTAGTCAATAGGTGCTCTCTTATTCTTTGTACCATGTTGCCAAGAACATTAGAACCAAATTTCTACTGAAATAATTGTCGGTAAATATAGATAAAAATATGGTACTATGCATTATACTACATAATGAGGACCAAACAAGGCCAATGAAAATAAAATATTGATGCCCATGGGGATATGTATGAAAGACAAGACCTAGTTCACTTGGTTAAAGGAGTGGATGTACGATCCAATTTTCCGGATTCGAGTCCTCACATATGCAAATTTGGGTTCTTATTCTTTCGAAAAGCAAACATCGCTGTTGGGACTTCCTCTACGGCATTCCTTTCAAAAGAAAAGAGAATAGGCAGTTGTTCCGCGATTGTGGGGAAACTATGGCTCCTGTGAGTCCCCGTGTCTAGAACTCTAGATCCATATGCTAGTACGAAATAGTCATGTTTATCCGAAACATAAATGAAACCGAATCAAGCAAAACCTATTATTCGGATGGCCGTAGAATCCATCACAGGGCCAATTAATTCCATGGTCCCCAACTGCACATGGAGTTTTTTTGTCACACCTGCAGGAAAGAAAAACCGCCAAGCCAAGTAGGACTTATGTTTATCTACAACAGATATCAACAAAACCAAATAAAACTTTCTACTATTCCGGTAGGAACCACGCAACCACGTGGCCAGCCAATCCCTCCGGCCCCCAATCACAGAAGGAGTTTTTCACACACTTGCAGAGAACACACACAAGAAAGGGACGTCTAATCCAGTGCCCAGCGTGAACTTTCCTCGGGCGACAGGCGAGGCAAGAGGTCAAATCTGAATTCCGAAGAATCCAACCCTGGCCTCACGAGCTCCAGCTATTTTCTCCACATTTTCCTTGAGCAAATTGAAGATGACAAGAACATAATTCAGTCAGGACCGCTAATCAGTCTTTGGCGAGATGCAACGGGTTATTTTCATGCCAGGTTTCGCTTGTACCTTCCAAAGATGCCGAGTTCGAGGCCACATTTTCCTGCTGGGAATTGAGCAAAGGCCCGTGGAAATAGGGTATGGGCATGAGGTTCAGTGGTTCGAGAATTTGTAGTCTTTGGCTGGTTTTGGAGGTTGTGGACGTGGATGCGGAGCACTCGACGATATTTTTCGTTAGGCTGAAGAATGTTGCTCCAGTGCAAGCTGGGGAAGTCTACTGTCTACATGAGCTGAGAGTGTAAGCTTAGTTCAGTGCCAGAGTGGATGTTTTTCAGAGCAACAGGGACCGGTTCTCCCTGGTTTCATGCAAACGAAACCAATGTTCAAACGCAAGATCTAGGCCAGCCGACGGCCATGACACGAGAAAGTAGGAGCTAAATAGCCGACGATCGTTCTCAGGAAAGGCACCTGTGGCGAATGAAACATTCGTTGTGAGAATTCGTTGGGGGATGTCCATTCCAGCGAACCGCCGATGTAGTGCGATTCTAGCCCCACCTGTAAATTTTGCCCATCAAACGTCCGCGAAAACATCCGGACACATCCACGAACAGTGATAGGACAGGACTTACACTTCATCATTTGCAATCATATACCCAGCAAACGCATGCATATCGATCATCATGTATACGTTGGACCAATGAGGCTTTTAAAAAACACAAATAAATTTATCATATTTTTACATTCATATTGGCCCAGCGGGTTTTGTATATTTTGGTCCCACCTCGTCGCAAGAGAAGCTAATCAACCGGCATAAATAGCCGGGTCGTTCAAAAACAATAAGCTTCAGTTATCATTATACTTTATGAAACAGATGGACTATTACTATGAATCTGAAGATTCATAGTCATTCTATCTCCTTAACAAACGAAACATTCATGTTTGCATAACTCTTTTAAATCACAAAATAAAATTTCATTTATTGCAGTTGGGCTATCAACGTATATGACTATGATAAACTTAACATTTAATAAATAATCATCAGTTGATAAAATGCACTAGGGTCAGTCACATGGCCTATCCGGCGCGCGCCAGAGCACAAACATGCAAGGCCAGCTTGCCCTTCCATCGTTAAAAGAACGAGACCATCCAGGAAAATAGTCGGGCTATAGTCTTTTTTGCAACAAAAAAGAAAGAGAAAATGTTCATGGGCTACTTTTGGTCGACTGTAAGCATATTATTATGTAATCAATAAAGCTCCCTCGCTCATCAAGAGAAAATGTTATCCAAATGATAACGTGTGGCAGTTTTGCAACTCGTCCACACGCGTGGATTGTCGTCCAGTTGAGTATGCACGAATCTTGACACAATCTGGCAGACTTTGTATGCCACGTAGGAAGGGGCTGGTGTGTGGACGTTTAACAGTTCGCCCGGATGCCTGTTTCTCGCACGGAGAGGTCGCGGTTGCCAAGCCGACGTGCGGTGGAACTGCCATCGCGCCCGCACGCCGTGCACGGCTCCTCTTCATCCCCTCTCCCACCTGCTCTTCCCCTCCCGCGCACTGCAGTTTCCCCACCCTGCCGGCTTCTCTTCCCATTCCCCCACACCAACACCCCCATTCGAGAGCAACGTAAAGTTCTAGGCGGAGCAAAGGAGAGGGGGCGATGGCGGCGGAAGAGTCGTGGGTCTTCGTGGCCGTCGCTAGTGCTCAGGCAACCGAAGCGTCCCCGCCGGAGCAGTCACCGCGCATAGGTAAGGTATCAGCGCTTCTACTGGTCCCAATTTGCCTCCTCTCTTCCTTGTTCATCTGATGCTCGAATCCTTCGAGATTCGGGTGGATTTCAGGGCGCTCGAGTGCTCCCTGTCGGCGGAGGAGTCGCGGGTGTGCCATTAGGCCTGCATTACCTAGTTTTGTTGCCGCCGCGGTGGAAGTCACGCCGGCAAGGCTCGCCCGCTCCGTGTCGATGCATTCTCTGTTTTCAGAGAATAGACGTCTTCTGGTCTAGATTGCAGGGTTTCTGCTGTTTTTTCTTAGTTTGATGGTCTCGTAGGCAATGATTCTCAGTTTTTAGGGGTGATGTTGCGATCGAAATCCAGGCCTGAGAATAAGGTATGAACCCTAGATTTATTTTTGCCATGTTGTTATCTGTATTTCGTTTTGTAGGTTAATGGTAGTTGGGTGTTCCATGAAACTGACTTATTTGCCATGTTATTTTGTGCAAACATGGCAACTCAAATCTACTAGTTTAGCTACAATTTGCCCCTCTGTTTATTTCGTAGGTGGCAACTACCTATTTGAACCCAAATTGTCAGTTGTCATGTTTCTAGAGTGATTCAAGGGGTCAATTTACCTACTGTGCTTTTAACCACATGACAACTACCTGTTTTACACCAAGACTTTATTTGCCATGTTGTTTTGTGCAAACATGGCAACCTGAATCTATTGGTTCATCTACAATTTGCCACTTTGTTTATTTAGTAGGTGGCAACTGCCTACTGAATCCAAACTGTTAGTTGCCATGTTTCTGCAGTGATTTAGGGGGTCAATTACCTATTGTTCCTTCGCATGTATGCGTATTCTTGCAATAGTGGTAACAAAACTATGTAATCATATATGTTAGTTACAGCTGCCAATACATGTAAGTGCCCCTTTTAAAACATGGCAAATATAGCCTAGCATGCATGGCATATCTAGTCCATCATGCATGGCAACTGCAGTTTATAAGTCTAGGCAACTACACCTGTCCAGCATGCCAAACTGCAGATGGCCAACCATGGGAGTTGCGGTTGACATGAGATGGCAAGTACAGCTGAGCAGACATGGCAAATCCAGTAAAACAACAATGGCATCTGTATACATGGCAATTGAGTCACACAGTGCCATGGGTTTACTAATACCTTGATTTGTCACTTGTGTCAATTATAATTGGTGCCCTGCATCTGCATTACCAATAGCTCCCTATGGTGCAGTTTGCCATGGGATTCCTGGTGGTGCGGTTGTATCGTAATAACCTGTGAACATGTCTAATGTAAAACGTAAGATGGATTGCCAATTTCCATTTCCACAAACAAGCCAAATCTGATTTTTTTTCCTTTCACACATCCTTACCCATGTGTGTGTATTGTTGTAGTAGTGGTAGCAATGGACCTGCTGAAATGAGTTCGTTGTACTCCAACGCATCCCAAGGGGCGCTTGTGGCTGTCCCAAAAACCAATGATTAGTCCCGCCTCCAGGATTCATTTGGGTTCCCACCTTGTTTTTCAACTCCTGTACAATGATTTTGTTGTTTGAACTATGAGAGAAATGGCAATCTTATTGCATGATTGGCATACACCCCTAGCATGGCACGACAAGTAGAACATTGTAGTTGTGCATCTTTTTTGATAATGCATGCATCTGAATACTTCTTCTACAATCTGGATGGCAACTATCATGGTAAATTGGTGGCAAATAACTCTTTAACAAGGCGGCAACTAGCAGTGAAGTTGGGCGGCAACTATTTTCTTCCAGCTCCCTCACGAATTACTTTGTTGTGCCCTACTCCACCCCATATCCACATCTTTTTTTCCACACACCCTCTGATCCTTGGTGTGTTTGGTCTAACTTTCTAGCAGTTCAATTTGATGGCAACCCCAAAATTCCAAAATTATAGACCAATCTAGGACACATGACGGCAACTTTGCTGATTTCGGATGGGAGAGGAGAACCGCCGGATCCTTGAGGTTTGGATATATGTGGCAAAAGTCTACCTAATGCAGCACTAGGGTTCCTCTATAGTGGTTGCGGACGCGTGATGGCAATTTAGATGACAATTTCAGGGGAGGAGAGAGTAGAATGGTCGGATCCATACATGTTGCTTACCTTTGTGGATTTCTTTGCCGTGTTCTTCGTCCAGCAAGCGCTAGAGTTGTTCTAGTATCGTTGCCATGGCAATTTTAGTGACCCAGATGTAGGAGGCAGGGGAAGATTTCAGATCAGGAGGTAGGAGACGGCTGACGGTGGTCGATGGATGCTCTGGCTTGCGAGGGGGAGGAGGACGATGGCTGAGGGGGATTTTGGTTGTGCGGGCCGAGGGTGGGAAGCCCGGACGTGCGGGCCGTGCGATGACAAGTCCGGATGTGCGGGCGATCGACCGGAACACCGGACGTGCGGGCTATGAGGTGAGACGTCTGGACGTGCACACATGCGGGCAGGTCGATGCCACACGGAACGTGCGGCAGATACCGCTACATGGCACACGTGTACCAGGTATCGCGATCCGAATGTTACTGGATTGGATAAACTTAAGATCAACCGGTTACCCGTCAAATCGGCTGAAAAATCCTTATTTTAGAGTGGCGGGCCTAACAATTGTACTCCCGTCATTCCCTTATACAAGGCCACAAACTCATATTACAGGTACCAAGGCAAAATTTAATGACCGCTTGAAAAGTAAAGTTTTCATCTCGTTAACAGGAATCATTAATACGTCACATGCATGCAACGAATGAATGAGAAGGAAATAACTAAGTGTCAATATGAATACATGCATGCAAGTATTAAACAAGTTGCTAGTACGAGGAAACATCATTGATATTTACCTCGATTACTGTTTGTGACTTTATATAAATGCAAAATGTATTTTTCATAGTAGCATTGTATAAGGAAATGGAGGGAGTACTCAATATTTAATGGTCGTTGAAAATTTGCACATGTAGGTCAAGTTCAGCACAACATTTTCCATATAAATATCGGCCTAACAGTTTCCCTTTTTCATTACTTTTCACCTACGTTTTTTTTAGAAGAGGTCTAGATATGTTTCTGTTTTGAATCCAGATCAATTTATCTCTTCACGAAATATGTGAACTTTTTATACAACCAAAAGACATCTAAATTTCGTAGATGTGCGGTGAAGAACCAACAACCGGAGGCATTCTTGCCTCTGCCTCAGTCAAGGCCCCTGCCCTTGTGATGTCAGTTAACAAGTCACATTGACAGGGATATGAACTGACATGGAGATGCCGGTACCAAATTGCCACAAGCATCCAACGGTTGCTGCTGCGCAGAAGCTTCACATGAACATCTGCCAGGCCGGCTCCAGTCACTCGTCTTGACCGGATTTTTGTCTCAAAATATATTTGTTGACCAGATTATCCCACCTGGTGCACTATAAATACCATGGCCACCCACGTCTCTCCACCTCATCCCATCACCTGCGCCTGCTTCTTACATCCACACAGCAGACAGCACCTCCCGAGTCTGAACTCTGAAACTCTGAAAAGCTCATCGTCGCCATGGTTGTTCCGGTTATCGACTTCTCCAAGCTCGACGGCGCCGAGAGGGCCGAGACCATGGCGCAGATCGCCGACGGCTGCGAGAACTGGGGCTTCTTCCAGCTGGTGAACCACGGCATCCCGCTGGAGCTTCTTGACCGCGTCAAGAAGGTGTGCTCCGAGAGCTACCGCCTCCGCGAGGCGGCGTTCCGGTCGTCCGAGCCCGTGCAGACGCTGGACAGGCTCGTGGAGGCGGAGCGCCGCGGCGAGGCGGTGGCGCCGGTGGACGACATGGACTGGGAGGACATCTTCTACCTCCACGACGACAACCAGTGGCCCTCCGACCCGCCGGCCTTCAAGGAGACCATGCGGGAGTACCGCGCCGAGCTCAAGAAGCTCGCGGAGCGGGTCATGGAGGCCATGGACGAGAACCTCGGCCTGGACAAGGGCCGCATGAAGGCGGCCTTCACCGGGGACGGTCTCCACGCGCCATTCTTCGGCACCAAGGTCAGCCACTACCCGCCGTGCCCGCGCCCGGACCTCATCACCGGGCTCCGCGCGCACACCGACGCCGGCGGCGTCATCCTGCTGTTCCAGGACGACAAGGTCGGCGGCCTTGAGGTGCTCAAGGACGGCGAGTGGCTGGACGTGCAGCCGCTCGCCGACGCCATCGTCGTCAACACCGGCGACCAGGTGGAGGTGCTCAGCAACGGCCGCTACCGCAGCGCGTGGCACCGCGTCCTGCCCATGCGCAACGGCAACCGCCGCTCCATCGCCTCCTTCTACAACCCGGCCTTCGAGGCGGCCATCTCGCCGGCGGTGGACGAAGGCGGCGCTGCCGCGTACCCGGACTACGTGTTCGGGGATTACATGGACGTGTACAACAAGCAGAAGTTCGAGGCCAAGGAGCCACGATTCGAAGCTGTCAAGGCGCCAAAGGCAGCTTAAGATGAATCAAGGAGATTAAAGAAACATATTTATTTATTATTTGGATCTAAACCCTTGTATTTGATCTAAATATCGACCATCCTACTAGAAAAAAAATCCAATGTTTAATGAGACTGGGAATACATGTGCATCCATTTTGGGGCTCATCATATTCATAAGTGCATTTTTGTGATAAATAGCGACAAGATTTGTACTACTCACTACTCTTTGTGTCTGGTAAATGCAATCGTTTTGTGCGTGAGAATACTTCCTTTTTGTTTGAATTATGGAGTTAGCGGCTAGATTTATCGTCATGGCATCAAAGGCAGCTTATGCTTCAAACGATGGCGATCAATGAGAAATTGTTTATTATTTGGATATCGTGCGATAATATCCAGTTGGTGACTTTTTTTTGGAACATACATGTTGATGTCATCATATATGCTTTCCATATCTGTTAATCCTAAAATACTTCATAGCTCAAACCTGCGGTCTCGTGCATAATCCAGCTTCATTATTAAATTATTTTAAACTATTTATTCGCGTGAAAACACATTTATGCTTCACTTTTTAGGAAGCATATTTGGACTTTTGCATGGAAGGTAATCGTGTTTCACGCTCCTCGCACACAAACCCCCTTAAAAAACAGGACAACCAAAAAACAAAAACTCAAACAACCATTCCGATGGGGCAACCTCCAGCACGTGACACGTGGCGTCGCTGAGGTCCTCCTGTCCTACAAAAGCACCCCCTCCCCCCCACACGCGCGCGCGTGGGGACCTTTTGACAATGGATCTAGCTAGAGAATACTAAAAAGTGTCGATATTGGGTTTAGGAGAAAACACCTTTCAAGGTAAAATGAGTAAACCCAATCATCCTTCGGGTTGGGCTTGACAAAGCCTGGTGTCAAAATTCCAAGCCCGAGCCCGGCCCGAAACACATGAAGAGTGTCTTTTTTGATTAAAATAATTATATTCGAGCTATTAAAATAATATAATATACCTATATTTTAAATAAATTATATATTTAATGCCATTTCGGGCTTATTTTGGGTTTTTGGGCCGGGCTTCAGACAAGAAATTGGAGCCCGAACCCGGCACGGATGCCGGGCTTCGGGCTCGGGCCTTCAGGCCGGGTAGTCCATGAACAGGTCTAGGTTTCTCTAGGGAAAGAAGTTGAAATGAGGTAGTTGATGCTTTCTTGTAGAAAACTAACATTGGCACCTGGTTTTGTTTTTTGGTCCATCTAAGACTCGTCTTGATGAGAATTAACTATTGCACATGTAAAACTGACATCAACCTTTTTTTTCTTCCCCGTCTCTCAAGCCTCTTCCTATGTCCCTTCGCTTTTGCACGAGAACTACATCTTGCTAATTGGTCTGCACCTGAAGAAACTCCCTTACGCTACGTTTATGGGCTAACCCATTTGGTAGTTTGCTCGTTTTTTCTCCTCGCTCGCTCAGGAAGATCGTTGTACTGGTTTGGTCCAGGTTTTTTGTGGTTTTCTTTTCTTTCTTTTTGTTCCGGTTTTCATGTTTCTTCATGGTTTTCTTCAAATTTTTCTCTTTTTCTTTACTTTTAACTGGTTTTTGTTGTTTCTTTTCCCTGTTTTCATTGTTTCCTTCTTTCTTTTTTTCTACAATTTCTTACAATTTTCTTTGGGTTTTTTGTCAGTTTTCACTGGCTTTCTTTTTTTCTTCTTTTTCACAAGTTTTCTATTTATTTTTTTATTTATATTTGTTTATTTCTCTATGTTATTGTTTCCATTCATATTTCATTGGTTTCCTTCCGGGGTTTTTGTTTTATTTGTTTCATTTTTCATTTTCACTAGTTTTCTTTGTTTCTCTTTGTTTCCTTGTCGGCTTATTATTGGTTATTTTTTCCTTCAACACATGTCTGCATATTTTTAGAACACAATGTCCATTTTAGTGTACACACTGAATATTTTGTTGATAAACGTTGAACATTAATTAACTACATGAGGTATACTTATTATTAAATACAAGTTTTGAAAAGTTTTTTGAATAAAAGGTCAAAACAATCTAATACATGGTGAATTTATTTAAAGGCGATAAACAAATTCACAAAATTTACATTTTTGTATACATCAAGAACATTTTTTAAAGAAAAAATAATATTTTTCAATTCTATTTTACATATCTACTATTATTTAATGTACAGTTGAAAGTTTTTTGTATACATGAGGAACATATTCTATACACATTTAAAAAATTACATGATCAACATTTTTTCATACAAATTTGTATTTTTTATACATTTTTTATACACGGGGAACTTTTTTGTTACGCATGTATGTTGGGGAATGTTGCATGGGAAAAAAATCTTACGCACACGCAAGATCTATCCATGGTGATGAGCATCTACGAGAGGGATAGTTGATCTACATACCCTTGTAGATCGCTAAGCGGGAAGCGTTAAGAAACGCGGTTGATGTAGTCGAACGTTTTCGCGATCCAAATCACCGAGCGTCCCGTGATCCCATCACGATCCATCTCGCAATCAAATCACGATCTATCCCGCGATCCCATCATGATTCGTCCCGTGATCCAATCACGAATCGTCTCGCGTCTAGATCACGGTCCTTCCGATCTAGCGCCGAACGGACGACACCTCCACGTTCAGCACACGTACGACTCGATGACGATCTCCGCCTTCTTGATCCAGCAAGAGGGAGCGGAGAGGTACATGAGTTCTCCGGCAACACAACGGTGTGGTGGTGGTGGTGGTGAACTAATCTTGCAGGGCTTCGCCTAAGCACCGTAGAACTAATCTAGAGGAAAAACAGATCTAGAAAAAGAAGAGGGCGTCACGTGGAAATTAGGGTTAGCTTTCACCTCTAAATCCTTTAGTATATATAGGAGGGAGGGAGGGGAGGAGGCAGCCTCAAACCCTCAAGAGTTGGCCGAAATTGGAGGTAGAGGAGTACTACTCCAATCCAATTAGGAGTAGGATTCCTCCTTTCCACTTGGAAACTCTTTCCACCTCTCCACCTTTGGATTTTTTTCCTTCTCAAACCTGAGGCTTCGGCCAGCTCACTAGGGGCTGGTTTATCTCCTCCCACAGCCCATGAAGCCCCTTAGGGCGTGACACCCCTCCCGATGGTCCCTTGGTACCCTCCCGGCACTCCCGGTACACTATCGATGAGCCCGAAACTTTTCCGGTGACCAAAACAAGACTTCCTATATATCAATCTTTACCTCCAAACCATTTTGGAGCTCCTCGTGACGTCCAGGGTCTCATCTGGGACTGCGAACAACCTTCGGTCACCACCATACATAACTCTATACTACCGAAATGTCACCGAACCTTAAGTGTGCAGACCCTGCGGGTTCGAGAACTATGTAGACATGATCAAGACACCTCTACGGTCAATAACCAATAGTGGGACCTGGATGCCCATATTGGTTCCTACATATTCTACGAAGATCTTTATCGGTTGAACCTCTTGTTGGGAGACGTAGTAGTAAATCAAAAAAAATCCTACATGTTCACCAAGACCTATCTATGGAGAAACTAGCAACGAGTAAGGGAAGAGTGCATCTTCATACCTTTGAAGATCGCTAAGTGGAAGCGTTACAAGAACACGGTTGGTGGAGTCGTACTCGTAGCGATTCAGATCGCGGTGGACTCCGATCTTAGCGCCGAACAACGGCGCCTCCGCGTTCAACACACGTGCAGCCCGGTGACGTCTTCTACGTCTTGATCCAGCAAAGAGGAAGGAGAAATTGAGGGAGAGCTCCGGAAGCACGACGGCGTGGTGATGGTGGAGCTGCATGGTCTCCGGCAGGGCTTCGCCAAGCACTACGGAGAACGAGGAGAGAGAGGGGTAGGGCTGCGCCGAGAGGGAGAGAGAGTCGTGTCTCAAATAGCCCCAAGGGCACCACTATATATAGGAGGAGGAGGGAGGGTTGCTCCCTAGGGTTTCCACCCTAGGGTTTCCACCCTAGGGTGGTGCGGCAGCCACCAGATTTGATCTGGTGCGGCGGCCAGAGGGAGAGAGGGGTGGGCGGCGTCCTAGGTGGGCCTTAGGCCCATCTGAGCCTAGGGTTTGCCCCCCCCCCTCTCTTCCCTTGCCGCGCCTTGGGCCCTTGTGGGGGGCGCACCAACCCACCTAGCGGCTGGTTCCCTCCCACTTGTGGCCCATGAAGCCCTCTGGGGCCGGTGGCCCCACTTGGTGTACCCCCGAAACCCTTCCGGTGGTCCCGGTACGTTACCGGTGACGCCCGAAACATTTCCGGTAACCAAAACCTCACTTCATATATATCAATCTTTGTCTCCGGACCATTCTGGAACTCCTCTTGACATCCGGGATCTCATCCGGGACTCCGAACTACCTTTGGTAACCACGCACACTATTTCCCTATAACCCTAGCATCATCAAACCTTAAGTGTGTAGACCCTACGGGTTCGGGAGGCACGTAGACATGACCGAGACACCTCTCCGGTCAATAACCAACAGCGGGATCTGGATACCCATGTTGTCTCCCACATTCTCCACGATGATCTCATCGTATGAACCATGATGTCGGGGATTCAATCAATCCCGTATACAATTCCCTTTGTATACATGTATGATACTTGCCCGAGATTCGATCGTCGGTATCCCTATACCTTGTTCAATCTCGTTACCGGCAAGTCTCTTACTCGTTCCGTAACACATCATCCCGTGGCTAACTCCTTAGTCACATTGAGCTCATTATGATGATGTCTTACCGAGTGGGCCCAGAGATACCTCTCCGTCATACGGAGTGACAAATTCCAGTCTCGATTCGTGCCAACCCAACAGACACTTTTGGAGATACCCGTAGTGCACCTTTATAGCCACCCAGTTACGTTGTGACGTTTGACACACCCAAAGTATTCCTACGATATCCGAGAGTTGCACAATCTCATGGTCTAAGGAAACGATACTTGACATTGAAAAGTTTTAGCAAACGAACTACACGATCTTGTGCTATGCTTAGGATTGGGTCTTGTCCATCACATCATTCTCCTAATGATGTGATCCCGTTATCAACGACATCCCATGTCCATGGTCATGAAACCGTGACCATCTATTGATCAACGAGCTAGACAACTAGAGGCTCACTAGGGACATGTTGTGGTCTATGTATTCACACGTGCATTACGGTTTCGGGTTAACACAGTTATAGCATGAAAAATAAACAATTACCATGAACAAGGAAATACAATAATAACCATTTTATTATTGCCTCTAGGGCATATTTCCAACACCTCTATGTCAAGGATTCGGTTAATCCCGTATGCAGTTCCCTTTGTTCTTCGGTATGTTACTTACCCGAGATTCGATCATCGGTATCTCTATACCTAGTTCAATCTCATTACCGGCAAGTCTCTTTACTCGTTCCGTAATACAAGATCCCGTGGCTAACACTTAGTCATGTTGCTTGCAAGGCTTTTTGTGATGTTGTATTACCGAGTGGGCCCTAAGATACCTCTCCGTCATACGGAGTAACAAATCACAGTCTTGATCCATGCCAACCCAACAAACACCCTCAAAGATACATGTAGAGCACCTTTATAGTCACCTAGTTACGTTCCGACGTTTGATACACACAAGGTACTCCTCCGGTGTCAGTGAGTTGCATGATCTCATGGTCATAGAAACAGATACTTGATATGCAGAAAACTATAGCAATAAACTGACACAATCATATGTTACGTTTATAGTGTGGGTCTTGTCCATCACATCATTCTCCTAATGATGTGATCTCGTTATCAAATGACATCTCATGTCCATAGCTAGGAAACCTTAACCATCTTTGATCAACGAACTAGTCTATTAGAGGCATACTAGGGACATGGTGTTGTCTATGTATACACACATGTACCTGAGTTTTCGATCAATACAATTCTAGCATGGATAATAAACGATTATCATGAACAAGGAAATATGACAATAACTAATTTATTATTGCCTCTAGGGCATATTTCCAATAATGTACTCCGTCCATTCCTTATACAAGGCCACTTCACATTTCTATGTCTAACTTTGACTATTAATTTAACCAATGAAGTGTGAGTTATATATCACAAAAAGTATGTCATGGATGCATATTTCAAATAACTTTGACACGATAGATTTTCATGACATATAATTCATATTTTATTGATCAAAATTATAAGTCAAAATTTGACACAAAAAATGAGGTGGCCTTACATAAGGGAATGGAGGAAGTAACATTTTCCAAATGTTTGATTAAATAATCAAATACTTGATTAAATTTTTATAAATGCGTTACTAAAAATTTCATACACATTGTATATTTTTTGTATACATGAGAAATGTTTTTTCTATACACATTTAACATTTTATCAATTGTTTTATGTAAAGTGTTTTCTTAATTTGTATATTTAAAATATCTGAAAATATAAATACAAGTAAATAAAAAGTAAACAAAAAAGGGAATAAAAAAGAAAAGTAGGCTGTAGGCTGCCCTACCTCTCTATAAACGAGACATAGGTTTTTTTTTTGAGAAGAAGCGAGACATAGGTGTGCCCGCGTTTTTGTGCTTTGCTATTGTGTTGCCTTGTCCAATTTGATTGGGCCTATGAGTTACCCTATAAGTTCTTGATTATTGTATGTGCTTTGAGATGTTACCTTCTTTTTATTTTTTGGCATGGAAAAAAAAGCTCCTATGTGACAAGAAAGAGGTGTGTCTATAATTATTTTTTCTCTTATGTTTTCCTGATAGCACACCATGTCACCATGTGTATTCGTTTAAAAAAAAGTACATATGTGTATGCGGGCAGATCCAAATAATGTATGCACGAACAACTATTTCACTAGTTTTGTGCATTTCCCATTTAGAAAAAGAGTGGAAATTGAAAATATGCCATGTGTTGCATATATAAAAATGTCTCATATCTATATATAAGTTAATTAAAAAAATGTCCAAGTTTTTTTTAAGTGTTGACATATTTTTACAATACATGATGAACTATTTTGAAAAATTCATGATAGACATTTCTGTAAATATATTTTCTAGATATACGGAAAACATTTTATAAATAAAATAACCTTTTAAATACATGGCGAACATTTTTAGGACAAGGTAAATATTTTATGAAAGGAATAATTGTATTTGTGCCCTTATTGTGTCATCATCGACAGGAATACCCCTAGTTTCCGAAAATATGTGGTCATGCCCACATCACTTTGCTCGTCTTGTGTTTTTGCCCTTTGACCGTTTGACTGCCATTTTGAAAACTTCATAACTATTTCATACTAACTCAGAAAAATGCAAATAAGATATCAAAATGTTCGGAAACACATCATCTATATGTGCATGTCATTTGCAGTCATGACAAAAGTGTTGGAAAGTCCCCATCACCTATATGAGCTAAAACTGATATGGAGACTTCCTAACAATTTTCCGATGAATGCAAATGTCATACACATATAGATGATGTCTTTTCGAACATTTTGATATCTTATTTGCATTTTTCTGAGTTAGTATGAAATAGTTATGAAGTTTTCAAAATAACAGTCAAACGGTCAAAGGACAAAAGCACAAGATGAGCAAAGTGATGTGGGCATGAACGCGTGTTTTCCAAAATTAGGGGTATCCCTGTCGATGGTGGCACAACTAAGGGCTCAAATACAATTATCCCTTTATGAAAATGCATGATAAACATTTTAACAAATAAATGATGAAAATCTTATAAATATGCGATGACATTTCTTTAAATGCGGTGACATTTTGAAACAAAAATAAAAAGCCGCCTAATGGAGAAAATATCAAAAAGGGAAAGTTGAAATAATCAAATTTGTATGTCAACGTTAGACACACAATTGGGTCAGGGTGAATTATGTGTCGAGGATGGACATGCAACTAGGTCGGCTGAGTTCGGATCAAAGATGGATATGTAGTTGGGTAGGTGTATAAGGCAAGTTGTGTGTTGAGGGTGGACATGCAAGTAAGTGGAGTGAGTTGCATGGCAGGGGTGAACATGCAATTGGGTCTGTGTCGGGTAAATCTGCATGTGAATGGACAGGCGACTAAGTGGGCATCAGGGGCAATTGTGTATGAAAGGTTGACACGCAATTTGGTAGGTGTCACGGCAAGTTCCGTTTGAAGAATATGCAGCTAGGTCGGACGAGTGGAAGTCGGGGGTGGGTTTGCCAGATAAGAATTAGCAAATCTGAAAAATGAAAACACCCCACCCTCCCTGGTTGCAGGTGTAGCGTATCCGTTATAGTTGTAAGATATGTGGGACATGTGCGGTTGTATCTGGATTGCGACACATGCAGTTTTGTATCATGAATGGACATGCGACTAATTGTAATATTACTATTTTTGCCAAAAAAAACTACAAAAAAACACCCCCTGTGGGTTTTGGATACCATCTTCATGCGAGGAAAAAGCCGAAAAATAATTTTAAAATAGGAAATAGAACGTAAATATCTACATGAAGTAAACCTACACATACCAGAAAGGAAAACAAAAGGTGACCTAAATCTCATTTAAAAAGCAGCCTACATGGACCTAAAAATGCTTGACCTTCTCTTGAAAATATAAATTTGTAGCCCACATAAAAACACAACGTTGCGCCCATATAAAACCCATAGACACATGCAAAAACGAGAACAGACCTTGACCGATGCAAAACGGCCAAGCAAGGAAAACGAAACAAACAAACGCGGGACACAACCATGGTGACCAACAATTTTGCACGAAAATTGCACCACTTGATCGTTGACGAGTATATATATCTAGGGTAGTATCTTAGGCCTGACCTACATATTCTACCTAAGGGCATTATATTAAAGTCACCTGTCATTCGAAAGACCTCACTTTCAGTCGACGCCAGAAGACCATAAGACACTCCTGGAGGCCAACGGGCAGGTGTTAGGCCAGTTGTCATTAGTAGCAATTATGGTGTACATTACCAGTAACGCTCGTCTTTATACCCACGATCGAACCCTTGGATGCCTGACACTTATGAGGGGAAGCGTACTCTATATAATCCGCCCCTCCCCTCTGGCACAAGGGTTCGCAACATGTGTAACTCATACTCTCCACACGACAAAAGCTGCCGAGCATTGAGATGTAGGTTCGTTACCTCCACAAGAGGGGGCCTGAACTCATACATCTGTGTGTTCATCATCGCCGTAGCTAGGACTCTACCCTCTCCTTTCGTATCTATAACTTCTACTGTCAGACTCGTTCCCACGATAGTTGGCGCCCACCATGGGGCAGACGTCTAAGCGACTTCTGGCGAGGTTGCATTTTCCCCCTTCGTCATGTCTTCCGGCGGTGTTATCTCTCTAGGCCACGAGATCCGTTTCAGAGCGCTCACCTTCATCGCCGATGATTCGACATGGCTCCAGGAAGCGTCTCTCGACGTGGAGGCGCTCCTAGTCCACGGGGCCGCGCACTTCCGCGCGAGCTCCTGTGGTGTACTTCTGCGGCAGCCGTCGACCCCGTACCCTTCGGCTCTCTCCGTTGTTCGCCGTCGCAAGCGATCCAGTCGCTCGTGGCTCCAGCGCTGGGGGTAACAACCCAAATCTGATAAGATTCGATGTCTCTACCGTGCTAGTCCCTGGATCGATTCGCTAGCACACACAATACATAAGAATATCAAATAACAAGTGCATCATTTACTACAACGTATGATCCAGGATTTATAAAGTATTACAATATCGTAGAACATAACTGACTTTATTAAATAATGACAGCGGAAATGTAACATAAACAAACGATGAATCCCATCAATGCCCACTGGCGAAAATGTTGAGTGAAGACTCGCGACCCTACTGTGTCTCAATGATCATCTGAACATCCTGTAACATGATAAGTTGCAGCCACAAAGGGTCAATACATTGAATGCATTGGCAAATTACACATAATGATATATAGCAAACCTACATCTACAAGCAAGGCATGACAAACAAAACACTAAAATTGGGTTGGCATAAACTAACTTCACCTACCCCAGTACAAGGTTTACTCAATACAATGGGCCGTCTCATGAGAACCCCGGAGATCCTAAATAGACATGACAAGAACTTCAGAAGTCTCAAGTGCACTCTGTCCGTGGTGCATTCTCTAGGGACCATAGAGTGCTCTACCAAGTACGCATTCACCTGATTTAAATCCCGAACTAGCTCAAGTGCGCTCTGTCAATGGCGCATTCTCTAGGGACAATAGAGTGCTCTTCCAAGACACATTCACCTAATGAAACGTCCCGAGCCTACAGCTATAAACACTCACCACTTTCATGAAACACTCAATACAAGCCCACGTCTACCATAGCACATCCAAGCATACAATTGAACAATGCAAACAGGACAAGCACATGGCGACAAACAATATAAGAATCACCCAAGAAAATGACATATCATAACAATGCATAGTAGACATATAGGATGAGCATAATCAAAAGTGAAACTTGCCTTGAATGGTGATGAAGTACTCTAACGCTTAATTTTGATCCGCTTCACACTCCGGACAATCTATATGTTTAATGAATGCATCAATAAATAAACCGTACTCACACACATAAAAAAAGTCAACAACAAACCATTCAACTAAAAATCTAATACCATAAAAAATATCAATATGTATTCATTGTCTTCATGCTCGTGGGATCACAGTGCCAAAAGAATCAATTAAATTGAATAGACGGTTCGAAAGATATGGCCTCCGGAAGATTGAGTTCAAATTTAAGCAAATTCAAATTTAAAATAGTTCAAAAGTTTGAAAAATTGGTTCTACAGGATTCTACTAATTATGATGAGTGCACAGGAAAAAGAATCAATGAATTTGGAGTTACGGATCTCAAGATATAGCTAAATGAAAATTTCATTTGAATGTGTCAAAATTTGCTAGAACTGTTGCTGCAGCTGCTGTGGCATTGCCACGTGGCGCACTGCCATACACTGGAGGTTGTCCGCTGCATGGCTTAAACGACGGACGGACACAATTTAGTGTGTATCGGTTCGGCTTTAAGTGGATGGAACAGGGCCGTTTGATCAAGATCTAGCGGTCAGTGATTGCTACCCCTTCGCTGATTGATTCGATCTAATCCTAACCATCAGTGAGAGATCGGATGGTGCGGGGTGACTCACCGGAGAACAGAGGAGAACGACGCCGGACTTCGAGAAGAACGATGCGGGGCGGCTCGGAACCGACGATTCCGACGGCTACAGGGATCTCCGGGGCTCGCGAATGATTGGACAAGGTGACACTGGCGTCGGTGAACTCGAACACGTCTACAAGTATGACTGGAGCTTCCTCTGGTGTCGGTAGAGAGCGGCTAGAGTCAAGGTCAGCTTCGGCTTGCTCCGGTTGATGTTGTGTGCTCGATATGTTGCTCCCCTGTGCGAACTAAGGGGTCTTTGTGGTAGAGGACATCGAGGCAAAAATCACAGAGAAGAAGGGAGATGCTGGGAACCTCCAGTGGCGATGAATCCTTCCGGCGGAAGCTTCAGGTGGAGGTGAACTCCGACGAGATTGGATCTGGGTGAAACGGGCACGGGAGTTAATGATTTTTCCGAAAATCGAACGAGATGGATCTGATTAATATTTATAGGCTGACCCTCGTGGCAAAGGGGCAAGGAATCGATGGAACCAGACAAAGAATTTGGATCGGGCTCGGTCTCCAGGAAGAACACGGGTGGAGGAAAGGGATGACATGCGGGGCCAGGATGTCAGCGGAACAAGGAGTAGACAGGAAAAAAAATCAAGAGAAGGAGAAGGATGCGGGGTGGGCTGCAGTGTTGCTGCTATCGGGCTTCGGCCGAAATGGGCCTCATCTCCTCCTGTTGCGTGTGTTGTGCTGAGCGGGCAACGAATAGGGGTTGGGCTGTGTTGTGAGCCCATATGAATAGTGTTCCCTGGACAAAACTATTATACACAGAAAATATTTTGGCTAAAACAAAGTAGCAATTGTTTATGAAAAAAAATACCAAAACACAAAGTACAATATTATAGCTACTATAGAAAACTACGAACATTTTTCCAAACTTCAAAACGTTTTTGAAACTTTAATTTATGCAATAGGTGCTAACAAAGAGCACTAAAACCATCTATAAAAAATACATCTGAGTTTGTAAAAGCTCAAAATAAATATTGTCAACTCAGGATAATATTCTTAGCATTTTCCAACTGTAAGTAATAGGGGAGAAGTCATATTATCTCCACTCCAAATTTTTTTTACCTTGAGTTGGAAAACACTTTGAATACTTAGAAAATTTCAAATATGCATTGAACTCATTATGAAAATGAATGATCCTATTAACATTCCAAATCTGAAAAATTGGGATGTTACACTGGGTGAGGCCCGCGGCGGCCTGCCAAGTTTCGTCTCCGCAGATTGTGGCGATCGAACCCGCCAAATCACTTCACGGTGTGTTCGAGTCGGACTCCGATCAATCTGACGTTCCCTCCGAGTGCGAGAGTTGTGATCCTGCAGCGGAGGTTCTTATGGCCGGTTCTCATTAGAGCCCGTCGCTAGGTTTCGGCCACGACAGGCGTGAGGCTGGTGGACCGTCGAATGATCAGCCACGCCGAGATGAGGAGGTCCTCCATACTCCCATTGTCGGAGCGACCACTGAGGCTCAGGCCTTGGAGGCCACGCGCATTCTTCTCGAAGAGCTCCAGAGGGAGCTCGACGAGCACGCTTGCCAACGTCCACTAGCTCCCAGTTGACGGCAGCGATAGCTGTTTCCGAGTGGTTCATAGAACAATGTTGAGGTATACAGTACTCCAGTCTTACATGTTGCAGCAGCGGCTAGAATAGCAGATTCCATTCAGCCGTCGCGATCAAAGGCTGGCAGAGGTTTGTTGCAGATTAGAGCATTGCTTGATGCAGTACAACGTCAGAATTCAGTTGTTTCGTAGTTGCACAATAGGATTCACAGTAATTCACCAAGAGCGGAGACTGTTCAGTCGACACATAGTCCTGGATCGCCCTTGCATCGCAAGGGTGGAGGTTTCCATGAGGATCAGTATAGAGATCAGTTTCACCGTGATGACCACCGTCGAGTGCCCACTCCTCCGCAGGGTGGTCCACATGTGCCCCGGCACCAGGACGAAAGGCGCTCGTTTGGTGATGAGCGGAACGCTGGGTTTGATGCTCGAGACCTCCTCACTCAGAGGCGAATCGACAGAGGCAGAGCCCACAGGGATGGGTATGACAGAGATTTCCCGAGTGGCAGCACTGCTGTTATTTCTGGTCCTGAGTGCTTTAGCAGGGCTATTCGTTCTGCAGAGATTCCCCCCAACTTCAGGTTGGCAGCTAGGATCGGCAATTTTTTTGGCGAGTCAAAGCCAGAAACATGGTTGGATGATTACCGAGTGGCTGTTCAGATTGGTGGTGGCAATGATAACATTACAATGAAACATTTGTCCTTGATGTTAGATGGTTCGGCTCGTGCATGGTTGAATCGCTTGGCTCCTTCTAGCAACCACCGCTAGGAGGATCTTGCCCAAGTGTTCATCAGAACGTTCGAGGACACTTGCAAGCGTCCTGTTGGTCTGATTGATTTGCAGCATTGTGTTCAAAAGCCTAACGAGACTTTGAGAGATTACATTCAGCGCTGGTCCACTTTGCATAATACAATGGAGAACATTTCCGAGCATCAGGCTGTTTGTGCTTTCAAGGCTGGAGTAAAGTATAGAGAGATCTATCTAAAGTATGGGCGAACAGGTGATATTTTCCTGAGTAAGATGATGGAAATCGCCACTCGGTACGCCAATGGCGAAGAAGAAGACCGCCTCCACAGCGATAAAGGAAAAGCAGTCGACAACGATGCCAGTGGTAATTCCAGTCGAAAGTGGAAGAAGAAGCGGAAGACTGATGACCCTGTTCATGCAGAGGCGGATGCTCTGGTGGCCTAAGGAAAAAACAAGGGGAAGTCCAAGGGACAGTTCAACCCCAAGAAAGGGAAAAATCAGCCAACAACTAATGTTATCGATTTACCGTGTGCGATTCACATGATGAAAGATGAGACAACAATTTGATATTGCCCAAGCATACCACTCGGCAGTGCCGTCTGTTGATTCAGTAGTTTAAGGAAGCCCCGTCGAGTGAGAAAACTCCCGAAAAAGATGATGATGAAGACAAAGAAACTTTTCCCGATGTCAACGCTACGCTGATGGTTTTTGCTGATGTTGAAAGCAAGAGTCGACTAAAGGTCATAAACAAAGAAGTCAACATGGTCGTGCCTACAACTCCCACCTACCTCAAGTGGTCTCAGACTGCCATCACATTTGATTAGTCGGATCATCCTGCTCATGTGGCCACTCTCGGCCGGCAGGCTTTGGTAGTTGATCCCATTGTGGGGGGCACTCGACTCCGCAAGGTCCTCATGGATGGTGGAAGCGGCTTGAACATTCTGTATGCAGATGCCCTTAAAGGGATGGGCATTCCGATGCCCTGACTCAGTGAGAGCAACATGCAGTTCCATGGAGTCATCCCAGGGAAGAAGGCCAAGTCACTCGGCCAAATCGCATTGGATGTGACATTCGGGGCAGATACAAAAATTTGCAAGGAAAAATTGACGTTTGAAGTCGTGGACTTCCAAAGCGCGTACCATGCCATTCTTGGTCGACCAGCTTATGCTTGTTTCATGGTCCGTCCATGTTACGTGTATCTCAAACTGAAGATGCCTGGGCCCAAGGGTGTGATCACACTCATTGGCAATCGACAGAGGGCCGAGGAGTGCCTCCAGCAGGGCTCCAAAATTGTCGATCATCAGATGGCTATGGTCGAGCTAGAAGAGTACAAGAAGAGCGCTGACCCTACTGATTTGCTGTGTGCTAAGAATCCCGCTTCTGAGTCAGCTTTTCAGTCGGCAGGGGAAGTGAAAAAGGTGCACATCCACCCGACAGATTCAACTGCTGCCCCGACCAACATATCGTCAACATTCGATGGCAAATAGGAAGCCGGGCTCATCCAGTTCCTCCATGAGAACTGGGACATCTTCGCATGGAAGCCTGCTGACATGCCGGGGGTTCCTAGGGAGTTGGCTGAGCACTGACTGAGGGTTGATCCAAAGGCCAAGCCGGTGAAAGAACATTTGCGTCGGCCTGCGGCAGAGAAGCGTAAAGCAATCGGTGAAGAGGTGGCTCGTCTCTTGGAGGCCAAGTTCATTCGGGAGATTTACCACTTCGAGTGGCTCTCGAATGTTGTCATGGTTCCCAAGAAGGACAAGTCACTCCGCATGTGTATTGACTTCAAGCATATCAATCGGGTCTGCCCGAAAGATCATTTCCCGCTCCCTCGCATCGATCAGATTGTTGACTCGACTGCGGGGTGCGAGCGTTTATCGTTTCTAGATGCATAGTTCGGTTACCATCAGATCCGTCTGTTTGGTCCGGATGAAATAAAAACAGCCTTCATCACCCCATTAGGGTGTTTTTGCTATATAACCATGTCATTTAGTCTGAAAAATGCCAACGCTACTTTCATGCATATGATTCAGAAGTGTTTACTTGACCAAATTCCTAGGAATGTTGAAGCGTACATGGACGATATTGTCGTCAAGTCCCGCAAAGGTTCCAACCTGCTGGCTGACTTGGCCGAGACTTTTGCCAATCTAAGGAGGTGTGACATAAAGCTGAATCCGGCTAAGTGTACATTCGGCGTCCCTGGCGGCAAGTTACTCGGTTTTCTCGTTTCCGAATGAGGGATCTACATCAACCCTGAGAAAATCAGCGCCATTACCCGAATGAAGAGTCCCGTGCGAGTGCACGATGTTCAGAAGCTAACAGGTTGCTTGGCAGCATTGAGTCGATTCATTTATCGTCTTGGTGAGAAGGTATTGCCTTTATATCGACTGATGAAGAAGTCCGACACATTCGAGTGGACTCTAGAAGCTGAAGCAGCGTTTGTTGAGCTGAAAGCCCTGCTTTCCACCCAGTCGGTGTTTGCTGCTCCGCGATTTAGGATCGAAAGTAGGTCTAGAGGGGGGGTGATTAGACTACTTGACCAAACAAGAGTTTAGCCTTTTCCCCAATTTTAGTTCTTGGCAAGTTTTAGCATTCATAGCATATCAAGTAACACCCTACACATTCACGTCTAAGAGTGTAGCAGCGGAAAGTAAAGACATTGCACATGTAAGTAAAGAGAGGGTTAGGAAAGCAAACACAAGTGACGACACGATGATTTTTCCTGTGGTTCTGATAGGTGGTGCTATCGTACGTCCACGTTCATAGAGTCTTCAAACCATCGAGGGTAACGGTCGCGAGAGTCCATGGAGGGCTCTACCCATGAAGGGTTCCACGAAGAAGCAACCTTGACTATTCCATGTGGCTTCCATCCATGAAGGACTAGCCTCACTATGGGTATATCTTCACGAAGTAGGCGATCTCCTTGCCCTTAAAAACTTCTTGGTTCACTCCACAACACGAAGTAGGAGGCTCCCAAGCGACACCTAACCAATCTAGGAGGCACCACCCTCCAAAAGGTAATAGGCTTGGTAATGACGATGAACTCCTTGCTCTTGTGCTTCAAGATGATAGACTCCTCAACACACAATCACTCTCTCATAGATTTGGCGTGGTAGAAGAGATGGGATTGGTGGAAAGCAACTTGGGGAGGCTAGAAATCAAGATCCATATGGTTGGAGTGGAAGATCTTGACCTCAACACAAGGGTAGGTGGTTCTCTCTCATAAAACTGAGTAGGATAGGTATGGAATAGTTCTGAGTGCTTCTATTTCGAGTGGGTGGTGGTGAAGGGGTATATATAGGCATCCCCAAAAATCCAACCGTTACACACAATAAGTCAGACTCGGTGACACCGATGTGTAAATCTCGGTGGTACCGAAGTGACTAAAAGTGGCAACTTTTGAATCTTGGAGGGACCGATATACAATTCTCGGTTGCACCGACAAGGTGACCAACGGTCAGATTTACCAATCACGATGACGTTGATTAACCATTTTCAGTCGGACCAAAAATGAATACTTGTGTAATAGAATCTTGGCAACCCAACTCGATGGCACCAAGTGTAGTGTCGGCTACACCGAAGTGTTAGGGTTTGGCTGAGTCTGTCTAGGGTTTAGAATCGGTGGCACCGGGATAGGAATGTTGGTTGCACCGATTTTGCATATTTGGCTTAGGACATACTTTGGTGGGAGAGTTTGTGGATGTTTTGGTGACTGTCACTTGTGCACGTTTGAGCATATTGTTCACCATCAAAATTTTACCCCCTTTTAATAGTATTAGCTTTCCTATGGACTCAAAGTGATTTCTCAGAAATGTAAAATGTAGAGTCCTCTTGCTTGAAGCTTGTCCAACCTATTTCCTTGCATCTTGGGGTAATTCCACAATCCTTTTGACGTCCCTATCATTGAACTTGTCATGAAATATACTTGGTGAAAGCATTAGTTCAGTGACTTATATGTTGTTATTAATTACCAAAACCACCAAGGGAGCAAATGTGCTTTCAATCTCCCCCTTTTTGGTAATTGATGACAACATATAGATCAAAGCTTCTATAAAGATATAATCATGCAATATAATCATCGCTTTGATAAGTATGTGATAGGCAAGAGCTCCCCCTAAATTTGTGCATTATTTTTAAATTTGCGTTTGAATGCAAATGCACAATCGATTAGGTACATGAGTCACTTCTTACATGTCACATACCACTTGGTGGTGTGCGAGAGTAATTGGAATGAATATTATAGCACAACACAATCAACCAAAGATGAATGATCATCACATAAGCATTAAGATGATAGGAAATAGTAGCATCACACATTAAAGCATATGATCAAACATCATCAAGCATGTATCACAAGAAAAACAGAAGAGTATCACGACAACCAAAGGCAATTTTTTTTGAAAAAGAAACAAACACCAAGCACTCTCTCACTCGAAGCCTAATGATCTATATACACTTCTACCCCTTTGGCAACAAGTTACCAAGAAGTTCAAAGGCATATAACTAATGTTTTTCGGCTGATCTCCTCAGGTTGTCGATGAAGGAGTCGAGATGACGGCATCGGCGAAGATATTTGCAGATGTCGTGGATGGAGTTGGAGTGGTCACTGGAGGAAATGAGCTGATGGAGCAGGAGCTGTGCTGACAGTAGCAGGAGCTGATGAAGAGGGCCTCAAGTCTGGTGCAGGCACTGTGGCTGATCTAGTCTGAGTGGTGAACTGGGTGCCTGGACCGAGAGTTGATTCATCCTCATCCTCCTCCTCCTCCTCATCATATGAAGTAGAAGAGAACCGAGGGATGTGCATGGAGTCAACTTCCTTCTGAAGCTCTATAACCGTCTTGGACAACTTGTCCACGTTATCACCAAGAACCTTGATTCTTGTCTCGAAGATCCTCACTAGACTATTCTGGTTGTCTAGAATCCCCTTGATATCCTTCTACATGCCCTGGAAGGTTGAGATCAGAAGATCCATTTGCTCGTTTCTGGATCTGGGGGCTTGAGCACTAGCGTCTCGAAAAACTTCTGCCTCTGCTTGTGTTGTAGCAGATGTGCGATGATCTGGGTCCATCACCACGACATTATCCTCCAGATCTGGCTGTAGGGGCAGATGTGGACGATCTAGAGCAAAAATGTGCTTCTCCAACTGAGAGTTGATAAGCAACTGGATGTAGGGTGCATAACAGCAAGAGCGCTTTTGATTAGCAACAACCCTCTTGATTGTCTCAACAATCAGATCCATGACTCTAATCCTGGTGTTCCTGTCAAGGTGGATCAGCATGTTAATGGAGTAGCCTCGGATCATCTTGTCATCTCCTGACTTGGGCATCAAGGTGTGCCTCAGAATAGTGTTCATTGTACGGAGGCCTGCTTGCAGATAATAGATAGATCCTAGCTTGTGTGATCGCACCTTGTCTGCAGGGATAGGAGTATACATATCCTTCATGGCATTGTGACTTGCCTTGGGTTCTGAGTACGTTATATCGACTAGAGGGGGGTGAATAGTTGATTTTTACAAATTCATCACTTGAGGAATTTCAACTTTGAGAAATTTGAAATGTGATGAATAACTAGCAGCAGAATAAGTACTCAAGTGCATGAGGAACATAGCGACAACATAGTCATCATGATGAAATGAAACATGCACATATTACAAGTAGCGTGATACAAGATAAGCAGGTGAGGAACAAGGTAACTTGAAGAATTTGAGGTGAGGAAATTGTGAAAGTCTTCAGACAAATTCTTCAAACAGTAAAGTTCAATTTCATCAACAGTTATACAAGGAAATGAAAGGGTTGAGGAAATAGAACCAGATAGCTTGATGAAGACAATGATTTGATGACCCAGTTCCAACTGCTGTGACAGTCGTACATCTGGTTTGGAGCGGCCTGGTATTTAAACCAGAGGACACACAGTCTGAGGACACACAGTCCTTACCGTATTCTCCTTGAGGTAAGGTCACACAGTCCTCGCCCAACACTCGTGGTAAGTCTTCAGGGTAGACTTCCAAAACCCTCACAAGCTGGTCACTCGGCGATCCACATTTTACTGCTGGATGCTCTAGATCAAGGTCACTTCGTGATCCCCAATTGACTGCAGGAGCACTAGACCATGACACCTAACCGTCTGGAGGATGCACAGTCCTCAAAGGTAACAAGCGTCGGTTCCACACAGGAATTTCTTTAGTGATGCTCAATCACTTTGGGTTTGGTGGTTTGGTTGTGGGTTTTTCCTCACTGATGATTTTTTCTCAAAGTTCTCGGAGGATGGGTTGCTCTCAAATGACAAGTGTCAGTTCTCTCTCGGAGCAGCCAACCAACTAGTGGTTGTGGGGGGTGGCTATTTATAGCCAGGGTGCAACCTGACATGATAAGACATAAATGCCCCCAATGATATGACCGTTATGTGGATAAGAATGATTGGGGACAGCTGGCGCTAAGCACAACAACGGTCAGAATTTCAAACTATGAAAGTCCTTAGGCTTATCATGTTCCTCACTTGTAGGCAATTCGCACTGGCGAAATCCTAACTCCTCAGTTAGGTCAATTTCCTCAGAGACCAGAAGAACTTCGTCTCTGTCACTGACGAACTTGTCTGAACCGTAAGAGATTTCCAAAGGCTTCACTTGAAGGATTGTATAGGTTGAGGATTTTGGAGTTGAGCATCAATTGGAAATTTTCCTTAGTATTACCTCGGCCCCCTTTAACAGTACGGTGTTTCCTATGACTCAAATAAAGGAAATGAAACTACGAAAACAAAAGTCTTCATGCTTGATATTCGTCGTTCATATCTATAAGGTCATACCAACTTCTTCATTTTCAAAGTCTTCACAAAGTCTTCAGAAAGTCTTCAGCAAAGTCTTCACTTGAAGACATACATTTTTAGGGGTCGATAATCTCCGAATATATCAAACTCCTCATCGACTTATAGAGCCTGTGTACACTCACAAACACATTAGTACCTTAATCTATAAGTCTTCAATACACCAACATCACTAAGGGGCACTAGATGCACTAACACTTCAGGATATTCTTGACCGCTGTCTAGTGTTCCGCTCCAGGATCACTTTGGTACCTCCCTACCAAACTTATGGCAAGGTTCACATCAGGTCTGGTACACAGCATGGCATACATAATAGAGCCTATGGTTGAAGCATAGGGGATGACACTCATCTCTTCTCTATCCTTTGCCGTGGTCGGGCATTGAGTCGTACTCAATTTCACACCCTGTAACACAGGCAAGAACCCCTTCTTGGACTGATCCATATTGAACTTCTTCAATATCTTGTCAATGTATGTGCTTTGTGAAATACCTATGAGGCGTCTCGATCTATCTCTATAGATCTTGATGCCTAATATGTAAGCAGCTTCTCCAAGGTCTTTCATTGAAAAACATTTATTCAAGTAGGCCTTTACACGTTCCCAAAGTTCTATATAATTTCCAATCAACAATATGCCATCCACATTGTTAGTGCATCTAGTGCCCCTTAGTGATTTTGGTGTATTGAAGACTTATAGATTAAAGTACTAATGCATTTGTGAGTGTACACAGGCTCTATAAGTCGATGAGGAGTTTGATATATTCGGAGATTATCGACCCCTAAAAATGTATGTCTTCCAGTGAAGACTTTGGTGAAGACTTTGGTGAAGACTTTGTGAAGACTTTGAAAATGAAGAAGTTGGTGTGACCTTGAAGATATGAACGAGGAATATGAAGTGTGAAGACTTTTGTTTTCGTAGTTTCATTTCCTTTATTTGAGTCATAGGAAACACTGTACTGTTAAAGGGGGCCGAGGTAATACTAAGGAAAATTTCCAACTAATTCTCAACTCCAAAATCCTCAACCCATACAATCCTTCAAGTGAAGCCTTTGGAAATCTCTTATGGTTCAGACAAGTTCTTCAGTGACAGAGACAAGGTTCTTCTGGTCTTTGAGGAAATTGATTTAACTGAGGAGTTAGGATTTCGCCTGTGCGAATTGCCTACAAGTGAGGAACATGATAAGCTGAGGACTTTCATAGTTCGAAATTTCGACCGTTGCTGTGCTTAGCGCTAGCTGTCCCCAATCATTCTTATCCGCATAATGGTCATATCATTGGGGGCATTTATGTCTTATCATGTCAGGTTGCACCCTGACTAGTTGGTTGGCTGCTCCGAGAGAGAACTGACACTTGTCATTTGAGAGCATCCCATCCTCCGAGGACTTTGAGTGAAAATCATTAGTGAGGAAAAACCCACAACCAAACCACCAAACACAAAGTGATTGAGCATCACTGAAGAAATTCCTGTGTGGAACTGACGCTTGTTACCTTTGAGGACTGTGTATCCTCCAGACGGTTAGGCGTCATGGTCTAGTGCTCCTGCAGTCAATTGGGGATCACGAAGTGACCTTGGTCTAGAGCATCCAACAGTAAATTGTGGATCGAAGGGTGACCAGTTTGTGTGGGTTTTGGAAGTCTACCCTGAAGACTTACCACGAGTGTTGGGCGAGGACTGTGTGACCTTAGCTCAAGGAGAATATGGTAAGGACTGTGTGTCCTGGGACTGTGTGTCCTCTGGTTTAAATACAAGGCCACTCCAAACCAGACGTACGACTGTCACAGCAGTTGGAACTGGGTCATCAAACCATTGTCTTCATCAAGCTACCTGGTTCAATTTCCTCAATCCTTTCATTTCCTCGTATAACTGTTGATGAAATTGAACTTTACTGTTTGAAGAATTTGTCTGAAGACTTTCACAATTTCCTCACCTCAAATTCTTCAAGTTACCTTGTTCCTCACCTGCTTATCCTGTATCATGCTACTTGTACTCTATGCATGTTTCATTTCATCATGATGACTATGCTGTCGCTAAGTTCCTCATGCACTTGAGTACTTATTCCGCTGCTAGTTATTCATCACATTTCAAATTCCTCAAAGTTGAAATTCCTCAAGTGATGAATTTGTAAAAATCGCATATTCACCCCCACTCTTGTCGATATAACGCACTTTCAATTGGTATCAGGGCAGGTACTCCCTCGCTCTATGTGATTTTGGTTTAACCACCTAGAGTTCTAGTTATGTCGACTACAGGTATGATCAAGGTTTCCACGGGGTGTCCTACCTTCGATGGGACAGACTAACCCTATTCGAAGAACAAGATGCGTATGCACCTTGAAGCTATTGACAACGATCTCTGGTACGTTGTGGAAAATGGTGTGCCCTCTGTCACTCCCACTGTTACTATTGCTGATGTGAAGAGATTCAAGCAACTCGATTCTTAGGCAAAGAATATCATCTGTGGCCATCTGAGCAAAGTTCAGTATGGCAGAGTGAGTGCTTTGGAGACTACTAAGCTTATCTAGGATAGGCTATCCAAAGTCAACGAAGGTGTTTCCACTCAACGTGACTGTCGTGTTGATGTTCTTCGCAATCTCTTCAACCACTTCAAGAGACTTGACAATGAAAATGTTTAGCAAACTTTTGATCGTCTCACTGATATCTCCAATGAGCTTCAAGCACTAGGTGCCACCGATATCACTGACCATGAAGTGGTGAAGAAACTGCTAAGATCTCTTGACTCCTCATTCGATACTCTGGCTTTGATGATTCAAGAACGTGGAGACTACAAATCACTTGATCCTGATGATATTCTTGAGAGACTCAATACTCATGAATTCCAACAAGATGAGAAGAGAGACCTCTATGGGCCAAGCTATGGAAGATCTCGTGCTCTGAAGGCAAAAGCAATTTCCTCATATGAAGAAGAAGATTCTGACAGCAGCATTGGTGATCCTAAAGAACTAAGTCAGGAACTAGCAATGCTTGTGAGAAAATTCTAGAAGTTCTCAAGGAGAGGTGGATTTGGAAAGTCATCAAAAAGTGGCTTGAGGAAATCAGATTCCTCAGAAGACTACAAGAAAAGAACTTGTCATTGTTACAAGAAGCCTGGTCACTTTATCTCTGACTGTCCTCTCTGGGAAAAAGATTCAAAGAATAATAAGAAATACAAGGAGGATAGTTCTGATGACTCAAAGAAAAAGAAGAAATCTTCAAAGTCCTCATCTGCAAAGTCCTCATCTTCAAATTCCTCAAAGCACAAGAAGAATGGTTCCATAAAGGTTCAAGCATTCATCGGCAAGGAAATGGATTCTGAGGAAGAATCTAAAGAATATGAAGAAGAGGAAGAATCTGAGGAGCAATCAGAA
The DNA here is from genome assembly GCA_022496015.1 of Hordeum marinum. Lineage (NCBI taxonomy): Eukaryota > Viridiplantae > Streptophyta > Magnoliopsida > Poales > Poaceae > Hordeum > Hordeum marinum. The sequence goes on from CM039672.1 coordinate 69,862,910, forward strand.
TCTGGTGTCGCTAGCCTTGCTCTCGCTACTGCTTTCGTTAGCAAGTCCATCTTCAACGATGAAGAATATGACTACTCCAACGACTCTGACGTCAGCAATGATGATTATGCTCCCACCTATTGCTTCATGGCAAAAAGCTCAAAGGTACACAAACATCATTCCTCATCTGAATCAAGTGAAGGTGAATCTGATGAATATGTGAAACCTAGGTATGTTAAACTTCTTAAAATTGCCACTAAGCAGCAAAGTGCACTTGAAAAGCTTCAGAAAATGCTAGACAAAAGCGATGATCTGTTGAACCATGAAGTGGATCGGACTCAAACTCTGTCTGTCGATCTCAAAAGTCTTCAGACAAAGTATGATAACCTACAGAGTCATCATAACGACCTCTTAGCTGATCATGAGAAGCTTTCTTATGAATTTCTTCAAAGAAAGCAAGATCTTGAGAAACTGGGGTGTTACATGATGATCTCCAAAGGGAAAACGATTCCTTACTAGCTCAACAGATCAGTACCGCTCAGGAAGAATTTGTTCCACCTTGTTTGAAATGCATCGAACGTGAAACTGCTAATTCTTCACCTAAATGTTCAAATGCTTCTATTGCTGCAAATTCTTCAACTATTCATGTGGTCTCAAATTCCTTATCTGAGGATACCACAAGTATCACTGATGACAATGCAGGGTTGAAGGAATTGTATGTGACAGGCATATACAAAAGTCTCAAAGGGCATCAAACCCTTTGCGATGTCCTCAAAAAGCAAATTCTGAACAGGAACCCTAGGAAAGAGGGTATTGCCTTTGTGAGGAAACTCAATGCCGATGGATCCTACTGGACACCTGAGCAGTACCCCAAAACCTCATGGGTTGCTGCGAAAGGACCTCCTATAGATCCATCCACTTTATCTAGTTTTACGTGTGAAACTTCATATTTCTCTAATGAGTCACTTGACTCAAACTACAAATTCTTCAAAAATCAGAAAGGTGAAGTATTTGCTAGATTTGTTGGAACTAACTGCAGGAATGGTTCTCCTATGAAGAAAATCTGGGTTCCCAAGAGCTACCTTCAAAGTCTTCAAGTGAATGTCCTCATGACACCACTCATGAAGAATAGGAACCCCAGATCAAAAAATCCTCACTCAAACCAAATTCCTCAAATGGTCAAAAATATCATTCTCACACTAATACTTCTGTTTCGCAAGAAAAATCTAAGAGTTATGAATATGTGCATTATTCTTCAAACCATTATGTTCATAAGTCCTCGAAGAATTTCTCTGCTTATTCATTTAAGTACTATAATCCTCGTCCTGCGAAATGAAGCACACTTACTTCAATGCCTCCTTTCTCACATAGTGCTCGCCGAATGATGAACTCTTTGCCACCCCTCCAGATGTGGGTGGTGAAGAAATTGAACTAATTTCTTATGCAGGGTCAGGTCTCCAGTTGAAACTGAACATCTGATGAACTTGCTGGAGACCTAAGGAATTGCTTGAAAGGACGCAAGCTAACCATGATGAAATGAATTCCTCATTTCTCACGTCCTCACACTGCTTGCTTACTATCTTGTGTGATGAAATCCTATTTGATGAAATTGATGCCATATTCTTCACTCTGAAGCATATGAGTTCGTAAGTTGTACTAATTCATCTGCAGGATGATACTCCAAAAGCTACTGAGTGGGTCCTCGATAGTGGATGCACAAACCACATGGCGGGTGAGAAGAATCTACTGATGAATTTGCCACTCACTGCATCTCCTCTGAATCATATCACCTACGCAAACAAAGGAAAAAAGCAAGGTATTGGGACTTGGTAAGGTTGCTATCTCAAAGGACCAAACCTTGGATAAGGTGATGCTTGTTGAATCCCTTGGGTTCAACCTTATGTCTGTCTCAATGCTTTGTGATCTTGATATGGTCGTCGTATTTGGAAAATATCATTGTGTTGTCATCATGGAATCTGACAATTCCAAAGTCTTCGAAGGCTTTAGGAGAGGAGACTTATATATTGTTGATTTCTCTACAGGTCCTCAACCTGCCACTTGCTTACTTGCAAAGTCTTCAGAAGGCTGGTTGTGGCATCGACGACTTGGACATGCGGGTATGAGGAACTTGCACACGCTCGTGAAGAAAAAGCACGTCAATGGCATCGAGGGTGTCAAATTCCTCAAGGACCATCTCTGCGGTGCATGTGAATCTGGGAAGATGACCAGATCCAAGCATCCCTCGAAGACAATCATGACCACGACACGACCCTTTGAATTGCTTCACATGGATCTCTTTGGCCCCACTCATTACTCCATACTAACAAATGCTTCAATTTTTTATGGCTTTGTCATTGTTGATGATTACTCTCGTTACACTTGGGTGCATATTATTCTGTACAAAAATGAAGTGCAGGATGTCTTCAGACGATTTGCTTCAAGGGCCTCCACCAACTTCGGCGTCAAGATCAAGAATATTAGGAGTGATAATGGGACTGAATTCAAGAACACTAATCTTGATGAATATCTTGATGAACTTGGTATTACTCATGAGTTATCTGCCTCTTATACTCCTCAACAGAATGGCATCGTGGAGCGCAAGAACAAGACTCTCGTTGAGATGGCTCGCACCATGCTTGATGAATACAAGACTCCTCGTCGCTTCTGGCCTGAGGCAATTGATACTGCATGCCACATCACCAACAGGGTATATCTTCACAAATTCTTCAAGAAGACTTCATATGAACTTATGACTGGCAAGAAACCCAATGTAAGTTATCTTAAAGTCTTCGGTGCAAAATGTTGGTTCAAAGATCCTCACCATAATTCTAAGTTTGCACCGAAAGCACATGAAGGTTTTATGCTTGGTTACGGAAAGGACTCACACACCTACAAAGTCTTAAACACCTATCATCATAAGGTTGTTGAAACTGTAGATGTGCGGTTTGATGAAACTGATGGCTCGCAAAGAGAGCACCTGCCTTCTGTGTTAGATGAACAGTCTCCCAAGGAATCCATCAAGCTGAAGGCAACTAAAGATATCATACCCACTAAAGAAGTCATTCCAACGAATGAAGATATTCATGCTGATACACCTAAAGAAAATGGTGTTGATGAAAATCCTCAGCCACGTCAACCTGCTCATCCTAGAGTTGCAAATGAAGTACAGATTGACAAAATCATCGATGACATCAATGCACCAGGTCCCCTCACTCGCTCAAAAGCTTCACATTTAACCAACTTTTGTGGGCACTTTTCCTTTGTCTCTATCATAGAGCCCACCAAAGTTGATGAAGCATTCAAGGAGCCTGAGTGGATTCAAGCTATGCAAGAGGAATTGCATCAGTTCAAGCTCAACAACAAGTGGGAACTTGTCAAGCGACTAGATCCTTGCAAACATAACATCATAGGTACTAAGTGGATTTACCGCAACAAGCAATATGAAAATGGCCTTGTGGTGAGGAATAAGGCTCGTCTTGTAGCTCAAGGCTACACACAGGTTGAAGGAATTGACTTTGATGAAACATTTGCACCTGTTGCTAGACTTGAAGCTATTCACATATTACTTGCTTACGCTAACCATCATAATATCATATTATATCAAATGGATGTGAAAAGTGCATTCCTTAATGGTAAGCTTGAGAAGAAGTATATGTTGCTCAACCCCAAGGTTTTGAAGACCCTAAGCATCCTGACAAAGTCTTCACACTAAAAAAGGCCCTCTATGGCCTCAAGCTGTCGGAAATATGCCCTAGAGGCAATAATAAAATGGTTATTATTGTATTTCCTAGTTCATGATAATTGTCTATTGTTCATGCTATAATTGTGTTAACCGGAAACCGTAATACATGTGTGAATACATAGACCACAACATGTCCCTAGTGAGCCTCTAGTTGACTAGCTCGTTGATCAATAGAAGGTCACAGTTTCATGACAATGGACATTGGATGTCATTGATAACGGGATCACATCATTAGGAGAATGATGTGATGGACAAGACCCAATCCTAAGTATAGCACAAGATCGCGTAGTTCGTTTGCTAAAGCTTTTCAATGTCAAGTATCGTTTCCTTAGACCATGAGATTGTGCAACTCCCGGATACCGTAGGAATGCTTTGGGTGTGCCAAACGTCACAACGTAACTGGGTGGCTATAAAGGTGCACTACGGGTATCTCCGAAAGTGTCTGTTGGGTTGGCACGAATCGAGACTGGGATTTGTCACTCCGTGTGACAGAGAGGTATCTCTGGGCCCACTCGGTAAGACATCATCATAATGAGCTCAATGTGACTAAGGAGTTAGCCGCGGGATGATGTATTACGGAACGAGTAAAGAGACTTGCCGGTAATGAGATTGAACAAGGTATAGAGATACCGACGATCGAATCTCGGGCAAGTATCATACCGATAGACAAAAGGGAATTGTATACGGGATTGATTGAATCCCCGACATCGTGGTTCATCCGATGAGATCATCGTGGAGCATGTGGGAGCCAACATGGGTATCCAGATCCCGCTGTTGGTTATTGGCCGGAGAAGTGTCTCGGTCATGTCCACGTGTCTCCCGAACCCGTAGAGTCTACACACTTAAGGTTCGATGATGCTAGGGTTATAGGGAAATGGTATACGTGATTACCGAAATTTGTTCGGAGTCCCGGATGAGATCCCGGACGTCACGAGGAGCTCCGGAATGGTCTGGAGGTAAAGATTTATATATAGGAAGTCCAATTTTGGTCACCGGAAAGTTTTCGGGCTCATCGGTATTGTACCGGGAGTGCCGGGAGGGTGCCGGAGGACCCCCGGGAGGGGTGTGACGACCATAGGACTTTGTGGGCCCTTACAGGAGATGTGCCAGCCCTTATTGGGCTGTCCAAGACCTTCTAGAAAGGCCCATGCGGCTAGAGGAGTAGAGATATGGGCAAAGGAGTTTTAAAAGGAGGAGATCCACCTCCCTTGTGGGAGATGGACTCTCCCTTTGATTCGGCCGAAGCTCTCCACCTTGGAGGAGAGTCCAAGCCAGCCCTCCCTCTCCCTCCTCCTATATATACTTGAGGTTTTCGCTTTTTGATAACAGTTCTGAACTCTCTCTCTCTCACGGCAAAGCCCTACCTCTCTTCTTCCTCCTCCGCAGCGCTTAGGCAAAGCCCTGCCGGAATACCTTGCTACTCCACCACCACCACGTCATCGTGCTGCTGTTGGATCCCTTACCCAACCTCTCCTTCCTCCTTGCTGGATCAAAGCGTAGGAGACGTCACCGGGCTGCACGTGTGTTGAACGCGGAGGCGCCATTGTTCGACGCTTAGATCGGAATCCACCGCGATCTGAATCGCTGCGAGTACGACTCCATCAACCGCGTTCTTGTAATGCTTCCGCTTAGCGATCTTCAAAGGTATGAAGATGCAATCTCTCCCCACTCGTTGCTGGTTTCTCCATAGATAGATGTTGGTGACACGTAGGAAAATTTTGATTTACTACTACGTCTCCCAACAGTGGCATCATGAGCTAGGTCTATGCGTAGAATCTATGCGCGAGTAGAACACAAAGCAGTTGCGGGCGTCGATTTTGTTATTTTTCTTACCACTACTAGTCTTATCTTGATTCGACGGTATTGTGGGATGAAGCGGCCCGGACCGACTTTACACATACGCTTACGTGAGACTGGTTCCACCACCTGACATGCACTTGTTGCATAAGGTGGATAGCGGATGTCTGTCTCTCCCACCTTAGTCGGATTGGATTCGATGAAAAGGGTCCTAATGAAGGGTAAATAGCAATTGGCATATCACGTTGTGGTTTGGCGTAGGTAAGAAACGTTCTTGCTAGTAACCTATAGCAGCCACGTAAAAACTTGCAACTACAAATTAGAGGACGTCTAACTTGTTTTTGCAGCATATGCCTTGTGATGTGATGTGATATGACCAAAGGATGTGATGTGATTCATTGTGATGTATGAGATTGATCATGTTCTTGTAATAGGATTCACGACTTGCATGTCGATGAGTATGACAACCGGCAAGAGCCATAGGAGTTGTCTTATTTTATTGTATGACCTGCGTGTCAATCATAAACGCCATGTAATTACTTTACTTTATTGCTAAACGTTAGCCATAGTAGTAGAAGCAATAGTTGGCGAGACAACTTCATGAAGACACAATGATGGAGATCATGATGATGGAGATCATGGTGTCGTGCCGGTGACAGTGATGATCATGGTGCCCCAAAGATGGAGATCAAAGGAGCAAGATGATATTGGCCATATCATGTCACTATATTGATTGCATGTGATGTTTATCATGTTTACATCTTATTTGCTTAGAATGACGGTAGTAAATAAGATGATCTCTCAATAAAATTTCAAGAAAAGTGTTCACCCTAACTGTGCACCGTTGCTAAGGATCATTGTTTCGAAGCACCACGTGATGATCGGGTGTGATAGGCTCTAACGTTCGCATACAATGGGTGTAAGCCAGATTTACACACGCGGAACACTTAGGTTGACTTGACGAGCCTAGCATGTACAGACATGGCCTCGGAACACGGAAGACCGAAAGGTCGAACATGAGTCATATAGAAGATACGATCAACAAGGAGATGTTCACCATGGATGACTAGTCCGTCTCACGTGATGATCGGACACGGGCTAGTTGACATGGATCATGTGTCACTTGGATGACTAGAGAGATGTCTATCTAAGTGGGAGTTCATCAAATAATTTGATTATGTGAACTTAATTATCATGAACTTAGTCTAAAATTATCTTTACAATCTATATTGTAGATCCAATGGCCAACGCGAATGTCACCCTCAATTTCAACGTGTTCCTAGAGAAAACCAAGCTGAAAGATGATGGAAGCAACTATGCGGACTGGGTCCATGGCTTGAGGATCATCCTCATAGCTTCCAAGAAATTGTATGTCCTTGATGCACCACTAGGTGACCCACCTCTTCTCCCAGCAGAGCAAGACGTTGTGAACGTTTGGCATTCTCGCTGCGATGATTACTCCCTTGTTCAGTGTGGCATGCTTTACAATTTAGAACCGGGGCTCCAAAAGCATTTTGAGCAACACGGAGCATATGAGATGTTCCAAGAGCTGAAACTGGTTTTCCAAGCTCATGCCCAGGTCGAGAGATATGACGTCTCCGACAAGTTCTTCAGCTGTAAGATGGAGGAGAATAGTTCTATCAGTGATCACATCCTCAAGATGTCTGGGCTACACAACTGCTTGACTTAGCTGGGAGTTAATCTCTCGGATGACTCGGTCATTGACAGAATCCTCCAGTCGCTTCCACCTAGATACAAGAGCTTTGTGATGAAGTACAACATGCAAGGGATGGAGAAGTCCATTCCTGAGTTGTACTCGATGCTGAAATCAGCAGAGGTCGAGATCAAAAAGGAGCATCAAGTGTTGATGGTGAATAAGACCACTAGTTTCAAGAAAGGCAAGGGTAAGAAGAACTTCAAGAAGGACGGCAAAGCTGTTGCCGCGCCCAGTAAGCAAGTTTCTGGGAAGAAGAAGAACAAGAATGGACCCAAGCCTGAGACTGAGTGTTTTTATTGCAAGGGTACAAGTCACTGGAAGCGGAACTGCCCCAAGTACTTAGCGGATAAGAAGGACAACAACATTAAAGGTATATGTGATGTACTTGTTATTGATGTGTACCTAACTAGCGCTCGTAGTAGCTCTTGGGTATTTGATATTGGTGTAGTTGCTCACATTTGTAATTCCAAGCAGGAGCTGCGGAATAAGCGGAGGCTGGCAAAGGACAAGGTGACGATGCGCGTCGGGAATGGTTCCAAGGTCGATGTGTTCGCCGTCGGCACGCTACCTCTACATCTACCTTCGGGATCAGTGTTAAACCTTAATAATTGTTATTTAGTACCAGCTTTGAGCATGAACATTGTATCTGGATCTCGCTTGATGCGAGATGGCTACACATTTAAGTCTGAGAATAATGGTTGTTCTATTTATATGAGAGAAATGTTTTATGGTCATGCCCCGCTGGTCAATGGTTTATTTTTGATGAATCTCGAACGTGATGTTACACATGTCCATAGTGTGAGTACCAAAAAGTGTAAGGTTGATAACGATAGTCCCACTTACATGTGGCACTCCCGCCTTGGTCATATTGGTGTCAAACGTATGAAGAAGCTCCATACTGATGGACTTTTGGAGTCTCTTGATTTCGAATCATTTGACACGTGCGAACCATGCCTCATGGGCAAGATGACCAAGACTCCGTTCTCCGGAACAACGGAGCGAGCAACTGACTTGTTGGAAATAATACATACCGATGTATGCGGTCCAATGAGTGTCGAGGCTCGTGGTGGCTACCGTTATGTTCTCACCCTCACTGATGACTTGAGTAGATATGGGTATGTCTACTTAATGAAACATAAGTCTGAAACTTTTGAAAGGTTCAAGGAATTTTAGAGTTAGGTAGAGAATCAACGTGACAGGAAAATAAAGTGCCTACGATCTGATCGTGGCGGAGAATATTTAAGTCACGAGTTTGTCACGCACCTAAGGAAATGTGGAATTGTTTCACAACTCACGCCTCCTGGCACACCTCAGCGAAATGGTGTGTCTGAACGTCGTAATCACACTCTATTAGATATGGTACGATCTATGATGTCTCTTACCGACTTACCGCTATCATTTTGGGGATATGCATTAGAGACTGCCGCATTCACTTTAAATAGGGCACCGTCAAAATTCGTTGAGACGACACCGTATGAATTATGGTTTGGAAAGAAACCTAAGCTGTCGTTTCTAAAAGTTTGGGGATGCGATGCTTATGTGAAGAAACTTCAACCTGAGAAACCCGAACCCAAAGTGGAAAAGTGCGTCTTCATAGGATATCCCAAAGAGACTATTGGGTATACCTTCTACCTACGATCCGAGAGCAAAGTCTTTGTTGCCAAGAATGGATCCTTTCTCGAGAAAGAGTTTCTCTCAAAAGAAGTAAGTGGGAGGAAAATAGAACTTGATGAGGTAATTGTACCGCCACTCGAGCCGAAGAGTAGCGCAGCACAGGAAGTTGTTTCTGTGGAGCCTACACCGGATGGAGAGGAAGTTAATGATGATGATCATGAAACTTCAGATCAAGTTACTATTGAACGTCGAAGGTCCACTAGGACACGTTCCGCACCAGAGTGGTACGGCAACCCTGTCCTAGAGATCATGTTGTTAGACAACGGTGAACCTTCGAACTATGAAGAAGCGATGGCGGGCCCGGATTCCAACAAATGGCTTGAAGCCATGAAATCCGAGATAGGATCCATGTATGAGTACAAAGTGTGGACTTTGGTGGACTTGCCTGTTGATAAGCGAGCCATTGAAAATAAATGGATCTTTAAGAAGAAGATTGACGCAGATGGTAATGTGACCGTCTATAAGGCTCGGCTTGTCGCTAAGGGTTATCGACAAGTTCAAGGAGTTGACTATGATGAGACTTTCTCACCCGTAGCGATGCTGAAGTTTGTCCGAATCATGTTAGCAATTGCTGCATTTTATGATTATGAGATCTGGCAAATGGACGTCAAAACGGCATTCCTTAATGGCTTCCTCAAGGAAGAACTGTATATGATGTAGCTGGAAGGTTTTGTCGATCCTAAAGATGCTAACAAGGTATGCAAGCTCCAGCGCTCCATCTATGGGCTGGTACAAGCATCTCGGAGTTGGAAAATTCACTTTAATGAAGTGATTAAAGCGTTTGGGTTTGTACAGGTTTATGGAGAACCCTGTATTTACAAGAAAGTGAGTGGGAGCTCTGTAGCATTTCTCGTATTATATGTGGATGACATACTGATAATGGGAAATGATATAGTACCTGAAAAGGACAAAGGACATGTTTCTCGTATATGGAGGTGCCGAAGAGCTCGTCGTAAAGGCTTACGTCGATGCTAGCTTCGACACAGATCCGGACGACTCCAAGTCACAAACCGGATACATGTATATTTTGAACGGAGGGGCAGTCAGCTGGTGCAGCAGCAAGCAAAGTGTCGTGACGGCATCTACAATTGAAGCGGAGTACATAGCTGCTTCGGAAGCAGCAAAGGAAGGAGTATGGATGAAGGAGTTCATCACCGACCTAGGAGTAATTCCAAGTGCGTCGGGCCCGATGACTCTATTCTGCGACAACACTGGAGCTATTGCCCTTGCGAAGGAGCCTATGTTTCACAAGAAGAAAAGATACATCAAGCGCCGCTTCACCTCCATCCGTGATTACATTCAAGAGGGAGATATAGATATTTGTAAAGTTCATACGGATCTGAATGTCGCAGATCCATTGACTAAACCTCTCTCACGAGCAAAACATGATCAACACCAGAATGCTATGGGTGTATGATTCATCACAATGTAACTAGATTATTGACTCTAGTGCAAGTGGGAGACTGTTGGAAATATGCCCTAGAGGAAATAATAAAATGGTTATTATTGTATTTCCTTGTTCATGATAATTGTCTATTGTTCATGCTATAATTGTGTTAACCGGAAACCATAATACATGTGTGAATACATAGACCACAACATGTCCCTAGTGAGACTCTTGTTGACTAGCTCGTTGATCAATTGATGGTCACGGTTTCATGACCATGGACATTGGATGTCGTTGATAACGGGATCACATCATTAGGAGAATGATGTGATGGACAAGACCCAATCGTAAGCATAGCACTAGATCGTGTAGTTCGTTTGCTAAAGCTTTTCAATGTCAAGTATCGTTTCCTTAGACCATGAGATTGTGCAACTCCCAGATACCGTAGGAATGCTTTGGGTGTGCCAAACGTCACAACGTAACTGGGTGGCTATAAAGGTGCACTACGGGTATCTCTGAAAGTGTGTGTTGGGTTGGCACGAATCGAGACTGGGATTTGTCACTCCGTGTGACGGAGAGGTATCTCTGGGCCCACTCGGTAAGACATCATCATAATGAGATCAATGTGACCAAGGAGTTAGTCACGGGATGATGTATTACGGAACGAGTAAAGAGACTTGCCGGTAACGAGATTGAACAAGGTATAGAGATACCGACGATCAAATCTCGGGCAAGTATCATACCGATGGACAAAGGGAATTGTATACGGGATTGATTGAATCCCGACGTCATGGTTCATCCGATGAGATCATCATGGAGCATGTGGGAGCCAACATGGGTATCCAGATCCCGCTGTTGGTTATTGGCCGGAGAAGTGTCTCGGTCATGTCCACGTGTCTCCCAAACCCGTAGGGTCTACACACTTAAGGTTCGATGAAGCTAGGGTTATAGGGAAATGGTATACGTGATTACCGAAAGTTGTTCGGAGTCTCGGATGAGATCCCGGACGTCACTAGGAGCTCTAGAATGGTCCGGAGGTAAAGATTGATATATAGGAAGTCCAGTTTTGGTCACCGGAAAGTTTTCGGCCTCATCGATAGTGTACCGGGAGTGTCGGGAGGGTGCCGGAGGACCCTTGGGAGGGGTGTGACGACCATAGGACTTTGTGGGCCCTTAGAGGAGGTGTGCCAACCCTTATTGGGCTGGCCAATACCTTCTAGAAAGGCCCATGCGGCTGGAGATCTAGATATAAAGGGCAAAGGGTTTTAAAAAGAGGAGATCCACCTCCCTTGTGGGAGGTGGACTCTATCCCCACTTTGGCCGAAGCCCTCCTCTTTGGAGGAGGGGCCAAGGCAGCCCTCCCTCTCCCTCCTCCTATATATACTTGAGGTTTTGGCCTTTTGAGAACAGTTCTGAACTCTCTCTCTCTCACGGCAAAGCCCTACCTCTCTTCTTCCTCCTCTGCAGCGCTTAGCCGAAGCCCTGCCGGAATACCTTGCTACTCCACCACCACCACGCCATTGTGCTGCTGTTGGAGCCCTCCCCTAACCTCTCCTTCCTCCTTGTTGGATCAAGGTGTAGGAGACGTCACCGGGCTGCACGTGTGTTGAACGCGGAGGCGCCGTTGTTCGGCGCTTAGATCGGAATCCACCGCGATCTGAATCGCTGCGAGTACGACTCCATTAACCGTGTTCTTGTAACGCTTTCGCTTAGCAATCTTCAAAGGTATGAAGATGCAATCTCTCCCACTTGTTGCTAGTTTCTCCATAGATAGATCTAGGTGACACGTAGGAAAATTTTGATTTACTACTACATCTCCCAACTTCCTCGGACGATCCTTAGTCTGTTGGTCCTCGAAGAAGCAGATCTGTGTTTCACTCTCTACTGCTGAAGCTGAGTAAATTGCTGCTAGTTCATGTTGCGCTCAGTTACTATGGATGAAGCAAACCCTCAAGGACTATGGCATCAAGTTGAAGAATGTGCCTCTCTACTGCGACAACGAGAGTGCCATCAAGATTGCATACAACCCAGTTCAGCACTCCAAGACCAAGCACATCCAAATTCATCATCACTTTCTTCGAGATCATGTACTCAAGGGCGACATCTCCATCGACCACATTCCCACTGAAGAACAACTGGTCGATATATTCACAAAGCCCTTGGATGAAAAGAGATTTTTCAAGTTGCGGTGTGAGCTAAATATCTTAGAATCTTCGAATGTTCTTTGAAGAAGGACACACATCCTAACACATATGCAAAATTGATGACTTTGATGTGCAACACACGACGTAACATTTTTCTTCAATCAATGAAGAATAACCCTCTAAGTGTGAAGAAATTAATGAAGAATTTGATTCTCAGAACCCTACGACAATTGTACGCAGTGCCTGAAATCATCATTCTTATACGGTGGGTCACGCCACCAACCAAAGTTGAAATTCTTCAAAATTGAGTTTTTCGTCACTTTGGAAAATTCTTCAAATTATCAAATTCCTCAAATTTGCAAATTCCTCAAGTTTATCAAACTCCTCAACTTTTCAAATTCTTCAAACTTTGGAACTCATGTTCTTCATTGATTATATATATATATAATATATATATATATTTGAGTTTTCAATGTCCTCAACAACATTCACTTATTGCTAATTCTTCAAGTTGATTTTCATCTAAGTGAATGTGATCAGACCCTTTCCCTTCTATGCTAAACTCAACCCAGTCTGTTAACAAATTCTTCATATGCGTTCTACTTTGAAACTTGTTCAAAGTCTTCACAGTGTCCTTGACAGCTGAAGAATTTACGAACGAAAACTTTGAAATTTTCACTATCAAATTTTTTAGCAGTTCCCGCCCAAATGGTTATGATTCCCACGACTGGATAACTCACGATCCCCCATAATCTCCTCTACTCAGCACTTGGGTGACACCTGTCGCGTGGAGAGCAAGGGTCAGGGGCAATCCTGTCCAAAATCTTTGGGCAGATTGGTTTTCACTTCCTCTACAAATACCCCCTCCCCTTCAACTATGCTCGGTTACTCCTCATCTCATCCCTCTCCCGAGCTCCAACCTAGCGCCACCGCTAAAGTCATCGTTGCCAGTGAGGAAGAGCTTCACTACCTCGACCTTGTCGTCGTTGTACTCGCATCGGCCTTGGAAGTCCTCACCCCGCCGCCACTGTGGCTGTCTCCCTCTACCAAGCGAGGGTGTGGGAGATCTGAACAGACGAACCTCCCAATCTCATCTCTTGTTCATCGTGTTCTTCACCAAGGTAAATAAAATTTATTTTTACTGCCCCTGTTTGGTCCTCAAATGCACCTCATATTCCTCAAAATGTGTTTATTCTTCATGACACTATTCTAAAAGCACCTTACATCTTCACATCCTTGATGTTTTTCCCTAAGTAATGATTTTCTTCAAGATTCCTCAATTGTGTGAATCCTCAAAAATTGCACAACTCTCGAACTTGAGACAAAGAACACTTAGTGAAATTCCTCAAGACACACATGGTCAAATTCCTCTCACCTATTTTATTTAGAAAAATTTCTGAGAACGCATGTGACCTCTTCAAATTCCTCGCACCTATACTCTGTTCACAGGTACAACATGTCCGCTGATGAATCACTAGGTTCTCATCAACTTAACTCATTTTTCGCGCTCCTTGAGGAAAAACTGTGTACTTCTTCAGAGTCCTCAAGAGTTCAAATTCCTAAGTGAAGAAAATGGCTGATGGAAGGAAACCTCAGAAAGGTGGAAAGAAGCCAGATATGCACACTACCTTTGAGATTCCAGATGACGTGTATGAGGAATCCTGCACACCCGATGAAGAAACTCATGGCAAAGAAACGACCAAGCAGAGAAAAATTCGTCTGCAGAAAATTGAGAGGAGATGGGCAAGGGAATGGAAGGAATATCGTTATGTAACTCAAAAATACATGATGAAATTCGCCGTAAAACCTCCTTGCAGCAGGCCTCCCCTTGCTCCAAATCAAATTGCTGATCCCACTAGCCTCAAGACTGGTGAGGACTTTCCTCACAAATGCAAGAAGCAACAAGCAAAGCTGGAGAAGAAAGCCAAAGATGAAGTGAAGAAATTCAATGAAGATTCTGCTGCTGTTGCTGCCTCTGCCGGAGCCTTTGCAAGTGCTCCGAAGAAAATCAAGATGAAGAAATCTGCAGTGAAGACAAGTTCTTCAACCTCGAAACCTTCACTACAAATTCCTCAAGGTCAAAGGCCTCTGCCTACAAAGTCTTCAACTGCTGGAACGGTTGCTTCTCAGTCTTCTGCAGCAGCTGCAAAGTCCTCAACCCCAATGCATCTGGCAACATGTAAGAGGACCGAGAGATTCTCAAGACTTCCAAAGATCTCAGCTAGCCACTCTACCACAGCAAATTCTTCAACTAGCCCTTCTGCGTTGAAGCTGAAGAAAACTGCTAAACGAGGTCAAAGACCAGGTCCTCACTCAAGCAAGGTTGTGGTGACCATACCCTCAGGTACTGAGGATGATGATGATGAAGCCGATGATGAGGAATTGGAACAAATCATCAAGCAAAGTCAGCAAAGGGCTGCTATAGCAAAGGGTAGTTCTGTTCCTCTCATGCTGGATCCCAAGATGATCCTCAACTTCATCGATATATGGCATGAAGACCCAAGCACCCCGCTTTCTTCACTAAATCTGCCTTTTGGAGTGGATCATGTCCTCACCCACTTCATCTCTGAAGAAAAATGGAAGAGAGAGCAAGCTCTGAGAGCTAAGAGGAACAGAGTTCGGAAGGAAAAGTGTCTGAGAGACAATGTGATGAATTTGACCCCAAATCAACTCGTCACTGTTCAATCTGAAATTCGCACACTCTCTAAGGATCAAGAGAGATATGATGCTGAATGGAAGGGCACCAAGGTCAGATGCGTCAGGGCTGCTCAAGCAGCAGTAAAGGATCACAACACCAGGGTTGCAGCCCAATCGCAACCAGAACACCATCAGTCTGATGAAATTCCTCAAGCTGCTCATGAAATAGCTTAGCCTGATGAAAATGCTTCTGCACCAGAAGCAACTACCAGTGCTCCTGAGGAAACTCAGACCACTGATGATCATGCCAGGACAACCTCCATTGTTGTGCCTGAAGAAACTAAAAAGCCAGCTGAAAATTCTGCCGCGCCTGAAGAAACTGAACCCACCAGGGTGGCTGCAACAGTCGTTCCTGAAGAAATTGTCACTGCTAAGGAAAAGACCCTCAAAAGAAAAGCATCAAATTCAGCAGCACCAACTTTGAACAAGTTGAAGACTATGCCAAGTTCTTCAAATGGACCAATTGATGCAACCCCAATTTCCTCAGCACCTGCCTATGAAATTGTGCCATTTGAAGTGGAATATGTCATCCCAGATAATGACAAAAATCATTCTGCTGCTTCAACAGACCAGATTGATGAAGAGATTGATGAGGAAGTTAACATTGGTGACACTACTCCGGTCGTCAATGATGAATATTGGGAATCTGCACACCCAAATTCACGAATGACCACTCCTCTACTGCAAATTCCTCAGTTGCCTTCTCTGCCTAGAGAAATACCTGAAGAATCTGCAAATTTGTATATTCATGTTAGTGAAGAAATTCCAGCCGCAATAGCTGATATTCTTGATGCTCCCGCCGCAGCTGAGGAACCTGTCCTTCAAATTACTCAGTCTGAAGTTCCTCCCATGCCAAAGGAGATCAAGGGCCGCTTCAAGCCAAATCTTCAACCGAAGCCAAAGATGCCATTCAAAGGCTCAGCGTGCCCTAAATTCCTCAAAAGAAATTTCTTCAGTGAGCGCATGTTCTTCACAGGTCCAAATCCCTATGACTCTACAAGGGCAGGATGCAACAGATTCTGGACGGCAACACAACTCAACTACTATGCATCAGTTCTTTTTGAGAAGAAGAAAGTCTTCGAGCACCACCAAATTCCTCATGCTGACATGGAAACCCTTCCATCATTCACACCGGTGCTCCAAGTTCTTCATGATGCAGGCATTCTTCCATTCTGTGTCGACATCTGCGACTGGAATGAAGAACTTATTCTTCAGTTCTATGCCACATTGCATATCAGCGGAAATGCTTCAGACGTCAACTCCTGGAAATTGGACTGGATGACAGGATCGACACACTTCACTGCTCAAGCTTCTGAATTGCTTCAGTGTGTACCAGTTCCAATTCCCTCAGATGAAGCCCGCAAACTGTTCAATGAGCTTGCGCTTCCAAATCAGCTGATGCAAGTGTTGATGAAGCCATTGCCTCCTGGAAAGCCTCAACAAAACACCTTCCTTATGAAGGATCTGCTATATGTGCCCATGACCGTCTACCGTATCCTCACAAATACACTATGTCCTCAGAAAGGCCACGATTCTGAAGAAGAAGAAGTGGAAGGAGTCATGAAGAATATGCTCTTCAACATCATTCATGGAATTCCCATCGACTTGCATGACTTCTTCATGAGGACATTGGCCAGTGCTGCCTTAGCTCCATTTGAACATAAGCCCTATGCGCCATGGATCATGAAATTCATCAGGCAAAGTCCTCAGTTCCCTTCAAGGCTGATTTTCAGAATCACTTTGGCTTCCTGCCTCTAATAGAAGTCATCAAGAGCACAATTGCCTCAGTTGAAGGAAAAGGCAAAGCTGTCATTGATGAAGGCACTCATCCGTTCGATGGACAGTTTCGCAAATCTGCTTCTTTCTCCACCAATGATGACACTGCCACTCAAGACTCCGATGCAAAGGCCTCAGCTCAGAAACCTCAAGAGCCTTCCCCTCGTGTGATGACTGATCGCGAGCTTCTAATAAGTCTTCATCAGAAGGTCGATCGCAATCACAAGTGGGTGAAGCGTCAACTTGGTTACATTGCGCAGAACATGACTGTGACGCAGAACACTGTGAAGAGGAATCGCTACTATGTGCATGAAAACCTCAACCGCACTCGGGCCATACTGTCTCACCTCATGTCTTCTGAAGAACTGAATGAGCTGGATCTTGAGGAACATCCTGACTGGGCTCATCGACCTCGGAAGAAATTCAAGAAAGTCCAAGTTCCTCTGGTAATCACAAGTTCATATTCTTCATCTCAAGAGCGCGATGACGATGAAGACATTGACGCCACTGCGGTAGGCCCTGCATCAACAAATGACCTCGACAACGTTGGCACTCCTTCCTCACCAACACGATGAAGTTCTTCAAAGGGGCGTTAGTCCTCACTTTTTCGTCCCTTGTGGTCTTCGATGACAAAGGGGGAGAAAATTTGAGTTACTCTTCAAGCGGGTCTCTCTATATGGGCTATTTTTGTTTAAGTTACAATTCTCGCTCTTCTGAAACTTTTGTTGGTTGAGTTGTAAACTTAAGTCCGATGGTGGTCTAACACTTTTGAACTATTTCCTCGCATGTTTATTTCCTCAAGTACCTTAATGCATACATGTTGATTTTTGTCAGACACCATTTTCCTCACGCATTTCAAATTATTCATATCATATGTTCATATGCATGTATGAATTACAAGATATAGGGGGGGGTCTCCATGTTTGAACCTACCATGTGCATTTGCAGTCCAAAGCAAAATCCTCAAATATGCACATCTTCAGGGGGAGTTCTTCTATATCTTGCAATCAAATTCCTCAAAATATGTACTTTCACTTCATATGTTTATCCCCGTTCAAAACTTAACCTATTTGTCATCAATCACCAAAAATGGGGAGATTGTTAGTTCATCTAGTGCCCCTTAGTGATTTTGGTGTATTGAAGACTTATAGGTTAAGGTACTAATGTGTTTGTGAGTGTACACAGGCTCTATAAGTCGATGAGGAGTTTGATATATTCGGAGATTATGGACCCCTAAAAATGTATGTCTTCAAGTGAAGACTTTGCTGACGACTTTCTGAAGACTTTGGTGAAGACTTTGTGAAGACTTTGAAAATGAAGAAGTTGGTGTGACCTTGAAGATATGAACGAGGAATATGAAGCGTGAAGACTTCTGTTTTCGTAGTTTCATTTCCTTTATTTGAGTCATAGGAAACACCGTACTGTTAAAGGGGCCCGAGGTAATACTAAGGAAAATTTCTAACTGATGCTCAACTCCAAAATCCTCAACCCATACAAGCCTTCGAGTGAAGCCTTTGGAAATCTCTTACGGTTCAGACAAGTTCTTTAGTGACAAAGACGAAGTTCTTCTGGTCTTTGAGGTAATTGATCTGACCGAGGAGTTAGGATTTTGCCAGTGCGAATTGCCTACAAGTGAGGAACATGATAAGCTGAGGACTTTCATAGTTCGAAATTCTGACCGTTGCTGTGCTTAGCGCCGGCTGTCCCCAATCATTCTTATCCACATAACGGTTATATCATTGGGGGCATTTATGTCTTATCATGTCAGGTTGCACCCTGGCTATAAATAGCCACCCCCCATAACCACTAGTTGGTTGGCTGCTCCGAGAGAGAACTGACACTTGTCATTTGAGAGCAACCCATCCTCCGAGGAGTTTGAGTGAAAATCATCAGTGAGGAAAAACCCACAACCAAACCACCAAACCCAAAGTGATTGAGCATCATTGAAGAAATTCCTGTGTGGAACCGACACTTGTTACCTTTGAGGACTGTGCATCCTCCAGATGGTTAGGCGTCATGGTCTAGTGCTCCTGCAGTCAATTGGGGATCACGAAGTGACCTTGGTCTAGAGCATCCAGCAGTAAATTGTGGATCGATGGGTGACCAGTTTGTGAGGGTTTTGGAAGTCTACCCTGAAGACTTAGCTCAAGGAGAATACGGTAAGGACTGTGTGTCCTCTGGTTTAAATACCAGGCCGCTCCAAACCAGACGTACGACTGTCACAGCAGTTGGAACTGGGTCATCAAACCATTGTCTTCATCAAGCTACCTGGTTCTCTTTCCTCAACCCTTTCATTTCCTCGTATAACTGTTGATGAAATTGAACTTTACTGTTTGAAGAATTTGTCTAAAGACTTTCACAATTTCCTCACCTCAAATTCTTCAAGTTACCTTGTTCCTCACCTACTTATCGTGTATCACGCTACTTGTACTCTGTGCGTGTTTCATTTCATCATGATGACTCTGCTATCGCTAAGTTCCTCATGCACTTGAGTACTTATTCTGCTGCTAGTTATTCATCACATTTCAAATTCCTCAAAGTTGAAATTCCTCAAGTGATGAATTTGTAAAAATCGCCTATTCACCCCCTCTAGTCGATATAACGCACTTTCACACATATAATATGAGAAATGCTACAGAGCTCCCACTCACTTTCTTGTAAATACAGGGTTCTCCATAAACCTGTATAAACCCAAACGCTTTAATCACCTCATTAAAGCGAATGTTCCAACTCCGAGAGGCTTGCAACAGCCCATAGATGGACCGCTAGAGCTTGCATACTTTGTTAGCATCTTTAGGATCAACAAAACCTTCTGGCTGCATCATATATAGTTCTTCCTTAAGGAAGCCATTAAGGAATGCCATCAGACTTAAGTTTACAACTCAACCAACAAAAGTTTGAGAATAGCGAGAGTTGTAACTTAAACAAAAAATAGCCCACATATAGAGACCCGCTTGAAGACTAACTCAAATTTTCTCCCCATTTGTTATCGAAGACCAAAAGGGAGAAAAAAAGTGAGGACTGACGCCCCTTTTGAAGAATTTCATCGTGTTGGTGAGGACGGAGCGTCAGCGTTGTCGGGGTCATTTGTCGTTGCAGGGCCTACCGTAGTGTCGTCAATGTCTTCAACGTCATCACGCTCTCGAGACGAAGAAAATGAACTTGTGACCATTAGAGGAACTTGAATTTTCTTGAATTTCTCCTGAGGTCGACGAACCCAGTCAGGATGTTCCTCAAGATCCATCTCATCTAGTTCTTCAGAAGACATGAGGTGGGACAGTACGGCCCAAGAGCGGTTGAGGTTTTCATGTGCATAGTAGTGATTCCTCTTCATAGTGTTCTGCGTCACAGTCATGTTCTACACAATGTAACCAAGTTGGAGCTTCACCCACCTGTGATTGCGATCGACCTTCTGATGAATACTTAATAGAAGCTCACGATCAGTCATCACACGAGGGGCAGACTCTTGAGGTTTGTGAGCTGAGGCCTTTCCATCAGAGTCTTGAGTGGCAGTGTCATCATTGGTGGAGAAGAAAGCGGATTTGCTAAACTGTCCATCCAATGGACGAGTGCCTTCATCAATGACAACCTTGCCTTTTCCTTCAACTGAGGCAATTGTGCTCTTGATGATTTCAATTGGAGGTAGGAAGCCAAAGTGGTTCTGGAAATCAGCCTTGAAGGGAACTGAGGACTTTGCCCTGATGAATTTCATTATCCAAGGCGCATAGGGCTTCTGTTCAAATGGAGCTAAAGCAGCACTGGCCAAAGTCCTCATGAAGAAGTCGTGCAAGTCAATGGGAATCCCATGAATGATGTTAAAGAGCATATTCTTCATGACTCCTTCCACTTCTTCTTCTTTAGAATTGTGGCCCTTCTGAGGACATGGCGTATTTGTGAGTATACGGTAGACAGTCCTGGGCACATATAGCAGATCCTTCACAAGGAAGGTTTTTCGTTGAGGCTTTCTAGGAGGCAATGTCTTTGTCAACACTTGCATCAGCCAATTTGGAAGTGCAGGCTCATCAAACAGTTTGCGAGCTTCATTTGAGGGAATTGGAACTGGTACACACTGAAGCAATTCAGAAGCTTGAGCAGTGAAGTGTGTTGATCCTTTCATCCAGTCCAATATCCAGGAGTTGACGTCTGAAGCATTTCTGCTGATATGCAATGTGGCATAGAACTGAAGAACGAGTTATTCATTCCAGTCGCAGATGTCGACGCAGAATGGGAGAATGCCTGCATCCTGAAGAACCTGGAGCACCGGTGTGAATGATGGAAGGGTTTGTTGGGAGACGTAGTAGTAAATCAAAAAATTTCCTACGATCACCAAGATCTATCCATGGAGAAACCAGCAACGAGTGGGGAGAGATTGCATCTTCATACCTTTGAAGATCACTAAGCGGAAGCGTTACAAGATCACGGTTGGTGGAGTCGTACTCGTAACGATTCAGATCGCGGTGGACTCCGATCTTAGCGCCGAACAACGACTCCTTTGTGTTCAACAGACATACAACCCAGTGACGTCTCGTGCACCTTGATCCAGCAAGGAGGAGGGAGAGGTTGAGGGAGAGCTCCGGAAGCACGACGGCGTGGTGATGGTGGAGCTACGTGGACTCTGGCAGGGCTTCGCCAAGCGCTACGGAGAACGAGGAAGAGGAAGGGTAGGGCTGCGCCGAGAGAGAGAGAAGTCGCCGTATCAAATCAGCCCAAACCCTTGCATATATATAGGAGGAGGGAGAGGTAGGGCTGCCTTGGCCCCTCCTCCAAAGAGGAGAGGTTCGGCCGAAGGTGGGGAAGAGTCCACCTCCCACAAGGGAGGTGGATCTCCTCCTTTTAAATCCTATTGCCCTTTATCTATTTATCCCAGCCGCATGGGCCTTTCTAGAAGGTCTTGGCCAGCCCAACAAGGGCTGGCACACCTCCTCTAAGGACCCACGAAGTCCTTTGGTCGTCACACCCCTCCCGGGGGTCCTCCGGCACCCTCCCGGCACTCCCGGTACACTACCGATGAGCCCGAAAACTTTCCGATGACCAAAACTAGACTTCCTATATATCAATCTTTACCTCCGGACCATTCCGGAGCTCCTCATGACATACGAGATCTCATACGGGACTCTGAACAACCTTCGGTAATCACGTATTCCATTTCCCTATAACCCTAGCGTCATCGAACCTTAAGTGTGTAGACCCTACGGGTTCGGGAGACACGTAGACATGACCGAGACACCTCTCTGGTCAATAACCAACACGGAATCTGGACACCCATGTTGGCTCCCACATGCTCCACGATGATCTCATCGGATGAACCACGATGTCGGGGATTCAATCAATCCCGTATACAATTCCCTTTGTCTATCGGTATGATACTTGCCCGAGATTCGATCGTCGGTATCTCAATACCTTGTTCAATCTCGTTACCGGCAAGTCTCTTTACTCTTTCCATAATACATCATCCCGTGGCTAACTCCTTAGTCACATTGAGCTCATTATGATGATGTCTAACGAGTGGGCCCAGAGATACCTCTCCGTCACACGGAGTGACAAATCCTAGTCTTGATTCGTGCCAACCGAACAGACACTTTCGGAGATACCCGTAGTGCACCTTTATAGCCACCCAGTTACGTTGTGACGTTTGGCACACCCAAAGCATTCCTACGGTATTCTGGAGTTGCACAATCTCATGGTCTAAGGAAACGATACTTGACATTGAAAAGCTTTAGCAAACGAACTACACGATCTTGTGCTATGCTCAGGATTGGGTCTTCTCCATCACATCATTCACCTAATGATGTGATCCCATTATCAACAACATCCAATGTCCATGGTCATGAAACCGTGACCATCTATTGATCAACGAGCTAGTCAACTAGAGGCTCACTAGGGACATGTTGTGGTCTATGTATTCACACATGTATTACGGTTTCCGGTTAACACAATTATAGCATGAACAATAGACAATTATCATGAACTAGGAAATACAATAATAACCATTTTATTATTGCCTCTAGGGCATATTTCCAACAGTCTCCCACTTGCACTAGAGTCAATAATCTAGTTACATTGTGATGAATCGAACACCCAGAGCAATCTGGTGTTGATCATGTTTTGCTCGTGAGAGAGGTTTAGTCAACGGATCTGCGACATTCAGATCCGTATGCACTTTACAAATATCTATATCTCCCTCCTTAATGTAATCATGGATGGAGTTGAAGCGGCGCTTGATGTGTCTTGTTTTCTTGTGAAACCTGGGCTCCTTCGCAAGGGCAATAGCTCCAGTGTTGTCACAGAATAGAGTCATCGGGCCCGACGCACTTGGAATTACTCCTAGGTCGGTGATGAACTCCTTCATCCAGACTCCTTCCTTTGCTTCTTCCGAAGCAGCTATGTACTCCGCTTCACATGTAGATGCCACCACGACGCTTTGCTTGCTGCTGCACCAGCTGACTGCCCCTCTGTTCAAAATATACACGTATCCGGTTTGCGACTTGGAGTCGTCCGGATCTGTGTCGAAACTAGCATCAACATAAACCTTTACAATGAGCTCTTCGGCACCTCCATATACGAGAAACATGTCATTTGTCCTTTTCAGGTACTTTAGTATATTCTTGACCGCTGTCCAGTGTTCCGCTCCAGGATCACTTTGGTACCTCCCTACCAAACTTATGGCAAGGTTCACATCAGGTCTGGTACACAACATGGCATACATAATAGAGCCTATGGCTGAAGCATAGGGGATGACACTCATCTCTTCTCTATCCTTTGCCATGGTCGGGCATTGAGTCGTACTCAATCTCAGACCTTGTAGCACAGGCAAGAACCCCTTCTTGGACTGATCCATATTGAACTTCTTCAATATCTTGTCAAGGTATGTGCTTTGTGAAAGACCTATGAGGCGTCTCGATCTATCTCTATAGATCTTAATACCTAATCTGTAAGCAGCTTCTCCAAGGTCCTTCATTGAAAAACACTTATTCAAGTAGGCCTTTATACTTTCCAAAAGTTCTATATCATTTCCCATTATCGGTATGTCATCCACATATAATATGAGAAATTCTACAGAGCTCCCACTCACTTTCTTGTAAATACAGGGTTCTCCATAAACCTGTACAAACCCAAACACTTTAATCACCTCATCAAAGCGAATGTTCCAACTCCGAGATGCTTGCACCAGCCCATAGATGGAGCGCTGGAGCTTGCATACGTTGTTAGCATCTTTAGGATCGACAAAACTTTCCGGATGCATCATATAGAGTTCTTCCTTAATGAAACCATTAAGGAATGCCGTTTTGACATCCATTTGCCAGATCTCATAATCATAAAATGCGGCAATTGCTAACATGATTCGGACAGACTTCAGCATCGCTAAGGGTGAGAAAGTCTAATTGCAGTCAATTCCTTGAACTTGTCGATAACCCTTAGCGACAAGCCGAGCCTTATAGACGGTCACATTACCATCCGTGTCAGTCTTCTTCTTAAAGATCCATTTATTTTCAATGGCTCGCTTATCATCAGGCAAGTGCACCAAAGTCCACACTTTGTTCTCATACATGGATCCTATCTCGGATTTCATGGCTTCAAGCCATTTGTTGGAATCCGGGCCCGCCATCGCTTCTTCATAGTTTGAAGGTTCACCGTTATCCAACAACATGATCTCCAGGATAGGGTTGCCGTACCACTCTGGTGCGGAACGTGTCCTAGTGGACCTTCGACGTTCAATAGTAACTTGATCTGAACTTTCATGATCATCATCATTAACTTCCTCTCCAGCCGGTGTAGGCTCCACAGAAACAACTTCCTGTGCTGTGCTACTCTCCGGTTCGAGTGGAGGTACAATTATCTCATCAAGTTCTATTTTCCTCCCACTCACTTCTTTCGAGAGAAACTCTTTCTCGAGAAAGGATCCATTCTTGGCAACAAAGACTTTGCCCTCTGATCGTAGGTAGAAGGTATACCCAATAGTCTCTTTGGGATATCCTATGAAGACGCACTTTTCCGATTTGGGTTCGAGCTTCTCAGGTTGAAGTTTCTTCACATAAGCATCGCATCCCCAAACTTTTAGAAACGACAGCTTAGGTTTCTTGCCAAACCATAATTCATACGGTGTCGTCTCAACGGATTTTGACGGTGCCCTATTTAAAGTGAATGCGGCAGTCTCTAATGCATATCCCCAAAATGATAGCGGTAAGTCAGTAAGAGACATCATAGATCGTACCATATCTAATAGAGTGCGATTACGACATTCAGACACACCATTTCACTGAGGTGTGCCAGGCGGCGTGAGTTGTGAAACAATTCCACATTTCCTTAGGTGCGTGCCAAACTCGTGACTTAAATATTCTCTGCACGATCAGATCGTAGGCACTTTATTTTCCTGTCACGTTGATTCTCTACCTCACTCTGAAATTCCTTGAACCTTTCAAAAGTTTCAGACTTATGTTTCATTAAGTAGACATACCCATATCTACTCAAGTTATCAGTGAGGGTGAGAACATAACGGTAGCCACCACGAGCCTTGACACTCATTGGACCGCATACATCGGTATGTATTATTTCCAACAAGTCAGTTGCTCGTTCCATTGTTCTGGAGAACGGAGTCTTGGTCATCTTTACCATGAGGCATGGTTCGCACGTGTCAAATGATTCGAAATCAAGAGACTCCAAAAGTCTATCAGTATGGAGCTTCTTCATGCGTTTGACACCCATATGACCAAGGCGGAAGTGCCACATGTAAGTGGGACTATCGTTATCAACCTTACACTTTTTGGCACTCACACTATGGACATGTGTAACACCACGTTCGAGATTCATCAAAAATAAACCATTGACCAGCGGGGCATGACCATAAAACATTTCTCTCATATAAATAGAACAACCATTATTCTCAGATTTAAATGAGTAGCCATCTCGCATCAAGCGAGATCCAGATACAATATTCATGCTCAAAGCTGGTACTAAATAACAATTATTAAGGTTTAACACTAATCCCGAAGGTAGATATAGTGGTAGCGTTCCGACGGCGATCACATCAACCTTGGAATCATTCCCGACACGTATCGTCACCTCGTCCTTTGCCAGCCTCCGCTTATTCCGCAGCTCCTGCCTGGAGTTACAAATGTGAGCAACTGCACCGGTATCAAATACCCAGGAGCTACTCTGAGTGTTGGTTAGGTACACATCAATAACAAGTATATCACATATATCGTTAATGTTGCCATCCTTCTGATCCGCTAAGTACTTGGGGCAGTTCCGCTTCCAGTGACCGGTACCCTTGCTATAAAAACACTCAAACTCAGGCTTGGGTCCATTCTTGTTTTTTTCTTCCCGGCACCTTGCTTACCGGGCGCGGCAATAGCTTTTCCGTCCTTCTTGAAGTTCTTCTTACCCTTGCCTTTCTTGAAACTAGTGGTCTTATTCACCATCAACACCTGATGCTCCTTTTTGATCTCGACCTCTGCTGATTTCAGCATCGAGTACAACTCACGAATGGACTTCTCCATCCCTTGCATGTTGTAGTTCATCACAAAGCTCTTGTAGCTAGGTGGAAGCAACTGGAGGATTCTGTCAATGACTGAGTCATCCGGGAGTTTAACTCCCAGCTAAGTCAAGCGGTTGTGTAGCCCAGACATCTTGAGGATGTGCTCACTGAAAGAACTATTCTCCTCCATCTTACAGCTGAAGAACTTGTCGGAGACGTCATATCTCTCGACCCGGGCATGAGCTTGGAAAACCAGTTTCAGCTCTTGGAACATTTCATATGCTTCGTGTTGCTCAAAACGCTTTTGGAGCCCCGGTTCTAAACTGTAAAGCATGCCGCACTGAACAAGGGAGTAATCATCGCAGCGAGAATGCCAAGCGTTCACAACATCTTGCTCTGCTGGGAGAAGGGGTGGGTCACCTAGTGGTGCATCAAGGACATACAATTTCTTGGAAGCTATGAGGATGATCCTCAAGCCAAGGACCCAGTCCGCATAGTTGCTTCCATCATCTTTCAGCTTGGTTTTCTCTAGGAATGCGTTGAAGTTTAGGGTGACATTCGCGTTGGCCATTGGATCTACAATATAGATTGTAAAGGCAATTTTAGACTAAGTTCATGATAATTAAGTTCACATAATCAAATTATTTAATGAACTCCCACTTAGATAGACATCTCTCTAGTCATCCAAGTGACACATGATCCATGTCAACTAGCCCATGTCCGATCATCACGTGAGACGGACTAGTCATCCATAGTGAACATCTCCATGTTGATCGTATCTTCTATGCGACTCATGTTCAACCTTTCGGTCTTCCGTGTTCCGAGGCCATGTCTGTACATGCTAGGCTCGTCAAGTCAACCTAAGTGTATCGCGTGTGTAAATCTGGCTTACACCCGTTGTATGCGAACGTTAGAACCTATCACACCCGATCGTCACGTGGTGCTTCGGAACGACGATCCTTAGCAATAGTGCACAGTTAGGGTGAACACTTCTCTTGAAATTTTATTGAGAGATCATCTTATTTACAACCGTCGTTCTAAGCAAATAAGATGTAAACATGATAAACATCACATGCAATCAATATAGTGACATGATATGGCCAATATCATCTTGCTCCTTTGATCTCCATCTTCGGGGCACCATGATCATCACTGTCACCGGCACGACACCATGATCTCCATCATCATGATCTCCATCATGATGATCTCCATCATTGTTTCTTCATGAAGTTGTCTCGCCAACTATTACTTCTACTACTATGGCTAACGTTTAGCAATAAAGTATAGTAATTACATGGCGTTTATGATTGACACGCAGGTCATACAATAAAATAAGACAACTTGTATGGCTCCTACCGGTTGTCATACTCATCGACATGCAAGTCGTGAATCCTATTACAAGAACATGATCAATCTCATACATCACAATGCATCACATCACATCCTTTGGCCATATCACATCACAAGGCATATGCTGCAAAAACAAGTTAGACGTCCTCTAATTTGTAGTTGCAAGTTTTTACGTGGCTGCTATAGGTTTCTAGAAAGAACATTTCTTACCTATGCTAAAACCACAACGTGATATGCCAATTGCTATTTACCCTTCATAAGGACCCTTTTCATCGAATCCAATCCGACTAAGGTGGGAGAGACAGACACCCGCTAGCCACCTTATGCAACAAGTGCATGTCATGCGATGGAACCGGTCTCACGTAAGCGTACATGTAAAGTCGGTCCGGGCCGCTTCATTCCACAATACTGCCAAATCAAGATAAGACTAGTAGTGGTAAGCATATTAACAAAATCGACGCCCACAACAACTTGTGTTCTACTCGTGCATAGATTCTACGCATAGGCCTAGCTCATGATGCCACTGTTGGGAGACGTAGTAGTAAATCAAAAAATTTCCTACGATCACCAAGATCTATCCATGGAGAAAGCAGCAACGAGTGGGAGAGATTGCATCTTCATACCTTTGAAGATCGCTAAGCGGAAGCGTTACAAGAACGCGGTTGGTGGAGTCATACTCGTAGCGATTTAGATCGCGGTGGACTCCGATCTGAGCACCGAACAACGGCGCCTCCGCGTTCAACACACGTACAGCCCGGTGACGTCTCCCGCACCTTGATCCAGCAAGGAGGAGGGAGAGGTTGAGGGAGAGCTCCGGTAGCACGACGGCATGGTGACGGTGGAGCTACGTGGACTTCGGCAGGGCTTCGCCAAGCGCTACGGAGAACGAGGAAGAGGAAGGGTAGGGATGCGCCGAGAGAGAGAGAAATTGTTGGGGATATGACCCGCCCCGGAGGCTCCGGGTCATGTTGCTGGCTCGTGAGCCGGCCCAAAGGTGAGCCGTAAAGACTGGTGGCCCAGGGAGATAGGCGGCTCAAGGTGTGGGCCATACAACGGCCCGAACGGAGAAGACCCGGGCGTACAAGCCGACTCGCAGACGGCTTAAACAAGAAGATAGAGAGGGACTCGGTTAGCAATTGTAACGAACCGGTGGTGCTGACCTCTTATATAAAGGCAGACCCGGGGCAATTTAGAGGACATGCAATCGAGAACTAGGTCAAGCTTTTAGCTCCTTGTAATCGATATGCAAGCAATACAAACACAAGTAGGATGTAGGCTATTACCTCGATTCGAGGGGCCGAACCTGGGTAAATCCATGTCTTTTGTCCCGACTAACCCCTTTGAGTCCACCCTATTAGCGATGGCCTCTAACCTAAGTCCGTTCACCCGGACATGTGCCGTGATAAAGCCACGACAGTTCGCGCCCACCGTGGGGCTAGCGCTTGGTGGTGTTGAGTTCTCAAAGGGCTCTCTCCCAGGGCTCGAAGGATACGTGGTTGGAAGGATGAGCAAGAGTCGCCGCGGCCGGCTCTACATCGACGACGCCAGCTGGGGGCTTGATGCTGGTTCTGTGGAGTATGGATTCCGGGTTCCATTCGGCGGGATCCAGGTTTTCATCGGAAAGGTTGATGGATCTACACCCGGGCCGGACGTCTGCACCAACATCGTCGAGCCGGCTCGGCGTCTCCAATCTATGCGTGTTATGCAGCCTGCCCGTACCCGTCCGGGTTAAAAGCACGTTCTCGTGGGCTTCACTCAAGGCATGGACCTGGAAGCGTCCGGGTCACAGGGAACTTTTCTTTGCTCGAAAGATGGGTCCTCCAGTGTGGAGACAGAATCAGTATATCGGCTCAGCAATGGTGGCCTTGGGGGTTACTACAGCAACTATTCTGAGGTAGAGGGCGTTGAGACGGATGCTCTGAGCCCCCCGGTTCACACGGCGGTGTTCATGGCAGGATCAGCTTCAGTCATCGGTGACACGGCTGTGGGAGCCGCCGCGGCGGGTGATAGCCCGCCGCCGCTGGCTCAGGTTCTAGTGGAATTGATGGACGAACTCACAGCTCCCATGGCCACAGAGGTAACACCGGATAATCAAGCAGCCAGGAATCTAGAGGTGGCACGGATCAAGGGCCGGATGGCAGAGGAACGACAAAGGATGGCCAGCTGAAAGCCCAGATGGAGGAAGAAGCGGAGCGTATCAAGGCAAACGCTTTCCAACTGGAGGTGGAGCAAAGGTCAGCGGCCGCGGTGCACCGGAGGAGGCATCAATCCCGTCTACCAGAACGTTACGAAGCGAGGAACCTTTTTAACACCCCCGGTGCGGGGCGGGTTACGGGCGCACCGGAGAGCTGCCCGATGGAGCGCCCGACGACTCATCCACCCTAGCATAACCAAATCTCACCTAGGGCTTTTTCAACACCGGCAGGTCATTACTCTAACCCGGCCGAGAACATGGTGGCAGCGGCCGCTCGGCTTGAGACGATTCCCATCCCAGATGAGGCACCCTTTGCAGAGGATGTGCGGAACGCCATTGGATATTTACAGACGACCATGGCCTAGCAAGAGAAGTATGCTCACAGCCGGAGCCGGGTTCACACACCCCCTCCCCAGTCGAAGTTTCAGCCGGCGTTACGAGTCGTCAGCGTGTTCTAGCAGTCACCCACGTCGCGGACCACCGGAGGACAATAGTGCGGCTCTAGATGCCCAAGCCCTCATGGACCAGGCAAGAGACATGCGAGAGGCGGAGATAGCGGCAGCCCGTCCAGAGCCGGCGCTTTCCGTGTCAATGGGAGTAGTTAGTACCAGAGCCGTAGGGGTGCCATGTTTAACTCCGGCTCTGAGAAGTGAATGGCTACCGAAAGACTTTAAGGGGCCTCGAAAGGTTCCGAATTACACAACTGATCTACCCTCGGAGGCGTGTGTTGAAAGTTATGAACTGGCCATGAAGATGCTGGATGTCAGTGAGGCCGTATGTGCAAAATACTTCATCATGATGCTTGAGGGTCCAGCCCGTACATGGCTGAAAGGTCTGCCGCCTAACACGATAAGCTCATGGGCGGAGCTGAGAGCGAAGTTTATTAAGAATTTCCAGGGGACCTGTAGGCAGCCTATGACTATTGTCGATCTGGACCACTGTGTTCAACAGGAGAATGAGTCGGCCCATCATTGGGTCCGGCGGGTGTCGACCATTATTCACTCTTCAGAGTAGATCACAGCGGCTCAAGCGGTGCTCATTTTAGAGAAGAACTGTCATTTCGTTCCGTTAAAGCAGAAGCTTGGTCGGCTCAAGCGCACGTGTCAGGATATGGGAGACCTCATGATGGCCTTGACGAAGTATGCCGACTCAGATAACACCAAGGATCCGGGCTCGGATGATGAGAAAGCCAATCAAGGGAAGAAAAACAATGAAGGAAAAGGTTTTGTGAACAATGGGAATCAGAATAAGCGGAAGAGCGCTGATAGCGGATCCGAGCTAGTGGCAAATTCCAACACAGGACAGAATCATCCCAAGGGGGGTGGAAAATTCAGGCCAAGGAACAGAGGCCCTTTTTATTTAGAGGAGGCGCTTAGGAAGCCTTGTCCTGAGAAAAGCACGCCTGACAAGCCGGCGTTGCATGCGTGGGGTGATTGCTTTATCATGCAGAGATTCAAAAACCAACATTCCCAACCGCATAATAACCAGGGCGGTGGCCCGCCTGGCGGCTCAGGGCACGGCGGGTCAGGGGCTGGATTCGGCGCCGGTGGTTCAGGAAACGGGCATCCAGGTCAGAATAACCAAGGGGGGCACCAACAGCATCCTGGCAACAACGGCAATAACAACAATCAGCAGCAGTGCAATCAGTCCGGGTTTCAGAGTAACCCGAAGCAGCTCAGTTCTAGACAGTATCATGTATTCATGACTGGTCACAATAAACAAGACGAGAAGTTGTGGAGGCGAGCGGTTAATACGGTTGCTCCGGCTCTCCCGCGATATTTGCCGTGGTCTGAATATGACATAATGTGGAGCCGGAAGGATCACCCGCCGCGGGTAGATGACCCGGGCCGGCTGGCTCTAGTTGTGGCCCCTCAGGTGAATGGCTATATGGTGAATAAAGTACTTATGGACGGAGGTAGCAGCATCAACATCCTTTACTATGACACTTTCCGGCGGATGAAGTTGCTTGACAAGGATCTTAAACCCTCCTCCACCGTCTTTCATGGTGTGGTCCCGGGTAAATCAGCATACCCGATGGGCCAGATCTCATTGGAAGTAGCTTTTGGCGATGAGCATAATTACAGGGTGGAGTCTTTGTGGTTCGAGGTGGTCAAAATCAAAAGTCCCTATAATGCGCTATTTGGGAGGTCGGCTTATGCTAAATTTATGGCTAGGCCTTGCTATGTTTATTTGCAACTCAAAATGCCCGGCTTAAATGGCACAATTACCGTTCACGGTAACAGGAAAATGGCTCTTGAGTGTGAGGAAGGAGATGCGGCTTATGCAGAGTCTAGTTGTGCTCAGGAGGAGGTGAAATTTTACAAAGAGAACGTTGATCCGGAGGATATGACCCCGCTAAAGAAGCCTACGATAGAAGTTGAGCCGCCACTCAAGTTTTCAGCGGATGATACCAAGGCAGTAGGTTTCAATCCGGGTGACTCATCCAAGCAGTTCATCATTGGGGCTCACATGGATCCCAAATAGGAAAGCGCGCTCATCGAATTCATCCGTGAGAATCGGGACATCTTTGCATGGAAGCCTTCTGACATGCCGGGTGTACCGAGAGAGTTCGCTGAGCACAATCTTAATGTGGATCCAAAGTTTAAGCCGATCAAACAGTTTCTATGACGGTTCAACGAAGAGAGACGTAAAGCTATTGGGGAGGAAGTTGCTCGGCTCTTGGCCACAGGCTTTATAGTGGAAGTTTTTCACCCGGAGTGGTTGGCTAACCCGATGCTAGTGCTAAAAAAGAACGGCACGTGGCGTATGTGCATAGATTACACAGACCTTAACAAGGCTTGACCGGCTGACCCTTTTGCACTCCCTTGTATCGATCAAATTATTGATGCAACAGCCGGATGTGAAAGTTTATGCTTCCTGGATGCATATTCAGGATATCATCAGATTAAGATGGCAACGAAAGATCAGGAGAAGACAACGTTTATTACACCTTTTGGGGCGTTCTGCTACATCTCCATGCCTTTCGGGCTCAAGAGTGCCCAGGCGACTTACCAACACTGTGTGCAGAATTGCCTCCACAGTCAGATTGGCCGAAATGTTCATGCTTACGTAGATGACATCGTGGTTAAATCCAGAAAGAAGGAAATTCTTTTAGAGGATTTGAAATAAACCTTTGACAATCTCCGGGTCTACAAGATGATGCTTAACCCGACGAAGTGTGTCTTTGGTGTTCCAGCAGGAAAGCTTTTGGGTTTCTTGGTCTCTGAGCGGGGCATCGAGGCTAACCCGGATAAGATTAAGGCTATCACTTATTTTGGGGAGCCGACGTGCATTAATGACGTTCAGCGCCTTGCAGGACGGATTGCTGCGCTGAGCCGCTTCATAAGCCGACTTGGGGAGAAAGCCATTCCCTTATACCAGATGATGAAGAAGACAGACAAGTTTAAGTGGAGCGCAGCAGCGGCCGAAGCACTTGAAGCTCTTAAAAAACAGTTGACTGAGCCGCCAGTGTTAGCTGCTCCGGTTGAGAAAGAGCCATTGCTCCTTTATGTGGCGGCTAACAATAGAGCGGTCAGTGTAGCAATTGTGGTTGAGTGCAGGGAGGCAGGGAAGGAGTATCCTGTGCAAAGGCCGGTTTATTACATTAGTGAAGTTTTGGCACAGTCTAAGCAGAGGTATCCGCATTGGTAGAAGTTAGTATACGGAGTTTTCATGGCCAATCGCAAGTTAAAACATTACTTTTGGGGCACCAAATAACAGTGGTCAGTTCTGCCCCGTTGGGGGATATCATTCAAAATAGAGAACCTACACGGAGGATTCCCAAGTGGGCCTTAGAGATGAGTCCTCTTAGCATCAAGTATGTTCCTCGTACAGCAATTAAGTCTCAAGCTTTGGTGGATTTCATAAATGATTGGACTGAATGTCAAGCCCCTGAAGAGAAGCCGAATAACACGTATTGGACTATACACTTTGATGGATCCAAGTAGCTAGAAGGGTCCGGGGCAGGAGTTGTTCTCACCTCCCCCAAGGGTGACAAGTTTTGTTATGTGCTCCGGTTAATGTTCCCTTGTACTAATAATGCAGCTGAGTATGAAGCACTGCTCCATGGTCTCAGAGTCGCTAAAGAAATGAATTTAAGTCAGGTCAGGTGTTTAGGCGACTCAGATCTGGTGGCTCAGCAAGTTTCAGGTACTTGGGACTCCAAGGATCCGCGGATGGTGGCTTATCGACAGGCGGTTGATATCATTGCCGGTCACTTCAAGGGGTACGAGGTGGATCACATTGCTCGTCACAGGAATGATGCAGCTGATGCTTTGTCATGGCTAGGCTCTCAACGAAAGCCGGTACCACCTAATGTTTTTCTAGATGTATTGCATCATCCGACTGTCAAGATACCTTCTGAGGAGGATCTCGCTATTCCTGACTTGGAGGCGGAACTGGTGGCGGCTCTGCATGCTACCCCAGACTGGACTACTCCTTATTTGGCGTATCTGACACGCGGCGAGTTACCTCAAGAGGAGGATCTGGCCAGGAAGATCACTCGACATTCTAAGTCTGTGACGATTATCAATGGTGAGTTACATAAGTGTAGTGTGACGGGTGTCTTTCAGCGCTGCGTCTCACCAGAGGAGGGCCAGCAAATATTGAGTGAAATTCATGCTGGCAACTGTGGACATCACGCCGGGTCAAAATCTTTGGTGGCCAAAGCTTTTCGACATGGGTTTTTCTGGTTGACGACTCACAAGGATGCAGAAGACTTAGTCCGTAAGTGTGACGGCTATCAGAAGTTCGGCCGGCGTGCTCACGTTCCGGCTCAAGAGTTGAGGATGATACCAATCACTTGGCCATTTGCAGTCTGGGGGCTCGATATGGTAGGACCTTTCAAGCGATCCAAGGATAAGAAAATGCACCTTCTGGTGACGGTTGATAAATTTACTAAGTGGGTAGAGGCAGAGCCGGTCAGCAAATGTGACGCGGCTACAACGGTTCAATTTATTAAGAAGCTGATCTATCGCTTTGGTTACCCGCACAGTATCATTACGGACAATGGAACAAATCTATCCAAAGGAGCTATGAAAGCTTTCTGTGAGAAGGAGCATATTCGGCTTGACGTTTCAGCCGTGGCACATCCGCAGTCTAATGGTCAGGCGGAACGAGCCAATCAGAAAATCTTAAGAGGAGTCAAACCACGGCTCATGGTCCCTTTGAAGCGGACACCCGGATGTTGGGTTGAGGAGTTGCCTTCCGTCTTATGGAGCGTCAGAACTACCCCTAACAGGTCTATAGGTTTCATGCCTTTCTTCATGGTGTATGGTGCTGAGGCGGTTCAACCCAGCGATATCCGGCACGACTCACCAAGGGTGGCGGCTTATGTTGAGACGGACAATGAGGTAGCATGCCAAGATGCGTTGTACACCTTGGATGAAGCACGAGAGTTAGCAGCAGCCAGGTCGGCAATTTATTAACAAGACCTGCAACGCTATCATAGCCACAGGGTAAAGACCCGGACGTTCCAGGAAGGTGACCTGGTGCTCCGGTTGATTCAAGACCAATCTGGAATGCATAAGTTATCTCCACCATGGGAGGGGCCTTTTGTGATCAGCAGGAACCTTAACAATGGGTCGTATTATCTCATTGATGTCAGAGATGAGTTGGAAACCGCGGGTCAAGAGACGTTGCGGCCATGGAATATCGCACATCTGCGACCATAGTTTACTTAGCAGGCATTAGAAGTCGCTATCATATATCATGCTTACATAAGTAAAAGCTAGCATCCCCGCAAAAGACTGGGGCCTCTGCTCTTATGTATACCTTTGTACAATCAAGATAAAATTTTCCGGCTCAAAAATTTGAGTTGAAGTGGTTTGTTCGCCGTCAAAACGGCTGGTCTACCCTACGGCTATGGTAAGGAGGCTTCTTGCCTTCGGGTATAGCTTACTTCTCCCTTGCATAGCCGACGGTATGCCCAATTAAGCACTGTTGCAAAGAGGCTTCTTGCCTTCAGGTATAGCTTACTTCTCCTTTGCACAACCAGATGTGATTAAACTGTTGCAAGGAGGCTTCTTGCCTCTGGGTATAGCTCACGTCTCCCTTGCACAGTTGGCTTTATGCCTAGTTTGGTTACATTAAGTGCCGTTGTTGATGGAGGCTTCTTACCTTTGGTATAGCTTACAGGACCCTAAGACAACAGTGTGTACACCAAATTCCAGTTGCTTATCAACTGCGGCCATCGAAGGGGGCTTCTTACCGACGGGTATCGCTTATCTCACCCTAATGGCCGGCTTTATGCCACTTCCTGTTACTTATTAACCGCGGTTGTCGAAGGGGGCTTCTTACCGACGGGTTTGCTTATCTCACCCTAACAACCGGCGTTTACACCAAAATTCAGTTGATTATCAATTGTAGTTGTTGAAGGAGGCTTCTTGCCTTCGGGTATAGCTTACTTCTCCTTTCAAACAGTCGGTTTTATGCCGTCTCAGGCTAATTATTCGCCGCGGTTGTCGATGGAGGCTTCTTGCCTTAGGGTATAGCTTACATCTCCCATCGACAGCCGGCGTTCACTGTACTCTTACTAGCCAATCTCGCTTAGAGACCCTAAGCCGGTTCAAGAAATTGACGGCCAATCTCGCCTAGAGACCCTGAGCCGGTTTAAATAATTGACGGCCAATCTCGACAGAGACCCTGAGCTGGTATGAGTTTAACCGTTCGAATCCACGCACAAGAGTCATCATATGAGTTTTTTGAGGAAGGAAAGATCATCATCACGTATTGTATCATGTCGGCTTATCAAGCCGGGTCAAAGCAAGGCAATTATAAGTCCCAGGTTGCTGCAGGCAGAACTACCCAGCACTTGGGGGCTACACATCCACAATTCTCCTCAAAAGTTCCAGTTCATCAATAGCCGCAGTTGTCGATAGAGGCTTCTTACCATCAGGTATAGCTTACATTATCCTAAAGACAACCAGCTCCTTAATGACTTCGTCCGACAAAGAGCCGGAGCCATGTTGCTCCGGTCGACAAAATTCAAGGTTTCAAAGAGATTATCCGGCTCTAATATTCTGGAGAAAGGAATGGCGTCTTCAAAGACAGACACCCCTCATCAGAAAATCTCAAGGTATATCCCTGAAGAGCCGGCAACACATTAAAACACAGAGAGAAGGAAAGTACACACAGAGAGGTGCAAATATATACAGTCGCCAAGTGGCAGAGTCATGTTTACTCTATTACAAAAAACTACTCTCAGAAGGAGCAAAAGCATTGTCAACCTCCCACGGCGGGTCATTACATAAGTCTGTGCTTAGAAAGGTTAAAAGAATAAAATTCAATTATTGGCCGACTCATCCTGCTCCGGGTCTTCTGTTGGCTTTATCTGGAGATTGCCCAAGTCCCAATTACAGTTAGCCAGAGCACTAAAAGACCCTTCAAGGAACGGAGACGCGTCAAGCTCACAAGGAAAGAGATCCTTACTGCGGGCAGGTGTTAGATCTTTCCACTCGTAGAGAGGCCCACAGATTCTCTTCTCCTCTGCGTCATAAGCCGCCTGATAGGTGCTCAAGTCAGCTTCATCCGCGAGAACAGAGGCCAGATAGCACGACTCTTTGACACACCGGGTGTAATCTTCTTCGGTGAATTCTGAACCATCATCTCTTTTAGACGGGTAACCATCCATCATTTCAGCTGGCGTTAGCTCGGGGGCGGAGGCTAGAGCCCGACTCAATCCAGCGACGGCTCCTTGGCGGAAGGCGGACTTCTTTAGCTCTTCTATCTGCTTGGGCATCGTGGAGAAGAGTTCCAGGACCCCTTTCAGAGCAGTGGAGATCTTCTCCTTATATTGCATGCTCTTGATCGTGAAGATGGCGCCGCAGTATAACTGTTCCGCAAAAGTGTAAATGTCCTTGAGTGGCAGAAGGCTATCAGAAGCCAACTGCCGGCTCCTGGGACCTAGATAAGTCGGATAAAGTTAATGAGTCGCCAGTCTTTCACTAGCAATGTTAAACAGTACAAAGTAAAACAGAAACTTACCAAATAGGGCGGCTGACATCTTCGCGATGTGCTGCTTCAGGCCTTGAAGTTTCTCCGCCACAGCTATAAGACACTGCTCGACGTCGTCTGCCCGTTTGGTCAGAGCGGCCTTTTCAGATTCAGCTGTCTCTTTTAAAGAGGTAAGCTCCGCAGTGACATTAGCCAGCTCCTCAGAGAGAAGCCGGTACTTTTTGTCAGCAATGCTTCGGGCTTCTTGCCGAGCCGCCAGGTTGGCCCTCAGATCCGTCAACTGAGACCCGGCTTCATTCAAAGCTTCCTATAATACATCAAAATACAGGATAAGCCGCCAAAATGCAGGACGAGTGTTAAAAGCAAATACAAGTCTCAAACAGATTGCAAGCAATATATTTGACACTTGGGGGATAATGTATATTTGATCTTTCAAGTATGCAATTCCGGTTCATCTCCTTTGAAGCTAATCCGGAACTTGGGGGCTACACTATGGCTCTTCAATGTACTAATAATGGAAGCACCGACTCAACTTGATCAAGTTTGAGCCGGCCCTTGGGGGCTACGATTAGATCTTCAAAGTTGTCCACATGAAAGACCCGGCTCCAATATAATTTGAGCCGCCCCTTGGGGGCTACGATTAGATCTTCAAATTGTCTACATTAAAGGCCCGGTTCAAATATAATCTGAGACGGCCCTTGGGGGCTACGATTGGCAGTTCACTTTATTTACACTACAAAGCTAAAGCAATTTTAAGGGAATTTGACATGACAATATCTGCAGAGGTCACAGAAAGACCCGGCTCAACGATTCAGTATGTTAAGCCGGCTCTTGGGGGCTAAGTAAAGATATAGTAAGAAGGAAAAGTACCTCATATTTTGTCTTCATGGAAGAGATCAACCAAAGTTCCAGATCCCGGCTGGTGGTAACCTGGTTTATATACCCGACGTGTAGCTCTTCGACTGTCATCTTCTCGCACGAAGAGTCGAAGTTCAGTTTCTTCGAGGCTTCAGCCAGCTCTGTATGTTTGGTCAACACATGAGCCGGAGGCGTTTGATGACCAGACCCGATGATAACAGCATCCGGAGTGTCAGGGGTCTTGGCAGGAGTTGCCGGCTTTGAAGGAGCCCTTGGAGGGCTCTCCATGATGACATCTTTAGCGGCCGGCTCTATGGAGGCAGCCGGCGGGTTTTCTTTTGGTTGAGTCTCCTCCGGTTGTTCGGGCTCCGGTTCTTCGATAACTGGGCCGGAGGAGGGCTTGTTGGTCTTGCGACGTTTAGCCTGAGCACTGCAAAAAAGAAGGATCAGCAGTTGAAGATATTGCTATCATATTAACAACCGGATATCCAGATATCATAGTAAGGAATGCTTACAGCGGATTAATCTCGGGCGGTGGTATAATTGACTCCGAAGAGTCGCCGGAGGAAGGAGATTTCTACAAAAAATAAAACAGAAAGATGAAGAGAGTATCAAGTTTACAAAGGAAAGACAAAGGAAAAAAGAAGAGATTTAAACCTCGGCGGGGCGTTTCTTTGGAGCCGGAGAGTTTGGTAGCCCGGACATCAGCTCAGTAGAGCCGGTGCTTCGAGTCTGTTGACGCTCGACTTGGTGTTGCTTTTTTAAGAGAAAATCGGAAGCCAGATAAGCAAGAGGGTGAGAAAGAGGAACTTTTCTGATAACCCGCCGCGGCTTTCGGGGGACAAAACATTCTGAGCCGGAAGAGAAATAATTTACCTTAGGAGCATTGGCACGGCTGGTTTCCACTTCATCCTGCGAGTAAAGTAAGTATTAATAAGGCAGGAAGGTAAAAGATCAAGCAAGACAGTTAAAACTTTATCTCTGAGCTGGATGATGGTGGCGGTCAAGCAAATTATCTTGCGGGGCATATTTCGTAGCCCTTTTAGTTGCAACCTTCTTCCTGGATTTCCTCGGAGGAGCAACATATTCCTTCTTCCAGAAGTCTCAGTCGGCCTATAAGAATGACCCGGAGAGTGAATACCAAATCAACAAAGTGCAAACAACGTCTAAGAGACGGATGGGAAGAGATTAAACTTACATCGGGAGCCGGATTGTTGGCACTAAAAGGTGTCAGGCCGATTTCGCTGCATGATCCGGAAGCTTCATGGACAAGGCTCCAGATGGCGAGGGTAATGTCATTCTTCGTCAATGTGGATCGGCTGAAGCATAATGAGCTATCATACTTGCCTCTATATTCGCACATGAGTCGACTTCTATGGCTCAAAGGCATAATCCACCACGAAATCCAGCAGCAGATCAGGTCCAGCCCGATTAAGCCGTTGGCCATGAGAGCCTTGATTTTGGCATGGGCCGGCTCATATCTTGCGCGTTCTGAAGCTGATAGCCGGCCAGGAAGCTCTGATGTTGTTGTGAGCGGGGAAGGACGATAACCCGGCAAAGGACGCTCGTTCTCAGGAGAGGTGTCCTTGCAATAGAACCAGGTCTTGTTCTAGTCCTTGGGGTGACTCGGCATCTGCGTGGCTGGAAAGATGATATCTCTACGCCGTTGGATGGATATGCCTCCAAGTTCTAGGCTCGGACCGGCTTTCACTTCAGTTTTCCGGTTAGCATAAAAGAACTCCTGAAAGAACCCCACAGACGGCTTGACTTGAAGGTAAGCTTCATAGAGCACTTGGAAATTGCATATGTTTGAGACGGAATTGGGGGCCAAGTCTTGCGGGTGAAGCTTATAACAGTGAAGGACGTCCCGAAACAATTTTGAGCCGAGAGGCACGAACCCTCGTTCAATATGGTCAGAAAAAACCACCACTTCACCTTCTTGAGGTTTGGGCCGCGTCTCATCACCCGGGACCCGCCAGCTAATGACTTCCTTGGGAGGAAGAGTACCCGCGTGAACAAAATCCGACAAAAAGTCCTCCGTGATGCATGACCCAACCCAGTTGCATGAGTTGGACGCACGAGACATGTTGGCGGCTTAAGTGTTGTGCAAGATAAAGGCGCGATGAGTCGAAGCGCAAGCAAATATTTTTGACGGCTTAAAAGTTTAAGGGCTCTACGGATAAAGTGGAAGACCCGGCTAATGAGAGCCGGAGAGGCTTAGCGGCTCAACAGAGGAAAGGAAGATTGAAAATTGGCTAAGTCCTAAAAACAGATTCCGCA
Organism: Hordeum marinum; assembly: GCA_022496015.1. NCBI lineage: Eukaryota > Viridiplantae > Streptophyta > Magnoliopsida > Poales > Poaceae > Hordeum > Hordeum marinum. The sequence continues at coordinate 69,903,933 of CM039672.1, forward strand.
AAATATTGCTATGTCTACGGATCTACAAAAGCAAACAAAATAAATTTTAACCTAACCTAGCGATGAACAGCGGAAGAAAAAAGGAAATGAACTGGAGCCATCGTGGTCCACGCATTACATACGGCCGGCCCGCGCGCGGCGGCGGAGCAAGAGCGCGTTCTAAAGGTATTAGCAGTGTCGAGATACACTCGCGATGGTGGCAACGGAGCCCCCGGTGAAAACCCTACTACGGCAGCGGCTATCTATGGAACAGGAGAACTCACCGGAGATGGCACGGCGGAGGCGGACGAATCTTTGGTACGTTCAGGGTGATGCAGCGACCAAGTTGGGGACGACGTACGGACGATGCCGGAGCAGAGCTCGAAGGCGCTGGGGCGGCGACAGGAAGAAGACGAAGAAGAAGACTGCGAGCGGGAGGATGGGAAACCCCGACCCGCACGGGTCATATTTAAAAGGGGGTTAAGGAAGGCGCGAAAATCCAGGCGATGACACCGTTTGGCCGAGGGGGACGCCTCGATTTTCGGGATGACACTTAATGAAAGATTTGGTGATACGTCAGCAGATCTCATGACGTCGCGCCGGGTCATTTCCGGGCGACTTGCCAAAAATGGAAAAGAAGGATGATGTGAGCAAGCTCAATTCAACCTGGGGCCTAATGTTGGGGATATGACCCACCCCGGAGGCTCCGGGTCATGTTGCTGGCTCGTGAGCCGGCCCAAAGGTGAGCCGTAAATATTGGTGGCCCAGGGAGATAGGCGGCTCAAGGTGTGGGCCGTACAATGGCCCGGACAGAGAAGATCCAGGCATACAAGCCGACTCGCAGACAGCTTAGACAAGAAGATATAGAGGGACTCGGTTAGCAATTGTAATGAACCGATGGTCCTGACCTCTTATATAAAGGCATACCCGGGGCGATTTAGAGGACAGGCGATCGAGAACTAGGTCAAGCTTTTAGCTCCTTGTAATCGATACGCAAGCAATACAAACACAAGCAGGACGTAGGCTATTACCTCGATTCGAGGGGCTGAACCTGGGTAAATCCGTGTCTCTCGTCCTGACTAACCCCTTTGGGTCCACCCCGTTAGCGATGGCCTCGAACCTAAGTCCGTTCACCCGGACATCTGCTGGGATAAAGCCACGACAGAAGTTGTCGTCTCAAATCAGCCCAAACCCTTGCATATATATAGGAGGAGGGAGAGGGATGGCTGCCTTGGCCCCTCCTCCAAAGAGGAGAGGTTCGGCCGAAGGTGGGGAAGAGTCCACCTCCCACAAGGGAGGTGGATCTCCTCCTTTTAAATCCTTTTTCCCTTCATCTCTTTATCCCAGCCGCATGTGCCTTTCTAGAAGGTCTTGGACAGCCCAACAAGGGCTGGCACACCTCCTCTAAGGGCCCACGAAGTCCTTTGGTCGTCACACCCCTCCCGAGGGTCCTTCGGCACCCTCCTAGCACTCCCGGTACACTACCGATGAGCCCGAAAACTTTCAGGTGACCAAAACTGGACTTCCTATATATCAATCTTTACCTCCGGACCATTCCGGAGCTCCACGTGACGTCCGGGATCTCATCCGGGACTCCGAACAACCTTCCATAATCATGTATACCATTTCCCTATAACCCTAGCGTCATTGAACCTTAAGTGGTAGACCCTACGGGTTTGGGAGACACGTAGACATGACCGAGACACCTCTCCGGTCAATAACCAACAGAGGGATCTGGATACCCATGTTGGCTCCCACATGCTCCACGATGATCTCATCAGATGAACCACGATGTCGGGGATTCAATCAATCCCGTATACATTCCCTTTGTCTATCGGTATGATACTTGCCCGAGATTCGATCGTCGGTATCTCTATACCTTGTTCAATCTCGTTACCGGCAAGTCTCTTTACTCGTTCCATAATACATCATCCCATGGCTAACTCCTTAGACACATTGAGCTCATTATGATGATGTCTTACCGAGTGGGCCCAGAGATACCTCTCCGTCACACGGAGTGACAAATCCCAGTCTCGATTCGTGCCAACCCAACAGACACTTTCGGAGATACCCGTAGTGCACCTTTATAGCCACCCAGTTACGTTGTGACGTTTGGGACACCCAAAGCATTCCTACGGTATCCGGGAGTTGCACAATCTCATGGTCTAAGGAAACGATACTTGACACTGAAAAGCTTTAGCAAACGAACTACACGATCTTGTGCTATGCTTTGGATTGGGTCTTGTCCATCACATCATTCTTCTAATTATGTGATCCCGTTATCACTGACATCCAATGTCCATGGTCATGAAACCGTGACCATCTATTGATCAACGAGCTAGTCAACTAGAGGCTCACTAGGGACATGTTGTGGTCTATGTATTCACACATGTATTACGGTTTCCAGTTAACACAATTATAGCATGAACAATAGACAATTATCACGAACTAGGAAATACAATAATAACCATTTTATTATTGCCTCTAGGGCATATTTCCAATAGGGTTTCCATGTTAGCATGAGGAATTTGGTGGTGCTCGAAGACTTTCTTCTTCTCAAAAAGAGCTGATGCGTAGTAGTTGAGATGTGTTGCCGTCCAGAATCTGTTGCGACCGGCCCTTGCAAAGTCATAGGGATTTTGAACAGTGAAGAACATACGTTCATTGAAGAAATTGCTCTTGAGGAATTTGGGGCATACTGAGCCTTTGAATGGCATTCTTGGCTTCGGTTGAAGATTTGGCTTGAAGTGCCCCTTAATCTCCTTTGGCATGGGAGGAACACCTTCAGACAGAACGATTTGGAGAGCTGGTTCCTCAGTTGCGGCGGGAGCATCAAGATCATCAGCCGTTGAAGCTAGAATTTCTTCAGTGACTTGGGTGTTCAGATTGGCAGATTCTTCATGTATTTCTTTAGTCGGAGCAGGCGGCTAAGAAATCTGTGTCAGAGGAGTAGTCATTGGTGAATTGGGTGTGCTGATTCCCAATATTCATCATTGATGACAGGCGTTGTATTGCCAATGTCTACGTCCTCATCAATTTCTTCAACTCCAACCTCTTCAGTAGTGAACTGAGGCTGGGGCGATGATACCTTTGGTGTTGAAAGAATGTCTTTAACTTCAATTTCTTCATCAATCTGCTCTGTCGAAGCAGCAGACTGATCATCATCTTCATATGGGATGACATATTCCACCCCAAATGGTACAATTTCTTAGGCACGTACTGAGGAAATAGGTGTACCATCAATAGGTCTAGTTGAAGAACTTGGCATAGTCTTGAACTTCTTCATGGCTGAGGTTTTTGAATCTCATGCTTTTCTCTTGAGAGTCTTTTCCTTAGCAGTGTCAGTTTCTTCAGGAACGACTGATGCAACCGCCCTGGTGTGTTCAGTTTCTTCAAACACAGCAAAAGCTTTAGCTGGCCTTTCAGTTTCTTCAGGCACAACAGTGGTGGTTGTCCTTGTATGATCATCAGTGGTCTAAGTTTCCTCAGCAGCACTGGCAGTTGCTTCTGTTGCAGAAGCATTTCCATCAGCAGTTTCATCAGGCTAAGCAATTTCATCAGTAGCTTGAGGAATTTCATCAGCTTGAGGATTTTGTGGTCCGATCAAGCAACAACCCTAGTGTTGTGATTCTTCACTGCAGCTTGAGCAGCCCTGACGAATCTCACCTTGGTGCCCTTCCATTCAGCATCATATCTCTCTTCATCCTCAGAGAGTGTGCGAATTTCAGACTGAACAGTGACGAGTTGATTTGGGGTCAAATTAATCACATTGTCTCTCAGAAACTGTTCCTTCAGAACCCTATTCCACTTAGCTCTCAAAGCTTGCTCTCTTTTCCATTTTTCTTCAGAAATGAAGTGGGTGAGGACATGATCCACTCCAAGAGGAAGATTTAGTGAAGAAAGTGGGGTGCTTGGGTCTTCATGCCATATATCGATGAAGTTGAGGATCATCTTGGGATCCAGCATGAGAGGAACAGAACTGCCTTTGGCTATAGCAGCCTTTTGCTGACTGTGCTTGATGATTTCTTCCAATTCCTCATCATCAACTTCATCATCATCATCCTCAAATCCTGAGGGTAAGGTTACCACAGCCTTGCTTGAGTGAGGACTTGGTATTTGACCTTGTCCAACAGTTTTCTTCAGCTTCAATGCAGAAGGGCTAGTTGAAGACTTTGTAGGCCGAGGCCTTTGACCTTGAGGGATCTGCTATGAATATTTTGAGGTTTAAGAACTTGTCTTCAATGCAGATTTCTTCCTCATGATTTTCTTCGGAGCACTTGCAGAGGCTCCGGCAGAGGCAGCAGCAGCAGAATCTTCATTGAATTTCTTCACTGCCTCTTTGGCTTTCTTCGCCAGCTTGGCTTCCTACTTCTCCCACATGTGAGAAAAGTCCTCACCAATCTTGATGCTAGTGGGATCAGCAATTTGATTTGGAGCAAGGGGAGGCCTGCTGCAAGGAGGTTTTACTACAAATTTCATAATCTATTTTTGGAGTTACATAACGATACTCCTTCCATTCCCTTGCCCATCTCCTCTCAATTTTCTGCAGACGAATTTTTCTCTGCTTGGTCATTTCTTTGCCATGAGTTTCTTCATCGGGTGTGCAGTATTCCTCATACACGTCATCTGGGATCTCAAAGGCAGTGTGCACATCTGGCTTCTTTCCACCTTTCTGAGGTTTCTTTCCGTCAACCATTTTCTTCACTTGTGGAATTTGAACTCTTGAGGACTCTGAAGAAGTACACAGTTTTTCCTCAAGGAGCGTTGCAAATGAGTTAAGTTGATGAGAACCTCGTGATTCATCAGCGGACATGTTGTACCTGTGAACAAAGAATAGGTGCGAGGAATTTGAAGAGGTCATATGTGTTCTCAGAATTTTTTTAAATAAAATAGGTGAGAGGAATTTTACCATGGGTGTCTTGAGGAATTTCACTAAGTGTTCTTTGTCTCAGGTTCAAGAGTTGTGCAAATTTTGAGGATTCACACAATTGAGGAATCTTGAAGAAAGTCATTACTTAGGGAAAAACATCAAGTATGTGAAGATGTAAGGTGCTTTTAGAATAAGGTTCATGAAGAATAAACACCTTTTGAGGAATATGAAGAGCATTTGAGGATCAAACAAGCGCAGTAAAAATAAATTTTATTTACCCTAGTGAAGAACACAACGAACAAGAGATGAGATTGGGAAGTTCGTCCGTTCAGATCTCCCATGCCCTACCTGGCAGAGGGAGACAGCTACAGCAGCAGCGGGATTAGGACTTCTGCGGCCGATGCGAGTACAGCGACGACGAGGTCGAGGTAGTGAAGCTCTTCCTCACCGGCGATGATGACTTTAGCGGTGGCGCTAGGTTGGAGCTCGGGAGAGGCATGAGATGAGGAGTAACCGAGCACAGTTGAAGGGGAGGGGGTATTTATAGAGGGAGTGAAAACCAATCTGCCTGAAGATTTTGGACAAGATTGCCCCTGACCCTTGCTCTCCACACGACAGGTGTCACCCACGTTCTAATTACAGGATATTATGGGGGATCATGGGTTATCCAGTCGTGGGAATCGGAACCGTTTGAGCGGGAACCGCTGAAAATTTTGATAGTGAAAATTTCAAGGTTTTCATTCGCAAATTGTTCAGCTGTCAAGGACACAATGAAGACTTTGAACGAGTTTCAAAGTAGAACACATATGAAGAATTTGTGAACAGACTGGGTTGAGTTTAGCATAGAGGGGAAAGGGTCCGATCACATTCACTTAGATGAAAATCAACTTGAAGAATTAGCAATAAGTGAATGTTGTTGAGGACATTGAAAACTCATATATATATATATATATATATATAGTCAATGAAGAACATGAGTTTCAAAGTTTGAAGAATTTGAAAAGTTGAGGAATTGGAAAACTTGAGGAATTTGCAAATTTGAGGAATTTGATAATTTGAAGAATTTGCAAAAATGACGAAAAACTCAATTTTGAAGAATTTCAACTTTGGTTGGTGGCGTGACCCACCGTATAAGAATGAAGATTTCAGACACCGCGTACAATTGTCGTAGGGTTCTAAGAATCAAATTCTTCATTAATTTCTTCACACTTAGAGGGTTATTCTTCATTGATTGAAGAAAAACGTTACTTCGTATGTTGCACATCAAAGTCATCAATTTTGCATAAGTGTTAGGATGTGTGTCCTTCTTCAATGAAGATTCTAAGATTCTAAGATATTTAGCTCACACCGCAACTTGCAAAATCTCTTTTCATCCAAGGGCTTTGTGAAGATATCGGATAATTGTTCTTCAGTGGGGATGTGGTTGATGGAGATGTCACCCTTGATTACATGATCTCGAAGAAAGTGATGACGAATCTGGATGTGCTTGGTCTTGGAGTGCTGAACTAGGTTGTATGCAATCTTGATGGCACTCTTGTTGTCGCGGTAGAGAGGCACATTCTTCAACTTGATGCCATAGTCCTTGAGGGTTTGCTTCATCCATAGTAACTGAGCACAACATGAGCCAGCAGCAATGTACTCAGCTTCAGCAGTGGAGAGTGAGACGCAGTTCTGCTTCTTTGAGGACCAATAGACTAGGGATCGTCCGAGGAAATGACATGTGCCTGAGGTTGACTTGCGATCCACGCGATCTCCAGCGTAGTCAGCATCAGAGTATTCGACAAGGTGAAGATTTGAGCCCTTGGGATACCATAATCCAAGTGTTGGTATGTGAGCTAAGTATCGAAGAATATGTTTCACAGCCTTATGGTGTGATTCCTTCGGTGTTGCTTGGAATCGGGCACACATGCAAACACTCAACATAATATCAGGCCTAGATGCACATAGATACAATAATGAACCAATCATGGAGCGGTATACCTTCTGATCAAAATCTTTACCATTTTCATCAGTATAGAGGTGGCCTTTTGAAGGCATTGGAGTTTTGACGCCTTTGCAATCTTGCATGTCGAATTTCCTCAGAACATCCTTGAGGTACTTCTCTTGGGAGATGAAGATGTCATTGTCTTGTTGACGAATTTGAAGACCTAAGAAGAATTTCAACTCTCCCATCATAGATATTTGATATTCTTAACTCATCATATGGGCAAATTCATCACTGTAACGTTTGTCAGTACAGCCAAAGATAATATCGTCTACGTATATTAGGCATATGAACAGTTCATTGTCATAGGATTTTGTGAAAAGAGTGGGGTCGAGTGAACCGGGTTTGAAGCCTTTCTTCATGAGGAATTCCTTCAGAGTGTCGTACCACGCCCGAGGGGCCTGCTTGAGGCCATAGAGGGCCTTGTTGAGTCTGAAGACTTTGTCAGGATGCTTAGGGTCTTCAAGACCCGGGGGTTGAGCAACATATACTTCTTCCTCAAGCTTACCATTGAGGAATGCACTTTTCACATCCATTTGATATAAGATGATATTATGATGGTTAGCATAAGCAAGTATTATGCAAATAGCTTCAAGTCTAGCAATAGGTGCGAACGTTTCATCAAAGTCAATTCCTTTAAATTGTGTGTAGCCTTGAGCTACAAGACGAGCCTTATTCCTCACCACAAGGCCATTTTCATCTTGCTTGTTGCGGTAGATCCACTTGGTACATATGATGTTATGTTTGCAAGGATCTGGACGCTTGACGAGTTCCCACACGTTGTTGACCTTGAACTAATGCAATTCCTCTTGCATAGCTTGAATCCACTCCGGCTCCTTGAATGCTTCATCAAATTTGGTGGGCTCTATGATAGAGACAAAGGCAAAGTGCCCACAAAAGTTAGTTAAATGTGAAGCTTTTGAGCGAGTGAAGGGACCTGGTGCATTGATGTCATCGATGATTTTGTCAATCTGTACTTCATTTGCAACTCTAGGATGAGCAGGTTGACGTGGTTGAGGACTTCCTTCAGCATCATTTTCTTCAGGTGTATCAACATGAAAGTCTTCATTCGTTGGAATGACTTCCTCAGTGGGTATGATATCTTCAGTTGCCTTCAGCTTGATGGATTCCTCAGGAGACTGTTCATCTAACACAGAAGGCAGGTGCTCTCTTTGTGAGCCATTAGTTTCATCGAACCACACATCTACAATTTCAACAACCTTGTGATGGTAGGTGTTGAAGACTTTGTAGGTGTGCGAGTCCATTCCATAACCAAGCATAAAACCTTCATGTGCTTTTGGTGCAAACTTAGAACTGTGGTGAGGATCTCTGATCCAGCATTTTGCACCGAAGACTTTGAGATAACTTACATTGGGTTTCTTGCCAGTCATAAGTTCATATGAAGTCTTCTTGAAGAATTTGTGAAGATATACCCTGTTGATGATGTGGCATGCAGTATCAATTGCCTTAGGCCAGAAGCGACGTGGAGTCTTGTATTCATCAAGCATGGTGTGAGCCATCTCAACTAGGGTCCTGTTCTTGCGCTCCACAATGCCATTCTGTTGAGGAGTATATGTTGTAAATATGCCCTAGAGGCATTAATAAAATGGTTATTATTGTATTTCCTTGTTCATGATAATTGTCTATTGTTCATGCTATAATTTTGTTAACCAGAAACCGTAATGCATGTGTGAATACATAGACCACAACATGTCCCTAGTAAGCCTCTAGTTGGCTAGCTTGTTGATCAATGGATGGTCACGGTTTCATGACCATGGACATTGGATGTCGTTGATAACGGGATCACATCATTAGGAGAATGATGTGATGGACAAGACCCAATCCTAAGCCTAGCACAAGATCGTGTAGTTCGTTTGCTAAAGCTTTTCAATGTCAAGTATCATTTCCTTAGACCATGAGATTGTGCAACTCCCGGATACCGTAGGAATGCTTTGGGTGTGCCAAACGTCACAGCGTAAGTGGGTGGCTATAAAGGTGCACTACGGGTATCTCCGAAAGTGTCTGTTGGGTTGGCATGAATCGAGACTAGGATTTGTCACTCCGTGTGACGGAGAGGTATCTCTGGGCCCACTCGGTAAGACATCATCATAATGAGCTCAATGTGACTAAGGAGTTAGCCACGGGATGATGTATTATGGAACGAGTAAAGAGACTTGCCGGTAACGAGATTGAACAAGGTATAGAGATACCGACGATCGAATCTCGGGCAAGTATCATACCAATAGACAATGGGAATTGAATACGGGATTGATTGAATCCCCGACATCATGGTTCATCCGATGAGATCATCATGGAGCATGCGGGAGCCAACATGGGTATGCATATCCCTTTGTTGGTTATTGACCGGAGACGTGTCTCGGTCATGTCTACGTGTCTCCCAAACCCGTAGGGTCTATACACTTAAGGTTCGATGACGCTAGGGTTATAGGGAAATAGTGTACGTGGTTACCGAAGGTTGTTCGGAGTCCTGGATGAGATCCCGGACGTCATGAGGAGCTCTAGAATGGTCCAGAGGTAAAGATTGATATTTAGGAAGTGAGGTTTCGGTCACCGGAAGTGTTTCGGGCGTCACCGGTAGTGTACCGGGACCACCGGAAGAGTTCCGGGGGTACACCGGGAGGGGCCACCGGCCCATGAGGGCTGCATGGGCCACAGGTGGGAGGGAACCAGCCCCTAGGTGGGCTGGTGCGCCCCCCACAAGGTCCCAAGGCGCTGCAAGGGAAGAGAGGGGGCAAACCCTAGGTCCAGATGGGCCCTAGGAACATCTAGGGCGCGCCCCCCTCTCTCCCTCCCTCTGGCCGCCGCCCAGATGGGATCTGGGGCTGCCGCCGGCCCCATAAGGAGAACCCTAGGGCACAGCCCTCCCCTCCCCCGTCCTCTTATATATAGTGGGGGTTTTGGGGCTGCCATCCACACGAGTTCCTCTCTCTCTCTCTCGGCGCAGCCCTACCCTTCCTCTTCCTTGTTCGCCGTAGTGCTTGGCGAAGCCCTGCCAGAGTGCCACATAGCTCCACCGTCACCATGCCGTCGTGCTGCCCGATCTCTTCCCCAACCTCTCCTTCCTCCTTGCTAGATCAAGGCATAGGAGACGTCACCGGGCTGCACGTGTGTTGAACGCGAAGGCGCCGTTGTTCGGCCCTGAGATCGGAGTCCACCGCGATCTGAAACGCTACGAGTACGACTCCACCAACCGCGTTCTTGTAACGCTTCCGCTTGGCGATCTTCAAAGGTATGAAGATGCAATCTCTCCCCACTCGTTGCTGGTTTCTCCATAGATAGATCTTGGTGACACGTAGGAAAAAATTCTATTTACTTCTCCCAATAGTATAAGGGGCAGATAACTCATGAGTAATACCAAGTTCATCAAGATATTCATGAAGATTAGTATTCTTGAATTCAGCCCATTATCACTCCTAATATGCTTGATCTTGACGCTGAAGTTGGTGGAGGCCCTTGAAGCAAATCGTCTGAAGACATCCTGCACTTCATTTTTGTACAGAATAATATGCACCCAAGTGTAACGAGAGTAATCATCAACAATGACAAAGCCATACAAACTTGAAGCATTTGTTAGTATGGAGTAATGAGTGGGGCCAAAGAGATCCATGTGAAGCAATTCAAAGGGTCGAGTCGTGGTCATGATTGTCTTCAAGGGATTCTTGGATCTGGTCATCTTCCCAGATTCACATGCACCGCAGAGGTGGTCCTTGAGGAATTTGACACCCTCAATGCCAATGACGTTCTTTTTCTTCATGAGCGTGTGCAAGTTCCTCATACCCGCATGTCCAAGTCGTCGATGCCACAGCCAGCCTTCTGAAGACTTTGCAAGTAAGCATGTGGCAGGTTCAGGACCTATAGAGAAATCAACAATATACAAGTCTCCTCTCCTAAAGCCTTCGAAGACTTTGGAATTGTCGGATTCCATGATGACAACACAATGATATTTTCCAAATACGACGATCATATCAAGATCACAAAGCATTGAGATAGACATAAGGTTGAACCCAAGGGATTCAACAAGCATCACCTTATCCATGGTTCGGTCCTTTGAGATAGCAACCTTACCAAGTCCCAATACCTTACTTTTTCCTTTGTCTGCGTAGGTGATATGCTTGAGAGGAGATGGAGTGAGTGGCAAATTCGTTAGTAGATTCTTGTCACCAGTCATGTGGTTTGTCCATCCACTATCGAGGACCCACTCAGTAGCTTTTGGAGTATCATCCTGCAGATGAATTAGTACAACTTACGAACTCATATGCTTCAGAGTGAAGAATATGACATCAATTTCATCAGATAGGATTTCATCACACAAGATAGTAAGCAAGTAGTGTGAGGATGTGAGAAATGAGGAATTCATTTCATCATGGTTAGCTTGCGTCCTTTCAAGCATTTCCTCAGGTCTCCAGCAAGTTCATCAGATGTTCAGTTTCATCTGGAGACCTGACCCTACATAAGAAATTAGTTCAATTTCTTCACCACCCACATCTGGAGGGGTGGCAAAGAGTTCATCATTCTGCGAGCACCATGTGAAAAAGGAGGCATTGAAGCAAGTGCGCTTCGTTTCACAAGGCGAGGGTTAGAGTACTCAAATGAATAAGCAGAGAAATTCTTCGAGAACTTATGAACATAATGGTTTGAAGAATAATGCACATATTCATAACTCTTAGGTTTTCCCTGCGAAACAGAGGCATTAGTACGAGAATGATAATTTTGACCATTTGAGGAATTTGGTCCAAGTGAGGACTTTGGTCCATATGAGTAATTTGATCTAGGGTTCCTATTCTTCATGAGTGGTGTCGTGAGGACATTCACTTGAAGATTTTGAAGGTAGCTCTTGGGAACCCAGATTTTCTTCATAGGAGAACCGTTCCTGCAGTTAGTTCCAACAAATCTAGCAAATACTTCACCTTTCTGATTTTTGAAGAATTTGTAGTTGGAGTCAAGTGACTCATCAGAGGAATATGAAGTTTCACACATAAACCCAGATAAAGTGGATGGATCTACAGGAGGTCCTTTCGCAGCAACCCATGAGGTTTTTGGGTACTGCTCAGATGTCCAGTAGGATCCATCAGCGTTGAGTTTCCTCACAAAGGCAATACCCTCTTTCCTAGGGTTCCTGTTCATAATCTGCTTTTTGAGGACATCGCAAAGGGTTTAATGCCCTTTGAGACTTTTGTACATGCCTGTCACATACAATTCCTTCAACCCTGCATTGTCATCAGTGATACTTGTGGTGTCCTTAGATGAGGAATTTGAAACCACTGGAATAGTTCAAGAATTTGCAGCAATAGTAGCATTTGAACATTCAGGTGAAGAATTAGCAGTTTCACGTTCGATGCATTTCAAACAAGGTGGAACGAAGTCTTCCTGAGTGGTACTGATCTGTTGAGCCAGTAAGGAATCGTTTTCCCTTTGGAGATCCTCATGTGACACCCTCAGTTTCTCAAGATCTTGCTTTCTTTGAAGAAATTCATAAGAAAGCTTCTCATGATCGGCTAAGAGGTCGCTATGATGACTCTGAAGGTTATCATACTTTGTCTGAAGACTTTTGAGATTGTCAGACAGAGTTTGAGTCCGATCCACTTCATAGTTCAAGAGATCATCGCTTTTGTCTAGCATTTTCTAAAGCTTTTCAAGTGCACTTTGTTGCTTAGTGGCAATTTTGACAAGTTTAGCATAGCTAGGTTTCACGTATTCATCAGATTCACCTTCACTTGATTCAGATGAGGAATGATGTTTGTGTACCTTTGAGCCTTTTGCCATGAAGCAATAGGTGGGAGCATAATCATCATTGCTGACGTTAGAGTCGTTGGAGTAGTCATATTCTTCATCATTGAAGATGGACTTGCTGACGAAAGAAGCAGCGAGAGCAAGGCTAGCGACACCAGATTCTGATTCCTCCTCAAATTCTTCTTCTTCTTCATATTCTTCAGATTCTTCCTCAGAATCCATTTCCTTGCCGAGGAATGCTCGAGCCTTTCTGGAACCATTCTTCTTGTGCTTTGAGGACTTTGAAGATGAGGACTTTGAAGATTTCTTATTTTTCTTCGAGTCATCGGAACTATCCTCCTTGTATTTCTTCTTCTTCTTTGAATCTTTTTCCCAGAGAGGACAGTCAGAGATAAAGTGATCGGGCTTCTTGCAACGATGGCAGGTTCTTTTCTTGTAGTCTTCTGAGGAATCTGATTTCCTCAAGCCACTTTTTGATGACTTTCCAAATCCACCTCTCCTTGAGAACTTCTGGAATTTCCTCACGAGCATTGCTAGTTCCTGACCTAGTTCTTCAGGATCACCAAGGCTGGCGTCAGAATCTTCTTCTTCGGATGAGGAAATTGCTTTCGCCTTCAGAGCATGAGATCTTCCATAGCTTGGCCCGTAGAGGTCTCTCTTCTCAGCTTGTTGGAATTCATGAGTATTGAGTGTCTCAAGAATATCAGCAGGATCAAGTGACTTGTAGTCTCCACGTTCTTGAATCATCAACGCCAGAGTATCGAATGAGGAGTCAAGAGATCTTAGCAGTTTCTTCACCACTTCATGGTCAGTGATATAGGTGGCACCCAGTGCTTGAAACTCATTGGAGATATCAGTGATATGATCAAAAGTTTTCTGAACATTTTCATTGTCAAGTCTCTTGAATCGGTTGAAGAGATTGCAAAGAACATCAACACGAGAGTCACGTTGAGTGGATACACCTTCGTTGACTTTGGACAGCCTATCCCAGATAAGCTTAGCAGTCTCCAAAGCACTCACTCTGCCATACTGACCTTTGCTCAGATGGCCACAGATGATATTCTTCGCTTGAGAATCGAGTTGCTTGAATCTCTTCACATCAGCAGTAGTAATAGTGGGAGTGACAGAGGGCACACCATTTTCCACAACGTACCAGAGATCGTTGTCAATAGCTTCAAGGTGCATACGTATCTTGTTCTTCCAGTAGGGGTAGTCCGTCCCATCGAAGGTAGGACACCCCATGGAAACCTTGATCATACATGCAGTCGACATAACTAGAACTCCAGGTGGTTAAACCAAAACCACACAGAGCGAGGGAGTACCTACTCTGATACCAATTGAAAGTGCGTTATATCAACTAGAGGGGGGTGAATAGGCAATTTTTACAAATTCATCACTTGAGGAATTTCAACTTTGAGGAATTTGAAATGTGATGAATAACTAGCAGCGGAATAAGTACTCAAGTGCATGAGGAACATAGCGACAGCATAGTCATCATGATCAAATGAAACATGCATAGATTACAAGTAGCGTGATAAAGGATAAGCAGGTGAGGAACAAGGTAACTTGAAGAATTTGAGGTGAGGAAATTGTGAAAGTGTTCAGTCAAATTCTTCAAATAGTAAAGTTCAATTTCATCAACAGTTATACGAGGAAATGAAAGGGTTGAGGAAATAGAAACAGGTAGCTTGATGAAGACAATGATATGATGACCCAGTTCCAACTGCTGTGACAGTCATACGTCTGGTTTGGAGCGGCCTGGTATTTAAACCAGAGGACACACAGTCCTTACCGTATTCTCCTTGAGCTAAGGTCACACAGTCCTCGCCCAACACTCGTGGTAAGTCTTAAGGGTAGACTTCCAAAACCCTCACAAACTGGTCACCGGTGATCCACAATTTACTGCTGGATGCTCTAGACCAAGGTCACTTCGTGATCCCCAATTGACTGCAGGAGCACTAGACCATGACACCTAACCGTTTGGAGGATGCACAGTCCTCAAAGGTAACAAGCGTCGGTTCCACACAGGAATTTCTTCAGTGATGCTCAATCACTTTGGGTTTGGTGGTTTGGTTGTGGGTTTTTCCTCACTGATGATTTTCTCTCAAAGTCCTCGGAGGATGGGTTGCTCTCAAATGACAAGTGTCAGTTCTCTCTCGGAGCAGCCAACCAACTAGTGGTTGTGGGGGTGGCTATTTATAGCCAGGGTGCAACCTGATATGATAAGACATAAATGCCCCTAATGATATGACCGTTATGTGGATAAGAATGATTGGGGACAGCTGGCGCTAAGCACGACAACGGTCGGAATTTCGAACTATGAAACTCCTCTGGCTTATCATGTTCCTCACTTGTAGGCAATTCGCACTGGCGAAATCCTAACTCCTCAGTCAGGTCAATTTCCTCAGAGACCAGAAGAACTTCGTCTCTGTCATTGAAGAACTTGTCTAAACCGTAAGAGATTTCCAAAGGCTTCACTCGAAGGATTGTATAGGTTGAGGATTTTGGAGTTGAGCATCAGTTGGAAATTTTCCTTAGTATTACCTCGGGCCCCTTTAACAGTACGGTGTTTCCTATGACTCAAATAAAGGAAATGAAACTAGGAAAACAAAAGTTTTCACGCTTCATATTCGTCGCTCATATCTTTAAGGTCACACCAACTTCTTTATTTTCAAAGTCTTCACAAAGTCTTCACCAAAGTCTTCACAAAGTCTTCAACAAAGTCTTCACTTGAAGACATTTTAGGGGTCGATAATCTCCGAATATATGAAACTCCTCATCGACTTATAGAGCCTATGTACACTCACAAACACATTAGTACCTTAACCTATAAGTCTTCAATACACCAAAATCACTAAGGGGCACTAGATGCACTAACACTTCAGGATATTCTTGACCCCTGTCCAGTGTTCCGCTCCGGGATCACTTTGGTACCTCCCTACCAAACTTATGGCAAGGTTCACATCAGGTCTGGTACACAGCATGGCATACATAATAGAGCCTATGGCTGAAGCATAGGGGATGACACTCATCTCTTCTCTATCTTTCGCCGTGGTCGGGCATTGAGTCGTACTCAATCTCACACCCTGTAACACAGGCAAGAACCCCTTCTTGGACTGATCCATATTGAACTTCTTCAATATATTTTCAAGGTATGTGCTTTGTGAAAGACCTATGAGGCGTCTTGATCTTTCTCTATAGATCTTGATGCCTAATATGTAAGCAGCTTCTCCAAGGTCCTTCATTGAAATACATTTATTCAAGTAGGCCTTTACACTTTCCAAAAGTTCTATATCATTTGCCACCAACAATATGTCATCCACATATAATATGAGAAATGCTACAGAGCTCCCACTCACTTTCTTGTAAATACAGGGTTCTCCATAAACCTGTATAAACCCAAATGCTTTAATCACCTCATTAAAGCAAATGTTCCAACTCCAAGATGCTTGCAACAACCCATAGATGGACGCTAGAGCTTGCATACTTTGTTAGCATCTTTAGGATCGACAAAACCTTCTGGCTGCATCATATATAGTTCTTCCTTAAGGAAGCCATTAAGGAATGCCGTTTTGACGTCCATTTACCAGATCTCATAATCATAAAATGCGACAATTGCTAACATGGTTCGGACGGACTTCAGCATCACTATGGGTGCGAAAGTCTCATCGTAGTCAACTCCTTGAACTTGTCAATAACCCTTAGCGACAAGCCGAGCCTTATAGACGGTCACATTACCATCCGCATCGGTCTTCTTCTTAAAGATCCATTTATTTTCTATGGCTCGCTTATCATCAAGCAAGTCCACCAAAGTCCATACTTTGTTCTCATACATGGATCTTATCTCGGATTTGATGGCTTGAAGCCATTTGTAGGAATCCGGGCCCGCCATCTCTTCTTCATAGTTCGAAGGTTCACCGTTGTCCAACAACATGATCTCTGGGATAGGGTTGCCGTACCACTCTGGTGCGGAACGTGTCCTAGTAGACCTTCGAAGCTCAATAGTCACTTGATCTAAAGTTTCATGATCATCATCATTAACTTCCTCTCCAGCCGGTGTATGCTCCACAGAACATAACGGGAGCCACCGCGAGCCTCGACGCTCAATGGACCGCATACATCGGTATGTATTATCTCCAACAAGTCAGTTGCCCGCTCCATTGCATATATATAGGAGGAGGGAGAGGGAGGGCTGCCTTGGCCCCTCCTCCAAGGAGGAGAGGTTCGGTCGAACTAGGGGGAGAGTCCACCTCCCAAAAGGGAGGTGGATCTCCTCCTTTTAAATATTTTCAGCCCTATCTCTTGATCTCCAGCCGCATGGGCCTTTATATAAGGTCTTGGCCAGCCCAAAAAGGGCTGGTACACCTCCTCTAAGGGCCCATGAAGTCCTATGGTCGTCACAACCCTCCCGGGGGTCCTCCGGCACCCTCCCGGCACTCCCGGTACACTACCGATGAGCCCAAAAACTTTCTGGAGACCAAAACTGGACTTGCTATATATCAATCTTTACCTCCGGACCATTCCAGAGCTCCTCGTGACGTCCGAGATCTCATCCGGGACTCCGAACATCCTTCGGCAATCACGTATACCATTTGCCTATAACCCTAGCGTCATCAAACCTTAAGTGTGTAGACCCTACGGGTTCGGGAGACACGTAGACAAGACCGAGACACCTCTCTGGTCAATAACCAACAGCTGGACCTAGATACCCATGTTGGCTCCCACATGCTCCATGATGATCTCATCGGATGAACCACGATGTCGGGATTCAATCAATCCCGTATAAAATTCCCTTTGTCTATCGGTATGATACTTGCCCGAGATTCGATCGTCGGTATCTCTATACCTTGTTCAATCTCGTTACCGACAAGTCTATTTACTCGTTACGTAATACATCATCTCATGGCTAACTCCTTAGTCACATTGAGCTCATTATGATGATGTCTTACCGAGTGGGCCCAGAGATACCTCTTCGTCACACGGAGTGACAACTCCCAGTCTCGATTCGTGCCAACCCAACAGGCACTTTTGGAGATACCCGTAGCGCACCTTTATAGCCACCCAGTTACGTTGTGACGTTTGGCACACCCAAAGCATTCCTACGGTATCCGGGAGCAGCACAATCTCATGGTCTAAGGAAATGATACTTGACATTGAAAAGCTTTAACAGACGAACTACACGATCTTGTGCTATGCTTTGGATTGGGTCTTGTCCATCACATAATTCTCCTAATGATGTGATCCCGTTATCAATGACATCCAATGTCCATGGTCATGAAACTGTGACCATCGATTGATTAACGAGCTAGTCAACTAGAGGCTCACTAGGGACATGTTATGGTCTATGTATTCACACATGGATTACGGTTTCCGGTTAACACAATTATAGCATGAACAATAGACAATTATCATGAATAGGAAATACAATAATAACCATTTTATTATTGCCTCTAGGGCATATTTCCAACAGTCTCCCACTTGCACTAGAGTCAATAATATAGTTACATTGTGATGAATCGAACACCCATAGCATTTTGGTGTTGATCATGTTTTGCTCGTGAGAGAGGTTTAGTCAATGGATCTGCGACATTCAAATACATATGCACTTTACAAATATCTATATCTCCCTCCTGAATGTAATCACGGATGGAGTTGAAGTGGCGCTTGATGTGTCTTGTCTACTTGTGAAACCTGGGCTCCTTCGCAAGGGCAATAGCTCCAGTGTTGTCACATAATAGAGTCATCAGGCCCGACGCACTTGAATTACTCCTAGGTCGGTGATGAACTCTTTCATCCAGACTCCTTCCTTTGCTGCTTCCGAAGCAGCTATGTACTCCGCTTCACATGTAGATGCCGCCACGACACTTTGCTTGCTGCTGCACCAGCTGACTGCCCCTCCGTTCAAAATATACACGTATCCGGTTTGCGACTTGGAGTCGTCCTGTTCTGTGTCGAAGCTAGCATCGACGTAACCCTTTACGATGAGCTCTTCGGCACCTCCATATACGAGAAACATGTCCTTTTTCCTTTTCAGGTACTTTAGGATGTTCTTGACCGCTGTCCAGTGTTCCGCTCCGGGATCACTTTGGTACCTCCCTACCAAACTTATGGCAAGGTTCACATCAGGTCTGGTACACAGCATGGCATACATAATAGAACGTATGGCAGAAGCATAGGGGATGACACTCATCTCTTCTCTATCCTTTGTCGTGGTCGGGCATTGAGTCGTACTCAATCTCACACCTTGTAACACACGCAAGAACCCCTTCTTGGACTGATCCATATTGAGGAAGCCATTAAGGAATGCCGTTTTGACGTCCATTTGCCAGATCTCATAATCAAAAAATGTGGCAATTGCTAACATGATTCGGACAGACTTCAGCATCGCTACGGGTGAGAAAGTCTCATCGTAGTCAACTCCTTGAACTTGTCGATAACTCTTAGCGACAAGCCGAGCCTTATAGACGGTCACATTACCATCCGCATCAGTCTTCTTCTTAAAGATCCATTTATTTTCAATGGCTCGCTTATCATCAGGCAAGTCCACCAAAGTCCATACTTTGTTCTCATACATGGATCCTATCTCGGATTTCGTGGCCTCAAGCCATTTGTTGGAATCCGGGCCCACCATCGCTTCTTCATAGTTTGATGGTTCACCGTTGTCCAACAACATGATCTCCAGGACGGGGTTGCCATACCACTCTGGTGCGGAACGTGTCCTAGTGGACCTTCGACATTCAACAGTAACTTGATCTGAAGTTACATGATCATCATCATTAACTTCCTCTCCAGCCGGTGTAGGCTCCACAGAAACAACTTCCTGTGCTGCGCTACTCTCTGGTTCGAGTGGAGGTACAATTACCTCATCGAGTTCTATTTTCCTCCCACTTACTTCTTTCGAGAGAAACTCTTTCTCGAGAAAGGATCCATTCTTGACAACAAAGACTTTGCCTTCGGATCTAAGGTAGAAGGTATACCCAATATTCTCTTTGGGATATCCTATGAAGACGCACTTTTCCGCTTTGGGTTCGAGCTTCTCAGGTTGAAGTTTCTTCACATAACCATCGCATCCCCAAACTTTTAGAAATGACATCTTAGGTTTCTTTCCAAACCATAATTCATACGGTGTCGTCTCAACGGATTTTGACGGTGCCCTATTTAAAGCGAATGCGGCAGTCTCTAATGCATATCCCCAAAATGATAGCGGTAAGTCGGTAAGAGACATCATAGATCGTACCATATCTAATAGAGTGCGATTACGACGTTCAGACACACCATTTCGCTGAGGTGTGCCAGGCGGCGTGAGTTGTGAAACAATTCCACGTTTCCTTAGGTGCGTGCCAAACTTGTGACTTAAATATTCTCAGACACGATCAGATCGTAGCCACTTTATTTTCCTATCACGTTGATACTCTACCTCACTCTAAAATTCCTTGTACCTTTCAAAAGTTTCAGACTTATGTTTCATTAAGTAGACATACCCATATCTACTCAAGTCATCAGTGAGGGTGAGAACATAACGGTAGCCACCACGAGCCTTGACACTCATTGGACCGCATACATCGGCATGTATTATTTCCAACAAGTCAGTTGCTTGCTCCATTGTTCCGGAGAACGGAGTCTTTGTCATCTTGCCCATCAAGCATGGTTCGCCCGTGTCAAATGATTCGAAATCATGAGACTCCCAAAGTCCATCAGTATGGAGCTTCTTCATGCATTTGACACCAATATGACCAAAGCGGTAGTGCCACATGTAAGTGGGACTATCGTTATCAACCTTACACTTTTTGGTACTCACACTATGGACATGTGTAACATCACGTTCGAGATTCATCAAAAATAAACCATTCACCAGCGGGGCGTGACCATAAAACATTTCTCTCATATAAATAGAACAACCATTATTGTCAGATTTAAATGAGTAGCCATCTCGCATCAAGCGAGATCCAGATACAATGTTCATGCTCAAAGCTGGTACTAAATGACAATTATTAAGGTTTAACACTAATCCCGAAGGTAGATGTAGAGGTAGCGTGCCGACGGCGATCACATCGACCTTGGAACCATTCCTGACGCGCATCGTCACCTCGTCCTTTGCCAACCTCCGCTTATTCCGTAGCTCCTGCTTGGAGTTACAAATGTGAGCAACTGCACCGGTATCAAATACCCAGGAGCTACTACGAACGCTGGTTAGGTACACATCAATAACAAGCATATCACATATACATTTAGCGTTGCCGCTTCTTATCTGCTAAGTACTTGGGGCAGTTCCGCTTCCAGTGACCGGTACCCTTGTAATAACAGCACTCAGTCTCAGGCTTGGGTCCATTCTTGTTCTTCTTCTTCTCGGCAACTTGCTTACCGGGCGCGGCAACAGCTTTGCCGTCCTTCTTGAAGTTCTTCTTACCCTTGCCTTTCTTGAAACTAGTAGTATTATTCACCATCAACACTTGATGCTCCTTTTTGATCTCGACCTCTGCTGATTTCAGCATCGAGTACAACTCAGGAATGGACTTCTCCATCCCTTGCATGTTGTAGTTCATCACAAAGCTCTTGTAGCTAGGTGGAAGCGACTCGAGGATTCTGTCAATGACCGAGTCATCCGGGAGATTAACTCCCAGCTGAGTCAAGCGGTTGTGAAGCCTAGACATCTTGAGGATGTGCTCACTGATAGAATTATTCTCCTCCATCTTATAGCTGAAGAACTTGTCGGAGACGTCATATCTCTCTACCCGGGCATGAGCTTGGAAAACCAGTTTCAGCTCTTGGAACATCTCATATGCTCCGTGTTGCTCAAAACGCTTTTGGAGCCCCGGTTCTAAACTTTAAAGCATGCCGCGTTGAACAAGGGAGTAATCATCGCAGCGAGAATGCCAAGCATTCGCAATGTCTTGCTCTGCTGGGAGAAGGGGTGGGTCACCTAGTGGTGCATCAAGGACATACAATTTCTTGGAAGCTATGAGGATGATCCTCAAGCCACAGACCCAGTCCGCATAGTTGCTTCCATCATCTTTCAGCTTGGTTTTCTCTAGGAACGCGTTAAAGTTTAGGGTGACATTCGCGTTGGCCATTGGATCTGCAAATAGATTGTAAAGACAATTTTAGACTAAGTTCATGATAATTAAATTCAAATAATCAAATTATTTAATGAACTCCCACTTAGATAGACATCTCTCTAGTCATCCAAGTGACACATGATCCATGTCAACTAGCCCGTGTCCGATCATCACGTGAGACGGACTAGTCATCCATGGTGAACATCTCCATGTTGATCGTATATTCTATACGACTCATGTTCGACCTTTCGGTCTTCCATGTTCCGAGGCCATGTTTGTACATGCTAGGCTCGTCAAGTCAACCTAAGTGTTCCGCGTGTGTAAATCTGGCTTACACCCGTTGTATGCGAACGTTAGAACCTATCACACCCGATCATCATGTGGTGCTTCGGAACGACGATCCTTAGCAATGGCGCACAGTTAGGGTGAACTCTTCTCTTGAAATTTTATGGAGAGATCATCTTATTTACTACCGTCGTTCTAAGCAAATAAGATGTAAACATGATAAACATCACATGCAATCAATATAGTGACATGATATGGCCAATATCATCTTGCTCCTTCGATCTCCATATTCGGGGCACCATGATCATCACTGTCACCAGCACGACACCATGATCTCCATCATTGTGTCTTCATGACGTTGTCTCGCTAACTATTACTTCTACTACTATGGCTAACGTTTAGCAATAAAGTAAAGTAATTACATGGCGTTTATGATTGACACGCGGGTCATACAATAAAATAAGACAACTCCTATGGCTCCTGCCGGTTGTCATACTCATCGACATGCAAGTCGTGAATCCTATTACAAGAACATGATCAATCTCATACATCACAATACATCACATCACATTCTTTGGCCATAACACATCACAAGGCATATGCTGCAAAAACAAGTTAGACGTCCTCTAATTTGTAGTTGCAAGTTTTTACGTGGCTGCTATAGGTTTCTAGCAAGAACGTTTCTTACCTACGCCAAAACCACAACGTGATATGCCAATTGCTATTTACCCTTCATAAGGACCCTTTTCATCGAATCCAATCCGACTAAGGTGGGAGAGACAGACACCTGTTAGCCACCTTATGCAACAAGTGCATGTCAAGCGATGGAACCAGTCTCACGTAAGCGTACGTGTAAAGTCGGTCCGGGCCGCTTCATCCCACAATACCTCCGAATCAAGATAAGAATAGTAGTGGTAAGCATATTAACAAAATCGACGCCCACAACAACTTGTGTTCTACTCGTGCATAGATTCTATGCATAGACCTAGCTCTGATACCACTATTGGGAGACGTAGTAGTAAATCAAAAAAAATCTACGTATCACCAAGATCTATCTATGGAGAAACCAGCAACGAGTGGGAAGAGATTGCATCTTCATACCTTTGAAGATAGCTAAGCGGAAGCGTTACAAGAACGCGGTTGGTGGAGTCGTACTTGCAGCGATTCAGATCGCGGTGGATTCCGATCTCAGCGCCGAACAATGGCGCCTCTGCGTTCAACACACGTGCAGCCCGATGACATCTCGTACGCCTTGATCCAGCAAGGAGGAAGGAGAGGTTGAGGGAGAGCTCCGGCAGCACGAGGGCGTGGTGATGGTGGAGCTACATGGACTCCGGTAGGGCTTCGCCAAGCGCTACAGAGAACGAGGAAGAGGAAGGGTAGGGCTGCGCCGAGAAAGAGAGAAGTCGTGTCTCAAATCAGCCCAAACCCTTGCATATATATATAGGAGGAGGGAGAGGGAGGTCTGCCTTGGCCCCTCGTCCAAGGAAGAGAGGTTCGGCCGAACTAGGGGGGAGTCCACCTCCCAAAAGGGAGGTGGATCTCCTCCTTTTAAATCTTTTCAGCCCTATCTCTTGATCTCCAGTCGCATGGGCCTTTCTAGAAGGTCTTGGCCAGCCCAAAAAGAGCTGGTATGCCTCCTCTAAGGGCCCACAAAGTCCTATGGTCGTCACACCCCTCCCAGGGGTCCTCCAGCACCCTCCCGGCACTCCCGGTACACTACCGATGAGCCCGAAAACTTTCCTGTGACCAAAATTGGACTTCCTATATATCAATCTTTACCTCCGGACCATTACGGAGCTCCTCATGACATCCGGGATCTCATCCGGGACTCCTAACATCCTTAGGTAATCACGTATATCATTTCCCTAGTGTCATTGAACCTTAAGTGTGTAGACCCTACGGGTTCGGGAGACACGTAGACATGACCGAGACACCTCTCTGGTTAATAACGAACAGCGGGATCTGGATACCCATGTTGGCTCCCACATGCTCCACGATGATCTCATTGGATGAACCACGATGTCGGGATTCAATCAATCCCGTATACAATTCCCTTTGTCTATCGGTATGATACTTGCCCGAGATTCGATCATCGGTATCTCTATACCTTGTTCAATCTTGTTACTGGCAAGTCTCTTTACTCGTTCCGTAATACATCATCCCGTGGCTAACTCCTTAGTCACATTGAGCTCATTATGATGATGTCTTACCGAGTGGGCCCAGAGATACCTCTCCATCACACGGAGTGACAAATCCCAGTCTGGATTCGTGCCAACCCAACAGACACTTTCGGAGATACCCGTAGTGCACCTTTATAGCCACCCAGTTACGTTGTGATGTTTGGCACACCCAAAGCATTCCTACGGTATCCGGGAGTTGCACAATCTCATGGTCTAAGGAAACAATACTTGACATTGAAAAGCTTTAGCAGACGAACTACACGATCTTGTGCTATGCTTAGGATTGGGTCTTGTCCATCACATCATTCTCCTAATGATGTGATCCCGTTATCAATGACATCCAATGTCCATGGCCATGAACCGTGACCATCTATTGATCAACGAGCTAGTCAACTAGAGGCTCACTAGGGACATGTTGTGGTCTATGTATTCACACATGTATTACGGTTTCCGGTTAACACAGTTTTAGCATCAACAATAGACAATTATCATGAACTAGGAAATACAATAATAACCATTTTATTATTTCCTCTAGGGCATACTTCCAACAGCATCCTCCTGGACAATCATCGCTAAAGCATATCGAGCTGGTTTTTTCTGGCCGCATGCCAATGAGGTGGCCAAGGACATTGTAGATCATTGTGAAGGATGCCAGTTCTATGCAAACTTGTCTCACAAACCTACGTCTACTCTGAAGACAATTACCCTCGCTTGGTCGTTCGTTGTCTGGGGTTTGGATATGGTTGGTCCCTTTCGGACCGGACAGAGTGGATTTACTCATTTGTTTGTTGTAGTCGACAAGTTTACAAAGTGGATTGAGGCCAAGCCAACAAAGAAATTGAACTCTCGTACTGCAGCCAAATTCATGAGAGAAATAATCTACCCGTATGGAATTCCCCACGACATCATCACAGATAACGACACAAACTTCGACTCGGAGGAATTCAGACACTTCTGCTTCTCCCAAGGCACTCGGGTGGATTATGCCTCCGTTGCACATCCTCAAACCAATGGTCAAGTTGAGCGAGCCAATGGCCTCACCCTACAAGGTCTGAAGCCTCGTATCATGCGGGACCTTGAACATGCGGCCGAAGCCTGGGTGTCTGAGTTGCCATCTGTTTTATGGGGCTTGAGAACTACTCCTAATCGGTCGACTGGGCGGACTCCTTTTTTCCTGGTCTACGGAGCCGAAGTCGTCCTCCCGAGTGACTTGATTCATAATTCTCCCAGAGTGGATCTTTATACTAAAGCTGAAGCTGAACAAGCAATACAGGATGGCATAGATCTCCTAGAGAAGGAGCAAGAGATGGCTTTGATTCGGATGGCAACGTATCAGCAAGATCTGTGATGCTTCCATGCGAAGCACGTCAAGAGTCGGTCATTTCATGATGGTGACTTGGTGCTCCGAGTGGATCAGAAGCGACTTCACAAGCTTACTCTGGCGTGGGAAGGTCCTTTTCTCGTCACCAAGGTGTTGAACAACGGAGCTTATCACTTGTACAACCTCAAGAAGCAAATTGACAAGCCGCGAGCATGGAACGCAGATCTGCTCCGACGCTTCTATACCTAAAACAGTGTGGTATTGATGTAATAAAAAGTATTTCAGACAATGTCATTTATGCAAGTATGACTTCCATGGCTTTTCATCGATTCCGATCATGCGATTTCACACTTGGGAACACTCTGAGTGTCGAGCAATCCTCACACTCGGGGGCTTAGCTGCGAACATGCTTTCGCCTAAGTTAAAAACCCTGCCGAGTGGATAGCAGTCCATTCACTCAATGACTTAGCTGCGAACCAGTCTTCGCCTAAGTTCAAAACTTCTCCGAGTGTTGAGCATTACTCACACTTGGGGGCTTAGCTGCGAACCAGCTTTTGTCTAAGTTCAAAACTTCTCCGAGTGTTGAGCTACCCTCACACTCGGGGGTTTAGCTACAAACCAGTCTTCGCCTAAGTTCAAAACTTCTCCGAGTGTTGAGCAATCCTCACACTCGGGGGCTTAGCTACGAACCATCTTTCGCCTAGGTTAAAAACCCGGCCGAGTGGATAGCAGTCCATTCACTCGATGGCTTAGCTGCAAACCTGTTTTTGCCTAAGTTTAAAATAAATTCCGAGTGGATTACTATCTATTCACTCGGAAACTTAGTTGCGAACCAGTCTTCGCCTAAGTTCAAAACTTCTTCGAGTGTTGAGAAATCCTCCCACTCGGGGGCTTAGCTGTGAACCAGTATTCGCCTAAGTTAAAAATAAATTCCGAGTGGATTACTATCTATTCACTCGGAAACTTAGTTGCGAACCAGTCTTTGCCTAAGTTCAAAACTTCTCTGAGTGTTGAGCAATCCTCCCACTCGGGGGCTTAGCTGTGAACCAGTATTCGCCTAAGTTAAAAATAAATTCTGAGCGGATTACTATCTATTCACTCGGAAACTTAGCTGTGAACCAGTCTTCGCCTAAAGTTCAAAACTTCTCCGAGTGCTGAGCAATCCTCACACTCGGGGGCTTAGCTATGAACCAGCTTTCGCCTAAGTTAAAAACAAATTCA
The DNA here is from genome assembly GCA_022496015.1 of Hordeum marinum. Lineage (NCBI taxonomy): Eukaryota > Viridiplantae > Streptophyta > Magnoliopsida > Poales > Poaceae > Hordeum > Hordeum marinum. The sequence continues at coordinate 69,930,583 of CM039672.1, forward strand.
GTCGAGCAAATGATTGAAAACCAAATACGGATAAATTCAAATGTTTTAGCGCGGATAAAGACTTCGCAAGCAAGCAAAGTTGCTCAGGCTTAAGGCCTGATTGAAGTTTTGCAATCGATACACTTTCACTCGGCATTCCGAGGCAAATAAAGTTTTCTCCGCGAATCAAGTTTTTTCAAGCGCTAGACGGACTTGCTGGCTCGACGAAGGTGTCCAAGTCGATCCCATCTGCAATCCTAGTGGCTGCGTCAATGAAGGTCTCCATGAAATCTTCAAACTGAAGCTTCTTCGTGTTCATCACTCGGAGGTCCTTCAACTTGTCCTCCCTTGCCTCCTTGCAATGGACTCTGACAAGGGAGAGCGCCACATCGGCTCCACAGCGGGCAGCTAATTTCTTCCAAGCTTGCACTCGGCCAGGGATATCATTGAGACGAGCCATCATGGATGCAAGGTTAGTCTGAAGAGTGTTTTCAGGCCACAGTTCTTTTTCAATCTTCTCCAGCGCAGCCTTCAGTCGGACGATGTATGCTTGAATGCCCTGGAGTCGAACATTGAGTCAGAACATAGTCATGGCCACGGCATCTCCAACAGGCGACTTGGTGGGATCCAGATTTGGCTCGATTTCTTCGGTCTCTTTTTTGAAGTCTTGGCAGAATTCTATATGGAAGAAGGAATGGGAGGATGATTACATTTCTAGCCAGTGGGAATTGATGAAATTCAGTCGACAAAGATGGTTACCGTCGAGCATGATGTACATCTTCCTCGCAAACTCCCCCAAGTGCTTCTCCAATCCATTGCTCCTCTTAGTCAGCTGTTCGGTCTTATTGATGAGTTTTCCCCATTCTAGTTTCAGCTTGGAGTTTTCCTCCTCTATCTTCTTGATGGCGGCTAGCTTGTTCTCGGCAGTTTCAGTTTTCTCCCTCGCCATCTTTTGCGCATCAACAGGCGCCTTGTCTTTGTCCTCCAGCGCCTTCTTCATGGTATATAAATAAATAGCATTGTTGAGTCACACTTGTGTTGGGAGACGTAGTAGTAAATCAAAAATTTCCTACGCGTTCACCAAGATCCATCTATGGAGAAACCAGCAACGAGCAAGGGGAGAGTGGATCTTCATACCTTTGAAGATCGCTAAGCGCAAGCGTTACAAGAACGCGGTTGATGGAGTCGTACTCGCAGCGATTCAGATCGCGGTAGATCCGATCAAGTGCCGAACGGACGGCACCTCCGCGTTCAACACACGTGCAGCCCGGTGACGTCTCCAACACCTTGATCCAGCAAGGAGGAAGGAGAGGTTGGGGAAGGGCTCCAACAGCAGCACGACGGCGTGGTGGTGGTGGAGTAGCAAGGTATTCCGACAGGGCTTCGCCTAAGCGCTGCGGAGGAGGAAGAAGAGAGGTAGGGCTTCGCCGTGAGAGAGAGAGATCAAATCCTGTCTCAAAACATCCAAAACCTCAAGTATATATAGGAGGAGGGACGTGGAGGGCTGGCTTGGCCTCTACTCCAAAGAGGAGATGGCCGGCCGAATTAAAGGGAGAGTCCACCTCCCACAAGGGAGGTGGATCTCCTCCTTTTAAATCCTTTTTGCCTTATCTCCTTATCTCCAGCCACATGGGCCTTTAGCAAAAGTATTGCCCAGCCCAATAAGGGCTGGCACACTTTATCTAACAGCCCATGTGGTCCTTTGGTCGTCACACCCCTCCCGGGGGTCCTCCGGCACCCTCCCGGCACTCCCGGTACACTACCGATGAGCCCGAAAACTTTCCGGTGACCAAAACTGGACTTCCTATATATCAATCTTTACCTCCGGACCATTCCGGAGCTCCTCGTGACGTCCGGGATCTCATCCGGGACTCCGAACAACCTTCGGTAATCACGTATACCATTTCCCTATAACCCTAGCATCATCGAACCTTAAGTGTGTAGACCCTACGGGTTCGGGAGACACGTAGACATGACCGAGACACCTCTCCGGTCAATAACCAACAGCGGGATCTGGATACCCATGTTGGCTCCCACGTACTCCACGATGATCTCATCGGATGAACCACGATGTCAAGGATTCAATCAATCCCGTATACAATTCCCTTTGTCTATCGGTATGATACTTGCCCGAGATTCGATCGTCGGTATCCCTATACCTTGTTCAATCTCGTTACTGGCAAGTCTCTTTACTCGTTCCGTAATACATCATCCCGTGGCTAACTCCTTAGTCACATTGAGCTCATTATGATGATGTCTTACCGAGTGGGCCCAGAGATACCTCTCCGTCACACGGAGTGACAAATCCCAGTCTCGATTCGTGTCAACCCAACAGACACTTTCGGAGATACCCGTAGCGTACCTTTATAGCCACCCAGTTACGTTGTGACGTTTGGCACACCCAAAGCATTCCTACGGTATCCGGGAGTTACACAATCTCATGGTCTAAGGAAATGATACTTGACATTGAAAAGCTTTAGCAAACGAACTACACGATCTTGTGCTATGCTTAGGATTGAGTCTTGTCCATCACATCATTCTCCTAATGATGTGATCCCGTTATCAACGACATCCAATGTCCATGGTCATGAAACCGAGACCATCTATTGATCAACGAGCTAGCCAACTAGAGGCTCACTAGGGACATGTTGTGGTCTATGTATTCACACATGTATTACGGTTTCCGGTTAACACAATTATAGCATGAACAATAGACAATTATCATGAACCATGAAATACAATAATAACCAATTTATTATTGCCTCTAGGGCATATTTCCAACAACTTGGAGTCAACGATTTTCATTGCGTACGTCTATTCGAGCGAGAGCACTCGGTTCAAAGGATGGAAAGTGAGGATAAGAACGCACTGGGTCGACGAAGGTTACCTCCCAAAGTCTTCAGATCAGTCCGCGCACGTTCCAAGATGTTCTTGGAGACCTCCAAGTCCACTCGCAGCTGGTTCCTTTCCTCCTCTAGGTCCTTGTACTGAGTGCCAAGTTCACAAGCTCTCTGAAATCAACAAATAAAAAAGTTCAGTCGACATGGAAATTTCTCTATTCTCGAGTGCAGAAGGTCAAGAACAGTCGACTGGATGGCAGACCCCACCCCACCCACACTCCTGAAATAGCGTCATATCATGGTTGATGAAATTATGTCCATGAAACCTACGTCATATCATGGTTGATGGCAATGATATCCATGAAACCTGCATTCGGGAGAGGAAGAACTAAAAGAAAAGAGTTCACTCGAAACATCGATAGGGTTTGCCCTGTCCAAGCACAAGATGGTCTCTATCAGACCTTCGCCAGTGCAAGCACTTGATGGCGGTCTCGAGGACTACACCCAGTGGGTGCACTCAGCGTGCCCACACTGGACCTGCTAACACTCGATCTGTCGAGTGGCCCCCAAAGGGCCCGCCACCTCACCCCGCACCCCTGAAATAGCTTCATATCATTGTTGATGAAATGGTGTCCATGAATCCTACAAGCTAGCTTCAGAGTGGTACGGCTAAAGCAAAAAAGTCCACTCGACATGTCGAGTGGCAAGCGTACTCCGTGTACGACAAAGAATCCTGAGTTCAAGTTCTTAAGACTACTGCTCATCGTCAACGATCAATGGTAGTCTCGGGGACTACACCCAGTGGGTGCACTCAGCGTGCCCCCACTGGTTCCTAAATCACTTGACAAGGTATTCCCTATCCGAGCATAAAACGGTCTCTATCAAACCCTCACCAAGGCAAGCACTGGACGGCGGTCTCGGGGACTACACCCAGTGGGTGCACTCAGCATGCCCTCACTGGATCTGCTAACACTCGATTTGTCGAGTGGCAGGAAAATAAAAACGTGTGCAAGCATATGAATGCCGTCTCTTTCAAGACCCCCGCCAGTGCAAGCACTCGACGGTGGTCTCGGAGACTACACCCAGTGGGTGCACTCAGCGTGCCCTCATTGGATCGAAATCTACTCGACTAAGACCTGGTCTATTCGAATGAAGAACTTACAAAGGAAAACACTCAGTGGGTGTACAATCAAAGAAGGCAGGACTTCAATCGGAAATGTACTTACAATCGCATTTACTCGGACGTTGGTACGAAGCGCCGCACTGGCATCATAAGCCAGCTTGTTGGCCTCATACGCCTCCTTGGTGCGCAGCATTATCTGCTCCGCCTAGATCATGGCTTCCTTTGCGACTCCGGTTTGGTCTTCTGGGACGTGGTGCAGAGGAAAGGTAGTCTCTAGCTGGACTGATGCTGCGGCTAGAGTAGTCGGGGCAGTCTGAGGCGGTCCGATTGGAGTCGACGGTACGATGGTTGAAGCAGCTGGTGGAGCACTCGACAACGGAGCCGCGAGCTTGGTTCTGGCTCGGGACGAGTCGCCTATCCCCTGGGATGATGCAGCAGTCGACCGTTGAGGCATGTGTGCCGATGGATCTTTGGGCGCGTACGCGCAGGGTGCCTAAGGTCGCACCTTCACCTCCTATACCCCGAGGCAGTTCTTGATCGTCCTCCAGTTGAATGATCTCTAAAAGCATCAATCGGCAACATTAACTCTTGCAATCGACGAATTATTTTCAAGAAACAGAGCTGAGTGAAGATTTGTTTACCTCTTTGGGAAGTGGTCGCGACAGCAGTGTCTACATCCATTTGCTCCTCTCCGTTCCGTGGAGGCGACGTCACTGAGGTAGCGGCACTGGTAGACCAAAATCCATTCGGTCAGCAAGAATTCAAAGTCACAGTCGACAGCAAAAAATGAAAGCAAACACTTACGTTGAGACGACACGCACAGACATCTTCATGCGGGGCAGAGCTTTGTGAGGTTTCAGTGCGTTGGGCTTAGGATGCTTCGCGGCTCGTTCACTCGACTCAATAGTCGAGATTCGGTCCCGTTTCGGGTTCCTCTCACTCAAAGCCAGGGCCTTGATCACGGCAGTCGCAGGGTCTTGACGTAGCTTGGAGCGATGTTTCGTGCATGGAGGAGACTCGACTTCTTCCTCGTCCTTGCCAGAGGCTTCATTCTCATCCTCGCTATCGTCAGTGTAGTTGACGTCCATGCTGCCGCCCTCGCTCTCCTCGCCATCTTCGGGCTGGTTCCCATTGGGCACGGGCGAGTGCATGTGCGTCCACTCCTGAAAGATCCAAACAATGAAGTCAGTCGACATATCAATCAATCACTCGACAAAGTAATATGACAATCGACAAGGCAAAATTTACCAGATTCTTCGGCGGATTCTCAGCAGAGTAAGGCTGGATCCTCTTGGCTCCCTGGGGGTTGTCGCAAGCTCCGGTAATGCTTCGAAGCCATTGCTCAATAGTTTTCTGTGAAACCTCTTCCGGGTGCGTCCGGGTCGAGTCCTTAGTTCCTGCATAATGCCACATAGTGTGGTCCCTTGCCTGGAGCGGCTGGATCCGTCGATTGAGGAATGTCTCCACGAGATCCATACCAGTCACTCCGCCACGGACCAGGTTCACTACGGCATCCACCAGGATCCTCACTTGGACTTTCTATCCCTCTGACACTTTCAAGGATTTGGGAACGGCAGGACGATCTGACGTGAAAGGGGAAAGACCAGTTGACATATTGGGAGAAGCTATATCCTTGCAATAAAACCATGTCGACTGCCAACCTCTAATGGATTCTGGGAAGGTCATAGAAGGAAAAGAACTCCTAGATCTCTTCTGGATCCCCAAGCCGCCACATAGTTTTGTGACATGGGTTTTACCATCCTTGGGGTTGGCCTTTTTCACAGACTGATATATGATGGTAAAAATATGTTTAAACAGACCCGAATGGGGAGAACAACCCAGAAAGCACTCGCACAGAGTAATGAAAGCAAAAAGATAGGAAATGGCGTTCGGAGGAAAATGATGGAGCTGAACTCCGAAGAAGTTCAAAAACCCTCGAAAAAATGGATGGGGGGCATCAAGAAACCTCTTTCGACATGGGTGAGGAAGAGGACCTGCTCCCCCTCGCGCGGCTCCTGCTCGGGCTCCCCCTCAACCAGCCTCCAGGAACCATCCGCCACAAGCCCGTTGACGACGATATTCTCGACATCCGCGGCGGTGACCGTCAACGGGAGAAAATCCCCCTGGATCCACCCCGGCGACGCGGTGAACCGCGCGGTCGATGGCTTCTTAGCCTTGCCCTTCGCAGCCCCCTTCTTGGCGCGTTATAGCTTCTCGGTCGTCCCCCGTCATCGCGGTGGCGGTGTTCATCAGGGCGGAGCGGAGCTATGCGCTGGAAGTAGAGGAGGCGGAGGAAGAGAGGAGATTTGGGGGAAAATACTGTTCAGACCGCAGCACAACAGACTTTATACCTCCTCGAGTGTCTCGCTGACTCGTGGGTCCGCTGGATCCCCGCATATCTCGACCGCAGACGTCGCTCAGTACGTGGCGAGATGGGTGGCGTGTGAATCAAGGCATCATGCCCCCACTTGCCCTGGTCATGGCGTCATCATCGCGAGCGCGCGCGCTTCCCAAATTTTCGAATCCCACAAAATCCAGGCCTGACAGAGCGACCCGTCACGTCCAAAGATCCCTTCAGGTCACTCGGAACCGGATTGACGTTGAGAATTCACTCGGACACTTACAAGGCAGAATCGATCCGGGCGAATGACAAAGAATTCAATCGACGCAAGTTTCATTGAAGCCCCGAAATTCATTCGGAAGTTTGGTGCCTTTTTCATAACTAGCATCGATACCCCCTTTACCACTCGAACCCTGATCCATTCGGGGGCTAATGACGAGGATATGTACCTAGGGTAGGGTCTTAGGCCTGACCTACATACCCTACCTAAGGGCACTATATTGGAGGACTTAAAGATTATAAGAGAGATTCCGATTGGACATTCCATGGTGCTCAAGTCACTCGACATTTAGTCCACTCGGTATCTTCTCCATCCACTCGACAGTCACCTGTCACTCGGAAGACCTCACTTCCAGTCGACGCCAGAAGACCAGAAGCCACTCCTGGGAGGCCAACGAGCAGGCGTTAGGCCAGTCGTCATTAGTAGCAATTATGATGTACGTTACCAGTAACTCGTCTTTATACCCACGATCGAACCCTTGGATGCGTGGCACTTATGAGGGGCAGCGTACTCTATATAAGCCGCCCCTCCCTTCTGGCACAAGGGTTCGCAACCTCTGTAACTCATACTCTCCACACGACAAAAGCTCCCGAGCACTGAGACATAGGGCCGTTACCTCCACGAGAGGGGCCTGAACTCATACACATGTGTGTTCATCCTTGCAGTAGTTAGGACTCTGCCCTCTCCTTTCGTACCCCTAACTTCTACTGTCAGACTCGTTCCCACGACAATCGTGTGGTGGAGAACTTAGATGTGATACAGCTAATTTTCATCTAGACGAGAATTGGCAAATTTTTGTTTCTCCTTTTAAAATTCCATAAGTAGTTTGGCATATAAGTTGGTTCAAAATAGGGGGTCCGAGGCTAAGTCTAAACTTGCATTCTGGATCCTCTTTACCTAATAACAATAGCGATATATGTTATGTTTTCTAACGAGTGGATTTTTTAAATTTTTTAGAACAACAAGTGGACTTTTTTGTGTGTGAAAACTAACAAATAGATACCCAACATGAAGGAACAATTTATAAAATTTACAATGGCCTAAAGTTTCAACATATTTTTTGAAAAGCCGCATTAAGAATGTTGCCAAGTACTCCTCTGCCAACTACTCCCTCCGTCCCACAATATAAGAACGTTTTTGACATAAAAACAGTTTTATATTGTGGGATGGGAAGTAATATAAGAGCATTTAACATAAAAAATGCTCTTATATTATGAAACATGAGGAGTAATATAAGAGTATTTAGATCATTAAAGTAGTAATCTAAATGGGTTTTTTTTGTTGACAGAGGAAGCAGTAGTAAAGTTTTGCACTCGTGACATGGTGAGTTCCATGGCGACGCTGTCTGGACCACCGTTTGTGCGCATCCAAATCATTCCAGGTGGCGACAGCGACACTGCCTTTGCAACTTGCAGCGACAAGAGAACAAGGTGCTCCCTGGTCCACGAGAGAACAAGATGCTTGGCTAATCAATGTAGTAGATAATATCCGCATTGATCCACAAATACATCGGGTGCTTGTGCTTCTCCTTTTTCCACAAGCAGCTACGCCACCCCCAACGGAATTGATTTGTGTACATGATGTCTTTATTTCTCACAAATATGTTTTTTACATGATTGCGCGCAAATATGATGTTATCTTATTCATGTGTATTGCTGTGGCTTTTTAAAGAAAGGGTGTCGCTCTGGCACATTTTTGTGGTGACTTCGAATTTCAAAGTGTTTCGACACGCGTAATGGAATAGGAAAAGACGGAGACTGACATGTACTTGGAAGCTGTAACCATATTGTCTACAACTATTATGTATTGTGCGATAGCGAAATGAGATAAGAAAGGAAGAGCATGCATATCCGTGACTTGTACACAGTGTACACACGATACAACCGACTTTTACAAAAAAAAAGTAGTCCTATGATTGCATTGTAAGTTTTCATTGTAGATACTCAGCAGACCTACTCAAAGGAGGTGTGATTTCAGCACCTTTAAGAGTATCTGCAATCACTTGGCTAATTTGGCCCTTCATACGGGTATGTCCACTGTAACCCTCATTTGTTCGTGTATGCAGTTGTCTGTCTAATCATATGCATATCATTAATGATGATGAAGACAGAAATACAAAAGGAAGAATAAAAGATAATATGGTCAAATATGGGCCGTGTCTGACGTGCCTGACTACCAAGACACCTTCATTTAATTATGTCTTTTTTATATATGGGCTGAGTTTGAGGGTTCGAGGATGACCCAAACATACGAGAGGATTTAAGCTGTTGGGTGGCGTTTTTTGCGTTCTCTCATGCGTGGGTCATATGTGGATTATCTACCGGACACAGATGACCGTTTGGGGGTCCGGTTGAAGATGCTCTAACAAGCCTATTTTAAATTTATACGATAAGTCAATTTTAGAGAATGGAAATAACAAGCACAAATTTAGGTAATTGATCAAATGCAATTGTTGAACTTATAGCATAACTAATACTTCCATTGTTTTTATTTACTCTGCATATTAGATTTTACCTAAGTCAAACTTTATAAAGTTTGACCAAGTTTATCAAAAATGATCTAAACTTTCACAATAAAAATATATGGTATGAAAATATATTAGTATTGTGTATGTTAATAATTTTTCTCGAATACGCACGAGCGTGCATATCATATTTAATAGAAAGAGGAGAGGCATAAAACCCAAACCATCGTCGATGTTACAATACAAACTACAACATCGACAACCCGCTAATCTACCAGTGGTTTACATGAATGAATCACTCACGCCTCGCCCACCCCAACAACATCTCAAAAAGGTCGTCAAGTTCACCTTTTAACAAGTGCTCCTGCCACCAAGCTTTGCCTTCGGCCACTATTCTCGTGACCAGCACCTCAAGCGACGGAGAAGCCCCATCAAAAACTATCGAATTCTTATGTTTCCAAAGCTTCCAAAGCACGAGGGTGGAGATTGCTCGTAATTCCTTTGGTTTATGCACCATGCTAGTTCCCTCCACGCTCTAGCCCCTCAAAGTATCATGTGTCGTTGGTATCCATTCTTGTTTGCCCAAAGCCGAGCACAACATTCGCCATATTGTTCTGGCGGATACACATGCCCTCGGAATATGATCATTAGTTTCTTCCTCTTTGTCGCAAAAGGGGCATGCGTCCTGATGTGGTAACCCTCATCGAGCGAGGTGGTCCGAGGTCCAACACTTATTTCCCATTACTAGCGAGAGGAAGAAACGACATTGCAGTGGGGCCCTAGATCCCCACGTGCAATCTGCGTTCATGAGTTTTCCAAACCCAACATTCATGATGGGTGCACGTCGAATTTTGTGGGCTTGCTAGCAGCGTCTTCTTCCCTAATCATATATGTTATTGACTGGATGTTGGTAGGGCAATGTTTACTTGGAGCCCTTCCTTGGACATTTTTTCGATGAGAATCAACGTTAACACAGATCTTGTGCATGTTACGTTCTTGCTATTGAGTTGGTTGGCACCTCTGCCCTTAATGTTAGCCTGCCATATTAGGTTTCACAGTTTCCTCCCACCATCAGATCAGCTCCACTATGTTGACCCGTATCTGCAACATGATTGCGCTCGTTGAATATAATTTTATTTTCTATATGCTCTTCTAACCAAGAAAAGCTCATTTTTCTTAGAGTGCCAAGCAATCAAATCATCTCCCGACAATGAAGGAATGCACATGACAAGCACAGCATGGGCGTCATGAGGATAATATATACTACTGAAACAAGAAATTCTGCAAACCAACCTGTGGTTGGATGGTTAGGAGGACTGTCCACCAGAGTTCAAGTCCCAGACTTGACGTTGATGCTTGCATTTTCCTGAATTTATTTCAGGTCTTCCGGCGATGTGCTTTTAGTGGGAGGAAATGTTTCCGTCGACAACGAAGGCGTCTGTGATGACTTCGTCAATCCCAAGATGATGTGCCGGCTTAATCTTTTAAAGATGCTCATAGGGATAGGGTGTAAGTGAATTATATGCTCGTGTATGTAAACGACCTTGATTGTACTTTGTTAAAAAAAAGAAACAAGAAATTCTGACACTCATTTCAGCCTCCACGGTTCCTTTCTCCAGATATGGTATGGTTAGTATTTTGTATCATCGTGATGATGCATTAATATGATATGATATACTGTAGGACCCATTAAAACCATTAGAAAAACATTCTGGTGTCTTTGTTTTACCTGAAAAAACATTCTGGTATTGATAATTGATAAAGAAGGCGGGCACACCATCTCAAAAAAGAAACTACTGATAAAGAAGGCGGGCATACCCTTTGGGTGGCCGGGACTCCATCTCTCCCTTTTTGTACTCCCTCTGTTTTAAATTAGTTGACTCAGATTTGTCTAGACATGTTTTAATGTTAGATACATCCGTATCCAGATAAATTCAAATCAACTAACTTGAAAGCGGAGGGAGTAGCAACCACTCAAGATACATCTCCAAGCAAAATAGCAAAGATTTTGCTAATTACGCTTGGGGCATAGGACCTTTCTGTAGCAACCACGTTAGATTAGTAGATAATCTAATGTGGTTGGGGCCTAGGACCGGGTAAACCTCAACCCTTGTAACAAATTTTCAAAAGGAACCAGAGGGAAACATTGGATGGTTGTGGCATGCAGCAGATAGCAGTCGATCGATCGACTTTCAGTTGCACAATTTGAGGGAAGCAGCCCAAGAATGGCGCAGGATCTTATCAGTCCACAGCTGCCGCGCCTGCGCTAGTCACCTCCCACTTCCTCTTCCACTTGCACTCGCGCTACGCCCGCTCGTTCCTCCGCCTCCGGCCGGCCACCTGCGTGCTCCATGGGCGGCTACACGCCGGAGGGCGGCGGCGGCGGCGTCCGTGTCGCCCGCGCCGGACGGTACCCTCCCCTCGCCTCCCTCGTCGTCTCCACCATCGCCGCCTTCTCCGCCGTCATCATCATCGCCGTCCTCCACTCGGTTCGTCGTCTCCCCGTTGGTTCTTGCATTTCTTGGATTCGCGTCCGGTTCCCTGTGAATTGGGTCGAACTGCAACGTTTTCTCGAGATTGATCACGACGAACAATGCGAATCTCCCTCCTGTGCTTCCTTCGTCCTTTCATGTCGATTGACTTTTCTTTGGTGTATGCACGTCGATGGTGACGATGGTTTCTTGGCGCGGTGATTCATGTCGCAGGCGTACGACGACGCGCTGTCCCGGACGCGGACGCTGCTGGGGCACAACCTGGAGCCGACGCCGTGGCACCCGTTCCCGCACGACAAGGGCCGCCCGCCGCCGCGTGCCGCGCTCCGGTGCGCCTCCTACCTCTCCTGCCTCCCGCCGCTCTCGCAGCCGAAGCCGCCGCCGGCGGCGGCGGCGGCCAACGCGTCGAGACCCCGGCAGTGCCCGTCCTACTTCGCCGCCATCCGACGCGACCTGGCGCCCTGGCGGCGCCGCGACGGCGGCGGCGGCATCACGCGCGCGCTCCTCGAGTCGGCCCGCTACCGCGCGTCCATGCGCGTCACCATCACGGGCGGCGGGACGCGGCTGCACGTCGACCTCTACTACGCCTGCGTCCAGAGCCGCGCGCTCTTCACCGTGTGGAGCCTGCTGCAGCTCATGCGGCGGTACCCGGGCCGCGTCCCGGACGTGGACCTCATGTTCGACTGCATGGACCGGCCCGCCATCAACCGCACCGAGCACACCGGCGACGGTGCGCCGCCGCCGCCTCCCCTGTTCCGGTACTGCACCACCCGCGACCACTTGGACATCCCGTTCCCGGACTGGTCCTTCTGGGGCTGGCCGGAGACGCACATCGAGCCGTGGAGCCGGGAGTTCAGGAGCATCAAGCAGGGCTCCAGGCGGGTGAAGTGGCCGGACAGGGTGCCCACGGCGTACTGGAAGGGCAACCCGGACGTGGCGTCGCCGCTCCGGCTCTCGCTGCTCGCCTGCAACGACACCAACCTGTGGCGAGCCGAGATCATGCGCCAAGTAATAATCCATCGCCCATCGTCGACCAAACTCCATTTTCATGTGCTGCGCCCGTGCTGAACAATCGCATTTGCATGCAGAACTGGGAGGAGGAGGCCAAGTCCGGGTACCAGAACTCGAAGCTCTCCAGCCAGTGCACGCACCGGTAAATTGCTTTCGTCTACCTCTGTTCATCCATGGCGGCAGCCGGCAGCGGCTAACGTCTGTCTGTATGCAGGTACAAGATCTACGCGGAGGGGTTCGCGTGGTCGGTGAGCCTCAAGTACATCCTGTCGTGCGGGTCCATGGCGCTGCTGATCGACCCGCTGTACCAGGACTTCTTCAGCCGGGGGCTGGAGCCGCGGGTGAACCACTGGCCGGTGAGCGCGGCGGGGATGTGCGAGTCCATCCGGGACGCCGTGGAGTGGGGCAACGCGCACCCGGAGGACGCGGAGCGCGTCGGGAAGCGCGGGCAGCGGCTCATGCAGGAGCTGGGCATGGACACCGTCTACGACTACATGCTGCACCTGCTCACCGAGTACGCCGCGCTGCTCGACTTCCGGCCGGCGCCGCCGCACGCAGCCCAGGAGGCCTGCGCCGGCTCCGTGCTCTGCCTCGCCGACGACCGCCAGAGGAGGTTCCTGGAGGCCTCCGCCGCGTCCCCCGCCACCGCCGAGTCCTGCTCCATGCCGCCGTCCGACGGCTGACCAAACCAGAAGCTGCAGATGAATCAAGGGGTGGAGATTGATTCGGAGTAGAGGTTGAGCATCCGTGCGTCGAGGGTAAAGGTGCATTGATGCGCAATGGACGGACTTGTACGAGTACCATTGTTTAGGGATGAGATGATACGCTCGTGGGATACTGGTAGGGTCGGGATGGGGTAGCGGTAGAGGGATACTAGTAGTGGAGTAGCACTAATCTCGGCGCGTCTCGATTTTTGATGCGGGTTAGCTACTGTCGATCAGTCTCTAATAAAAAGAGAAGGGTAATATGTGTTTAAACTTGTCATCGATGTTTAGTTTAGTATCTAAATTTGAAAAATATCCCGAAATGGTTTTAAAACTTGGCACGAGCATGTAAATACGATGTTAATCTCACTCATAGACATATAATGCACTAACATGGCGTTGTATTTTAAATAGCATACACACGTGGCACGGGACCCACTTTCAACCGAGTTGCTTTATATATGTTTCTATGACCAGTGGGCCTCACATATCGGCACAAAAGAAAAATCAAGAATAAAAATTGTCACCATTTAATATCTAACTTGTTAAGTCGCAGTAGCAAACAAACTACATTGCCACCACACCACTAATACTTGCAAGTGAAGGAGATAATAATTGCGTAATCTATTGTAAACGGTCGTGCCAGTGTAGTCTAAATGAGCAACAGCCAATGAGTCCCATATTGCACATGTTAGCTTTTTGCATTATTTTAGAATTGGTAAATGTATGTAAATTGTAATGCCCGTAATGAAAATAAAGTTCAAACTTTCGTGAGTTATTAAATATTATATATACAAAATTTTCAAATAATTCTAAAAAATATAGATGTATTATGCTTTAAACAATGCATACAAATAAAATAGTATCTGATTATTAAAAAATGTGTACGGTTTAAAATAACATATTTTTTCAAATTAAAATGAAAATATATTATTTAGTAATAAAACTAATTGAATCATTATATGCAAATATTAATACTTCATAAGTTTGTTGTTATAGAATTTTCGTATAATTTAAATTATCCACAACGATGCAAAATTTAAAATCTTTTCATATATAATCACATCTCACTATATTTCAATTACAAAGAAATTAGGAATATATGCCACGATTTAAAGTTATCACAATTGAATATTAATAAAAAATTGTATTCATAATTTATAATTTAATATAAGCCATGAGGTATACTATTTTAAATTAATATAAACAATTAATAATTTTGTATTTACTAAATATAGATGTAGAGGTAGCGTGCCGACGGCGATCACATCGACCTTGGAACCATTCCCGATGCGCATCGTCACCTCGTCCTTTGCCATCCTCAGCTTATTCCGCAGCTCCTACTTGGAGTTACAAATGTGAGCAACTGCACCGGTATCAAATACCCAGGAGCTACTACGAATGCTGGTTAGGTACACATCAATAACAAGCATATCACATATACATTTAGCGTTGCCGCTTCTTATCTGCTAAGTACTTGGGGCAGTTCCGCTTCCAGTGACCTGTACCCTTGTAATAACAGCACTCAGTCTCAGGCTTGGGTCCATTCTTGTTCTTCTTCCCGGCAACTTGCTTACCGGGCGCGACAACAGCTTTGCCGTTCTTCTTGAAGTTCTTCTTACCCTTGCCTTTCTTGAAACTAGTGGTCTTATTGACCATCAACACTTGATGCTCCTTTTTGATCTCGACCTCCGCTGATTTCAGCATCGAGTACAACTCGGGAATGGACTTCTCCATCCCTTGCATGTTGTAGTTCATCACAAAGCTCTTGTAGCTAGGTGGAAGCGACTGGAGGATTCTGTCAATGACCGAGTCATCCGGGAGATTAACTCTCAGCTGAGTCAAGCGGTTGTGCAACCCAGACATTTTGAGTATGTGCTCATTGACAGAACTATTGTCCTCCATCTTACAGCTGAAGAACTTGTCAGAGATGTCATATCTCTCGACCCGGGCATGAGCTTGGAAAACCAGTTTCAACTCTTGGAACATCTCATATGCTCCGTGTTGCTCAAAACGCTTTTGGAGCCCCGGTTCTAAACTGTAAAGTATGCCGCACTGAACAAGGGAGTAATCATCGCAGCGTGACTGTCAAGCGTTCGTAACGTCTTGGTCCGCTGGGAAAATGGGTGGGTCACCTAGCTGTGTATCAAGGACATACAATCTCTTGGAAGCCATGAGGATAATCCTCAAGCTACGGACCTAGTCCGCATAGTTGCTTCCATCATCTTTCAGCTTGGTTTTCTCTAGGAACGCGTTGAAGTTGAGGGTGACATTAGCGTTGGCCATTGGATCTACAATATAGATTGTAAAGACAATTTTAGACTAAGTTCATGACAATTAAGTTCACATAATCAAATTATTTAATGAACTCCCACTTAGATGTCAGACATCTCTCTAGTCATCCAAGTGACACATGATCCATGCCAACTAGCCCGTGTCCGATCATCACGTGAGATGGATTAGTCATTCATGGCAAACATCTCCATGTTGATCGTATCTTCTATACGACTCATGTTCGACCTTTCGGTCTTCCGTGTTCTGAGGCCATGTCTGTACATGCTAGGCTCGTCAAGTCAACATAAGTGTTTCACGTGTGTAAATCTGGATTACGCCCGTTGTATGCGAACGTTAGAACCTATCACACCCGATCATCACGTGGTGCTTCGGAACAATGATCCTTAGCAACGGTGCACAGTTCGGGTGACACTTTTCTTGAAATTTTATTGAGAGATCATCTTATTTACTACCATCGTTCTAAGCAAATAAGATGTAAACATGATAAACATCACATGCAATCAATATAGTGACATGATATGGCCAATATCATCTTGCTCCTTTGATCTCCATCTTTGGGGCACCATGATCATCACTGTCACCAGCACGACACCATGATCTCCATCATTGTGTCTTCATGAAGTTGTCTCGCCAACTATTACTTCTACTACTATGGCTAACGTTTAGCAATAAAGTAAAGTAATTACATGGCGTTTATGATTGATACGCAAGTCATGCAATAAAATAAGACAACTCTATGGCTCGTGCCGGTTGTCATACTCATCGACATGCAAGTCGTGAATCCTATTACAAGAACATGATTAACCTCATACATCACGATGCATCACATCACATCCTTTGGCCATATCACATCACAAGGCATATGATGCAAAAACAAGTTAGATGTCCTCTAATTTGTAGTTGCAAGTTTTTACGTGGTTGCTATAGGTTTCTAGCAAGAACGTTTCTTACCTATGCCAAAACCACAACTGTTGGGAGACGTAGTAGTAAATCAAAAAAGATCCTATGATCACCAAGATCTATCTATGGAGAAACCAGCAACGAGTGGGGAGAGATTGCATCTTCATACCTTTGAAGATCGCTAAGCGGAAGCGTTACAAGAACGTTGTTGGTGGAGTCGTACTCGTAGCGATTCAGATCGCGGTGGACTCTGATCTCAGCGCCGAACAACGGCGCCTCCGCGTTCAACACACATGCAGCCCGGTGACGTCTCCTACGCCTTGATCCAGCAAGGAGGAAGGAGAGGTTGAGGGAGAGCTCCGGCAGCACGACGGCGTGGTGACGGTGGAACTGCATGGTACTCTGGCAAAGCTTTGCTAAGCACTATGGAGGACGAGGAGAGGGAGGAGTAGGGCTGCGCCGTGGGAGAGAGAACTCGTGTGTCTGGCAGCCGCAAAACCCTCCACGATATATAGGAGGAGGAGGAGGGAAGGCGCAGCCCTAGGGTTCCCACCCTAGGAGATGCGGTCGGCCCTAGATGCCATCTGGCCGGCGGCCAAAGAGAGGGAGAGGGGGAGGGCGCAGCCCTAGTGGGCCTTAGGCCCATCTGGTCTAGGGTTTCCCCTCCCCCCACCTTCCCGCGCCTTGGGGCAGGGTGGAGGGCGCACCAGCCCACTCTGGGGCTGGTTCCTTCCACTCTCGGCCCACGCAGCCCTCTGGGGCCGATGGCCCCACTTGGTGGACCCCCAGAACCCTTCCGGTGGTCTCGGTACGTTACACGTAATTCTCGAAACACTTCCGGTGGCCAAATCCTCACTTCCTATATATCATTCTTTACCTCCGGACCATTCCGGAACTTGTCGTGACATTCAGAATCTCATCCGGGACTCCGAACTACCTTCGGTAACCATGTACACTATTTCCCTATAACCCTAGCGTCATTGAACCTTAAGTGTGTAGACCCTACGGGTTCGGGAGACACGTAGACATGACCGAGACACCTCTCCGGTCAATAACCAACAGCGGGATCTGGATACCCATGTTGGCTCCTACATGCTCCACGATGATCTCATTGGATGAACCATGATGTCATGGATTCAATCAATCCTGTATACAATTCCCTTTGTCTATCGGTATGATACTTGCCCGAGATTCGATCGTCGGTATCCCTATACCTTGTTCAATGTCGTTACCGGCAAGTCTCTTTACTCATTCCATAAAACATCATCCCGTGGCTAACTCCTTAGTAACATTGAGCTCATTATGATGATGACTTACCGAGTGGGCCCAAAGATACCTCTCCGTCATACGGAGTGACAAATCCAAGTCTCGATTCGTGCCAACCCAACAGACACTTTCAGAGATACCCATAGTGCACCTTTATAGCCACCCAGTTACGTTGTGACGTTTGACACACCCAAAGCATTCCTACCGTATCCGGGAGTTGCACAATCTCATGGTCTAAGGAAACGATACTTGACATTAGAAAAGCTTTAGCAAACGAACTACAAGATCTTGTGCTATGCTTAGGATTGGGTCTTGTCCATCACATCATTATCCTAATGACGTGATCCTGTTATCAATGACATCCAATGTCCATGGTCATGAAACCGTAACCATCTATTGATCAACGAGCTAGCCAACTAGAGGCTCACTAGGGACATGTTGTGGTCAATGTATTCACACATGTATTACGGTTTCCGGTTAACACAATTATAGCATGAATAATAGACAATTATCATGAACAAGGAAATACAATAATAACCATTTTATTATTGCCTCTAGGGCATATTTCCAACAGTCTCCCACTTGCACTAGAGTCAATAATCTAGTTACATTGTGATGAATCGAACCCATAGCATTCTGGTGTTGATCATGTTTTGCTCGTGAGAGAGGTTTAGTCAACGGATCTGCGACATTCAGATCCGTATGCACTTTACAAATATCTATATCTCCCTCCTGAATGTAATCACAGATGGAGTTGAAGAAGCGCTTGATGTGTCTTGTCTTCTTGTGAAACCTGGGCTCCTTTGCAAGGGCAATAGCTCCACTGTTGTCACAGAATAGAGTCATCGGGCCTGATGCACTTGGAATTATTCCTAGGTCGGTGATGAACTCCTTTATCCAGACTCCTTCCTTTGCTGCTTCCGAAGCAGCTATGTACTCTGCTTCACATATAGATGCCGCCACGACGCTTTGCTTACTGGTGCACCAGCTGACTGCCCCTCCGTTTAAAATATACATGTATCCGGTTTGCGACTTGGAGTCGTCCATTTCTGTGTCGAAGCTAGCATCGACGTAACCCTTTACGACGAGCTCTTCGGCACCTCCATATATGAGAAATATGTCCTTTGTCCTTTTCAGGTCCTTCAGGATATTGTTGACCGCTGTCCAGTGTTCCGCTCTAGGACCACTTTGGTACCTCCCTACCAAACTTATGGCAAGGTTCGCATCAGGTCTGGTACACAGCGTGGCATACATAATAGAACCTATGGCTGAAGCATAGGGGATGACACTCATCTCTTCTCTATCCTTTGCCGTGGTCGGGCATTGAGTCGTACTCAATCTCACACCCTGTAACACAGGCAAGAACCCCTTCTTGGACTGATCCATATTGAACTTCTTCAATATTTTTTCAAGGTATGTGCTTTCTGAAAGACCTATGAGGCGTCTCGATCTATCTCTATAGATCTTGATGCCTAATATGTAAGCAGCTTCTCCAAGGTCCTTCATTGAAAAACATTTATTCAAGTAGGCCTTTATACTTTCCAAGAGTTCTATATAATTTCCCATTATCAGTGTGTCATCCACATATAATATGAGAAATGCTATAGAGCTCCCACTCACTTTCTTGTAAATACAGGGTTCTCCATAAACCTGTACAAACCCAAACGCTTTAATCACCTCATTAAAGCGAATGTTCCAACTCTGAGATGCTTGCACCAGCCCATAGATGGAGTGCTGGAGCTTGCATACTTTGTTAGCATCTTTAGGATCGACAAATCCTTCCGGCTGCATCATATACAATTCTTCCTTCAGGAAGCCATTAAGGAATGCCATTTTGACATCCATTTGCCAGATCTCATAATCATAAAATGCGGCAATTGCTAACATGATTCGGACAGACTTCAGCATCGCTACGGGTGAGAAAGTCTCATCGTAGTCAACTCCTTGAACTTGTCGATAACCCTTAGCGACAAGTCGAGCCTTATAGACGGTCACATTACCATCCATGCCAGTCTTCTTCTTAAAGATGCATTTATTTTCAATGGCTCGCTTATCATCAGGCAAGTCCACCAAAGTCCATACTTTGTTCTCATACATGGATCCTATCTCGGATTTCCTGGCCTCAAGCCATTTGTTGGAATCTAGGCCCGCCATCGCTTCTTCATAGTTCGAAGGTTCACCGTTGTCCAACAACATGATCTCCAGGACAGGGTTGCTGTACCACTCTGGTGCGGAACGTGTCCTGGTGGACCTTCGACGTTCAATAGTAACTTGATCTGAAGTTTCATGATCATCATCATTAACTTCCTCTCCAGCCGGTGCAGGCTCCACAGAAACAACTTCATGTGCTGCGCTACTCTCCGGTTCGAGTGGAGGTACAAGTTCTATTTTTCTCCCACTTACTTCTTTCGAGAGAAACTCTTTCTCGAGAAAGGATCCATTCTTGGCAACAAAGACTTTGCCTTCGGATCTGAGGTAGAAGGTATACCTGTCGTGGATTTATCACGGCAGATGTCCAGGTGAACGAACTTGGATTCGAGGCCATCGCTAACGTGATGGACTCAAAGGGGTTGATTGGGACAAAGGACACGAGTTTACCCAGGTTCGGCCCCTCAAGTCGAGGTAATAGCCTACGTCCTCCTTGTTCTTGTATTACTTGTTGTATCGATTACAAGGGAGCTAAAGCTTGACCTAGTTCTCGATAACCTGATCTCTAAGTCGCCCCGGGTCTGCCTTTATATAGGAGGTCAGGACCACGGGCCTTTACAATTGTCTAACCGAGTCTCATTGTCTATCCGAGTCTTCCTCTATCTTCTTGTCCAAGCTGTCCCCGAGCGGCTTACACGCCCGGGTCGTCTCCGTCCAGGCTCCTTTACGGCCCACACCATGAGCCGCCTATCTTCCTGGGCCGTAGGCTTTACGGCTCACCCTCGGGCCGGCTCACGAGCCATGAATATGACCCGAAGCCTTAAGGGCGGGTCATATTGCGGGGTTATATCCCCAACATTAGGCCCCAGGTTGAATTGAGCTTGCTCACTTCATCCCTTTCTTCTGCTCTTCGTCGAGTCGCCCGGTGATGACCCGGCGTGACGTCACGTGGTCCCTGCAAGAAAGATCCGCTGACGTACCACCGAATCTTTTATTAAATGGTCAGCCCAAAAATTGAGGCATCCACCGCGGTCAAATGGTTTTCGTCGCCTAGATTTTTGCGCCTGCCTTGTCTTCTCTTTAAATAAGACCTGTTGCGGGTGGAAACTTTCCTTCTCCCGCTCACCCTTCATCATCTTCCTCTCGTCGTCTCCGCTCCAGCACTCCCTGCTCCAGCGCCGTCTTCACATCGTTATCAACCAGGCCGCTGCATCAACCTGTGTCGATCCATAGTTTCTTCCGCGCCCGCCGCTCCATCATCGATAAGCCCAAGGTCCTCCTTAGATCCATCGCCGCCGTAGTAGGGTTTGTGGAAGCTCCGCCGCCGCTGCTCGGGCTTTGCCAACACCATCGTCAGTGTACTCCCGACATAGTTGACGCCCTTAACGTGTGTCCCTACCGTGCCGCCGCGTACAGGGCGGCCGTACGCAATGTGCGGATCCGTCGCGGCTTTGTTTTCTTTCTTCTGCTTCACCTGTTCATCGCTAGGTCGAAAATAAGAACATTTCTTCCTGCTTTTGTAGATCTGTAATTGTAGCGGTAGTTTGCGAAACCTGTTTTCAGGACTTAGCCGATTTTCGCTCCTCCTTTCCTTGTTGAACCACCAGGCCTCTCCGGCTCTCATCAGCCGGACTATGGAATAGTATTTGTAGAGCCCTTAAAATTGTAAGCCGTCACAGATATCTGCTTACTCTTAACTCGCCGCGTATTTAATTTTGCACAGTCTTTAGGCCGCCAGTATGTCTCGCGCCTCCAACTCATGCAACTGGGTCGGGTCTTGCATCACGGAAGAGTACTTAACGGATTTTGTTGGCGCGGGCACTCTTCCTTCCAAGGAGGCCCTTCATTGGCGGGTTCCAGGTGACGAAACACGGCCCTCTCCCCAAAAAGGAGAGGTAGTAGTTTTTCTGACCATATCGAGCGAGGATTCATGCCACCCAGCTCGAAATTCTTCCGTGATGTTCTTCACCTATACAAGCTTCACCCTCAAGACTTGGCCCCCAACTCTGTTTCAAAGATATGCAATTTTCAAGTGCTCTGCAAAGTCTACCTGCAAATCAAGCCGTTTGTGGGTTTGTTTCGAGAGTTTTTCTACACCAACCGCCAAACCGAAATGAAAGGCGATCCGAGTCTGGAGCTTGGCGGTATTTCCATTCAATGACACAGAGACATCATCTTTTCGGCTGCACACATGCCGAGTCATCCGAAGGATTGGAACAAAACTTGGTTCCATTGCAAGGACACCTCTCTTGAAAATGAGCGCCCATTGCCGGGTTATCGTCCCTCCCGGCTCAGGACAGATTCAGAACTTCCTGGCCGGCTCTCAGCTTCAGAATGTGCCAGGTATGAGCCAGATCATGCGAAGATCAAGGCACTCATGGCCAATGGCCTGACCGGATTAGATTTGATCCGCTGCTGGATTTCTTGGCGGATTATGCCCTTAAGCCGTAGAAGCCGGCTTATGTGTGAATATGAAGGCAAGTATGATAGCTCCTTATGCTTCAGTCAATCAACCCTAATAGAGGATGACATCACCACTATCATACGGAGCCTTGTCCATGAAGCCTCCGGCTCATGCAGCGCCATTGGCCTGACGCCTTTTAGCGTCAACAATCCGGCTCCAGATGTAAGTCAATTTCTTTCCATCCGTCTCTTGGATTTTTGTTTGTACCTTGCCGATCTATTACTCTTCTCTAGTTTATTTTCGCAGGCCGACTCTAATTTCTGGAAGAAGGAATACGTCCCTCCTCCGAAGAAGCTCAAGAAGAAGGCTCCAGCCAAGAAGCCAAAAGAGAGACGCCCCACGAGAGGAATGGTTCGACCCGCCACCGTCATCCAGCTCAGAGGTAAAATTTTAGTTGTCTGTTTGATACTTTGGCTTCCTGTTTTACCAATGCTTGTTTTACTCATAGGATGACGTGGAGACCAGCCGTGCCAACGCCCCTAAGGTAAACTATGTTTCTTCCGGCTCAGAGTATTTTGTCCCCCGAAAGCCGTGGTGGGTTATCAGAAAAGTTCCTCTTTCTCATCCTCTCGCTTTTCTGGCTCCCGACTTTCTTTTGAAAAAGCAACAACAGGCTGAACGTCGCCAGACCCGGAGCGTTGGCTCCACTAAGCTTATGTCCAGCTTGCCAAACTCGCTGGCTCCGAAGAAACGCCCAGCAGAGGTATGTGCTCCTGTTTGATTCATTTCTCTTTATAACCTTGGTGCTGTCTCATCTTTCTTAAATTTCATCTCAGAAATCGCCCTCTTTCGGCGACTCTACGGCGACCGCTCTGCCGCCTCCCAAGATCAACCCATTGTAAGTGTTTTTCCACTATAACATCCGGTTCTTTGTAGGGTAGTAATATCCTTTGGATTCTAATCTTTCTATCTTGCAGTGCTCAAGCCAAGCGTCGGAAAACCAACAAGCCCTCCCCCAGCCCTGCTGCTCAAGAGCCGGAGCAAGAACAACCGGAGGAGCCACAACCGGATGTAGATCCGCCAATTGCATCCACTGATCCGGCTGCTGAAGATATCATCCCGGAGAGCCCTCTAAGGGGTCCTTCAAAACCGCCAAGTCCTGCCAAGACCACTTCAACTCCAGAAGTTCGTTTGCTAAAGCTTTTCAATGTCAAGTATCATTTCCTTAGACCATGAGATTGTGCAACTCCCGGATACCGTAGGAATGCTTTGGGTGTGCCAAACGTCACAACGTAACTGGGTGGCTATAAAGGTGCACTACGGGTATCTCCAAAAGTATCTGTTGGGTTGGCACGAATCAAGATTGGGATTTGTCACTCCGTGTGATGGAGAGGTATCTCTGGGCCCACTCGATAAGACATCAGCATAATGAGCTCAATGTGACCAAGGAGTTAGTCACGGGATGATGTATTATGGAACGAGTAAAGAGACTTGCCGGTAACAAGATTGAACAAGGTATAGAGATACCGACGATCGAATCTCGGGCAAGTATCATACCGATAGACAAAGGGAATTGTATACGGGATTGATTGAATCCCCGACATCGTGGTTCATCCGATGAGATCATCGTGGAGCATGTGGGAGCCAACATGGGTATCCAGATCCCGCTGTTGGTTATTGGCCGGAGAAGTGTCTCGGTCATGTCCACGTGTCTCCCGAACCCGTAGGGTCTACACACTTAAGGTTCGATGTCGCTAGGGTTATAGGGAAATGGTATACGTGATTACCAAAAGTTGTTCCGAGTCCCGGATGAGATCCCGGACGTCATGAGGAGCTCCGGAATGGTCCGTAGGTAAAGATTGATATATAGGAAGTCCAGTTTTGATCACCGGAAAGTTTTCGGGCTCATCGGTATTGTACCGGGAGTGCCGGGAGGGTGCCGGAGGACCCCCGGGAGGGGTGTGAAGACCATAGTGTTGGGGAACGTCGCATGGGAAACAAAAAAATTCCTACGCACACGCAAACCTATCCATGGTGATGAGCATCTACGAGAGGGAGAGTGGATCTACATACCCTTGTAGATCGCTAAGCGGGAAGCGTTAAGAAACGCGGTTGGTGTAGTCGAACATCTTCGCGATCCAAATCGCCGAGCGTCCCGCGATCTCATCACGATCCGTCCCGCCATCCAATCACGATCCGTCCCGTGAACTCATCACGATCCGTCCCGCGATCTCATCACGATCCGTCTCATGATCTGTCCCGCGAACTCATCACGATCCGTTCCGCGATCTCATCACGAACTGTCTCGCGATCTCGATCACGGTCCTTCCGATCTAGCGCCGAACGGACGGCACCTCCGCGTTCAGCACACGTGCAGCTTGATGACGATCTCCACCGTCTCGATCCAGAGAGAGGAGGTGGAGAGGAGAGGGAGTTCACCGGCAGCGTGACGGCGCTCCGGTGATGGTGGTGGAGTGATTCCGGCAGGGCTTCGCCTAAGCGCTGCGGAAAACCGATCTAGAGGAGAAACTGTGCACCGGTGAAACGGGTAGCACGTGGCCGGAAATTCTGTCCAAAAACCACCCAATCCACTAGTATATATAGGAGGAGAGGATAGGAGAGGCAGCCAAGGCCTTTGGGTCGGCCGAAATAGGAGGTGGGAGCAATCCTACTTCACCTCCAATCCTAGTTGGAGTAGGATTGCCTCCTATTGGCTGATTTTCCACTTTTTGCTTTAGGACTTTCTCTCCTGCGCCATGGGCCTCTGTGGCTGTTTTCCCAGCCCACTAAGGGCTGGTTATTATTCTCCCACAGCCCATGGACCTCTTGGGGTCGAAATACCCCTCCCGGAGGTCCTCCGGTACACTACCGGCATTCCCAGTACAATACCGATACTCCCGGTACACTACCGATGAGCCCAAAACTTTTCCGGAAACCAAACTGGGACTTCATATATATGAATCTTTACCTCCGGACTATTCCGGAGCTCCTCGTGACGTCCGGGATCTCATCCGGGACTCCGAACAACCTTCGGTCACCACCATACATAACTCTACACTACCGAAACGTCACCGAACCTTAAGTGTGCAGACCCTGCGGGTTCGAGAACTATGTAGACATGACCGAGACACCTCTACGGTCAATAACCAATGGCGGGACCTGGATGTCCACATTGGTTCCTTCATATTCTACGAAGATCTTTATCGGTCGAACCTCTATGTCAAGGATTCAGTTAATCCCGTATATCGTTCCCTTTGTTCTTCGGTATGTTACTTGCCCGAGATTCGATCGTCGGTATCTCCATACCTAGTTCAACCTTGTTACCGGCAAGTCTCTTTACTCGTTCCATAATACAAGATCCCGCAACTAACAATTAGTCACATTGCTTGCAAGGCTTATTGTGATGTTGCATTACCGAGTGGGCCCCGAGATACCTCTCCGTTACACGGAGTAACAAATCCCAGTCTCGATCCATGCCAACTCAACAGACACCATCGGAGATACCTGTAGAGCACCTTTATAGTCACCCAGTTACGTTGCGACGTTTGATACACACAAGGCACTCCTCCGATATCCGTGAGTTGCATGATCTCATGGTCATAGGAACATATACTTGACATGCAGAAAACAGTAGCAATAAACTGACACGATCATATGCTATGTTTGTAGTTTGGGTCTTATCCATCACATCATTCTCCTAATGATGTAATCCCGTTATCAAATGACATCTCATGTCCATGGCTAGGAAACCTTAACCATCCTTTGATCAACGAGCTAGTCCATTAGAGGCATACTAGGGACATGGTTTTGTCTATGTATCCACACATGCATTTAAGTCTCCGATCAATACAATTATAGCATGGATAATAAACGATTATCATGAACAAGGAAATATGATAATAAATAATTTATTATTGCCTCTAGGGCATATTTCCAACAGTCTCCCACTTGCACTAGAGTCAATAATCTAGTTCACATCACCATGTGATTCGCATTGTTATGAATCTAACACCCAATGAGTTCTGGGGCTCGATCATGCTTTGCATGTGAGAGAGGTCTTATAGTCAACGGGTCTGCGATATTCAGATCCGTGTGTACTTTGCATATCTCTATGTCAAACCGTAAACACTGCTACCACACTCCACTTGGTACTATTTCCAAATGGCTGCTCCACTATACGTATCCAGATTGCTACTACTAGTCATCCGGATAGGTGTTAAAGCTTGCATTGACGTAACTCTTTACGACGAACTCTTTATCACCTCCATAATCAAGAAACATTTCCTTAGTCCTCTGGTTACTAAGGATAATTCCGACCGCTGTCCAGTGATCCACTCCTGGACCACTCTTGTACCCCTTGACAGACTCATGGCAAGGCACACATAGGTGCGGTACACAGCATGGCATAATATAGAGCCTATGGCTAAGGCATAGGGGACGACGTTCGTCCTTTCTCTTTCTTCTGCCGTTGTCGAGCTTTGAGTCTCACTCAACTTCACACCTTACAAATCAGACGAGAACTATTTCTCTGGCTGATCCATTTTGAACTCTTTCAAAATCTTGTGAAGGTATGCACTCATTGAAAGTCTCATCAAGCATCTTGATCTATCTCTATAGATTTTGATGCTCAACAATTAGGTAGCTTTATCCAGGTCTTCCTTTGAAAATCACTTTCCAAATAACCGTTTTATGCTTTCCAGAAACTCTTTATTATTTCTGAACAACAATATGTCATCCACATATACTTATCAGAAATTCTATAGTGCTCCCACTCACTTTATTGCAAATACAAGTTTCTCATAAACTTTGTATAAACATCAAAACTTTGATCACCTCATCAAAGCGTATATTCCAACTCCGAGATGCTTGCTTCAGTCCATGGAAGGATCACCGAAGCTTGCACACCTTTTAGCATCCTTAGGCCTGACAAAACCTTCTGGTTGTATCACATACAACCTTTCCTCAAGTAAACCATTAAGGAAACGATGTTTTGACATCCATCTGCCAGATTTCATAATTGAAAACACAGCAACTACTAACATAATTCCAACAGACTTTTAGCATCGCTACGAGTGAGAAAGTCTCATCATAGTCAACTCCTTGAACTTGTCACAAACATCTTTGCAACAAGTCGAGCTTTACAAATAGTGACATTCACCATCAGTGTCTGTCTTCATTTTAAAGATCCATTTGTACTCAACGACCTGCCGTCCAACGAGCAAGTCTACCAAAGTCTACACTTGGTTTTAATACATGGATCCTATCTCGGATTTCATGGCCTCCAGCCATTTGTCGGAATCCGGGCCCATCATCGCTTCTCCATAGCTCGTAGGTTCATCGTTGTCCAACAACATGACCTCCAAGACAGAGTTGCTGTACCGCTCAGGAGCAGTACACATCCTTGTCGACCTACGAAGTTCGATAGTAACTTGATCCTGAAGCTTTATGATCATCATCATTAACTTCCTCTTCAACTAACGTAGGCTTCACAGAAACATCTTTCTACGTTGCGCTACTCTCTGGTTGAACAAAGGTTTAACAACCTCATCAAGTTCTATCTTCCTCCCACTCAATTCTTTCGAGAGAAACTTTTTCTCGAGAAAGGACCCAGTTCTAGCAACAAACACTTTGCACTCGGATCCGAGATAGAAGGCATACCCATCTGTTCTTAGGGTATTCTATGAAGATACATTTGTCCGCTTTGGGTTCTAGCTTATTATGTGAAAACATTTTCCACAAGCATCGCAGCCCCAAACATTAAGAAATGACAGCTTAGGTTTCTATCAAACCATAATTCACACGGTGTCATCTCAACGGATTTAGATGATGCCCTATTTAAAGTGAATGTAGTTGTCTCTAATGCATAACCCCAAAAATTATAGTAGTAAAACGATAAGAGACATCATAGTATGCACTATATCAATAGAACATGACTATGATGTTCGGACACACCATCACACCATGGTGTTCCAGGTGGCGTTAGTTGTGAAACAAATTTCACGTTGTCTTAAGTTGTATGCCAAACTCGTAACTCAGATATTCACCTCCACGATCATATCGCGGTCATTTTTATCTTCTTGTCACGATGATCTTTAAACTTCACTCTGAATTTGCTTGAACCTTTCAAACGATTCAGACTTGTGTTTCATTAAGTAAATATACACTATATCTACTCAAATCATCAGTGAAGGTAAGAAAATAACGATATCCACTGCACGCTACAAGACTCACTAGATTGCATACATCAACATGTATCATTTCCAATGAATCACTTGCCCGCTCCATCCAACGGGGTCCTTTAGTCATCTTGCCCAAGAGGCATGGTTCGCATGTGTGAACCGATTCGAAAATCGATGAGTCCAAATATCCATCAGCATGGAGTTTCTACATGCGCTTTATACCAATATGACATTTAGCGGCAGTGCCACAAGTATGTGGTACTATCATTATTAACTTTGTATCTTTTGACATCAATGTTATGAACATGTGTACTACTACGATCAAGATTTCAACAAACCATTCTCACTGGGTGCATGACCATTGAAGGTATTCTTCATGTAACCAGAATAACTATTATTCTCTGACTTAAATGAATAACCGTATTGCAACAAACATGATCTAATCATGTTCATGCTCAACGCAAAATACCAAATAACATTTATTTAGGTTCGTCACTAATCCTGAAGGTAGAGAGAGCGTGTGATGTTGATCACATCAACCTTGGAAACATTTCCAACACACATCGTCACCTCACCCTTAGCTAGTTCTCCGTTTATTCTGTAGCTTTTATTTCGAGTTACTAACATTTAGCAACCGAACCGGTATCCAATACCCAGGTGCTACTAGGAGTACTAGCAAGGTACACATCAATAACTCGTATATCAAATATACTTCTGTCGATGTTGCTAGCCTTCTTATCTACCAAGTATCTAGGGTTGTTCTGCTTCAGCGACCTCTCACCTCATAATAGAAGCACTTAGTCTCGGGTTTGAGTTCAACTTTGGGTTGCTTCACTGGAGCAGCAACTGACTTGCTATCCATGAAGTTTCCCTCCTTGCTCTTTCCCTTTTCGAAACTAGTGGTTTGATTAACCATCAACACTTGACGCTCCTTCTTGATTTCTACCTTCGTGGTGTCAAACATCGCGAACAGCTCAAGGATCAATACTTCTATCCCTGGTGTATTATAGTTCATCACTAAGTTCTAGTAGCTTTAGTGACAGTGACTTGGAGAACTATATCAATCACTATCTTATCTGGAAGATCAACTCCCACTTGATTCAAGCGATTGTAGTACCCAGACAATCTGAGTACATGCTCAACGATTGAGCTATTCTCCTTCATCTTACAAGCAAAGAATCTTGTTGGAGATCTCATATCTCGCAACAAAGGCACGAGCCTGAGATCACAATCTCTACTCCTAGAACATCTCATATGTTCCGTGACGTTCAAAACATTTTGGAGCCTCAATTCTAAGCCGTAATGCATGACGCACTAAACTATCAAGTAGTCATCGAAACGTGCCTGTTAGATGTTCACAACATCTATAGACGACGCTAGAGGGGGTGGCGCACCGAGCGGTGCATTAAGGACATAAGCCTTCTGTGCAGCAATGAGGACAATCCTCAGATCACGGACCCAGTCCGCAATTTTTCTACCAACATCTTTCAATTCTATTTCTCTAGGAACATATAAAAATACAAGGGAGCTACAGCGCGAGCTAGTAATCTACAACATAATTTGCAAAGACACTTTGACTATGTTCATGATAATGAGTTCAATTAATCATATTACTTAAGAACTCCCACTCAAATTGACATCCCTCCGATCATTCGAGTGATACATGATCCAAATTCACCAACTCAAGTCCGATCATCACGTGAGTTGAGGTGGCTGCAATGGTGAACATCATTATGTTGATCATATCTACTATATGACTCATGTTCGACCTTTCGGTCTCTCGTGTTCCGAGGCCATGTATGTACATGCTAGGCTCGTCAAGTTTAACCCGAGTGTTCTGCGCATGCAAATCTGGCTTGCACCCGTTGTATGTGAACGTAGAGTCTATCACACCCGATCATCACGTGGTGTCTCAACACGACGAACTTTCGCAACGGTGCACACTCGGGGAGAACACAGTTCATATTGAAATTCAAGTGAGGGATCACCTTATAATGCTACTGCCGTACTAAGCAAAACAAGGTGCATAAAAGGATTAACATCTCATGCAATTCATAAGTGACATGATATGGCCATGAACTTGTGTTTAAGATCTCCATCTTCGAAACACCGGCATGATCTCCATCGTCACCGGCACAACACCATGATCTCCATCATCTTGATCTCCATCAATGTGTTGCCATTGGGGTTGTCACGCCCTGCATGCTTCTACTACAATTGCTACCGTAGCGATAAAGTAAAGCATTACATAGCGCTTAATGATTGACACGCAGGTCATACAATAATTAAAGACAACCCTATGGCTCCTGCCGGTTGCCGTACTCATCGACATGCAAGTCGTGATAATCTATACATCACATGATCATCTCATACATCACATATATATCATCATGTAATTGGCCATATCACATCACAACATACCCTGCAAAAACAAGTTAGACGTCCTCTAATTGTTGTTGCATATTTTACGTGGCTGCTATGGGTATCTAGCAAGAACGATTCTCACCTACGCATAAACCACAACGGTGATACACTAGTTTGCTTTTCAACCTTCTCAAGGACCGCCTTTGTCGAATCCGATCCAACTAAAGTGAGAGAAACTGTCACCCGCAAGCCCTCTAGGCAACAAGTTGCGTCGAGGGAACCGGTCTCTCGTAAGCGTACGAGTAATGTTGGTCCGGGCCGCTTCATCTCACAATCCCGCTGAACCAAAATACGACCAAGGGAGGAAGAAATCTAAGCATCAACGCCCACAAACCTTTTGTGTTCTACTCGAGATCTCATCGAACCATCAACCTAGCTCATGATGCCACTGTTGGGGAACGTCGCATGGGAAACAAAAATTTTGCTACGCACACGCAAACCTATCCATGGTGATGAGCATCTACGAGAGGGAGAGTGGATCTACATACCCTTGTAGATCGCTAAGCGGGAAGCGTTAAGAAACGCGGTTGGTGTAGTCGAACATCTTCGCGATCCAAATCGCCGAGCGTCCCGCGATCTCATCACGATCCGTCCCGCGATCCAATCACGATCCGTCTCGTGAACTCATCAAGATCCGTCCCGCAATCTCATCACGATCCGTCTCACGATCTTGATCACGATCTGTCCCGCGAACTCATCATGATCCGTTCCGCGATCTCATCACGAACTGTCTCGCGATCTCGATCACGGTCCTTCCGATCTAGCGCCGAACGGACGGCACCTCCGCGTTAAGCACACGTGCAGCTTGATGACGATCTCCACCATCTCGATCCAGCGAGAGGAGGTGGAGAGGAGAGAGAGTTCACCGGCAGCGTGACGGTGCTCCGGTGATGGTGGTGGAGTGATTCCGGCAGGGCTTCGCCTAAGCGCTGCGGAAAACCGATCTAGAGGAGAAACTGTGCACCGGTGAAACGGGTAGCACGTGGCCGGAAATTCTGTCCAAAAACCACCCAATCCACTAGTATATATAGGAGGAGAGGAGAGGAGAGGCATCCAAGGCCTTTGGGTCGGCCGAAATAGGAGGTGGGAGCAATCCTACTTCACCTCCAATCCTAGTTGGAGTAGGATTGCCTCCTATTGGCTGATTTTCCACTTTTTGCTTTAGGACTTTCTCTCCTGCGCCATGGGCCTTTGTGGCTGTTTTCCCAGCCCACTAAGGGCTGGTTATTATTCTCCCACAGCCCATGGACCTCTTGGGGTCGAAATACCCCTCCCGGAGGTCCTCCGGTACACTACCGGCACTCCCGGTACAGTACCGATACTCCCGGTACACTACCGATGAGCCCGAAACTTTTCCGGAAACCAAACTGGGACTCCTATATATGAATCTTTACCTCCGGACCATTCCGGAGCTCCTCGTGACGTCCGGGATCTCATCCGGGACTCCGAACAACCTTCGGTCACCACCATACATAACTCTACACTACCGAAACGTCACCGAACCTTAAGTGTGCAGACCCTGCGGGTTCGAGAACTATGTAGACATGACCGAGACACCTCTACGGTCAATAACCAATGGTGGGACCTGGACGTCCACATTGGTTCCTTCATATTCTACGAAGATCTTTATCGGTCGAACCTCTATGTCAAGGATTCAGTTAATCCCGTATATCGTTCCCTTTGTTCTTTGGTATGTTACTTGCCCGAGATTCGATCGTCGGTATCTCCATACCTAGTTCAACCTCGTTACCGGCAAGTCTCTTTACTCGTTCCGTAATACAAGATCCCGCAACTAACAATTAGTCACATTGCTTGCAAGGCTTATTGTGATGTTGCATTACCGAGTGGGCCCCGAGATACCTCTCCGTTACAGGGAGTAACAAATCCCAGTCTCGATCCATGCCAACTCAACAGACACCATCGGAGATACCTGTAGAGCACCTTTATAGTCACCCAGTTACGTTATGACGTTTGATACACACAAGGCACTCCTCCGATATCCGTGAGTTGCATGATCTCATGGTCATAGGAACATATACTTGACATGCAGAAAACAGTAGCAATAAACTGACACGATCATATGCTATGTTTGTAGTTTGGGTCTTATCCATCACATCATTCTCCTAATGATGTGATCCCGTTATCAAATGACATCTCATGTCCATGGCTAGGAAACCTTAACCATCCTTTGATCAACGAGCTAGTCCATTAGAGGCATACTAGGGACATGGTTTTGTCTATGTATCCACACATGCATTTAAGTCTCCGATCAATACAATTATAGCATGGATAATAAACGATTATCATGAACAAGGAAATATGATAATAAATAATTTATTATCACCTCTAGGGAATATTTCCAACACATAGGACTTTGTGGGCCCTTAGAGGAGGTGTGCCAGCCCTTATTGAGTTGGCCAAGACCTTCTATAAAGGCCCATGCGGCTGGAGATCTGGAGATAAAGGGCAAAGGGTTTTAAAAGAGGAGATCCACCTCCCTTGTGGGAGGTGGACTCTATCCCCACTTCGGCCGAAGCCCTCCTCTTTGGAGGAGGGGCCAAGGAAGCCCTCCCTCTCCCTCCTCCTATATATACTTGAGGTTTTGGCCTTTTGAGAAAAAGTTCTGAACTCTCTCTCTCACGGCAAAGCCCTACCTCTCTTCTTCCTCCTCCGCAGCGCTTAGGCGAAGCCCTGTCGGAATACCTTGCTACTCCACCACCACCACGCCGTCGTGCTGCTGTTGGAGCCCTTCCCCAACCTCTCCTTCCTCCTTGCTGGATCAAGGCGTAGGATATGTCACCGGGATGCACGTGTGTTAAACGCGGAGACGCCGTTGTTCGGCGCTTAGATCGAAATCCACCGCGATCTGAATCGCTGCGAGTACGACTCCATCAACCGCGTTCTTGTAACGCTTGCGCTTAGCGATCTTCAAAGGTATGAAGATGCAATATCTCCCCACTCGTTGCTGGTTTCTCCATAGATAGATCTTGGTGACACGTAGGAAAATTTTGATTTACTACTACGTCTCCCAACAGTGGTATCAGAGCTAGGTCTATGCGTAGAATCTATGCACGAGTAGAACACAAAGCAGTTGTGGGCGTCGATTTTGTTAATTTTCTTACCACTACTAGTCTTATCTTGATTCGGCGGTATTGTGGGATGAAGCGGCCTGGACCGACTTTACACGTACGCTTACGTGAGACTGGTTCCACCGCCTGACATGCACTTGTTACATAAGGTGGCTAGCGGGTGTCTGTCTCTCCCACCTTAGTCGGATTGGATTCGATGAAAAGGGTCCTTTTGAAGGGTAAATAGCAATTGGCATATCACGTTGTGGTTTTGACGTAGGTAAGAAACGTTCTTGCTAGTAACCTATAGCAGCCACGTAAAAACTTGCAACTACAAATTAGAGGACGTCTAACTTGTTTTTGCAGCATATGCCCTGTGATGTGATATGGCCAAAGGATGTGATGTGATGCATTGTGATGTACGAGATTGATCGTGTTCTTGTAATAGGATTCACGACTTGCATGTCGATGAGTATGACAACCGGCACGAGCCATAGGAGTAGTCTTATTTTATTGTATGACATGCGTGTCAATCATAAACGCCATGTAATTACTTTACTTTATTGCTAAACGTTAGCCATAGTAGTAGAAGTAATAGTTGGTGAGACAACTTCATGAAGACACAGTGATGGAGATCATGGTGTCGTGCCGGTGACAGTGATGATCATGGTGCCCCGAAGATGGAGATCAAAGGAGCAAGATGATAATTGCCATATCATGTCACTATATTGATTGCATGTGATATTTATCATGTTTACATCTTATTTGCCTAGAACGACGGTAGTAAATAAGATGATCTCTCACTAAAATTTCAAGAAAAGTGTTCACCCTAACTGTGCACCATTGCTAAGGATCGTCGTTCCGAAGCACCATGTGATGATCGGGTGTGATAGGTTCTAATGTTCGCATACAACGGGTATAAGCCAGATTTACACACGTGAAACACTTAGGTTGACTTGATGAGCCTAGCATGTATAGACATGGCCTCGGAACACGGAAGACCGAAAGGTCGAACATGAGTCGTATGGAAGATACGATCAACATGGAGATGTTCACCATGGATGATTAGTCCGTCTCACGTGATGATCAGACACGGGCTAGTTGACATGGATCATGTGTCACTTGGATGACTAGAGAGATGTCTATCTAAGTGGGAGTTCATTAAATAATTTGATTATGTGAACTTAATTATCATGAACTTAGTCTAAAATTATCTTTACAATCTATATTGTAGATCCAATGGCCAATGCGAATGTCACACTCAATTTCAATGCGTTCCTAGAGAAAACCAAGCGGAAAGATGATAGAAGCAACTATGCGGACTGGGTCCATGGCTTGAGGATCATCCTCATAGCTTCCAAGAAATTGTATGTCCTTGATTCACCACTAGGTGACCCACCCCTTCTCCCAGCAGAGCAAGATGTTGCGAACGCTTGGCATTCTCGCTACGATGATCACTCCATTGTTCAGTGTGGCATGCTTTACAGATTAGAACCAGGGCTCCAAAAGCATTTTGAGCAACACGGAGCATATGAGATGTTCCAAAAGTTGAAACTGGTTTTCCAAGCTCATGCCCGGGTCGAGAGATATGACGTCTCCGACAAGTTCTTCAACTGTAAGATGGAGGAGAATAGTTTTGTCAATGAGCACATCCTCAAGATGTCTCGGCTACATAATCGCTTGACTCAACTGGGAGTTAATCTCCCGGATGACTCGGTCATTGACGGAATCCTCAAGTCACTTCCACCTAGCTACAAGAGCTTTGTGATGAACTACAACATGCAAGGGATGGAGAAGTCCATTCCTGAGTTGTAATCGATGCTGAAATCAGCAGAGGTCGAGATCAAAAAGGTGCATCAAGTGTTGATGGTGAATAAAAACCCTAGTTTCAAGAAAGGCAAGGGTAAGAAGAACTTCAAGAAGGACGGCAAAGCTGTTGCCGCACCCCGTAAGGAAGTTGTCGGGAAGAAGAAGAACAAGCATGGACCCAAGCGTGAGATTGAGTGCTTTTACTGCAAGGGTACCGGTCACTGGAAGCGGAACTGCCCCAAGTACTTAGCGGATAAGTAGGACGGCAACATTGAAGGTATATGTGATATACTTGTTATTGATGTGTACCTAACCAGCGCTCGTAGTAGCTCCTGGGTATTTGATACCGGTGCAGTTGCTCACATTTGTAACTCCAAGCAGGAGCTGCGGAATAAGCGGAGGCTGGCAAAGGACGAGGTGACGATGCGCGTCGGGAATGGTTCCAAGGTCGATGTGATCGCCGTCGGCATGCTACCTCTACATCTACCTTTGGGATTAGTGTTAAACCTTAATAATTGTTATTTAGTACCAGCTTTGAGCATGAACATTGTATCTGGATCTCGCTTGATGCGAGATGGCTACTCATTTAAATCTGAGAATAATGGTTGTTCTATTTATATGAGGGAAATGTTTTATGGTCATGCCCCGCTGGTCAATGGTTTATTTTTGATGAATTTCGAACGTGATGTTACACATCTCCATAGTGTGAGTACCAAAAAGTGTAAGGTTGATAACGATAGTTCCACTTACATATGGCACTGCCGCCTTGGTCATATTGGTGTCAAACGTATGAAGAAGCTCCATACTGATGGAGTTTTGGAGTCTCTTGATTTCGAATCATTTGACACGTGCGAACCATGCCTCATGGGCAAGATGACTAAGACTCCGTTCTCCGGAACAATGGAGCGAGCAACTGACTTGTTGGAAATAATACATACCGATGTATGCGGTCCAATGAGTGTCGAGGCTCGTGGTGGCTACCGTTATGTTCTCACCCTCACTGATGACTTGAGTAGATATGGGTATGTCTACTTAATGAAACATAAGTCTGAAACTTTTGAAAGGTTCAAGGAATTTCAGAGTGAGGTAGAGAATCAATGTGACAGGAAAATAAAGTGCCTACGATCTGATCGTGGCGAAGAATATTTAAGTCACGAGTTTGGCACGCACCTAAGGAAATGTGGAATTGTTTCACAACTCACGCCGCCTGGCACACCTCAGCAAAATGGTGTGTCTGAACGTCGTAATCGCACTCTATTAGATATGGTACGATCTATGATGTCTCTTACCGACTTACCGCTATCATTTTGGGGATATGCATTAGAGACTGCCGCATTCACTTTAAATAGGGCACCGTCAAAATCCGTTGAGACGACACCGTATGAATTATGGTTTGGAGAGAAACCTAAGCTGTCGTTTCTAAAAGTTTGGGGATGCGATGCTTATGTGAAGAAACTTCAACCTGAGAAGCTCGAACCCAAAGCGGAAAAGTGCGCCTTCATAGGATATCCCAAAGAGACTATTGGGTATACCTTCTACCTACGATCCGAGGGCAAAGTCTTTGTTGCCAACAATGGATCCTAAGTGGGAGGAAATAGAACTTGATGAGGTAATTGTACCTCCACTCGAACCGGAGAGTAGCACAGCACAGGAAGTTGTTTCTGTGGAGCCTACACTGGCTGGAGAGGAAGTTAATGATGATGGTCATGAAACTTCAGATCAAGTTACTATTGAACGTCGAAGGTCCACTAGGACACGTTCCGCACCAGAGTGGTACGGCAACCCTGTCCTAGAGATCATGTTGTTAGACAACGGTGAACCTTCGAACTATGAAGAAGTGATGGCGGGCCCGGGTTCCAACAAATGGCTTGAAGCCATGAAATCCGAGATAGGATCCATGTATGAGAACAAAGTATGGACTTTGGTGGACTTGCCTGATGATAAGCGAGCCATTGAAAATAAATGGATCTTTAAGAAGAAGACTGACGCGGATGGTAATGTGACCATCTATAGGGCTCGGCTTGTCGCTAAGGGTTATCGACAAGTTCAAGGAGTTGACTACGATGAGACTTTCTCACCCGTAGCGATGCTGAAGTCTGTCCTAATCATGTTAGCAATTGCCGCATTTTATGATTATGAGATCTGGCAAATGGACGTCAAAACAGCATTCCTTAATGGCTTCCTCAAGGAAGAACTGTATATGATGCAGCCGGAAGGTTTTGTTGATCCTAAAGATGCTAACAAGGTATGCAAGCTCCAGCGCTCCATCTATGGGCTGGTGCAAGCATCTTGGAGTTGGAACATTCGCTTTAATGAAGTGATTAAAGCGTTTGGGTTTGTACAGGTTTGTGGAGAACCCTGTATTTACAAGAAAGTGACTGGGAGCTCTGTAGCATTTCTCGTATTATATGTGGATGACATACTGATAATGGGAAATGATATAGAACTCTTGGAAAGTGTAAAGGCCTACTTGAATAAGTGTTTTTCAATGAAGGACCTTGGAGAAGCTGCTTACATATTAGGTATGAAGATCTATAGAGATAGATCGAGAAGCCTCATAGGTCTTTCACAAAGCACATACCTTGATAAGATATTGAAGAAGTTCAATATGGATCAGTCCAAGAAGGGGTTCTTGCCTGTGTTACAAGGTGTGAGATTGAGTACGACTCAATGCCCGACCATGGCAAAGGATAAAGAAGAGATGAGTGTCATCCCCTATGCTTCAGCCATAGGCTCTATTATGTATGCCATGCTGTGTACCAGACCTGATGTGAACCTTGCCATAAGTTTGGTAGGGAGGTACCAAAGTGATCCCTGAGCGGAACACTGGATAGCGGTCAAGAACATCCTGAAGGACCTGAAAAGGACAAAGGACATGTTTCTCGTATATGGAGGTGCCGAAGAGCTCGTCGTAAAGGGTCACGTCGATGCTAGCTTCGACACAGATCCGGACGACTCCAAGGCGCAAACCGGATACGTGTATATTTTGAATGGAGGGGCAGTCAGCTGGTGCAGCAGCAAGCAAAGCGTCGTGGTGGCATCTACATGTGAAGCGGAGTACATAGTTGCTTCGGAAGCAACAAAGGAAGGAGTCTGGATGAAGGAGTTCATCACCGACCTAGGAGTAATTCCAAGTGCGTCACGCCTGATGACTCTATTCTGTGACAACACTGGAGCTATTGCCCTTGCGAAGGAGCCCAGGTTTCACAAGAAGACAAGACACATCAAGCGTCATTTCAACTCCATCCGTGATTACATTCAGGAGGGAGATATAGATATTTGCAAAGTGCATACGGATCTGAATGTCGCAAATCCATTGACTAAACCTCTCTCACGAGCAAAACATGATCAACATCAGAATGCTATGGGTGTACGATTCATCACAATGTAACTAGATTATTGACTCTAGTGCAAGTGGGAGATTGTTGGAAATATGCCCTAGAGGCAATAATAAAATGGTTATTATTGTATTTCCTTGTTCATGATAATTGTCTATTGTTCATGCTATAATTGTGTTAACCGGAAACCATAATACATGTGTGAATACATAGACCACAACATGTCCCTAGTGAGCCTCTAGTTGACTAGCTCGTTGATCAATAGATGGTCACGGTTTCATGACCATGGACATTGGATGTCGTTGATAACGGGATCACATCATTAGCAGAATGATGTGATGGACAAGACCCAATCCTAAGCATAGCACTAGATCGTGTAGTTCATTTGCTAAAGCTTTTCAATGTCAAGTATCGTTTCCTTAGACCATGAGATTGTGCAACTCCCGGATACCGTAGGAATGCTTTGGGTGTGCCAAACGTCACAATGTAACTGGGTGGCTATAAAGGTGCACTATGGGTATCTCCGAAAGTGTGTGTTGGGTTGGCACGAATCGAGACTGGGATTTGTCACTCCGTGTGACGGAGAGGTATTTCTGGGCCCACTCGATAAGACATCATCATAATGAGCTCAATGTGACCAAGGAGTTAGTCACGTGATGATGTATTACGGAACGAGTAAAGAGACTTGCCGGTAACAAGATTGAACAAGGTATAGAGATACCGACGATCGAATCTCGGGCAAGTATCATACCGATAGACAAAGGGAATTGTATACGGGATTGATTGAATCCCCGACATCGTGGTTCATCCGATGAGATCATCGTGGAGCATGTGGGAGCCAACATGGGTATCCAGATCCCGCTGTTGGTTATTGGCCGGAGAAGTGTCTCGGTCATGTCCACGTGTCTCCCGAACCCTTAGGGTCGACACACTTAAGGTTCGATGACGCTAGGGTTATAGGGAAATGGTATACGTGATTACCGAAAGTTGTTCGGAGTCCCGTATGAGATCCCGGACATCACGAGGAGCTCCGGAATGGTCCGGAGGTAAATATTGATATATAGGAAGTCCAATTTTGGTCACCGGAAAGTTTTCGGGCTCATCGGTATTGTAGTGGGAGTGCCGGGAGGGTGCCGGAGGACCCCCGGGAGGGGTGTGACGACCATAGGACTTTGTGGGCCCTTAGAGGAGGCGTGCCAGCCCTTATTGGGCTGGCCAAGACCTTCTAGAAAGGCCCAAGCGGCTGTAGATCTGGAGATAAAGGGCAAAGGGTTTTAAAAGAGGAGATCCACCTCCCTTGTGGGAGGTGGACTCTATCCCCACTTCGGCCGAAGCCCTCCTCTTTGGAGGAGGGGCCAAGGCAGCCCTCCCTATCCCTCCTCCTATATATACTTGATGTTTTGGCCTTTTGAGAAAAAGTTTTGAACTCTCTCTCACGGCAAAGCCCTACCTCTCTTCTTCCTCCTCCGCAGCGCTTAGGCGAAGCCCTGTCGGAATACCTTGCTACTCCACCACCACCACGCCGTCGTGCTGTTGTTGGAGCCCTTACCCAACCTCTCCTTCCTCCTTGCTGGATCAAGGCGTAGGAGACGTCACCGGGCTGCACGTGTGTTGAACGCGGAGACGCCGTTGTTCGGCCCTTTGATCGGAATCCACCGCGATCTGAATCGCTGCGAGTACGACTCCATCAACCGCGTTCTTGTAACGCTTCCGCTTAGCGGTCTTCAAAGGTATTAAGATGCAATCTCTCCCCACTCGTTGCTGGTTTCTCCATAGATAGATCTTGATGACACGTAGGAAAATTTTGATTTACTACTACGTCTCCCAACGTTGTAGCCCCCAAGGGCCGACTCAAACTTGATAACGTTGAGTCGGAGCTTTTATTATAAGTCAATTTGAAGAGCCATATTGTAGCCCCCAAGTTCCGGATTAACTTTGATGAAGATGAGCCAGAACTATATTGATTTCTCGAAGATCAAATATACATTAGCCCCCAAGTGTCAAACATATTGCTTGCAATCTGCTTGAGACTTGTATAACTTTGTCTTTAACCTTCATCATTTGATATGATTTCCATTATGGCGACTTATTCTGTATTTTGATATGTCACAGGAAGCCTTAAATGAAGCCGGGTTGCATTTGATGGACCTGAAGACCAACCTGGCGGCTCAACAAGAGGCCCGCAGCGTTGCCGATGAAAAGTGTCGGCTTCTCTCTGAGAAGCTGGCCACAATCAAGGCCGATTTTTCTGCTCTTAAGGAGTCAGCTGAATCTGAGAAGACTGCTTTGACCCAATGGGCGGATGACACCGACCAGCGGCTGATAGCTATGGCGGATGAACTCCAAGGCTTGAAGCTCCACATAAGCAAGATGTCAGCCGCCCTCTTTGGTAAGCTTCTGATAACTTTGTGTTTCCAATGGCTACAACTTTACTTAGACTGGCAACTCATCTGAATTGTCTGGTTTATACAGGTCCTAGGAGCCGGCAGTTGGCTTCTGATAGCCTGCTGCCGTTGAAGGCCATCTATACCTTAACTGAGCAGTTGTACTGTGGTGCAATCTGCACTATCAAGGCCGTGCAATATAAGGATAAAATTCTGGCGACTCTCAAGGGTGCCTTAGAGCTCTTCTCCACCATGCCGAAGCAGATCGCCGAGCTCAAAAAGTCAGCCGCCCGCCAAGGGGCCATTATGGGCATCAGCCGGGCTTTGGCCTTTGCTCCGGGCCTAACAGCCGCCGAGATGATGGAGGGCTTCCCTTCAAGAAAAGATGACGGCTCGGAGTTTACTGACGCTGACTACAGCCGGTGTATGAAGGATTCCCGGGTGTTAGCTTCTGTCTTGGCGGAGGAGGTTGATCTATCAACTTATCAAGGAGCCTATGACCCGGAGCAGAAGAGAGTCTGCGGTCCTTTGTACGAGTGCAAAGACTTGACACCTGCTCGGAGTAAGGACCTCTTTGCTCCAGATCTTGACCCGTCACCTTATTTCGAAGGCTCTTTTGCGGCTCTAACAAACTGCAATTGGGATTTGGACAACCTCCAGATCAGGGCCACAAAAGAGCCGGTGCAAGATGACCCGTCACCTAATTAGCTTCTGCTTTAAGAACTTGTATCAGCTTAACCCGTCGTGTGACGGCTGAAAAACTTGTCTGAAATTTTGATCTCCTCTGGGAGTGTAATAGCTAGATGAAACTTGTCTGAAACTTGTCATGATGTTTCTATAAGATGATCCGGCTTTTGGCTGCCATTTGTCTCTGTATGCTTTGAATCATTTAGACTTGCCTTGTCATCATAGAACATACCTGTAGCTGAGAGTAGGTAAACTGCACCCGGAGGCGGTGACTCCCTTTTGGTGATTGCGGCTAATCTTGTCAACCGGATATGGCATAAAGCCTGGCCGATAAGGCATTTAGAAGATACACCCGGAGGTAATAATATGGCCTAGACGCCGGCGGATAAGCATTAGAAGTTGTACCCGAAGGTAAGAAGCCGCTCTTGCCGCGGATAATTTTCCTTAGCCGTATTTTGATAAGAATAGCTAATAGGCGTTAGAAGCTATACCCGAAGGTAAGAAGCCGCCGTTCACCGCAGCTAAGTTACCTTAGCTGTTTTTACAAGAAGAGCTAATAGGCGCAGCTAAGTTACCTTAGCTGTTTTTACAAGAAGAGCTAATAGGCATTAGAAGCTGTACCCGAAGGTAAGAAGCCGCCGTTCACCGCAGCTAATTTACCTTAGCTGTTTTTACATGGCCTTAGGCCGGCTAATAGGCATTAGAAGTTGTACCCAAAGGTAAGAAGCCGCCGTTCGCGGGTCATGAGATGTTAGCTACCCGTCGGTAAAAAACCTCTCATAACCGCGACTAAACTGGTTAGCCGGAGATGGCATAAAGCCGGCTGATAGGGTGTTAGAAGCGATACCCGTCTGTAAGAAGCCCCCTCAGCAATACGGCGTGACCCGTCGACGGATAGGCGTTAGAAGTTGTACCCGAAGGTAAGAAGCCGCCCTCGCCACAACTAATTTACCTTCATCAGTTTTTTGTGGCAAAAATGTTGGCTTAATAGGTGTCTACCATCGTTCAATGATACGACGCAAAGCGCCGGCGGATAGGTGTTAGAAGCTGTACCGGCTAAAGGTAGGAAGCCACCCTTGCCGCGGCTCATTTTCCTGAGCCGTATTTTTGTGGCATAAAGCCTGGCTGATAGGCATTTACTGCCATTTGCCAATCTCAGTTGATGCATCAACCGGAATACTGTGTAATCTCTTCCCATATGAGGATGCGTGAAACAGCAGAGGCTTCTTTATTTATAGATCTATGATATGTATAATGATAGTGTACAATGGTGGGTCTCGATACCCTTTAAGTGAAATAGGGCCGGAGATGCGCGATGTTCCATGGCCGACGGGTCTCCTGACCCGCCGTATCTGAGTCGTTTCGAATATCAATGAGATAATATGACCCGTTGTTGAGATTTTTGCTGACCACAAAGGGTCCTTCCCATGGAGGTGACAACTTATGCATATTTGTCTGGTCTTGAATCAGCCGGAGCACCAAGTCGCCCTCCTGGAATGTCCGGGTCTTGACCTTGCGGTTGTGATAGCGGCGCAGGTCTTGTTGATAAATCGCCGATCGGGCCGCTGCTAACTCTCGTGCCTCTTCCAAAGCATCCAATGCGTCTTGGCATGCCGTCTCCTTGTTTATCTCAACGTAAGCCGCCACCCTTGGCGAGTCATGCCGGATGTCGCTGGGTAAGACGGCCTCGACGTCGTACACCATAAAGAAGGGCGTGAAACCCGTGGACCTATTAGGGGTGGTTCTGATGCTCCATAAGATGGAGGGTAATTCTTCGACCCAACACCTGGGCGTTCGCTGCAAAGGAACCATAAGTCACGGTTTAATCCCTCTTAAAATCTCTTGATTGGCGCGCTCCGCCTGACCGTTGGACTGTGGATGTGCCACGGCTGAAATAGCAAGCCGGATATGCTCTTCGTCACAGAATTTTTTCATAGCCCCCTTGGATAGATTTGTGCCATTGTTAGTAATGATGCTGTGCGGGTAACCAAAATGGTAGATCATCTTCTTAATAAATAGAACCGTTGTAGACGCATCACACTTGCTGACCGGTTCTGCCTCTACCCACTTGGTAAATTTGTCAACTGCCACCAGGAGGTGCGTTTTCTTGTCCTTGGATCTCTTGAAGGGCCCTACCATGTCCAGCCCCCAGACCACAAATGGCCAAGTGATTGGTATCATCCTCAATTC
Organism: Hordeum marinum; assembly: GCA_022496015.1. NCBI lineage: Eukaryota > Viridiplantae > Streptophyta > Magnoliopsida > Poales > Poaceae > Hordeum > Hordeum marinum. Next base: position 69,974,909 of record CM039672.1, read on the forward strand.
TTGAGCTGGAACATGAGCACGCCGGCCAAATTTCTGACAGCCGTCGCACTTGCGGACTAAATCCTCTGCATCCTTGTGAGCCGTTAACCAGAAGAACCCGTTCCGGAAAGCCTTGGCCACCAAAGATTTCGAGCCGGCGTGGTGTCCACAATCACCAGCATGAATTTCATTCAAGATCTGCCGGCCCTCCTCTGGTGAAACACAACGCTGAAAAAACCCTGTTACACTGCATTTATGCAACTCACCATTAACTATCGTCATGGACTTAGAGCGTCGGGTGATCTCTCTGGCCAGGTCTTCATCCTCAGGTAACTCGCCCTGGATCAAATAGGCCAGATAAGGAATAGTCCAATCTGGGATAACATGTAGAGCCGCCACCAATTCTGCCTCCGGGTCAGGAACAGCCAAATCTTCCTCTGAAGGTATCTTGACAGTCGGATGGTATAAGACGTCCAGAAAGACATTAGGCGGCATCGGCTTACGTTGGGAACCTAACCGTGATAAAGCATTAGCCGCCTCGTTCTTGCAACGATCGATGTGATCTACCTGATACCCTTTGAAGTGACCCGCAATAATATCAACCGCCTGCCTATAAGCCACCATCCGTGGGTCTTTGGAGTCCCAAGTGCCAGAAACTTGCTGAGCCACTAGATCTGAGTCACCCAAACACCTGACCCGGCTCAAATTCATCTCCTTGGCTAATCTAAGACCATGAAGCAAAGCCTCGTACTCAGCCGCATTGTTAGTGCAGGGGAACATCAGCCGGAGCACATAACAAAACTTATCACCCTTGGGAGATGTCAGAACAACCCCCGCTCCGGACCCCTCTAACTGCTTGGATCCATCAAAGTGTATAGTCCAGTATGTGTTATCCGGCTTTCTTCGGGAGCTTGACACTCTGTCCAATCATTTATGAAATCCACCAAAGCTTGGGATTTGATCGTCGTGCAAGGAACATACTTTAAATTAAGAGGTCCCAGCTCTAACGCCCATTTAGCAATCCTTCTTGTGGCTTCTCTGTTCTGGATAATATCCCCCAACGGAGCAGAACTGACCACATTTATCTGGTGCCCTAGAAAGTAGTGTTTTAACTTGTGGTTGGCCGTGAAAACTCCGTATACCAGATTCTGCCAATGCGGGTATCTTTGCTTAGATTGTGCTAGGACCTCACTGATATAATAAACCGGCCTTTGCACGGGATACTCCTTCCCGGCCTCCTTGCGCTCGACCACAATTACAACGCTGACTGCCCTGTTGTTAGCCGCCACATAAAGGAGCAACGGTTCTTTCTCAGTCGGAGCGGCTAACACTGGCGGCTCAGTCAGCTAATTCTTAAGCGCCTCAAGTGCTTCACCCGCCGCTTTGCTCCAGACAAACTTGTCTGTCTTCTTCATCATCTGATATAAAGGAATAGCCTTCTCTCCAAGGCGGCTTATGAACCGGCTCAACGCAGCAATCCGCCCTGCCAGGCGTTGAACGTCATTAATGCACACCGGCTCTCCTAGAGAAGTAATAGCCTTGATTTTATCCAGGTTAGCCTCGATGCCACGCTCAGAGACCAAGAAACCCAAAAGCTTTCCTGCTGGAACCCCAAAGACACACTTGGTCAGGTTAAGCATCATCTTGTAGACCCAGAGATTGTCAAAGGTTTCCTTTAGGTCCTCCATAAGAGTCTCCTTCTTTATGGATTTGACTACGATGTCGTCCACATAAGCATGAACATTACGGCCAATTTAACTATGAAGGCAGTTCTGTACGCACCGCTGATAAGTCGCCTGGGCACTCTTGAGCCCGAAAGGCACGGAGACATAACAGAACGCCCCAAAGGGTGTAATGAATGTCGTCTTCTCCTGGTCTTTCACTGCCATCTTGATCTGATGATAACCGGAATAAGCATCCAGGAAGCATAAGCTTTCACATCCTGCTGTAGCATCAATGATTTCATCAATACGTGGGAGGGCAAAGGGATCAGCCGGACAAGCCTTGTTAAGGTCCGTGTAATCCACACACATATGCCATGTGCCGTTCTTTTTTAGCACCAGCACTGGGTTAGCCAACCATTCCGGGTGAAAAACTTCGACAATAAAACCTGCAGCCAAGAGCCGGGCAACTTCTTCCCCAATAGCCTTGCGTCTCTCCTCATTGAACTGCCGCAGAAACTGTTTGATCGGCTTAAACTTTTGATCCACATTAAGATTGTGCTCAGGGAATTCTCTCGGTACACCTGGCATGTCAGAGGGCTTCCATGCAAAGATGTCCCGATTCTCACAGATGAATTCGATGAGCGCGCTTTCCTATTTGGGATCCATATGAGCTCCAATGATGAACTGCTTAGATGAGTTGCCCGGATTGAAATCTACTGCCTTGGTATCATCGGCTGAAAACTTGAGAGGTGGCTCAACCTCCGTGGTTGGCTTTTTCAGGGGGGTCATATCCTCCGGATCAACATTCTCCTTATAAAACTTAAGCTCCTCCTGGGCGCAACTGGACTCTGCGTAAGCCACATCTCCTTCTTCACACTCAATAGCCATGTTTCGGTTACCATGAACGGTGATGGTATCGTTTAAGCCGGGCATCTTGAGCTGTAAGTAAACATAGCAGGGCCTAGCCATGAACTTAGCATAAGTCGGTCGTCCAAACAAGGCATGATAAGGGCTCTTGATCTTAACCACCTCAAACCATAAGGACTCCACTCTGTAGTTGTATTCATCGCCAAAAGCCACTTCCAAAGAAATCCTGCCCACCGGATGTGCCGACTTACCCGCCACCACACCATGAAAAACAGTGGATGAAGGTTTTAAGTCCTTGTCGAGCAACTTCATCTACCAGAAGGTGTCATAATAAAGGATGTTTATGCTGCTGCCGCCATCCATGAGCACCTTGTTCAACATATATCCACCCACTTGGGGGGGCAACAACCAAAGCCAGCCGCCCCGGGTCATCAACGCGTGGCGGGTGATCTTCACGGCTCCATGTTATGTCATATTCAGACCACTTTAGATACTGTGGAAGAGCCGGCGTAACCGCATTGACCGCCCATTTTCACAACTTCTGGTCCCGTCTATTGAGACTAGTCGTGAAGACGTGGTACTGCCCGGAGCTGAGATGCTTCGGGTTACTCTGAAAACCGGACTAATTCCGTTGTTGCTGTTGTTGTTGATTATTATTACCAGAGTGCGGCTACTGTCCCCAGTGATTATCCTGACCCGAATGACCGGATTCTGAACTGCCAGCACCAAATCCGGCTCCTGGCCCGCCATGTCCTGGGCCGCCTGGCGGACCGCCACCGCGATGGTTAGGTTGTGTGACATACTGCTTGAAATTCTGCATAAAAGAACAACTCTCCATGTATGATTTGCCGGCCTATCAGGCAAACTGTGATTCGGACAAGGTCACTTAAGCAACTCTTCCATGTTCGAGGAAAATTATCCCTGCCCGAGGGCGGTCCAAACCTCCTGTTGCCCTTGGGATGATTCTGCTGGGCATTTGTGTTGGCCACCAGCTCTGCTCCTACTTCCGGATTCTTGAGCTTACTCTGGCTACCATTGTTCACTGCACCCTTGCCTTGGTTGCCCTTCTTTCCTTGACTAGCCTTTTCCTCATCACCACCCGGATCCTTCGTGTTGTCTGAGTCGGTGTATTTCGTGAGAGCCGTCATGAGCTGTCCCATGTCCTGACACGTACGCTTGAGCTGGCCAAGTTTCTGCTTTAGAGGAATAAAGTGGCAGTTCTTCTCTAAGATCAACACCGCTTGAGCCGCCGTGATCTGCTCTGACGAGTGAATAATTGTCGAGACCCGCCGTACCCAATGATGAGCCGACTCGCTCTCCTGTTGGACACAGTGATCAAGATCCACAATAGTCATAGGCTGCTTGCACGTCCCTTGAAAGTTTTTAATGAATCGAGCCCTGAGCTCTGCCCATGAATTGATGGTATTAGGTGGTAACCCCTTTATCCATGTACGAGTCGGGCCTTCAAGCATCATGATCAAATACTTGGCACAAACTGCCTCACTAACATCCAGCATCTCCATGGCCAGTTCATAGCTTTCCACCCAGGCCTCTGGGGGTAAATCAGCGGTGTATTTTGGGACCTTGCGGGGACCTTTGAAGTCCGTCGACAACCGCTCGCTCCGGAGAGCTGGCGATAGACACGGCAGCCCTCCCGTCCTGGGGGTTACTCCTGCCCCTATGGAAACGGAAGGCCCGGGCTCTTGGTAAGCCGGCCTAGCTGGCGCCTCTTGCGGGCTTCCCGCATGGTTTACACATGCCTGTGTATCTCTTTGCGGTCGGTGAGCCGTTGGAATCTCTCTGTGATGGTTACTGCTGGAACCTACTGGTGACTCGTAGCGCCGGCTAAAACTACGGCTAAGAAGAGGGGTTGAATGGACGCGGCTCCGGCTATGAGCGTATCTCTCCTGCTGGGCCATGGCCGTCTACAAGTACCCGATGGCGTTCCGCACATCCTCTGCAAAGGGTGCTTCATCCAGGATAGGGATCGTCTCAAGCCGGGTGGCAGCTGCTACCATATTCTCGGTCGGGTTAGAATAATGACCCGCCAGCGTTGGAAAGCCCCCAGGCGAAGCTTGGTTACGTTGGGCCGGATGAGTCGTCGGCCATTCTGTTGGGCGGCTCTTGGGCGCGCCCGCGGCTCGCCCTGCGCCAGGGGTATTAAGGAGGTTCCTCGCTTCATAACGCTCTGGTAGACGGGACTGATGCCTCCTCCGGTGTATCGCCGCTACTGACATTTGCTCCAGCCCTAGACGGAAAGCATATGTCTTAATACGTTCTGCCTCTTCTTCCATCTGGACCTACAGCTCAGCCATCCTTTGTCGTTCCTCTGCCATCCGGCCCTAGAGCCTTGCAATCTCTAGATTCCGTGCTGCTTGATTATCTGGTGTGACTTCAATGGCCATGAGAGCCGCGAGTTCATCCATCAGCTCCACAAGAACTTGAGCCGGCGGCGGCGGGTTATCACCCGAAGTGGCGGCTCCCACGGCTGCGTTACTTGTGGCTGGGGCTGATCCCGCCATGAACACCGCCGCATGAACCGGAGGTTTCATAACATCCGACTCAGGGTATGCATCGTCGTAGCCCCCAAGGCCACCGTTGCGGAGCAGGTACACTGATTCTGTTTCTCCACTTGAAGATTCATCTTCTGAATAAACAAGGGTTTCCTGTGACCCGGATGCTTCCAGATCCATACCTTGAGTGAAGCCTACAAAGACATGCCTCTGACCTGGATTGGTGCGGGCAGGTCGCACATTACTTGCATATTGGAGACGTCGAGCCGGTTCGACGATGTTGGCGCAGACGTCCGGCCCGGGTGTAGATCCATCAGCCTTTCCGATGAAAACATGGATCCCGCCAAACGGAACCCGGAATCCATACTCCATGGACTCAGCATCAAGCCCCCAACCGGCATCGTCGATGTAGAACCGGCCGCGGCGGCTCTTGCTCATCCTTCTGACTACGTATCCCTCGAGCCCTGGGAGAGAGCCCTTTGAGAACTCAACACCACCAAGTGTGAGCCCCACGGTGGGCGCCAACTGTCATGGATTTATCACGGCAGATGTCCGGGTGAACGGACTTGGATTCGAGGCCATCGCTAACGTGATGTACTCAAAGGGGTTGATTGGGACGAAGGACACGAGTTTACCCAGGTTCGGCCCCTCAAGTCGAGGTAATAGCCTATGTCCTGCTTGTTCTTGTATTGCTTGTTGTATAAATTACAAGGGAGCCAAAGCTTGACCTAGTTCTCGATAACCTGATCTCTAAGTCGCCCCGGGTCTGCCTTTATATAGGAGGTCAGGACCACGGGCCTTTACAATTGTCTAACCGAGTTTCATTGTCTATCCGAGTCTTCCTCTATCTTCTTGTCCAAGCTGTCCCCAAGCGGCTTACACGCCCGGGTCGTCTCTGTCCGGGCTACCTTACGGCCCACACCATGAGCCGCCTATCTTCCTAGGCCGTAGGCTTTACGGCTCACCCTCGGGCCGGCTCACGAGCCATGAATATGACCCGGAGCCTTAAGGGTGGGTCATATTGCGGGGTTATATCCCCAACAATACCCAGTAGTCTCTTTGGGATATCCTATGAAGACGCACTTTTCCACTTTGGGTTCGAGCTTCTCAGGTTGAAGTTTCTTCACGTAAGCATCGCATCCCCAAACTTTTAGAAACTACGGCTTAGGTTTCTTTCCAAACCATAATTCATACGGTGTCGTCTCAACGGATTTTGACGGTGCCCAATCTAAAGTGAATGCGGCAGTCACTAATGCATATCCCCAAAATGATAACGGTAAGTCGGTAAGAGACATCATAGATCGCACCATATCCAATAGAGTGCGATTACGATGTTCAGACACATCATTTTGCTGAGGTGTGCCAGGCGGTGTGAGTTGTGAAACAATTCCACATTTCCTTAGGTGCGTGCCAAACTTGTGACTTAAATATTCTCTGCCACGATCAGATCGTAGGCACTTTATTTTCCTGTCACGTTGATTCTCTACCTCACTCTCAAATTCCTTGAACCTTTCAAAGGTTTAAGACTTATGTTTCATTAAGTAGACATACCTATATATTCTCAAGTCATCAGTGAGGGTGAGAACATAACGGTAGCCACCGCGAGCCTCGATGCTCATTGGACCGCATACATGGGTATGTATTATTTCCAACAAGTCAGTTGCTCGCTCCATTGTTCCGGACAACGGAGTCTTGGTCATCTTGACCATGAGGCATGGTTCGCACGTGTCAAATGATTCGAAATCAAGAGACTTCAAAAGTCCATCAGCATGGAGCTTCTTCATGCGTTGGACACCAATATGACCAAGGCGGCAGTGCCAGATGTAAGTGGGACTATCGTTATCAACCTTACACTTTTTGGTACTCACACTATGGACATGTGTAACATCACGTTCGAGATTCATCAAAAATAAACCATTGACCACCAGGGCATGACCATAAAACATTTCTCTCATATAAATAGAACAACCATTATTCTCAGATTTAAATGAGTAGCCATCTCGCATCAAACGAGATCCAGATACAATGTTCATGCTCAAAGCTGGTACAAAATAACAATTATTGAGGTTTAACACTAATTCCGAAGGTAGATGTAGAGGTAGCGTGTCGATGGCGATCACATCGACCTTGGAACCATTCCCGACGCGCATCGTCACCTCGTCCTTTGCCAGCCTCCACTTATTCCGCAGCTCTTGCTTGGAGTTACAAATGTGAGCAACTACACCGGTATCAAATACCCAGGAGCTACTACGAGCGCTAGTTAGATACACATCAATAACAAGTATATCACATATACCTTTCACGTTGCCGGCCTTCTTGTCCGCTAAGTACTTGGGGCAGTTCCGCTTCCAGTGACCAGTACCCTTGCAATAAAAGCACTCAGTCTCAGGCTTGGGTCCATTCTTGTTCTTCTTCCCGGCAACTTGCTTACTGGGCGTGGCAACAGCTTTGCTATCCTTCTTGAAGTTCTTCTTACCCTTGCCCTTTCTTGAAACTAGTGGTCTTATTCACCATCAACACTTGATGCTCCTTTTTGATCTCGACCTCCGCTGATTTCAGCATCGAGTACAACTCAGGAATGGACTTCTCCATACCCTACATGTTGTAGTTCATCACAAAGCTCTTGTAGCTAGGTGGAAGCGACTAGAGGGTTCTGTCAATGACCGAGTCATCCGGGAGATTAACTCCCAGCTGAGTCAAGCAGTTGTGTAACCCAGACATCTTGAGTATGTGCTCACTGACAGAACTATTCTCCTCCATCTTACAGCTGAAGAACTTGTTGGAGACGTCATATCTCTCGACCCGGGCATGAGCTTGGAAAACCAGTTTCAGCTCTTGGAACATCTCATGTGCTCCGTGTTGCTCAAAACGCTTTTGGAGCCCCGGTTCTAAACTGTAAAGCATGCCGCACTAAACAAGAGAGTAATCATCGCAGCGTGACTGCCAAGCGATCGTAACTTCTTGGTCTGCTGGGAAAATGGGTGGGTCACCTAGCGGTGCATCAAGGACATACAATCTCTTGGAAGCTATGATGATGATCCTCAAGCTACGGACCCAGTCCGCATAGTTGCTTCCATCATCTTTCGGCTTGGTTTTCTCTAGGAACGCGTTGAAGTTCAGGGTGACATTCGCGTTGGCCATTGGATCTACAATATAGATTGTAAAGACAATTTTAGACTAAGTTCACGATAATTAAGTTCACATAATCAAATTATTTAATGAACTCCCACTTATATAGACATCTCTCTAGTCATCCAAGTGACACATGATCCATGTCAACTAGCCCGTGTCCGATCATCACGTGAGACGGATTAGTCATCCATGGCGAACATCTCCATGTTGATCGTATCTTCTATACGACACATGTTCGACCTTTTGGTCTTCCGTGTTCCAAGGCCATGTCTATACATGCTAGGCTCGTCAAGTCAACCTAAGTGTTTCGTGTGTGTAAATCTGGCTTACACCCGTTGTATGCGAACGTTAAAACCTATCACACCCGATCATCACGTGGTGCTTCGGAACAACGATCCTTAGCAACGGTGCACAGTTAGGGTGAACACTTTTCTCGAAATTTTATTGAGAGATCATCTTATTCACTACCGTCATTCTAAGAAAATAAGATGTAAACATGATAAACATCACATGCAATCAATATAGTGACATGATATGGCCAATATCATCTTGCTCCTTTGATCTCCATCTTCGGGGCACCATGATCATCACTGTCACCAGCACGACACCATGATCTCCATCATCATGATCTCCATCATCATGATCTCCATCATCGTGTCTTCATGAAGTTGTCTCGCCAACTATTACTTCTACTACTATGGATAACGTTTAGCAATAAAGTAAAGTAATTACATGGCGTTTATGATTGACATGCAGGTCATACAATAAAATAAGACAACTCCTATGGCTCCTGTCTGTTGTCATACTCATCGACATGCAAGTCGTGAATCCTATTACAAGAACATGATCAATCTCATACATCACAATGCGTCACATCACATTCTTTGGCCATATCACATCACAAGGCATATGCTCCAAAAACAAGTTAGACGTCCTCAAATTTGTAGTTGTAAGTTTTTACGTGGCTGCTATAGGTTTCTAGCAAGAACGTTTCTTACCTACACCAAAACCACAACGTGGTATGCCAATTGCTATTTACCCTTCATAAGGAACCTTTTCATCGAATCCGATCCGACTAAGGTGGGAGAGACAGACACCCGCTAGCCACCTTATGCAACAAGTGCATGTCAAGCGGTGGAACCAGTCTCACGTAAGCGTACGTGTAAAGTCGGTCCGGGCCGCTTCATCCCACAATACCGCCGAATCAAGATAAGACTAGTAGTGGTAAGCAAATTAACAAAATTGACGCCCACAACTGCTTTGTGTTCTACTCGTGCATAGATTCTACGCATAGACCTAGCTCTCATACCACTGTTGGGAGACGTAGTAATAAATCAAAATTTTCCTACGTGTCACCAAGATCTATCTATGGAGAAACCAGCAACGAGTGGGGAGATATTGCATCTTCATACCTTTGAAGATCTCTAAGCGGAAGCGTTACAAGAACGCGGTTGGTGGAGTCGTACTCGCAGCGATTCAGATCGCGGTGGATTTCGATCTCAGCGCCGAACAACGGTGCCTCCGCGTTCAACACACGTGCAGCCCGATGACGTCTCCTACGCCTTGATCCAGTAAGGAGGAAGGAGAGGTTGAGGGAGAGCTCCGGCAGCACGACAGCGTGGTGTGGGGGAGCTACGTGGACTCCGGCAGGGCTTCGCCAAGCGCTACGGAGAGCGAGGAAGAGGAAGGGTAGGGCTGCGTCGAGAGAGAGAGAAGTCGTGTCTCAAATCAGCCCAAACCATTGCATATATATAGGAGGAGGTATAGGGAGGGCTGCCTTGTCCCCTCCTCCAAGGAGGAGAGGTTCGGCCGAACTAGGGGAAGAGTCCACCTCCCACAAGGGAGGTGGATCTCCTCCTTTTAAATCTTTTCAGCCCTATCTCTTGATCTCCAGCCGCATGAGCCTTTCTAGAAGGTCTTGGCCAGCCCAATAAGGGCTCGCACACCTCCTCTAAGGGCCCACAAAGTCCTATGGTCTTCACACCCCTCCCGGGAGTCCTCTGGCACCCTCCCGGCACTCCCGGTACACTACCGATGAGCCCGAAAACTTTCCGATGACCAAAACTGGACTTCCTATATATCAATCTTTACCTCCAGACCATTCCGGAGCTCCTCGTGACGTCCAAGATCTCATCCGGGACTCCAAAAAACCTTCGGTAATCACGTATACCATTTCCCTATAACCCCAGCGTCATCCAACCTTAAGTGTGTAGACCCTACGGGTTCGGGAGACATGTAGACATGACCGAGACACCTCTCCGGTCAATAACCAACAACGGGATCTGGATACCCATGTTGGCTCCCACATGCTCCATGATGATTTCATCGGATGAACCACGATGTCGGGGATTCAATCAATCCCGTATACAATTCCCTTTGTCTATCGGTATGATGCTTGCCCGAGATTCGATCGTCGGTATCTCTATACCTTATACAATCTCGTTACCGGCAAGTCTCTTTGCTCGTTCTGTAATACAACATCCCGTGGCTAACTCCTTAGTCACATTGAGCTCATTATGATGATGTCTTACCGAGTGGGCCCAGAGATGCCTCTCCGTCACACGGAGTGACAAATCCCAGCCTCGATTCGTGCCAACCCAACAGACACTTTTGGAGATACCCGTAGTGCACCTTTATAGCCACCCAGTTACGTTGTGACGTTTGGCACACCCAAAGCATTCCTAGGGTATTCGGGAGTTGCACAATCTCATGGTCTAAGGAAACGATACTTGACATTGAAAAGCTTTAGCAAACGAACTACACGATCTTGTGCTATGCTTAGGATTGGGTCTTGTCCATCACATCATTCTCCTAATGATGTGATCCCGTTATCAACGACATCCAATGTCCATGGCCATGAAACCGTGACCATCTATTGATCAACGAGCTAGCCAACTAGAGGCTTACTAGGGACATGTTGTGGTCTATGTATTCACACATGTATTACGGTTTCCGGTTAACACAATTATAGCATGAACAATAGAAAATTATCATGAACTAGGAAATACAATAATAACCATTTTATTATTGCCTCTAGGGCATATTTCCAACACCTTGTGTGTATCAAACGTCACAACATAACTGGGTGACTATAAAGGTGCTCTACAGGTATCTCCGAGGATGTCTGTTGGGTTGACATGGATCAAGACTAGGATTTGTTACTCCGTGTGAGGGAGAGGTATCTCAGGGCCCACTCAGTAATACAACATCACAATAAGCCTTGCGAGCAATGTGACTAAGTGTTAGTCACGGGATCTTGTATTACGGAACGAGTAAAGAGACTTGCCGGTAACGAGGTTGAACTAGGTATGGAGATACCGACGATCGAATCTCGGGCAAGTAACATACCGAAGAACAAAGGGAACATCATACGGGATTAACTGAATCCTTGAACAAAGGGAATACGCAGGGTCTGCACCTTAAGGTTCGGTGACGTTTCGGTAGTATAGAGTTATGTATGGTGGTGACCGAAGGTTGTTCGGAGTCCCGGATGATATCCCGGACATCATGAGGAGCTCCAAAATGGTCCGGAGGTAAAGATTGATATATAGGAAGTCCTATTTTGGTCGCCAGAAAAGTTTCGGGCTCATCGATAGTGTACCGGGAGTGCCGGTAGTGTACCGGGGGACCATCGGGAGAGGAATTTCGACCCAAGTGGCTACATGGGCTTTGGTAGGAGGTAAACCAGCCCCTGGTGGGCTGGACGAAGCCTCCTCTAAGGGCCCATGCGGATGGAGTGGTTTGAGAAGGAAAAAATCCAAAGGTGGAAAGAGTTTCCAAGTGGAAAGGAGGAATCCTACTCCTAATAGGATTGGAGTAGGACTCCTCCACCTCCAATTTCGACCAAACCTTGAGGATTTGAGGCTGCCTCCTCCCCTCCCTCACTCCTTTATATACTAGAGAATTTAGAGGAAAAAGCTAACCCTAATAGCCACGTGCTACCTCTCCTCTAGATCGCAGTTTCTCCTCTAGATCGGTTTTCAGCGGTGCTTAGGCGAAGCACTGCTGGAATAGCTCCACCACCATCGCCGCAACGCCGTCGCGCTGCCGGAGAACTCATCTACCTCTCCGCTCCCTCTTGCTGGATCAAGAAGGTAGAGATCATCATCGAGTTGTACGTGTGCTGAACGCGAAGGTGTCGTCCGTTCGACGCTAGATCGGAAGGACCGTGATCAAGATCGCGAGACGGATCGTGATGAGATCGCGGGACGGATCGTGATGAGTTCACGGGACGGATCGTGATTGGATCGCGGGACGGATCATGATGAGTTCACGGGACGCTCGGCGATTTGGACCGCGAAGACGTTCGACTACACCAACCGCGTTTCTTAACGCTTCCCGCTTAGTGATCTACAAGGGTATGTAGATCCACTCTCCCTCTCGTAGATGCTCATCACCATGGATAGATCTTGTGTGTGCGTAGGAAAATTTTTGTTTCCCATGCAACGTTCCCCAACACCGTTGGCCCTGGGGAGGGAACCCTAGGGCTGCCGCACCCTCCTCCCTCTCCTCCTATATATAGTGGTGGTTTTGGGGCTGCCAAGAACACAAGTTTCTTCCCTTTTCGGCGCAGCCCTACTCCTCCCTCTCCGTGTTCTCCGTAGTGCTTGGAGAAGCCCTACCGGAGACCACGCAGCTCCACCGTCACCACGCCATCGTGATGTCGGAGCTCTCCCTCAACCTCTCCTTCCTCCTTGCTGGATCAAGGCATAGGAGATGTCACCAGGCTGCACGTGTGTTGAACGCGGAGGCGCTGTTGTTCGGCGCTAAGATCGGAGTCCACCGCGATCTGAATCGCTACGAGTACGACTACACCAACCGCGTTCTTGTAACGCTTCCGCTTAGCGATCTTCAAAGGTATGAAGATGCACTCTCCCCTTACTCGTTGTTGGTTTCTCCATAGATAGATCTTGGTGAACACGTAGGAATTTTTTTGATTTACTACTACGTCTCCCAACAGCTTCATGGGCAAGATGACCAAGACTCCGTTCTCCGGAACAATGGAGCGAGCAACTAACTTGTTGGAGATAATACATACCAATGTATGCGGTCCAATAAGCGTCGAGACTCGCGGTGGCTACTGTTATGTTCTCACCCTCACTGATGACTTGAGCAGATATGGGTATGTCTACTTAATGAAACGCAAGTCTAAAACCTTTGAAAGGTTCAAGAAATTTCAGAGTGAGGTAGAGAATCAACATGACAGGAAAATAAAGTGCCTACGATCTGATCGTGGCGGAGAATATTTAAATCACGAGTTTGGCATGCACCTAAGGAAATGTGGAATTGTTTCACAACTCACGCCACCTGGCACACCTCAGCGAAATGGTGTGTCTGAACATCGTAATCGCACTCTATTGGATATGGTGCCATCTATGATGTCTCTTACCGACTTACCGCTATCATTTTGGGGTATGCATTAGAGACTGCCGCATTCACTTTAAATAGGGCACCGTCAAAGTCCGTTGAGACGACACCGTATGAATTATGGTTTGGAAAGAAACCTAAGCGTTCGCTTCTAAAAGTTTGGGGATGCGATGGTTATGTGAAGAAACTTCAACCTGAGAAGCCTGAACCCAAAGCGGAAAAGTGCGTCTTCATAGGATATCCCGAAGAGACTATTGGGTATACCTTCTACCTTAGATCCGAAGGCAAAGTCTTTGTTGCCAAGAATGGATCCTTTCTCGAGAAAGAGTTTCTCTCAAAAGAAGTAAGTGGGAGGAAAATAGAACTTGATGAGGTAATCGTACCTCCACTCGAACTAAAGAATAGCGCAGCATGGGAAGTTGTTTCCATGGAGCCTACATCGGCTGGAGAGGAAGTTAATGATCATGATCATGAAACTTCAGATCAAGTTACTATTGAACGTCGAAGGTCCACTAGGACACGTTCCACGCCAGAGTGGTACGGCAACCATGTCCTGAAGATCGTGTTGTTGGACAACGGTAAACCTCCAAACTATGAAGAAGCGATGGCGGGCCCGAATTCCAACAAATGTCTTGAAGCCATGAAATCCGAGATAGGATCCATGTATGAGAACAAAGTATGGACTTTGGTGGACTTGCCTGATGATAAGCGAGCCATTAAAAATAAATGGATCTTTAAGAAGAAGACTGACGCGGATGGTAATGTGACCGTCTATAAGGCTCGGCTTGTCGCTAAGGGTTATCGACAAGTTCAAGGAGTTGACTACGATGAGACTTTCTCACCAGTAGCGATGTTGAAGTCCGTCTGAATCATGTTAGCAATTGCCGCATTTTATGATTATGAGATCTGGCAAATGGACGTCAAAACGGCATTCCTTAATGGCTTCCTTAAGGAAGAACTGTATATGATGCAGCCGGAAGGTTTTGTCGATTCTAAAGATGCTAACAAAGTATGCAAGCTCCAGCGCTCCATCTATGGGCTGGTACAAGCATCTCGGAGTTGGAACATTCGCTTTAATGAGGTGATTAAAGAGTTTGGGTTTATACAGGTTTATGGAGAACCCTATATTTACAAGAAAGTGAGTAGGAGCTCTGTAGCATTTCTCATATTATATGTGGATGACATATTGTTGATGGGAAATGATATAGAACTTTTGGAAAGTGTAAAGGCCTACTTGAATAAATGTTTTTCAATGAAGGACCTTGGAGAAGCTGCTTACATATTAGGCATCAAGATCTATAGAGATATATCGAGACGCCTCATAGGTCTTTCATAAAGCACATACCTTGACAAGATATTGAAAAAGTTCAATATGAATCAGTCCAAGAAGGGGTTCTTGCCTATGTTACAAGGTGTGAGATTTAGTACGACTCAATGCCCGACCACGGCAAAGGATAGAGAAGAGATGAGTGTCATCCCCTATGCTTCAGCCATAGGCTCTATTATGTATGCCATGCTGTGTACCAGACCTGATGTGAACCTTGCCATAAGTTTGGTAGGGAGGTACCAAAGTGATCCCGGAGCGGAACACTAGACATCGGTCAAGAATATCCTGAAGTACCTGAAAAGGACAAAGGATATGTTTATCGTATATGGAGGTGCTGAATAGCTTGTCGTAAAGGGTTACATCGATGCTAGCTTCGACACACATCCGGACGACTCCAAGTCGCAAACCGAATACGTGTATATTTTGAATGGAGGGACAGTCAGCTGGTGCAGCAATAAGCAAAGCGTCGTGACGGCATCTACATGTGAAGCGGAGTACATAGCTGCTTCGGAAGCAACAAAGGAAGGAGTCTGGATGAAGGAGTTCATCACCAAACTAGGAGTAATTCCCAATGCGTCGGGCCCGATGACTCTATTCTGTGACAACACTGGAGCTATTGCCCTTGCGAAGGAGCTCAGGTTTCACAAGAAGACAAGACACATCAAGCGCCGCTTCAACTCCATTCGTGATTACATTTAGGAAGGAGATATAGATATTTGTAAAGTACATACGGATCTGAATATTGCAGATCCGTTGACTAAACCTCTCTCACGAGCAAAACATGATCAACACCAGAATGCTATGGGTGTTCGATTCATCACAATGTAACTAGATTATTGACTCTAGTGCAAGCGAGAGACTATTGGAAATATGCCCTAGAGGCAATAATAAAATGGTTATTATTGTATTTCCTTGTTCATGATAATTGTCTATTTTTCATGCTATAATTGTGTTAACCGGAAACCGTAATGCATGTGTGAATACATAGACCACAACGTGTCTCTAGTGAGCCTCTAGTTGGCTAGCTCGTTGATCAATAGATGGTCATTTCATGACCATGGACATTGGATGTCGTTGATAACAGGATCACATCATTAGGAGAATGATGTGATGGACAAGACCCAATCCTAAGCATAGCACTAGATCGTGTAGTTCGTCTGCTAAAGCTTTTCCAATGTCAAGTATCATTTCCTTGGACCATGAGATTGTGCAACTCCCGGATACCGTAGGAATACTTTGGGTGTGCCAAACGTCACAACGTAACTAGGTGGATATAAAGGTACACTACAGGTATCTCCGAAAGTGTCTGTTGGGTTGGCACGAATCGAGACTAGGATTTGTCACTCCGTGTGATGGAGAGGTATCTTTGGGCCCACTCAGTAAGACATCATCATAATGAGCTCAATGTGACTAAGGAGTTAGCCACGGGATGATGTGTTATGGAACGAGTAAAGAGACTTGCTGGTAACAAGATTGAACAAGGTATAGGGATACCGACGAGCGAATCTCGGGCAAGTATCATACCGGTAGACAAAGGGAATTGTATACGGGATTGATTGAATCCCCGACATCATGGTTCATCTGATGAGATCATCGTGGAGCATGTGGGAGCCAACATGGGTATCCAGATCCCGCTGTTGGTTATTGACCAGAGAGGTGTCTCGGTCATGTCTACGTGCCTCCCGAACCCGTAGGGTCTACACACTTAAGGTTCAATGACACTAGGGTTATAGGGAAATGTTGTACGTGGTTACTGAAGGTTGTTCGGAGTCCCGGATGAGATCCCGGACGTCACGAGGAGCTTCGGAATGGTCCAGAGGTAAAGATTGATATATACGAAGTCCAGTTTTGGTCACCGGAAAGTTTTCGGGCTCATCGGTAGTGTACCGAAGAGTGTCGTGAGGGTGCCGGAGGACCCCCGGGAGGGGTGTGACAACCAAAGGACTTCATGGGCTGTTAGAGGAGGTGGACCAGCCCTTATTGGGCTGGCCAAGTCCTTTCCTAAAGGCCCATGCGGCTAGGGATAAAGAGATAAGGCAAAAGGAGATTCAAAAGGAAGAGATCCACCTCCCTTATGGGAGGTGGACTCCTCCCTTATCTCGGCCGAACCTCTCTCTCTCTCTCTCTCTCTCTCTCTCTCCGCAGCTCTACCCTTCCTCTTCCCCGTTCTCCGCGGTGCTTGGCGAAGCCCTGCCGAAGACCACGCAGCTCCACCGTCACCACGTCGTCGTGCTGCCAGAGCTCTCCCTCAACCTCTCCTTCCTCCTTGCTGGATCAAGGCGTAGAAGACGTCATCGGGTTGCACGTGTGTTGAACGCGGAGGCGTCGTTGTTCGGCGCTAAGATCGGAATCCACCGCGATCTGAATCACTGCGAGTACGACTCCACCAACCGCGTTCTTGTAACGCTTCCGCTTAGCGATCTTCAAAGGTATGAAGATGCAATCTCTTTCCCAGTCGTTGCTGGTTTCTCCATAGATAGATCTTGGTGAACACGTATGAAATTTTTTGATTTACTACTACGTCTCCCAACACCTCTTAGACGCGGCATATCGAAACCTAGATGTGGTGTTAAATGGGCAAGGGTCGGGCCGTTACCTTCTTGGTGGCGTGTCATATCTTGATCTCAATACCATGATAAGTGAGCAAGGATCATATCCTCACATCCTTAGTGGCGCACTACATTGACACCCTGGTGTAATGAAAAATGAGCACAAAGGATAAGGAAGCTAGCCATGCATAGTAGGGTCCGCATAAGTATTTGGAATGTAGGGTCCCTGGTGGCTAATTTACGGCGGTTGGGTTGATATAGTGATGGTGAGAGGTGTTGATATGCTACACGTCGAAGAAACCAAATGAAAAGACAGAAGGCAAAGGAGGCAGATGATACCGCCTTCAAGCTGGGGTACAAGTGGAAAATTAGAACACAAAAATGGAGTAGCGGTTTTAATCAATATATGGTGGATCTAAAAAGATAAGAAAGATCCTCCTCCAAGCCATACACCACCCTTCCTTTAAGTTTAAGTATTTAGAACTCTTTCTATAATTAAATTGTTCATATTTAGTAAAGAGCCTTAAGTATGGAGTGGGGATGGCAAAAGAACCGAATTATCCTAGCCAAATTGATCGTTGAAGACTTAGTTCTTAACATTATCAGCATGTATGCCTCACACATAGCCATAAATGATATAGCATCAAAAGGAAGTTGTGGGAAGACGGAAGGGTTCAATGGTCAAAACTTCACCTGGAAAGATTGTCCCTCTGGCTTACTTCCGCTTTCGGATTCCTTTGGCGACTTTTTCCCTAGGTATTGTGTAGAGTGTACTGGGCAGCCACTTAATTTAGGTCCTGTTTGAGATGATGCTGCGAGCAGCTGCGATGGACGCTGCTACGGGCAATCTTCCCCTCCGAATTTGGTCTGTTGAGAGTATATCTACTCGTTCACGTGGAAAGGTTTCAAACGAGTGCCAGAGCCGACTTTCAGAGGTGATTCCCTAGGTATTGTGTAGAGTGTACTGGGCAGCCACTTAACTTAGGGTCCTAGTTTGAGGTGATGCTGCGAGCAGCTGCGATGGACGCTGCTACGGGCCATCTTCCCCTCCGAATTTGGTCTGTTGAGAGTATATCTACTCGTTCACGTGGAAAGGTTTCAAACGAGTGCCAGAGCTTTTAAGCTAAGCGAATCATAGCGATGATATCTCAAGCTTTTGCCAAAAACTGCTTTCTCCCAAACGCAATCATACTTCACAGCCGTGTAAATCTCCACACCAGTAGGGGGCTCCAACGTTCTAACTGAAAGGTTGGCAGAAATTCGAAGGGGTATTATCTAAGTCATACTTTAAAAGCATTGGAAGAGTAATTCAGCGGTACCGAGGTGCCTCCTCTAATCCAGAGTTGCCTACTAGTGTTTCTGACCACCCATGTACAAAATGAGACCAGCCCGGGAAGATAGCAACCGAAATCCCCAAAATAACCTGCAACATCGCAGCAAGTCATTGGAGCCTATCATGAACGCGACACGGCCTCTGCCACCATCAGCAAGCTTGCAACCTACCACCAATACTAATCAAGCCAGATATCTGTATGTGTTGGCGTTGTCCTTGTCCCGCTCCAGGTAATCCCTCGTGATGAGATCTTCAATCCTCTTCTTGATTGCTTTGAAGTCAGGCTGCGGTAGGCACACACAATTCAGGTTACAGAACCAAATTCAAGCTAAAACTCGTTCAGTTGCTAAACTAACCCATGTGTCAAAACAAATATGAACACTCTAGACAAGCATAAACAGCTAGGAAGTCATTTGAATTCAAGCTAAACATCTGTCAGTTACTAAACCAACCCATGCAAACATAAACAGCTAGCTTCATTTGAATTGAGGCTAAACATCTGTCAGTTGCTAAACGCCTAAACCAACCCATGAGTCAAAACAAATATAAACAGTCTACAAAGCATAAACAGCTAGCCAAGTCTTTTGCCTACTGGCATCATACTACTACCCCAAAACATGACAGTAGCGACTTCAGTGCAAACATCAGGCTTCGCCACATAGTGTTCAAATTAGGGATAGGAAAAATAATCCAGAACAAAAGGCAAGTGCAACAAAAATGTTAATGCTAGTTCATGATATGCCAATGAATTTCATAATGATTGAGCAAGTTACGTAAACAAAAACTGATTATCTTAAATGTGCATTAGTAGCAAGATATGCCAAATTCCAAATGACCAAGTATGTAGAGAAGAACAGTACCTTGAACATGCGGCTGAGCTGCTCCACACATTCAGCAACTAGCTGTGTATGGGCCATAACTTTGCGACTTTTCATGATACGCACAATTGATGCATCAATTGCGTACCTCCGGTCCTTGTCAACATCCTCAACAACCTTTTTCTTCTCATCGACAGGAGGTAGGGGTATCTGCAAGTTATGCGAATATGCAATCAGAAAGCATCACATAGATAGCCTATACTCATATAAGGATGGCACCAAACAAACCAAATAAGAGAAAACCAGAAAATACCTTGATCCTTCTCATCCTGTCAGTAAATTTGGAATTGAACTCAAAAGAATCATTGGGCGAAATAGTTCTACCAGCTGGTTCTTTGCTAAGAATCTTGTATTTCGCGCAAGAGAGAGAATGGAGCAAACGGACAACATCATCATCTGACAGGTTCAGCTGTGTTACAATCTCAGAGTAACTAAGCTTGGTAGATCCATTGAACAACAACAGCAACGCAGCCTGCCAAAACAATAAGCATGTCAAAAATAAATCACAGATGACGGATTACAACTTACAGGTACACATTTGTCAAAGTGAATGTATACAGTTTAATCTAAGTTACCTGATATGTTGTAACAATGAGTTCTATAGTTTTAGCATCAAATTTTGCACTGATATTGCAGGTTCCCAAGGAGTATATCCAGGTAAGCTTCCTGTGCTTTGTTCTTGTTGCATAGAACTCCTTAAAAACCTCTACACATTTCACCTGATAAAATTGAGAAGTGTAGATAAATTTACATTTCAAAAAATGCAAAAAGAGGACATATTTAATCGAAATGAATCAATGAGATTTGATATCTGTGTTTCATGTTCAGAGATAGACATGAACTCATGCTCCTTGTTTCCCAAGAAAGAACTTTTCTTACCATCTCAGAGGGAAGGTTTATGTCAAAAGTTTTGTAGGTTGGCCAGAATCCTGTTGTCAAGACAGTGACAGCCAAGTCTACCCCAGGATTCGACTCCGGATGATCAGCTACAAACTCCTCAAACTTAGTTTGATGATCCCTTGCAACAGTAAGGTCAGTAACCATGCCTTCCATTTTTGAAGTAAACTGCCCGCCACACTGCTGCTTGAGCTTTGTCAGGATGCTTCTTTCATGTTCATCATTGGCACTCTTGTCAAAAAGCAATCTCCTTGCAAGTTTCTTCCTGTAAAATTGATCGAGCACAAATTCAAAGCTCCAAATGATGATCAAATATCCAGATGTGGACGTTAAATAGGCAAAAAAATGCCAAGCAAGGTTTACAAGTAGTTACCTGTAAAACTCGGCAAAGAGATCTTTATCACTAATGTACGCAAGCAACCGCACCACCTGAAAGATATCCACTGACAAACTTGAGTTCCTTACTATAAATTTATGACATCAGCAAATGTGAAGGCAGTTAACCTTCTCAAGAGCATCCTCAATGGCTTCATCACTGAGCTTCTCACTGCAGCCTTTCTTCAAAATGTTGTCACAGAAGGTGGCAAGTAATTCGGCACTGGAACTGCCAGAGACGCCCTTATTGCAGAAGACCTCAAAGGCTTCTTTAAGTGCCTGAACAAAGAGAAGTTTGAGAATGAGGCAGCAATTTCAATTTATGATGAGCGAAGTGGAATACAAATGTATCGACCGGCAGACCTTGTGAAAGAGGGTATGGCCCTGAAAACAATCTGTCACATATGCTACATACTTGTCATGCAGCTCAATGATTTTCCAGACAAAAACCTGAAAGGCAAATAAGAAACATTAGGTAACAGATGTCAATTATAATAAGTGCAGTGAAATCAAGTTACACACCTGTTCCTGCATGCCAACCATCTCCTTCTTCTCTGGCTGCACAAACAATAATTTTAGAATATGTATCCAAAGGGAAAGAAAAATAAATAACATCACAAAAATGAACCACTAGATGGCAAGATCTCATTAATCTTTTTAATTCAGCAGACTAGCAGCAATGTAAAAGCCAGTTGGCAAGTTCTAATAGTCAGGTTTAAACAGTTTATAAGAATATTAATGTGGAATGGTGCCATTGACACTTGAATGATATATTACTCCCTCCGTCCCATAATATAAGATACTATTACAACCACATATTGGTTGTAGTAACATCTTATATTCTTAAACTGTCTAAACAAATTGAAAGAGTGTCTTCTTGGAACCATATGATATGAGACGGGAGTACTATGCAAATTCAACTGTCTAAACAAATAGAACCACAAGCAAGTGAACAAATGATGCGATGGCTGAAGTTAAAGACTGCACCTTCTTGTTATTAGCAGAATCTTCTGCTTGCTTGACCAAAGCTGTACCCTCATTCGTAACATGCTGCAAAGATGTACAGTTAAATCACAATTTAGGAATAATTGTGAGAGGTAAAAAGGAGAGCTGAGAATTGAGGACTACAGACAATACCGTTTTAAACATGTTAGAAATAGGCTCCAGACCACGAGTGATTTTTGAGAAGAGTCTGTACATCCTTGAAAGATCCTCAACCTGTAGCAAACAATGAATGAGTGGCCAATTCTGTTGATGAATATCATACACTTGTTAAGAAATGTGCCTCCTTCTGATCAAACCTTGTCATCCCGAAGCAATGCAAAACATCCAGAATGCTCCTTCTCCAGAAGTTGTGTTGCATAACTGGCAAGCAATTCATTTTGCACTTTCTGTAAAATCAGGAAACACAAATTAAATACAAATATATCACAGACCGCATTATTTTGTATCATTCCTCAAAAATTGGTCATTAAATATTCCTGGTTACTAAGCATTACAACAAAAGACAGTAAAGAGGGTTTCAAAACAGGTTTGCAAACATTCAACATACCTCCAGTAACTTTGGCTCACTATTAATATGCAAGTAGTGACCAACTCGCTCCTTCTCTCTTTTCAGGCACTCTTCAGCCTAATGAAAGAGGCATCAGCAATCCATTACATAGAACAAAATACTAGGCTTAGGTAAATATGTAAGCAGTCACTAAGGCCTTATATCTATGGTACCTTTATCATATAATCAGGACAAGAATCTTCAACAATCCAGCTTTGAGCTTTGACAGAGTAGTAATCTGTAGTATCCTTAAGCAAGAAATCCTCGAAGTCATTCTCGTAACAATCCATACTACCTAACCCAATTTCAACAAATATATCCAAGACATTCTTCAGCAAGGCCCTGTCAATCTGTTCGCCTTCACGCTCTTGATCAATCTGTTTTACAAAAAGTGCCGCCCACTCAGTTATATATGTACACAAATCGTTGGATACAAGTTCACAGAGAGATGCAAAGACTCACCAGAGCTATCACCGCATCTTTTACCTTCCCTTTGATCTCTTGAAATATCTGTCACCATGAGTTGACTGATTAGGACAGAAAAATAAACACAAAAAATATGCATATAACAAGAACAGGAACTAGAAAATAGCAATTTACCAGGTCTCGGAAGCAAATAAGCCCAACATCCCTAAGTGCAGTAAGCGACCTCCGTGTGATGAAGTACCGGTCAAGATAATGGAAAAAGCGTGAAAGCCACCTAACCATAACTTTATGGTTTGACCACCTTTGTACCAGCTCTCTGAGCATAAACTCATCATGCTTCTCTTTTAATGATGGCAAGACCTACAGTAATTTGAGTATAAGTAAAAAGTGAGCAAACAATCTAACCAAAGGATGATTATAGAACAAAGTGTAAGATATGTGTTGTGTGACTCTTGTCACAAATTCAGAACCTAACTATCACCCTGAATTCCTAGCCCCCCTTCATCCAATTACATCACACATTACAAAAGGGGTTACTAGGAGGATATCCAATTATTGGACAACTAAGGCAATGGACAAAGAAAGATTACAAGTTACATAAATCAACATATACATCACCAAATGCCAGACGAAATATGGTGGAGTATACCCTCGATGACAATGACATTAAATATCTAGAAATTTATACCAGGAATGCTATTAACAGGACAACTAAATTCAGCGGAATAAATCATTCAGTCACACAAACAGAGTCTCTACAGGATAACGAGCCCGGAATAGTGACCCTAACAGAGTGAGTTATTCGACAAGACAACTTTAGTGATATACAAGATAGCTAGACAAATGTTTCATCGGATTCGGACGATGGATGTAGTTACCCAGATATGCAACATGATAAAAGTACTCTCCATACCAAGAATAACCACAGGAAACACTGAGAACAGTTCTAAAATGCAGCTTTCACTTTTCCAGCTCTGTGATGACATTTGTTTGCACAGCAGCTTTGGCCCCAGAAAGATGGAGCACAAATAAACTGACCTAAAAACACATTGTCAAATAAAAGCAAACTCACTGATGCATTAATGTGAAAGACTGTTTGACTGAGATACTGAAATTCTGATAGGAAGGTCTGTTTCAAATTGTGCAGGCACAAAATATTTAAACAGGATCTTATCGTGTGTGCTAGTAAATACTAGTAAGATAGAATGTAATCATTTGCAGCCAGTAAGCCAACTCCCCTCCCGCTACAACTCGACCCAAAAAATAAAAAAATACACGCGTGCAAATCCATGGGTGGTGCATGTTCGAAACCAAAACACAAACAGATTCGCCTCGATTCATTGGACCGGACAACCAGCAGCACAGGCACACGCACACAAAACAGGGAACAGTCTGAACACAATACACGGCATGTACGCATCAGCGGGAGCAGGCAAATCCGCTCACCGTGGCCCGGATGTACTCCTCGAAGGCCTCGCGGTACTTGTCATAGAGCTGCTGCGAGTAGTCGTGCGGGGGCTTCTGCGTGCACATGTTGTATATCGTCCTGCGCGACAGAGGAGACACAGGGATGGGAGGGGCGGGGAAACCCTAGATCAGCACCGGATCAGATCGAATCAGGCCCGGCCTTACACAGGCACGGCCGGAGGAAGGCGATGACGGGGGCGACTTACGTGTAGAGCATCATGTAGTCCTCGGAGCTGAACTGCGGCTCGGGCTTGCCCTCGAGGATGTTTATGAGCTTGGTGATGCCCCGCTGCATGAACGCCCACCCATCCTCCAGATCGATCGTCTTGCGGTCCTGCCCGTGGCCCGCCATCGCCGCCGTAGCCGCCGGTTTCCGCCTCCCGACGGCGGCCGCAAACCCTAGGGGAGGAGGCTGGGTTCTGTTGCGCCCGTCGCTGCGTGGGGTTTGGAGGGGAGAGAGATGGGGGTGGGAACTGGCAAGACGGGGGCGGACGGCTTATGAGGAGGCGATCCCGTCGCAGCCAAGGACGTTTTGATTGGAGGAAGGTTCGCTTCCGCTTCCGCGGGCCAGGTGGGCCGTCCGATCGCGGGTGGACGGCTGGGATGTGCCGTGTGCGAGGGGGTCGTGTCGCTCCCCTGTTCTGTTATCTCGCCCACGGGTGTATAGGTCGGTTCGGCACATGATTGGCGACTGCGCTGAACATGCTTCGCTGATTAACTCGTGCCTAGCTCCTGTGGTTGGAGCAGGTCCCGGACTTTGTTGTTGACTTGGTTGCCAGCGATGACGCTGTGCATGGTTAAGTAATTGGAACGTGTGTTCCCAGCTCAAAAAAAAAACTCGTGCCTGACTGGCCGGTGGGACATGTTCAGAACCAAAAACTCCACTCTTTTTTTGAAGTTCCAAAAACTCCGCTTTAGTATTGTGTTTTTTATGGAAGTGTTAGCGATGTGAATCTTTAAACTCAAATCTCGATCAAACCTCATTCAGTTTATTTATTTAAACTACTTAACCTCATCTCTCTCTCTCTATGTCTCTCTTTCCCAAAAAATGTTTTTCAAAACGGAGGCAAAAGAATTGCCTCCTCAATCAATTAAGAAGAGAATGCCCAATTAATTTACGAAAAATCGGGTTAAAACCGATACAATCATATCATAATTGGACTACTCACCAATCATGAGACCCCGCGAGCACACATGCAAACCACCAAACCCTTCCAACACACAACAGCCGACTCTCAACGCTTGTACAACACAGTAAAACCCAACAAGAACATCCCAACAAAAAGTAACGGACCACATCAAAACCACAATGACGACCCAAACTGTAAGGACAAGCCGACAGTGAGGATGAGCCGAGAGACTGAGAATCATCCCAAAATGTTGTATTTAATGTACATCATTCAAAAGTGACACCACCAAACAAACCGATAGTATGTGGCGTCTCGATCGTATGTTATTCATGTATTTGTGTTTTGTAATCTGTGTAACCCAAATACACGTGACCATGAAACTATTTTTGGTTCTCCAGATAATTTCAGGTAAATCTCTCAGGAGTGAATAAGTAATTATATTATGTCATGTGAAAAAAAAATCCAACGATCATGCGATTGTAGCATATGTGAGAATGAGAAGTGACAGTTGAGACTTTGCCTCATTGGTCTTCACATTATTGCATTGTTCAAGCATGCATTGTTCAAGCATCTCGCACTTAGAGCAATCCTAGTAGTCGTTTCTTATTAGTCTTATGTAATCTTATGTGGAGAGGGCTTATGAAAGAGTATACTAAGTCATTACTAAAGTGGAGTATTTTGATAACCCCGTGAAAAAAGATGTTAAGTGTGTACCTAAATGAGAGCACAATTCTTAGTCTACAACTAATTAAAGGAGGGAAGCTTAGCATCATAAAGCTAATCACATATGCATTGAAGACTTGAGTTGCTAAACCATTTAATGCACTTAGCCCCTCGTCTAAGCACATTTGCATTGGAAGAGACCTTGTGTTGCCACAAACACCTCTCACCACATTAACTACTTACCACATAAGTAAACTTGTCTCGGGTCCATTATATTACTAGCTAAGGCTGGTCTGTGTTACCATCTTCGGTGGTTAGTAATATACGTATTGTTTCATGCAAACCTTCATTTATTTAGACGTAGACTCATTTTGTTTTGGAGTGTGTTATATTACGGTAACATATTATGTCACCTACAAACATCTTTCTTCTTATTAATTACTTATCACATGATCACCTTGGGTCCGTTATGTTACCAACTAAGTTACTTTCACTATGATCAACCTAAGTTGCCATCAAAATTACAAGTATAATATTTAATTATCCTGTGTTGAACGATACTTCTTCAGTCTCAGAACAAAGTTATACTAAATCAACCACATTTATTTTGATATGAAGGGAGTAGTATTTAAGAAAGAGACGTCTTTTATCTTCTCTGTCCTCATAACTATATGCACAGAGACAAAAACATGACGTGATGAGCTAAGAAACGTTGTCATCTTGGAGCGGCGGGTCTTCTACCGCTGGTCGTCCTTGTGCTCACCCAATGTCAGCGTATCCAACACTAAAGTCCAAACGCCCCCTCACATGTATTTTTTCCATTTTCTCAAAAAAGATCAAGTTTATTACGAATTTCACCAGAATTATAGAGCACCAAGGCTTTTGGACCACCGAATAATCATTACCACTGCCAGAAGCAAGTCGCCAAAACGTCGCGATCGCTGCCCCTATTGAAGCCAGACTGGCCTTATCGATCATATATGAAAAACATTCATGTCCCTAAGGACCAACATCATGAAGCTGCAATTGTTGTCGTTGAACCCTAAATCAATATGAAGTCCCTAGCATCATATGACTACCGCTCAAGGTACAGTGAGATACCCTCACTATTTCAAAAAGACAACAAAAATCTACACCAAAGCTTCGTTAAATCCATCCAGACAAACAAACCCGAGGCATTAGAGCATGGCAGACCAGCTCGAATCCACAAGCTCACCAGCAGAGTCCAGAGGGGAAGAAGTGCCTAACAAGGTCCACTTAAAATTCATACGGATTCCAAAACATGACTATGAAATCATGTCCTTGCAGGAAATAAACCCAAATGAATAGCTAAGCAAATGGATCTGAAATTGCACAATAAAAACAGAGTCCACTGGAGTATCAACCTGAACATGACTTGAAAAACAATTATAATAGTTTTCTTTGTGACAAAGGGCAAGAATGTATATGTCTCCTCCGAAAGTGCGAAAGGAACTCTCTTTTTCCATCGAAACTCATCGGTGCAAAAGGAACCCCAAATCCAATTATTCCAGAAGACCCTGTAGTTTCCCCTGTTGACATGCTGCATACTGCACCCGTCAGGTTCAAATGGGCCTGCAGCAAATTCCACATGATTCCAGTTTTGACATCTATCATCATCTCTTTATATGAAACCCTTGTGAAGTCACAATACAATCTCTTGCCGCTGCTACAGAAATTACACAGCCAATGGTGGTCTATGAAGAGATATATTCCTTTGAATTGTCTTTGTGGCGCAAGGATATTACAGAAAAAAAACTATATTGACAATACAATCGAACAAACTCAACAACAACCGATAGTACATTTGAGTGTACAACATTTACCAAGGCCTGTCCTGACGAACCACCACTTTTACCAGGGCAGTTCTACCATAGACAGGCCAAGGAACTGGATCTGACGACCTTCATGTACAAGTGACAGCAGATGTCGGTGCCACCAGCAAGAGCAATCGACAGCGGCACCAGGGTATCCATCTGGAGAAGCCAATGTGGTGTGCCATGGCATAAAATATAGCATGCATAAATAGCAGTAGCTTGGTAGGCATACACACCAGATGTTACCGAGCCCAGCATGCAGAACCGATGATCAAGCCAAGTATCGGTAGACGTTCGGGTTCTCCTTGTCCCTCTCCAGGTAATCCCTGGTTATAAGATCCTCAATGCGCTTCTTTATTGCTTTGAAGTCAGGCTGAAGGGATAAAACGAGCATCCATGATCAGGTCAAGGAATACAAGGAAATTCTACATAAAACGCACTAGCTTCAACGGTTGGTAAATATTTCAGTTTGGAATATCCATAGATCCCAAGAAAGAAAATAAGATACCGGGCAACATCTTGGATGCATTGTGTATGGTTTAAAGTATACTGTATGATTTAAAATTAATTAGTAAATATAGCTATATATTTCTCATTTGTACTAATGTGAGGATGCAAGTCTGAGGACTCGACAAGCTACATGACAACAAAATATGGCTTGAATTTGACATACTAGCCATTTAAACGCATCTGTCGCTGGTCCTACAAAGGCAAGATCAAATGGACACAACCACATTTACCATTAGCACAGCTAACAGCACTTAAAGAACGTTTCATACCTTGAACATGCGACCAAGCTGCTCCACACACTCCATTACTAGTGTCTGGTGACCCAAGACTTTGCGGCTCTTCATAATACGAACAATGGATGCATCAATTGCGTATCTTCGATCCTTGTCAACATCTTCAACTACCTTCTTTTTCTCATCAACTGGAGGCAGAGGTATCTGCGGACAGAAATAACAAGCAATGATTACATCCAACCGTAACAAAATAGAGGAAGCAAGAAAAAAAACATACAACCAAAAATACCTTAATTCTCCTCATCTTGTCAGTAAATTTTGAATTAAATTCAAATACATCATTAGGAGAAATAGATCTGTTACTTGGTTCTTTAGTAAGAATCTTGTATTTCGCACAAGAGAGAGAATGGAGCAACCTCACTACATCGTCATCTGACAGGTTCAGTTGCGTTACTATCTCAGAATAACTAAGTTTATCAGCTCCATTGAACAGTAGCAACAATGCAGCCTGACAAAGAGATGGAAAGAAATCATTAGTCTGTGGCATGTGAAATAAAAGCAAGACCATGTACGTGTTTATGCTTACCTGGTAAGTGGTAACAATGAGCTCGATAGTCTTGGCCTCAAACTTTGCAGTGATATGGCAGATTCCCAAGGAATATATCCATGTAAGTTTTCTATGCTTAGTTCTTGTTTGATAAAACTCTTTGAAAACCTCGACACATCTCACCTATTTTTTGGGAGTTGTCAATGTTAATAATCTTACAGAGAGTAAGGCAATAAAATAGTTAAGACCCCAGTTTGCAGAAGTGGAGAGCACAAGAAAACAGAAAATTACCATCTCAGCAGGAAGGTTTATATCGAATGATTTATAAGTTGGCCAAAATCCTGTTGTCAGAACAGTGACCGCCAAGTCTATCCCAGGATTCAATTCAGGGTGTGTGCTTATGAATTCTTCAAACTTAGTTTGATGATCTCTTGCGACAGTAAGGTCGGTGACCATGCCCTCCATTTTTGAAGTAAATTGGCCACCACACTGTTGTTTTAGCTTGGTCAGAATGCTTCTTTCGTGCTCATCATTAGCACTCTTGTCAAATAGCAATCTCCTAGCCAGCTTCTTCCTGCCATCATTACCATGAAACATCAGGCCCGGAGGGAAATCAATGGAATTCCTTATCTTCTTGAGCTTACAAGGGCAGTAAAGTTACTGTATGATGTTAAAAACAATTACCTGTAAAACTCAGCAAAAAGGTCCTTATCACTGATGTAGGCAAGTAATCTCACTACCTGATGAATGGCCAGTTCCAGATTAACACCCGAAAGATAAAAATGCACTAGTGTCTGCAAGTAAAAGAGAACACATAACAGAGTGACGCATGTACCTTCTCCAGGGTATCCTCAATAGCTTCATCACTGAGTTTTTCACTGCCGCCTTTCTTTAAAATATTATCACAGAAGGTGGCAAGCAATTCAGCACTTGAACTACCAGAGACACCTTTGTTGCAGAACACTTCAAAAGCCTCTTTAAGCGCCTGTATAAAGGAATAAGGAAACAAAGATCAGAAAATGTTCCTGTTTATTTTATTGCAAAACATGAAGCATGAAGAAACAAATAAACATATAATCTGACAAACCTTATGGAAGAGAGTATGCCCCTGGAAACAGTCAGTGACGTATGCTACATACTTGTCATGGAGCTCAATGATTTTCCGGACAAAAACCTAAAACCAGAAAACTCTCAGATGGTGATAAATGTCGCAACTAAAATTACAAAAGTTGGGTTAACATCAATATAGTCTGAATGTACACACCTGTTCCTGCAAACCAACAATGTCCTTCTTCTCTGGCTGTACGAATAATTAATTATTAGATGTTCACTTCAAGATGACGAGTAAAGAAATTACTTGAAAAGCAGAGTCTGAAGCACAGAGACAACTACTAAACAGAGCAAAATAAAGCATAGAGAGAAACCAAACGGCACATACTGTAACAACCAATATCTAGGCACTATCTGACAAGGAACTCAACTGGCCCAAAAATCACTTGTACAAGCAGGGGCAGCATGAGGCAGATACAATCAGGGAAAGAGGGGAGATACAAGAGGAAAAATTAAAGAGTTCAACGCAACCCAGATAAATAACGGGCTCTAGCATGCATATTAAGCTAAATCAATGGACTGGGTGTTGCACGTAGTACAAATGGGCTTAAGCATAAAAATGCATTGAGATCCACAGAAACTGTGAAGTTAATAAATGTACACCTTCTTATTGCTAGCAGCATCTTCTGCTTGTTTCACCAATGCTGTCCCCTCGTTGGTAACATGCTGCAGAATAACATCACTTAGATATAATGTCCAGAATTCCAAATCGTTCTAGGGAGTAACTAAAGCATGCTTTGCATAAGCAGATACCTGCTTAAAAATTTGAGAAACAGGTTCTAGGCCACGAGTTATTCTAGAAAAGAGCCTGTACATCCTTGAGAGATCCTCAACCTACAACAACAAATGCAAACAGTCAATATACTTGATGTTCCCGATTACTATTACTGTCCAGGGATATGACTCTCTGGTCATACCTTGTCGTCACGAAGTAATGCATGGCATCCAGAATGCTCCTTCTCCAAAAGTTGGCTTGCATACTGCGTTAACAACTCATGTTGCACTTTCTGAAACAATCCACGAATTATGTTAATGTTAAGTTAACTGATGTGTTAAAGAGAGGGAAATCATGATAAATGTTCTCTCAGGAAGACCAACTAGTAATACACATCCAGTACAGATGTAGCATTTTCAAATCACCAAAAAATGTGTGTGTGTGGAGGGGGGGGGGGGGAAGCATTGCAGTAGAGATCTTTTCACAAACCTCCAATAACTTCGGTTCACTGCTAGAATGCAAATAATGAGCAACTCGTTCCTTCTCCCTCTTCAAGCACTCCTCGGCCTAGTGAAAAGGACATCCAATGCACATATATTATTGTCCTTAACTATGTAAACAATAAGGAAAAAGCTCCTGAAACTACCTTTAACATATAGTCAGGACAAGAGTCTTCCACAATCCAGGTTTGGGCCTTGATAGAGTAGTAATCTGCAGTATCCTTCAGCAAGAAATCTTCAAAATCATTCTCGTAACATTCCATACTGCCTAAGCCAATCTCAACAAATATATCCAAGACATTCTTTAACAGAGCCCTGTCGATTTGTTCACCCTCACGTTCTTGGTCTATCTGTTGAAGGAGAATGTCACAACCACATATAGGAAAATTCTCTGTTCAGACTACTATGTGATGCAAAGACTCACCAAGGAAATGACTGCACTTTTTACTTTCCCTTTGATTTCTTGATATACCTTTACCATTAGAAAAGAGTTAGAACAAAGAAGGCAAAGCAACTACATATAAATAACTTCATCGCCAGAATACATTCATTTACCAAATCTCGGAAGCAACTGAGCCCAACTTCTCTCAATGCTGGAAGCGATCTCCGTGAAATGAAATATCGATCAAGGTAGTGGAAGAACCGTGATAGCCACCGAACCATCACTTTGTGGTTTGACCACCTCTTTACTAGCTCCCTCAACATAAACTCGTCATGCTTCTCTCTTAATGAAGGCAACACCTACATGGAGTCAAAATAAAGTGTAAAGCCAACAAGCAAACACACAAAAGGTAGCTAAGACAACATAGGAATGATCAAATGTAAGTAACTGAATACCTATGCTACCATAAAAACAAGGGCAACTCTGTTATTTAAGCTGTTGGTTATACCAACATTAGAATTGAAGATTTAAAGGCATGAATGCGGATATCTCTAAGAAGATGTGCTATCAACAATAAGATACAGTTTTAGATGAGACTATCAGCACGATGAATTTTAGCATTAAAAGTACTATATAATAATGATTGTGTGAGATAAAGAGGCTCCCAATTATCAATTCCTTGAAACCAAGCAACAGCAGTTTGCTTATTACATGGCGAGATGGCACCTGGCCCAGAGCCATCTAGTCTAGGCTTCAGTCCTCAAACCTACTCAGTCTCCTGTTTTTTACAGCAAATAATGGACCGTACACCCAAGACCATTGCAGATTAGCCAATGTGCCGTTACCTAAGGTTCACAGTGAAAGATGTCCTTTTCCATAAAGGCAATACATCAAAGGTGACCTACTGAATAATAAAGGTAGAAACCGCTTCAAGAAGCCACCAACGGCCTAGTTTGCAAAAACTTGCCAGCTAGGTGCCCTCGGCCTTCAAATGATCATTAATAACCCCCTCATGGGCACTCCACTCTCTCGTTTTTGTGGATCATACCCTAGGCAACGGTTGCATTACTAGTCAGTAGTCACAACCCATACTAACTACTCTATCAATTACTCTGGATTAGGAGAAGAAACAACAAATGTGAATCCCAATGGTCAGTTCTCTGCTGACTGTTTCTGGTTATGTTTTTATCAGATATTAACCTGAAACGCCTTCTAATGACTGTTGCAAGTAATATCAGTTCCTAATATCCTTTTTTTCTGTAATATGCATGGTAAATATAGCACACAGCTAGCGCAATGTGGAACTTATGTATCATGTTTCTTAATTCGCACAGAAGTATGTATCATGCATGAGATTCAAGATAATCTCCAGGTTGTACTAGTTAGCGTAAAAACATCACGCATAGCTCCTGGTCCCACTATTTCAATCTATAAGGGGTATTTGGTTCGTCAAGGACATTAAAGATGTTATCAGACCAAGAGAATAGAAAGAAGCTATGACTTTAATGTCCCTGATATGCTATGTGCCTATATATATCAAGAACAAGTGAGAGAATGTTAGTGTAAGCTTCAATAAATGATGAAGAAAGAGGGGAAATTAAGTGAGACCCAAAAGAGAACACCATCATTGAATTTCTACGGCATATATGGACATTCTAATTTCATAGGCAGCACCTGATTCTGGCCTCATAGGAAAACTCGAGACATTTCCATGTGACATTATATTGGTCTAAAGTCCTATTTGGAACATAGAAATGTTACAGTAACATGCAGAATTTTCGTGTTCCAGTGATGCACCCCTACTGCATACTACTTTTGATTTGAATGTAGGTTGCAGGGTACAAACATATCCACCATCCTACTTTGGTACACCCACAACCTACATCGAAACAAAGACAGAGAGCATACGAAACAACTCTAACAGCTGCATACTGCATACAACAAAACCAGCCCGTTTATAGTATTCGTAACCACACAGAAGTGAAGAGAATCATCATCGCGCGCACCAGTCCTACACCCCTACCAGCTCTAGCAGCCGCGTGCACGTCAAAACTTAAATGCCCACCCGCCGGCGGCTCGTCCAATCGGACAGCTAAAATTAACGGGGCACCAGCTACAATCAGCACAGAGAGACCCTGCTGCTCACCATGGAGGAGATGTACTCCTCGAAGGACTCGCGGTACTTGTCATAGAGCTGCTGCGAATAGTCGTGCGGGGGCTTCTGCGTGCACATGTTGTATATCGTCCTGCGCGACAAAGGAGAGCGGCGACGGCGAAAATCAGATCAGGCCGCGGACGAGAAACGAAATTCGGGGGCAGGGGAGGATGGGGCAGGGGGTACCGTACGTGTAGAGCATCATGTAGTCCTCGGAGCTGAACTGCGGCTCCGGCTTGCCCTCGAGGATGTTCTTGAGCTTGGTGATGCCCTTCTGCATGAAGGCCCAGCCCTCCTCCAGATCGACGGTCTTCCGCTCGTTCGTCGTCATCGCCGCCGCCGCGGCCGTCGGATCGGGGCGGGGGGGCTCGCCGGAACCCTAGCTCGTGCCGTGTCGTGGCCCCTCTCCTGCGTGGGAAAGGTAAATGGGAGGACGAGGAGAAAGGGGAAAGCGGGTCGGGGCGTTCCGGTGCCCGATCTAGCGTGGCGGAATGCCGAAACAGGGGAGGGAGGGGGGGAAGGAGGGGGGGAGGGGGGATGGATGGTCGCCGCCAGCCCGCCACTGCCAGCTCTCTCCGTTACTTTGGCACATGGCTACCGTGCTGATGGCTGATGGCGTGTCCACTTCACAGCTAAGCTTAAGATTAAGATGGCTAAAAGGTCATAAACTTACATGGTGTAATATGCCCAACTCATATTTGCTGCAGTGAGGGAAACGCGTGATTTTGTAAATTATGACGACCAAAGCTAGTAATATCGTGACCTTTTTTGAGAGGGAAAACCCGATCTATTCATCAAAATGTCAACATTATAAAATACACAAGAAACAAAAGTTATATCCAAATACATAAACCACCGAGCGACGATTATAAACACTTTGTTGGATGTGTCATTGGTTTTGATGGGACACATCGACAGCATTGCTTTAAATAATGACAAACAAATAATGTGTCAAGAGATTATCTCACCGTAACATAGGCTAAGTTAGTCAAGCTCTTTTAGAGTATCCTTAAACTAATACAAGTGCTCATTCGTGTTAACACCAAAAAATCTGTACACGTTGTAACTGCTGCTCCTAGTCTTCAGGCACGTCTCGTGATCTAGTTCGCATGCACCTGCGTGTGCCCCTGCGGTCGTTGTACTCTCTCTCTCATCTACATATTGTTGTAACTGAACCAATTGTAATGCAAGTCATATGAGAGAGTTCATCCATCTAGCTTGGTAATTAGAGCCATGGCCGGCACCGCGGCTAGCACCGCGCCGACTACTTCCTCGCCTTCTCTCCCTACCCAGACCTCGTCGGCCCTCTCCTCTACCGCCGCCGGCGTCCTCAGCTCCTTTACCCCTCCCGCTGCCGCTCTTCCCTCCCTCGCTGTCCATCAAGCCAACATCTCCTCCTACCTTCGCTTCCTCCTGGACCCTGCCCAAAATGACTATCATCATTGGCGCAAGATCCTTCGCTCCGTTGCGGTCAAGTACAATGGTCTCCAGCACATCGATGAAAACGCCCACCCCGACACCGACGACCCGAAATGGCTATGACGGACGACGCCACCGCCCTCGACGTCTGGCTGCGCATCGAGCGGTACTTCCTCGCCAACCGCGCCCCCCGTAGGCTTCACCTGTGCCGGCAGTTCAACAACCTTCAGCAGGGCGATCTGTCCATTGTTGAGTACACGCGTCGGCTCAAGAACCTTGCCACCGCCCTCAGCGACGTCGGCAAGCCGGTGTCCGCGGACGACCTCGCCGAGTAACTTCATCACGGCCTTGCCAAGCCCTTCCATACCCTCGGCGACACCATCGGCGACACCGTTCCCATCCCCGACTTTGAGACTGTCGTCTCCCGCCTCTCCGCGACCGAGGAGAAGATGCACCAACGGGCCCTGATGGAGGGCACCTCGGACCTTGTCATCCATGGCGGTGTGGGCGGCTCTTCCTCCTCCTCGACTCGTACTCGTTGTAGCCACCCCTCTGGTGGTTCTCGCGGTGCCCCCGGCGACTCCTCTGAACATGGCGGTCCTGACTTCTTTGCTGGTCAAAGGTCCAGCGGCGGCCAGGCCGCTGGAGGAGGCCACGGCGGCCAGGGTACCGGTGCCCTCGCTGGAGGAGGCCACGGCGACGGTGGATATGGCGGCTACGGGCATGGTCGCGGTGACGGTGGACGTTGTTGGGGAACGTTGCATGGGAAACAAAAAAATCCTACGCACACGCAAGATCTATCCATGGTGATGAGCATCTACGAGAGAGAGAGAGTGGATCTACATACCCTTGTAGATCACTAAGCGGGAAGTGTTAAGAAACGCGGTTGATGTAGTCGAACGTCTTCGCGATCCAAATCGCCGAGCGTCCCGCGATCCCATCACGATCCGTCCCGCGATCCGATCACGATCCGTCCCACGATCTCGTCATGATCCGTCCCGCGACCCAATCACGAAACTTCTCGCGATCTTGATCACGGTCCTTCCGATCTAGCGCCGAACGGACGACACCTCCGCGTTCAGCACACGTATAGCTCAATGACGATCTCCGCCTTCTTGATCCAGCAAGAGGGAGCGGAGAGGTAGATGAGTTCTCCGGCAGCGCGACGGCGTTGCGGCGATGGTGGTGGAGCAAATCCAACAGGGCTTCGCCTAAGCACCGTTGAAAACTGATCTAGAGGAGAAAACGATCTAGAGGAAGAAGAGGGCAACACGTGGCAAATAGGGTTAGGGATGCCCTCAAAACCTCTAGTATATATAGGAGGAGGGGAGGTAGGAGACTTGGCTCCCAAGGAGCCAAATCTGGTTCGGCCGAAGTGGGAGGGAGGAGTCCTCCTCCTCCACTCCTAGTAGGATTAGGACTCCTTCCTTATTTTCCCACTTTTGCCTTCTTTCCACCTTGGGTTTTCTTCCCCAGATGCATGGACCTTCTGTGGGACTTCGGCCAGCCCACTAAGGGCTGGTATTCCTTCTCCCATGGCCCATGTAGCCTCTTGGGTCGAAATACCCCTCCCGATGGTCCCCCAGTACCCTCCCGGCACTCCCAGTACATTACCGATGAGCCCGAAACTTTTCCGGTGACCAAAACAGGACTTCCTATATATCAATCTTTATCTCCGGACCATTCCGGAGCTCCTCGTGATGTCTGGGATCTCATCCGGGACTCCGAACGACCTTTGGTCACCACCATACATAACTCTATACTACCAAAACGTCACCGAACCTTAAGTGTGCAGACCCTGTGGGTTCGAGAACTATGTAGACATGACCGAGACACCTCTACGATCAATAACCAATAGCGGGACCTAGATGCCCATATTGGTTCCTACATATTCTACGAAGATATTTATCGGTCGAACCTTTATGTCAAGGATTCAGTTAATCCCGTATGTTGTTCCCTTTGTTCTTTGGTATGTTACTTGCCCGACATTCGATCGTCGGTATCTGTATACCTAGTTCAACCTCATTACCGGCAAGTCTCTTTACTCGTTCCGTGATACAAGATCATGTGGCTAACACTTAGTCACATTGCTTGCAAGGCTTATTGTGATGTTGTATTACCGAGTGGTCCCTGAGATACCTCCCCGTCACACGAAGTAACAAATCCCAGTCTTGATCCATGCCAACCCAATAGACACCCTCGGAGATACCTGTAGAGCACCTTTATAGTCACCCAGTTACGTTGTGACGTTTGATACACACAAGGCACTCCTCCGGCGTCAGTGAGTTGCATGATCTCATGGTCATAGGAACAGATACTTGACATGCAGAAAACAGTAGCAATAAACTGACATGATCATATGCTACATTCATAGTTTGGGTCTTGTCCATCACATCATTCTCCTAATGATGTGATCCCGTTATCAAATGACATATCATGTCCATGACTAGGAAACCACAACCATCTTTGACCAACGAGCTAGTCCATTAGAGGCATACTAGGGACATGGTGTTGTCTATGTATCCACACATATATCTGAGTTTCCGATCAATACAATTATAGCCTAGATAATAAACGATTATCATGAACAAGGAAATATTATAATAACCAATTTATTATTGCCTCTAGGGCATATTTCCAACAGACGTGCCCCACCGCAGCATGCTGCCATCACCCCCTGGATGGGGTACTTCGCGCCGTACGGGGCAACTCTCCCTCGCCTGATGTGGGTGCCGTCGAACGCTGCTGGCGTGCTTGGACCAGGTCCCGCCGCTCCCACACAGGCGTATCCCGTGATGTACTCCGGGCCCGCACCCTACGCTGCTCTGCCACCCTTCGGCACTCCTGGATCCATGTTGTATCATGCGTCCCCATTGTTGGGTGCTCTTGGCTTGGTCCCAGCCCCGTACACTCCAGCGCCTCCTCTTCTGCACGGGCCAACCACGTGGGATCATCAGGCCTTGTTCAACCAGGCCTACAACAACGTAGCAGCCCAACACCCGAACAGTTCCACCGAGTGGATCATGGACTCCGGTGCTTCTTCACGTGTCACCGGACAGCCAGGTAACCTCTCCATATGCCATTCTCCATCACAGTATAATTCACCTAGCATTACTGTTGGTAATGGCCATCGGCTCCTTGTCGTCGCGACCGGTTCCACCACGTTAGTGTTGGGAGACGTAGTAGTAAATCAAAAAAATTCCTACGATCACCAAGATCTATCTATGGAGAAACCAACAACGAGTGGGGAGAGACTGCATCTTCATACCTTTGAAGATCGCTAAGCGGAAGCGTTACAAGAACACGGTTGGTGGAGTCGTACTCGTAGCGATTCAGATCGCGGTGGAGTCCAATCTTAGCGCCGAACAATGATGCCTACGCGTTCAACACATGTACAACCCAGTGACGTCTCCCGCGCCTTGATCCAGCAAGGAGGAGGGAGAGGTTGGGGAAGAGCTCCAACAGCAGCACGAGGGCGTGGTGGAGGTGGAGCAGCAAGGTATTCTGGCAGGGCTTCGCCTAAGCACTACGGAGGAGGAAGAAGAGAGGTAGGGCTGCGCCGTTGGAGAGAGAGATCAAATCTTGTCTCAAAACAGCCAAAACCTCAAGTATATATAGGAGGAGGGAGAGGGAGGGCTGCCTTGGCCCCTCCTCCAAGGAGGAGAGGTTCGGCCGAGCTAGGGGAGGAGTCCACCTCCCACGAGGGAGGTAGATCTCCTCCTTTCAAACTCCTTTTTGCCTTATCTCTTTATCCCAATGCGCATGGGCCTCTAGCAAAGGTCTTGCCCAGCCCAATAAGGGCTGGCACACTTTATCTAACAGCCCATAAGGTCCTTTGGTCGTCACACCCCTCCCGGGGGTCCTCCGGCACCCTCCCGGCACTTCCGATACACTACCGATGAGCCCGAAAACTTTTCGGTGACCAAAACAGGACTTCCTATATATCAATATACCTACGAACCATTTTGGAGCTCCTCGTGACGTCCGGGATCTCATCCGGGACTCCAAACAACCTTTGCTAATCACGTATACCATTTCCCTATAACCCTAGCGTCATCGAACCTTAAGTGTGTAGACCCTACGGGTTCGGGAGACACGTAGACATGACCGAGACACCTCTTCGATCAATAACCAACAGCGGGATCGGGATACCCATGTTGATTCCCACATGCTCCACGACGATCTCATCGGATGAACCACGATGTCGGGGATTCAATCAATCCCGTATGCAATTCCCTTTGTCTACCGGTATGATACTGTTGGAAATATGCCCTAGAGGCAATAATAAAATGGTTATTATTGTATTTCCTTGTTCATGATAATTGTCTATTGTTCATGCTATAATTGTGTTAACCAGAAACTGTAATGCATGTGTGAATACATAGACCACAACATGTCCCTAGTAAGCCTCTAGTTGGCTAGCTTGTTGATCAATGGATGGTCACGGTTTCATGACCATGGACATTGGATGGCGTTGATAACGGGATCACATCATTAGGAGAATGATGTGATGGACAAGACCCAATCCTAAGCCTAGCACAAGATTGTGTAGTTCGTTTGCTAAAGCTTTTCAATGTCAAGTATCGTTTCCTTAGACCATGAGATTGTGCAACTCCCGGATACCGTAGGAATGCTTTGGGTGTGCCAAACGTCACAACGTAACTGGGTGGCTATAAAGGTGCACTACGGGTATCTCCGAAAGTGTCTGTTGGGTTGGCACAAATTGAGACTGGGATTTGTCACTCTGTGTGACGAAGAGGTATCTCTGGGCCCACTCGGTAAGACATCATCATAATGAGCTCAATGTGACTAAGGAGTTAGCCACGGGATGATGTATTACGAAACGAGTAAAGAGACTTGCTGGCAACGAGATTGAACAAGGTATAGGGATACCGATGATCGAATCTCGGGCAAGTATCATACCGATAGACAAAGGGAATTGTATACGGGATTGATTGAATCCCTGACATCGTGGTTCATCCGATGAGATCATCGTGGAGCATGTGGGAGCCAACATGGGTATCCAGATCCCGCTGTTGGTTATTGACCGGAGAGGTGTCTCGGTCATGTCTACGTGTCTCCCGAACCCGTAGGGTCTACACACTTAAGGTTCGATGACGCTAGGGTTATAGGTAAAAAGTGTACATGGTTACCGAAGGTTGTTCGGAGTCCTGGATGAGATCCCGTACGTCACGAGGAGTCCTGGAATGGTCCGGAGACGAAGATTGATATATAGGAAGTGAGGTTTT
Organism: Hordeum marinum; assembly: GCA_022496015.1. Classification (NCBI taxonomy): domain Eukaryota; kingdom Viridiplantae; phylum Streptophyta; class Magnoliopsida; order Poales; family Poaceae; genus Hordeum; species Hordeum marinum. The sequence continues at coordinate 70,015,683 of CM039672.1, forward strand.
GATTACCGGAAATGTTTCGGGGGTCACCGATAACGTACCGGGACCACCGGAAGGGTTTCGGGGGTCCACCAAGTGGACCCATCGGCTCCAGAGGGCTACATGGGCCAAGGATGGAGGGAACCAGCCCTTAGGTGGGCTGGTGCGCCCCTCCACCAGGCCCAAGGCGCAGCTGAAGTGGGAGGAGGGGCAACCCCTAGGGCAGATGGGCCCTAAGGCCCACCCTAGGGCAGCCGCACCACTCCCTCCCTGTGGCTGCCGGCCAGATTGATCTGGTGGCTGCAGCATCACCCTAGGGTGGAAACCCTAGGGCGCATCCCTCCCTCCTCCTTCCCCTATATATATGTGAGGTTTCAGGGCTGCCCAACACACGGTTCCCTCTTCCTCTCGGCGCAGCCCTACCTCTCCACCTCCTCGTTCTCCGTAGTGCTTAGCGAAGCTGTGCTGGAGTACCACGCAGCTCCACCGTCACCACGCCGTCGTGCTGCCGGAGCTCTTCCCCAATCGCTCCTTCCTCCTTTCTGGATCAAGGCGTAGGAGACGTCACCGGGCTACACGTGTGTTGAACGCGGAGGCGCAGTTGTTCGGCGCTGAGATCGGAGTCCACCGCAATCTGAATCGATACGAGTACGACTCCATCAACCGCATTCTTGTAATGCTTCCGCTTAGCGATCTTCAAAGGTATGAAGATCTAATCTCTCCCCGCTCATTGCTGGTTTCTCCATAGATAGATCTTGGTGATACGTAGGATTTTTTTTGATTTACTACTACGTCTCCCAATAGTGGTATCAGAGCTAGGTCTATGCGTAGAATCTATGCACGAGTAGAACACAAACTTGTTATGGGCATCGATCTTGTTAATTTGCTTACCACTACTAGTCTTATCTTGATTCGACGGTATTGTGGGATGAAGCGGCCCGGACCAACTTTACACGTACGCTTACGTGAGACCGGTTCCACCGCCTGACATGCACTAGTTGCATAAGGTGGCTAGCAGGTGTGTGTCTCTCCCACCTTAGTCGGATTGGATTCAATGAAAAGGGTCCTTATGAAGGGTAAATAGCAATTGGCATATCACGTTGTAGTTTTGGTGTAGGTAAGAAACGTTCTTGTTAGAAACCTATAGCAGCCACGTAAAAACTTGCAACTACAAATTAGAGGACGTCTAACTTGTTTTTGCAGCATATGCCTTGTGATGTGATATGGCCAAAGGATGTGATGTGATGCATTGTGGTGTGTGAGATTGATCATGTTCTTGTAATAGGATTCACGACTTGCATGTCGATGAGTATGACAACCGGCAGGAGCCATAGGAGTTGTCTTATTTTTATTGTATGACCTGCGTGTTAATCATAAACGCCATGTAATTACTTTACTTTATTGCTAAATGTTAGCCATAGTAGTAGAATTAATAGTTGGCGAGACAACTCCATGAAGACACAATGATGGAGATCATGATGATGGAGATCATGGTGTCGTGCCGGTGACAATGATGATCATGGTGCCCCGAAGATGGAGATCAAAGGAGCAAGATGATATTGGTCATATCATGTCACCATATTGATTGCATGTGATGTTTATCATGTTTACATCTTATTTGCTTAGAAAGATGGTAGTAAATAAGATGATCTCTCAATAAAATTTCAAGAGAAGTGTTCACCCTAAATGTGCACCGTTGCTAAGGATCGTTGTTCCGAAGCACCACGTGATGATCGGGTGTGTTAGGTTCTAACGTTCGCATACAACGGGTGTAAGCCAGATTTACACACGCGAAGCACTTAGGTTGACTTGACGAGCCTAGCATGTACAGACATGGCCTCGGAACACGGAAGACCGAAAAGTCGAACATGAATCGTATAGAAGATATGATCAACATGGAGATGTTCACCATGGATGACTAGTCCGTCTAACGTGATGATCGGACACGGGCTAGTTGACATGGATCATGTGTCACTTAGATGACTAGAGAGATTTCTATCTAAGTGGGAGTTCATTAAATAATTTGATTATGTGAACTTAATTATCATGAAATTAGTCTAAAATTGTCTTTACAATCTATATTGTAGATCCAATGGCCAACGCTAATGCCAACCTCAACTTCAACGCGTTCCTAGAGAAAACCAAGCTAAAAGATGATGGAAGCAACTATGCGGACTGGGTCCGTAGCTTGAGGATCATCCTCATAGCTTCCAAGAGATTGTATGTCCTTGATGCACCGCTAGGTGACCCACCCATTCTCCCAACAGAGCAAGACGTTGCAAACGCTTGGCCTTCTTCCTGCGATGATTACTCCCTTGTTCAGTGCGGCATGCTTTATAGTTTAGAAACGGGGCTCCAAAAGCGTTTTGAGCAGCACGGAGCATATGAGATGTTCCAAGAGCTGAAACTAGTTTTCCAAGCTCATGCCCGAGTCGAGAGATATGACATATCCGAAAAGTTCTTTAGCTGTAAGATGGAGGAAAATAGTTCTGTCAGTGAGCACATACTCAAGATGTCTAGGTTGCACAACCGCCTGACTCAGCTGGGAGTTAATCTCCCGGATGACTCGGTCATTAACAGAATCCTCCAGTCGCTTCCACCTAGCTACAAGAGCTTTGTGATGAACTACAACATGCAGGGTATGGAGAAGTCCATTTCTGAGTTGTACTCGATGCTGAAATCAGCAGAGGTCGGGATCAAAAAGGAGCATCAAGTGTTGATGGTGAATAAGACCACTAGTTTCAAGAAAGGCAAGGGTAAGAAGAACTTCAAGAAGGACGGCAAAGCTGTTGCCACGCCCGGTAAGCAAGTTGCCGGGAATAAGAAGAACAAGAATGGACCCAAGCCTGAGACTGAGTGTTTTTATTGCAAGGGTACCGGTCACTGGAAGCGGAACTGCCCCAAGTACTTAGCAGATAAGAAGGACGTCAAAGTTAAAGGTATATGTGATATACTTGTTATTGATGTGTACCCAACCAACGCTCGTAGTAGCTCCTGGGTATTTGATACCGGCGCAGTATCTCACATTTGTAACTCCAAGCAAGAGTTGCAGAATAAGCGGAGGCTGGCAAAGGACGAGGTGACGATGCGCGTCGGGAATGGTTCCAAGGTCGATGTGATCGCCGTCGGCACGCTACCTCTACATCTACCTTCGGGATTAGTGTTAGACCTTAATAATTGTTATTTAGTACCAGCTTTGAGCATGAACATTGTATCTGGATCTCGCTTGATGCGAGATGGCTACTCATTTAAATCTGAGAATAATGGTTGTTCTATTTATATGAGAGAAATGTTTTATGGTCATGCCCGGTGGTCAATGGTTTATTTTTGATGAATCTTGAACGTGATGTTACACATGTCCATAGTGTGAGTACCAAAAAGTGTAAGGTTGATAACGATAGTCCCACTTACATGTGGCACTGCCGCCTTGGTCATATTGGTGTCAAACGCATGAAGAAGCTCCATACTGATGGACTTTTGGAGTCTCTTGATTTCGAATCATTTTACACGTGCGAACCATGCCTCATGGGCAAGATGGCCAAGACTCCATTCTCCAGAACAATGGAGCGAGCAACTGACTTGTTGGAAATAATACATACCGATGTATGCGGTCCAATGAGTGTCGAGGCTCGTGGTGGCTACCGTTATGTTCTCACCCTCATTGATGACTTGAGTAGATATGGGTATGTCTACTTAATGAAACATAAGTCTGAAACTTTTGAAAGGTTCAAGGAATTTCAGAGTGAGGTAGAGAATCAACGTGACAGGAAAATAAAGTGCCTACGATTTGATCGTGGCGGAGAATATTTAAGTCACGAGTTTGGCACGCACCTAAGGAAATGTGGAATTGTTTCACAACTCACGCCGCCTGGCACACCTCAGCGAAATGGTTTGTCTGAACATCGTAATCGCACTCTATTAGATATGGTGCGATCTATGATGTCTCTTACCGACTTACCGCTATCATTTTGGGGATATGCATTAGAGACTGCCGCATTCACTTTAAATAGGGCACCATCAAAATCCATTGAGATGACACCGTATGAATTATGGTTTGGAAAGAAACCTAAGCTGTCGTTTCTAAAAGTTTGGGGATGCGATGCTTATGTGAAGAAACTTCAACCTGAGAAGCTCGAACCCAAAGAGGAAAAGTGCGTCTTCATATGATATCCCAAAGAGACTATTGGGTATACCTTCTACCTCAGATCCGAAGGCAAAGTCTTTGTTGCCAAGAATGGATCCTTTCTCGAGAAAGAGTTTCTCTCGAAAGAAGTAAGTGGGAGGAAAATAGAACTTGATGAGGTAATTGTACTTCTACTCGAACCGGAGAGTAGCGCAGCATAGGAAGTTGTTTCTGTGGAGCCTACACCGGCTGGAGAGGAAGTTAATGATGATGATCATGTAACTTCAGATCAAGTTACTGTTGAATGTCGAAGGTCCACTAGGACACATTCCGCACCAGAGTGGTACGACAACCCTGTCCTGGAGATCATGTTGTTGGACAACGATGAACCTTCGAACTATGAAGAAGCGATGGCAGGCCCGGATCCCAACAAATGGCTTGAGGCCATGAAATCCGAGATAGGATCCATGTATGAGAACAAAGTATGGACTTTGTTGGACTTTCCTGATGATAAGCGAGCCATTGAAAATAAATGGATCTTTAAGAAGAAGACTGACACGGATGGTAATGTGACCGTCTATAAGGCTCGGCTTGTCGCTAAGGGTTATCGACAATTTCAAGGAGTTGACTACGATGAGACTTTCTCACCCGTAGCGATGCTGAAGTCTGTCCGACTCATGTTAGCAATTGCCTCATTTTATGATTATTAGATCTGGCAAATGGACATCAAAACGGCATTCCTTAATGGCTTCCTCAAGGAAGAACTGTATATGATGCAGTCGGAAGGTTTTGTCGATCCTAAAGATGCTAACAAAGTATGCAAGCTCCAGCACTCCATCTATGGGCTGGTGCAAGCATCTCGGAGTTGGAACATTCGATTTAATGAGGTGATTAAAGCGTTTGGGTTTGTACAGGTTTATGGAGAACCCAGTATTTACAAGAAAGTGAGTGGGAGCTCTGTAGCATTTCACATATTATATGTGGATGACATACTGATAATGGGAAATGATATAGAACTCTTGGAATGTGTAAAGGCCTACCTGAATAAGTGTTTTTCAATGAAGGACCTTGGAGAAGCTGCTTACATATTAGGTATTAAGATCTATAGAGATAGATCGATACGCCTCATAGGTCTTTCACAAAGCACATACCTTGAAAAGATATTGAAGAAGTTCAATATGGATCAATCCAAGAAGGGGTTCTTGCCTGTGTTACAGGGTGTGAGATTGAGTACGACTAGATGCCCGACCACGACGAAAGATAGAGAAGAGATGAGTGTCAGCTTCAGCCATAGGCTCTATTATGTATGCCATGTTGTGTACCAGACCTGATGTTAACCTTGCCATAAGTTTGGTAGGGAGGTACCAAAGTGATCCCAGAGCGGAACACTGGACAGCGGTCAAGAATCTCCTGAAGTACCTAAAAAGGACAAAGGACATGTTTCTCATATATGGAGGTGTCGAAGAGCTCATCGTAAAGGGTTACGTCGATGCTAGCTTCGACACAGATCCGGATGACTCCAAGTCGCAAACCGGATACATGTATGTTTTGAACGGAGGGGCAGTCAGCTGGTGCAGCAGCAAGCAAAGCGTCATGGCGGCATCTACATGTGAAGCAGAGTACATAGCTGCTTCAGAAGCAGCAAAGGAAGGAGTCTGGATGAAGGAGTTCATCACCGACCTAGGAGTGATTCCCAATTCGTCGGGCGCGATGACTCTATTCTGTGACAACACTGGAGCTATTGCCCTTGCGAAGGAGCCCAGGTTTCACAAGAAGACAAGACACATCAAGCGCCGCTTCAACTCCATCCGCGATTACATTCAGGAGGGAGATATAGATATTTCTAAAGTGCACACGTATCTGAATGTCGTAGACCCATTGACTAAACCTCTCTCACGAGCGAAACATGATCAGCACCAGAATGCTATGGGTGTTCGATTCATCACAATGTAACTAGATTATTGACTCTAGTGCAAGTGGGAGACTGTTGGAAATATGCCCTGGAGGCAATAATAAAATGGTTATTATTGTATTTCCTTGTTCATGACAATTGTCTATTGTTCATGCTATAATTGTGTTAACCAGAAACCGTAATGCATGTGTGAATACATAGACCACAACATGTCCCTAGTAAGCCTCTAGTTGGCTAGCTCGTTGATCAATGGATGGTCACGGTTTCATGACCATGGACATTGGATGTCATTGATAACGGGATCACATCATTAGGAGAATGATGTGATTGACAAGACCCAATCCTAAGCCTAGCACAAGATCATGTAGTTCGTTTGCTAAAGCTTTTCAATGTCAAGTATCGTTTCCTTAGACCATGAGATTGTGCAACTCCCGGATACCGTAGGAATTCTTTGGGTGTGCCAAACGTCACAACGTAACTGGGTGGCTATAAAGGTGCACTACGGGTATCTCTGAAAGTGTCTGTTGGGTTGGCACGAATCGAGACTAGGATTTGTCACTCCGTGTGACGGAGAGGTATCTCTGGGCCCACTCGGTAAGACATCATCATAATGAGCTCAATGTGACTAAGGTGTTAGCCACGGGATGATGTATTACAGAACGAGTAAAGAGACTTGCCGGCAACGAGATTGAACAAGGTATAGGGATACCGACGATCGAATCTCGGGCAAGTATCATACCGATAGACAAAGGGAATTGTATACGGGATTGATCGAATCCCCGACATCGTGGTTCATCCGATGAGATCATCGTGGAGCACGTGGGAGCCAACATGGGTATCCAGATCCCGCTGTTGGTTATTGACCGGAGAGGTGTCTCGGTCATGTCTACGTGTCTCTCGAACCCGTAGGGTCTACACACTTAAGGTTCGATGACGCTAGGGTTATAGGTAAAAATTGGACGTGGTTACCGAAGGTTGTTCGGAGTCCCGGATGAGATCCTGGACGTCACAAGGAGTCCCGGAATGGTCCAGAGACGAAGATTGATATATAGGAAGTGAGGTTTTGGTTATCGAAAATGTTTCAGGGGTCACCGGTAACGTACCGGGACCACCAGAAGGGTTCCGGGGGTCCACCAAGTGGGCCCACCAGCTCAAAAGGGCTTCATGGGCCGAGGGTGGAGGGATCCATCCCCTAGGTGGGCTGGTGTGCCCCTCCACCAGGCCCAAGGCACAGCTGAAGTGGGAGGAGGGGCAAACCCTAGGGCAGATGGGCCCTAAGGCCCACCCTAGGGCAGCCGCACCACTCCCTCCCTATGGCCGTCGGCCAGATTGATCTGGTGGCTGCCGCACCACCCTAGGGTGGAAACACTAGGGCGCATCCCTCTCTCCTCCTCCCCCTATATATATGTGAGGTTTCAGGGCTGCCCAACACACGGTTCTCTCTTCCTCTCGGCGCAGCCCTACCTCTCCACCTCCTCGTTCTCCGTAGTGCTTAGCGAAGCTGTGCCGGAGTACCACGCAGCTCCACCATCACCATGCCGTCGTGCTGCTGGAGCTCTTCCCCAATCTCTCCTTCCTCCTTGCTGGATTAAGGCGTAGGAGACGTCACCGGGCTGCACGTGTGTTGAACACGGAGGCGCCGTTGTTCGGCGCTGAGATCGGAGTCCACCGCGATCTGAATCGCTACGAGTAAGACTCCACCAACCGCGTTCTTGTAACGCTTCCGCTTAGCGATCTTCAAAGGTATGAAGATCTAATCTCTCCCCGCTCGTTGCTGGTTTCTCCATAGATAGATCTTGGTGATACGTAGGAATTTTTTTGATTTACTACTACGTCTCCCAATAGATACTTGCCCGAGATTCGATCGTTGGTATCCCTATACCTTGTTCAATCTCGTTACCGGCAAGTCTCTTTACTCATTCCATAACACATCATCCCGTGGCTAACCCCTTAGTCACATTGAGCTCATTATGATGATGTCTTACCAAGTGGTCTCAAAGATACCTCTCCGTCACACGGAGTGACAAATCCCAGTCTCGATTCATGCCAACCCAACAGACACTTTCGGAGATACCCGTAGTGTACCTTTATAGCCACCCAGTTACGTTGTGACATTTGGCACACCCAAAGCATTCCTATGGTATCTAGGAGTTGCACAATCTCATGGTCTAAGGAAACGATACTTGACATTAGAAAAGCTTTAGCAGACGAACTACACGATCTTGTGCTATGCTTACAATTGGGTCTTGTTCATCACATCATTCTCCTAATGATGTGATCCCGTTATCGACGACATCCAATGTCCATGGTCATGAAACCGTGACCTTCTATTGATCAACGAACTAGCCAACTAGAGGCTCACTAGGGACACATTGTGGTCTATGTATTCACACATGCATTACAGTTTCCGGTTAACACAATTATAGCATGAACAATAGACAATTATCATGAACAAGCAAATACAATAATAACCATTTTATTAATGCCTCTAGGGCATATTTCCAACAGTCTCCTACTTGCACTAGAGTCAATAATCTAGTTACATTGTGATAAATCGAACACCCATGGCATTCTGGTGTTGATCATGTTTTGCTCGTGAGAGAGGTTTAGTCAACGGATCTGCGACATTTAGATCCGTATGTACTTTACAAATATCTATATCCCCCTCTTGAATGTAATCACAGATGGAGTTGAAGCGGCGCTTGATGTGTCTTGTCTTCTTGTGAAACCTGGGCTCCTTGGCAAGGGCAATAGCTCCAGCGTTATCACAGAATAAAGTCATCGGGCCCGACGCATTTGGAATCACTCCTAGGTCGATGATGAACTCCTTCATCCAAACTCCTTCCTTTGCTGCTTACGAAGCAACTATGTACTCCGCTTCACATGTAGATGCCGCCACGATGCTTTGCTTGCTGATGCACCAGCTGATTGCCCCTCCGTTCAAAATATACACATATCCGTTTTGCGCTTGGAGTCGTCCGGATCTGCGTCGAAGCTAGCTTCGACGTAACCCTTTACGACGAGCTCTTCGGCACCTCCATATACGAGAAACATGTCCTTTGACCTTTTCAGGTACTTCAGGATTTTCTTGACCGCTATCCAGTGTTCCGCTCCGGGATCACTTTGGTACCTCCCTACCAAACTTATGGCAAGGTTCACATCACGTCTGGTACACAGCATGGCATACATAATAGAGCCTATGACTGAAGCATAGGGGATGACACTCATCTCTTCTCTATCCTTTGCCGTGGTCGGGCATTGAGTCGTACTCAATCTCAGACCCTGCAACATAGGCAAGAACCCCTTCTTGGACTGATCCATATTGAACTTCTTCAATATCTTTTCAAGTCTTTGTGAAAGACCTATGAGGCGTTTCGATCTATCTCTATAGATCTTAATACCTAATATGTAAGCAGCTTCTTCGAGGTCCTTCATTGAAAAACATTTATTCAAGCAGACATTTACACTTTCCAAAAGTTCTATATCATTTCCCATTATCAGTATGTCATCCACATATAATATGAGAAATGCTATAGAGCTCCCACTCACTTTCTTGTAAATACATGGTTCTCCATAAACCTATACAAACCCAAACGCTTTAATCACCTCATTAAAGCGAATGTTCCAACTCCGAGATGCTTGCACCAGCCCATAGATGGAGCGCTGGATCTTGCATACTTTGTTAGCATCTTTAGGATCGACAAAACCTTCCGGCTGCATCGTATACAGTTCTTCCTTGAGGAAGCCATTAAGGAATGCCGTTTTGACGTCCATTTGCCAGATCTCATAAGCATAAAATACGACAATTGCTAACATGATTCGGACAGACTTCAGCATCACTACGGGTGAGAATGTCTCATCGTAGTCAACTCCTTGAACTTGTCGATAACCCTTAGTGACAAGCCGAGCCTTATAGACGGTCACATTACCATCCGCGTCAGTCTTCTTCTTAAAGATCCATTTATTTTCAATGGCTCGCTTATCATCAGGCAAGTCCACCAAAGTCCATACTTTGTTCTCATACATGGATCCTATCTCAGATTTCATGGCTTCAAGCCATTTGTTGGAATCCGGGCCCGCCATCGCTTCTTCATAGTTCGAAGGTTCACCGTTGTCCAACAGCATGATCTCCAGGACAGAGTTGCCGTACCACTCTGGTGCGGAACGTGTCCTAGTGGACCTTCGACGTTCAATAGTAACTTGATCTGAAGTTTCATGATCATCATCATTAACTTCCTCTCCAGCCGGTGTAGGCTCCACGGAAACGACTTCCCGTGCTGCGCTACTCTCCGGTTCGAGTGGAGGTACAATTACCTCATCAAGTTCTATTTTCCTCCCACTTACTTCTTTCGAGAGAAACTCTTTCTTGAGAAAGGATCCATTCTTGGCAACAAAGACTTTGCCTTCGGATGTGAGGTAGAAGGTATACCCAATAGTCTCCTTGGGATATCCTATGAAGACGCACTTTTCCGCTTTGGGTTCGAGCTTCTCAGGTTGAAGTTTCTTCACATAAGACTCGTATCCCCAAACTTTTAGAAACGAAAGCTTAGGTTTCTTTCCAAACCATAATTCATACGGTGTCGTCTCAACGGACTTTGATGGTGCCCTATTTAAAGTGAATGCGATAGTCTCTAATGCATATCCCTAAAATGATAGCAGTAAGTCGGTAAGAGACATCATAGATCGCACCATATCCAGTAGAGTGCGATTACGACGTTCAGACACACCTTTTCTCTAAGGTGTGCCAGGCGGTGTGAGTTGTGAAACAATTCCACATTTCCTTAGGTGCGTGCCAAGCTCGCGACTTAAATATTCTCCACCACGATCAGATCGTAGGCACTTTATTTTCCTATCACGTTGATTCTGTACCTCACTCCGAAATTCCTTGAACCTTTCAAAGGTTTCAGACTTGTGTTTCATTAAGTAGACATACACATATCTGCTCAAGTCATCGGTGAGGGTGAGAACATAACGGTAGCCACCGCGAGCCTCGACGCTCATTGGACCGCATACATTGGTATGTATTATCTCCAACAAGTCAGTTGCTCGCTCCATTGTTCTGGAGAACGGAGTCTTGGTCATCTTTCCCATAAGGCATGGTTCGCAAGTGTCAAATTATTCAAAATCAAGAGACTCCAAAAGTCCATCAGTATGGAGCTTCTTCATGCGTTTGACACCAATATGACCAAGGCGGCAGTGCCACATGTAAGTGGGACTATCGTTATCAACCTTACACTTTTTGGTACTCACACTATGGACATGTGTAACATCACGTTCAAGATTCATCAAAAATAAACCATTGACCACCGGGCATGACCATAAAACATTTCTCTCATATAAATAGAACAACCATTATTCTCAGATTTAAATGAGTAGCCATCTCGCATCAAGCGAGATCCAGATACAATGTTCATGCTCAAAGCTGGTACTAAATAACAATTATTAAGGTTTAACACTAATCCCGAAGGTAGATGTAGAGGTAGCATGCCGACGACGATCACATCGACCTTGGAACCATTCCCGACGCGCATCATCACCTCGTCCTTTGCCAGCCTCCGCTTATTCTGCAACTCTTGCTTGGAGTTACAAATGTGAGATACTGCACCGGTATCAAATACCTAGGAGCTACTACGAGCGTTGGTTGGGTACACATCAATAACAAGTATATCACATATACCTTTAACGTTGACGTCCTTCTTATCTGCTAAGTACTTGGGGCAGTTCCGCTTCCAGTGACCGGTACCCTTGCAATAAAAGCGCTCAGTCTCAGGCTTGGGTCCATTCTTGTTCTTCTTCCCGGCAACTTGTTTACCGGGCGCGGAAACAACTTTGCCATCCTTCTTCAAGTTCTTCTTACCCTTGACTTTCTTGAAACTAGTGGTCTTATTCACCATCAACACTTGATGCTCCTTTTTGATCTCGACCTCCGCTGATTTCAGCATTGAGTACAACTCAGGAATGGACTTCTCCATACCTTGCATGTTGTAGTTCATCACAAAGCTCTTGTAGCTAGGTGGAAGCGACTGGAGGATTCTGTCAATGACCGAGTCATCCGGGAGATTAACTCCCAGCTGAGTCAAGCGGTTGTGCAACCCAGACATTTTGAGTATGTGCTCACTGACAGAACTATTCTCCTCCATCTTACAACTGAAGAACTTGTCGGAGACGTCATATCTCTCGACCCGGGCATGAGCTTGGAAAACTAGTTTCATCTCATGGAACATCTCATATGCTCCGTTTGCTCAAAACGCTTTTGGAGCCCCGGTTCTAAACTGTAAATCATGCTGCACTGAACAAGGGAGTAATCATCGCAGTGTGACTGCCAAGTGTTTGTAACGTCTTGGTCCGCTGGGAAAATGGGTGGGTCACCTAGCAGTGCATCAAGGACATACAATCTTTTGGAAGCTATGAGGATGATCCTCAAGCTACGGACCCAGTCCGCATAGTTGCTTCCATCATCTTTCAGCTTGGTTTTCTCTAGGAACGCGTTGAAGTTGAGGGTGACATTAGCGTTGGCCATTGGATCTACAATATAGATTGTAACGACAATTTTAGACTAAGTTCATGATAATTAAGTTCATATAATCAAATTATTTTATGAATTCCCACTTAGATAGACATCTCTCTAGTAATGAAGTGACACATGATCCACGTCAACTAGCTCGTGCCCGATCATCACGTGAGACGGACTAGTCATTCATGGTGAACATCTCCATGTTGATCGCATCTTCTATACGACTCATGTTCGACCTTTCGGTCTTCCGTGTTCCGAGGCCATGTATGTACATGCTAGGCTCGTCAAGTCAACCTAAGTGTATCGCGTGTGTAAATCTGGCTTACACCCATTGTATGCGAACATTAGAACCTATTACACCCGATCATCACGTGGTGCTTCGGAACAACGATCCTTAGCAACGGTGCACAGTTAGGGTGAACACATTTCTTGAAATTTTATTGAGATATCATGTTATTTAGCTACCATCGTTCTAAGCAAATAAGATGTAATCATGATAAACATCACATGCAATCAATATAGTGACATGATATGGCCAATATCATCTTGCTCCTTTGATCTCCATCTTCGGGGCACCATGATCATCACTGTCATCGGCACGACATGATGATCTCCATCATCGTGTCTTCATGAAGTTGTCTCGCCAACTATTAATTCTACTACTATGGCTAACGTTTAGCAATAAAGAAAAGTAATTACATGGCGATCTTGATTGACACGCAGGTCATACAATAAATTAAGACAACTCCTATGGCTCCTGCCGGTTGTCATACTCATCGACATGCAAGTCATGAATCCTATTACATGAACATGATCAATCTCATACATCACAATGCATCACATACATTCTCTGGCCATATCACATCACAAGGCACATGCTGCAAAAACAAGTTAGACGTCCTCTAATTTGTTGTTGCAAGTTTTACGTGGCTGCTATAGGTTTCTTGCAAGAACGTTTCTTACCTACGCCAAAACCACAACATGATATGCCAATTGCTATTTACCCTTCATAAGGACCCTTTTCATCGAATCCAATCGGACTAAGGTGGGAGAGACAGACACCCGCTAGCCACCTTATGCAACAAGTGCATGTCAGATGGTGGAACCGGTCTCACGTAAGCGTACGTGTAAAGTTGGTCCGGGCCGCTTCATCCCACAATACCGCTGAATAAAGATAAGACTAGTAGTGGTAAGAAAATTAACAAGATCATCCCGCGGCTAACTCCTTAGTCACATTGAGCTCATTATGATGATGTCTTACCGAGTGGGCCTAGAGATACCTCTCCGTCACACGGAGTGACAAATCCCAGTCTTGATTCATGCCAACCCAACAGACACTTTCGGAGATACCCGTAGTGCACCTTTATAACCACCCAGTTATGTTGTGACGTTTGGCACACCCAAAGCATTCCTACGGTATCCGGGAGTTGCACAATCTCATGGTCTAAGGAAACGATACTTGACATTAGAAAAGCTTCAGCAGACGAACTACACGATCTTGTGCTATGCTTATGATTGGGTCTTGTCCATCACATCATTCTCCTAATGACGTGATCCCGTTATCAACGACATCCAATGTCCATGGTCATGAAACTGTGACCATATATTGATCAACGAGCTAGCCAACTAGAGGCTCACTAGGGACATGTTGTGGTCTATGTATTCACACATGCATTACGGTTTCCGGTTAACACAATTATAGCATGAACAATAGACAATTATCATGAACAAGGAAATACAATAATAACCATTTTATTATTGCCTCTAGGGCATATTTCCAACAGTTAGCACCCACCCAGTTTAATCTTCATGATGTCCTTGTTTCACCTTCCATTATCACCAATCTTATCGGCACACATAAATTTGCTATTGACAATTGGTGCTCTGTCGAATTTGACCCTTTTGGCTTTCATGTGAAGGATCTCATCAGCAAGACGGTTCTCATGCGCTCCAATAGTCCAGGCCCACTCTACCCCTTTCATGGTACTTTGGACAACACCATGGTGGCTCTCTTCATCAAGGTCGATGGTGAAACTTGGCACAAACGTTTGGGTCATCCTGGACGTGATGCTCTTTCCCACCTTTCTCATGATTTTATTCAACTTTGTAATAAACCGGCCAATATGTGGTCGTCTTGTCAACTTGGTCGCCAACCACGACTACCTTTCCCTACTTCTAGAACTTGTACCACTGCGCCATTTCAAATAATTCATTGCGATTTATGGACGTCACCTGTTGCGAGCTTTTCTGGTTTCCAATACTACCTTATTGTCTTAGATGATTTCACCCATTACTCATGGTCATTCCCTTTACGCTCGAAATCCGACACCTCCATCACCCTACAACGATTCTTTCAGTATGTGCTTACGCAATTTCATGTCCTCATGAAGTGTTTGCAATGCGACAACGGTGGCGAATTCATAAACACATATCTCCGCTCTTATTTCTCTGATAATGGCATTGTGTTCTGCTGCTCATGCCCTTCACCTCTCACCAAAATGGCAAGGCCGAGCGTCTCATTCGCTCCACCAACGATATAGTCCGTACCCTTCTCATTCAAGCCAACCTTCCTCCTCCGTTTTGGGTTGAGGCTCTTCACACCGCCACCTATCTTCTAAACTGTCGACCCTCGAGTCTCATCAACTTTCTCACACCATACTATCTTCTCCACGGCTCACACCCCACATATGATCATCTTCGAGCCTTCGGGTGCTTGTGCTTTCCAAACACCTACGCTACCTCCCCCCACAAATTAGCCCCTCGCTCTGTCCGGTGCAATTTCCTTGGCTATCCCCTTGAGCACAAAGGCCATCGCTGCCTCGACCTTTCCTCCCGTCGCGTTCTTATTTCTCGTCACGTAATTTTTGTCGAAACGGTCTTTCCCTACACGTCGCCCACACAACCGGACACACCGCCCTTTCCTGCACCAGATTCCCCCCCACCTCGGTCCCGCCCACGATCTCCCTCGCACGGCCCACCCCACCTACCTCCACCTTCCCGAACACATCCTCCTTGAGCAGTTCCCCCCATCGCCACCTACCACATCACCCCTGCCTCCCACACCTACCATGGCCGCTAGCGACCCGCAACGATCGCCTCGCTCGCGTCTGTCCAATCGTGTCGTGACTCCCGCACCTTCCACAAATCGCACCCTGCACGTACCTACCGAGGAGTCCTTCAATCATGCACCGATCCCCATGCCTGCCTCTCCCTCATCTATTTCCCCAACGCCCACACCAGCTTCCGTGCCAACCTCTCCCCCCATGCCAAGTGGCTTTGTGATTCCGCCTCGGGCTATTTCCGTTCGTCCACCTCAGAACACGCACACAATGACCACGCATGGGAAGTCCGGCTATTTCATGCCCAAAATACACTTTTCTCACGCCATCTCACCTCCTCTTCCACCACTTCCTGCCACTTATAAATCTGCGCTCCGAGATCCTAATTGGTACAACGCAATGTTAGATGAATATAATGCCTTGTTGCAGAATGACACCTGGTCTTTGGTTCCTTGTCCTGCAAGTGTGAACATTGTGACAGGCAAATGGATCTTTCGCCATAAGCTAAACCCGGACGACACACTTGCCCGATATAAGGCATGTTGGGTCCTTCACGGATTTTACTCAATGTGAAGATATGGACTACGCTGAGACCTTCAGTCCTGTTGAGAAGCCCGCCACAATTCACGTGGTCCTGAGTATCGCCACCTCTCAGTCGTGTCCCATGCACCAGTTGGATGTGAAAAATGCTTTCTTGCACGGTCATCTTCACGAGACGGGATATTGCCAACAACCCTCTGGTTTCGTTGATTCCATGCAACCCACTCATGTTTATCGCCTTCAGAAATCACTATATGGTTTTAAACAAGCTTCGCGCGCATGGTTTTCGCGTTTCACCACCTTCCTACACACACTTGGCTTTGTCGCGTCCAAGTGTGACTCCTCACTATTCATCCTACATCGTGGCGCCGACATTGCATATCTACTTGTTTATGTAGATGATATCATCCTCACCGCCAATGCCACCACACTTCTCCAATCTATCATTAACTCTCTCAAGCGTGAGTTCTCCATGAGTGATTTGGGTGATATTCATCATTTCTTAGGCATCAATGTTCACCACAACACCCATGGTCTTTTCTTGTCACAGCAGCAGTATGCCCTCGAGATTCTAGACCGTGCCAAAATGCTAAATTGCAACCCCATTTCGACACATATTGACACTCGCTCCAGACTTTCATCCACGGATGGGGCTCCCTACACCGATCCTTCCCTATACCGCAGCCTCGCTGGAGCTCTTCAATACCTCACATTAACTCGTCTGGACCTCACTTATGCCGTGCAACAAGTTTGCCTATTCATGCATGATCCACGTGACTCTCATTTTCAGCTCATCAAGCGAATCCTTCGCTTATTCGTGGAACCTCACACTATGGCATGCAGCTCTACCGCTCCTCCTCACGTGATTTGGTTGCATATTCGGACGCTGATTGGTCCGGCTGTCCCGATACTCACAAATCCACCTCTGGCTTTTGCATTTTTTGGGCGACAATCTCGTGTCCTGGTCTTCTAAGAGGCAACACACCATCTCTCGTTCTAGTGCCGAAGCGGAGTATCGTGCCGTTGCAAATTGTGTGCCAGAATCTTGTTGGCTCCAACAACTTCTGACTGATCTCCTTCTTCCTCCAACACGTGCTACAGTGGTGTACTGTGACAATGTGAGCGCCATGTACCTGTCCTCCAACCCAGTGCAACATCAAAGGACAAAGCACATTGAGATTGATCTTCACTTTGTTCGGGATCGTGTTAGCCTTGGTGAAGCGCGTCTACTTCATGTGCCTACGACATCATAGTTCGCGGACATCTTTACAAAAGGACTAGCTTCCTTAGTGTTCTCTAATTTTTGGTCCAGCCTAAACATCGTGGCAGGCGATGTTACGTCTACGGGGGGTTGTTAACACCAAAATAGCTGTACACGTTGTAACTGCTACTCCTAGTCTTCAGGCACATCCCGTGATCTAGGTCGCATGCACCTGCGTGTGCCCCTACGGTCGTTGTACTCTCTCTCTCTCATCTACATATTGTTGTAACTGAACTGATTGTAATGCAAGTCATATGAGAGAGTTCATCCATCTAGATATTCGTTCTAATACTAAGCAGGAAGCTCATGCATTATTAAACTACAAGGACAAATAGATTTTTTTGAGAATACATCGTACCATAGCTTTATAGAAGGCAGAATTTGAGTTACAAGAAACTACACTCGCTGCGAACAACGAGCATAGCGCAAACACCACACCCTAGCAACAAAGACAAACACCACCGCAAAGCAAGCTACAACGCAAAGAGCCTATCCTAATCTAAACACAACACCATGCCTCGAGCGATGCCGGACACCTCCGAAGAACACCAACTTCTGCAGAACTTCACTTCTCGACGCACCAACCACTCTTATCGCCTAAGAGAAAGTGGCAAGTGGGTGGCAGGACTCGATCCGATCTAAGGAAGACGTTGTCTTGGACACACCGGTGACGGGCATACATACTGTCGGAGAGGATCAAGGAGGATAGCGGTGAACACCGGAGGAGAGCAACGAGGAGCTAGCCATGTCTCCAAACACAATGCTCCCAACAAAGGAACGACGTGGAGGACACTGCCATTGTGTCGATCCAACCGAATCAAGGCTTTCGCCCGGATACAACCACAACTCCAAGAAAGTGAGGGACATGACGAACACGCCTCGACGACGCCTCCAAGGATGAAAATGACACCCATGGGTGCCATCGTCGTCGGCCCTAAGAAAGTCGTGCAAGATTTTCATCCGCGCATCGCACCTCAACACACCGCCTAGAATTGGGCAACATCGTCCCAAAAGCTTCACATCGCCGCCACCGCAGCATTGCACCTACGTAGCTGCAAAGCCGAGGGCCCACAACCAGACACACAACAAGGAGAACACCGGCTACACCATCAACACCCTGCCTGGACAAGGAACCGCAGCCACCCCGCACTTCCGGCAAGGTCCAAGACGCCCATAACAGCCATTGCCCACTCCAAGGGACAGTCTTGCGACGACTGGACCCGCATATCCACGAAGCCAAGCTGGACCACCGAAAAGGCACTGCCGCTCATCATACCACATAGAGGAGGTCGGCCACTCGCTGGTCGCCAAGACTCCATCTTGGCCAAGCCTCACATCGACGCCTTCACCAACCTGGTTGTGGACTCGCTCTCTTGCCTTCGGACGGTGTCCTAGCCACCCAACTACGCCATCGCCTCGTTGTCGCCTCCTGCCAGAAACGCCGCTCGGCAAGGCCTCTTGCCGAGCTCTGGTCGTCATGCCCCACCTTCGGCGGCGTAGATCTGACCGAGCTGAAACCTGCCACGAAGAGAGCACCGCACTGCCACCAGCCCGCGCACTCTGTCACGACACACTAGCACCGCCCAGCCACAATGTCACCACTCACTGCCACCTGCCAGCGTGCCCCACCCGACGTGCCGGCCTCCGAGCTCCACCGTCGGCTGAAGAAGGAGCCCTCCTGCGGCCTGATACGTCTCTAGCGTATCTATATTTTTTGATTGTTCCATGTTATTATATTATCAATCTAGGACACTTCCTATGCAATTATATGCTATTTTATATCATTTTTGGGAACTAACGAATTAACCCAGTGCCAAGTGTCGATTGTTGTTTTCTGCCTATTTTTGGTTTTCTAGGAAATCTGTACCAAACGAAGTCCAAATGGTACAAAACGTTTTGACACTTTTTTTCTGGACAAAAGAGACCCATGAAGCTTCGGGAGGAGTCAAGAAGTTGCACGAGGGAACCGCAAGGCACCTGGCATGCCCAGATACCTCGTGGGGCCCTTGTGCCTCCGTTTGACTTAAATCCACTTCTATAAATTCTTAAATATTGAGAAACGAACATAAGCCACCCAAAACACTTTTTCCGTCGCTGCAAGCCATTGTTCCGACGAGAGGCCATCTCGAGGCCTTTTCCAATGATCTGTCGGAGGGGTAATCGATCACAGAGATCATCTACATCAACATTCTTGCCTCCATGATGATGTGTGAGTAGTCCACTACAGTCCTACGGGTCCATAGCTAGTACCTTGATGATTTCTTTTCTCTCTTTGATCTTCAATACAAAGCTCATCGCAATCTTGTAGGATTGAAAGTAGGTCTAGAGGGGGTGATTAGACTACTTGACTAAATAAAAACCTAACCTTTTCCCAAGTTAATTGGTTGGCAGATTTTAGCGATTATTACAAATCAAGTTCACCCTACACATGCATGTCTAAAAGTATAGCAACGGAAAATAAAGATAAGCATATGTAAAGAGGATAAGGATAGGAAGATCAAAAGCGATTTTAGACACGAAGATTTTTCCCATGGTTCCGATAGGCGGTGCTATCGTACATCCACATTTATGAAGACTTCAACCCATAGAGGGTAAAAGTCGTGAGAGTCCACGGAGGGCTCCACCCACGAGGGTCCATGAAGTAGCAACCTTGTCTATTCCATGATGGCCTACGTCCATGAAGGACTGATACGTCTCCAGCGTATCTATAATTTTTGCTTGTTCCAGGCTATTATATTATTAATCTTGGATGTTTAAATCATTTTATAGCAACTTTATATCATTTTTGGGACTAACCTATTGACATAGTGCCAAAGTGCCAGCTGTTGTTTTTGCTTGTTTTTACTTCGCAGAAAATAAGTACCAAACGGAGTCCAATCGAGACGAAACTTTTTGGAGATTTTTCTGGACTAGAAGAGTGCCAATGGACCAAAGAAGCAACCAGGATGGAGCTCATGCCGCCCACAAACCACCAGGGCATGCCAGAGGCCCAGGCGCGCCCTGATGGGTTGTGGCCACCTCAGGGACCCCCTCCACCGACTATCAGCTCTATAAATTCTCAAATATTCGGAAAACCCTAGGAGAGTCGATGAAACACAATTCCAGTTGTCGCAAGTTCCAGAACCATGAGATCTAAACTAACACCATCACGAAGGGGTGCATTGTCTTCATGGGTGCCTCCCTGATGATGCGTGAGTAGTCCACTATAGACCTACGGGTCCGTAGGTAGTGGCTAGATGGCTTCCTTTCTCTCTTTTGATTCTCAATACAATGGCCTCTTCGAGATCTATTTGATGTAATGACTTTTTGCGGTGTGTTTGTGTCACACCCTGTGTTTGTATCACCTTGTTATTCTTGGATTTACAAATTTTTGAACCAATTAAAACTTTTTTAATGCTTGTGCTTGTTTGATTTGGTGATTGTTGATTGTTTGCTTGGTGTGTATGGCACTCCTAGATTCTATCCCTCTCCATATTCATCTTCCTTGACCCAAACTTCTTGCACAATGATCATGCCATGTGAATAATGCACACAACTATTTTTATCAAATTTTATTTTGACCAAAAAGGATTTATTCAAATTAGGTTTTCAAAACCCCTGAAATGAGGTTTGCACCGCAAGTCCTCAAATTGGGTGGATCCTTCTTCCCCAAGGGCTTTACTTCAAACCTACTATATTTATGACTCCCCAAAACCACCAAATATTAATTTTAAAGATTTTATATATATTTTAGTTAAACACTTTTTCTTCAGACCAGAAATGGTTTTCAATAGGAAAAAATTATTTCAAGGCTTTCAAAATATTTGAGAAAATTTAGGGAAACTGAGTGGACATATATGTTCCATATATATGAGTTTCAACACATGGTCATGTTCAAATCATGGGCAAAACCCCTCAAAACCCTTTCTGTCCAAATCAAAATTTTGGAATATTTCTGTAAATTCCAGGAAAATTAAAGAAAGTCAACACTATCATAGGTGATGATCTTGCAAAGTTTCAACTCAATCCAAGTTGAGTTGGTTCATCAAACTATTCCAAACCCCTCCCTGTCCAGATTCAAATTTGAACAACTTTACATTGTGAAGTTTCTTCCCTTGACCCCAAACTTTGTGGACATGTTCGAATCACCAAATAATGATGATACACTAAGTGGTGCATCAAGGGTATTAGCTTAACATGACTAGATCTACAAAAACCTGATTCTGTTAGTTTTTAGGGTTCACAAAGTTTCTATTGTCAACTTTGCTCATTTGAGCTCAAACCTGGTGATCCATCTCATTTTTACCCACCATTTGATCCTGTCAAATCTCATGGGAAGCAAAGTCCATTTGCTTGCCCTAATCTCCATCAAACACCTTCTAGTCAAGTCTAGAAACTACTGTTTTCACCATTTTCACTATTTTTCTTGCCTCCAAATTTTTACCTCACCCTCTTAAAGTGCCCAATCACATCCAGTAAAAACCTCAGGTCCATAAGCCACTGGAAGATGGGGGTAAAAGCCCCATTTTCACCTCTGGACAACCATGACAGGAACATTTCTACCCTCTCCTCTTACTCTACCCTTCTCCCGGGGCATCCAATGCTTTTTTCCCTAGCCTAGGTGCCCCTAGATCCCCCTAGACACCTTTGGCCATGCACAAAACACTGTTAGCATGCCGTGGCATGGCAAACGCATGCTCTGGAGCATGCTACAGTGCCGACATGCACTGTAGACATTGCCCACTTCATGGCTCCGGCGGCCTTGGGCCTTCCCCACGCGCCACTTGGCCCCCCTCGACGTTCGTGCCACGCCACCTTGTCGTCCCCCTCCTATCTCCCCCTCTTTCTGCCTCCTCCCGTGCATGCTAAGCGCTGGTCGGCTCGGCCAGTGAGCTGCCTCACATGTGCGCGCTCCTCTCCCTCTCTCTTCCCTCCCCTGGACCTAGACCAGCCCCAGGAACGCCGCAGACGCCCCCTCGCCCCCTCTACTCGACCCTGGCCTTGGCCGTGAGCTCACCAGTGCACCCGAGCTCGGTGGACCATCGGTCGCCTATAAAAGGGCCTCCCCGAGCCTCCTCTCCCCTCTGGAACCTCCCTCTCTCTCCCATTAGGTTGTCCCGAGCCCCCGTTGGAGCCCCCCGAGCACTAGTGCTCAAGATCGACCGAGGCGCCGCCACGGGGGAGCTCCGTCGATCTCGAGACACAGGCCCGCTCCGGCGCTCTTTTCCCCTTCATCGAGCTCGTAGGGTCCCTCCGACCTCTTCCCCTTCCTCCCCGGCCATTTCCAGTAGAAGAGCACCGTCGACGATCCCCTCCCGAACGTCCTTCGCCTCGGGTGCTCATCGTCGGCGAGCGAGACCACCTCCGGCCACCCTTCCACCTCTAGGGGACCGACGGCTCGACGCTGGGTCCATCCCCGCCCTCTGTTTCCCTCGTCGCGCCCTCCTTCGCCGCCTGTGAGCATCACCGCCCTCCTGTCCAGAGGTGGGAGATGACAGGTGGGACCCCCTGTCATCCCCACACCTCTCTTCCTTTCCCTCTCTCTCGTTGACGTTGGGGCCCGCGCATCAGGTTCAAACCTGGCCACGCACGCCCGCAGCTCAGTTGGGCCGGCCTGGATGGTTGGCCCAGTGTGACCGGGCATTTGGCCCAAGGCACGTTGCCCCTTTTCTTTTTCTTTTTCTGTTTGATTTCCAAAAATCCCACAGATCAGAAAATAAATCCAATGACAATAATTTTTCCACCAAAAATCTTAGAATATTCCATAGAATTTAATGGTGCCTTTTTTATAAATTTTTGAAAATCTTTTATATATTGTTTTATTTTAAAACCCAATTTAGGCATCTTTTGCCTTTGTTAAATAGTTTTCAAAAAGGTTTTTCATAACAAAATCATAAACAAATATTTTTAGTATAGTTTTTAGTATTTATCAGAGTAGGGTAGCATTTTTAATATTAGCCTTGTGTGCTCTGTTTTTTTGTGATGCTTATTTTTATCGCTATTTATCGCGATGATAGATTGCCCTATTGACAAGGGAGTTGGACCCGAAGACTTTGAAGACCCCGAGGACTTTGTTGAGACAGGCAAGCAACCCTTTGACCATGTTAAGAAACTTTTTCATGCATGACATATAGCACTTGTTGTTTCGATGATTGATCATGATGTGGTGTTCCCCCTTCGGAGGAATGCCTCCGATACTCTACCATTGATACTTGCATCGTGCATGACCCTACCATTCTTATGAAGGTTGTGCGGGTGGGTATAGATAGGATGCTAGTAGATGCTACACAAGTGGGTTCGGGTTTATGCATGGTGATGGAAAGAAAGGATGATTTCAAAGACTTTTCGAAACCCCCGTCAGGTGCCACTAATGCCCAAGGGAGATAATGATGAGTTGGGTGACCACTTGAGAAATAAGTGGTGTACCGGAGTAAGTGAGTGTGTGTGGTTTTCAAAAACGGATTGGTGTAAGTTGCGGCCATTATTCCAACCTTACATGTACGACCACGATACCCCTTATGGACGGGGCTTTGTTGATTAATATGGTTGGTGCTAGGAGGGAGCCCGCATTACTAGTGGCGATAGTGAAGTGGTCACTCTTGAGACGGGGTCGTCCTGGAAGTGGAAGGCCATGCGTTGTCTTTACAGGCACCGGGCACACCATTGCGTGTCCTCATGGATGATACGTGCGATGTATATCATGAGGGATGGTACCAACAAGTGGACTCTTTGTTTAGTATCACCATGGGAAAGGCATTGTTCGGGCGCTTACCTCGGGTATGTATATACCGCTAGTCGTGGATGACACGGAAGTTCCCCGAGTCTTGTGGGTAAAGTGTGCAATCTCTGCAGAGTGTAAAACTATTCGAATAGTCATGTCCACGGTCAAGGACAATTGGATGACCGCCCTTGTGCTACGTCCAAATGTTTTCACAACTGGTGTGTGAGTGTGTTGGTGGCAAAGATGGTACTTGAGCTAAGTCCGATGACTTAGCATGATGATTGAGCCAAGTCCGATGACTTGGCATGATGACGAACATGAGATGTTCAACCCCTATTTATGATGATAACTGGGATTCGTTCACCTAAGTATCTGTTAGCAGTTGATGCATGCTTACTTAAGCTATTTTATCATGTCATTGCATTTAAAAATTAGCTTTCTGCAACTACCTATTAGTGCTACATCATGCATTGTTATTACCTTGTTCCAAACATGGGTTGCTTGCGAGTACATTCAAAGTACTCATTGGCTTGCCACTGGTTATTTAATTGGCCAGGCATTGAAGAACAGGAGTATGTTGAAGAGTTCGTTGGTGACGAACATGTGAACTAGGACGCTCCCCAGTCGGAATGCCTATAGGTTTAAGGCAGATGGCATGGGTTCATGCTTTCGATCAAGATTTCTACCGCTTGCTGAGTTTAAGTGTTTGGCCAATGTGGCCCTATCTATGTAAGACTAGACCTTCAAGGTCTTTATTTGTGTAAGACGCTAAATGTGGATGTAAAACTCTTGTTATTCAGCTTCTGTGTGTTCAGTGAGCATTGATCTCTGGGATCACTGTACACGTGCAATCGGTGATCACGACTTATGAGTCGAGGTCCCCACAGAGTTGGTATCCGAGCCATCCTGGCTGGTTAGCATGAACGTTAGTTAGGATAAAACCACTTTCAAAACTACACCTAGCACCTATACTTAGGAGTTATGTACTATTTACCTCTTCTATTCTTCACACAACACTCTGCTAACTCTCCTCCCTTCAAACCTTTGTAGACGGACGTCGTACCCGAAGCCTTCCTGACATCCGGCTTTCCCTTACTCCTTGGGGATAGCCCGGAGAAGTGCCAGTTTTGCCAAGCACCCGTTTTCCTCTACCACGAGCACTGGGTTGATGCCGTCACAAAGGAGTACCATGTGGATGTGGTCGTGAAAGCAAACGACTCCCCGACCAGTTGGTTCTTTGAAGGACCACAGATGGAGACCATGATGCTCACAGTCGAGTCAGCTGCACGCAAGGCACTTCTGCACCTTCGAGATATCATTCCCAAGATGGCTAACGAGCCAGCTACTCGCTACCTACCCTTTAGAAAGGATGATCTTGGTGAGAGTTGGACACTGATTCCATCCAAGGAGGATGGCGCGCACTGAGGTTCCATACCTACTTCAGCCTCTCCACCGATAGTCTGGTTCACAACCTGATTAAGGAGTCCATGAAGCTCCGTGAGGAACTTCACCACACCCGAGAGCTACTTCGTCAAGAAAAGACGAGGCCAGACAAGATCAAGAAGGATGGAGCCCCTGAGGGAAGACCACCCCGTCGCTTATCGAGGAGGAGTACCCCCAGCTAGAGATGCACCCGCACGTCGTCATCGCATGAGTGCGAAGGAGTAACGTGAGCTCTTCACCGACCCGCCGACAAAGTGTCATCGGGATGGACCTCCTTGTTCCCCGACCCCTTCAACCGAGAATGATGCCCGTTCAGATGATGAACAGGAGGAAGACCCAGAGGAGCGTGACTATGAGACCGAGCACTCCACCACCTGAGTCCGAGAACCCCTAGGATAGGATCAGTCATGTACCCCTCATGCAAAGTCAAGTCCGTGTAATGGTTCATATGAAACCATGTGTGCTTGTTGATTGTTTTGTTGTTCTTGTTCTGATGCAAGTCACGCTTTTACCTTAGGAAACATGTAAGCGACTCCATCGTCTACCTTAATATATGTGTTGCTCTTTCGACCTTTGTTTTACCACACTTGCACTTGGCCAACCCCCTTAGGCGCTCTTTTCCATTGTTGCTTTTCCTCTCTTCTATCCCCATTGTTTGACTTGGCTGCCCCAAACAGGATGGTGACTGCTACCCGCAACAGCTCCTTTGCCAACCCTGAAGTCGGCAACTCAAGCCAGCAACAGGGAGCTGGCGGGACTGCTCACGCTGGAGGAAACTAGGAGCAGCCACAAGGCGACATTCCCCCGCCACCACCTCCACCGGAGAATATGACCATAGCTCAGTTTCTCCAAGTTCTCCGGGAGGAACGCCAAGCCAACAATGCTGCTATTCAGCAGATGGCTCAGGCCCTTGTGAACAAGCAACAACAAGGCAGGAATGGCAATGGCCGCTCCACTCTGTCTGAGTTCATGGGGAATTCGCCCCCAACCTTCACTGAGGCTACTGAACCCTTGGATGCTGATGAATGGATCCACACCATCGAGGACCTCCTTGCATTAGTCAATTGCAATGAGGACCGTGAGAAGGTGCTTTATGCCTCTCACTGCCTCGGAGGTACCACCGAGCTTGGTGGGATGGGTTCAAGGTCATGCAAGGTGAGCGCGTGACCACTTGGAATGACTTCAAGGAAGGATTCCGCACCTCCCACATTCCTTCTGGGATCATGGCTATCAAGAAGAGAGAATTCTGAGCACTGAAGCAAGGAAGTGGCTCTGTCAAGGAGTACCTGCAAAAGTTCAACCTGCTGTCAAGGTATGCACCTGAAGATGTCAACACGAAGGCTGCCAAGAAGGAACGCTTCATGGAAGGACTTCAACAGACCCTATAGTATCGGCTCATTGCCTGCGACTGTCGTACCTTCTTTGACCTGGTGAACAAGGCCCTCATGCTGGAAGACAAGTGTCGCGCCATAGACGACACTCGCATGATCAGCAAGGGTAGCTCCAGCAATCAGAAGCCTCGCCCCTGGAAGCTAGCCCCCGCCAAGCTGACCTATCAGCCGCAGCAGGCTAGACCTCCCGCGCCTCGTCCGAGCTACTAGCCTCAGCAGTATGCCAATCCTAGGCCAGCTTACAACAACACCAATAAGAACAATGGTGGCAGGAACTACAACAACAACCTTGGGCAAGTCACCTGTTTTGGATGTGGTCAGTCTGGACACATCTCTAAACTTTGCCCCAACAAGAAGCTAGATGCCCCACGCCCTAATGCACCAGCTCAAGGTCAAGGCCATGGAGCATCACCAAGGAACCCAGCTCCCTGCAACCAGCCCAGCAATGGCAAGGGTCGTGTGAATCACGTCACCACAGAGGAAGCCCAGGAAGACCCGAACGTCATACTAGGTAGGTTCCTCGGCAACTCAACCCCAGCAACATTACTGTTTGATTATGGAGCGTCGCATTCTTTTGTCACTCAAAAGTTTGCATTAGAGAGTGGCATGAAACCTACACCCGTGTGTAGTCGTATGTTGATACAAACCCCAGGATCCATTATGAAGTCTGGGATAGGTTGTAAAGGAGTGGAGATTAACATCAACGGGGTAGACTTCCTAGCAGACCTTATAGTTCTGGATTCACCAGGCTTGGACGTCATCCTTGGCATGAATTGGTTGACTAAGCACCAAGGCTTGTTAGGCTGTGCCAAGAGGATTGTTACCATGACTAATAGCCAAGGAGTGGAAGTCAAGTATATTCCCAACCCTACCTCCAGTCAAGCTCCTCAGGCTAACTGTCTATCGGGAATTGAGTTGGATCAAGTGCCAGTGGTATGTGAATACCCGGATGTGTTTCCTGATGAGCTGCCCGGAATGCCTCTTGACCGCGACATTGAGTTCATCATTGAGCTTATGCCCGGATCATGGCCCATCTATAAGAAGCCCTATAGGATGGGATCCGAAGAGTTGGCTGAATTGAAGAAGCAACTGGCAGAGCAGCTCAGGAAAGGATTCATTCGCCCAAGTGCCTCTCCTTGGGGATCACCTGTTCTATTTGTGTTAAAGAGGGTTAGAACTATCAGACTCTATGTCGATTACCGTTCTCTCAATGAAGTCACAATAAAGAACAAGTACCCACTCCCCAAAATTGAAGACATGTTCGATCAGCTGAATGGAGCCAAGGTGTTCTCCAAGATCGACCTCAGGTCTGGGTACTATCCGCTAAAGATCAGACCCCAAGACATTCCGAAGATGGCATTTGTAACCCGGTATGGCATGTATGAATACACAGTCATGTCATTCGGGTTAACCAATGCCCCTGCCTACTTCATGTACCTCATGAATAAAGTCTTCATGGGGTACTTGGACAAGTTCGTTGTCGTCTTCATTGATGAAATTCTCGTCTTCTCCAAGTTTGAAGAAGAGCATGAGCAACACTTGAGATTGGTCCTAGACAAGCTTCGAGAGCACCAGCTTTATGCCAAGTTCAGCAAGTGTGAATTCTGGCTGCATGAAGTTGGATTCTTGGTTCATGTGTTGACTGTAGAAGGATTGTGAGTGGATCCTGCCAAGATTGAAGCCGTGACTGAATGGCAATCCCCAACCACCGTGAAGGAAGTCAGGAGCTTCCTCGGACTCACGGGATATTACCGCAAGTTCGTGGAAGGGTTCTCGAGCATTGCCCGACCCATGACCCATCTTTTGAAGAAGGACACGAAGTTCGAATGGACAGCTAAATGCAAGGAAAGCTTCTAGGAGCTCAAGAAGAGATTGACCACAACCCCAGCTTTGGCCACCCCCGATATTCACAAGGAATTTGTGATATATTGTGATGCATCAAGAACTGGGCTTGGAGGTGTTCTGATGCAAGAAGACAGAGTTGTAGCATATCTATCCAGACAGCTACGTCCTCATGAAGAGAACTACGCTACTCATGATCTTGAGTTGGCAGTCGTGGTTCATGCCTTGAAAACATGGCGACATTACCTTCTGAGGAAGCGATGTGAGATATACACAGACCACAAGAGCTTGAAGTATATTTTCACCCAGAGGGAATTGAACATGAGGCAGCGAAGATGGTTGGAGTTGGTCAAGGATTATGACCTCAGTGTTCAATACCACCCCGGAAAGGCCAACGTGGTAGCAGACGCCTTAAGCAGAAAGGCCTGTTCCTTGAATGCCATGATTAAGGAAAGGATACCCGCCCTATATGAAGAGCTTGAAAGCTTCGGCTTGGAACTAGTTGCACCTAGATTCCTTGCCAACCTCGAGGCAAAACCCACCTTGATGGATGATATCAAAGAAGCTCAAAAGGGACACGAGAGCAGTAAAGGCATCAAGAGGAAGATCAAGGCAGGCAAGGCCCCAGGATTCTCAGTGGATGAACAAGGAGTTGTATGGTTTGGGAATTGCATCTGCGTACCCAACAAAGATGAGCTCAAGAACTTGATCTTGCAAGAAGCTCATAACACTCTATACTCCATCCATCCTGGAGGAATCAAGATGTATCAAGACCTCAAGGCAAGATTCTGGTGGCATGTCATGAAACGGGAGATAGGCACCTTTGTCGCCAAGTGTGATATATGCGAGAGAGTCAAAGCTGAGCACCAGTGGCCCGCTGGGCTATTACAACCTCTCAAAGTGCCTGAATGGAAGTGGGACAAAGTCGGGATGGATTTCATCACCGGTTTACCAAGGTCAAGTAAAGGACATGATTCCATTTGGGTCATTATCGATCACCTGACCAAAGCAGCCCACTTCATTCCCGTTAAGACAACCTACAATGGGAACCAATTGGCCAACCTCTACATCAACTGGATTGTGAGCCTCCACGGAGTTCCTAAGAAGATTGTATCAGACGGAGGCACCCAGTTCACCTCAAGGTTCTGGAATAGGTTCCAAGAAGCCTTGGGAACCAAGCTCTCTTTCAGCACTGCTTTTTACCCCCAGACCGGTGGGCAAATAGAACGAGTAAATCAGATACTCGAAGTGTTGGAAGTATGCCCTAGAGGCAATAATAAAGTGGTTATTATTATATTTCCTTGTTCATGATAATTGTCTATTGTTCATGCTATAATTGTATTAACCGGAAATCGTAATACATGTGTGAATACATAGACCACAACATGTCCCTAGTGAGCCTCTAGTTGGCTAGTTCGTTGATCAATAGATGGTAGCGGTTTCATGACCATGGACATTGGATGTCGTTGATAACAGGATCACATCATTAGTAGAATGATGTGATGGACAAGACCCAATCCTAAGCATGGCACAAGATCGTGTAGTTCGTATGCTAGAGCTTTTCTAATGTCAAGTATCGTTTCCTTAGACCATGAGATTATGCAACTCCCGGATACCGTAGGAATGCTTTGGGTGTATCAAACGTCACAACGTAACTAGGTGACTATAAAGGTGTGATAGCCTGGCTTATTAGGGATGATAGACTACTCATATCAATAAGGAATTCCTTCTTTTCTAGGAGCCCATTCGAACAGAACTCCCAGGTTAAGCGTGCTTGGCTTGAGTAGTTGTAGGATGGGTGACCGATCGGGAAGTTGGTCCCGGGTGCACATGAGTGAGGACAAAGTGCACAGAAAAGACTAGTATTGATCTGTGAGGCTAGTCTAGATCCCGCCAGGAGTAACGACTACCGGCGGGTGTGTCTGAGGCATTACAAGTTGGTATCAGAGCTGACCCTCGTGGTTACACGAATGTTTGTCGACAGGTGTGCGGTCATGTTGTTCATGAAGTTGGTGACCCGTCGTGGTACACAAAATGACACATGTATCGGACTGGAAGCACATACGTTTGTGCCAAGAGGGAACATTCATGTGACCCGACGAGGACGTAGGTTCCTCTGAGTGGTGGTGTGTGTGATAGCCTGGCTTATTAGGGATTATAGATTACTCATATCAATGAATTCCTTCTTTTCCGAGAGCCCATTTAAACAGAACTCCCAGGTTAAGCGTGCTTGGCTTGGAGTAGTTCTAGGATGAGTGACCGACCGGGAAGTTGGTCCCGGGTGCACATGAGTGAGGACAAAGTGCGTAGAAAAGACTAGTATTGATCTATGAGGCCAGTCTAGATCTCGCCAGGAGTAACGACTACCGGCGGGTGTGTCCGAGGCATTACAAAAGGTGCACTACACGTATCTCCGAAAGTGTCTATTGGGTTGGCACGAATCGAGACTAGGATTTGTCACTTCGTGTGACGGAGAGGTATCTCTGGGCCCATAGGTAATACATCATCGTAATGAGCTCAATGTGACTAAGGAGTTATCCATGGGATGATGTGTTACGGAATGAGTAAAGAGACTTGCCGGTAACGAGATTGCACAAGGTATAGGGATACCGACGATCGAATCTCGGGCAAGTAACATACCGATGGACAAAGGGAATTGTATACAAGATTAATTGAATCCCCGACATCGTGGTTCATCTAATGAGATCATCGTGGAACACGTGGGAGCCAATATGGGTATCCAGATCCCACTATTGGTTATTGGCCGGAGAGGTGTCTCGGTCATGACTGCATGGTTCCCGAACCCGTAGGGTCTACACACTTAAGGTTCAATGACGCTAGAGTTGTAATGGGAATTGTATATGGTTACCGAAAGTTGTTCGAAGTCCCGAATGAGATCCCGGACGTCACGAGGTGGACCTAATGGGCTGTAGCTGGGTGGGAACCAGCCCCTTAGTGGGCTGGTGTGCCCCCCAAGGGTCCAAGGTGACTAGGGGCTGATGCCCCCTCTCTAGGGTTGGAAACCTTAGGGGGCCGATGCCCCTCGGTGGGCCGCCGCCCCCCTCTCCCCTTCCCCTATAAATAGTGGGAGGAGGGGGGAGGGGGTAGGGCAACCACACCCTTCCGTTGGGGCAGCCCTTCCCCCTCCTACACCTCCTCCTCCTCCTCCGTAGCGCTTAGCAAAGCTCTGTCGGAGAACCGCAAGCTCCACCGCCACCATGCCGTCGTGCTGTCGGAGCTCTCTCTCAACCTCTTCCTCCTCCTTGCTAGATCAAGGGGTGGGAGACGTCACTGGGTTGTACGTGTGTTGAACGCGGAGGCGCCGTTGTTCGGCGCTTAGATCGGAATCGACCGCGATCTGAATCCCTGTGAGTACGACTCTACCAACCACGTTCTTATAACGCTTCCACTTTGCGATCTTCAAAGGTATGAAGATGCACTCAAACCCCGTACTCGTTGCTGGTTTCACATAGATAGATCTTGGTGATATGTAGGAAAATTTTGAATTACTACTACGTTCCCCAACTATGGTATCGGAGCTAGGTCTATGCGTAGAATCTATGCACGAGTAGAACACAGGGTGTTGTGGGCGTCGATTTTTTCAATTGGCTTGCCATTACTAGTCCTATCTTGATTCGGCGGATTGTGGGATGAATCGGCTCGGACCGACCTTACACATACGCTTACGTGAGACTGGTTCCACCACAGATGCACTGGTTGCATAAGGTGGCTTGCGGGTGTCTGTCTCTCCCACTTTAGTCGGATAGGATTCGATTAAAAGGGTCCTTATTAAGGGTAAATAGAAATTGGCATATCATGTTGTGGTTTTTGCGTAGGTAAGAAACGTTCTTGCTAGAAACCTATAGCAGCCATGTAAAAACTTGCAAACAACAAACTAGAGGACGTCTAACTTGTTTTTGCAGCATATGCCATGTGATGTGATATGGCCAAAGAATGTGATATGATATATGTGATGTATGAGATTGATCATGTTCTTGTAATAGGATTCACGACTTGCATGTCTATGAGTATGACAACCGGTGGGAGCCATAGGAGTTGTCTTATTTATTAATTGACCTGCGTGTCAACGACATGTAATCACTTTACTTTATTGCTAAGCGTTAGCCATAGTAATAGAAGTAATAGTTGGCGAGACGACTTCGTGGAGACACAATGATGGAGATTATGGTGTTGCACCGGTGACAATGGTGATCATGCCGCGCCCAGAAGATGGAGATCAAGGGCGCAAGATGATATTGGCCATATCATGTCACTTTATGATTTGCATGTGATGTTTATCATGTTTTACATCTTATTTGCTTAGAACGACGGTAGCTTAAATAATATGATCTCTCACTAAAATTTCAAGAAATGTGTCCCCCCTAACTGTGCACCATTGCTAAGGTTCGTTGTTCCGAAGCACCACGTGATGATCGGGTGTGATAGGATCTAATGTTTGCATACAACGGGTGTAAGCCAGATTTACACACGCAATACACTTAGGTTGACTTGACGAGCCTAGCATGTACAGACATGGCCTCGGAACACGAGAGATCGAAAGGTCGAACATGAGTCGTATAGAAGATACGATCAACATGGAGATGTTCACCATTGATGACTAGTCCGTCTCACGTGATGATCGGACACGGGTTAGTTGACATGGACCATGTGTCACTTGGATGACTGGAGAGATGTCTATCTAAGTGGGAGTTCATTAATAATTTGATTAGATGAACTTAATTATCATGAACTTAGTCTAAAAGTGTCTTTGCAAATTATGTCGTAGATAGCTCGGGCTGTAGCTCCCCTGTTTTATCGATACGGTCCTAGAGAAAAGTAAGTTGAAAGTTGATGGTAGCAATAATGCGGACTGGGTCCGTGATCTGAGGATTGTCCTCATTACTGCACAGAAGGCTTATGTCCTTGATGCACCGCCAAGTGCACCACTCCCTCAAGCGTTGTCTGTAGATTTGTGAACATATGACAGGCACTTTCTGATGACTACTTGATAGTTCAGTGCGTCATGCATTACGTCTTAGAATTGAGGCTCCAAAACATTTTGAACGTCACGAAACATATGAGATGTTCTAAGAGCTGAATTTGGGATTTCAGACTCATGCCTATCTTGAGAGGTATGAGACCTCCAACAAGATTCTTTGCCTGCAAGATAAAGGAGAATAGCTCAATTGGTGAGCATGTGCTCAGATTGTCTGGGTGCTACAATCACTTGAATCGAGTGGGAGTTAATCTTCCAGATAAGATTGTGATTAATACAGTTCTCCAAGTCACTACCACCAAGCTACTAGAGCTTCGTGATGAACTATAACATGCCAGGGATGGATAAGATGATCCCTGAGTTGTTCGTGATGTTTGACACCATGAAGGTAGAAATCAAGAAGGAGCATCAAGTGTTGATGGTTAAGTGAAAACCACTAGTTTCAAGAAGGGCAAGGGTAAGAAGGGAAAAAACTTCAGGAATGGCAGCCAGTTGCCGCTCTAGTGAAGAAACCCAAGGTTGAGCCCAAACCCGAGACTAAGTACTTCTGTTATGAGGAGAATGTTCGCTGAAGTTGAACAAACCTAGATACTTGGTAGATAAGAAGGCTGGCAATGTCGACAGAAGTATATTTGATATACGTGTTATTGATGTGTACCTTGCTGGTGCTCCTAGTAGCACCTGGGTATTGGATACCGGTTTGGTTGCTAAGTGTTAGCAACTCGAAATAAAAGCTATGGAATAAATGGAGGCTAGCTAAGTGAAAGGTGACGATGTGTGTTGGAAGTGTTTCCAAGGTTGATGTGATCACCATCGCATGCTCTCTCTACCTTTGGGATTTGTGATAAACCTAAATAAATGTTATTTGGTGTTTGCATTGAGCATGAATGTGATTGGATCATGTTTAGTGCAATACGGTTATTCATATAAGTTAGAGAAGAATGGTCATTCTGTTTACATGAATAATGCCTTCAATGGTCATGCACCCACTGGGAATGGTTTATTGAATCATGATCATAGTAGTACACATGTTCATAACATTGGTACCAAAAGATACAAAGTTAATAATGATAGTACCACATACTTGTGTCACTGCCGCTAAATGTCATATTGGTATAAATCGCATGAAGAAAGTCCATGCTGATGGATCTTTTGACTCACTCGATTTCGAATCGATTGAGACATGCGAGCCATGCCTCTTGGGCAAGATGACTAAGACCCCGTCTTCCGGTATGATGGAGCGGGCTAGTGGCTTATTGGAATTAATATATGTTGATGTATGTGGTCCAATGAGTGTTGAAACACACAGTGGATATCGTTATTTTCTTTACCTTCACTGATGATTTGAGTAAATATGGGGATATTTGCTTAATGAAACACGAGTCTGAAATGTTTGAAAGGTTCAAGGAGTTTCAGAGTAAAGTTAAAGATCATCGTGACAAGAAGATAAAATGTCTACGATATGATCATGGACATGAATATCTGAGTTACGAGTTTGGTATGCAATTTAAGACAATGTGGAAATTGTTTCACAGCTCACACCTCCTGGAACACCATAGTGTGATGGTGTGTCCGAATGTCGTAGTCGTGCTCTATTGGATATAGTGCGTACTATGATGTCTCTTAACGTTTTGCCACTATCGTTATGGGGTTATGCATTAAAGACAAATCCAGCTTTAATAGGGCACCATCTAAGTCTGTTGAGATGACACCGTGAGAATTATGGTTTGACAAAAGCTTAAGCTTTCATTTCTTAATGTTTGGGGTTGCGATGCTTATGTGAAAATGGGTTTTCACCTAATGAGCTCGAACCCAAAGTAGGCAAATGCATCTTCATAGAATACCCTAAGGAGACATTGGGTATACCTTGTATCTCTGATCCAAGCGCAAAAGGTGTTTGTTGCTAAGAACTGGTCCTTTCTCGAGAAAGAGTTTCTCTCGAAAGAATTGAGTGGGAGAAAGATAGAACTTGATGAGGTGGTTGAACCTTTGTTTCAACCAGAGAGTGGCGCAACACATAAAGATGTTTCTGTGGAGCCTACGTCAGTTGAAAAGGAAGTTAATGATGATGATCATGAAGCTTCGGATCAAGTTACTATCGAACCTCGTAGGTCGACAAGGACGCGTACTGCTCCTGAGTAGTACGGCAACCCTGTCTTGGAAGTCATGTTGTTGGACAACGATTAACCTACGAACTATGGAGAAGCGATGGTGGGCCTGGATTCCAACAAATGGCTAGGAGACATGAAATCCGAGAAAGGATCCATGTATGAAAACCAAGTATGGACTTTTGTAGACTTGCCCGTTGAACGGCAGGTCGTTGAGTACAAATGGACCTTTGAGATGAACACATACGCTAATGGTGAAATGTCACCGTTTATAAAGCTCGACTTGTCGCAAAGAAGTTTCTGCCAAGCTCAAGGAGTTGACTGCAATGAGATTTTCTCATCCGTAGCGATGCTAAAAGTCTGTTAAAATTATGTTAGCAGTTGCTGCATTTTTCGATTATGAAATCTGGCAGATGGATGTCAAAACAAGGCTTACTTAACGGTTTCCGTGAGGAAGAGTTGTATGTGATACAACCAGAAGGTTTTGTCAATCCTAAGGATGCTAAATGGGATGCAAACTCCAGCGATCCTTCGATGGACTAGAGCAAGCATCTCGGACTTGGAATATGAGCTTTGATGAAGTGATCAAAGTTTTTGAGTTTATACAAAGTTTATGAGAAACTTGTATTTACAAGAAAGTGAGTGGGAGCACTATAAAATTTCTGATAGAATATGTAGTTGACATATCATTGCTCGGAAATGATATAGAATTTCTAGAAAGCATAAATGGTTGTTTGAAAAAAGGTTTTTCAATGGAAGACCCGGATAAAGCTACCTAATTGTTGGGCATCAAGATTTATAGAGATAGATCAAGATGCTTGATAATAATTTCAATGAGTACATACCTTGACAAGATATTGAAGAAGTTCAATATGGATCAGTCCAAGAAAGGGTTCTTGCCTGTATTAGAAGGTGTGAGATTGAGCACAACTCAATGCCTGACCACGGTAGAAAATAGAGAAAAGATGAGTGTCATCCCCTATGCTTCGGCCATAGGCTCTATATAGTATGCCATGCTGTGTACCGCACCTGTGTGTGCCTTGCCATGAGTCTATCAAGGGGTAGAAGAGAGATCCAGGAGTGGATCACTGGACAGCGGTCAAAATTATCCTTAGCAACTAGAGGACTAAGGAAATATTTCTCGATTATGGAGGTGATAAAGAGTTCGTCGTAAAGGGTTATGTCGATGCAAGCTTTAACACCAATCCAGATGACTCTTAGTAGAAATCCGGATACGTATAGTGGATTAGCCATTTGGAATAGCTCCAAGTGGAGCGTGGGAGCAGTATCTACAATATGACATAGAAGTTTGCAAGGTACACACAGATCTGAATGTCGCAGACCCGTTGACTAAAACCTCTTTCACGAGCAAAAAATGATCAAACCCCAAAACTAATTGGGTGTTAATCACATGATGATATGATCACATGGTGATTTAAGTGTTAATCACATGGCAATGTGAACTAGATTATTGACTCTAGTGCAAGTGGGAGACTGTTGGAAATATGCCCTAGCGGCAATAATAAAGTGGTTATTATTATGTTTCCTTGTTCATGATAATTGTCTATTGTTCATGCTATAATTGTATTAACCAGAAACCGTAATACATGTGGGAATACATAGACCACAACATGTCCCTAGTGAGCCTCTAATTGGCTAGCTCGTTGATCAATAGATGGTCACGGTTTCATGACCATGGACATTGGATGTCGTTGATAACGGGATAACATCATTAGGAGAATGATGTGATGGACAAGACCCAATCCTAAGCATGGCACAAGATCACGTAGTTCGTATGCTAGAGCTTTTCTAATGTCAAGTATCGTTTCCTTAGACCATGAGATTGTGCAACTCCCGGATACCGTAGGAATGCTTTGGGTGTATCAAACGTCACAACGTAACTGGGTGACTATAAAGGTGCACTACAAGTATCTCCGAAAGTGTCTGTTGGGTTGGCACGAATCGAGACTGGGATTTGTCACTCCGTGTGACGGAGAGGTATTTCTGGGCCCACTCGGTAATACATCATCATAATGAGCTCAATGTGACTAAGGAGTTAGCCACGGTATGATGTGTTACAGAACGAGTAAAGAGACTTGCCGGTAATGAGATTGAACAAGGTATAGGGATACCGACGATCGAATCTCAGGCTAGTAACATACCGATGGACAAAGGGAATTGTATACATGATTAATTGAATCCCCGACATTGTGGTTCATCCGGTGAGATCATCGTGGAACATGTGGGAGCCAATATGGGTATCCAGATCCCGCTATTGGTTATTGGCCGGAGAGGTGTCTCGGTCATGACTGCATGGTTCCCGAACCCGTAGGGTCTACACACTTAAGGTTCAGTGATGCCAGAGTTGTAATGGGAATTGTATATGGTTACCTAGAGTTGTTCGGAGTCTCGAACGTC
The DNA here is from genome assembly GCA_022496015.1 of Hordeum marinum. Classification (NCBI taxonomy): domain Eukaryota; kingdom Viridiplantae; phylum Streptophyta; class Magnoliopsida; order Poales; family Poaceae; genus Hordeum; species Hordeum marinum. The sequence goes on from CM039672.1 coordinate 70,053,966, forward strand.
ACGAGGAGTTTCGGAATGGTCCGGAGGTGAAGATTTATATATGGGAAGTCCAGTTTCAGTCACCGGAAAGTTTTCGGGGATTATTGGTATTGTACCGGGACCACCGAAGGGGTTCCGAGGGTCCACTGGGAGGGGCCACCTGCCCCGGAGGACCTAATGGGCTGTAGTTGGATGGGAACCAGCCCCTTAGTGGGCTAGTGCCCCCCAAGGGCCCAAGGCGACTAGGGGCCGATGCCCCCCCGGGGGGCCGATGCCCCCCTCTCTAGGGTTGGAAACCCTAGGGGGCCGCCGCCTCCCTTTCTAGGGTTGGAAACCCTAGGGGGACGATGCCCCCCGGGGGCCCGCCCCCCTCTAGATGGATCTAGGGGCCCGGCCCCCTCTCCCCTTTCCCCTATAAATAGTGGGAGGGGGGAGGGCAGCCACACCCTTCCGTTGGCACAACCCTTCCCCCTCCTACACCTCATCCTCCTCCGTAGCGCTTAGCGAAGCTCTATCAGAGAACCGCAAGATCCACCGCCACCATGCTATCGTGCTGTCGGAGCTCTCCCTCCTCCTTTCTGGATCAAGGCGCGAGAGACGTCACCGGGCTGTACGTGTGTTGAACGCGGAGGCGCTGTTGTTTGGTGCTTAGATCGGAATCGAGCGTGATCTGAATCGATGCGAGTATGACTCCACCAACCGCGTTCTTGTAATGCTTCCGCTTTGCAATCTTCAAAGGTATGAATATGCACTCAAACCCCTTACTCGGTTCTGGTTTCGCATAGATAGATCTTGGTGATACGTAGGAAATTTTTGAATTACTACTACGTTCCCCAACACAAAGATATGCTCCGCGCTTGTGTCTTGGCTTATGGAGCCAAGTGGGAAGATTGCTTGCCGTTTGCTGAGTTCTCCTACAACAATAGCTACCAGACGAGTCTTCAGATGTCACCGTTTGAGGTGTTGTATGGACGCAAGTGCCGTACTCCCCTCAACTGGTCAGAGACCGGAGAAGGGCTAGTCTTTGGCCCAGATATCCTCCGCAAAGCAGAAGAGCAAGTTCAACTTGTCCGAGAGTGACTCGAGACCGCCAAGACTAGGCAGAAGAGTGGCACCGACTCTCACCATCGGGACATGAGTTTCCATGTTGGAGACCATGTTTACCTCCGTGTCACGCCTCTCAAAGGAACCAAGCGATTCCACGTCAAGGGAAAACTTGCACCAAGGTTCATCGACCCCTTCAAGATCACCGACAGGCGAGGAGAAGTTGCCTATCATCTAGAGCTACCTTCCGAGCTATCGGATGTGCACAATGTCGTTCACGTGTCACAACTCCGGAAGTGCCTCCAAGTTCCCAACCGCCCCGACCTCTACAAGGACATCGATCATCAAGCCATCGATCTTCAACCAGACCTCTACCAGTCCGCATTTTGGATGAAGCAGAGCATTGCACCCGAAGTCGCACCATCAAGTACTTCAAGGTCCAATGGAGCAACCGCGCTGAAGACGAAGCAACCTGGGAGCGTGAAGACTATCTTAGATCTGAGTTCCCTTGTCTTTTTAGCACTTAGCCTAGGAATCTCAGGGACGAGATTCTTGTAAGGGGGGTAGATCTGTCACACCCTGTGTTTGTATCACCATGTTACGCTTGGACTTACAAATTTTACAACCAATTAAAACTTTTTTAGTGCTTGTGCTTGTTTGATTTGGTGATTGTTGATTGTTTGCTTGGTGTGTATGGCACTCTTAGATTCTATCCCTCTCCATATTCATCTTCCTTGACCCAAACCTCTTTCCCAATGATCATGCCATGTGAATAATGCCCAAAACTGTTTTATCAAATTTTATTTTGACCAAAAAGGATTTATTCAGATTAGGTTTTCAAAACCCCCTGAAATGAGGTTTGCACTACAAGTCCTCAAATTGGGTGGATCCTTATTACCCAAGGGCTTTACTTCAAACATACTATATTTATGACTCCCCAAAACCACCAAATATTAATTTTAAAGATTATTTTTATATTTTAGTTAAAGGATTTTTCTTAAGACCAGAAATGTTTTTTCATAGGAATTTTTTTTATTTAAAGGCTTTCAAAATATTTGCGAAAATTTAGGGAAACTCAGTGGACATATATTTTCCATATATACGAGTTTCAACACATGGTCATGTTCAAATCATGGGCAAAACCCCTCAAAACCCTTTCTGTCCAAATCAAACTTTTGGAATATTTTTGTAAGAAATATTCTCAATAAATTCCAGAAAGTCAACACTATCATAGTTGATGATCTTGCAAAGTTTAATCTCAATCCAAGTTGATTTGGTTCATCAAACTATTCCAAACCCCTCCCTGTCCAGATTCAAATTTGAACAACTTTACATTGTGAAGTTTCTTTCCTTGACCCCAAACTTTGTGGACATGTTCTAATCACCAAATAATGATGCTACACTAAGTGGTGCATCAAGGGTATTAGCTTAACATGACTAGATCTACAGAAACCTGATTCTGTTAGTTTCTAGGGTTCACAAAGTTTCTATTGTCAACTTTGCTCATTTGAGATCAAACCTGGTGATCCATCTCATTTTTACCCACCATTTGATCATGTCAAATCTCATGGCAAGAAAAGTCCATTTGCTTGCCCTAATCTCCATCAAACACCTTCTGGTCAATTCTAGAAACTACTGTTTTCACCATTTTCACTATTTCCCTTGCTTCCAAATTTTTACCACACCCTCTTACAATGCCCAATCACCTCCAGTAAAAACCTCAAGTCCATAAGCCACTGGAAGATGGGGTAAAACCCCCATTTTCACCTTTGGACAACCATGACACGAACATTTCTACCCTCTCCTCTTACTCTACCCTTCTCCCGGGGCATCCAATGCTTTTTTCCCTAACCTAGGTGCCCCTAGATCCCCCTAGACTCCTTTGGCCGTGCACAAAACACCGTTCGCATGCTGTGGCATGCCAAACGCATGCTCTGGAGCATGCTACAGTGCCGACATGCACTGTAGACATTGCCCACTGCATGGCTCCGACAGCCTCGGGCCTCCCCATGCGCCACTTGGTCCCCCTCGGCGTTGGCACCACGCCACCTTGTCGGCCCCCTCCTCTCCCCCTCTTTCTCCCTCCTCCCACGCGTGCCAAGCGCCGCCCGGCTCGGCTAGTGAGCTGCCTCACACATGTGCGCTCCTCTCCCTCTCTCTTCCCCCTGGACCTAGACCAGCCCCAGAAACGCCACAGACGCCCCCTCGCCCCCTCTACTCGACCCTGGCCTCGGCCCCGAGCTCGCCGGCGCACCTGAGCTCGATGGACCATCGGGCGCCTATAAAAGGGCCTCCCCATGCCTCCTCTCCCCTCTAGAACCTCCCTCTCTCTCTCCCATTAGGTCGTCCCGAGCCCCCGTTGGAGCCCCTTGAGCACCAATGCTCGAGATCGACCGAGGCGCCGCCACGACGGATCTCCATCGATCTCGGGACACAGGCCCACTCCGGCGCTCTTCTCTCCTTCATCGGGCTTGTAGGGTCCCTCCGACCTCTTCCCCTTCCTCCCCGTCCCTTTCCAGTAGAAGAGCACCATCGACGATCCCCTCCCAAACCCCGTCCGCCACGGTTGCTCATCGCCGGCGTGCCAGACCACCTCCGGCCGCACTTCCACCTCCAGGAGACCGGCGGCTCGACGCTGGATCCATCCCCATCCTCTGTTTCCCTCGTCGTGCCCACCTTCACCGCGGTGAGCATCGCCGCCCTCCTGTCCAGAGGTGGGAGATGACAGGTGGGACCCCTATCATCCCCACACCTCTCTCCTTCTCCCTCTCTCTCGCTGACACTGGGGCCCGTGCGTCAGGTTCAAACCTGGCCGCGAGCGCCCGCAACTTAGCTGGGCCGACCTGCCTGGTTGGCCCAGTGCGGCTGGGCATTTGGTCCAGGGCACGTTGCCCCTTTTCTTTTTCTTTTTCTGTTTGATTTCCAAAAATCCCACAGATCAGAAAATAAATCCAATGACAATAATTTTACCACCAAAAATCGTAGAATATTCCATAGAATTTAATAGTGCCTTTTTAATAAAATTTTGAAAATCTTTTATATACTGTTTTATTTTTAAAACTCAATTTAGGCATCTTTTGCCTTTGTTAAATAGTTTTCAAGAAGTTTTTTCATAACAAAATCATAAACAAATATTTTTAGTATAGTTTTTAGTATTTATCAGAGTAGGGTAGCATTTTTAATATTAGCCTTGTATGCTCTGTTTTGTGTGATGCTTATCTTTATTGCTATTTATTGCGACGATAGATTGCGCTATTAATGAGGGAGTTGGACCTGAAGACTTTGAAGACATGACTTTGTTGAGCCAGGCAAGCAACCCTTTGACCATGTTAAGAAACTTTTTCATGCATGACATACAACACTTGTTGTTTCAATGATTGATCATGATGTGGTGTTCCCCCTTCGGAGGAATGCCTCCGATACTCTACCATTGATACTTGCATCGTGCATGACCCTACCATTCTTATGAAGGTTGTGCGGGTGGGTATAAATAGGATGCTAGTAGATGCTACACAAGTGGGTTCGGGTTTATGCATGGTGATGGAAGGAAAGGATGATTTCAAAGACTTTTTGAAAACCCCGTCGGGTGCCACTAATGCCCGAGGGAGATAATGATGAGTTGGGTGACCACTTGAGAATAAGTGGTGTATCAAAGCAAGTGAGTGTAGTGGTTTTCAAAAACGGATTGGTGTAAGTTGCGACCGTTATTCCAACCTTACATGTACGACCACGATACCCCTTATGGGACGGGCCTTTGTTGATTACTATGGTTGGTGCTAGCAGGGAACCCGCATTACTAGTGGCGAGAGTGAAGTGGTCACTCTTGAGACGGGGTCGTCCCGGAAGTGGAAGGCCATGCACTGTCTTTACAGGCACCGGGCACACCGTTGTGTGCCCTTATGGATGATACATGTGATGTATATCATGAGGGATGGCACCAATGACTGGACTCTTTGTTTAGTATCACCATGGGAAAGGCATTGTTCGGGTGCTTACCTCAGGTATGTATATACCGCGAGTCATGGATGACATGGAAGTTCCCCGAGTCTTGTGGGTAAAGTGTGAAACCTCTACAGAGTGTAAAACTTTTCGAATAGCCGTGTCCACGGTCAAGGACAGTTGGATGACCGCTCTTGTGACCAAATATTTTCACAACTGGTGTGTGAGTGTGTTGGTGGCAAAGATGGAGCGTCCGACTGAATGGCAATGCGTGGAGCTGCCGAGTGATGACGACGCGTCTAGTAGAGTGATGACACGCGGAGCTGTCGAGACGATGGAGCGTCCGACTGAATGGCGATGCGCGGAGCTGCCGAGTGATGATGATGCGTCCAATAGAGTGACGGTGTGCAGAGCTGCCAAGTGACGATGGAGCATCCGACTGAATGGCGATGCGTGGAGCTGCCGAGTGATGACGACGCATCCCGCCAAGTTACTGCATGTTAGTTGTCTACATGTCACCTTGTTACTTGCCTGAATGAAATGTCTGTCCGAGTGAGTTGCCGTTCGGACTCGGCGACGGATGAGTGGCTCTGCAAGTTAGTAGCAAACATAGCTACAAACTCGACAAGGGTCTAACAGAGTGCAAGATCCCACGGTGGGCGCCAAATGTCATGGGAGCGATTCTGACATTATAGAGGGGTAGGATAACGTAGCATGATCTATCGAGATGCAAATGGGTGACACAGTGGTTTTAGCGAGTTCGGGCCTCTCACAGTGGAGATAACAACCCTTCGTCTCGTGCTCTGTAGAGGCTTTGCTTATTCGTCATGAACATGAGTTACATAGTGTATTTGAGAGGGAGAAAGGAGAACGGATCTCCATGCCAGAGCTAAGTCCTGAGACTAATGGCGAGAGAGCCAAGGGAGAAGAAGCTAGCTTGAGCTATGTGGTGGGGGATGGCTTATATAGAGTGCGCCACCCCCTCACCTCCTATGTTACAAGATGGGGCATTGATGCCATAATGTCGGCCCACTTCAAAACCTTCTCTAAGCTTCGACTGGCTTGCCGACTATTGGTCCTAGCATATCTGAGTGAGTCATACTACCGAGTGATCCGTACTGCCGAGTGGTTTGTACTGCCAAGTGGTTGACTGTCATCCGAGTGGATGGAATGTTGCTTGCCGAGTGGATAGTATGAATGTATTTATCTGGACCCACCTGAAATGTGGACCCCATGCTGTTATGATATTTCAACCCTTCATGGGCCTACCTATTTTGTGTATCCCCGACAGTAGCCCCTGAGACTTTGACTGATTGCTGACGGTCGGTTGGAGTCTGCAGAGCTTATTTAAAGTTGAATGTTGTTGTCGGACCTGACCGAACATAATGTTTCTTTCATTTCTCTTCCAATGGGGGCACGCTAAGTGCACCCACTGGGTGTAGTCCCCGAGCCTCTGTCGGACTAGATGAGTTGGGCAGAGGGTTTATGTCTTCGAGTGCGGAACTGAACTAAACAGGTGAACTCTGATGCGCTTGGCATATTAATTTGTTGCAATCTGGAGCTGAATCAGTCGGACTGATCCTTGTGTGCTGGGCACAGTAAATAGATGTAACCTGGAACTTGGCCAGTCGGGCAAATCTTCGTGTGGTTGGCATGCTGAATGTTTATTGAGTCTGCCTTGCATGATTTCTGGATCATGGCTAAGTACCCGAGTGTGGATGTTGTCCTCACTCGGAGTACCTTCTAACTTAGGCGAATCAGGTTCGCGGCTAAGCCCCCGAGTGTGGATCATGTCCTTACTCGAAGTAGTTTTTGACTTAGGCGATACAAAATCACAGCTAAGCCTCTGAGTGTGGAGCATGTCCGCACTCGGCGTAGTTTTTGACTTAGGCGATACGGGATCGCAGCTAAGCCCCCGAGTGTGGAGCATGTCTGCACTCAGAGTAGTTTTTGACTTAGGCGATACGAAATCGCGGCCAAGACCCTGAGTGTGGAACATGTCCGCACTCGGAGTAGTTTTTGACTTAGGCGATACAGAATCGTAGCTAAGCACCCGAGTGTGGAGCATGTCCGCACTCAGAGTAGTTTTTGACTTAGGCGATACAGAATCGCAGCTAAGCCCCCGAGTGTGGAGCATGTCCGCACTCAGAGTAGTTTTTGACTTAGGCGATACGAAATCGCAGCTAAGCACCCGAGTGTGGAGCATGTCCGCACTCGGAGTAGTTTTTGACTTAGGCTATACGGAATCGCAGCTAAGCCCCCGAGTGTGGAGCATGTCCGCACTCGGAGTAGTTTTTGACTTAGGCGATACGGAATCGCGGCTAAGCCCTTGAGTGTGGAACATGTCCGCACTCGGAGTAGTTTTTGACTTAGGTGATACGGAATCGCAGCTAAGCCCCCGAGTGTGGAGCATGTCCGCACTCGGAGTAGTTTTTGACTTAGGCGATATGGAATCGTAGCTAAGCACCCGAGTGTGGAGCATGTCCGCACTCAGAGTAGTTTTTGACTTAGGCGATATGGAATCGCGCTAAGCCCCCGAGTGTGGATCATGTCCGCACTCGGAGTAATATTTGACTTAGGCGATACGGAATCGCAGCTAAGCACCCGAGTGTGGAGCATGTCCGCACTCGGAGTAGTTTTTGACTTAGGCGATACGGAATCACGCCTAAGCCCCCGAGTGTGGAACATGTCTGCACTCGGAGTAGTTTTTGACTTGGGCAATATGGAATCGCAGCTAAGCACCCGAGTGTGGAGCATGTCCGCACTCAGAGTAGTTTTTGACTTAGGCGATACGAAATCACGGCCAAGACCCTGAGTGTGGAACATGTCCGCACTCGGAGTAGTTTTTGACTTAGGCGATACAGAATCGCAGCTAAGCACCCGAGTGTGGAGCATGTCCGCACTCAGAGTAGTTTTTGACTTAGGCGATACAGAATCGCAGCTAAGCCCCCGAGTGTGGAGCATGTCCGCACTCAGAGTAGTTTTTGACTTAGGCGATACGAAATCACAGCTAAGCACCCGAGTGTGGAGCATGTCCGCACTCGGAGTAGTTTTTGACTTAGGCGATACGGAATCGCAGCTAAGCCCCCGAGTGTGGAGCATGTCCGCACTCGGAGTAGTTTTTGACTTAGGCGATACGAAATCGTGGCTAAGCCCTTGAGTGTGGAACATGTCCGCACTCGGAGTAGTTTTTGACTTAGGTGATACGGAATCGCAGCTAAGCCCCCGAGTGTGGAGCATGTCCGCACTCGGAGTAGTTTTTGACTTAGGCGATACGGAATCGCAGCTAAGCACCCGAGTGTGGAGCATGTCCGCACTCAGAGTAGTTTTTGACTTAGGCGATATGGAATCGCGCTAAGCCCCCGAGTGTGGAGCATGTCCGCACTCGGAGTAGTTTTTGACTTAGGTGATACGGAATCACGGCTAAGCCCCCGAGTGTGGAACATGTCTGCACTCGGAGTAGTTTTTGACTTAGGCAATATGGAATCGCAGCTAAGCACCCGAGTGTGGAGCATGTCCGCACTCAGAGTAGTTTTTGACTTAGGCGATACAGAATCGCAGCTAAGCCCCCGAGTGTGGAGCCTGTCCACACTCAGAGTAGTTTTTGACTTAGGCGATATGGAATCGCAGCTAAGCACCCGAGTGTGGAGCATGTCCGCACTCGGAGTAGTTTTTGACTTAGGCAATACGGAATCGCAGCTAAGCCCCCGAGTGTGGAGCATGCCCACACTCGGAGTAGTTTTTGACTTAGGCGATACGGAATCATGGCTAAGCCCCCGAGTGTGGAGCATGCCCACACTCGGAGTAGTTTTTGACTTAGGCGATACGGAATCACGGCTAAGCCCTCGAGTGTGTAGCATGTCCGCACTCAGAGAAGTTTTTGACTTAGGCGATACGGAATCGCAACTAAGCACCCGAGTGTGGAGCATGTCCGCACTCGGAGTAGTTTTTGACTTAGGCGATACGGAATCGCAGCTAAGACCCCGAGTGTGGAGCATGTCCGCACTCGGAGTAGTTTTTGACTTAGGCGATAAGGAATCGCAGCTAAGCCCCCGAGTGTGGAGCATTTCCGCACTTAGAGTAGTTTTTGACTTAGGTGACACGGAATTGCAGCTAAGCCCCCGAGTGTGGAGCATGTCCGCATTCGGAGTAGTTTTTCACTTAGGCGATACGGAATCGCAACTAAGCCCTCGAGTGTGGAGCATTTCCACACTTAGAGTAGTTTTTGACTTAGGCGATACGGAATCACGGCTAGGCCCCCGAGTGTGGAGCATGTACACACTCAGAGTAGTTTTTGACTTAGGCGATACGGAATCGCAGCTAAACCCCCGAGTGTGGAGCATTTCCGCACTCAAAGTAGTTTTTGAGTTAGGCGATACGGAATCACGGATAAGCCCCCGAGTGTGGAACATGTCCGCACTCAGAGTAGTTTTTGACTTAGGCGATACAGAATCGCAGCTAAGCACCCGAGTGTGGAGCCTGTCCGCACTCGGAGTAGTTTTTGACTTAGGCAATACGGGATCGCAGCTAAGCCCCCGAGTGTGGAGCATTTCCGCACTTAGAGTAGTTTTTGACTTAGGTGACACGGAATTGCAGCTAAGTCCCCGAGTGTGGAGCATGTCCGCATTCGGAGTAGTTTTTCACTTAGGCGATACGGAATCGCAACTAAGCCCCCGAGTGTGGAGCATTTCCACACTTAGAGTAGTTTTTGACTTAGGCGATACGGAATCACGGCTAAGCCCCCGAGTGTGGAGCATGTACGCACTCAGAGTAGTTTTTGACTTAGGCGATACGGAATCGCAGCTAAGCCCCCGAGTGTGGAGCATTTCCGCACTCAGAGTAGTTTTTGACTTAGGCGATATGGAATCACAGCTAAGCCCCCGAGTGTGGAACATGTCCGCACTCAGAGTAGTTTTTGACTTAGGCGATACAGAATCGCAGCTAAGCACCCGAGTGTGGAGCATGTCCGCACTCGGAGTAGTTTTTGACTTAGGCGATACGGGATCGCAGCTAAGCCGTGCGATGGCACGCGAGGCGGCTTAATGATGAAAACATGCCACATGAAGTGGCGACGTGCGGGGCTATCGAGTGATGGAGACGCATCCGTCGGAATGGCGATGCGCGGGGCGGCGGAGTGATGAAGACGCATCCATCAAAGTGGCGACGCGTGGGGCGGCCGAGTGATGAAGACGCATCCGTCGGAGTGGCAACGCGCAGGGCGGCCGAGTGATGAAGACGCATCCGTCAGAGTGGCGACGCACGGGGCGGCCGAGTGATGAAGACACATCCATTGGAGTGGCGACACGCGGGGCGGCCGAGTAATGAAGACACATCCATTGGAGTGGCGACACGCAGGGCGACCGAGTGATGAAGACGCATCCGTCGAAGTGGCAATGCGCAGGACGGCAGAGTGATGAAGACGCATCCATCGGAGTGGCAACGCGCGGGGTGGCCGAGTGATTAAGATGCATCCGTTGGTGTGGCGACGCGCAGGGCAGCTGAGTGATAAAGAGGCATCCGTCAGAGTGGCGACGCGCGAGGCGGCCGAGTGATGAAGATGTTGGGAGACGTAGTAGTAAATCAAAATTTTCCTATGTGTCACCAAGATCTATCTATGGAGAAACCAGCAACGAGTGGGGAGAGATTGCATCTTCATACCTTTGAAGATCGCTAAGCGGAAGCGTTACAAGAATGCGGTTGATGGAGTCGTACTCGCAGCGATTCAGATCGTGGTGGATTCCGATCTTAGCGCCGAACAATGGCGCCTCCGCGTTCAACACACATGCAGTCCGATGACGTCTCCTACGCCTTGATCCAGCAAGGAGGAAGGAGAGGTTGAGGGAGAGCTCTGACAGCACGACGGCATAGTGACGGTGGTGCTACGTGAACTCCGGCAGGGCTTCGCCAAGCGCTACGGAGAACGAGGAAGAGGAAGGGTAGGGATGCACCGAGAGAGAAAGAAGTCGTGTCTCAAAACAGCCCAAACCCTTGCATATATATAGGAGGAGGGAGAGGGAGGGCTGCCTTGGACCCTCCTCCAAAGAGGAGAGGTTCGGCCGACCCTAGGGAGGAGTCCACCTCCCACAAGGGAGGTGGATCTCTTCCTTTTGAATCCTTTTCAGCCCTATCTCTTATCTCCAGCCACATGGGCCTTTATAGAAGGTCTTGGCCAGACCAAAAAGGGCTGGCACACTTCCACTAAGGGCCCACGAAATCCTTTGGTCGTCACACCCCTCCCGGCAGTCCCGGTACACTACCGATGAGCCCGAAAACTTTCCGGTGACCAAAACTGAACTTCCTGTATATCAATCTTTACCTCCAGACCATTCTGGAGCTCCTCGTGACGTCCGGGATCTCATACGGGACTCCGAACAACTTTCGGTAATCACGTATACCATTTCCCTATAACCCTAGCGTCATCGAACCTTAAGTGTGTAGACCCTATGGGTTCGGGAGACACGCAAACATGACCGAGACACCTCTCCGGTCAATAACCAATAGTGGGATCTGGATACCCATGTTGGCTCCCACATGCTCCACGATGATCTCATCGGATGAACCACGATGTCGGGGATTCAATCAATCCCGTATACAATTCGCTTTGTCTATCGGTATGATACTTGCCCGAGATTCGATCGTCGGTATCTCTATACCTTGTTCAATCTCGTTACCGGCAAGTCACTTTACTCGTTCCGTAACACATCATCCCGTGGCTAACTCCTTAGTCACATTGAGCTCATTATGATGATGTCTTACCGAGTGGGCCCAGAGATACCTCTCCGTCACACGGAGTGACAAATCCCAGTCTCGATTCATGCCAACCCAACAGACAGTTTCGGAGATACCCGTAGTGCACCTTTATAGCCACCTAGTTACGTTGTGACGTTTGGCACACCCAAAGCATTCCTATGGTATGCGGGAGTTGCACAATCTCATGGTCTAAGGAAACGATACTTGACATTGAAAAGCCTTAGCAAACGAACTACACGATCTAGTGCCATGCTTAGGATTGGGTCCTGTCCATCACATCATTCTCCTAATGATGTGATCCCGTTCTCAACGACATCCAATGTCCATGGTCATGAAACCGTGACCATCTATTGATCAACGAACTAGTCAACTAGAGGCTCACTAGGGACATGTTGTGGTCTATGCATTCACACATGTATTATGGTTGCCGGTTAACAAAATTATAGCATGAACAACAGACAATTATCATGAACAAGGAAATACAATAATAACCATTTTATTATTGCCTCTAGGGCATATTTCCAACAGTCTCCCACTTGCACTAGAGTCAATAATCTAGTTACATTGTGATGAATCGTACACCCATAGCATTCTGGTGTTGATCATGTTTTGCTCGCGAGAGAGGTTTAGTCAACGGATCTGCGACATTCAGATCGGTATGCACTTTACAAATATCTATATCTCCCTCCTGAATGTAATCACGGATGGAGTTGAAGCGGCGCTTGATGTGTCTTGTCTTCTTGTGAAACCTGGGCTCCTTCACAAGGGCAATAGCTCCAGTGTTGTCATAGAATAGAGTCATCGGGCCCGACGCACTTGAAATTACTTCTAGGTTGGTGATGAACTCCTTCATCCAGACTCCTTCCTTTGCTGCTTCCGAAGCAGCTATGTACTCCGCTTCACATGTAGATGCCGCCACGACGCTTTGCTTGCTGCTGCACCAGCTGACTGCCCCTCCATTCAAAATACACGTATCCGGTTTGCGACTTGGAGTCGTCCGGATCTGTGTCAAAGCTAGCATCGACGTAACCCTTTACGACGAGCTCTTCGGCACCTCCATATACGAGAAACATGTACTTTGTCCTTTTGAGGTACTTCAGGATATTCATGACCGCTGTCCAGTGTTCCGCTCCGGGATCACTTTGGTACCTCCCTACCAAACTTATGGCAAGGTTCACATCAGGTCTGGTACACTGCATGGCATACATAATAGAGCCTATGGCTAAAGCATAGGGGATGACACTCATCTATTCTTTATCCTTTGCCGTGGTCGGGCATTGAGTTGTACACAATCTCACACCTTGTAACACAGGCAAGAACCCCTTCTTGGACTGATCCATATTGAACTTCTTCAATATCTTTTCAAGGTATGTGCTTTGTGAAAGACCTATGGGGCCTCTCGATCTATCTCTATAGATCTTAATACCTAATATGTAAGCAGCTTCTCCAAGGTCCTTCATTGAAAAACACTTATTCAAGTAGGCCTGTACACTTTCCAAGAGTTCTATATCATTTCCCATTATCAGTATGTCATCCACATATAATACGAGAAATGCTACAGAGCTCCCACTCACTTTCTTGTAAATACAGGGTTCTCCATAAACCTGTACAAACCAAAACGCTTTAATCACTTCATTAAAGCGAATGTTCCAACTCCGAGATGCTTGCACCAGCCCATAGATGGAGCACTGGAGCTTGCATACTGTGTTAGCATCTTTAGGATCGACAAAACCTTCCGGCTGCATCATATACAGTTCTTCCTTGAGGAAGCCATTAAGGAATGCCGTTTTGACGTCCATTTGCCAGATCTCATAATCATAAAATGCGGCAATTGCTAACATGATTCGGACAGACTTCAGCATCGCTACGGGTGAGAAAGTCTCATCGTAGTCAACTCCTTGAACTTGTCGATAACCATCCGCGTCAGTCTTCTTCTTACAGATCCATTTATTTTCAATGTCTCACTTATTATCAGGCAAGTCCACCAAAGTCAATACTTTGTTCTCATACATGGATCCTATCTCGGATTTCATGGCTTCAAGCCATTTGTTGGAATCTGGGCCTGCCATCGCTTCTTCATAGTTCGAAGGTTCACCGTTGTCTAACAACATGATCTCTAGGACAGGGTTGCCGTACCACTCTGGTGCGGAACGTGTCCTAGTGGACCTTCGACGTTCAATAGTAACTTGATCTGAACTTTCATGATCATCATCATTAACTTCCTCTCTAGCCGGTGCAGGCTCCATAGAAACAACTTCCTGTGATGTGCTACTCTCCGGTTCGTGTGGAGGTACAATTACCTCATCAAGTTCTATTTTCCTCCCACTTACTTCTTTCGAGAGAAACTCTTTCTCGAGAAAGGATCCATTCTTGGCAACAAAGACTTTGCCCTCAGATCGTAGGTAGAAGGTATAGCCAATAGTCTCTTTGGGATATCCTATGAAGACACACTTTTCCGCTTTGGGTTCGAGCTTCTCAGGTTGAAGTTTCTTCACATAAGCATCGCATCCCCAAACTTTTAGAAATGACAGCTTAGGTTTCTTTCCAAACCATAATTCATACGGTGTCGTCTCAACGGATTTTGACGGTGCCCTATTTAAAGTGAATGCGGCAGTCTCTAATGCATATCCCCAAAATGATAGCGGTAAGTCGGTAAGAGAAATCATAGATCGTACCATATCTAATAGAGTGCGATTACGACGTTCAGACACACCATTTCGCTGAGGTGTGCCAGGCGGCGTGAGTTGTGAAACAATTCCACATTTCCTTAGGTGCGTGCCAAACTCGTGACTTAAATATTCTCCGCCACGATCAGATCGTAGGCACTTTATCTTCCTGTCACGTTGATTCTCTACCTCACTCTAAAATTCCTTGAACCTTTCAAAAGTTTCAGACTTATGCTTCATTAAGTAGACATACCCATATCTACTCAAGTCATCAGTGAGGGTGAGAACTTAACGGTAGCCACCAGGAGCCTTGACACTCATTGGACCGCATACATCGATATGTATTATTTCGAACAAGTCAGTTGCTCGCTCCATTGTTCTGGAGAACGGAGTCTTAGTCATCTTGCCCATGAGGCATGGTTCACACGTGTCAAATGATTCGAAATCAAGAGACTCCAAAAGTCCATCAATATGGAGCTTCTTCATACGTTTGACACCAATATGACCAAGGCGGCAGTGCCACATGTAAGTGGGACTATCGTTATCAACCTTGCACTTTTTGGTACTCACACTATGGACATGTGTAACATCACGTTCAAGATTCATCAAAAATAAACCATTGACCACCGGGGCATGACCATAAAACATTTCTCTCATATAAATAGAACAACCATTATTCTCAGATTTAAATGAGTAGCCATCTCGCGTCAAGCGAGATCCAGATACAATGTTCATGCTCAAAGCTGGTACTAAATAACAATTATTAAGGTTTGACACTAATACCGAAGGTAGATGTAGAGGTAGCATGCCGACGGCGATCACATCGAGCTTGGAACCATTCCCGACGCGCATCATCACCTCGTCCTTTGCCAGCCTCCGTTTATTCCGGAGCTCCTGCTTGGAGTTACAAATGTGAGCAACTGCACCGGTATCAAATACCCAGGAGCTACTATGAGCGCTGGTTAGGTACACATCAATAACAAGTATATCACATATACCTTTAATGTTCCCATCCTTCTTATCCGCTAAGTACTTGGGATAGTTCCGCTTCCAGTGACCGGTACCCTTGCAGTAAAAGCACTCAGTCTCAGGCTTGTTCTTTTTCTTCCCAGCAACTTGCTTACCGGGCGCGGCAACAACTTTGCCGTCCTTCTTGAAGTTCTTCTTACCCTTGCCTTTCTTGAAACTAGTGGTCTTATTTACCATTAACACTTGATGCTCCTTTCTGATCTCGACCTCTGCTGATTTCAGCATCGAGTACAACTCAGGAATGGACTTCTCCACCCCTTGCATGTTGTAGTTCATCACAAAGCTCTTGTAGCTAGGTGGAAGCGACTGGAAAATTCTGTCAATGACCGAGTCATCCGGGAGATTAACTCCCAGCTGAGTCAAGCGGTTGTGTAGCCCAGACATCTTGAGGATGTGCTCACCGACAGAACTATTCTCCTCCATCTTACAGTTGAAGAACTTGTCAGAGACGTCATATCTCTCGACCCGGGCATGAGCTTGGAAAACCAGTTTTAGCTCTTGGAACATCTCATATGCTCCGTGTTGCTCAAAACGCTTTTGGAGCCCCGGTTCTAAACTGTAAAGCATGCCGCTCTGAACAATGGAGTAATCGTCGCAGCGAGAATGCCAAGCGTTCGCAACGTCTTGCTCTGCTGGGAGAAGGGGTGGGTCACCTAGTGGTGCATCAAGGACATACAATTTCTTGGAAGCTATGAGGATGATCCTCAAGCCACGGACCCAGTCCGCATAGTTGCTTCCATCATCTTTCAGCTTGGTTTTCTCTAGGAACACGTTGAAATTGAGGGTGACATTCGCGTTGGCCATTGGATCTACAATATAGATTGTAAAGATAATTTTAGACTAAGTTCATGATAATTAAGTTCACATAATCAAATTATTTAATGAACTCCCACTTAGATAGACATCTCTCTAGTCATCCAAGTGACACATGATCCATGTCAACTAGCCCGTGTCCGATCATCACGTGAGACGGACTAGTCATCCATGGTGAACATCTCCATGTTGATCGTATTTTCCATACGACTCATGTTCGACCTTTCGGTCTTCCGTGTTCCGAGGCCATGTCTGTACATGCTAGGCTCGTCAAGTCAACCTAAGTGTTTTGCGTGTGTAAATCTGGCGTACACCCGTTGTATGCGAATGTTAGAACCTATCACACCCGATCATCACGTGGTGCTTCGGAACAACGATCCCTAGCAATAGTGCACATTTAGGGTGAACACTTTTCTTGTTAAATTTTAGTGAGAGATCATCTTATTTACTACTGTCGTTCTAAGCAAATAAGATGTAAACATGATAAACATCACATGCAATCAATATAGTGACATGATATGGACAATATCATCTTGCTCCTTTGATCTCCATCTTCAGGGCACCATGATCATCACTGTCACCGGCACGACACCATGATCTCCATCATTGTGTCTTCATGAAGTTGTCTCGCCAACTATTACTTCTACCACTATGGCTAACGTTTAGCAATAAAGTAAAGTAATTACATGGCGTTTATGATTGACACGCAGGTCATACAATAAAATAAGACAACTCCTATGGCTCCTGCCGGTTGTCATACTCATCGACATGCAAGTCATGAATCCTATTACAAGAACATGATCAATCTCATACATCACAATGCATCACATCACATCCTTTGGCCATATCACATCACAAGGCATATGCTGCAAAAACAAGTTAGACGTCCTCTAATTTGTAGTTGCAAGTTTTTACGTGGCTGCTATAGGTTACTAGCAAGAATGTTTCTTACCTACGCCAAAAACACAACGTGATATGCCAATTTCTATTTACCCTTCATAAGGACCCTTTTCATCGAATCCAATCCGACTAAGGTGGGAGAGACAGACACCCGCTAGCCACCTTATGCAACAAGTGCATGTCAGGCGGTGGAACCAGTCTCACATAAGCGTACGTGTAAAGTCGGTCCGGGCCGCTTCATCCCACAATACCGTCGAATCAAGATAAGACTAGTAGTGGTAAGCAAATTAACAAAATCGACGCCCACAACTGCTTTGTGCTACTTGTGTATAGATTCTACGCATAGACCTAGCTCATGATGCCACTGTTGGGAGACGAAGTAGTAAATCAAAATTTTTCTACGTGTCACCAAGATCTATCTATGGAGAAACCAGCAACGATTGGGGAGAGATTGCATCTTCATACCTTTGAAGATCGCTAAGCAGAAGTGTTACAAGAACGCGGTTGATGGAGTCGTACTCGCAGCTTTTAGATCACGGTGGATTCCGATCTTAGCGCCGAACAACGGTGCCTCCGCGTTGAACATACGTGCAGCCCAATGACGTCTCCTATGCCTTGATCTAGCAAGGAGGAAGGAAAGGTTGAGGGAGAGGTCCGACAGCACGACGGCGTGGTGACGGTGGTGCTACGTGAACTCCGGCAGGGCTTCACCAAGCGCTGCGGAGAACGAGGAAGAGGAAGGGTAGGGCTGCACCGAGAGAGAAAGAAGTCGTGTCTCAAAACAGCCCAAACCCGTGCATATATATAGGAGGAGGGAGAGGGAGGGCTGCCTTGGACCCTCCTCCAAAGAGGAGAGGTTCGGCCGACCCTAGGGAGGAGTCCACCTCCCACAAGGGAGGTGGATCTCTTCCTTTTGAATCCTTTTCAGCCCTATCTCTTATCTCCAGCCACATGGACTTTCTAGAAGGTCTTAGCCAGCCCAAAAAGGGCTGGCACACTTCCTCTAAGGGCCCACGAAATCCTTTGGTCGTCACACCCCTCCCGAGGGTCCTCCGGCACCCTCCCGGCACTCCCGATACACTACCGATGAGCCCGAAAACTTTCCGGTGACCAAAACTAGACTTCCTATATATCAATCTTTACCTCCGGACCATTCCGGAGCTCCTCGTGACGTCCGGGATCTCATCCGGGACTCCGAAAAAGTTTCGGTAATCACATATACCATTTCCCTATAACCCTAGCGTCATCGAACCTTAAGTGTGTAGACCCTACAGGTTCGGGATACACACAGACATGACCGAGACACCTCTCCGGTCAATAACCAACAGAGGGATCTGGATACCCATGTTGGCTCCCACATGCTCCACGATGATCTCATCGGATGAACCACGATGTCTGGGATTCAATCAATCCCGTATACAATTCCCTTTGTCTATCGGTATGATACTTGCCCGAGATTCGATCGTCGGTATCTCTATACCTTGTTCAATCTCGTTACCGGCAAGTCACTTTACTCGTTCTGTAACACATCATCCCGTGGCTAACTCCTTAGTAACATTGAGCTCATTATGATGATGTCTTACCGAGTGGGCCCAGAGATACCTCTCCGTCACACGGAGTGACAAATCCCAGTCTCGATTCGTGCCAACCCAATAGACACTTTCAGAGATACCCGAAGTGCACCTTTATAGCCACCCAGTTACGTTGTGATGTTTGGCACACCCAAAGCATTCCTATGGTATCCGAGAGTTGCACAATCTCATGGTCTAAGGAAACGATACTTGACATTGAAAAGCTTTAGCAAACGAACTACACGATCTTGTCCATGGTTAGGATTGGGTCTTGTCCATCACATCATTCTCCTAATGATGTGATCCCGTTATCAACGACATCCAATGTCCATGGTCATGAAACCGTGACCATCTATTGATCAACGAACTAGTCAACTAGAGGCTCACTAGGGACATGTTGTGGTCTATGTATTCACACATGTATTATGGTTTCCGGTTAACACAATTATAGCATGAACAATAGACAATTATCATGAACAAGGAAATACAATAATAACCATTTTATTATTGCCTCTAGGGCATATTTCTAACAGCTCCATCGTCATTATTATTGTATTTCCTTGTTCATGATAATTGTCTATTGTTCATGCTATAATTGTGTTAACCAGAAACCATAATACATGTGTGAATACATAGACCACAACATGTCCCTAGTGAGCCTCTAGTTGACTAGCTCGTTGATCAATAGATGGTCACGGTTTCATGACCATGGACATTGGATGTCGTTGACAACGGGATCACATCATTAGGAGAATGATGTGATGGACAAGACCCAATCCTAAGCATAACACTACATCGTGTAATTCGTCTACTAAAGCTTTTCAATGTCAAGTATCGTTTCCTTAGACCATGAGATTGTGCAACTCCCGGATACCGTAGGAATGCTTTGGGTGTGCCAAACGTCACAACGTAACTGGGTGGCTATAAAGGTGCACTACGGGTATCTCCGAAAGTGTCTGTTGGGTTGGCACGAATCGAGACTGGGATTTGTCACTCCGTGTGACGGAGAGGTGTCTCTGGGCCCACTCGATAAGACATCATCATAACGAGCTCAATGTGACCAAGGAGTTAGTCACGGGATGATGTATTATGGAACGAGTAAAGAGACTTGCCGGTAACGAGATTGAACAAGGTATAGAGATACCGACGATCGAATCTCGGGCGAGTATCATACCGATAGACAAAGGGAATTGTATACGGGATTGATTGAATCCCCGACATCGTGGTTCATCCGATGAGATCATCGTGGAGCATGTGGGAGCCAACATGGGTATCCATATCCCGCTGTTGGTTATTGGCCGGAGAAGTGTCTCGGTCATGTCCACGTGTCTCCCGAACCCGTAGGGTCTACACACTTAAGGTTCGATGACGCTAGGGTTATAGGGAAACGGTATACGTGATTACCGAAGGTTGTTCGGAGTCCCGGATGAGATCCCAGACGTTACAAGGAGCTCCGGAATGGTCCGGAGGTAAAGATTGATATATAGGACGTCCAGTTTTGGTCACCGGAAAGTTTTCGGGCTCATCGGTAGTGTATCGGGAGTGCCGGGAGGGTGCCGGAGGACCCCCGGGAGGGGTGTGACGACCAAAGGACCACATGGGCTGTTAGATAAAGTGTGCCAGCCCTTATTGGGCTGGGAAATACTTTTGCTAAAGGCCCATGCGGCTAGGGATAAGAGATAGGGCCAAAAAGGATTTAAAAGGAGGAGATCCACCTCCCTTGTGGGAGGTGGACTCTCCCTTTAAATCGGCCGAACCTCTCCTCTTTGGAGTAGAGGACAAGCCAGCCCTCCACGTCCCTCCTCCTATATATACTTGAGGTTTTGGCTGTTTTGAGACAAGATTTGATCTCTCTCTCTCTCACGGCGAAGCCCTACCTCTCTTCTTCCTCCTCCGCAGCGCTTAGGCGAAGCCGTGTCGGAATACCTTGCTACTCCACCACCACCACGCCGTCGTGCTGCTGTTGGAGCCCTTCCCCAACCTCTCCTTCCTCCTTGCTGGATCAAGGCGTAGGAGACGTCACCGGGCTGCACGTGTGTTGAACGCAGAGGTGTCGTCCGTTCGGCACTTGATCGGATCTACCACGATCTGAATCGCTGCGAGTACGACTCCATCAACCGCGTTCTTGTAATGCTTCCGCTTAGCGATCTTCAAAGGTATGAAGATGCAATCTCTCCCCACTCGTTGCTGGTTTCTCCATGGAAAGATCTTGGTGATTGTAGGAATTTTTTTGATTTACTACTACGTCTCCCAACAGGAGCGTCCGACTGAATGGCGATGCGCGGAGCTGCCGAGTGATGACAACGCGTCCAGTAGAGTGACAGTGCGCGGAGCTGCCGAGTGACGATGGAGCATCCGACTGAATGGCGATGCGCAGAGCTGCCGAGTGATGACGATGCGTCCCACCAAGTTACTGCATGTTAGTTGTCTACATGTGACCTTGTTACTTGCCTGAACAAAATGTCTGTCCGAGTGAGCTGCCGTTCGGACTCGGCGACGGACGAGTGACTCTGTAAGTTAGTAGCAAACATAGCTACAAACTCGACAAGGGTCTAATAGAGTGCAAGATCCCACGGTGGGCGCCAAATGTCGTGGGAGCGATTCTGACATTAGAGAGGGGTAGGATAACGGAGCATGATCTATCGAGATGCAAATGGGTGACACGATGGTTTTAGCGAGTTCGGGCCTCTCACGGTGGAGATAACAACCCTACGTCTCATGCTCCGAAGAGGCTTTTCTTATTCGTCATGAACATGAGTTACATAGTGTATTTTAGAGGGAGAAGGAGAACGGATCTCCATGCCTGAGCTAAGTCCTGAGACTAATGGCGAGAGAGCCAAGGGAGAAGAAGCTAGCTTGAGCTATGTGGTGGGGGATGGCTTATATAGAGTGCGCCACCCCCTCACCTCCTATGTTACAAGATGGGGCATTGATGCCATAATGTCGGCCCACTGCAGAACCTTCTCTAAGCTTCGACTGGCTTGCCTACTGTTGGTCCTAGCATATCCGAGTGAGTCATACTGCCGAGTGAGTCGTACTGCAGAGTGGTTTGTACTGCCGAGTGGTTGAGTGTCATCCGAGTGGATGGAATGTTGCTTGCCGAGTGGATAGTATGAATGTATTTATCTGGACCCACCTGAAATGTGGACCCCATGCTGCTATGATATTTCGACCCTTCATGGGCCTACCTATTTTGTGTATCCCTGACAGGTTGCTTGCGAGTACATTCAAAGTACTCATTGGCTTGCCACTGGTTATTTAATTGTCCAGGCATGGAAGAACAAGAGTATGTTGAAGAGTCGTTGGTGACGAACATGCGTACTAGGACGCTCCCCAATCAGAATACCTATAGGTTTAAGGCAGATGCGCATGGGTTCACGCTTTCGATCAAGATTTCCACTGCTTGCCGAGTTTAAGTGTTTGGCCAATGTGGCCCTATCTATGTAAGACTAGACCTTCAAGGTCTTTATTTGTGTAAGACGCTAAATGTGGATGTAAGACTCTTGTTATTCAGCTTCTGTGTGTTTAGTGAGCACTAATCTCTGAGATCACTGTACATGTGCAATCGGTGATCACGACTTATGAGTCGGGGTACCCATAGTTTGTTGGGATCCGATGAATTATGAGTTCATGATCAATCTTTATCCATGAATATTATTTGAGTCTTCATTGATCTCTTATATGCATCATTACTTAGAGTCTCGTATTTCTTCTTCGAATCTTTGGTTTAGTTAGGCCAACTACATCGATTTTCCTTGCCATGGGAAGAGGTGCTTTGCGATGGGTTCGATCTTGTGGTGTACTTTCCCAGTGACAGAAGGGGCAACAAGGCACGCTTGTATCGTTGCTATTAAGGATAACAAGATGGTTTCTATTCCTACATGAATAGACCTTGTCTACATCATGTCACCGTTCTATTGCATTACTCCATTTCTCCATGAACTTAATACACTAGATGCATGCTGGATAGCGGTTAATGTGTGGAGTAATAGAAGTAGATGCAGAATCGTTTTGGTCTACTTATCTTGGACGTGATGCCTATATAATGATCATTGCCTTGGATATCGTCATGACTATTTGATCTTCTATCAATTTCCCAACAGTAATTTGTTCACCCACCGTGTTCTATACTCATGAGAGAAGCCACTAGTGAAACCTACGGCCCCCGGGTCTACTTTTCCAACATATTGCTTTCCGATCTATCTCTTTGTCGTGTTTGTTTTCAGATCTATTAATCCAAAAACCCAAAATACCTTGCTGCACTTTTTGTTTACTTCTTTTATTTTGTGTTCTGGCGAGATCTATTTGCCCAAACTATCACAACCTAATCTATCTTTTTATCGTTGAGAGCTTGACAACCTCTCTTACGCGTCGGGTTGCAAGTATTTGTTCTTTGTGTGCAGGTGTTGTTTACATAGTTTCTTGATCTTCCTCTACGGATTGATACCTTGGTTTCTTAACTGAGGGAAATACTTACCGTTGCTATGCTGCATCATCCCTTCCTCTTTGGGGAAATACTGACGCAGTCTCAAGCCACGTCAAAGACTAGCCTTACTTGGGGTAGATCTTCATGAAGTAGGCAATATCCTTGCCCTTACAAACTTCTTGGTTCAACTCCACAATCATGAAGAAGGAGGCTCCCAAGTGACACCTAACCAATCTAGGAGGAACCACCCTCCAAAAGGTAATAGATGTGGTAGTATGATGAACTCCTTGCTCTTGTGCTTCAAAAGATAGTCTCCACAACACTCAATCACTCTCTCATAGGTTTGGCATGGGTAGAAGGGATTGATTGGATGGAAAGCAACTCTGGGAGGCTAGAAATGAAGATCCATATGGTTGCAGTGGATGATCTTGATATCAACACATGAGTAGGTGGCTCTGTCTCAGAAAATTGGATATGACAAGTGGGTTTGTGTCCTGAGTGCTTCTCTTGCGAGTGAGAGATGGTGGATGGGTATATATATGCATCTCCAAAAATCCAACCATTACAACATTATTGCCCAACTCGGTGAAGTGAAAACTCAGTTGTACTGACTAGTGCAAAATGCGACAACTTTGGCCTTTTCGGTGAGACCGATATAGAAATCTCGGTGGTATCGATATGGGTGACCTAGGCAATTACCAAGTCTCGGTGTCACCGATTCCTCAAACTCGATGGGACTGATTGTAAGAAATTGGTTAACAGAAAGTTGGTCACTGTTTTTGGTTGCACCGAATGGATTGTTGGTAGTACCGAGATGCTAGGGTTTGGCTTGGCTTCTGTCTAGGATAAAACTTGGTGGATCCGAATAGGAAATGTTGGTGTCACCGAATTTTGACTTTTGGCTTAGGACAGAGGATTTTTGCGGGAAAGTGGATGAGTGTTTTCGGTGGCTAATCTCTAAGTACTTGAGCAACCAGATCATCATAATTCATCATCCCCTTTTAATAGTATTGGCTTTCCTATGGACTCAAAAGTGATTTCTCACAAAATGTAAAATGTAGACTCCTCAAGCTTGAAGCATGGCCAATACTATACCTTTATTTTATTGGGAAGGTTCTCCACACAATCCTTTAGCCAACCCATCATTGAACTTTTTCCTGGGATACACTTGGTGGAAACATTAGTCCAATGAAATATATGTTGTTATTAATTACCAAAACCACCTAGGGAGAAGTTGTGTTTTCAGTCTCCTCTTTTTGGTAATTGATGACAACATATAGATCAAATCTTCGATAAAAGATATAAACAATGAATATCATCGTCGCTTTGAGAGGTATGTGATAAGCAAGAGCTCCCCCTAAATTTGTGAATGCAAATGCACAACCGATTAGGATAATGGATCACTCTTCCATGTCACATACAACTTGGTGGTGCACAAAAATTAATATGAGTGAATTACATAAGCACAACACACCAGACATTAAGTGAATGATCATCATATAGACATCTCAAAGATAATAAGGTAGTAGCATCACACAAAACTATATGATCAAACACCGACAAAGTTTTCAATGATAAACTAAGTGTTTTTAAACTGTAGAGAGGAGTCAAAATGCAACACACACACTCTCTCTCGAAGCCCTATGATCTATAACCTATCCCCCTTTGGCAAAAGGTTACCAAAAAGTTCAAAGCTATAGAGCTAATCGTCGCTCTGGGCATGGTATCCTCCATGAGACGATGAAGCTGCTCCCGTAGCTATCAAAGGAGTCGAGAGAAGAGAATCCACAAATGCTCGAGCTAAAGTCCTCTGAGGTGGTGGAGTAGACACTGGAGGTGCAGGAGGAACTGATGGAGTTGTGGCAGGTGCTGATGAAGTAGGCCTCGTCTATGGAGCTAGCACCGTAGGAGTCCTGGCTTGGGTCTTGAACTGAGTGTTGGTCCTGAGAGGTGGACTATCATCATCATCATCATCATCATCATCATCGTCATCATTAGTGGAATGATGGCTAGGCACTGCATCCACTTCCTTCTTGAGGTCATCCACGGTCTTCGTCGGCTCATCCAACTTGTTGTTCAATGTAGTGAACTTATCTTCCACTATCCCCTCAAGGTTTTTGTGGTTGCGCAAGATATCCTTGATGTCCTTCTGAATTCCTTGGATGGTGCTGATGAGGAAATCCATTTTCTCACTCTTTGTCCTTGGTATCTGAGCACTAGTGGCTCTAGCTGCCTCTGCTTCTGCCTATGCAGTAGATGAAGTGGGATGACTGGGATCCATCACCAAAACATTATCTTCAAGGTCTGGCTGAAGTGGCATGTGAGGACAATCAAGTGCATATACATTCTTCTCCAGCTTGGAGTTGATGAGCATCTGAATGTACGAAGCGTATCCACAAGATCATTTTTTATCACAAGTTGTCCTCCTGACTGTCTCAACTATCAAGTCCATCACTCTAAACGTGGTGTGGTTGCTATGTGGTGCAACATATTGATGGAGTACCCCATAATCATCTTATCATCTCCAGACTTGGGCATCAAAGTATACCTCAAGACAATGTTGGTGGTGGGTAATCCAACTTGCATATTATAGATAGAGCCAAACTTATGTGAATGCACATGAGCTGCAGGGATTGCCTTATACATATTTGACATTGAGTTATGACTCATCTTGGCCTCGAAATATACATCCAAATCTCCTTCCTGAACCTGTGGGACTCCTAAGATGGTAGCCCACTCCTCCACTATAGACTACAATCTAACTCCTCAGTCATCCATATGATACGACCATCTGGATATAAATGAGCCGTGGAGTAGAACTGCATGATCATCTCATCATTCCAGGCAGTGAACTCTCTCCCAACGAAGTTTTCAATGTCAATGCAGCTGAAGCTGTCTTGCACACTGGGAAAATAGTCCTCGTTCTCCTTGATATAGGCCCAGTCAACACATCTCATGTCACTGACTATTGGGCTCTTGTCCAAAAGGGCAGTCTCATAGAAATCTTGTTGTTCCTTAGTGTAGAATATGTCATCTACAACAGTATTTCTTCTGGAGGCATAGGGGTCATTTGCTCTCCACTTCCCCAGCCCAAAATCCCTTCTCTTCTTCATGTCCTCAGCAACTATATGAGCATCATTGTGTACATGCATGTGTGGCCTTCGTTTCCTCAAAACTGTCAAGTTTTCTTCCTCATCATCTCTGGATGTAGAACTCTTGTTCTTTGCAGCAGGAGGAATATCTCTGGTGGTCCTATTTGACTTGGGTGTTGCAGGATTTTTGTTGCAGACTGCTTGCTCTTCGATGAGCTTGCTTGGGCATAGCATCTGCAAGCAGTTTCTTCTTCTTGGAAGGAGGAGCTTTTGCAACTGGCTCTTCCTACTCCTCCTCTTTATCAAGGTACTCAGGAGTAGATGGGAGCACAGTTGCTTTCACAAACCTTGTTCTTACTGAAAGTGCAATCATGCCCTTAATCATATTTTGATATTGTTGACAACATACATATACGTAACTAATCATTTTCATCAAGTGCATCTCAGGTTTATTTCCCAAGAGATTGTGTGTGGATCATGACTACCATGTCCAGGATGCTTAAAGAACGGAGAAACAAGAAGAAATGTTCTATCATTTATTTATCGTTCTTGAGTATAGAGATCTTGCACTATTAAGAGGGGATCACTGGTTCTCGCAAGAAACTTGCTCAAAATCTAGGAAATACCTTTCTCTATTTCCCTTCAAAGTGTTCTGCTCTTGTTCGGACGATCGGTGGTTCTCGAACGTCCGGAAGCCGGATGACCGATGTTCTTCGGATATCTGGAACCAGCCATCAGATCCAAATCCTCGAAGTTCTGGTCCCTATGGTTGTCTGGGCTTCGGATGTCCGGGTGCGGTCGGAAATCCATAGCCACCCACCACATCCAAAATGTCAAACATCCGACCCCTTCCGGACGATCATGCCCCAGACGGCCGACGCCCTCCGGACGGCCGTATGATGTACGCTATTTCCACCAAATGCTGTGCTGACCCGCTGCTCCCTGTTCTTCGGGCGATCGACCCCTGTCGGACGTCCGATGCCTCGTGGCTGTCCGGACGACCGAGAACTGTCGGACGTCCGACAACTACACAACATAAGTGGCTCCAACGACCATTTTTCCATCACCACTATGTATAGTATTCTCCAAACTCGTGTGGAGGTTGTCCAACATAGTGAAAAGATACCAAGAACACCTTTCTCTATCACTCCCATTTTCCTACACCAAATCCTCGATGCCAAGTGCATCTGTGAGTTCCTTGAGTGTTGTTCCAATCAAAAGATAGATCGTCTCCCTCTCCTCCTCTCAACCAAAGCTATTTTTGATTTGAGCAAGTTTTGAGCGGTTCCCGCGATCTTGTTACTTTTGGAGGTTGGAGACTCCTAGGTGGTAGGAGTTCTTCGGAGAGGAATCAAACCATTGTGATTTCCCCCAGAAATTTTGTGAGGGTGTGGAGGCCACCTCAAGGCCTACCACTAGTGGTTGAGAAACGCCTTCATGGTGTTATCTCAAGGAGAGAATAGGGTGAGCCTTAGTGGCATTGGTGTGCCTTCGTGGTAACATCCACCTCTCTAAATGGTGACGTAGCTTCCCTCCAAGGAAGTGAACATCGACATACATCATCGTCTCTCGGAGTTGTGGTTATCCCCAACCCTAACTCCCTACTTGTGGTTACTTTTCTTTGAGTACTTACTTGTATTACTTGTGCTTGATTATCTCCTACTTGTTGCCTTGCTTAGTACACATAGCTTAACTATCATCTTTGCAATTTTTAGGCTCACTTTGATATTCCGCAATATTGCCTAAAATTGCTAAGTAATAATTAAAAATTGTAATTGTACATATTCACCCCCTCTAGGTCCATCTCGATCCCTTTCAATTGGTATCAGAGCCTCGTGCTCTATTCTTGTGGCTTAACCGCCCTAGAGCGAGATGAACCTTGATGGGACTCCCCTTGTTGCGGATCCGAAGGATAAGGGCACTGCTTCCATGGAAGCCAAGCCCTTCATTTCTTAGGATCTGGAATGGGCTCTTGCTAAGCAAAAGGAGGAGCATGATGCTGCTCTTGAGGCCTTGGTCCAAATGAGATTAGCCACATTAACCACGATGCTTTTCGGGTGGTGCGGCCTCGAGGCCATCTGTGCCTACTCCTTCACTTGGCCACCAATCTCTTGTAAATGATCTATCTAGTGTTCCATGGCTTTATGCTAGACCTCAAGTTGAGAAACCTAAGTATAATCCTGGAGGAAAACCTCCTTTGCTTGATGACAGTCCCCATTTTTCTTTGTGGACAGTTGGTATACATGACCATCTTAGATACGCCAATGATGAAATGTTGAACATTCTGGAGCATGGCTACCACCCTGTCGACCCAAGGAATCTCACTCCAAGAGAAACTTATGACAGGCATCTCAACGACACCGCAATCATGTGCATAAGAAAAGGAATGAATGGTACAAAGGAGACCTTACATACACATCACAAGTGCCAAGGAATTATGGGACATCATTGAAAGGACCAAGACCGGTACCTCCACTCTTCGGCTTGCTTAGTTCGAAATTACCAAGGGTCAATTGCAAAACTTTTGTATGGAGAAAGGTGAATGTCGTGGAGAACGAACACCTATGGGACCGCGAGGGCCCCTTTCGGTTTGGCGAGGGGGCGTGCTGGCACAAAGAGCCAGTCTGGCGAGCTGCGCACGGGGTGTTTTTACCTAGGTTCGGGCTGCACGGATGCGTCAAACCCTACTCCTGCTTGGTTGTATTGATCCTGTTCTAGGGTTCGAGCTACAGGAGCGCCATGAACGGCTTCTACGTGAGCTTAGGAGCCTTCTCTCCCTCTCTAACCCTCAGGCTGTCCGGTTGTCTAACTGCCTAACTGTCCAAAAGCCCAAAAGCGAAAGAGTCCAAAAGTCCCTTTTTGTAATGCCCTGGGCCTCCTTTTATACTTAAGGGAATCCCAACAGTGGCGTACAGTGCGCACACGAGACACACAGTGCTGCTACAGTGCTATCATACCTAACCCTAACGGAGTAGGACAAGAGCATTAAATGCACCGTCAGGGGCCTCAGTCCGTCAGTGGGACGGGATGGGGGTCGTCCCATCAGCACCGCTTAGCTTCCTCCAACATCGACGCCACGACACGCGTCCAAGTGGATCGACACCTGTCCTGTGCACTGGCGGTGCTTGCTGGGGCCTCGCCTTGCTAGGACCTTGCCTTGCCGGGGGCTTGGAGGCTCTACGGCTCTCTCGGCAAGGTCTTGCTAGTGGTCTTGAGTCTTTTGTTCTAGGGCTTGGTAAGTCTTTGCTTGGTCCTGCCGCTGGGGCGGCTACCATTGCCCACGCACGAGTAAAGGGCCACTCGATGGCCCATAAAATCTAGTGCACCGATAGGAGCCCCCGGGCCTGGGCCATACACGTCGCGAGGTGTTGTTGGGCTAGGCCCAAACAGTGTGCGAGCATGCGTGGCAGGGGCCCTGCAGTTGTGATCATTGAGCATGCTACGCTTCCCCACGATACCCATCGAATGCGGGTAGTGGGATACGTGCGCGTCGCGGCCGTCGAGTTTTTTAATTACCATGTCAGGTCTTTTCCACCACGCGTGCCGCATGCATGGCAAGGGGCTAGCAACGGGTGCCCATGACTTAAAGTCCCTGAGAAAAGGCAGTAACTGCGGCGCCATGGATCGGGGCGACGGGGCGGTTGCTGCTCGCTCCGCGAATGAGGGTGCCGCTATTGGAGGAGGTGGGTGGCGTCCTCGGGAGTGGGGGAGAGGCAGCCCCCACGCTTAATCCTATAAATTGGGGACGATGGGGGCGGAGCTCATCCATCCTTCTTTCACCCTTGGAGTGTGAGACTCTGCAGCCCGCCTCCTCCCTTGTCTTCTCGATCTCCAGGCAGCGTTCGCCCTTTGCCATGACCAGGGTGCGAGGGCGACCTCCTTCCTCGGCTGCGAGGAGGAGCTCTCGTCAGGATCATGCCGCCGTTTCAGCCGTGGAGGCGGCAGGAGGCTCGAGTTTGCGTGGAGGAGGAGGTGCGAGGGGCCATGACCGTCGCGGAGGTCGTGGTTGAGGGAGGCGGAGCACTGATCCACCCCCTTCTCCGATGCCAAGCATCTCCGTCGAGGAGGCCCATGCCAAGGGGACAGCGCTGGACTTCGTCCTCGAGCTGGGCGGTCCCCTCCGGAGCCACCTACGTCTCCCACACCCCTTCGCCAGGGCAATGGAGAACGACCGACCATCCTTCCTGTGGCTGCGGGTGGCAGGGTGCTGCAATGGTGCGACGTGGGTGGATGTTGATTACCCAGTGCACCGCATCATGTTCATCAAGCACGGTTGTAAGACCTTCACCCGTGCCCACAATATCCAGGTAGGGCACATTCTTCGTTTTAAAATGACGGAGGCTGACACACTCTCCATCAAGATTTATGGGAGCTCCGGCAGCCGCCTCAGCTGCTACGAAGAGAGCGCGAGCAGTGTCGAAAGCCTGTCCTCCGGCAAGAGTGATGGGGAGGACAGCGGCGATGAGTCCGGTCCTTAGGCGTTCAAGTCGGAGCCTGAAGATTCGAGCTCAGACTGACCGCTGACAGCACCATCGTCGTCAGCCTCACGCCTCTCCCCCTCCCGGCAAGATGTCCTTGCCGGGTGCTTCAGTCCCGGGCGCTGCCTCATACTCCATCTCCAGTAGGCCCGCGGACTTCGGCTTTAGGGGTCCATCCTCCTTTTCGCCCGCTCCGGCCTTCTCCTCCATGCAATGCTGGTCCAGGAGGGACCAACTCTTGCCTGCCCATCTAGCAGCCCTCTCGTTCATGCAGTGCTGGTCCAGAGGGGTCAGGCCGTGCTTCTGCCGGGGGCCTCTCGCCATCGTTTTCTTCTTGTATCCCGCCTCTCCTTTACATCTTTTTCTTCTTGTACTCTACCCTAGGGGAGAAAGTCAAATAAAGATGTACTTAGAAAAAAGCGGTATCTTATGTAAACTTCATCCCATTTTGAATGAATGAATGTGCATTATCTTCCTTGTTAGGCTGATTCTATGTATGGAACTTTCCCAATGCCCTTTTTGGAAAAATCTTGCCAGCGTGTGTAGTCCTACCGCAAGCGCTTTGAGGAACGGGTCCTTAGCAGCCTGCTGGCGATGCCATTGCCGGCAAGACACCTTGGCATTCTTGACGCGGCCATTCAGGGCGTCGGCCTTACTCGAAACAGGGTAAGGGCGCGAGCGCTGTCACTTGGATCGTTGAGCAGACTTAAAACGAAACAAGGAGCGCGTGCAAAGCCACTTAAGCCATTGAGTGGTCCCGAACGTAGTGAGGGTGCGTTAAATTGCGGCAAGGCTCCCGTGCATGCAGGTTTTCCATACAGAAGTTGAAACCGCTCAAGGAAAATAACTTTATGGCTAGGTTTCACATGGGGTTTTCGCAACTTATCTTTTTGTTGCCTTTCTCCTTTTGGCAAGTTTTTTTGGAACATCGCGCTCATAGGTATCCGTACCATCATCCCCCCCTGGCAAAGCTGCACACGAGGGATCCTTCTTCCCTTTTGACAAGGAAATAAGAGAAAATATGGATATGGAACCTTGGCGGTTCGTTAGTTCTTGCCAGAATTAAGCGTAATGCAACTCTCCCGATAAACATGCACATAAGTAAACATGAGAGCTGAACAGTATTGCAGAACACTTATCTTTATTTATCTATGCATAGGATCTGAGCCTGGCTTTGTACCAAGGATTACATGCTTCAGCGGCAAGACTTGTACAAAAGGTGGTTGTCGGGGCCGGCCCGGCAACCACACCTCATGGGTAGAACTTTCAAAGATGTTCGATATTCCAGGTGTTGCTTACTCGAACCCCATCCTCGGTCTCCACGAAGACTGCGCCGGGCCTAGTGACTCGTACTACCCGATAAGGGCCTTCCCACTTTGGCATCAACTTGTCTGGATTCTTGGCGGACTGAACTCGCCAAAGAACAAGGTCGCCTTCCTTAAGACTTCTGGCATTGTCCTTGCGGATATGGTAGCAGTGCAAGGCTTGCTAGTAGCATGCAGCTCTCACAGCAGCCTGAAGACGGTCTTCCTTAAGGAGCGTCGCATCGTCTTGGCGCAGCTGCTCTTGCTCGAGCTCATCATAAGTGAGCACTCAAGGTGACCCGTATATGAGTTCCGTGGGGAGCACTTCCTCCTCCCCATAAACAAGGGAGAAGGGTGTATGGCCGGTAGCTCGATTTGGTGTCGTCCTGATTGACCAAAGAAACACCGGTAACTCATCAATCCAGTTTCTTCCGCACTTGCGCATCCTATTAAAAGTTCTTGTCTTGAGACCTCGCAGCACTTGTGCGTTATCCCTCTCTGCTTGGCCGTTGCTCCTTGGGTGGGCAACGGAAGCAAAACAAATTTTGCTACCAAGGTCTTGGACATATTGTATGAAGGTGCGGTTCGAGAACTGTGTGCCATTATCAGTGATGATCCTGTTGGGAACACCAGAGCAGCAAACTAGTACTTTAAAGAATTTGACGGCTGACTATGTTGTCACTTCCTCAATGCTTCCACTTCCGGCCACTTTGTGAACTTGTCGATTGCCACGTACAAGTACTCAAAGCCCCCGACAGCATGGGAAAAGGGGCCCAAGATGTCGAGCTCCCAGACCGAAAATGGCCACGAGAGAGGGATTGTTTGAAGAGCTTGAGCTGGTTGATGTAGTTTCTTCGAATGAAACTAACATGCTTCTATTGGAAATATGCCCTAGAGGCAATAATAAAATAGTTATTATTGTATTTCCTTGTTCATGATAATTGTCTACTGTTCATGCTATAATTGTGTTAACCGGAGACCATAATGCATGTGTGAATATATAGACCACAATGTGTCCCTAGTGAGCCTCTAGTTGGCTAGCTCGTTGATCAATAGATGGTCACGGTTTCATGACCATGGACATTGGATGTCGTT
The DNA here is from genome assembly GCA_022496015.1 of Hordeum marinum. Lineage (NCBI taxonomy): Eukaryota > Viridiplantae > Streptophyta > Magnoliopsida > Poales > Poaceae > Hordeum > Hordeum marinum. The sequence goes on from CM039672.1 coordinate 70,087,052, forward strand.
GATAACAGGATCACATCATTAGGAGAACGATGTGATGGACAAGATCCAATTCTAAGCATAGCACAAGACCGTGTAGTTCGTCTGCTAAAGCTTTTCCACTGTCAAGTATTATTTCCTTAGACCATGAGATTGTGCAACTCCCGGATATCGTAGGGAATGCTTTGGGTGTGCCAAACGTCACACCGTAACTGGGTGGCTATAAAGGTGCACTACGGGTATCTCTGAAAGTGTCTGTTGGGTTGGCACGAATCGAGACTGGGGTTTGTCACTCCGTTTGACGGAGAGGTATCTCTGGGCCCACTCAGTAAGACATCATCATAATGAACTTAATGTGACTAAGGAGTTAGCCACGGGATGATGTGCTGCAGAATGAGTAAAGATACTTGCCGGTAACGAGATTGAACAAGGTATAGGGATACCAACGATCAAATCTCGGGCAAGTATCATATCGTTAGACAAAGGGAATTGTGTACGGGATTGATTTAATCCCCGACATCGTGGTTCATCCGATGAGATCATCGTAGAGCATGTGGGAGACAACATGGGTATCGAGATCCCGCTGTTGGTTATTGACCAGAGAGGTGTCTCGGTCATGTCTACGTGTCTCCCGAACCCGTAGGGTCTAACACTTAAGGTTCGATGACGCTAGGGTTATAGGGAAATAGTGGACATGGTTACCGAAGGTTGTTCGGAGTCCCGGATGAGATACTAGACGTCACGAGGAGTTCCGGAATGGTCCGGAGACAAAGATTGATATATAGGAAGTGAGGTTTTGGTTACCGAAAATGTTTTGGGCGTCACCGGTAACGTACCGGGACCACCGGAAGGGTTCCGGGGGTCCACCGGGAGGGGCCTCGGGCCCCAGAGGGTTGCATGGGCCGAATGTGGAGGGAACCAGCCCCTAGGTGGGCTGGTGCGCCCCTCCCACCTGTCCCAAGGCGCAGCAAGGAGAGAGGGGGGGCAAACCCTAGGCCCAGTCTAGGGCTGCTAGGGCTGCCGCACCACCTCTCCCTCCCTTGGCCGCCAGCCAAGTCCCATCTAGGGCTGCCGCCAGCCCTAGGGTGGGAACCCTAGGGCGCAGCCCTTCCTCCTCCTCCTCCTATATATAGTGGTTCCCTTGGGGCTGTTTGAGACACGCACCTCTCTCTCCCACGGCGCAGCCCTACTCCTCCCTCTCTTCGTTCTCCATAGTGCTTAGCGAAGCATTGCCGGAGCACCATGCAGCTCCACCATCACCACACCATCATGCTGCCGGAGCTCTCCCTCAATATCTCCTTCCTCCTTGTTGGATCAAGGCGTAGGAGACGTCACCGGGCTGCACGTGTGTTGAACGTGGAGGCGCCGTTGTTCGGCGCTTAGATCGGATTCCACCGCGATCTGAATCGCTACGAGTACGACTCCACCAACAGCATTCTAGTAACGCTTTAGCTTTGTGATCTTCAAAGGTATGAAGATGCACTCTCCCCTTACTCGTTGCTTGTTTCTCCATAGATGGATCTTGGTGAACACGTAGGATTTTTTTGATTTACTACTACGTCTCCCAACAGCTTCACACTTGGTTACTAACGTAGTTGCATCCTGGAGGGCAGTGGGCCAAAAGAAACCTTGCCGGAATGCCTTCCCGGCAAGTGCTCTTGATCCTATGTGGGATCCACATATACCTCTGTGTATTTCTGCCAATAGTTCCAGTCCATCCTCCCGAGAAATGCACTTGAGTTTGACATTGTTTAATCTCTTTCTATACAGGACGTTGTCTATGAACTGGTACATATGAGACCGGTAGGCTACTTTCTCTGCTTCCTCTTGTTCCTCGGGGAGTTCTCCTGTCTGAAGGAATTGGACAAGATGCTGCACCCATGCTAGAGCCTGGGGCTCGACAACAAGGACCAAATGCGTATCCTCTGTCGGGGGAGCATTTGCCTCGACGACAAGGGCCTGAGGACCTGCCGGAGTCTGTTGCACCCCGACAAGCCTGGCGGGAGTGCATGCTTCTATGATAGGAGCTAATGGCCTTACCGAAGCATATCACTCACCGACAAGTCTGCCATTCTCTTGGGCAATTTTCTCGCCGGCGGCTTTAGGGAGCCCTGCCGTGAGATACTTGCCGGAACTTAACTTCCTCCTCTTCTCTTACCCAGTTGATGGTGTCATGGAGGGTTGATTTAGTTGGGGCACGAAAGTTCCTAGTTCCACAGGTAACTTAAGGGCAACACATTTTGAAAGGCCATCGGCAACGTTGCTCTCCGCACGTGGAACATGCTCTATTTGTAGGCCGTCAAAACGTTCTTCCAACTTCCTTACTTCATCTACATAAGCTTCCATCAATGGACTGTGGTAGTCTTTGTTTAGTTGCCTGACGACAAGTTGAGAATTACCCCTGACAATAAGTTTCTTGATACCATGGTCCGCCACGATCCTAAGACCGGCAAGCAGCCCTTCGTACTCAGCAGTGTTGTTTGTTGATCTCTCCCTGGGAAAGTGCATCTGGATCACATATCTGAGGTGCTCTCCGGTGGGTGCGACAAGTAGCACTCCGGCACGAACGCCTTGCAGCGAGAAAGCTCCATTAAAATACATGATCCACTCTCAACCAGTCTCCTTGCCGGGGAGAGTTGACTCTAGAATCTCTTCATCGGGCATTGGGGTCCATTCCTGAATGAACCCTGCCAAGGCCCTGCTTTGAATAGTCAAAGTGCTTTCAAACTAAAGACCAAAGCTTGATAGTTCCAAAGCCCACTCCACAATCCTGTCGATAGCTTCTGGGTTCCTCAATATCCGCTGTAGCGGGAAGCAGGTGACAACGGTGATCTCATGTGCTTGGAAGTAATGGAGCAGCTTCCTCGAGGCCATAAGAAGGCTGAAGAGCAACTTTTGCACGCCAGAATACCTTGATCTAGCCCCCTACAACAAGGAGCTATTAAAATAGACTGCTCGCTGCACCACTTTCTTCTTCTGAACTATCTCTTTCAACTGCGTAGATCCTTCCTTGCCGGCACCAGACCTCGCCAAAAGCTATCCTGGCTCATTGTTTGGCGCCTCTACCGCTGCCGCTGCTTCTTCGTCAACCTCTCTTTCAGCCACTAATGTAGCACTCACCACTTGATTCGTTGCCACAAAGTATAGCATCAATAGCTCTTGTGGTTTTGGCGCGACTAGGACTGGCGGAGAGGAAAGGTACTTCTTCAAATCCTGTAGCACTGCCTCCGCTTCCGGAGTCCATTTCATTGGACCTGCCTTCTTCAAGATTTTGAAAAAGGGCAGGGCGCGCTCAGCAGACTTTGAGATGAACCTACTCAGAGCAGCAACACAACCGGCAAGGCGTCGCACGTCCTTGACTCGTTTTGGTGCCTCAATCTGCTCAATTGCTTTGATCTTGTCAGGATTCGCTTTGATTCCACGTTGAGACACAAAGAACCCGAGAAGCTTGCCGGATGGGACAGTGAACACACATTTCTCAGGATTGAGCTTCATGTTGATCTTGCGTAGATTGGCAAACGTCTCTTCTAGGTCCGCTATGAGTGTGGCTTTGTCCTTGGTTTTGATCACTATGTCATCCATATAAGCCTCCACATTTCTATGTAGCTGGGGCTCAAAACCTATCTGGACTGCTCTCGCAAAGGTGGAACCAACGCTTTTCAACCCGAAAGGCATACGCAAAAAGTAGTACATACCATATGGGGTGATAAACGCGGTTTTCTCTTCGTCTTCCTTTGCCATAAAGATCTGATGATAACTGGAATAGGCATCAAGGAAAGACAACAAGTCACAGTCAGCGATGGAGTCCACAATCTGGTCGATGCGCGGCAAAGGAAAATGGTCTTTGGGGTAGGCCTTGTTGATGTCCATGACGTCAATGCATAGCCTCCACTTCCCATTCGTCTTGCGCACTACGGCTGGATTGGCCAACCATGTAGGGTGGAGTACTCCTCTGATCAGACCAGCCGCCTCTAACTTCTTGATCTCTTCGGCAATAAATTGTTGCCACTCCAAATCTTGCTTCCGAACCTTCTGCTTGACGGGCCGCGCGTGCGGACAGACGGCAAGGTGGTGCTCAATCACCTTCCTGGGAACACCGGGGATATCAGATGGTTGCCATGCAAACACATCGACATTCACACATAGGAAGGCGACGAGCGTGCTTTCCTATTTGTCATCAAGGGTGGAACTTATGGTAAAAGTTCCCCCCGTGCCATCCTCCTTGGCGAGCACCTTCTTGGTTTCTGGCGGAGATGCCTTGGACTTCTTGCTCTTTCCGGTGGAGCTCTCCGACACATCGTCAATAGAAGCGCAACACTCCGGAGAGGTGCCCTTGTTGGAATGTGTGCTAGAGGACTTGCTGGTCCTCTTCCCCCCGGGAGCTTCAGCGGTAGGAGAAAGTGCCTTGGCGGTAGGTGTTGCGGCTGCGCCCCGATAGAGTTGGTCAGCACAGATAAGCGCGCTCTTCTTGTCGGAGTTAATGGTAATGACGCTCATCGGTCCGGGCATCCTCAACACGTTGTAAGCGAAGTGAGTGGCCGCCATGAACTTGGCCAGTGCCGGATGCTCGAGAATGCCGTTGTATGGCAATGAGATCTCAGCAACGTCAAAAATGATCTTCTCCGTTCTGAAATTGATATCTCTACTGAACATCACTAGTAGCATGACCTTGCCTTTCGGCTGAGTCCTTCCCGAATTGACCCCTTGGAAAGCGCCCGTTGGCTCAAGATCTTCGTCGAGAATCTACAGCCTTCGAATGACATCGGGCAAGATCAGGTACAGGCTGGCTCCGTTGTCGACTAACATCTTCGTCACCTTGAGGTTGCGGATTGTTGGCGAGACCAACAACAACAGGCACCCGACCGCGGTTTATGCGATCAGGGTGATCCTCGGCGTTGAAGATGATAGGAGTGTTGGACCATTTTAGAGGTTTCTATTCGCCGATAGAGGGATCTGCCACATTAACCTCATGCGCCCACTGTTTAAGTTAGCGGTGAGAGGAATGCAACGAGGCTCCTCCTTCTATGCACACCGCCTCCGTAGATTTTTGAAACTCATGCTCACTGGACTCGTCGTCGTCTCCGACGTCATCATCATCTTCCTCTTGCTTGTCGCGGCCGTGAGCGGGCCAATCCTTCTATTGCTTGGGCTTGCCAGGGTGACCTCCTCAGCCAACACGCTTCTTGCCGGACCCCTCAACACCATCCTGACCTTTCTCCATGTCGCGCCTTTCATATTCAGCCCTCTGCTTCTCGGCAAGATGCTCAACTCGCCGGTAGTTTTGGAGGTCGTGGCCTTTGGTGCGATGGATCTTGCAGTATTGATTGTTGGAGTCTCTTGGCTTGCCGGCAGCCGCCAGAGCATGGCAGGAGGTGCATCCGGCAACATCGTTGCTGGGGTCGTCAACTTTGCCTATCTTGGCAGCGTCGGGGTTGCCGCATCCTTCAATGGCTAGCACGGTTTTGCCCTTGCGCTTCTTGTTCTTCTGCCGAACCTTCTTTGCCGGGGAAGCGGTGTCTTCGTCGTCAGAGTCGACCTCCGCACCAGCATTCTCGCCGAGGAGTCTTCTCCCTTCTTCAGTGCGAGCGCATTTGTCTGCTAAATCATAAAGCTCGGTGACGTCCGTAACTCTGTTCATTGCCAGCACTTCCCGCATCCTGCGGTTGCACACGTTTTGATGGAACACGCTGATAATGGCAACAGGGTGAACGTCTGGGATGTTGTGGTGCGCATGGCTAAACCTCTGGATGTACTTGTGCAGAGTTTCGTCTTCCTTCTGGGGATGATGTGCAGGTCGCTCTCCTGGCCAGGAGCTTGATGATGCCCAGTGAAGGCGCCAACGAATTCATGACACAGGTCCGCCCAGGAGGCGAGGGATCTCTCTGGAAAGTACATCAGCCATGATCTGACGTTGGGCTTAAGCACCAACGGGAAGTAGTTAGCCAATATCTTGTCGTCGCGGCCCCCGACAGCCTGCACCGCGATGGTGTAGATGCTCAGGAACTCTGACGGATGGGTCTTGCTGTTGTACTTCTCCGGGACTTCTGGTTTGAACATGTGGGTGTTGGGCCACTAGACTTGCCGTAGCTCGGGGGTAAACGCTGGACAGCCCACCTCGTAAGGTAGGCTAACAGGGTACCATGGCGCAGACTTGTCTAAAGTGGGTCCCACATGCCTGTTCGACTGGAGGCATGCTTCTCGTCGCCGCTCGATCGCGGTTCGAGCGTCCTCCTTGCCACATTCCCAAAGATCATGACGCTGATCACGACGCGTCCGTGGGTCAGACGCCGCCGTTGAGTAACCGTCATAGGCATTGGTCTGTCGGGTCAGCGACCGATGATGCTGTCGTGGAGGAGAGTGCGCCGAGGTCGCGCCGACCCCGGGCACCTCCCCGCTGGCCTGAGGCGGCCCTGTGGGCCGAAGCTTGTCTGTGAGGCTGAGGAGGCTCTAAATGGTGGCTCTCCATTCGTCGAGCTTCTCTGCAACAGGAGGGAAGTTCAGGAGTAGTTGTGCCCACGCCATCGCTTCCTCTGCTGTGGACGACATCGAGCAGCACGAGGAACACGAGGTGCTCTGACTCCTAACCGTTTTCTAAGGAGCACCTCCGCGGTCCCGCGTCGACATGCCACTCCCCCTCGCGTGTTGGTCCCGCGCATCTTGAGAATGATGCGTAGGAGCCTTTTTGTGGGGACACTGAGAACTACGGGCACCGTGGCGCGGCTCTCCACGTGCGTCCTAAGAAGGCCGCGGCGTAGTTGCCGGCGTGGGTGGCTTGGGAGATACTCTTCCGCCCCCGAAGTTCTCTGTACCACCCGCAGGCGGTACCGCTCTATCCCGAGACCCAGGCGCGTGGGGGTTCCCACTGTCGCCATGGGCGTCTCTGCAGCGAGCGTTGCCGCTTGCTTGGCCTTGGTCACAGGAACGTCGTGGAAGTTGTGAACCTCCGCCTCATCCTCCTCCACCCACGTCCACGCTGTCTCGTGTTTGTGCAGATATAGGAATGGCGGACACGGATGGACCAAATGCAGTCAGACCCTTCTTCTTGGGGGCCATGGCAACGACGAAGCTGGGGTGCAGATCACCAGAACAGGTTCGTAGAACCTCTTACGCGCCCCCTACCTGGCGCCCCAAAGATGTCGTGGAGAATGAACACCTATGGGAACACGGGGTCCCCTTTCGGTTCGGCGAGGGGGCATGCTGGCATAAAGAGCCGGTCTAGCGAGCTGCGCACAGGGTGTTTTTACCCAGGTTCGGGCTGCACGGAAGCGTAAAACACTACTCCTGCTTGGTTGTATTGATCCTGTTCTAGGGTTCGAGCTACATGAGCACCATGCACGGATGCTACGTGAACTTGGGAGCCTTATCTCCCTCTCTAACCCTCGGGCTGTGCGGTTGTCTAACTGCCTAACTGTCCGAAAGCCCAAAAGCCAAAGAGTCCAAAAGTCCCTTTCTGTAACGCCTCGGGCCTCCTTTTATACTTAAGGGAATCCCAATAGTGGCGTACAGCGCGCACACGGGACGCACAATGCTGCTATAGTGCTATCGTACCTAACCCTGACGGAGTAGGACAAGAGCATTAAATGCATCGTCAGGGGCCTCAGTCCATCAGTGGGACGGGATGGGGGTCGTCCCATCGGCGCCGCTTAGCTTCCTCCAACGTCGACACCGCGACACGCGTCCAGGTGGATCGACACATGTCCTGTGTGCTGGCGGTGCTTGCTGGGGCCTCGCCTTGCCGGGGGCCTTGCCTTGCTGGGGGCCTGGAGGCTCTATGGCCCTCTCGACAAGGTCTTACCGGTGGTCTTGAGTCTTCTATGCTGGTGCTTGGTAAGTCTTTTTGGGAGACGTAGTAGTAAATCAAAATTTTCCTACGTGTCACCAAGATCTATCTATGGAGAAACCAGCAACGAGTGGGAGGAATGAGAGGTTGAGGGAGAGCTCTGGCAGCATGATAGCATGGTGATGGTGGAGCTGCATGGTCTCCTGTAGGGCTTTGCCTAAGCACTACGGAGAACAAGGAGAGGGAGGAGTAGGGCTGCACCGTGGGAGAGAGAGATGCATGTCTGTGGCTGTCCCAAGGGCTCCACTATATATAGGAGGATGAGGGAGGGCTGGGCACTAGGGTTCCCACCTTAGGGGCCGACGGCAGCCCCAGATCCCATCTGGTGCGGCGGCCAGGAGGGGAGAGGGGTGCGGTAGCCCTAGGGTGGGCCTTAGGGCCCATCTGCTCTAGGGTTGCCCCCCTCCACCCATGTGCTGTGCCTTGGGACTTTGTGTGGGGGCACACCAGCCCACCTAGGGTATGGTTCCTTACCACTTGCGGACCATGCATCCCTCTAGTGCTAGTGGTCCCACTTGGTGGACCCCCGGAACCCTTCTGGTGGTCCCGGTACGTTACCGGTAATGCCCGAAACACTTCCGGTGACCTAAACCTCACTTCCTATATATGAATCTTTACCCCCGGACCATTCCGGAACTCCTCGTCACGTCTGGGGATCTCATCTGGGACTCCAAAAAACCTTCGGTAACCATGTACACTATTTCCCTATAACCCTAGCATCATCGAACCTTAAGTGTGTAGATCCTACGGGTTCGGGGGACACATAGACATGATCGAGACACCTCTCTGATCAATAACCAACAGAGGGATCTGGATACCCATGTTGGCTCCCACATTCTTCATGATGATCTCATCGGATGAACCACGATGTCGGGGATTCAATCAATCCCGTATACAATTCCCTTTGTCTACCGATATGAAACTTGCCTGAGATTCGATCGTCGGTATCCCTATACCTTGTTCAATCTCGTTACTGACAAGTCTCTTTACTCATTCCATAACACATCATCGCGTGGATAACTCCTTAGTCACATTGAGCTTGTTATGATGATGTCTTACCGAGTGGGCCCAGAGATACCTCTCCCTCACACGGAGTGACAAATCCCAGTCTCAATTCGTGCCAACCCAACAGATACTTTCGGAGATACCCGTAGTGCACCTTTATAGCCACCCAGTTACGTTGTGACGTTTGGCACACCCAAAACATTCCTACGGTATCTGGGAGTTGCACAATCTCATGGTCTAAGGAAATGATATTTGACATTAGAAAAGCTTTAGCAGACGAACTACACGATCTTGTGCTATGCTTAGGATTGGGTCTTGTCCATCACATCATTCTCCTAATGATGTGATCCCATTATCAACGACATCCAATGTCCACGGTCATGAAACCGTGACCATCTATTGATCAACGAGCTAGCCAACTAGAGGCTCACTAGGGACATGTTGTGGTCTATGTATTCACACATGCATTACGGTTTCCGGTTAATACAATTATAGCATGAACAATAAACAATTATCATGAACAAGTAAATACAATAATAACAATTTTATTATTGCCTCTAGGGCATATTTCCAACAGTCTCCCACTTGCACTAGAGTCAATAAACTAGTTACATTGTGATGAATTGAACACCCATAGAGTTTTGGTGTTGATCATGTTTCGCTCGTGGGAGAGGTTTAGTCAATGGATCTATGACATTCAGATTCGTATGTACTTTACAAATATCTATATCTCCTTCCTGAATGTAATAACGAATGGAGTTGAAGCGACACTTGATGTGTCTTGTCTTCTTGTGAAACCTAGGCTCCTTAGCAAGGGCAATAGCTCCAGTGTTGTCACAGAACAGAGTCATCGGGCCCGACGCATTAGGAATCACTCCTAGGTCGGTGAGAACTCCTTCATCTAGACTCCTTCCTTTGCTGCTTCCGAAGCAGCTATGTACTTCACTTCCCATGTAGATGCCGCCACGACGCTTTGCTTGCTGCTGCACCAGCTTACTGCCCCTCCGTTCAAAATATACACGTATCCGGTTTGTGACTTGGAGTCATCCGGATCTGTGTCGAAGCTAGCATCGACGTAACCCTTTATGACGAGCTCTTCGACACCTCCATAAACAAGAAACATGTCCTTGGTCCTTTTCAGGTACTTCAGGATATTCTTAACCGCTTCGAGTGTTCCACCCCGGGATCACTTTGGTACCTCCTTACCATACTTATGGCAAGGTTCACATCAGGTCTGGTACACACCATGGCATACATAATAGAGCCTAGGGCTGAAGCATAGGGGATGACACTCATCTCTTCTCTATCCTTTGTCATGGTCGGGCATTGAGTCGTACTCAATCTCACACCCAGTAACACAGACAAGAACCCCTTCTTGGACAGATCCATATTGAACTTCTTCAATATCTTATCAAGGTATGTGCTTTGTGAAAGACCTATGAGGCATCTCGATCTATCTCTATAGATCTTGATGCCTAATATGTAAGCAGCTTCTCCAAGGTCCTTCATTGAAAAACACTTACTCAAGTAAGCCTTTACGCTTTCCAAAAGATCTATATCATTTCCCATCAACAATATGTCATCCACATATAATATGAGAAATGCTACAGATCTCCCACTCACTTTCTTGTAAATACAGGGTTCTCCATAAACCTATATAAACCCAAACGCTTTAATCACCTCATTAAAGCGAATGTTCTAACTCCGAGATGCTTGCACCAGCCCATAGATGGACCACTGGAGCTTGCATACCTTGTTAGCATCTTTAGGATCGACAAAACCTTCCGACTGCATCATATACAGTTCTTCATTAAGGAAGCCATTAACGAATGCCGTTTTGACATCCATTTGCTAGATCTCATAATCATAAAATGCGGCAATTGCTAACATGATTCGGACGGACTTCAGCATCACTATGGGTGAGAAGGTCTCATCGTAGTCAACTCCTTGAACTTGTCGATTACCCTTAGCGACAAGCCGTGCCTTATAGACGGTCGCATTACCATCCGCGTCAGTCTTCTTCTTAAAGATCCATTTCTATGGCTCGCTTATCATCAGGCAAGTCCACCAAAGTCCATACTTTGTTCTCATACATGGATCCTATCTCAGATTTCATGGCTTCAAGCCATTTGTTGGAAACCGGGCCCGCCATCGCTTCTTCATAGTTCAAAGGTTCACCATTGTCCAACAACATGATCTCCAGGACAGGGTTGCCGTACCACTCTGGTGCGAAACGTGTCCTAGTGGACCTTCGAATAGCAACTTAATCTGAAGTTTCATGATCATCATCATTAACTTCCTCTCCAGCCGGTGCAGGCTCCACAGAAACAACTTCCTGTGGTGTGCTACTCTCCGGTTCGAGTGGAGGTACAATTACCTCATCAAGTTCTATTTTCCTTCCACTTACTTCTTTCGAGAGAAACTCTTTCTCTAGAAAGGATCCATTCTTGGCAACAAAGACTTTGCCTTCGGATCTGAGGTAGAAGGTATACCCAATAGTTTCTTCGGGGTATCCTATGAATACGCACTTTTCCGCTTTGGGTTCGAGCTTCTCAGGTTGAAGATTCTTCACATAAGCATCGCATCCCCAAACTTCCATTAATGACAACTTATGTTTCTTTCCAAACCATAATTCATACGGTGTCGTCTCAATGGACTTAGACGGTGCCCTATTTAAAGTGAATGCGGCAATCTCTAATGCATATCCCCAAAATGATAGCGGTAAGTCGGTAAGAGACATCATAGATCGCACCATATCCATTAGAGTGCAATTACGACGTTCAGACACACCATTTTGCTGAGGTGTGCCAGGCGGCGTGAGTTTGAAAACAATTCCACATTTCCTTAGGTGTGTGCCAAACTCGTGACTTAAATATTCTCCGCCACGATCAGATCATAGGCACTTTATTTTCCTGTCACGTTGATTCTCTACCTCACTCTAAAATTCCTTGAACTTTTCAAAGGTTTCATACTTGTGTTTCATTAAGTAGACATACCCATATCTGCTTAAGTCATCGGTGAGGATGAGAACATAATGGTAGCCACCGCGAGCCTCAATGCTCATTGGACCACATACATCGGTTTGTATTATCTGCAACAAGTCAGTTGCTCGCTCCATTGTTCCGGAGAACGGAGTCTTGGTAATCTTGCCCATGAGGCATGGTTCACACGTGTCAAATGATTCAAAATAAAGAGACTCGAAAAGTCCATCAGTATGGAGTTTCTTCATGCGTTTGACACCAATATGACCAAGGCGGCAGTGCCACATGTAAGTGGGACTATCGTTATCAACCTTACACTTTTTGGTACTCACACTATGGACATGTGTAACATCACGTTCGAGATTCATCAAAAATAAACCATTGACTAGCGGGGCATGACCATAAAACATTTCTCTCATATAAATAGAACAACCATTATTTTCAGATTTAAATGAGTATCCATCTCGCATCAAGCAAGATCTAGATACAATGTTCATGCTCAAAGCTGGTACTAAATAACAATTATTGAGGTTTAAAACTAATCCCAAAGGTAGATGCAGAGGTAGCGTGCCGACGGCGATCACATCGACCTTGGAACCATTCCCAACGCGCATCGTCACCTCGTTCCTTGCCAGTCTTTGCTTATTCCGCAACTCCTGCTTGGAGTTACAAATGTGAGCAAACGCACCAGTATCAAATACCCAGGAGCTACTACGAGTGCTGGTAAGGTACACATCAATAACAAGTATATCACATATACCTTTAACGTTACCGGCCTTCTTATCCGCTAAGTACTTGGGGCAGTTCCGCTTCCAGTGACCAGTACCCTTGCAATAAAAGCACTCAATCTCAGGCTTGGGTCCATTCTTGTTCTTCTTCCTAGCAACCTGCTTACCGTCCGCGGCAACTGCTTTGCCGTCCTTCTTGAAGTTCTTCTTACCCTTGCCTTTCTTGAAACTAGTGGTCTTATATACCATCAACACTTGGTGCTCCTTTTTGATATCAACCTCCACTGATTTGAGCGTCGAGTACAACTCAGGAATGGACTTTTCCATCCCTTGCATGTTGTAGTTCATCACAAAGCTCTTGTAGCTAGGTGGGAGCGACTAGAGGATTCTGTCAATGACCGAGTCATCTGGAAGATTAACTCTCAGCTGAGTCAATCGGTTGTGCAACCCGGACATCTTGAGTATGTGCTCACTGACAGAACTATTTTCCTCCATCTTACAACAGAAGAACTTGTCAGAGAAGTCATATCTCTTGACCCGGGCATGAGCTTGGAAAACCAGTTTCAGCTCTTGGAACATCTCATATGCTCCGTGTTGCTCAAAACGCTTTTGGAGCCCCGGTTCTAAACTGTAAAGCATGCCGCACTGAACCAGGGAGTAATCATCACAACGTGACTGCCAACCGTTCGTAACGTCTTGATCCGCTGGGAAAATGGGTGGGTCACCTAGTGGTGCATCAAGGACATACAATCTCTTGGACCCAGTCCGCATAGTTGCTTCCATCATCTTTCAGCTTGGTTTTCTCTAGGAACGCACTGAAGTTGAGGATGACATTAGCATTGGCCATTGGATCTACAATATAGATTATAAAGACAATTTTAGACTAAGTTCATGATAATTAAGTTCACATAATCAAATTATTTAATGAACTCCCACTTAGACAGACATCTCTCTAGTCATCCAAGTGACACATGATCCATGTCAACTAGCCCGTGTCCCATCATCACATGAGACGGACTAGTCATCCATGGTGAACATCTCCATGTTGATCGTATCTTCTATATGACTCATGTTTGACCTTTTGCAACCGCTAGCCACCTTATGCAACAAGTGCATGTCAGGCGGTGGAACCGGTTTCACGTAAGCGTACGTGTAAAGTTGGTTCGGGACGCTTCATCCCACAAAACCACCAAATCAATATAAGACTAGTAACGACAAGCAAATTAACAAGATCGACGCCCACAACAACTTGTGTTCTACTCGTGCATAGATTCTACGCATAGACCTAGCTCTGATACCACTGTTGGGAGACGTAATCAAAATTTTCCTATGTGTCACCAAGATCTATCTATGGAGAAACCAGGAATGAGTGGGATGAGAGTGCATATTCATACCTTTGAAGATTGCAAAGCGGAATCATTACAAGAATGCGGATGGTGGAGTCGTACTCGCAGAGATTCACATCGCGGTGGATTCCGATCTTAGCACTAAACAATGGCGCCTCCGCGTTCAACACACGTGCAGCTCGATGACGTCTCCTACGCCTTGATCCAGCAAGGAGGAAGGAGAGGTTGAGGGAGAGCTCCGGAAGCACGACAACATGGTGACAATGGAGCTGCATGGTCTCTGGAAGGGCTTCGCCAAGCACTATGAAGAACGAGGAGAGGGAGGAGTAGGGCTGGGCCGTGGGAGAGAGATGCGTGTCTCTGGCTGCCCCAAGGCCTCCACTATATATAGGAGGAGGAGGGAGGGCTGTGACCTAGGGTTCCCACCCTAGGGGCCGGCGGCAGCCCCAGATCCCATCTGGTGTGGCGGCCTAGAGGGGAGAGGGGTGCGGTAGCCCTAGGGTGGGCCTTAGGGCCCATCTGCTCTAGGGTTTGCTCCCTTCCACCCTTGTGCTGCGCCTTGGGACTTTGTGTGGGGGCGCACCAGCCCACCTAGGGGAGGGTTCCTTCCCACTTGCGGCCCATGCAACCCTCTAGTGCCAGTGGTCCCACTTGGTGGACCCCCGGAACCCTTCCGGTGGTCCCGGTACGTTACCGGTAATGCCCGAAACACTTCCGGTGACCAAAACCTCACTTCCTATATATGAATATTTACCCCCGGACCATTCCGGAACTCCTCGTCACGTCCGAGGATCTCATCCGGGACTCCAAGAAACCTTTGGTAACCATGTACACTATTTCCCTATAACCCTAGCATCATCGAACCTTAAGTGTGTAGACCCTACGGGTTCGGGGGACACATAGACATGACCGAGACACCTCTCCGATCAATAACCAACAGCGGGATCTGGATACCCATGTTGGCTCCCACATGCTCCATGATGATCTCATCGGATGAACCACGATGTCGGGGATTCAATCAATCCCGTATACAATTCCCTTTGTCTACCGGTATGAAACTTGCCCGAGATTCGATCGTCGATATCCCTATACCTTGTTCAACCTCATTACTAACAAGTCTCCTTACTCGTTCCATAACACATCATCCCGTGGATAACTCCTTAGTCACATTGATCTCGTTATGATGATGTCTTACCGAGTGGGCCCAGAGATACCTCTCCCTCACACAGAGTGACAAATCCCAGTCTCAATTCGTGCCAACCCAACATATACTTTCGGAGATACCCGTAGTGCACCTTTATAGCCACCCAGTTACGTTGTGACATTTGGCACACCCAAAACATTCCTACGGTATCCGGGAGTTGCACAATCTCATGGTCTAAGGAAATGACATTTGACATTAGAAAAGCTTTAGGAGACGAACTACACGATCTTGTGCTATGTTTAGGATTGGGTCTTGTCCATCACATCATTCTCCTGATGATGTGATCCCATTATCAACGACATCCAATGTCCATGGTCATGAAACCATGACCATCTATTGATCAACGAGCTAGCCAACTAGAGACTCACTAGGGACATGTTGTGGTCTATGTATTCACACATGCATTACGGTTTTCGGTTAGTACAATTATAGCATGAACAATAGACAATTATCATGAACAAGGAAATACAATAATAACCATTTTATTATTGCCTCTAGGGCATATTTCCAATAGTCTTCGCTTGGTCCTGCCGCTGGGGCATCTACCACTGTCCGCGTACGAGTAAAGGGGCACTAGATGGCCCAAAAACTCTAGTGCACCAACAGTGAATCACCCAAGCAGCTCCTTCAGCGTCTCATGACTCTCACTGTCGACATTGAGTCATGTGATTGTGACAAGACACAAGATGGATTCAAGTTGACTAAGTGGTTTCTCATGGACAAGCTACTTCATGCTCTTGCTCCATATCATCACCAAATGGTGTGGGACATAAGACAACATCATGGATTCAAGGAAATGACTCTGGATGACATCATATCCACTTTCCAACTATTTGAAGAGTTAAAGGAAAATGCTACAAAACATCTTGCCATGCATGGTACCTCAACATCAAAGATCAATCTTGCTTTGAAGACCAAGCATGTATGTGAGGAAGAGGAAAGTGAAGAAGAAGAAGAATATGATGATGAAGATGGTGATGAGATTGACTCCGATGAGGGGCCTTCATATGAAGACATTGCCCTCTTTGTCAAGAAGTTTAGTGCGGGAAAATTCAAGGGAAGATTCCAGAAGAATAAAGTGAGAAAATGCTACAATTGTGAAGAAATCAACCACTTCTCCAATGATTGCCCTTATGAGAAGAGAGAAGATAAACCAAGGTTTCCCAAGACGTTTCCCAAGAAGAAGTTGCCAAATCCTATGAACTCCAACCTCAAGAAGAGAGATGGGAAAGCAATGGTTGCTCATGAAGAATCTGATCTAGATGATGTTGGTGATGTTACCTGATACGTCTCCAACGTATCTATAATTTTTTATTGTTCCATGCTATTATATTATCTATTTTGGATGTTTTATATGCATTAATATGCTATTTTATATTAGTTTTGGGACTAACCTATTAATCTAGAGCCTAGTGCCAGTTTCTGTTTTTTCCTTGTTTTTGAGTATTGCAGATAAGGAATATTAAACGGAGTCCAAACGGAATAAAATCTTCGGAATAATTTTTCTTGGACCAGAAGGAACTCAAAAGACTTGGAGATGAAGTTGAGAGAGCTGCCATGTGGCCACAAGCCACAGGGGCGCGCCTAGGGGGGTAGGGCGCGTCCCTAGCTTGTGGGTCCATGGAAGCTCCCATAACCCTATTTCTCGGCCTATAAATTCACAAATATTCCCTTTATATCAGAGGGAGCCACAAAAACACTTTTTCGCGGTGAGATCCAATCTTGGAGCCTTTTCCGGTAATCTGCCGGAGGGGGATTCGATCATGGAGGGCATCTACATCAACTCCGTTGCCCCTCCGATGATGCGTGAGTAGTTCACCACAGACCTTTGGGTCCATAGCTAGTAGGTAGATGGCTTCTTCTCTCTCTTTTCTCTTCAATACCATGTTCTTCATGGTCTTCATGGAGATCTATCCGATGTAATATTGTTTTGCGGTGTGTTTGTCGAGATCTGATGAATTGTTGGTTTATGTTCAGATTATCCATGAATATTATTTGAGTCTTCTCTGAATTCTTATATGCATGATTTCATATCTTTGCAAGTCTCTTCGAGTTATTGGTTTGGTTTGGCCAACTAGATTGGTAATTCTTGCAATGGGAGAAGTGCTTTGTTTTGGGTTCAATCTTGCGGTGTCCTCACCCAGTGACATAGTAGGGGTAACGAGGCACGTATTGTATTGTTGCCATCAAGGATAAAAAGATGGGGTTTTCATCATATTGCTTGAGTTTATCCCTCTACATCATGTCATCTTACCTAATACGTTACTCTGTTCTTCATGAACTTAATACTCTAGATGCAGGCAGGAGCCGGTCGATGTGTGGAGTAATAGTAGTAGATGCAGAATCGTTTCGGTCTTCTTGACACAGACGTGATGCCTATATGCATAATCATTGCCTTGGATATCTTCATAATTATTTTCTTTTCTATCAATTGCTTGACAATAATTTGTTCACCCACCGTAATACTTGCCATCATGAGAGAAGCCTCTAGTGAAACCTATGGCCCCCGGGCAAAGTTGTATGAATCACGATTCTGAATCGGATCTTAACTCCGTTGCTACGATCATGAATTGTAGAATCATAACTATTAGGATTGTATAAACTTAGATTTTGTGAGCAAAATCGTAGAATCGGAGGGGCTAATTTGGATCGTAAGATCGTAAGATTCTAAGACTTGAGTCGCGATTGTAACAACTTTGCCCCGAGGTCTACTTTCCATAATATATTTTCAGATCTATAAACCAAAAATACCAAAAATACTTTGCTGCAATTTATTTACCTTTTACTTTCCGTTCTCGGTTTACATCTATCTCTGTGGGATCTAATCCTTGCAAATAACCGTGAAGGTATTGACAACCCCTTTATAGTGTTGGGTGCAAGAGTTTGATTGTTTGTGTAGGTGCATCCATTGGTGACTTGCTTGTTCCTCCTACTGGATTGATACCTTGGTTCTCAACAACCAAGGGAAATACTTATCTACTTCGCTGCATCACCCTTTCCTCTTCAAGGGAAAACCAACGCATGCTCAAGAGGTAGCATTGCCGGAGTAGCTCAAGATTCTCAAAACACCTTGATGCTAGTCAACAAGAGTGGTGATGTTGTCACCTACAACTATATGAAAGACTACAAGGGAAACAATCACAAGTGCTTAATGGCAAAGGCTATGATAGAAGATGGAGAGGACCAAAACTCTCCTGTCAAAGTCAAGGTAACCCCACACTCAACTCCTCCTCTTTTCACTCCGTCTACTTCTTGTGATGAGTATCTTGATGTGGAGGATAATTATGATGATGATGATATAGATGATCCTATGCTTGCGAAACTAAATAAGTTCATGTGCTCCCTTAAAGGAAAGAAGCTCACTATGTTTCGTATGCTTATGGAGATGGTGAGTAAGCACACCATTGCCATTAAGGAACTCGAAACCCTCATCACCAAGGAAAAGGAAAACGTATGAAATCCTTGAGCGGAAAGTGCAATATGAGGAAGCATGAAATGATGAACTATGCTTAAAAATTGGTGCAAACATTGATGATCATGCTAAAAAACTTGCCTCCTTGAAAAAGTCCAAGAACTCTTGCAAGGAGTTGATGAATGATAAAAGTAAGCTTGTGAAATCTCAGGCTTCTCTCTCTAAGGATTGTGAGCTTCTATCTGTGTCCCTCAAGACTAAGGAAGATGAGCTCACTCTACTTACAAAGAGCTTTGAGACGCTCAAACTTACTTATCTTGAAACTCTAGCCAAGGTTTACTCTTCACCTATTATCAATGTTGATGCTTGTACTACTAACTCTAGTGGTGACCTAGCATCTATTCTTGAGGAAAACCGCTTTTTAAAGGCACAACTCGAGAGAGGACTCATGACATGTGCTCAAGGACAAAAGAACCTTAATGAGGTATTGAGCCAACACAATGAGGTGTTTGCCAAGGAAGGGCTCGGGTTTGACCCAAGCACAAGCAAGAAGAAGACATCTTCTATAAAGTGCACCACCCCTCTCAATGAGACATTCGTACGTGAAGGGCACATGGAGAAAGGTAAGGTTGTGAGTGGGAAGGCCACTAGGTGCATGCCCACTCTCAACAAGCCAAAAGAGTTCATGCCTCCATCCTAAGTACTTTGTAAAACAAAGGATGGAGAAGTTTATGCGAAATTTGTTGGTCCTCGTAATGCATTCCGGTTTTATACCATTTGGGTCCCTAAGACCCTTGTGACTAACTTGAGAGGTCCCATTGCAAAATGGGTGCCTCTAACCAAGTCATAAATTGTGTGTAGGTTGCTTTCTCTGGTGGAGTCAAATGGGTGATCGATAATGGATGCACCAATCATATGACTGGAGATAGAAAATTGCTTTTTGATTTCATGGAAGCTATTCAACCATTTATGAGCACTGTGTTTGGTGGAGGATCAAAAGGACAGGTACTCGGGTTGGGCAAGGTGGATATCACAAATGACATGTCTCTTGCAAATGTCATGCTTGTCCAATCCCTTAAATACCATCTGCTTTCTATTCACCAATTGGCTTCTGTTGGTTATGATACACTATTTGGACTAACGGATGTGAAAGTCTTTAAGAGAGATACTCTCAAAGTGGCATTTGTTGGGGATTTGGATGGAAACCTTTACACGTTGATTTCTCAAAAGAGAGCACATTCCATGCAACTTGTCTAATGGCCAAGGCCGACAAGGGGTGGCTATGGCATCGCCGGCTAGCCCATGTCGGCATGAGAAATCTTCAAGATCTCTTAAAGGGTAATCAGATCCGTGGACTAACCAATGTCTCTTTTGAGAAAGATGGTGTGTGTAGTGCATGGCATAGCCGGGAAGTAACATCAATCAAAGCACCCACCCAGGAATACTGTATCTACTTCAAGGCCTTTGGAGCTCCTTCATGTGGATCTTTTTGGGCCTCTGTCATGGGATAGTCTTGGTGGGAAAAAGTATGGACTTGTCATTGTTGATGATTACTCAAGATATACATGGGTGTTTTTCCTCAAGTCCAAGGACGAGACAAATATCACCTTCATTGATTTTGCCAAGGAAGCCCAAGGCAAGTTTGACAAAGAAATATTGGCAATAAGAAGTGATAATGGCTCCGAGTTCAAGAACTACACCTTGGAAGAATTTCTTAGTGATGAAGGGATTGAGCATCAATATTCCGCACCATACACTCCTCAACAAATGGTGTAGCCGAGAGGAAGAACTGTACACTTGTGGAAATGGCAAGGTCCATGTTGGATGAATACAAGTCACCACATAGTTTTTGGGCCAAGGCTGTCAACACCGCGTGCCATGCATCAAACCAGCTCTTCCTCCGCACGATATTGGAGAAGACTCCATATGAGCACCTTGCCAGGAACAAGCCAAATGTCAAGTACTTTCGTGTATTTGGTTGCAAGTGTTTCATCCTCAACAAGAGAGAACGGTTAGGAAAATTTCAATCCTAAACAATTGAGGGGATATTTGCTGGTTATGGATCAAACTCTCACGCCTATAGAGTCCACAATAAATCCAATGGATGTGTTGTAGAAACTTGTGACATGGTGTTTGATGAATTTAATGGCTCCCATGGGGAGCAAGTTGATCTAAGTGATGTAGGTGAAGAAGATCCCTCTCAAGATATTTTGACCATGGGTGTTGGTGCTCTTCTTCCAGTGGAACAAGAACCTCATGATGATGATGAAGAAGATGAAAGTTTCTCTCATCGTCAAGGCACTTCAACACCCATACCTCCACAAGATCCTATTGCTCAAACTATGCCCGTTGTTCAAGATCAAGAAGGAGAACAAGCCCCTCACCATGATCACATTCAAGAACAAGATCATCACCAAGAGCAAGAACAAGAAAGTGGAATCATTGATGATGAACCTCAACAAATGCAACATGAAGACGAAGATATTCCACCACACATTAATGATCCATATGTTGAGGATGTGGATGATGGAAATGAAGTTGAACCTCGTGAAAACCTAACCTCCATCATGCCACGAGTGGTCGATCGTGTTGATGTTGATCAATTCTTAATGACATATCGGAAGGTAGAGTCACTCGTAAACAATTGGCAAACTTTTGTGCTCACTTTTCGTTTGTCTCTAGTGTTGAGCCACTCAAGGTACAAGATGCATTGATGGACAATGATTGGCTCGGTGCTATGCAAGAAGAGTTGAACAGTTTTGAACGCAAAAAAGTGTGGCCATTAGTCAAGACACCAACTAAGAAACACAATGTCATCAGCACAAAATGGATTTTCAAGAACAAGAAAGATGATAATGGCGTAATCATCCGCAACAAGGCAAGGTTAGTGGCACAAGGGTACTCACAAGTTGAAAGTTTGGACTTTGATGAGGCCTTTGCTCCCGTTGCTCATCTTGAATCTATTCGCATCTTACTTGCGTATGCTGCTTTCAATGGTTTTACATTACATCAAATGGATGTGAAGAGTGCTTTCCTTAACAGTCCTCTACAAGAAGAAGTATATGTATCACAACCACCTGGGTTTGTTGATCCCGATCACAAAGACTATGTGGATAAACTTCACAAGGCTTTGTATGGCCTCAAACAAGCACCTCGTGCTTGGTATGATCATCTTAAGAAGTTTCTACTCGATGATGGATTTGTGAGAGGGGTGATCGATCCCACTCTTTTTACTAAGAGGGAAAAAGGTGATTTGATCTTATGCCAAATCTATGTAGATGACGTCATTTTTGCTTCCCCTAACATTCATTTGTGTAAGAAGTTTGCGGCCTCCATGACCAAGACCTTTGAGATGTCACTCAATGCAGACTTAAAGTTGTTTCTCGGATTTAAAATACAATAATCTCAAGAAGGAATTTTCTTGTCTCAAACAAAATACCTCAAGGTTATTCTTGAGAAGTTTGACATGACAAATGCTAACCCATGTAAGACACCCATGCCTACAAAACTTGTTCTCACTAAAGACACCAATGGTATTCCTTTTGACCCATCTATTTACCGCTCTATGATTGGTTCATTGCTTTATCTTTGTGCATCTAGACTAGACATCATGTTAAGTGTAGTCATATGTGCAAGATTTCAAGCTTCCCCTAGGGAAAGTCATCATAAGGCGGTTAAGCATATTCTTAGATACCTTGTTCACACCCCAAAGTTGGGTCTATGGTACCCTAAGGATGCCAAGTTTGATCTCATTGGGCACACAGATGCGGATTGGGCCGGAGACAAAGTGGGAAGGAAGTCTACCTCCTGTGCATGTCAATTTCTTGGATGCTCCTTAGTAAGTTGGTCCTCGAAGAAGCAGAATTGTGTCTCTCTCTCCACCGCCAAAGCTGAATACATTGCAACCGCAAGTTGTGCCACTCGGTTACTATGGATGAGGCAAGCTTTGAAGGATTATGGTATCACTTACAAACCTATGCCTCTTCTCTGTGATAATGAAAGTGCCATAAAGATTGCTGAGAACCCTATTTATCACCCTCGCACAAAGCATATTGATATTAGGTATCACTTCTTGAGAGACCATGTGCAAAAAGGTGACATTGATATTGCTCATGTTGGTACGGATATGCAACTCGCCGACATTTCACCAAACCATTGGATGAAGCAAGATTTTGTCAACTTAGGCGTGAACTTGGTATCTTGGATATTGATGTCATTATGTAAGATCTTTGCACACCTGCATACATTTACTTCATGTCATGTCTAGGTGTAGGCATGTCTTTAGGGGGGAGATATTCAACTAACGAGTACTCTCATCATATATATATGATGCATAAATAAACCCAACACTCTCAAAGGTACTTTGCTTGCTTTTGTGACTTGGTGATTTAAATGATGGAGTTGTGGTGATGGGCTCAAGTTCATATCTTTGCAGTGCCATCCCACGTTTACTCAAACATGGTGTCTTAAACCACCACCCCCTTTCCATGAACATCGTTAGAGCTGTTTAGCTAGAGTCATCACTATTTGACACAGTCTTGGTTGCTATATGTGTTATGCTATCCTCTATCATCGCACTATCATGGGTGTCACCGAAAACTACAAATTCTCCCTGCTTGCCTCTGTTTCCTGTTTGTCCCTCTCGGACGTCTGACGGGTCTCGGTCGTCCGACAGGTTTCTGTCGTCCTACGGGTCTCGGCCGTTCGACGTTTCGGACCCCATATAAAATCTGGAGGCCCGCGGGCCTGGGCAATAGCCTTACCTCCCCACGCCGTTTCCCATCTTCGGTTTTCTCCCTTGCGCCGCCAGGCCGCCATCGGGCACCCTTCGGCTGCTCCTCCAGCCGGAGCTCCTCCCTCCTTGCGTCCCGAGGTAGATCTCCTCCTTCCCTCTCTTTTACACCGGCTCCTTCCTCGCGATTTTGCTTTGGGTGATCAAGGTGCATGAGATTCAATATCTTAGTTGTTTCTCAAATGTGGATTTGCCATGCCAAATATCAAGCACTCCACGTGCAAGATCCCCGTCACTTCAAGCGCGTCGTCAAGCGTCTGGTTTGTGATACCATTTCATCCTCGGAGGCTTTCGACTATGAAGAAGACATGGAGTATGAAGAACCAGATGAATTTTTTGGGGTTTGTAGAAATGTTCTAAAGCCCGGCACTCGGAGGCCATCGTACATGTCTCCTCCACCTCCAGATCAGACTCAAGGTGATGCTCGCTGCATCTCTCTTGAGCCTATTTTAAGTTTCGTCGCAATGATCAATTCTCTGTTGAACATGACTCCATGGACTCTCTTTTTTGCACAAATGTTAGGTAGACATTTTCACCACTGTCATTGTTCCCAAACATTTGTTTGTTCACCACTATATTTACTTAGAGCATATTCACACTCATCCGACAAAATATCTGGGTGCCATTAATCTCATTGAGTCTTCTAGTCTTGCTACACCATTTGCTTTTAAACATGACTTCAATCATGCTACCATTCATCAGTTCTATGCCACTTATTTCTTTGGTCCTGACAATACCATCACTTGGATGACTTCCGACATCGAGCTCTCAGTCTATTATGCTCAGTTTGTTGCCGCTCTTAGCTTTCCTGACACCGGTTTCAAAATCCATAAGAGTGATCCAAATCATGCACCTAGAGCCGTTGAAGCCTATGGCTGTCTTTTAAAAGGCCGTGATGATCTTAATGAAGATGAAAATGGCAAGGATCCCAATCAAGTTTCTATTTGGAGGTCTCCCTTCTTCATTAATTTTCAGTGCATCATTTGCACCATCTATCCCAAGATGGGTGACAAAGGAACTTGTAGAGGGTATTGAATTGATCTCATGACTCACCTTAAGGAACATCCTAAAGGGAAAACCAATGTTCCTCACTTTCTATGGCATGATATTCGCCTCGCTAGTTTTCAATACAAGTAAGCCTTTCCTCATGCTCCTTTTATTTAGTTTCTCATTGAGAATGTGTGTTGGAAATATGCCCTAGAGGCAATAATAAAATGGTTATTATTGCATTTCCTTGTTCATGATAATTGTCTATTGTTCATGCTATAATTGTGTTAACCGGAAACCGTAATACATGTGTGAATACATAGACCACAACATGTCCCTAGTGAGCCTCTAATTGGCTAGCTCGTTGATCAATAGATGGTCACGGTTTCATTACCATGGACATTGGATGTCATTGATAATGGGATCACATCATTAGGAGAATGATGTGATGGACAAGACCCAATCCTAAGCATAGCACAAGATCGTGTAGTTCATCTGCTAAAGCTTTTCCAATGTCAAGTATCGTTTCCTTAGACCATGAGATTGTGCAACTCTTGGATACCATAGGAATGCTTTGGGTGTGCCAGACATCACAACGTAATTGGGTGGCTATAAAGGTGCACTACCGGTATCTCCAAAAGTGTTTGTTGGGTTGGCACGAATCGAGATTGGGATTTGTCACTCCGTATGAGGAGAGGTATCTCTAGGCCCACTCGGTAAGACATCATCATAATGATCTCAATGTGACTAAGGAGTTAGCAATGGGATGATGTATTATGTAACGAGTAAAGAGACTTGCCGGTAACGAGATTGAACAAGGTATAGGGATACCGACGATCGAATCTCGGGCAAGTATCATACCGATAGACAAAGGGAATTGTATACGGGATTGATTGAATCCCCGACATCATGGTTCATCCGATGAGATCATCATGGAGAATGTGGGATCCAACATGGGTATCTAGATCCCGCTGTTGGTTATTGACCGGAGAGGTGTCTCGGTCATGTCTACGTGTCTCCCGAACCCGTAGGGTCTACACACTTAAGGTTCGATGACGCTAGGGTTATAGGGAAATAGTGTACGTGGTTACCGAAGGTAGTTCGGAGTTCCGGATGAGGTCCCGAACGTCACAAGGAGTTTCGGAATGGTCCAGAGACAAATATTGATATATAGGAAGTGAGGATTTGGTGACCGGAAGTGTTTTGGGAATTACCGGTAACGTACCGGGACCACCGGAAGGGTTCCCGGGGTCCACCAAGTGGGGCCACCAGCCCCAGAGGGCTGCGTGGGCCGAGAGTGGAAGGGACCAGCCCCAGAGTGGGCTGGTGCGCCCTCCACCCTGGCCCAAGGCGCAAGAAAGGTGGGAGGGAGGGGAAACCCTAGACCCAGATGGGCCTAAGGCCCACTAGGGCTACTCCCTCCCCCTCTCCCCTCTCACGCCACCGGCCAGAACCCATCTAGGGCTGCCGCACCACCCTAGGGTTGGAACCCTAGGGGTTGGCACCCTCCTCCCTCTCCTCCTATATATAGTGGTGGGTTTTAGGCTGCCAAGAATACAAGTTTCTTCCTCTCTCGGCGCAGCCCTACTCCTCCCTCTTCTCGTTCTCCGTAGTGCTTGGCGAAGCCCTGCCGGAGACCACACAGCTCCAC
The DNA here is from genome assembly GCA_022496015.1 of Hordeum marinum. Taxonomy (NCBI): domain Eukaryota; kingdom Viridiplantae; phylum Streptophyta; class Magnoliopsida; order Poales; family Poaceae; genus Hordeum; species Hordeum marinum. The sequence goes on from CM039672.1 coordinate 70,112,974, forward strand.
CTTCACCATGCCGTCGTGCTGCCAGAGCTCTCCCTCAACCTCTCCTTCCTCCTTGCTGGATCAAGGCGTAGGAGACATCACTGGGCTGCACGTGTGTTGAACGTGGAGGTGCCATTGTTCGGTGCTAAGATCAGAGTCCACCACGATCTGAATCGCTATGAGTACGACTCCACCAACCCCGTTCTTGTAACGCTTCCGCTTAGCGATCTTCAAAGTTATGAAGGTGCAATCTCTCCCCACTTGTTGCTGGTTTTTCCATAGATAGATCTTGGTGATAGTAGGATTTTTTTTGATTTACTACTACATCTCCCAACAGTGGCATCATGAGCTAGGTCTATGCGTAGAATCTATGCACGAGCAGAACACAAAGTTGTTGTGGGCATTAATCTTGTTAATTTGCTTACCACTACTAGTCTTCTCTTGATTCGGCGGTATTGTGGGATGAAGTGGCCCGGACCAACTTTACACGTACGCTTACATGAGACTGGTTCCACCGTCTGACATGCACTTATTGCATCAGGTGGCTAACGGGTGTGTGTCTCTCCCACCTTAGTAGAATTGGATTTGATGAAAAGGGTCCTTATGAAGGGTAAATAGCAATTGGCATATCACATTGTGGTTTTGGCGTAGGTAAGAATCATTCTTGCTAGAAACCTATAGCAACCACGTAAAAACTTGCAACTACAAATTAGAGGACGTCTAACTTGTTTTTGCAGCATATGCCTTATGATGTGATATGGCCAAAGGATGTGATGTGATGCATTGTGATGTATGAGATTGATCATGTTCTTGTAATAGGATTCATGACTTGCATGTCGATGAGTATGACAACTGGCAGGAGCCATAGGAGTTGTCTTATTTTATTGTATGACCTGCGTGTCAATCATAAATGCCATGTAATTAGTTTACTTGATTACTAAATGTTAGCCATAGTAGTAGAAGTAATAGTTGGCGAGACAACTTCATGTAGTCACGATGATGGAGATCATGGTGTCATGCCGGTGACTGTGATGATCATGGTGCCTCGAAGATGGAGATGAAAGGAGCAAGATGATATTGGCCATATCATGTCACTATATTGATCGCATGTGATGTTTATCATGTTTACATCTTATTTTCTTAGAACAACGGTAGTAAATAAGATGATCTATCAATAAAATTTCAAGAAAGGTGTTCACCCTAACTGTGCACCGTTGCTAAGGATCGTTGTTCCGAAGCACAACATGATGATCGGGTGTGATAGGTTCTAATGTTCACATACAACGGGTGTAAGCCAGATTTACACACGCGAAACACTTAGGTTGACTTGACGAGCCTAGCATGTACAAACATGGCCTCAGAACACAGAAGACCGAAAGGTCGAACATGAGTCATATAGAAGATGCGATCAACATGGAGATGTTCACCATGGATGACTAGTCCGTCTCACATGATGATCGGAGACGGGCTAGTTGACATGGATCATGTGTCACTTGGATGACTAGAGAGATGTCTATCTAAGTGGGAGTTCATTAAATAATTTGATTATGTGAACTTAATTATCATGAACTTAGTCTAAAATTGTCTTTACAATCTATATTGTAGATCCAATGGCCAATGCTAATGTCACCCTCAACTTCAACGCGTTCCTAGAGAAAACCAAGCTGAAAGATGATGGAAGCAACTATGCGGACTGGGTCCGTGGCTTGAGGATCATCCTCATAGCTTCCAAAAGATTGTATGTCCTTGATGTACCACTAGGTGACCCACCCATTTTCCCAGCGGACCAAGACATTATGAACGCTTGGAAGTCACGCTGCGATGATTACTCCCTTGTTCAGTGCGGCATGCTTTACAGTTTAGAACTGGGGCTCCAATAGCACTTTGAGCAACACGGAGCATATGGGATGTTCCAAGAGCTGAAACTGGTTTTCCAAGCTCATGCCCGGGTCGAGAGATATGAAGTCTCCGACAAGTTATTCAGCTGTAAGATGGAGGAGAATAGTTCTGTCAGTGAGCACATACTCAAAATGTCTGGGTTGCACAACTGCTTGACTCAGATGGGAGTTAATCTCCCGGATGACTTGGTCATTGACAAAATCCTCTGTTGGGAGACGTAGTAGTAAATCAAAAAAATTCCTACGTATCACCAAGATCTATCTATGGAGAAACCAACAACGAGTGGGGAGAGATTGCAGCTTCATACCTTTGAAGATCGCTAAGCGGAAACTGTAACATCCCAAAATTCTATTTTGGGAATGTTATGAAATACAGCTATGCATCATCATAACATTGTTTGAATGAAATGAATTGTTGAAGTTTTTCTTTTGGATTTCTAAAAGGCCACTTTCATTTTTCTATTTACTTGTCTCGCCTACTTTGAAAACCCTTGGAATTATTCATAAAAAGAGAGGAGTAACATGACACTCCACACCAGGGGCATCTTTGTGAAATATTAGAACAATAAAACCAGGGGGTTATTTGAAAATTTATTGCAAAAGAATTTAAAATCAATTTAGGCATTTTATGAAAATAATTTTTTTAAAAGTATTCAATTGGCCGTGGAAAAATGTTCATTTAATAGCATTTATTCCCCTGATCAATTTGATATATATATCTTCAAATTTTGGAAATGTTTTGAATGCCTTAATGAGATTTTAATTCTCTAACGTTTTAATTAGAAAACCGTCCGTCCCAGCAAACTTTACTCCCCGAGATCGCTCTGGATCGGTCACCAACGCGCTGATGCCGCCCTCTGCCTCACCGACGAGCGGACCCCACCATCCGACAGCGCCATCACAGCACTCATTTCTCAACCCGCGTCCCCCGACCTCGCCGGAGATCCCTCCTCCCCAGATCTCGCTCCCCTTCCCCTCTCTCGACCCCGTGCCGCGCCTATATAAAGCTCTGCCCTCGCCGCGCTCCATTCCACCCTGAAACCCCACTCCCCTTGCCAGAACATCGCCCCCGCACCTCGCCGGAGTTCGGCACCCCACCGAAGCTCTCCGAGCTCGACGTCGTCACCCGTTCGTCCCTAGCTCCAATCGACGCCACCAATCGTCGCCGGAGCTTCGCTGCCGTCGCCTGGACCCTTCGGACGCCGCCCTCGACCACAGCACCATCGTCTCCGACCACCTCCAACGTCCGGCCGCCGTCAACCTCGCCGGAACCCCGACCTCCACCTCTGTAAGCCCCGCCCCTCTCCGTAGCCGTTAGATCTAGGATCAACGGATCGGATAAGCAAGATTAAAACCGCGAACCGTTTTCTTTTACACTTCGGTCGTCCGCCACAAACACCGCACGCGCACACGCTGTCGACCAATAGGAAGCCGCCACGTCACCCCTGTCCGATAGCTAAATAATTTTTCTTTTCTATTTCTATTTTAGAAAATAGAATGTGTTCTGCATTATTTTTATTATATCTTTTAAAATATTTAGATTTTTTGCAAGATTATTTTTGCAACATGTCACAAATTTCATGTAGTTTCTGTCTGTAGTCCTAGTTTTCAAATTTGAACCTTTAAATTTGATCAAATCACTAAAACTTGAATAACTTGAGTTTAAAAACTTATTTTTGAGTGATTCTTTTTGCCACTGTTTTGTATTGGTTAGGTTTATCATCCAGCAGTGTTTGAGAATTTTTAGTAAATTTTAGATTAAGGTTTTTAGTAAAAACATATAATGTTTAGTTTCTTCTTAGTGTTTAATTGAATTGTTTTCATTTTAGTTTTAGTTGAATTTGTTCTAGTTTAACCTTTTATTTTTAGTTCTGTTGTTAAACATTAGGTGAACTATTTTTTTATAAAAATATTTTATTTTGTTTTGTGCTCTAGTTTAAATAGGTAAACTTTGTTTCACCATGAGTATTGTTTGGAAAAAAATGTATTGTAGTAACCCTTTTTGCACAAAACTTTTATAATGAAATACTTCCTATTTTCTAAGAAAATTTTTGCATTTACTTTTCTATTATCTAATGGTTAGTTGCTGAAAACAAATTTTGTTTTGTTATGTCTTAGTAGAAATTTTGACACCAAAATTTTTAGAGTCTTCTACTTTGAGTGATTTTTCTTTTGATTGTGCTATTGTTTGTTGAAGTATTTGTTACCTCGTTGTTGTGTGAATTGTATGTAGTTATGCTTATTGTGTGCTTTGTTTGATTCGTTAGATCATCCGGAGTGCGAAGCTTGTTATCTAGAGTCACTTGAGTACGAGGATCGTCAGCATGGCAAGTCACTTTGATCATGTTTACCCCTGTTTTATTTGCATTAGTTCTACCATCTCCCCAATTGCATGCAAAGTAGGTAATTTGAAAACTTGGTTGCTTGATGTAGTATCATCTAGTAGGCACCCTCAACCCTATTGAAACTTTGGCCCTGGGAAACGTTGTTTTAATTTTGCTATGCTGTTAGTAGACGGGGTTGGTGGTGTGATTCATGAGAGTTGTGAGGTAATAATTACAAGACCTACATGATGATCAAGACTTCAATACTCCAAGTTTTCAACATACCTCTGGGTGGATGATGGTTGAACGGCGCCCTGGAGAAGCCAGTGGTTAGCCTAGGTGTTGCTGGAGAAGTGCTAGTATTCACGCTGAAAGGTCCACCCAGGCACAAAGAGATGGATGGATGCTTCAAGACCCAAGGCTTACCTGCACAGCCACAAGCCATTATGGGCTCTGGCTTGGTTGGATATCGTGCTGACCCTGGACAGGCGGTGCTACGAGATGTAGAAGAACGGTAGGAAAGGATGGGCACCGATAAAGTCTTAGGGAAACTCTTTAGAAGACCATGTTTTGGTCATCCGTTTCTCAAACACCCTGAAGTGCGAGAAATTCAACGGAGGCGATCAAATCTTGTGGGGAACGTGTGCAAAACTCTGTAGAGTACCCAAACCTAATCGATTAGCTGTGTCCATGGTCATGGACAGTTTGAGCCAAAGGAACTGAAACTATCTAGAATTCTCAACACAAAGTATTATAATGATGTGGGTATTAATGACAACTTGGGTATGAGAATTGGTTGGTGGAACCATCTCATTAATCAACCAACAATGTAGTAATAAATTTTGCTTTGCCCTCTCTTGTTGTAGGTAAAATTGGCTTTATGCAACACTTACTACCCCACCTACCATATATGCATATAGAAGATATGATTAATTTTACCCCTTTTTGTGACATTGCCAGCATATTCAATATGCTGACCTACACGGCTGCAACGTATCATGTTGCAGAATATTTTTCCGATCAGGAGTGAGGATACGCTCTACGCTTGGTGAGATGACCTTGGAGTCAGATGGACTCAACTACCTTTGAAGCTTCCGCAAGACTTTGGTTTAGTTTATCTCATGAGTTGGCCTTCAGCCACTTTATTGTAATCTTTATTGTAATAAAGAACTCGATATGAGATTTTTGATTAATAAAGCTGTGTGATTTCACTTTGATATATACATTGATGTACCGTGTGTGTACCAGCATGATCTTGGGATGGTACGGAAACACCGGAGATTCGACCTTTCAGGTCGGGTCGCTACAGAAATGGTATAAGAGCACACGCTGACCGTAGGACGTAACCTCTAGGATTGGAAAAGCCTTAGGATTTTTTTCTTTTGTCTTAAAATTTCTTATATTCTCATCTGTTCATTTCTGACTTCCCTCCGATTATTTCAACCTTTCTAGATGGCCACCTTCACCCCAGTTTTTTCATGGAGTTTTGCCAGCCTGACACGACGATGCCCTTTGGCAAAGAGATGGTGAAGATTGTTAGGGACGTAAGGATCGCTTTGCCAAGCATCACCAGGACTCCTATCATGTCTTTTCCACAAGATGGTCGCTACATGATCGAGGTGCACATCCCCGTAAAGACCTTTGGAAATTGTAAAGAACCCATCGACTTCAAGTTTGTGGCACCCAGCTGGATTCTTGGGAGGGACATGGCGATTCACTGTGCCCTCAGACGTATTCAGGAGGAATACAGGGGTGGTCCCATTTCGCCAGGACTCAGCATGGTTTGTCGCAGGGATGCCAATGGAAATATCATAAACACTCCCACTAAAGACTCCACCATTTCCTATATCCAGACTTTGGAGACTCACATCAGGACCTTGGAGCTTCGGGTACGTGCAGACACAAAGACAATCAAGAGGTTGATGAACCGCAAGCTTGAACTCGAGGCTGACCTACGGGAAGCCAAGTACGAACATGAGCATGAAGTGAAGGACTTCTTGGAGAGGATCGAGAAGCTGAACACTCGCATAGCAACTCTGGAGGAACAAATGGACATGGGAGAAAATCTTCACCCAGAAGGAGACATGGCTCCTTTGATCAGCAACGATGATGACTATGAGGAGAGCACCACCAGAGGAGGCCACATTACCATGGAATTTTGAGGAGAACTTTAGCAATGCCCCCATGTATCTTTAAATTTCGTTGTTAAAACGTAGGTCGATGCATAGTTTATTTGGAGACTTGTATCTCGATGTTTGAACCTTGAGTTGAATAAATGAATGAGTGTTTGGTGTGATATGTTTGTTGCATTGCATATGGGTAGTGAAAATTTTCCTTTAGGCCCTTGTTCTATTCTAATTCTCACCCATCTGAAAACAGCAAGATGCCTCCACGACGTGAGCCCGACTTCACCTTCCCGGCGGAACTCACACAACTTCTCCAACAGCAGAATGCCCTGATGTAGCTATTGATCCAGAACCAGACCAACAACCACAACAACCACCCTCCACCTCAGGGCGACAACCTCACCTGTTTTCTGAGGCCGAATCCACCAACTTTCTCTAGCAGCACTAAGCCCATTGTGGCAGATGATTGGCTCTGCAAGATGGAGAGAGAACTCATCACCGCTGGATGCACTAAGGATGAAAAGGTGTGCTTTGCCGCCCATCAACTGGAGGGACCAACAGCTTCATGGTGGGAGAACTACACCACCACATACCCCATTGCTGGTGTGACTTGGGAGCAGTTCAAGCTAGCTTTCCGCACCGCTCATGTCTCAGCTGGAGCCATGAGTCTGAAGAAGCATGAGTTTCGCAACTTACGCCAGGGGAACCGCTCCGTGGCCCAGTATGTGGATGAATTCAGCATGTTGGCTCGTTATGCACCAGGAGATGTGGCCGATGATGCAGCCAAACAGGAGAAGTTCCTTGAAGGACTCAACAATGAGTTGAGCGTGCAACTGATGGTGGCTACTTTCAACAACTACCAGGAGCTGGTAGACAAGGCCCTCATATTGGAAGGGAAGCAACAGCAAATTGAAAACCGCAAGAGGAAGTATGGACAGGGGAATTCTAACTCTGGAGCTCAACAGAAGCCCCGCTACTCCCCGTACTCAGGGAATACCGGATCAGGGACCGGTAAGTATGGAGGACACACTCATCATGTGCACAACCATGGAGGCCACAACCATGGAGGAAATGGGAATAATCGTCCCAAAAATTGCAACTTCAAGAACGACAATGGAAGTGGGAATGGCAACCAGCACCGTCCCGCTCCAGCTCAGAAGGATCTGAACCATATCACCTGCTTCAAGTGCCAGAAGACAGGGCACTATGCCACTGAATATCCCCAGAATAAGCAAGGAAATGGAAACGGCAACAACAACGGCAACTCATCAGCTAAGAAGCCAAATCCTTTTCCCCGTGCTCAGGTGAACCACATTGATGGGGAAGAAGTCTATGATCAGCCCGAGACTATGGTTGGTAAGCTTTTATTGCATTCACGTCCAGTTATGGTACTTTTTGATTCTGGTGCAACTCATTCATTCATATCAAGGGTAGTTGTGGAAAAGTATGGTTTACCCACCAGAACCCTTAGTCAGCCCATTAAGGTCAATTCCCTGGGAGGTATGATGATGGTAGGGATAGGATGCCACACATTGAAACTCCATATAGGAAACCATGTTTTTCCCATCGACCTCATCGTCTTAGAATCCCAGGGATTGGATGTAATTCTAGGCATGGATTGGATGACCAAGTATGAAGGAAATCTTGATTGCCCCAACAAGTCTATTTTGCTCACCACCCCAGAGAACAAGTGGATTACGTATGTATCCCGACGCACACAGATGAGTGCTCGGTTAAATTCCCTCACAGGAGTGGTTCAGGAGGAAGTGCCGGTGGTACAAGACTTTCCAGATGTATTCCTGGACGAATTACCAGGCATGCCACCAGATAGAGAGATTGAATTTCTAATAGAGTTACTACCAGGAACAACCCCAATTTCCAGGAGACTATATCGGATGCCCGCAAATGATTTGGAAGAAATCAAGAAGCAGATTAAGGAGTTATTGGACAAAGGGTATATTCGCCCAAGTTCTTCACCTTGGGGAGCCCAAGTTCTTTTGGTGGAGAAGATGGATAAAACCTTGAGGATGGTAGTCGATTATCATGCATTAAATGAGGTGACTATCAAGAACAAGTACCCTCTGCCTATGATTAATGACTTGCTCGATCAACTAGTGGGAGCCAAAGTATTCTCCAAGATCGATCTTCGATAAGGGTATCACCAATTGAAAATTCGTGAACAGGATATACCCAAAACAGCCTTCACCACAAGGTATGGCCTATATGAGTATACAGTCATGTCTTTTGGTTTGACTAATGCTCCTGCCTACTTCATGAATATGATGAACAAAGTGTTTATGGAATATCTGGACAAGTTTGTCGTGGTGTTCATCGATGACATTTTGATATTCTCCAAGAGCGAGGAAGAACACAAGGAACACTTGCGTTTAGTTCTGGAGAAGCTTAGAGAGCATCAGTTATATGCCAAGTTCAGTAAATGTGAATTCTGGCTAACGGAAGTCGGATCCTTGGACATGTTATTTCTGGAGATGGAATAGCAGTGGACCCCGCTAAGGTTGAAGCAGTCACTGAGTGGAAGTCACCCACCTCAGTTAAGGAGATCCGCAGTTTTCTCGGACTTGCCGGATATCACCGAAGGTTCATTGAGAATTTCTCAAAGATTTCCAAACCCATGATGGAATTGTTGAAGAAAGAGTCTAAGTATATTTGGACTGAGGAATGTGAGGCCAGTTTCTAGGAGTTGAAGAAACGTTTGGGCACAACACCAGTGTTGATTTTGCCAAATATTCGGAAGGACTTCCAGGTTTATTGTGATGCTTCGCGTCAAGGACATGGAGGAGTACTCATGCAGGAGGGAAAAGTTGTAGCCTATGCACCCAGACAGTTATGACCTCATGAGTTGAACTATGCCACCCATGATGTGGAACTAGCAGCCGTAGTGCACGCACTCATGACCTGGAGATATTTCCTTATCAGAAATAGTTGTGATGTTTACACTGATCATAAAAGCCTGAAGTATATCTTCACACAGAAGGAGTTGAACCTCAGACAAAGGAGATGGCTAGAGTTAATCAAGGACTATGACATGAGACTGCATTACCATCCAGGAAAGGCAAATGTTGTCGCAGATGCTTTGAGTCGGAAGAGTTATGTGAACACACTCATAGCAGGAGGATTACCCCAGGAGTTAGCCGATGATCTCAGAGAGCTCCGGCTAGAGATAGTTCCAAAAGGATATGTTGCCACACTAGAGATCCAGTCCACCTTGACCGAAAGAATTCGTGAAGCCCATAAATCGGACAAGGAGGTAGCTGAGATAAAGCAGAGAATGAAGGATGGAAAAGCTAAAGACTTTCGTGAAGATGAACAAGGTACTTTATGGTTTGAGAACCGAATCTATGTGCCCAATGAACCAGAGCTCAGGAAGTTGATACTTCAAGAAGCCCATGATTCACCCTACTCGATACACCCAGGCAACACCAAGATGTACCTGGATTTGAAGGAAAGTTACTGGTGGACAGGTATGAAGAAGGATATTGCCGAACATGTTGCGGTATGTGATGTTTTTCAGCGAGTAAAGGCGGAACATAAAAAACCAGCAGGTTACTCCAACCTTTGCCGATACCCGAGTGGAAATGGGATAAGCTTGGTATGGACTTCATCACAGGATTACCCAGGACCCTTTCAGGTTATGATTCCATCTGGGTAGTGGTCGATCGCTTGACCAAGGTGGCTCATTTCATTCCAGTGAAGACCACCTATACCAGTGCTAAGTTAGCCAAGATATATATGACTAGGATCGTATGTCTGCATGGAGTTCCGAGGAGTATCGTGTCATATAGAGGAACACAATTTACCTCAAAGTTTTGGCATCAGTTACACGAAACTTTGGGTACAAGGTTGGAATTCAGTACAACTTTTCATTCGCAGACCGACGGACGGACTGAGAGAGTCAACCAGATTTTGGAGGACATGTTGAGAGCTTGTGCGCTAGACTATGGATCTAGTTGGGAGGACAACTTACCTTATGCAGAGTTCTCGTACAACAACAGTTATCAGACGAGTCTGAAGATGGCCCCTTTTGAAGCTTTATATGGAAGGAGGTGCAGAACACCATTGATGTGGGATGGTGTTGGAGACCGAAAGCTTTTTGGTCCTGATCTTATCTGAGATTCTGAAAAAAAGGTCAAACTGATTCGAGACCGACTCAAGATAGCCCAATCCAGGCAGAAGAGCTATGCTGACAGCAAACGCAAGGAAGTGACGTATGAAGTGGGAGACCGAGCATACCTTCATGTGTCCCCACTTCGAGGAATCAAGAGGTTTTGTGTTAAAGGAAAGTTAGCACCCAGATTCATAGGCCCCTACAAAATTCTTGAATGTAGAGGCGAAGTTGCATACAAATTGGAACTGCCGGAAGCATTGTCCGGAGTTCATGATGTTTTCCATGTTTCTCAGCTGAAGAAATGCCACGCTGAGATGGCTGATATTCCTTTGAGAGACACAGTGCCCCTAGAGGCCATACAGCTGGACAGTGATCTGACTTACGAGGAGAAGCCTGTCAGAATCCTTGAGACTACCAACAGAGTTACCCGTAGCAAGACCATCAAGTTTTGTAAGGTTTTGTGGAGTCACCACACCGAGGAGGAAGCCACCTCGGAACGCGAAGAAGATCTTCGTCGAGACCACCTCACCTATTTTCTAGCCAACCCGAATCTCGAGGGCGAGATTCATCTTAAGGTGGGTAGGTTTGTAACATCCCAAAATTCTATTTTGGGAAGTTATGAAATACAGCTATGCATCATCATAACATTGTTTGAATGAAATGAATTGTTGAAGTTTTTCTTTTGGATTTCTAAAAGGCCACTTTCATTTTTCTATTTACTTGTTTCCCCTACTTTGAAAACCCTTGGAATTATTCATAAAAAGAGAGGAGTAACATGACACTCCACACCAAGGGCATCTTTGTGAAATATTAGAACAATAACACCAGGGGGTTATTTGAAAATTTATTGCAAAAGAATTTAAAATCAATTTAGGCATTTTCTAAAAATAGTTTTTTTAAAAATTATTCAATTGGCCATGGAAAAATGTTCATTTAATAGAATTTATTCCCCTGATCAATTTGATATATATATCTTCAAATTTTGGAAATGTTTTGAATGCCTTAATGAGATTTTAATTCTCTGGAAAATAGAAAAGGAAACGAATTTAAACGTTTTAAATAGAAAACCGGCCGGCCCACCAGCCTTTACTCCCCGAGATCGCTCCGGATCGGTCACCGACGCGTTGACGCCGCCCTCTCCCTCACTGATGAGCGGACCCCACCGTCTGACAGCGCCATCACAACACTCATCTCTCTCCCCGCGTCCCCCGACCTCGCCGGAGATCCCTCCTTCCCGGATCTCGCTCCCCTTCCCCTCTCTCAACCCCGCGCCGTGCCTATATAAAGCTCTGCCCTCGCCGTGCTCCATTCCACCCCGAAACCCCACTCCCCTTGCCAGAACATCGCCCCCGCACCTCGCCGGAGTTCGGCACCCCACCGAAGCTCTCCGAGCTCGACGTCGTCACCCTGTCGTCCCCAACCCCAACTGACGCCACCAATCGTCACCGGAGCTTAGCCGCCATCGCCTGGACCCTTCGAACGCCGCCCTCGACCGCCACACCATCGTCTCCGACCACCTCCAACGTCTGGCCGCCGTTGACCTCGCCGAAACCTCGACCTCCACCTCTATAAGCCCCGCCCCTCTCCGTAGCCGTTAGATCTAGGATCAACGGATCGGATTAGAAAGATTAAAATGGTGAACCGTTTTCTTTTACGCTTCGCCGTCCGCTGCAAACACCGCACACGCACACGCTGTCGACCAGTAGGAAGCCGCCACGTCACCCCTGTCCGATAGCTAAATAATTTTTCTTTTCTTTTCTGTTTTAGAAAACAAAATGTGTTCTGTTTTATTTTTATTATATCTTTTAAAATATTTAGAGTTTTTGCATGATTCTTTTTGCAACATGTCACAAATTTCATGTAGTTTCTGTCTATAGTCTTAGTTTTCAAATTTGAACCTTCAAATTTGAAGTTTGTTAAATTTGATCAAATCCCTAAAACTTGAATAACTTGAGTTTAAAAACTTATTTTTGAGTGTTTCTTTTTGCCTCTGTTTTGAATTTGTTAGGTTTATCATCCAGCAATGTTTGAGAATTTTTAGTAAATTTTAGATGAAGGTTTTTAGTAAAAACAGATTCTGTTTAGTTTCTTCTTAGTGTTTAATTGAATTGTTTTCATTTTAGTTTTAGTTGATTTTGTTCTAGTTTAACATTTTATTTTTAGTTCTGTTGTTAAACATTAGGTGAACTATTTTTTAATAAAAATATTTTATTTTGTTTTGTGCTCTAGTTTAAATAGGTAAACTGTGTTTCACCATGAGTATTGTTTAGAAAAAAAATGTTTTGTAGTAACCCTTTTTGCACGAAACTTTTATAATGAAATACTTCCTGTTTTCTAATAAAAATTTTGCATTTACTTTTCTGTTATCTAATGGTTAGGTTCTGAAAACAAATTTTGTTTTGTTATGTCATAGTAGAAATTTTGACACCAAAATTTTTAGAGTCTTCGACTTTGAGTGATTTTTCTTTTGATTGTGCTATTATTTGTTGAAGTATTTGTTACCTTGCTATTGTGTGAATTGTATGTAGTTATGCTTATTGTGTGTTTTGTTTGATTCGTTAGATCATCCGGAGTGCGAAGCTTGTTATCTAGAGTCACTTGAGTACGAGGATCGTCAGCAAGGCAAGTCACTTTGATCATGTTTACCCATGTTTTATTTGCATTAGTTCTACCATCTCCCCAATTGAATGCAAAGTAGGTAATTTGGAAACTTGGTTACTTGATGTAGTATCATGTGGTAGGCGCCCTCAACCCTTTTGACACTTTGGCCCCGGGAAACGTTGTTTTAATTTTGCTATGTTGTTAGTAGACGGGGTTGGTGGTGTGATTCATGAGAGTTGTGAGATAATAATTACAAGACCTACATGATGATCATGACTTCAAGACTCCAAGTTTTCAACATACCTCTGGGTGGATGATGGTTGAACGGCGCCCTGGAGAAGCCAGTGGTTAGCCTAGGTGTTGCTGGAGAAGTGCCACTATTCACGCGGAAAGGTCCACCCAGGCACAAAGAGATGGATGGATGCTTCAAGACCCAAGGCTTACCTGCACAGCCACAAGCCATTATGGGCTCTGGCTTGGTTGGATATCGTGCTGACCCTAGACAGGCGGTGCTACAAGATGTAGAAGAACGGTAGGAAAGGATGGGCACCGACAGAGTCTCAGGGAAACCCTTTAGAAGACCATGTTTTGGTCATTCATTTCTCAAACACCCTGAAGTGCGAGAAATTCAAGGGAGGCGATCAAATCTTGTGGGGAACGTGTGCAAAACTCTGCAGAGTACCCAAACCTAATCGATTAGCCGTGTCCACGGTCATGAACAGTTTGAGCCAAAGGAACTGAAACTATCTGGAATTCTGAACACAAAGTATTATAATGATGTGGGTATTAATGACAACTTGGGTATGAGAATTGGTTGGTGGAACCATCTCATTAATCAACCAACAATGTAGTAATAACTTTTGCTTTGCCCTCTCTTGTTGTACGAAAAATTGGCTTTATGCAACACTTACTACCCAACCTGCCATATATGCATATAGAAGATATGATTAATTTTACTCCTTTTCATGACATTGCCAGCATATTCAATATGCTGACCTACACGGCTGCAATGTATCATGTTGTAGAGTATTTTTCCGACCAGGAGTGAGGATACGCTCTACGCTCGGTGAGATGCCCTTGGAGTCAGATGGACTCAACTACCTTTGAAGCTTCCGCAAGGCTTTGGTTTAGTTTATCTCATGAGTTGGCCTTCAACCACTTTATTGTAATCTTTATTGTAATAAAGAACTCGATATGAGATTTTTGATTAATAAAGCTGTGTGATTTCACTTTGATATATACATTGATGTACCATGTGTGTACCAGCATGATCTTGGGATGGTACGGAAACACCGGAGATTCGACATTTCAGGTCGGGTCTCTACAGAAGCATTACAAGAACGCGGTTGGTGGATTCGTACTCGCAGCGATTCAGATCACGCTGGATTCCGATCTCAGCGCCGAACAACGGCGCCTCCGCATTCAACACACGTGCAGCCCGATGATGTCTCCTATGCCTTGATCCAGCAAGGAGGAATGAGAGGTTGAGGGAGAGCTCCGGCAGCATGACGGCGTGGTGACGGTGGAGCTACGTGAACTCCGGTAGGGCTTTGCCAAGCGCTATGGAGAACGAGGAAGAGGAAGGGGAGGGCTGCGCCGAGAGATAGAGAAGTCGTGTCTCAAATCCGCACAAACCCTTGCATATCTAGGAGGAGGGAGAGGGAGGGCTGCCTTGGACCCTCCTCCAAGGAGGAGGGCTTTGGCCGAACTAAGGGGAGAGTCCACCTCCCACAAGGGAGGTGGATCTCCTCTTTTAAAACCCTTTTCCCCTTTATCTCTTGATCCCAGCCACATGGGCCTTTATAGAAGGTCTTGGCCAGCCCAATAAGGGCTGGCACACCTCCTCTAAGGGCCCACAAAGTCCTATGGTCGTCACACCCCTCCTGGGGGGTCCTCCGGCACCCTCCCGGCACTCCCGGTACACTACCGATGAGCCCAAAAATTTTCCGGTAACCAAAACTGGACTTCCTATATATCAATCTTTACCTACGGACCATTCCGTAGCTCCTTGTGACGTCCGGAATCTCATCCAGGACTCAGAACAAACTTCGGTAATCACGTATACCATTTCCCTATAACCCTAGTGTCATCGAGCCTTAAGTGTGTAGACCCTACGGGTTCGGGAGACATGTAGACATGACCGAGACACCTCTCCGGTCAATAACCAACAGCGGATCTGGATACCCATGTTGGCTCCCACATGCTCCATGATGATCTCATCGAATGAACCACGATGTCGGGGATTCAATCAATCCCGTATACAATTCCCTTGGTCTATCGGTATGATACTTGCTCGAGATTCGATCGTCGGCATCTTTATACCTTGTTCAATCTCGTTACCGGCAAGTCTCTTTACTCGTTCCATAATACATCATCCCGTGGCTAACTCCTTAGTCACATTGAGCTCATTATGATGATGTCTTACCGAGTGGGCCCAGAGATACCTCTCCGTCACACGAAGTGACAAATCCCAGTCTCGATTCGTGCCAACCCAACAGACACTTTCGGAGATACCCGTAGTGCACCTTTATAGCCACCCAGTTACGTTGTGACGTTTGGCATGCCCAAAGCATTCCTACGGTATCTGGGAGTTGCACAATCTCATGGTCTAAGGAAACTATACTTAAAATTGAAAAGCTTTCGCAAACGAACTAGATGATCTTGTGCTAGGTTTAGGATTGGGTCTTGTCCATCACATCATTCTCCTAATGATGTGATTCCGTTATCAACGACATTGAATGTCCATGGTCATGAAACCGTGACAATCCATTGATCAACGAGCTAGCCAACTAGAGGCTTACTAGGGACATGTTGTGGTCTATGTATTCACACATGCATTACGGTTTCTGGTTAACACAATTATATCATGAACAATAGACAATTATCATGAACAAGGAAATACAATAATAACCATTTTATTATTGCCTCTAGGGCATATTTTCAACATCTTCCAGTCCCTTCCACCTAGCTACCAGAGATTTGTGATGAACTACAACATTGAAGGTATGGAGAAGTCCATACCTAAGTTGTACTTGATTCTGAAATCATCGGAGGTGGAGATCAAAAGGGAGCATCAAGTGTTGATGGTGAATAAGACCACTAGTTTCAAGAAAGGCAAGGGTAAAAAGAACTTCAAGAAGGACGACAAAGCTGTTGCCGCTCCCGGTAAGCAAGTTGCCGGTAAGAAGAACAAGAATGGACCCAAGCCTGAGACTGAGTGTTTTTATTGCAAGGGTACCGGTCACTTGAAGCGGAACTGCCCCAAGTACTTAGCGGATAAGAAGTGTTGGGAGATGTAGTAGTAAATCAAAAAAATTCCTACGATCACCAAGATCTATCTATGGAGAAACCAGCAACGAGTGGGAGAGATTGCATATTCATACCTTTGAAGATCGCTAAGCGGAAGCGTTACAAGAACGCGGTTGGTGGAGTCATACTCGCAGCGATTCAGATCGTGGTGGATTCCGATCTAAGCGCCGAACAATGGCGCCTCCGCGTTCAACACATGTATAGTCCGGTGAAATCTCCCGCGCCTTGATCCAGCAAGGAGGAGGGAGAGGTTGGGGAAGAGCTCCAACAGCAGCACGACGGCGTGGTGGTGGTGGAGCAACAAGGTTTTCCAGCAGGGTTTCGCCTAAGCACTACGGAGGAGGAAGAAGAGAGGTAGGGCTGCGTCGTGCGAGAGAGATCAAATCTTGGCTCAAAACAGCCAAAACCTGAAGTATATATTGGAGGAGGGAGAGGGAGGGCTGCCTTGGCCCCTCCTCCAAGGAGGAGAGGTTCGGCCGAAGCTAGGGAGGAGTCCACCTCCCACAAGGGAGGTGGATCTCTTCCTTTTGAATCTCCTTTAGCCTTATCTCTTTATCCCTAGTCGCATGGGCCTTTTCGAAAGGACTTGGCCAGCCCAATAAGGGCTGGTACACCTCCTCTAACTGCCCATGAAGTCCTTTGGTCGTCACACCCCTCCCGGGGGTCCACCGGCACCCTCCCGACACTCCCGGTACACTACCGATGAGCCCAAAAACTTTCCGGTGATCAAAAGAGGACTTCCTATATATCAATCTTTACCTCAGGACCATTCCGGAGCTCCTCGCGATGTCCGAGATCTCATCCAGGACTCCGAACAACCTTTGGTATTCACGTATACCATTTCCCTATAACCCTAGCGTCACCGAACCTTAAGTGTGTAGACCCTACGGGTTCGGGAGACACGTAGACATGACTAGACACTTCTCCGGTCAATAAACAACAACGGCAATTGCTAAAATGATTCGGACAGACTTCAGCATCACTACGGGTGAGAAAGTCTCATTGTAGTCAAATCCTTGAACTTGTTGATAACCCTTAGCGACAAGCCGAGCCTTATAGACGATCACATTAGGATCCGCGTTAGTCTTCTTCTTAAAGATCCATTTATTTTGAATGGCTCGCTTATCAACAAGCAAGTCCACCAAAGTCCATACTTTGTTCTCATACATGGATCTTATCTCGGATTTCATGGCCTCAAGCCATTTGTTGGAATCCGTACCCGCCATTGCTTCTTCATAGTTCAAAGGTTCACCATTGTACACCAACATGATCTCCATGATAGGGTTGCCGTACCACTTTGGTGCGGAACGTGTCCTGGTGGACCTTCGACATTCAATAGTAACTTGATCTGAAGTTTCATTAACTTCCTCTCCAGCCTGTGCAGGCTCCACAGAAACAACTTCCTGTGCTGCGCTACTCTCCGGTTTGAGTGGAGGTACAATTACCTCATCAAGTTCTATTTTCCTCCCACTTACTTCTTTTGAGAGAAACTCTTTCTCGAGAAAGGATCCATTCTTGGCAACAAAGACTTTGCCCTCGGATCGTAGGTAGAAGGTATACCCAATAGTCTCTTTGGGATACCCTATGAAGACGCACTTTTCCGCTTTGGGTTCGAGCTTCTCAGGTTGAAGTTTCTTCACATAAGCATCGCATCCCCAAACTTTTAGAAACGACAACTTAGGTTTCTTTCCAAACCATAATTCATACAGTGTCGTCTCAACGGATTTCGACGGTGGCCTATTTAAAGTGAATGCGGCAGTCTCTAATGCATATCCCCAAAATGATAGCGGTAAGTCGGTAAGAGACATCATAGATCGTACCATATCTAATGGAGTGCGATTATGACGTTCAGACACACCATTTCGCTGAGGTGTGCCAGGCGGTGTGAGTTGTGAAAAAATTCCACATTTCCTTAGGTGCGTGCCAAACTCGTGACTTAAATATTCTCCGCCATGATCAGATCATAGGCACTTTATTTTCTTGTCATGTTGATTCTCTACCTCACTCTGAAATTCCTTGAACCTTTCAAAAGTTTCAGACTTATGTTTCATTAAGTAGACATACCCATATCTACTCAAGTCATCAGGGAGGGTGAGAACATAACAGTAGCCACCACGAGCCTTGACACTCATTGGACCGCATACATCGGTATGTATTATTTCCAACAAGTCAGTTGCTCGCTCCATTGTTCTGGTGAACAAAGTCTTTGTCATCTTGCCCATGAGGCATGGTTCGCACGTGTCAAATGATTCGAAATCAAGAGACTCCAAAAGTCCATCAGTATGGAGCTTCTTCATGCGTTTGACACCAATATGACCAAGGCGGCAGTGCCACATGTAAGTGGGACTATCATTATCAACCTTAAACTTTTTGGTACTCACACTATGGACATGTGTAACATCACGTTCGAGATTCATCAAAAATAAACCATTGACCAGCGGGGCATGACCATAAAACATTTCTCTCATATAAATAGAACAACCATTATTCTCAGATTCAAATGAGTAGGCATCTCGCATTAAGCAAGATCCAGATTCAATGTTCATGCTCAAAGCTGGTACTAAATAACAATTATTAAGGTTTAACACTAATCCCGAAGGTAGATGCAGAGGTAGCGTGCCGACGGCGATCACATCGACCTTGGAACCATTCCCAACGTGCATCGTCACCTCGTCCTTTGCCAGCATCCGCTTATTCCGCAGCTCCTGCTTGGAGTTACAAATGTGAGCAACTGCACTGGTATCAAATACCCATGAGCTACTACGAGTGCTGGTTAGGTACACATCAATAACAAGTATATCGCATATACCTTTAACGTTGCCTTCCTTCTTATCCGCTAAGTACTTGGTTAGTTCCGCTTCCAGTGACCGGTACCCTTGCAATAAAAACACTCAATCTCAGGCTTAGGTCCATTCTTGTTCTTCTTCTTCCCGACAACTTGCTTACCGAGCGTGGCAACAGCTTTGCTGTCCTTCTTGAAGTTCTTCTTACCCTTGCCTTTCTTGAAACTTGTGGTCTTATTCACCATCAACACTTGATGCTCCTTTTTGACCTCGACCTCTACTGATTTCAGCATCGAGTACAACTCAGGAATGGACTTCTCCATTACTTGCATGTTGTAGTTCATCACAAAGCTCCTGTAGCTAGGTGGAAGCGACTGGAGGATTCTGTCAATGACCGACTCATCCGGGAGATTAACTCCTAGCTGAGTCAAGCGGTTGTGTAGCCCAGACATCTTGAGGATGTGCTCACTGACAGAACTATTATCCTCCATCTTACAGCTGAAGAACTTGTCGGAGACGTCATATCTGTCGACCCGGGCATGAACTTGGAAAACCAGTTTCAGCTCTTGGAACATCTCATATGCTCCATGTTGCTCAAAACGCTTTTGGAGCCCCGGTTCTAAACTATAAAGCATGCCGCACTGAACAAGGGAGTAATCATCGCAGCGAGAATGCCGAGCATTCGCAACATCTTCCTCTGTTGGGAGAAGGGGTGGGTCACCTAGTGGTGCATCAAGGACATACAATTTCTTGGAAGCTATGAGGATGATCCTCAGGCCACGGACCTAGTCCGCATAGTTGCTTCCATCATCTTTCAGCTTGGCTTTCTCTAGGAAAGCGTTGAAGTTCAGGGTGACATTCGCATTGGCCATTGGATCTACAATATAGATTGTAAATACAATTTTAGACTAAGTTCATGATAATTAAGTTCACATAATCAAATTATTTAATGAACTCCCACTTAGATAGACATCTCTCTAGTCATCCAAGTGACACATGATACATGTCAACTAGCCCGTGTCCGATGATCGCGTGAGACGGACTAGTCATCCATGGTGAACATCTCCATGTTGATCGTATCTTCCATACGACTCATGTTCGACCTTTTGGTCTTCCATGTTTCGAGGCCATGTCTGTACATGCTAGGCTCGTCAAGTCAACCTAAGTGTTCCGCGTGTGTAAATATGGGTTACACCCCTTGTATGCGAACGTTAGAGCCTATCACACCCGATCATCACGTGGTGCTTCGGAACAACGATCGGTACACTACCGATGAGCCCAAAAACTTTCCGGTGACCAAAAGAGGACTTCCTATATATCAATATTTACCTCAGGACCATTCCAGAGCTCTTCATGACGTCCGGGATCTCATCCGGGACTACGAACAACCTTTGGTAATCACGTATACCATTTCCCTATAACCATAGCGTCATCGAACCTTAAGTGTGTAGACCTTATGGGTTCGGGAGACAAGTAGACATGACCGAGACACCTCTCCGGTCAATAACCAACAGCGGGATCTGGATACCCATGTTGGCTCCCACATGCTCCACGATGATCTCATCGTATGAACCACGATGTCGGGGATTCAATCAATCCCGTATACAATTCCCTTTGTCTACCGGTATGATACTTGCCCGAGATTCGATCGTCAGTATCTCTATACCTTGTTCAATCTCATTACCGTCAAGTCTCTTTACTCGTTCCGTAACACATCATCCCATGGCTAACTCCTTAGTCACACTGAGCTCGTTATGATGATGTCTTACCGAGTGGGCCCAGAGATACCTCTCCGTCATACAAAGTGACAAATCCCAGTCTCGATTCGTGCCAACCCAACAGACACTTTCGGAGATACCCGTAGTGCACCTTTATAGCCACCCAGTTACATTGTGACGTTTGGCACAGCCAAAGCATTCCTACGGTATCCCGGATTTGCACAATCTCAAGGTCTAAGGAAACAATACTTGACATTGAAAAAGCTTTAGCAAACGAACTACACGATCTTGTGCTATCATTAGGATTGGGTCTTGTCCATCACATCATTCTCCTAATGATGTGATCCCGTTATCAAGGACATCCAATGTCCATGGTCATGAAACCGTGACCATCTATTGATCATC
This sequence comes from Hordeum marinum, assembly GCA_022496015.1. Taxonomy (NCBI): domain Eukaryota; kingdom Viridiplantae; phylum Streptophyta; class Magnoliopsida; order Poales; family Poaceae; genus Hordeum; species Hordeum marinum. Next base: position 70,134,243 of record CM039672.1, read on the forward strand.
GAGCTAGTCAACTAGAGGCTCACTAGGGACACATTGTGGTCTATTTATTCACACATGCATTACCGTTTCTGGTTAACACAATTGTAGCATGAACAATAGACAATTATCATGAACAAGGAAATACAATAATAACCATTTTATTATTGACTCTAGGGCATAGTTCCAATAGTCTCCCACTTGCACTAGAGTCAATAATCTAGTTACATTGTGATGAATCGAACACCCATAGCATTCTGGTGTTGATCACGTTTCGCTCGTGAGAGAGGTTTAGTTAACGGATCTGGGACATTCAGATCCGTATGTACTTTACAAATATCTATATCTCCCTCATGAATGTAATCACGGATGGAGTTGAAGCGGCGCTTGATGTATCTTGTCTTCTTGTAAAACCTGGGCTCCTTCGCAAGGGCAATAGCTCCAGTATTGTCATAGAATAGAGTCATCGGGCCCGACGCATTGGGAATCATTCCTAGGTCGGTGATGAACTCCTTCATCCAGACTCCTTCCTTTGCTGCTTCCAAAGCAGCTATGTACTCCGCTTCACAAGTAGATGCCGCCACGACGCTTTGCTTGCTGCTGCACCAGCTGACTGCCCCTCCGTTCAAAATATACACGTATCCGTTTTGCGACTTGGAGTCGTCCGGATCTGTGTCGAAGCTAGCATCGACATAACCCTTTACGATGAGCTCTTCGGCACCTTCATATATGAGAAACATGTCCTTTGTCCTTTTCAGGCGCTTCGAGATATTTTTGACTGCTGTCCAGTGTTCCGCTCCGGGATCACTTTGGTACCTCCCAACCAAACTTATGGCAAGGTTCACATCAGGTCTGATACACCGCATGGCATACATAATAGAGTCTATGGCTGAAGCATAGGGGATGACACTCATCTCTTCTCTATCTTTTGTCGTGGTCAGGCATTGAGTCGTACTCAATCTCACACCCTGCAGCACAGGCAAGAACCCCTTCTTGGACTGATCCATATTGAACTTCTTCAATATCTTTTCAAGGTATGTGCTTTTTCAAAGACCTATGAGGCGTCTCAATCTATCTCTATAGATCTTAATATCTAATATGTAAGAAGCTTCTCCAAGGTCCTTCATTGAAAAACACTTATTCAAGTAGGCCTTTACACTTTCCAAGAGTTCTATATCATTTCCCATTATCAGTATGTCATCCACATATAATATGAGAAATGCTACAGAGGTCCCACTCACTTTCTTGTAAATACAGGGTTCTCCATAAACCTGCACAAACCCAAACGCTTTAATGACCTAATTAAAGCGAATGTTCCAACTCCGAGATGCCTGCACCAGCCCATAGATGGAGCGCTGGAGCTTGCATACTTTGTTAGCATCTTTAGGATCAACAAAACCTTCCGGCTGCATCATATACAGTTCTTCCTTGAGGAAGCCATTAAGGAATGCTATTTTGACGTCCATTTGCCTGATCTCATAGTCATAAAATGCGGCAATTGCTAACATGATTCGGACAGACTTCAGCATCGCTACGGGTGAGAAAGTCTCATAGTAGTCAACTCCTTGAACTTGTCGATAACCCTTAGCGACAAGCCGAGCCTTATAGACGGTCACATTACCATCCGCGTCAGTCTTCTTCTTAAAGATCCATTTATTTTCAATGGCTCGCTTATCATCAGGCAAGTCCACCAAAGTCCGTACTTTGTTCTCATACATGGATCCTATCTCGGATTTCATGGCCTCAAGCCATTTGTTGGAATCCAGGCCCGCCATCGCTTCTTCATAGTTCGAAGGTTCACCATTTTCCAACAACATGATCTCTAGGACAGGGTTGTCGTACCACTCTGGTGTGGATCGTGTCCTAGTGGACCTTCGACGTTCAATAGTAACTTGATCTAAAGTTTCATGATCATCATCATTAACTTCCTCTCCAGCCGGTATAGGCTCCACGGAAATGACTTCCCGTGTTGTGCTACTCTCCGGTTTGAGTGGAGGAACAATTACCTCATCAAGTTCTATTTTCCTCCCGCTTACTTATTTCGAGAGAAACTCTTTCTCGAGAAAGGATCCATTCTTGGCAACAAAGACTTTGCCTTCGGATCTAAGGTAGAAGGTATACCCAATAGTCTCTTTGGGATATCCTATGAACACACACTTTTCCGCTTTGGGTTCGAGCTTCTCAGGTTGAAGTTTCTTCACATAAGCATCGTATCCCCAAACTTTTAGAAACGACAGCTTAGGTTTCTTTCCAAACCATAATTCATACGGTGTCGTCTCAATGGATTTTGACGGTGCCCTATTTAAAGTGAATGCGACAGTCTCTAATGCATATCCCCAGAATGATAGCGGTAAGTTGGTAAGAGACATCATAGATTGCACCATATCCAATAGAGTGTGATTATGACGTTCAGACACACCATTTCGCTGATGTGTGCCAAGCGGCATGAGTTGTGAAACAATTCCACATTTCCTTAGGTGCGTGCCAAACTCGTGACTTAAATATTCTCCGCCACGATCAGATCGTAGGCACTTTATTTTCCTGTCATGTTGATTCTCTACCTCACTCTAAAATTCCTTGAACCTTTCAAAGGTTTCAGACTTATGTTTCATTAAGTAGACATACCCATATCTGCTCAAGTCATCAGTGAGGGTGAGAACATAACGGTAGCCACCGCGAGCCTCGACGTTCATTGGACCGCATACATCGGTATGTATTATCTCCAACAAGTTAGTTGCTCGCTCCATTGTTCCGGAGAACGGTGTCTTGGTCATCTTGCCCATGAGGCATGATTCGCACGTGTCAAATGATTCGAAATCAAGAGACTCCAAAAGTCCATCAGCATGGAGCTTCTTCATGCGTTTGACATCAATATGACCAAGGCAGCAGTGCCACATGTAAGTTGGACTATCGTTATCAACCTTACACGTTTTGGTACTCACACTATGGACATGTGTAACATCAAGTTCGAGGTTCATCAAAAATAAACCATTGACTAGCGAGGCATGACCATAAAACGTTTCTCTCATATAAATAGAACAACCATTGTTAGATTTAAATGAGTAGCCATCTCGCATCAAACGAGATCTAGATACAATGTTCATGCTCAAAGCTGGTACTAAATAACAATTATTAAGGTTTAAAACTAATCCCGAAGGTAGATGTAGAGGTAGTGTGCCGACGGCAATCACATCGACCTTGGAACCATTCCCGACGCGCATCGTCACCTCGTCCTTTGCCAGCCTCTGCTTATTCCGCAGCTCCTGCTTGGAGTTACAAATGTGAGCAACTACACCGGTATCAAATACCTAGGAGCTACTACGAGTGCTGGTTAGGTACACATCAATAACAAGTATATCACATATACCTTTAATGTTGCCGGCCTTCTTATTCGCTAAGTACTTGGGGCAGTTCTGCTTCTAGTGACTGGTACCCTTGCAATAAAAGCACTCAGTCTCAGGCTTGGGTCCATTCTTGTTCTTCTTCCCGGAAAATTGCTTACCGGGCACGGCAACAGCTTTGCCGTCATTCTTGAAGTTCTTCTTACCCTTGTGTTGGGGATATAACCCCGCAATATGATCCGCCATTAAGGTTCCGGGTCACATTGATGGCTCGTGAGCCGGCCCAAGGGTGAGCCGTAAAGTCTACAACCCAGGAAGATAAGCGGCTCAAGGTGTGGGCCGCAAGATGGCCCGGACGGAGAAGACCCGGGCTTGTAAGCCGCTCGGGGACAGCTTGGACAAGAAGATAGAGGAAGACTTGGATAGACAATGAGACTCGGTTAGACAATTGTAAAGACCCGTGGTCCTGACCTCCTATATAAAGGCAGACCCAGGGCGACTTAGAGATGAGGTGATCAAAAACTAGGTCAAGCTTTAGCTCCCTTGTAATCGATACAACAAGCAATACAAGAACAAGCAGGACGTAGGCTATTACCTCGACTTGAGGGGCCGAACCTGGGTAAACTCGTGTCCTTCGTCCCAATCAACCCCTTTGAGTCCATCACGTTAGCGATGGCCTCGAATCCAAGTCTGTTCAGCCGGACTTGTGCCGTGATAAATCCACGACAGTTGGCGCCCACCATGGGGCCTGCGCTTGGTGGTGTTGAGTTCTCAAAGGGCTCTCTCCCAGGGCTCGAGGGATACGTGGTCGAAAGGATGAGCAAGAGTCACTGCGGCCGGTTCTACATCGACGATGCCGGCTGGGGGCTTGACGCTGAGTCCGTGGAGTATGGATTCCGGGTTCCGTTCAGCGGGATCCACGTTTTCATCGGAAAGGCTGATGGATCTACACCCGGGCCGGACGTCTGCACCAACATCATCGAGCCGGCTCGACGTCTCCAATCTGCAAGTAACGTGCGGCCTGCCCGTGCCAATCCGGGTCAGAGGCATGTCTTTGTAGGCTTCACTTAAGGTATGGATCTGTAAGCATCCGGGTCACAGGAAACCCTTGTTTATTCAGAAGATGAATCTTCAAGTGGAGAAAGAGAATCAGTGTACCAGCTCTGCAACAGTGGCCTTGAGGGCTACGACGATGCATACCCTGAGTCGGATGGCTTTGATTCGGATGTTATGAAACCTCTGGTTCATGCGGCAGTGTTCATGGCGGGATCAACCCCAACCGCAAGTAACGCAGCCGCGGGAGCCGCCACTTCGGGTGATAACCCGCCGCCGCCGGCTCAAGTTCTTGTGGAGCTAATGGATGAACTCGCTGCTCTCATGGCCACTGATGTCACACCAGATAATCAAGCAGCTCGGAATCTAGAGATTGCAAGGATCAAGGGCCGGATGGCAGAGGAACGACAAAGGATGGATGAGCTGAAGGTCCAGATGGAAGAAGGGGCAGAACGTATCAAGACAGATGCTTTCCGTCTACGGTTGGAGCAAATGTCAGCAGTGGCGGTACACCGGAGGAGGCATCAGTCCCGTCTACCAGAGCGTTATGAAGCAAGGAACCTCTTTAGTACCCCTGGCGCGGGGCGAGCCACGGGCGCGCCTGAGAGCCGCCCAACGGAACGGCCGGCGACTCATCTGGCCCAATGTAACCAAGCTTCACCTGGGGGCTCTCAAACGCAGGCGGGTCATTATTCTAACCCGACCGAGAATATGGTAGCAGCTGCCACCCGACTTGAGACGATCCCTATCCTGGATGAAGCACCCTTTGCAGAGGATGTGCGGAACGCCATCTGGTACTTGCAGACGGCCATGGCCCAGCAGGAGAGAGACGCTCATAGCCGGAGCCACGTCCGTTCAACCCCTCTTCCTAGCCGTAGTTTTAGCCGGCGCTATGAGTCACCAGCAGGTTCCAGCATCAACCATCACAGAGAGTTTCCAACGGGTCACCGACAGCGAAGAGATACACAGGCATGTGTAAACCATGCGGGAAGCCCACAAGAGGCGCCAGCTAGGCCGGCTTACCAAGAGCCAGGGCCTTCCATTTTCGTAGGGGCAGGAGTAACCCCCTGGATGGGAGGGTTGCCGTGTCTATCGCCGGCTCTCCGAAGCGAGCGGTTGCCGAAAGACTTCAAAGGTCCCCGCAAGGTCCCAAATTACACCGCTGATTTACCCCTATAGGCCAGGGTGGAAAGCTATGAACTGGCCATGGAGATGCTGGATGTTAGTGAGGCGGTTTGTGCCCAGTATTTCGTCATGATGCTTGAAGGCCTGGCTCGTACATGGCTAAAGGGGTTACCACCTAATACCATCAATTCATGGGCAGAGCTCAGGGCTCGATTCATTAAAAACTTTCAAGGGACGTGCAAGCAGCCTATGACTATTGTGGATCTTGATCACTGTGTCCAACAGGAGAGTGAGTCGGCTCATCATTGGGTACGGCGGGTCTCGACAATTATTCACTCATCAGAGCAGATCACGACAACTCAAGCGGTGTTGATCTTAGAGAAGAACTGCCACTTTATTCCTCTAAAGCAGAAACTTGGCCGGCTCAAGCGTACATGTCAGGACATGGGAGAGCTCATGACGGCTCTCACGAAATATGCTGACTCAGACAGCACGAAGGATCCGGGTTCTGATGAGGAAAAGGCTAGTCAAGGCAAGAAGGGCAACCAAGGCAAGGGTGCGGTGAACAATGGTAGCCAGAGTAAGCGCAAGAATCCAGAAGCAGGATCAGAGCTGGTGGCCAACACAAATGCCTAGCAGAATCATCCCAAGGGTAACAGGAGGTTTGGACCGCCCTCGGGCAAGGATAATTTTTCCTCGAACATGGAAGAGTTGCTTAAGCGACCTTGTCAGAATCACAGTTTGCCTGATAGGTCGGCAAATCATACATGTGAGAGTTGTTCTTTTATGCAGAAGTTCAAGCGGTATGTCACACAACCTAACCATCGCGGTGGCGGCCCAGGACATGGCGGGTCAGGAGCCGGATTTGGTTCCGGCGGTTCAGCATCCGGTCATCCGGGTCAGGATAATCACGGGGGACAACGGCCGCGCTCTGGTAATAATAATCAACAACAGCAGCAACAGCGGAATCAGTCCGGTTTTCAGAGTAACCCGAAGCAACTCAGCTCCGGGCAGTACCATGTCTTCACGGCTAGTCTCAATAGACGGGACCAGAAGTTGCGAAAACGGGCGGTCAATGCGGTTACTCCAGCTCTTCCACAATATCTAAAGTGGTCTGAATATGACATAACATGGAGCTGTGAAGATCACCCGTCATGCACTGATGACCTGGGGCGGCTGGCTTTAGTTGTATCCCCCCAAGTGGGTGGATATATGTTGAACAAGGTGCTCATGGATGGCGGCAGCAGCATAAACATCCTTTATTATGACACCTTCCGGCGGATGAAGTTGCTCGACAAGGACTTAAAACCTTCGTCCACTGTTTTTCATGGTGTGGTGTTGGGTAAGTCCGTGCATCCGATGGGTAGGATTTCTTTGGAAGTGGCTTTTTGCAATGAATACAACTATAGAGTGGAGTCCTTATGGTTTGAGGTGGTTAAGATCAAGAGCCCTTATCATGCTTTGTTTGGACGGCCGGCTTATGCTAAGTTCATGGCTCGGCCCTGCTAAGTTTACTTACAGCTCAAGATGCCCGGCTTAAACGGTACCATCACCGTTCATGGTAACCGAAACACGGCTATTGAGTGTGAAGAAGGAGATGCGGCTTACGCAGAGTCCAATTCACCTGTAATGGTTGGCTAACCCAGTGCTGGTGCTCAAAAAGAATGGCACATGGCGTATGTGTGTGGATTACATGGACCTTAACAAGGCTTGTCCGGCTGATCCCTTTGCCCTCCCACGTATTGATCAGATCATTGATGCTACAGCAGGATGTGAAAGCTTATGCTTCTTGGATGCTTATTCCGGTTATCATCAGATCAAGATGGCAGTGAAAGACCAGGAGAAGACGGCGTTCATTACACCCTTTGGGGCGTCCTGTTATGTCTCTATGCCTTTCGGGCTCAAGAGTGCCCAGGCGACTTATCAACGGTGCGTACAGAACTGCCTTAACAGTCAAATTGGCCGTAATGTTCATGCTTATGTGGACGACATCGTAGTCAAATCTAGAAAGAAGGAGACTCTTTTGGAGGACCTAAAGAAAACCTTTGACAATCTCCGGGTCTACAAGATGATGCTTAACCCGACCAAGTGTGTCTTTGGGGTTCCAGCAGGAAAGCTTTTGGGTTTCTTGGTCTCTGAGCGTGGCATCGAGGCTAACCCGGATAAAATCAAGGCTGTTACTTCTCTAGGAGAGCCGGCGTGCATTAATGACATTCAGCGCCTGGCAGGGCGGATTGCTGCGTTGAGCCGGTTCATAAGCCGCCTTGGAGAGAAGGCTATTCCTTTATATCAGATGATGAAGAAGCCAGACAAGTTTGTCTGGAGCAAAGCGGCGGGTGAAGCACTTGAGGCGCTTAAGAAACAGGTGACTAAGCCACCAGTGTTAGCCGCTCCGGCTGAGAAAGAACCGTTGCTCCTTTATGTGGCGACTAACAACAGGGCAGTCAGCGTTGCAATTGTGGTCGAGCGCAAGGAGGCTGGGAAGGAGTATCCCGTGCAAAGACCAGTTTATTATATCAGTGAGGTCCTAGCAGAATCTAAGCAAAGATATCCGCATTGGCAGAAGCTGGTATACGGAGTTTTCATGGCCAACCGCAAGTTAAAACACTACTTTCTAGGGCACCAGATAACTGTGGTCATTTCTGCTCCGTTGGGGGATATTATCCAGAATAGAGAAGCCACAAGAAGGATTGCTAAATGGGCGTTAGAGCTGGGACCTCTTAATTTAAAGTATGTTCCTCGCACGGCGGTCAAGTCCCAAGCTTTGGTGGATTTCATAAATGATTGGACAGAGTGTCAAGCTCCCGAAGAAAAGCCGGATAACACATACTGGACTATAGACTTTGATGGATCCAAGAAGTTAGAGGGGTTTGGAGCAGGGGTTCTCCTGACATCCCCAAAGGGTGACAAGTTTTGTTATGTGCTCCAGCTGATGTTTCCCTGCACTAACAATGCGACTGAGTACGAGGCTTTGCTTCATGGTCTTAGATTAGCCAAGAAGATGAATTTGAGCCGGGTCAGGTGTTTGGGCGACTTAGATCTTGTGGCTCAACAAGTTTCTGGCACTTGGGACTCCAAGGATCCGCGGATGGCGGCTTATAGGCAAGCGGTTGATATTATTGCGGGTCACTTCAATGGGTATCAGGTAGATCACATTGATCGTTGCAAGAACGAGGCGGCTGATGCTTTATCATGGCTAGGTTCCCAACGTAAGCCGGTGCCGCCTAATGTCTTTTTGGACGTCTTATACCATCCGACTGTCAAGATACCTTGAGGGGAAGATTTGGCTGTTCTTGACCCAGAGGCAGAATTGGTGACGGCTCTACATGTTATCCCAAATTGGACTATTCCTTATCTGGCCTATTTAACCCGGGGCGAGTTACCTGAGGATGAGGACCTGGCCAGGAAGATCACCCGGCGTTCTAAGTCTATGACAATAGTTAATGATGAGTTACATAAATGCAGTGTGACGGGAGTTTTCCAACGTTGTGTTTCACTAGAGGAAGGCCGCCAGATCTTGAATGAGATTCATGCTGGCGATTGTGGACACCACGCCGGCTCGAAGTCTTTGGTGGCCAAGGCTTTCCGGCACGGATTTTTCTGGTTGACGGCTCACAAAGATGCAAAAGACCTAGTCCGTAAGTGCGACGGCTGTCAGAAATTTGGCCGACGTGCTCATGTCCTGACTCAGGAGTTAAGGATGATACCAATTACTTGGCCGTTTGTGGCCTGGGGGCTTGGTATGGTGGGACCTTTCAAGAGATCCAAGGACAAGAAAACACACCTTCTGGTGGCGGTGGACAAGTTTACCAAGTGGGTAGAGGCAGAGCCGGTCAGCAAATGTGACGCGGCTATGGCGGTTTTATTTATCAAAAAAGTGATCTACCATTTTTGTTACCCACACAGCATCATCACTGATAATGGTACAAATCTATCTAAGGGGGCTATGAAAAAATTCTGCGATGAAGAGCATATCCGGCTTGATGTTTCAAAAGTGGCGCACCCACAGTCCAACGGTCAGGCGGAGCGTGCCAATCAGGAAATTTTAAGAGGGATCAAATCGCGGCTTATGGTTCTTTGCAGTGAACACCCGGGTGTTGGGTAGAAGAATTACCCTCCGTCTTATGGAGTATCAGGACCACCCCTAATAGATCTACGGGTTTCACGCCTGTCTTTATGGTGTACGGGGCCGAGGCAGTTTTGCCCAGTGACATCCGGCATGACTCGCCAAGGGTGGCGGCTTACGTTGAGGCGGACAATGAGACGACACGTCAAGACGCATTGGATGCTCTGGAAGAGGCGCGAGAGTTAGCAGCGGCCCGGTCGGCAATTTATCAACAAGACTTGCGTCGCTGTCACAGCAACAGGGTCAAGACCCAGACGTTCCAGGAATGCTCCGGCTGATTCAGGACCAGACAAATATGCATAAGCTCTCTCCTCCATGGGAAGGACCTTTTGTAGTCAGCAGAAATCTCAACAATGGGTCATATTACCTCATCGATATCCGAGATGACTCAGATACGTCGGGTCAGGAGACCCGCCGGCCATGGAACATCGCGCATCTCCGGCCTTATTTCACTTAAGGGTGTAGAGACCCCTCATCGTACACTATCATTGTACATGTCACAGTTATATCAAATAGTGTCACTGCCAAAGTAAAATCCCGGCTCAGGAAAATGAGTCGCGGCACCAGGCGTTATGCCACAAAATCCTGGCTCAGGAAAATGAGTCGCGGCACCAGGCGTTATGCCACAAAATCCTGGCTCAGGAAAATGAGCCGCGGCACCAGGCTTTATGCCACAAAACAAAAAACTGGCTTAGGAAAATGAGTCATGGCGAGGGCGGCTTCTTACCTCCGGGTACAACTTCTAACGCCTATCCGCCAGCAGGTCACGCCGTATTGCTGAGGGGGCTTCTTACCGATGGGTACCGCTTCTAACACCCTATCTGCCGACTTTATGCCATCTCCGGCTAACCAGTTTAGCCGCGGTTATGAGAGGTTTTTTTACCAACGGGTAGCTAACATCTCATGACCCGCGAATGACGGCTTCTTACCTCTGGGTATAGCTTCTAATGCCTATTAGCCGGCGTAAGGCCATGTAAAAACAGCTAAGGTAAATTAGCCGCGGTGAACGGCGGTTTCTTACCTGCGGGTACAGCTTCTAACGCCTATTACCTGTTCTTATAAAAATCTGGCTAAGGAAAATTAGCTGCGGCGAGGGCGGCTTCTTACTTCCGGGTACAACTTCTAATGCTTATCCGCCAGCGTTTACACCATATTATTACCTCTGGGTGTATCTTCTAAAATGCCTTATCGTCCAGGCTTTACGCCATCTCTGGCTGACCAGATTAGCCGTAATTACCAAAAAGAGAGTCACCACCTCCGGGTGTAGCTTACCTAATCTTGGCTGCAGGTGTCTTCTATGATGACAAGGCAAGTCTAAATGATTCAAAGCATACAAAGACAAATGGCAGCCAAAAACCGGATCATCTTATAAAAACATCATGACGAGTTTCAGACAAGTTTCATCTAGCTATTACACTCCCAGGGGAGATCAAAATTTCGGACAAGTTTTCCAACCGTCACATGGCGGCTCTTCTGTGGCCCTGATCTGGAGGTTGTCCAAATCCCAATTGCAGTTCGATAGAGCTGCAAAAGAGCCTTCAAAATAAGGTGACGGGTCAAGATTTGGAGCAAAGAGGTCCTTACTACGAGCAGGCGTCAATTCTTTGCACTCGTACAGAGGACCGTTGACTCTCTTCTGCTCCGGGTCATAAGCTGCTTGATAAGTTGACAGATCAACCTCCTCCGCCAAGACAGAAGCTAACACCCGGGACTCCTTCATGCACCGGCTGTAGTCAGCGTTAGTAAACTTCGAGCCGTCATCTTTTCTTGAAGGGAAGCCCTCCATCATCTCGGCGGCTGTTAGGCCCGGAGCAAAGGCCGAAGCCCAGCTGATGCCCGCAATGGCCCCTTGGCGGGCGGCTGACTTCTTGAGCTCGGCGATCTGCTTCGGCATGGTGGAGAAGAGTTCTAAGACACCCTTGAGAGTCGTCGGAATTTTATCCTTATATTGCACGACCTTGATAGTGCAGATTGCACCACAGTACAACTACTCAGTTAAGGTATAGATGGCCTTCAACGGCAGTAGGCTATCAGAAGCCAACTGCCGGCTCCTAGGACCTATATAAACCGGACAATTCAGATGAGTCGCCAGTCTAAGTAAAGATGTAGCCATTTGAAACACAAAGTTGTCAGAAGCTTACCAAAGAGGGTGGCTAACATCTTGCTTATGTGGCGCTTCAAGACTTGGAGTTCATCTGCCACAGCTATCAGCCGCTGGTCGGCGTCATCCGCCCGTTGGGTCAAAGCAGTCTTCTCAGATTCAGCTGACTCCTTAAGAGCAGCAAAATCAGACTTGATTGTGGCCATCTCCTTAGAGAGAAGCTGACACTTTTCATCGGCGACGCTGCGGGCCTCTTGTTGAGCCGCCAGGTTGGTCTTTAGGTCCATCAACTGTGACCTGGCTTCATTTAAGGCTTCCTGTGACATATCAAAATACAGAATAAGTCGCCAGAATGGAAATTGTATCAAATGATGAAGGTTAAATACAAAGTTATACAAGTCTCAAGCAGATTGCAAGCAATATGTTTGACACTTGGGGGCTAATGTATATTTGATCTTCGAGAAATCAATATAGTTCTGGCTCATCTTCATCAAAGTTAATCTGGAACTTGGGGGCTACAATATGGCTCTTCAAATTGACTTATAATAAAAGCTTCGACTCAATGTTATCAAGTTTGAGTCGGCCCTTGGGGGCTACAAGTGGTTCTTCAGGCTATCTACATTAAAGCTCCGACTCAACTTTATCAAGTTTGAGTCGGCCCTTGGGGGCAATGGATTTGGATTTTCTACAGAGGATCAGAAAAGACCTGGTTCAACTCTTAAGGTAGAATTGAACCGGCCCTTGGGGGCTAAGTAAGGTTATAGCAAGAGGAGGAGTACCTCATATTTTAGCTTCATCAAGTTGACCAGCCAAAGTTCTAGATCTCGGCTGGGGAAAGCCGGTTCGTATAACCGGCGTGGAGTTCTTCGGCCGTCATTTTCTCAAAAGAAGAGTCGAAGTCCAGCTTCTTGGAGGCCTCGGCCGACTCTTTATGCCTGGTCAGCACGTGAGCCGGAGGAGACTAAGGAGCAGAACCGGTGATCACGACTTCCGGAGTTGCAGTGGTCTTGGCAGGACTTGGTGGTTTTGAAGGACCCCTTAGAGGGCTCTCTGGGATGATATCTTCAGTAGCCGGCTCAGTGGAGGCAATTGGCGGATCTACATCTGGTTGTGGCTCCTCTGGTTGTTCTTGCTCCGGCTCTTGAGCAGCAGGGCCGGGGGAGGGCTTGTTGGTCTTCCGACGCTTGGCTTGAGCACTGCAAGATAGAAAGATCAGAATCCAAAGGATATTAGTACCCTACAAAGAACCGAATGTTATAGTGGAAAAACACTTACAGCGGGTTGATCTTGGGAGGGGGCAGAGCGGTCGTCGAAGAATCGCCGGAAGAGGGCGATTTCTAAGATGGAATTTAAGAAAGATGAGACAGCACCAAGGTTATAAAGAGAAATGAATCAAACAGGAACACATACCTCTGCAGGGCGTTTCTTCGGAGCCGGCCAGTTCGGCAAGCCGAACATAAGCTCAGTGGAGCCGACGCTCCGGGTCTGGCGACGTTCAGCTTGTTATTGCTTTTTCAAAAGAAAGTCGGGAGCCAGGTAAGCGAGAGGATGAGAAAGAGGAACTTTTCTGGTAACCCGTCGCGGCTTTCGGGGGACAAAATACTCTGAGCCGGAAGAAACATAGTTTACCTCAGAGGCATTGGCGCGGCTGGTCTCCACATCATCCTGTGAGTAAAACAAGCATTGGTAAAACAAGAAGGAAAAATATCAAGCAAACAACTAAAATTTTATCTCTGAGTTGGATGACTGTGGCGGGTCGAACCATTCCTCTCGTGGGGCGTCTTTCTTCGACTTCTTGGCTGGGGCCTTCTTCTTGAGCTTATTCGGAGGAGGGACGTACTCCTTCTTCCAGAAATCAGAGTTGGCTTGCAAAAATAACCCGGAGAAGAGTAATAGATTAGCAAGGTACAAACAAAAATCCAAGAGATGGATGGGAAGAAATTGACTTACATCTGGAGCCGGATTGTTGATGCTGAAAGGCGCCAGGCCAATGGCGCTGCACGAGCAGGAGGCTTCATGGACAAGGCTCCGGATGACAGTGGTAATGTCATCTTTTGTCAGGGTTGATTGGCTGAAACATAAGGATCTGTCATACTTGCCTTCATATTCACACATAAGCTAGCTTCTACGGCTTAAGGGCATGATCCGCAAAGAAATCCAGCAGTGGATCAAATCCAATCCAGTTAAACCATTGGCCATGAGTGCCTTGATCTTGGCATGAGCCGGCTCATACCTGGCACGCTTCGAAGCTGACAGACGACCAGGAAGTTCTGAATCTGTCCTGAGCCGGGAGGGATGATAACCCAGCAATGGGCGCTCATTCTCAGGAGAGGTGTCCTTGCAGTAGAACCAAGTCTTGTTCCAATCCTTCGGATGACTCGGCATCTACACAGCCGGAAAGATGATGTCTCTGCGTCATTGAATGGAAATACTGCCAAGCTCCAGACTCGGACCGCCTTTCATTTCGGTTTGGCGGTTGGCGTAGAAGAACTCTCAAAACAAACATACAGACGGCTTGATTTGCAGGCAGACTTCGCAGAGCACTTGGAAATTGCATATGTTTGAAACGAAGTTGGGGGCCAAGTCTTGAGGGTGAAGCTTGTATAGGTGAAGAACATCACAAAAGAATTTCAAGCCGGGTGGCACGAATCCTCGCTCGATATGGTCAGAGAAAACTACTGCCTCTCCTTTTTGGGGAGAGGGCCGTGTTTCGTCACCCAGAACCCGCCAATGAAGGACCTCCTTGGAAGCAAGAGTGCCCACGCCAACGAAATCCATTAAATACTCTTCCATGATGCAAGACCTGACCCAGTTGCATGAGTTGGAGGCGCAAGACATACTGGCGGCTTGAAGACTATGCAAAATTAAATACGCGGCGAGTTAAGAGCAAGCAGATATCTGTGACGGCTTACAATTTTAAGGGCTCTACAAATACTATGCCATAGTCCAGCTGATGAGAGCCGGAGAGGCCTGGCGGTTCAACAAGGAAAGGAGGAGCGAAAATTGGCGAAGTCCTGAAAACAGGTTTCGCAAACTACCGCTACAATTACGGATCTACAAAAGCAGGTAAAAAGGTTCTTATTCTCGACCTAGCGAAGAACAGACGAAGCAGAAGAAAGAAAACACAGCCGCGACGATCCGCGCATTGTGCACGGCCACCCCGTACGCTGCGGCACGGTAAGGATGCGCGTTAAAGGCATCAACGGCGTCAGGAGTACACCGACGATGGTGCGGACAGAGCCCGAGCGGCGGCAGCGGAGCTTCTGCAAACCCTACTACGGTGGCGATGGATCTAAGGAGGAGCTTGGGCTTACCGATGATGGAGCGGCGGATGCGGAAGAAAAACTGGAACGACACAGGTTGATGCAGCAGCCTGGTTGACAACGATGCGAAGACGGCACCGGAGCAGAGTGCGCTGGAGCAGAGGCGATGAGAGGAAGAAGATGAAGAGCGAGCGGGAGAAGGAAAGGTTTTCACCTGCAACAGGTCTTATTTAAAGGAAGAACAAGACATGCGCAAAAATCTAGGCGACGGAAACCATTTGACCAAGGCGGACTCCTCGATTCTCGAGCTGACCATTTAATAAAAGATTCAGTGGCACGTCAGCGGATCTGTCTCGCAGGGACTATGTGACGTCATGCCGGGTCATCATCGGGCGACTCACTGAAGAGCAGAAGAAAGGGATGAAATGAGCAAGCTCAGTTCAACCTAGGGCCAAATTTTGGGGATATAACCCCACAATATGACCGGCCATTAAGGTTCCTGGTCACATTGATGGCTCGTGAGCCGGCCCAAGGGTGAGCCGAAAAGTCTACGGCCTAGGAAGATAAGCGGCTCAAGGTGTGGGCCGCAAGGTGGCCCGGACGGAGAAGACCTGGGCGTGTAAGCCGCTTGGGGATAGCTTGGACAAGAAGATAGAGGAAGACTCGGATAGACAATGAGACTCAGTTAGACAATTGTAAAGACCCGTGGTCCTGACCTCCTATATAAAGGCAGACCCGGGGCGACTTAGAGATGAGGTGGTTGAAAACTAGGTCAAGCTTTAGCTCCCTTGTAATCGATACTTTAAAGGCCGAACCTAGGTAAACTCATGTCCTTCGTCCCAATCAACCCCTTTGAGTCCATCACGTTAGCGATGGCCTCGAATCCAAGTCCATTCACCCGGACATCTGCCATGATAAATCCATGACACCTTGCCTTTCTTGAAACGAGCGGTCTTATTCACCATCAACACTTGATGCTCCTTTTTGATCTCGACCTCCGCTGATTTCAGCATTGAGTACAACTCAGGAATGGACTTATCCATGCCCAGCATGTTGTAGTTCATCACAAAGCTCTTGTAGCTAGGTGGAAGCGACTAGAGGATTCTGTCAATGACTGAGTCATCCGGGAGATTAACTCCTAGCTGAGTCAAGCGGTTGTGAAACCCAGACATCTTGAGTATGTGCTCACTGACAGAACTGTTCTCCTCCATCTTACAGCTAAAGAACTTGTCGGAGACGTCATATCTCTCGACCCGGGCATGAGCTTGGAAAACCAGTTTCAGCTCTTTGAACATCTCATATGCTCCGTGTTGCTCAAAACTCTTTTGGAGCCCCGGTTCTAAACTGTAAAGCATGCCGCACTGAACAAGTGAGTAATCATCGCAGCGTGACTGCCGAGCGTTCATAACGTCTTGATCTGCTGGGAAAATGGGTGCGTCACCTAGCAGTGCATCAAGAACATACAATCTTTTGGAAGCTATGAGGATGATCCTCAAACCACGGACCCAGTTTGCATAGTTTCTTCCATCATCTTTCAACTTGGTTTTCTCTAGGAACGCGTCGAAGTTGAGGGTGACATTAGCGTTGGCCATTGGATCTACAATATAGATTGTAACGACAATTTTAGACTAAGTTCATGATAATTAAGTTCACATAATCAAATTATTTAATGAACTCCCACTTAGATAGACATCTCTCTAGTCATCCAAGTGACACATGATCCACGTCAACTAGCCCATGTACGATCATCACGTGAGACAGATTAGTCGTTCATGGTGAATATCTCCATGTTGATCGCATCTTCTATACGACTCATGTTCGACCTTTCGGTCTTCCGTGTTCCAAGGCCATGTTTGTACATGCTAGGCACGTCAAGTCAACCTAAGTGTATCGCATGTGTAAATCTGGCTTACACCCGTTGTATGCGAACGTTAGAACCTATCACACACGATCATCACGTGGTGCTTCGGAACAACGATCCTTAGCAACGGTGCATAGTTAGGGTGAACACCTTTCTTGAAATTTTATTGAGAGATCATCTTATTTACTACCATCATTCTAAGCAAATAAGATGTAAACATGATAAACATCACATTCAATCAATATAGTGACTTGATATGGCCAATATCATCTTGCTCCTTTGATCTCCATCTTTGGGGCACCATGATCATCACTCTCACTGGCACGACACCATGATCTCCATCATCATGATCTCCATCATTGTGTCTTCATGAAGTTGTCTCGCCAACTATTACTTCTACTACTATGGCTAACGTTTAGCAATAAAGAAAAATAATTACATGGCGATCTTGATTGACACGCAGGTCATACAATAAAATAAGACAACTCCTATGGCTCCTACCGGTTGTCATACTCATCGACATGCAAGTCGTGAATCCTCTTACAAGAACATGATCAATCTCATACATAACAATGCATCACATCACATCCATTGGCCATATCACATCACAAGGCATATGCCAATACTAGAAAAATGGCTATAGCTAATATAGACATTAGTGGCGCACTATGTATGTGGTGTGCCACTGCTAAATAGCAGTGGCGCACCACACATGGGTGCGCCACTAATATTTATATTACTAATGGCGCACCTTGTGTGTGGTGCGCCACTGCTAAGTTTCTCCTGGGCACACCCCCCTCCCCAGACTTACTAGTGGCGCACCAGGGTTTGGTGCGCCACTACTAATAATTTTGTTTTCAATTTTTTTTGAAAACTAGTAATGGCGCACCACGCACCAGGTGCGCCATTACTAACCCTCGTTACTAGTGGCGCATTCTTAGGAGGTGCGCCATTGGTAACCTGAGAGCAGCTAGATATTTTTGACAGCCACCGACCACAATCACTTTCCCCACTTCATTCTCTCCACCTCTACCAAGCTTGGTCTCGACTGCCTCCTCCTCCTCACCTCATTTGCACCATAGATTTACCCAAATTAAGTGGTTAAATTTCCTTTTTTTATAGGTAAGTAAGGGGAAAGCTTTCTTTATGTTCTAGATCTACTTTTCTCTCCCTCCAACGTACACACTTTTTATGGCCTAGATCTACACTTTTCTCATTGAGCTAGATCTACGTATGTTTGTGGTGTTGCATATGTTTGTGTTTGCAGGTACCGGTATTTGAAATGCGATAGTTGCCAATATTTTGCCGAAATGTTGATTCATTTCCGTTTTGGCTAGAATTTGGCACTATGCATTCTTTATGGTCCTATTTTAGGCAAAGTCATGCCAAAAAATTTTTGGTTCTAAAATATCGTTTTGCTCTACCACGCAGGCGACCATGGTCCGCACGATGACCGAAGGCATCGTGAATAGGTTTTTGAGCTCCGTGAAGGCCGAGATGCTTCAAAATAACGAGACGGAGATAAGATGTCCGTGTCGAAGATGCATGCTAAAGAGCATTATGGACCCGGATTCCAGACAGGTGCGGGACCACCTGCTCATGCATGGTTTCATGGATGGATGTCGGTGGCAAGGTGATGAAGATGATTATGAAGTCGTCCATGGGGGTCGGGCAAGAAATAAGGAAGGGAAGCAAGACAATAGCGGCGAGGGCAAGCAAGAAGACGAAGAATCTCCAGGACATGATGACGAAGTAGATGCAGGACACAGTCATCATGTAGAAGATGCCGGACATGATAATGAGGAAGATCAAGATGAAGGGCATGATCATGAAGATGAAGATGCCGGAGCAGACGATGATGGACCATCGATGGGCTGGGTGCAGGACCCTCATATTCAAGAGCTGCTTCTCAAGCAGGCGGGTAACGCAAGAGCTGCCGCCCGAGAGAAAGCCAAGCTGGATCAACTGGATATAGACGCGGTTAATCCATTGTATGAAGGATGCAGGCCCAAGGATACCCGCCTGAAAGTAACGCTCATGGCTCTGGAGATGAAGGTAAAACACAAAATGACCGATGCATGCTTTGACGAGAACATGTCATTCTGGCTCGAACGTCTTCCCAAGGGGAACAAGTGCCCGACCAGTTTCGAGGAGGCAAAGAAAATCGTTTGTCCTATGGATTTACCGCACGTGAAATACCATGTGTGCATGAACGATTGCATCATTTATCGGGATGAGCACGCGGAGTCTACCATATGTCCGGTGTGCGGCGTCACTTGATACAAGAAGAGGAAGAAAGCTCCTAGAAAAGTGGTGTGGTACTTTTCGATCACTCCTCGTCTGTAGCGGTATTTCGCGGACCCTAAGCTAGCAAAGCTCCTGCGTTGGCACGCGAATAGGGAGGAGAAGAAGCGAGAAGATGACGGAAATGATCCGGAGATAAATAAAAAAGACAAGATGCTGAGTCACCCTAAGGATGCGAGCCAGTGGCAAGCATTGAACTTCGAACACCCAGAATTTGGGGACGATCCAAGGAACATCATGCTGGGAGCGAGCACCGATGGAGTCAATCCGTTTGGCAGCCAGAGAAGCACACATAGCAACTGACCTGTGTTTGTGTGGATGTACAACCTTCCCCACTGGATGTGCATGAAGAGGAAGTACATTCACACGAGTATGCTAATTGAAGGGCGGAAACAACCAGAGAACAACATCAATCTGTATCTAGGGCTACTGAAAGAGGAGCTAGACACGCTGTGGAAAATGCCAGCCAATACGTG
This sequence comes from Hordeum marinum, assembly GCA_022496015.1. NCBI lineage: Eukaryota > Viridiplantae > Streptophyta > Magnoliopsida > Poales > Poaceae > Hordeum > Hordeum marinum. The sequence goes on from CM039672.1 coordinate 70,153,869, forward strand.
GGACACCGCAGCGAAACAATATTTCTCTATGAGAGCCGCACTACTCACAATGGTGCATGACTATCTCGGTTACGGATATGTCGCGGGGTAGGTGGTCCACGGATTTTCTGCATGCGTCAGGTGCATGGATGACACAACATATCGCCAGCTAAACAGAGATCCCGGGTGTTCTAAAACCATGTTCATGGGACATCGAAGGTGGCTTCGCGACGATGACGCATGGAGAAAACGCAAGGATCTATTCGATGGTGAAACCGAACCCCGAAGACCCCCACGTACGAGGAGCAGCGAGGAAATAGACGAGCTGTTGAAAAATTGGAAAGAGTGCCCACCGCCAGGAAAGAAGCGAAAGACGCCAGAGCCGCTGCTGAAGGTATGGAAAACGAGGTCTGTTTTCTGGGACTTGCCGTACTGGAAGATCCTCCGTGTGCCTCACAGCCTTGATGTCATGCATATCATGAAGAACGTGTACGAGAGTCTGCTTGGTACCCTGCTCAACATGCTAGAGAGGACCAAAGATGGGCCGAAAGCAAGGGCAGACTTGCAATCAATGGGCATCAGGGAGGAGCTTCAGGAAAAACGCCCTAATGATGATGAGGCGAAGGACACGGAAAGTTTTCGCAAAGGCAAAAAGGCCAAGAAGATCGAATATGACTGCCCTCCCGCGTGCTTCACTCTAAGTCAGAAGGAGATCGAGCAGTTTTTCACCTGCCTCGTAGGAGTAAAACTTCCTTACGGTTACGTGGGGAAGATAAGCAGATACCTAGACTCAGCGAAGCAGAAGTTCAGCGGGATGAAGTCTCACGACTTTCACGTGCTGATGACGTAGATACTTCTAGTTGCAATCCGTGGGATCATGGACGCGCACGTCCGTGAAACGCTATTTGGCCTATGCAACTTTTTCGACGTCATCTCTCGGAAGTCGGTTGGCGTGAGGCAACTCAGAAGGCTATAGGAAGAGATCATGGTGATACTATGCGAGCTTGAGATGTACTTCCCGCCCGCATTCTTCGACATTATGGTGCATCTGCTGGTCCATATCGTGGAGGATGTCATCCAACTCGGGCCGACGTTCCTGCATAGCATGATGTCGTTCGAAAGGATGAATGGTGTCATCAAAGGATACGTTCGCAATAGGGCACGTCCAAATGGAAGCATAGCCAAGGGCTTTCTGACCGAAGAGTGCATCTCCTTCCGCACGAATTATCTAGGCATCGAGAACTCCGTTGGTCTGCCCGTCAACAGGAACCTCGGTAGGCTCGCTGGATGGGGTCACCGCGAGGGTCGCCGCGAAATGCATGTCGACTTCAAGGGTCGACTCGCCGACTTTGAAAGAGCAAACCTAGTCGCGCTAGAACACATAGACGTGGTCGATCCTTGGGTGGTAGAGCACAAAACCTTTATTGAGAAGACGTACAATGACCGAGGCCAACAAAGGACGGACGAAGATATAATCAAAGAGCACAACTCATGTTTCACACGTTGGTTCAAGGACAAGCTTCTGTCGTACCCTTTACATGAGGATTCTTCCGCGGAAGAAAAAATCATATTCGCCTTGTCACAGGGCGCCGAGCACAACCTGATGACCTATGAGGTGTACGATATCAATGGCAACACATTCTACACCGAGGAAAAGTGCATGAAGAGTGATTATCAGAACTCCGGGGTAATGATGGAATCCTACACCGGTAACGACAAGGAGAGATACTACGGAAGGATAAAGGAGATCTGGGAGCTGAGCTATGCTAGAGAGAAGGTCCCGATGTTCCGTGTCAGATGGGCCAAGAGCGTCCTAAAAGAAGACCGGTATTTCACCACCATGGTTATACCCGAAGCCAAATCCAAGACCGCGGGCACAAACGTCACCGCGAAAAATGAGCCATGGGTACTGGCTTGCCAAGTGGACCAATGCTTCTTCATTACCGACCCATCAAAGCCCAGTCATGTTGTCGTGAGGAGAGGCAAAAGGAACATCATCGGAATGGATGGAGTCGCCAATGAGCAAGACTTCGACAAGTACGGTGACCCGAAGATGGAAGATGACGACGACGATGAAGTACCATACACCACAAGAAGAAGCAGGACCACCCTACCTAAAGTACGTCCGTTCAAGAGAACAATTCAAGGGGTTCTTGGGCTAAATTATTCAACCGCGAGAAAGAAGGGCAAGAAAATTGTGAAAAGATAGCTAAGATCGAATCACGACGTGTCGGCCACGTGTGTGTGTGTCAGTGGCAAGCTCAATCTTTGATGACTGTTACTTCATGTCACTTGATTTCAACCATGTCATCTAATTCTAAATCTTTGCACAATGGTTTTATCACTCCATTTGCATTTTCCTTTTCTTTTATCTCAAATCTTAAATTATTACATGCAACTAAAAATCCAAAAAAATAAAAAAAGTTAGTAATGGCGCACCAGGAGAAGGTGCGCCATTGCTATCATGGTGTTTATGCTGCACCCCTAAAAGGTGCGCCATTGATATACCAACAAAAAAAGTTAGTAATGGCGCACCAGGAAAAGGTGCGCCATTGCTATCACGGTTTTTATCGCGCACCCCTAAAAGGTGCGCCATTGCTAACCCTCCCCCCACTATGGCCTTACCTTCCTCCCCTCCCGCCTCCCGCCTTCCCCTTCTTTCACAACCGGCTAGGGTTTCGCCCTCCCACCCCCGCTCTGCCATTGCCTCCCACCCCGCCCTCACCGCCCTCGCCTCCCGCCTCCCGCCTCCCCCGCCGCCGCCCGCCGGAGCCCGCCTCGCTGCCTCATCCAGGTGCAGGAGGCCTACGAGACGCTCTCCGACCCCAGCAGCCATACCAGCTACGATCGCGCCCTCGCCCACAGCTTGTCGGTGTTCCTTCCGACGCCGCCCGCCTGCCGCCACAGTGCCACTCCGAGTCCGGCCGGCGCTCCTCCTCCCGCCGCCTCTCCCGTGATCGCCTGCGCACCGCTACCGGACGCCTCTCCCGACCTGCCTCGCTGAGCTCGGCCATGGCTCGCCGGTGCTCCTCCGGCAGCGACTCGCCGGAGATACACCAGCCCTGACCCAGCTGCCCCGGCTCCTCCGGCTTGGTGAGCTCCTCTTCCTCCTCACTTCCCCGTCTCCTCCTCTATCAATGGTCAATGGATGAATTGATGAACAATGGTACAGCCGTAGTGATGTTAATCTGCCCTGTCATTTTGATTCCTTTGAAACGAGCAAAGAAAACACACAATTTTTTGGTGCTAGATAATAACTGAATGCCCATTTTCTCTGTTCTAGACAAATTTGTCAGGTCATGTAAACATCTGGAGGTATTGTTTTGTTCTGGATAAGCATGTGAATTCTGGTAGCCATTTCCTCTGTTCATCTAAAATCAGTTAGGCTTCAGTTATGAATTTTGTTCTGAACTTTTGATGGGTGGCAGGCATTGGCAAGATTTAACGATTTAAACTGTGTGTTATATGCTAATGTACCTTGCTTCCTGAAGGATTTGTAATTTGCAATTGGCATGGCTAAAGGCTTACTGTAGCTTGCACACATGCAGAGTAATTTGTAATCATGTAATCGGTTGATTTCCATTCCTGGTTATGTTTCCGTACCAGCATAAAGCATGTGGGTGTGCCAGCTAGCCATTAGGCTGGACCAGATTGGTTTTAGTGTGTACTGTACGTACATGTGGTGGTAACCGTGGTTGACCCGTATGTTATAACCATAGTTCATAACCATGGTTTTAGTTCAGTTTAGGTGGAGATGGCGCATGGTTTAGTTTGGGTTTGGTTTGAATACATTTCTCAATAGGAAAGTTTGTTTTGGTTTGCTTACATGTAGCACGTGGGTTCAGTTCAAGTTTGGTTTAGTTACCCAACCATTCTCAGATTTACATATCATGCATGTGGCATCCGGCCTGGCTTCAGATGACTGGCTGGTTAATCGAGGAGTATCCAACTACCAGGGAGCTGGAGATCATCTAGTTTAGAACTCAATATTTGGCGCTTGACGCCTAACTACTCCATATACTTGATGTATCACGTTTCACTCACAAATATACAGACTGAGAAATATAGAACACCTCCCTTATGCAATGTTATATACAACAAATCTGAATGAATTCAGTGGATGTAAAATATATTATGTGGCATGATCATGGTTGATGCCTGTTCAGAAGGGCTTAGAGAAGTCATTTTCATGTTGATAATTTGGAGAAGAAAAGTAAGAATCGCATGAGTGAGATTTGTTAATTTGGTGTTGTCAGATTTGACAAGAAATCTAAAATGATGTGGGAACGACCAATTCATGTGTAGCCCCTGTTTATCCGGAAGGTGGCTAGCCCCTATTTTTTAATGGAAGGAGTGTCCGGAGCGCTGGATGCATAGGCCTGTCAATATTTTAAATTGCTAAGCACCCATGTGTCCTGGAATGTTGACGCCAGGACAAATAGTTACCCCTTTCTCCGGAAATGTTGATTAATTTCCGTTTCGGTTGAGAATGGGGCACTCCTAGGTCAAGAAAATTAGCAAAGGTCATGCCCAATTTTCTTGACCTAGAAGGTTCCCGATTCTCAACCGAAACAAAAATTAATCAACATTTAGAGACAATGTTATTTCTACAAAGAAAATATTTCTAAGTGGCTTTTATAGTTTTCCCTTAAGTTGAAATGCAAACTATTTTTTCTTCCATACATATGCCATGCTTTGTTTGTATGCTTGGTAATCAGAATGCAGGGATAGCAAGTTTTTCTAAGGACTTGTATGAATCACATGGAAAGTAAAATAAACCAAGAAAAGGAGATCTTACCTATGAGTGTGCATCAATTTGCATGTTTTATTCTCAGTTTTCCTCTAAATCTGAGAAGAATAGATACTACCCTGATCTCATCCAATAACTCTAGTAGCCTTTTTTCCTATTTAGAGCGAACATGGCCGACAACGATGAGGCCGGCGGTTCGGGCAAGCCATTCTGGGAGCTGTCCCAGGAGATGGAGGAAGAACCTCACCGCTATGAGGACGCCACGGAAGACACCGATCCCGACTACACAACCCCTAGTGGCATCGGGGATGACACCACTAATGGTGCCACCGGGGACGCCACCACTGATGTTGGCAACGAACGCATAGATGGCAGCCAACCAAAGAGGCAACGGAAGGACCGGCGCCCGAATGTGCTCGGCACCGTCAAGGAGGAATTTACTGAAGTGTCCTCCAGTGGGCATCCAACGGTGCCCAAAGAATTAGTCCGTGGGTACGTGGGACAACTCGGGTGCATTCTCCGGAGCACCGTCTCGATCAACACCGAGAACCTAAGGCATCGTGACCGAGGAAATTTGCGCAACCTCCTCTTCACGAAGTTGCATGAACGATACAAGTCCCCGGTGACTTCGCAAACACACGCCTCTCAGGGAATAAAGTGAACAGTGGCGCCCTCACGAAGATGAGCATGACCTTGGCTACTTGGAGAGCCACGGTGAAGAGAAGGATTCTAAGTGGTGATAGTTATGAGAAGATCAAGGAGACAAATCCTTCGATCAGTGAAGCTGATTACCTGGAGTTCAAGATCAAGTGCAAGAGCAACGCATCTGTGGAATCAAGTCAGTGGGGGAAAGATATGCGGGACTTGAACTTAGGGGTCCACAAACTCGGTCCCGACAGTTATAGAGTGGCGGAACCTAAATGGGACAAGGAGGACGCGGAGCGTGCCAAGCAAGGCCTACCGCCCCTCTTTGATAAATACCATGAAAAGCAGACCAGGAACTATGTCAGGGCCTGGTACAAGGTGGACCCGATAATAGGGGAGCTTACCACGGATCCAAAGGTGAAGGAGCTTGAGCGTGTTCTGGTAAGGAATACACCCCCACGTAATTAGCTCCATATGGTTGCATTCTAATTAATGAAGCCAAATTTCTAAATGGTTCACGTTCCTTCCACAAGAAACTGAAAGCAGTAGCGCGGGGTCTCAGAGCTCCCCGTCTGACCCTTGGGACACCACTTTAAATAGGGCGCTGAACGTAATGAAACGCAAGGATAAGTTCAGTAAGCCGTCGTCAGCTGGTCTTGTGGCCGGCAAAGGCTTGACCACTAAATGGTTGGAATACTATAAGGCTGGGCGAAAGGAGAGAAAGACCAGCTCGGAAAGCCAGGAGCGCGAGGTTAAAGAACTCAAGGCACAAGTGGCATGGATTCCGGAGATAGTCTAAGAGCATGTGCGAGACCAACTGGGAGCGACGATCACCGCCATTATGCCTTCCTTGTTTGAGGGGTTGTGGGGGTGGATTGCGAGCGGCCAACAGGGGCCACCCCCGATTCCTAGCTTCACGGGTAGCAACTCGCACAATGCGCCGGCATTGGTGTCTCCGACGGAGGCGGCATTGGTGTCTCCGGTGTCGGCGCCAGTATTGGAGCTTAATGCACCCGGGTGTGGGAAGAATACGCCGGCCGACACCTCGGCAGCAAGCGGCCCCTCCATCACTTGCACGCCCGCCGTCGGCAGTGCCTCAACATTAGCCGAGCTCGATGCCATCACGGTAACTAAGTCTCGACCAATGACTTCATCTCCTTGCCTTTGACTGAGTATCCCTGACGCCCTACATGTTTTCATAGGGCGCCGCCAACGTTCCATGCACTCTCCTGCACTTTGTGGACGGCGAGTTGATCGATGTCGCCAAGGCCAAAATTGTTGAACCGGGCAACCGCGTGTTCCACGGTAATCCGATGCCACCCACCGTGTATAGGGTTCAACTGGTTTGGGTGCTGCGGGGCTGCGACGACTTGTTACCTCCGTATCGACCCCTGGGGCCGACGAAGATGATGTGATGACCCTCAGCGCCTGCTTAAACTGGTCCATGCTTTGTCCGAAGAGCCAGATTCGTTTGGGGGCGAGGGACACCACCCCATAGACAACACCGCTAGTCGTGCCGGCGCCAAGCCATGGCAAGACCGCCGCAACGCTACCGCCGTCAACTGATCTGGACATGCATATGGCACAGGATCCGGACGATGACAATGGTACATTTTCCAACGTCGATAAGTACATCAACGAAGATGGGTACGGTGACGAATTCTTGGGGCCTCCTTCTCAAGAACCCAACCCTGCAAAAGACGATCACGATCTAGCTGGTACCGCGGAGAAACCCAATTGCAGCAGGCGTCATCTGTTCAGTTCTCAGGAGACGCCTCCAGCTTCCGCCTTCACCGAGACTCAAATAGCCGAGGTGTGAAATATTATCAGCCCCAACACACTAAAGAAGGTGGTCTCTGAGCAGAACTCGATCCCATTACAGCAGAAGAAGCAGAAGGGATGGAAAAGAAAAAATAACAAGGGTGCGAGCCAGCCGGCACCGAGTATGATCCATGCTCAGGACGGGCCACCAATACCTAAGGATATCTCGAGGAGGGTGCATGTGGCGGGTAGGCTGATGCTACTGACTAATCAGCTCAATGCTGCAACCGGTGCTATGCGGAGTCTGCATGGCGGTGTTCTTCCTATGGAGAAGCGGCGTCTCTCCGAGAATGATGTGGCATACCCGGTTTTCGTGGCCAAGGTGCCAGAGGGCAAGGGCTTTATCGATAGCACCATCGGGCGTATGATCGTCCTGTGGTTTGATGACATCTTCACTATGTTTAACCTTTATCCGCTGCACTACACCTTCGTTCGGCTATTTTCGCTCAGTATGGAGACGCGGATCATTAGAGACAAGACCCCGTACATCGTGATAGTCGACCCCTTGTACATGCGTGCCAAGATCTTGGGCATCGCTGGGGACCGGCAAGTCGTGAGTTCATACCTCGAAGGCGTCATTCTGGCGAGCCCAGATAAGGATAACTTCCTCGTTCCTTACTTTTCCGAGTAAGTCATCCCCTCACCGCCCCGTAACATATGATTTATTAGATTTCGATCGTTCTTTTTTTCTAACATTCCGTGTTTTGTGCAGTGACACACATTGCACACTCATCCTCTTAAGCCCGAAATATTCCATGGCCACGTATTTCGACTCAGACCGTCAGTCGAATAAAGACTACACAAATATCAAGAAAGTTCTTGATGATGCTCTCCCCGGCTATGCCAAATCTGGAGGCACCTTCAAGAGTCCAATTTGTAGGTACGGCAAGCACGTGTTCACCCACGTAACGACGTTCCCCTGCGTCAAGCAGCCACCTGGCAGTCAGAAGGCTGCCTACTACGCCCTCCATCACATGCGGGCGAGCGTACGGGACCTTCATCACCTTATGCTACCAAATAATCTCAAAGCATGGGCCGCACACTTGTTGGCAATCCAGGACGCGGACATCAGACAAGAATTCTTTCGCATCCATTCGGAGTTTGCGGAAATCATCTATCAAGATGTCCTTCGTACCTCGGGGCAGTTCTACCTCAAATATCAACCGTCCAACAGTGAAATAGAAACAATGCTACAAATGCAGGCTGACAACAACCGCACATTCATGACCATCATGAAAGACGGCGGCTTCACCCACGCTCCGGTCCATGAGTCGAGTCGAAAGTATTGATGCTATGTAGTTCTGAAATATTGATTAGCTCATGTTGTAATTAAACTTTAATGAACTTGTATGTCTCTTTAGTTTGGACAGTCATTCAACTTATATGTAATCGATGCTATTTATTAGTAGGACCATGAATCGTGCTATTAATCTGTTTCTTTTCTCTTCTGATCCTTTTGTTGCATACTTATATATTTCTTATATATTATCCGTGAATTGCTACTAACGTTTTGTTTGTCTAGTGCATAGAGGTGTCGTCGTATGTCGTGTACAAGGGTGAGGTTCCCGGAGTCTACGACGACTGGGAGGAGTGTTAGAGACAGGTTCACCGTTTCAGCGGTAACAGTTACAAAGGGTACACCACTAGGGCAGAGGCGGAAGCTAGATATGCGCGCTATCTAGCGGGAGAGAGGAGGGAGCGGAGGAGGAACCGGATGAAGACCAGTTTCATCGCGATGATGCTCATCGTGACCACAGCTCTCTTCTATGTGATGGTAGTTTAGATGATCGATATCGACTTTTTAATGTGACGACAAACTCGGCTAATATGATGAACTTTGCTCATGTCTCGAGACCTAAACTTGGCTAATGTTTGAACTTTGTTCGCTATTTCGAATTTGGAGACTAATATGATGAATTCTATTGTGTGATGTTTATATTCTGTGCTGTAACGTATTTTGTAACCTGTGCAAATACCAGAAAAGAAAAAAATAATAATTCCTAATATTCATAGTAGTGGCGCACCATATTGAGCATTAGTGGCGCACCAAGATAAATACCAGTGGCGCATTATTGGGCATAGTAATGGCACACTTGGGGCATAGGTGAAGGAAAACATGGCCCCAAGTAGTGGCGCACCATATTGAGCATTAGTGGCGCACCAAGGCTAAATACCAGTGGCGCATTATGGGGCATAGTAATGGCGCACTTGGGGGCATAGGTGAAGGTAAATATGGCCCCCTAAGAGGCATAGTAATGGCGCACTGTTGGACATAGTAATGGCGCATTACGTGGTGCGCCACTATTATATGGGATACTAATGGCGCACCAGAGGTGCGCCATTACTATTTGTTACTAGCGGCGTGTTAATAGTGGCGCACCTATAGTGCGCCATTAATAGCAAAAACTGGTGCGCCACTAATAGCCTTTTTTCTAGTAGTGTGCTGCAAAAACAAGTTAGACGTCCTCTAATTTGTAGTTGCAAGTTTTTACGTGGCTGCTATAGGTTTCTAGCAAGAATGTTTCTTACCTACGCCAAAACCACAACGTGATATGCCAATTGCTATTTACCCTTCATAAGGACCCTTTTCATCGAATCCAATCCGACTAAGGTGGGAGAGACAGACACCCGCTAGCCACCTTATGCAACAAGTGCATGTCAGGCGGTGGAACCAGTCTCACGTAAGTGTATGTGTAAAGTCGGTCCGGGCCGCTTCATCCACAATACCGCCAAATCAAGATAAGACTAGTAGTGGTAAGCAAATAACAAGATCGACGCCCACAACTGCTTTGTGTTCTAATCGGGCATAGATTATACGCATAGACCTAGCTCATGATGCCACTGTTGGGAGACGTAGTAGTAAATCAAAAAATTTCCTACGATCACCAAGATCTATCTATGGAGAAACCAGCAACGAGTGGGGAGAGATTGCATCTTCATACCTTTGAAGATCGCTAAGCGGAAGCGTTACAAGAATGCGGTTGGTGGAGTCGTACTCGTAGCGATTCAGATCGTGGTGGATTCCGATTTAAGCGCCGAACAACGGCGCCTCCGCGTTCAACACACGTACAACCCGGTGACGTCTCTCGTGCCTTGATACATCAAGGAGGAGGGAGAGGTTGGGGAAGAGCTCCAACAGCAGCACGACGGCGTGGTGGTGGTGGAGCAGCAAGGTATTCCGGCAGGGCTTCGCCTAAGCACTGCGGAGGAGGAAGAAGACAGGTAGGGCTGCGCCGTGGGAGAGAGATCAAATCTTGGCTCAAAACAGCCAAAACCTCAAGTATATATAGGAGGAGGGAGAGGGAGGGCTGCCTTGTCCCCTCCTCCAAGGAGCATAGGTTCGGCCGAAGCTAGGGATGAGTCCACCTCCCACAAGGGAGGTGGATCTCTTCCTTTTGAATCTCCTTTAGCCTTATCTCTTTATCCCTAGCCGCATGGGCCTTTCCGGAAGGACATGGCCAGCCCAATAAGGGCTGGTACACCTCCTCTAACTGCCCACGAAGTCCTTTGGTCGTCACACCCCTCCCGGGGGTCCATCGACACCCTCCCGGCACTCCCGGTACACTACTGATGAGCCCGAAAACTTTCCGGTGACCAAAACAAGACTTTCTATATATCGATATTTACCTCCGGACCATTCTGGAGCTCGTTGTGACGTCCGAGATCTCATCCGGGACTCCGAACAACCTTCGGTAATCACGTATACCATTTCCCTATAACCCTAGCGTCATCGAACCATAAGTGTGTAGACCCTACGAGTTCGGGAGACACGTAGACATGACCGAGACACCTCTCCGGTCAATAACCAATAGCAGGATCTGGATACCCATGTTGGATCCCACATGCTCCACGATGATCTCATCGGATGAACCATGATGTCAGGGTTTCAATCAATCCCGTATACAATTCCCTTTGTCTACCGATACGATACTTGCCTGAGATTCGATCGTCGGTATCTCTATACCTTGTTCAATCTCGTTACCGGCAAGTCTCTTTACTCGTTCCGTAACACATCATCCCGTGGCTAACTCCTTAGTCACACTGAGCTCATTATGAGGAGAGGAAATGAAGAAGAAGAAGAAGAGAGAAGAAGACGGCAAACCAGACGACACTCACCCCCACCGCCGCCCGCGCACCTCACCCGAGAATAAGAGGAAGAACAGGAGGAGGAGGGGTGCGTCGGTGCCGACGTAACCGGGTCGAGGATCGCCGACACGACACCCCCACATCCCGACCCCGACACGACACCTTGACGCCCCGACCCCGACACGACACCCCCTACACCCCGACCCCAACACGACACCCCGACCCCGACCCCGACCCCGACACGACACCCCCGACACCCCGACCCCGACATGACACCCCGACCCCGACATGACACCCCGACCCTGACTCCCCGACACGACACCCTGACACGACACCCCGACACCCCGACACGGCACCCCTGACAACCCGTCACCCCGACCCCGACCCCGACCCTGACACCCCGACCCCGACCCCGACCCCGACACCCCGACCCCGACACGACACCCCCTACACCCCGACCCCGACAGGACACCCCCTACACCCCGACCACGACACAGCACCCCAACCCCGACACGACACCCCCGACACCCCGACCCTGACACGACACCCTCACCCCGACCCCGACACCTCGACCCCGACACGACACCCCCGACACCCCAACCCCGACACGACACCCCCGACACCCCGACCCCGACACGACACCCCGACCCCGACACGACACCCCGACCCCGACACCCCGAAACGACACCCCGACATGACACCCCGACCCCGACACCCCAAGACCCCGACACAGCACCCCGACCCCGACACCCCGACCCCGACACGACACCCCTACACCCCGACCCCGACACGACACCCCGAGACCCCGACACGGCACCCCCGACCACGACACAGCACCCCGATCCCGACACGACACCCCCGACACCCCGAGCCCGACACGAGGTTTCATCGACGTCGAGGAACCCCCTAACCCAGACAGAGCACCCCTATCCCAACACGACATCCCCGACGCCCAGACCCTGACATGACACCCCGACCCCGACACATGTCCAGTAGCTAGGCAAGATGAGTGATCGTGGGTCGATTTACATCGGTATAATGCCTGTGTGACTTTTGGTCCGTCGAGTCTTTCCTTAAATAACTTTCATGTGTGTTCTTGATGGAGGAATCCTGACTGTTGTCGTGGGGGCGCCTCATCATTCTTCTCTTCTTTGTGATATACTCGTCGATATATTGCGCAAGAAGAGAAGAGGTGAGGCGTCCATCACCGGAGGTCGAACTATTACTGTGAGAGAGTGCCCACCAACATATATACACCACCATATCAGTGTGAGAGAGAGCGCACCGACACACCATCAGATATGAGAGTTACTTAAGGAAAGCCTCGACGAACCGAAAGTCACACAGGCATTATACCGATGTACACCGACCCAGAACTATTGCTGCGCGCGAGACACCGGGCGCCGGCGTCACTTGTGGGATGTGGATCTAGTGTTCAACGCCGAGCGCCACATGTATCTCGCACCGATGATACTTGCTATTTAGGGTTTCATCGACGTCGAGGACCCCCCTAACCCGACACCACGACACGACACCCCTGACCCCCGACCCCGACACGACATCTCGACCCCGACACGACACCCCGACACCATGACATGACACCCCCGACCCCCGACACCTCTTCGGCCTCCTGTTGACCGAAAGGGTGCTCTTCGGCCTTCCAGAGGCCGACGGGGTCATATTGTTGGGGAACGTCGCATGGGGAACAAAAAATTTCCTACGCACACGCAAACCTATCCATGGTGATGAGCATCTATGAGAGGGAGAGTGGATCTACGTACCCTTGTAGATCGCTAAGCGGGAAGCGTTAAGAAACGCGGTTGGTGTAGTTGTACTTCTTCGCGATCCAAATCGCCGAGCGTTCCGCGATCTAATCACGAACCGTCCCATGAACCAATCACGAACCGTCCCGTGATCTCGTCACGATCCGTCTTGCGATCCGATCACGAACGTCCCGCGGCCTTGATCATGATCCTTCCGATCTAGTACCAAACAGACGGCACCTCCGCGTTCAGCACACGTGCAGCTTGATGACGATCTCCACCGTCTTGATCCAGCAAGAGGAGGTGGAGAGGAGAGAGATTTCACCGGCAGCATGATGGTGCTCCGGTGATGGTGGTGGTGGAGCAATTCCGGCAGGGCTTCGCGTAAGCACTGCGGAAAACCAATCTAGAGGAGCACTGGTGGAACGGGTAGCACGTGGCCGTAATTTCTGCTAAAACCCTAGCTATTCCACCAGTATATATGGGAGGAGAGGAGAGGAGAGGTAGCTAAGGGCCTCTTTGGTTCGGCCGAATAGGAGGGGTGGAGTCCTACTCCACCTCCAATCCTACTTGGAGTAGGATTGCTCCCTATTGGTTGATTTTTGGCCTTTTTCCTTTAGCCTTTTCTCCTGTGCCATGGGCCTTTTTGTGGATGATTTACCAGCCCACTAAGGGCTGATTATTATTCTGCCACAGCCCATGGACCCTCTAGGGTCGAAATACCCCTCCCGGAGGTCTCCCGGTACACTACCGGCACTCCCGGTACACTACCGATGAGCCCGAAACTTTTCCGGCGACCAAACTGGGACTTCCTATATATGAATCTTTACCTCCAGACCATTTAGGAGCTCCTCATGACATCCGGGATCTCATCCGGGACCCCAAACAAACTTTGGTCACCACCATACATAACTCTACACTACCAAAACGTCACCGAACCTTAAGTGTGCAGACCCTGCGGGTTCGAGAACTATGTAGACATGACCGAGACACCTCTACGGTTAATAACCAATGGCGGGACCTAGACGTCCACATTGGTTCCTACATATTCTACAAAGATCTTTATCGGTCGAACCTCTATGTCAAGGATTCACTTAATCTCGTATAACATTCCCTTTGTTCTTCGGTATGTTACTTGCCCGAGATTCGATCGTCGGTATCTCCATACCTAGTTCAACCTCGTTACCGGCAAGTCTCTTTACTCGTTCCGTAATACAAGATCCCGCAACTAACAATTAGTCACATTGCTTGCAAGGCTCATTGTGATGTTGCATTACCAAGTGGGCCCCGAGATACCTCTCCGTCGCACGGAGTAACAAATCCCAGTCTCAATCCATGCCAACTCAAGAGACACCATCGGAGATACCTGTAGAGTACCTTTATAGTCACCCAATTACGTTGCGATGTTTGATACACACAAGGCACTCCTCCGATATCCGTGAGTTGCATGATCTCATGGTCATAGGAACATATACTTGACATGCGGAAAACAGTAGAAATAAACTGACACGATCATATGCTACGTTTGTAGTTTGGGTCTTGTCCATCACATCATTCTCCCAATGATGTGATCTCGTTATCAAATGACATCACATGTCAATGGCTAGGAAACCCTAACCATCTTTGATCAACGAGCTAGTCCACTAGAGGCATACTAGGGACACAGTGTTGTCTATTTACCCACACATGCAATGTGTTTCCAATCACTACAATTATAGCATGGATAATAAACGATTATCATGAACAAGGAAATATAATAATAAACACTTTATACATTGCTTCTAGGGCATATTTCCAACACATATATGTGTGAATTATGAGTTAGGTCATATAATTTCCGATTTTGTTATGAAAAACATCATATATATATATATTTGTGTTCACCGGGTGGATTTAAATGTGCAGTTGTTTCGTTGCTGCGAGGGTTTGGTGTTAGACGACCTTCCCGTGCGTTCGACGAGCTCTGCCCCTGCGTTCGTGGGTGAGCACAAATGACATCTCCTCCTCCCCCTTCATTTGCTCTGTTCTGGTCTTCGTGCCGATGAAAATTGCTAGCTGTAGGTAGATTGAATCATCAGTATGTGTGAACACTATGCGTCTCCCGTTTGAAAGGGTTACATCTATAAATATGCATACATTTGCATATTTATAACCGTGATTCTTTCGAATTGTCCAACGTTATCCATGGACAGCCCGAGTATGTGTCGATTGGGTTCGTTTTCCCATATGCTCTGCTCCGGATCCGATGCAGAATTTCGTCAGTGCCTTCCTGTTGTTCTCCGGGTACACATCCTCTTTGCTTATTGCCGAGACGTGTATTAGGAGAACAGCGGGGAGGTGCTGCCGAAATTTTGCATCAGATCCGGAGCAGAGCATGGGAAAATGAACCCAATCTACACATACTCGGATGGGATTAGGACCTATCTTTACCTACTAGCACCTAGGTTGCATCGACGTAATGAAACTGACAATCTCTATTAACTGATGTATATGGTTTGCTGAATTATGTATATATTTTGTGTGTGTCCAGTAGCTAGGCAGGATGAGTGATCGTGGGTGGATGTACACCGGTCACACTAGTTAGAAAGACATGACCCATGAATGGTTAACAAAAACCAAGGAGTTTGTGAGATTCGCATTTGCAAATGGACAGAAAACAACCTGGTGCCCTTGTGTCGATTGCGACAACTATAAGAAGAAGTCAGAGTTTGAAATGATCAAACACCTACAGAAGTGGGGTTTTACGCCTAATTATACGGTCTAGACATTTCATGGTGAGTCTTCCCAACGTGCCAGAGCTGAGGTGCTTCGTCGTCGCACCGACGAGCATGGTACCGGGATCGAAGACATGGTGCAAGACTTTGATGATGCTCGGGATTCAGACGATGAGATGGAGGAATCTGCAAAGGCCTTTTATGAAATGTTGGAGTCTTCACAATGTCCTCTCCACGAGCACACTGAGCTTTGTCAGCTGGATGCCATCGCACAAGTAATGGCTCTAAAGGCTCAGTTCAACTTGGGCAGAGAATGCTATGACACGATTATGACAATATTTGGACGCTTTCTACCCAAAGGCCATGTATTGCCACCAAACATGTACCAGTCGGACAAAATCCTGCGTGTGCTTAAGATGCCCTATGAGAAGATAGATGCCTATGAGAATGGATGTGCCTTATTTAGGCTTCAGTATGCGGGCTTGAACTATTGCCCCATTTGCAATGCTTCCAGGTATGTTTTGGTAGACAACGGTATGGGTGAGAAGAGTCAGACCAAAATCCCCATTAATGTTCTTCGGTATCTGCCAATCATACCAAGACTTCAACGACTTTTCATGTTCGAAGAGACGGCTAGACAGATGACGTGGCATAAATTGGGCAAAAGAACAGAACTGGATGCAAATGTGAATCCGATGTTGGGACACACTTCGGACGCTTTTGTGTGGAAGCACTTCGATGCATTACATAAGGATAAAGCGGCAGAACCAAGGCATCCTCGAGTTGCCATCAGCACAGATGGGTTCAATGTGTATGGTATGACGGCAGCACAATACAGTTGTTGGCCTATATTTGTCATTCCACTCAATCTCGCCCCCGGAGAGATTATGAAAAGAAAGAACATTTTCCTAACCCTGATAATTCCAGGGCTCAAATATCCGGGGAAGAATATGAATGTGTACATGCAACCGCTTAAGTATGAATTACAAGAAGCCTGGGATAATGGGTTCAAGACATACGATGCCGCTACAAAAAAGAACTTCAAAATGCATGTGTGGTACACATACTCGATGCATGACTTGCCGGCGTATGCACTATTCGTTGGCTAGTGTGTGCATGGAAGGTTTCCGTGCCCCACATGCAAGGCAGCTCTTCTGTTCCATTGTCTCAAGGCGGGTCGCAAGTTTTCTTGCTTCAACATGCATAGACAGTTCTTGGATCCTAACCATAAGTTCAGAAAAGACAAGAAGAATTTCATCAAAGGTAGAGTTGTCAAAAACATTGCACCACCTGCGTTGATAGGCCAACAGATCCTGGATTAGATAAACGCTCTCGAGCCGGATCCAAATCGTCCAGGGTATTTCAAAGAGTATAATACAGAACATGCCTGGACTCACAAGATATGTTTGTGGGATCTGCCTTACTTCAAAGACCTCCTTTGCCCACACAACATCGACGTGATGCACACTGAAAAGAATGTCGCGGAGGCCCTTTTTGGTACATTGTTCGGCATAGAGGGTAAGTCGAAGGATAATCCTAAGGCTAGAGTCGACCAGGAGGCTCTATGTGATAGACCGTTACAAAACATTCGACAACCAAAAGGAAAGAAGAACTGGAGGAAGCCAAAGGCACGGTTCAATCTTGGAAGGTCAGCTATGAGGGAAATGATCTTGTGGGTGCAAATGCAGTTGATGTTCCCCGATGGGTATGCAGCGAATCTAAAGAGGGGAGCGAGTCTTGAAAAATTGAAAATATTTGGTCTCAAGAGTCATGATTGGCACATATGGCTTGAGCGGGTAATGCCGGTGATGTTGCGTGGCTTTATCCCTGAGGATGAATGGCTAGTACTGGCAAAGCTGAGCTATTTCTTCTGTGCTCTTTGTGCGAAAGAACTATCGCCTGACGTGCTAGACAAACTGGAAGAGTTGGCGCCAGAGTTGATCTGCAAGTTAGAAAAGATCCTTCCATCGGGCTTCTTTAATCCAATGCAGCATTTGATTTTGCATCTCCCGACCGAGGCAAGATTGGGGGGGGGGGCGTGCAAAATCGTTGGTGCTTCTCCACTGAGAGGATGCAGAAGACGCTTCGAGCAAAATGTAAAAATAAACGTAGAGTTGAAGCATCGATGGTCGAGGCATTCATTACTGAGGAGGCGGCAAACTTTGTGACAACACATTACACAGCCCAGAATCGTCATTTGCATAATCCGAAGCCTCGGTACAATGATGGCGACCATGAAAAAGGTCGATCCAACCTCAGCCTATTCAAAGGGAAGCTCGCACCAACCGGTGCTTCTAAATCATTAGGGTTGGATGTCGAAGAATGGCGGACCATTTCGTTGTATATCCTCAACGACCTAACAGAAGTGCGGCCATACATCGAGTAAGTTCTTGGTACATTGTTTCGCAACTTCTAATTCCTTTGAAATGCTCTTATTCCCGGATATGTGATATAGTCGATACGTTGCCAAATTCTCGGCTGGAGCGGTGATCCAAAAGGATTCCATTGAAGAGTATGAGCTTCTGGCAAAGCATGGAGGTGGCTATCCCAGTTTCATCTCTTGGTTCAAGCAAACGGTAATTTCCATTAATTAGACGTTCATTTCTTTGCCTAGTTTGCGGCTAATGCAACAATCCTTTGGTATTAAACTTGTAGGCTAATGCAGAGTCTATGGACTCCAAATTGAGACACGTCACTAATGGTTTTGACTTTAAGGTCCGTTCATTTGACAAATACGACATCAATGGGTATCGCTTTCGTACTTTTGGCAAAGAGCTATCTATGGCCGACCGAAAGACTACAAATTGTTGTGTCTCCGCTGTCGGCGAAGGAGGGGTCGAGTATTATGGAACAGTTGAAGCAATTTATGAACTTACATTATTTGGTGAAAACCCACCAAACGTCATAGTCTTCAAATGTTATTGGTTCCAGCCGAAGGAGACTAGAAGGACTCATGAACATATTGGCCTAGGCGAAATCAAACAAAGCACCCATTTGGATGTTCCCGATGTCTATATTATGACTCAACATGCAACCCAAGTTTTCTATCTACCATGGGCCTGCCAAACGGATCCAAATTTGAAAGGTTGGGATGTCGTTTATGATGTGCCGCCACATTTTAGACCACCTCCCCTCAATGAAGATGATTATGAACCTCACATTAACCCAGACACATATGAAGGAGAATTCTTCCAAGAAACACGTGTTTCCAAAAAACGCTTCAAGAACCGCTCTACTTCACCCCAGAACATTGAGGTCGACAGCGACAGTGAACCCGACTTCACCCCTGAGCAGGAACAAGAAGAGACGGAAGAAGAAGAGGTTACTGCTGCGGATGACCTAACAATGCTTGACCGATTACATAGAGGCCTTCCACATGTTGATGCATTTATTGATGATGCTGATGAGCACGTCATTACTGATAGTGATGATGATTATGCATTTATTGATCCCAGAGCATATATAGACGATGAAGATTAATATTATTAATGTGATGTATTCAATTATTATTATGTACATATATATTATTAATTAGTTCATGTTATTAGGTATTCAATTTTTTATGTTGAACTAATTTCGTTCACTCTTTGTCATTGCAGGTGTTGACAAATGGTGGGCGGGGGCGAGAGCGCTCTAAGCCTCCTTCCTCGGCGCGTGCTGGGAGGGGTGCTATTATTCCACCCCAGAAACTCCGAAGAGCGCTGGTACACAACATGCAGACACCGGCGGGCGCTTCTTCTTTGACCGGGAGAGGTCGGGGGAAGACGAACAGAGGTGCTAGAGGTAGGAAGGCTGCTGCGCCCAAACCCTACCGGTCATTCACCTCCATGTTGATGGTAAGTTTTCCCAAGTGTTTTCATTAACAAATGCATACTTAGCTTAAGAAATGAACTACTTAGCTCCAAAATGACCTATACTTAGCTTATTTTCATCAAAAATGACTTGATATGCTTAGTTAGCTAGAAAATGGTATATTCTACCTAGGATAACTATAAAATGACCTATACTTAGCATTTTTCCTCCAAAATGACTTGATATGCTTAGTTAGCCAGAAAATGGCATTAGTAGCTAGTATAGCTCAATAATGATGTATAGATAGTTCATTTATGACATAATTAGCTCACTTAGGTACAAAATGGCATAACTACCTAGGATAGCTCAATAATGATCTATAATTAGCCGAGTTAGTTCATTTATGACATAATATGCTCACTTAGGTAAAAAATGGCATAATAACCTTGGTTTACCTCCAAAATGACCTATACTTAGCTTATTTTCCTGAACAATACATAATAACCTTACTTACCTCCAAAATGATATATTCTACCTAGGATAGCTATAAAATGACCTATACTTAGCTTATCTTAATCAAAAATGACTTGATATGCTTAGTTAGCTAGAAAAAGGTATATTCACCTAGGATAGCTATACAATGACCTATACTTAGCATTTTTTCCTCCAAAATGACTTGATATGCTTAGTTAGCTAGAAAATGGCATTAGTAGCCAGTATAGCTCAATAATGATCTATAACTAGTTCATTTATGACATAATTAGCTCACTTAGGTACAAAATTGCATAATTGACTAGGATAGCTCAATATTGATCTATAATTAGCTTAGCTAGTTCATTTATGACATAATATGCTCACTTAGGTAAAAAAATGGCATAATAACCTTGGTTTACCTCCAAAATGACCTATACTTAGCTTATTTTCCTCAAAAATACATAATAACCTTACTTACCTCCAAAACGATATATTCTACCTAGGATAGCTATAAAATGACCTATACTTAGCATTTTTCCTCCAAAATTACTTGATATGATTAGTTAGCTACAAAATGGCATTACCACCTTGGAGAAGAGGAGAGGAGAGGAGAGGAGAAAAAGAAATAGAAGATAAATTCTTCTTCTTCTTTCTTTCTTCATTTTCTTCTTCTTCTTCTAGCTAGTCTTCTTCTTCTTCTAACTATATCTTTCCTACTTTGCAGATTTGCTATAGATGAGGAAGAGTGCATTGATGGACTGTACTCTTCTACTTCTGCTACCGTTATGTTTATGAAAAACTTGTTTTGGATACATTTGTATGGATAAGTTGTTGGAAACCATATTGTGTGTTGTTGGAAACTTGTATATATGTTGGACTTGTATGTTGGAACTTAATTATTGGTATATATATGCTTGTTTCAACTTATTTGGTATGCTTGTTGGAACTTATTGAATGATATGTATGTTCTGGATATGTATATGTTGGATATATATGAATATTCTGTCAAATTGAATGATTTTAGGAAAAAACAAAAAAACAGGGGCTATATAGCCACTTTGCCGTCTGCTGGCAGATGACAAAGAGCTTTGCCGTCCGCCAGCAGATGGCAAAGTGGCCACGTGGCAGCTACCTGTGCAAACTGGGGCTGGCCTAGGTGGGTTCTTTGCCCTCTGCCAGCGAACGGCAAAGAACCCACCTAGGCCAGCCCCAGCTATCAAAAAAAGGTGCTTTGCCGTCCGCTGGCATACGACAAAGCCCTTAGGTTCTTTGCCATCCATGGGCGGACGACAAAGCACGCCGTTAAGCCCCCTAGTATAGCTAAGTGCCCACGTGTGCCGTCCAGGCTCTTTGCTGTCCGCTGGCAGACGGCAAAGAACCTAAGGTCTTTGTCGTCCGCCAGCGGACGGCAAAGCGGCCTTTACTGTGGATTATTCAGCCGGACGGTTTGCCGTCCGCTAGTGGACGGCAAAGCCTTTGCCGTCCGTGTTTCATGCCTTTGCCATCCGGGATGGCGGACGGCAAAGTACCTGTTTCCTATAGTGGTTGGCCCAGAGATACCTCTCTGTCATACGGAGTGACAAATTCCAGTCTCGATTCATGCCAACCCAACAGACACTTTCGGAGATACCCGTAGTGCACCTTTATAGCCACCCAGTTACGTTGTGACGTTTGGCACACCCAAAGCATTCCTACAGTATCCGGGAGTTGCACAATCTCATGGTCTAAGGAAACGATACTTGACATTGGAAAAGCTTTAGCAGACGAACTACACGATCTTGTGCTATGCTTAGGATTGGGTCTTGTCCATCACATCATTCTCCTAATGATGTGATCCCATTATCAATGACATCCAATGTCCATGGTCATGAAACCGTGACCATCTATTGATCAACGACCTAGTCAACTAGAGGCTCACTAGGGACACGTTGTGGTCTATTTATTCACACATGCATTACGGTTTCTGGTTAACACAATTGTAGCATGAACGATAGACAATTATCATGAACAAGGAAATACAATAATAACCATTTTATTATTGCCTCTAGGGCATATTTCCAACAAGAAGGCTGACAACGTTAAAGGTATATGTGATATACTTGTTATTGATGTGTACCTAACCAGCACTCGTACTAGCTCCTCGGTATTTGATACCGGTGCAGTTGCTCACATTTGTAACTCCAAGGAAGAGCTGCGGAATAAGCGGAGGCTTGCAAAGGACAAGGTGACGATGCGCATCGGGAATGGTTCCAAGGTTGATGTGATCGTTGTCGGCATGCTACCTCTACATCTACCTTCGGGATTAGTTTTAAACCTCAATAATTGTTATTTAGTACCAGATTTGAGCATGAACATTGTATCTAGATCTCGTTTGATTCGAGATGGCTACTCTTTTAAATCTGATAATAATGGTTGTTCTATTTATATGAGAGAAATGTTTTATGGTCATGCCCCGCTGGTCAATGATTTATTTTTGATGAATCTCGAACGTGATGTTACACATGTTCATAGTGTGAGTACCAAAAAGTCTAAGCTTGATAAAGATAGTCCCACTTACATGTGGCACTGCCGCCTTGGTCATATTGGTGTCAAACGCATGAAGAAGCTCCATGCTGATGGACTTTTGGAGTCTCTTGATTTTGAATCATTTGACACGTGCGAACCATGCCTCATGGGCAAGATGACCAAGACTCCATTCTCCGGAACAATGGAGCGAGCAACTGACTTGTTGGAGATAATACATACCGATGTATGTGGTCCAATGAGCGTCGAGGCTCGCGGGGGCTACCGTTATGTTCTCACCCTCACTGATTCCATGAGTAGATATGGGTATGTCTACTTAATGAAACACAAGTCTGAAACCTTTGAAAGGTTCAAGGAATTTCTGAGTGAGGTAGAGAATCAACATGACTGGAAAATAAATTGCCTACGATCTGATCGTGGTGGAGAATATTTGAGTCACAAGTTTGGCACGCACCTAAGGAAATGTGGAATTGTTTCACAACTCACGCCGCCTGGCACACCTCAGCGAAATGGTGTGTCTGAACATCGTAATCACATTCTATTAGATATGGTGCAATCTATGATGTCTCTTTCCGACTTATCACAATCATTTTGGGGACATGCATTAGAGTCTGCCGCATTCACTTTAAATAGGGCACCGTCAAAGTCCATGGAGACGACACCGTATGAATTATGGTTTGGAAAGAAACCTAAGCTGTCGTTTCTAAAAGTTTGGGGATGCGATGCTTAAGTGAAGAAACTTCAACCTGAGAAACTCGAACCCAAAGTGGAAAAATGCCTCTTCATAGGATATCCCAAAGAGACTATTGGGTATACCTTCTACCTCACATCCGAAGGCAAATTCTTTGTTGCCAAGAATGGATCCTTTCTCGAGAAAGAGTTTCTCTCGAAAGAAGTAAGTGGGAGGAAAATAGAACTTGATGAGGTAATTGTACCTCCACTCGAACCGGAGAGTAGCGCAGCATAGGAAGTTGTTTCTGTGGAGCCTGCACCGGATGGAGAGGAAGTTAATGATGTTGATCATGAAACTTCAAATCAAGTTACTATTGAACGTCGAAGGTCCACTAGGACACGTTCTGCACCAGAGTGGTTCGGCAATCCTTTCCTGGAGATCATGTTGTTGGATAACGGTGAACCTTCGAACTATGAAGAAGCGATGGCGAGCCCGGATTCCAACAAATGGCTTGAAGCCATGAAATACAAGATAGGATCCATGTATGAGAACAAAGTGTGGACTTTGGTGGACTTGCCTGATGATAAGCGAGCCATTCAAAATAAATGGATCTTTAAGAAGAAGACCGGCGCGGATGGTAATGTGACTGTCTATAAGGCTTGGCTTGTCGCTAAGGGTTATCGACAAGTTTAAGGAGTTGACTACGATGAGACTTTCTCACCCGTAGCGATGATGAAGTCTGTCCGAATCATGTTAGCAATTGCCGCATTTTATGATTACGGGATCTGGCAAATGGACGTCAAAACGACATTCCTTAATGGCTTCCTCAAGGAAGAAATGTATATGATGTAGCCAGAAGGTTTTGTCGATCCTAAAGATGCTAACAAAGTATGCAAGCTCTAGCGCTCCATCTATGGGCTGGTGCAAGCATCTCGGGGTGGAACATTTGCTTTAATGAGGTGATTAAAGCGTTTGGGTTTGTACAGGTTTATGGAGAACCCTGTATTTACAAGAAAGTGAGTGGGAGCTCTGTAGCATTTCTCATATTATATGTGGATGACATACTGATAATGGGAAATGATATAGAACTTTTGGAAAGTATTAGGCATCAATGTTTTTCAATGAAGGACCTTGGAGAAGCTGCTTACGTATTAGGCATCAAGATCTATAGAGATAGATCGAGATGCCTCATAGGTCTTTCACAAAGCACATACCTTGAAAAGATATTGAAGAAGTTCAATATTGATCAGTCCAAGAAGGGGTTCTTGCCTGTTTTACAGGGTGTGAGATTGAGTACGACTCAATGCCCGACCACGGCAAAGGATAGAGAAGAGATGAGTGTCATCCCCTATGCTTCATCCATAGGCTCTATTATGTATGCCATGTTGTGTACCAGACCTGATGTGAACCTTGCCATAAGTTTGGTACGGAGGTACCAAAGTGATCCCGGAGTGGAACACTGGACAGCGGTCAAGAATATCCCGAAGTACCTAAAAAGGACAAAGGACATGTTTCTCGTATATGGAGGTGCCGAAGAGCTCGCGTAAAGGGTTATGTGGATGCTAGCTTCGACATAGATCCGGACGACTCCAAGTTGCAAACCGGATATCTGTATATTTTGAACGGTGGGGCAATCAGCTGGTGTAGCAGCAAGCAAAGCGTCGTGTCGGCATCTACATGTGAAGCGGAGTACATAGCTGCTTCGGAAGCAGCAAATGAAGGAGTCTAGATGAAGGAGTTCATCACCGACCTAGGAGTGATTCCGAATGCGTAGGGCCTGATGACTCTATTTTTTGATAATACTGGAGCTATTGCCCTTGCGAACGAGCCTAGATTTCACAAGAAGACAAGACACATCAAGCGCCACTTCAACTCCATCCGTGATTATATTCAGGAGGGAGATATAGATATTTGTAAAGTACATACGGATCTGAATGTCGCAGATCCGTTGACTAAACCTCTCTCATGAGCAAAACATGATCTACACCAGAATGCTATGGGTGTTCGATTCATCACAATGTAACTAGATTATTGACTCTAGTGCAAGTGGGAGACTATTGGAAATATGCCCTAGAATGGTTATTATTGTATTTCCTTGTTCATGATAATTGTCTATTGTTCATGCTATAATTGTGTTAACTGGAAACCGTAATACATGTGTGAATACATAGACCACAACGTGTCCCTAGTGAGCCTCTAGGTGGCTAGCTCGTTGATCAACAGATGGTCACGGTTTCATGACCATAGACATTGGATGTCATTGATAACGGGATCACATCATTAGGAGAATGATGTGATGGAAAAGACCCAATGCTAAGCATAGCACAAGATTGTTTAGTTCGTCTGCTAAAGCTTTTCCAATGTCAAGTATCGTTTCCTTAGACCATGAGATTGTGCAACTCCTGGATACCGTAGGAATGCTTTGGGTGTGCCAAATGTCACAACATAACTGGGTGGCTATAAAGGTGCACTACGACTATCTCCGAAAGTGTCTGTTGGGTTGGCACAAATCGAGACTGGGATTTGTCACTCCGTATGACGGAGAGGTATCTTTGGGCCCACTCGGTAATACATCATCATAATGATCTCAATGTGACTAAGGAGTTAGACATGGGATGATGTATTACGGAATGAGTAAAGAGACTTGCCGGTAATGAGATTGAACAAGGTATAGGGATAGCGACGATCGAATCTCGGGCAAGTATCATACTGATAGACAAAGGGAATTGTATACGGAATTGATTGAATCCCCGACATCGTGGTTCATCCGATGAGATCATCCTGGAGCATGTGGGAGCCAACATGGTTATCCAGATCCCGCTGTTGGTTATTGACCGGAGAGGTGTCTCGGTCATGTCTACGTGTCTCCCGAACCCGTAGGGTCTACACACTTAAGGTTCGATGATGCTAGGGTTATAGGGAAATAGTGTACGTGGTTACCGAAGGTAGTTCGGAGTCCCGGATGATATCCCGGACGTCACGAGGAGTTCCGGAATGGTCCGGAGACAAAGATGGATATATAGGAAGTGGGGATTTGGCCACCAGAAGTGTTTTGGGAATTACCAGTAACGTACCGGGACCACCGGAAGGGTTGCGGGGGTCCACCAAGTGGGGCCACCAGCCCTAGAGGGCTGCGTGGGCCGAGAGTGGAAGGGGGCAGCCCTATAGTGGGCTGGTGCGCCCTCCACCCTAGCCCAAGGCGTAGGAAAGGTGGGAGGGAGGGGAAAGCCTAGACCTAGATGGGCCTAATGGCCACTAGGGCTGCGCCCTCCCCCTCTCCCCTCTTTGGCTGCCGGTCAGAACACATTTAGGGCTGCCGCACCACCCTAGGGTGGGAACCCTAGGGGTGGGCACCCTCCTCCCTCTCGTCCTATATATAGTGGTGGGTTTTGGGCTGCCAAGAACACAAGTTTCTTCCTCTCTCGGTGCAGCCCTACTCCTCCCTCTCCTCGTTCTCCGTTGTGCTTGGTGAAGCCCTGCTGGCGACCATGCAGCTCCACCGTCACCATGCCATCAGGCTGCCGGAGCTCTGCCTCAACCTCTCCTTCCTCCTTGTTGGAACAAGGCGTAGGATACGTCACCGGGCTGCACGTGTGTTAAACACGGAGGCGCCGTTGTTCGGCGTTAAGATCGGAGTCCACCGCGATCTGAATCGCTACGAGTACGAAACTCTCCTCCTTGGAGGAGGGGACGGCAAGGAGATTCAAAAGGAAGAGATCCACCTCCCTTGTGGGAGGTGGACTCCTCCCTAGCTTCGGCCGAACCTCTCCTCCTTGGAGGAGGGGACAAGGCAGCCCTCCCTCTCCCTCCTCCTACATATACTTGAGGTTTTGGCTGTTTTGAGACAAGATTTGATCTCTCTCCCACCGCGCAGCCCTACCTCTCTTCTTCCTCCTCCGTAGTGCTTAGGCGAAGCATTGCTGGAATACCTTGCTGCTCCACCACCACCACGCCGTCGTGCTGCTGTTGGAGCTCTTCCCCAACCTCTCCCTCCTCCTTGCTGGATCAAGGTGCGGGAGACGTCACCGGGCTGTACGTGTGTTGAACGTGAAGGCGCCGTTGTTCGGCGCTTAGATCGAAATCCACCAAACTGAATCGCTGCGAGTACAACTCCACCAACCGCGTTCTTGTAATGCTTCCGCTTAGCGATCTTCAAAGGTATGAAGATGCAATCTCTCCCCACTCGTTGCTGGTTTCTCCATAGATAGATCTTGGTGATCGTAGGAATTTTTAAGATTTACTACTACATCTCCCAACAGAACCGTTGCAAAAATTCGTCATTTCGAGACACCACATGATGATCGGGTGCGATAGACTCTATGTTCACATACAACGGGTGCAAGCTAGTGTTGTACATGCAGAACTCTCGGGTTAAACTTGACAAGCCTAGCATGTACGGACATGGCCTCGGAATACAAGAGACCGAAAGGTCGAACATGAGTCATATAGTAGATATGATCAACATGGAGATGTTCACCATTGACACCACCTCATCTCACGTGATGATCGGACTTGGGTTGGTGAATTTGGATCATGTAGCACTCGGATGACCGTAGGGATGTCAAATTGAGTGGGAGTTTTTAAGTAATATGATTAACTAAACTCCTTATCATGAACATAGTCTAAAGTTGTCTTTGCAAAATTATATTGTAGATCAATAGCTCGTGTTGTAGCTCCCCTATGTTTTTAATACGTTCCTAGAGAAAATAGAGTTGAAAGATGATGGTACCAATTATGCGGACTAGGTCCATAAACTGAGGATTGTCCTCATTGCTACACGGAAGGCTTATGTCCTTGATGCACCCATCGGTGCGCCATCCCCTCTAGCGTCATTTGTGGATGTTGTGAATATCTGACAGACATGTTGTGATGACTACTTGGTAGTTTAGTGCATCATGCATTATAGCTTAGAATTGAGGCTCCAAAGACGTTTTGAATGCCATGGAGCATATGAGATGTTCCAAGAGCTGCAATTGAGATTTTAGGCTCTTGTCCATTGTCGGTGTCAAAACTGGCGGATCTCGGGTAGGGGGTCCCAAGCTGTGAGAATAGAATCGATGGTAACACGAGACGAAGGAGATGCTGTTTACTGCTACCTCTTGAGAATGCGTTAGTTTTCACTTGAAGAGGAAAGGGTGATGCAACGAAGTAGATAAGCATTTCCCTCAGTTGTTGAGAACCAAGGTATCAATCTAGTAGGAGGAACAAGCAAGTCACCAATGGATGCACCTATACAAACAATCAAACTCTTGCACCCAACGCTATAAAGGGGTTGTCAATCCCTTCAAGATTATTTGCAAGGATTAGATCTTATAGAGATATATGTGAAAGATTGCAAAAAGTAAAAAGGAAATAAATTGCAGCAAGGTATTTTTGGTTTATAGATCTAAAAATATATTATGGAAAGTAGACCTGGGGGGCATAGGTTTCACTAGAGGCTTCTCTCATGAGGGAGAATATCACGGTGGGTGAACAAATACTGTCGAGCAATTGATAGAAGAGTGAATAATCATGAAGATATCCAAGGCAATGATTATGCATATAGTAATCATGTGGCAAGTCTTCTGGCAAGTCTTCTTCCACCTCTCTCACCCCTCCAATGGCGCCGGTAGATCGGGCTCTAGGGGTTCCTCCACATCATCAATCTGGCAAGTCTTCTCCACTGGGATTTTGCCCCTGGTCTCAAGGTGGAAAATCAGGTTCATGCTAGATTTGGATCTTCGGTTCACTATGTTAGATCCCCGAGCTCCAAGGAATTTTTCTTGGTGGTTTATTTCTCTTCTGCCTATTTCCCTCTCACAGAAGAGGTAGTAGGAATTGTGCTCCAATGTTGCATTGGTGGTTTGGCTCTTGGTTTCAATGTGCTTCAATTGGGTTCTCGTAGTTTTAAATTTTCGGTGGCCTCCAACCGCGTGGGTAACTTCATCTATGGATTGAAGGACATAATTTGGCCAAATTCTGTGTGTCATTTTTGGTTATTCAAGGACTATGTGGACTATTCGAAGGATTGCAATTCTTGGCACCTTGATCATGAGATCCTTGAAGTTGTTGCACATTCTCCTATGGCTATCAAATCATCGCTGAGCTTCCTCCAATGCAATGCTCACTCGGATCGTGCATCTTTGCCGATTCTGGCACCGACTAGGGTTAGTAACAAGGATTCCAAGGGTATGGATATTCAATGTCATTCTTCGAAGGATTTGATGATTGGTAGTTTCATTGGAGATCGGAATTCGGTTCTAGACGCGAAGAACAAGCAATTTTTTTAGGGAACTGTTTTCCAACATAATTATTGGGATTCTATACCATCCTCCATTTTGGAGGAAATCCTTGATCTTTGGCAATCAAGTTATTCGAATGATCAGGTGAGATCTTGTGTTAACATTAAATCTGTTCTGTCGAAAGAGTTTATTTTCTTAAAGCTTTACAGATGTGAGACATGCTTTAGAAAGGGGCATATTGCAATAAATTGTCCTGGTATTTCCTGTCCAAGTTGTATTAATCTAGGCTACACGTGCAATCTTCATGAGGATCCAAGACTTGACACCAATTCAATGGATACGATAGTTTATTTCTCTAAGTGTCTCTCCCAAGGCCATCATCGTAAGGCATGCACTATTGGGCTCCGATGTCGTATTTGTAGTCAATTGGGCCATTTGGGCCGGGATTGTAAGCCTTGGGCCGCTCACAAGACTCTGGTTTGGAGACGCAAACAGAAAAATGCACCACCGCAGAAAACGTGGCAACTAAAATAGAGTATCGCGACGAGGATGCGCTAGAAACGAACTTGGGTAGCTAAACTTTTGTTATGGAAGGATATCCCACCGTTTGTGCGGGTTCCCGATACCTCTCTGGTCGTTCCGTCTCCCTCAGGTCCAATCGCGGACAAACAGTCAGAGCTCCTTCCTATCAGCGACCCAGTGAGTTCCCCCTCTGCTACTACTCCTGGAGAGAACAAGGGTTTTCTCCGCTCTGCTACAACTTCTCCGCCCTTCTCCACGTGCAATAGCCACCATCTAGCAATGGCAACCATCCCGATAATGCCGTACCAGTTCGTCAGTGGCCCGATGAACATTCAGCAAAGCCCCTATGGACGCCTGCAGCGGAATATGGTGGTCGTCGACGATCCGCCTCTTGACCATGCGCAACATGCCCTGGTATTTGTTGTTCCTTCTCCTCCTGATTTACAAATAGAGGATGTGCTTGTGGAGGTTAGAAGGGTTTTGGCTGAGGATCATCATGTGGAAACTTTGGAGGGTAAGATTTACCCCTTTTGTGTTGACTTGGTCCGTTCACGGATAGATTGGTTCGGGATGCTATGGTGTATTTGGGAGAACAGCGCTAGATGAAGTTTCCACTTTCTACCTTTTGAGGCATGATGAAGGGACGAACATGAGACGTCCTGTCATTGAAAGAGAAGCTTGGGTCATGCTGTTAGGATTACCTTTGAACTATCAAACTGAATACTATATCATCAAAGTTGTCTCCTGTTTTGATAGATGCTTCTTTGCGCACCAGCCAGGTCACAAAAAGTCCATAGTGCTAGTCACGGTGCTGATCAATGAATGAATGCTAGTACCATATAGTTTAGTCCTCAAGAGATTTATGAATATTAGTGGAATGGGACAATCTTGGACTGTTTTGGTTTATATTCTTAATGGTAGAGATGCCACCCAGGGCTTGGTGAATAATGAGGATGAAGTACTTCCGATGGGGGCGTCTCCACATCCAGATCAGTTACCATTCCTCTCAGCAATGCATCAAGCCCAACATGATGCCCAGGTTTGGCAAATGGAGAATACTGACAACGCATGGGATGCAGCTCCCAATCCTACTCCAGCTTCACCTCATCAGGGATGGAGGGTTTGGCCTGTTATTCATCCTATTCTAGCCGCCTACTAGGGGATTAGTTACAGACAGATCACTAGGTATTAGTGGCCTTCAATGATTGATGGTGACCAAACTGAGGATTCTGGGCACGATGATGGTCTGCATCTTTGGAATGAGCATGTTCAGATGTTGGAGGAAGCTGCTCATAATGTACTCCTAGGAAGAAACACTGGACAATTGGCTTTTGTCAAGTTAAACTCACATCAGGTGGTGCTTGACATGAAGTTGCCTGCAACACTGCTGGATTTCTTCACAGTCTTCTATTTAGTGGTTCACAGCAAGAGAATTGCAGAAGTCCCACATTTGGATTGGGGTCAAGTGGTCCAGGGTATCCAACTGTGGCTGCTCAAGTTACGGGACTCAGCATGCCACTGCATATTTCCTTTCTCACCTTTCTCAGTTGGTACCAAGACTATTGTTTGTTCCAGAGAGGTTTGGAATGTGTGTATGGACTTCATGGGAGATAATTTCAAGAAGGCGCCGACTCACTCCTCTCAGGAAGTATGCCACAATCAGTCCCAGGACATGGTCTATAACTCCATTTTCTTGGAGGGAAAAGGGGCAGCATCTCGCAAGAAGAGACCAAGGGCACCTTTGGATGTATCTATTGTCCGCAGAAGTGTCAAGTCCACCAGGTTCCAGGGATTCAAACCACCCTCTATGGCTGATTCAAAAAAGAAGATTTCTCATGTCAAGCCAAGGTGTTCCCCTATGCTTAATGACCAGGATGCTCCTGATGCTCCTGATGCAATGGAGATAGCTGTAGATCAGATGATAATAGCCCCACATACTCCCATTACTACCATTCAACACATTGGTTCTGCTCGGTGTGGAATTCCCAGGGAGGAATTGACAGTGGAGATCTTGACGAACCAGCAGATACAGGCCCAAATAGAGGCCCAGGAAGACATGGACATGGCTTCCTAGTGGGTCGGGTGATCCATTATCTTTTATTTGAATTATCTTAGTTCCCGCCATTTCTTTTGATGTCGAATGTTGCTTGGAACATTTTGTGTTGGAACATGCGTGGTATGAATGATGACTCTAAAAGTTTGTCCTTGTGTAAAAAAATAGATGAATCAAACTACTCGATTATTTGCTTACATGAAACCAAAAAGGAAGATTTTGATCACTCTTTCATAAGAAAATGCTGCCCTCGCATATTTGATAAATATGAATTTGTTCCTTCTTTGGGAGCCTCAGGTGGGCTTATCATTATTTGGTGCAGTAGCCATTTTTGGGTGTGGTGTTACATCAATTCTCTTTTGCTCTAACTGTAAAATTCACCTCAGTTCACTCCAATCAATAGTGGTTGCTCACAAATATATATGGCCCCTATACAGGCCCAGAAAGACAACAGTTCACTCAATGGTTTGAGGGTCTCACTATTGAAATTGATGATCTATGGGTCTTCATGGGAGACTTTAACTTCATTTGTTCTCTACAGAATCGTAATCTCCCAAGTGGTAATATTGATGATATTATTAAGTTTAACGAAATTATTAATTCTTTGTCCCTAATTGAGATTCCAATAAAGGGCAGAAAATATACTTGGAGTAATATGCAAGACAACCCAGTCCTAGAGCAATTGGATTTGTTCTTTACAACTCGTGAGTGGACTTCACAATATCCTAATACAATGGTGAAGCCCCTTGCAAATCCAGTTTCTAATCATACCCCATGTGTAATGGCTACCCAGACGTCCATTCCACGATGCAACTTATTTAGATTTGAGAACTTTTGGCCACAATGTCCGGGATTCATGGAGACCGTGAAGAAGTCTTGGGATAGACCTATTAAAGCAGCTTCATCTGCCACTCGCATCTCTGCTAAATTGAAACGATTGAGGTATGCATTAAAGTAGTGGAGTAAGAAACTTTCTAAACTTATACTCTTAATTGAAAATTGCAATACGCAACTACTTCATTTAGACAGTTTGGAAGACCTTCGTCGGCTATCCTTGCCTGAATCCAACTTTAGGATTATTCTGAAAAACCATTTGATGAAATTCCTAAAATATCAAAGTGCATATTGGAAGAAACGATGCACCTACATATGGACGGTTGAAGGTGAAGATAACACTAAAGATTTTCAGGCAAGGGCGATTGAGAGGTACAGACGTAATACCATCCAATCTCTAATATTGCCAGATGGTACGACTATTGAAAATCATGAGGAAAAAGCTACTACCTTTCTTCAATGTTTTAAAAGTAGAATGGGAGTGGTCACAGATACATTTGGTGAGTTTGAGCTCCAAGATCTAGAGCAAAGAGTGGAGGGTCTGGAAGTACTGTTTGCTCCCTTCACTCATGAGGAAATAAACAGAATTATCAAAATCATACCTTCTGATAAAGCACCCGGCCCTGATGGATTTAATGGACTTTTTCTAAAAGTGCGTTGGGAGATCATTAAGGAGGACTTCTACCAACTCTTTCAGGATTTTCGGGAAGGGAAAATTGATCTTAAATGCCTGAATACCTCTTTGATTACTCTCATACCCAAAACTAGCTCCCCTGAAACTATTAATGATTTCAAACCAATATCATTGCTAAATTGTGTTCTTAAAGTCTTAAAAAAACTATTAGCAGAGAGATTGCAACAGCGTATCTTGAATATTGTGCACCGTAACCAATATGGATTCATCAGATCTAGAACTATTCAGTATTGTCTTGCGTGGGCCTATGAATTCCTTCACCAACGCAAGCAGTTTGGTCAGAAAATTGTGGTCTTGAAGTTAGATTTTGCAAAGGCCTTTGATACAATGGACCACTCTTTTATCCTTAACATGCTGAGATGCAAAGTATTCGATGCCAAATGGTGCTCCTGGGTCAAAATAATATTGGATTCAGGATCATCTTCTATTTTACTGAATGGTGTACCAGGGAGGGAATTTCAATGCAAGCGTGAAGTTAGACAAGGTGACCCTTTCTCCCCCCTTTTATTTGTCTTAGCAGCTGATTTTTTGCAATCAATGGTCAATCGAGCATGGGTTGAAGGACATGTATCACTACCAATTGATCAACCTGCTTTGGAGCTTTATCCTGTAATCCAGTATGCTGATGATACATTGCTTATCCTCCCTGCAAAAAGTATAGAGATCAGAATCATTAAGCAATTGCTGAATGCGTATGCTAATGTCACAGGGCTTAAGATTATCTTCTCCAAATCACAGCTAATGCCCATTAATGTCAACCAAGACACAGCTAATGAACTGGCCTCAATACTTGATTGCCAGGTGGGTTCCACGCCCTTTACATATCTAGGTGTACCGATGGGCACAACAAGACCTACAGTGAGGGATTTGATGCCACTCGTTGATCGTATACAGCGTAGGTTAACAAGCACAGCAATTTGGCTTTCATATGGGGAAAGAGTACAACTCATTAATTCAGCCCTGTCATCACTTCTCTCATTCGCTATGTGTGTGTTAAAATTGCCCTTCAAAGTCATTGATATATTTGATAGAGCTCGTAGACATTGTCTATTGAGGAAAGTTGCACACAAAGATGCAAAAACACATTCCATGGCAGCATGGGACCTAGTTTGCAGACCAAAGGACAAAGGAGGCATGGTTATCATAGACCTAAATATACAAAACAAGGCTCTACTGCTGAAATTTCTCCATCAATTCTATCATAAGGTGGATACTCCCTCGGTCATGTTGGCTTGGAATGCATATTATGACACGACACCACCACATGCGTTACCAATTTGTGGATCCTTTTGGTGGAAAGATATCATGTCCCTTTCGTACATCTTTTGAGGGATTACAACTTGCATTCTGAATTTGGGTGACACCATCCTACTTTGGAAAGACCAGTGGCATAATGAGCAAGTGTTAGCAGAATCCCATGAAAACTTATTCTCTTATGCCACAAATGAGGATGTATCTCTTGCTCAATTCAAGATGGACATGGACCCTGCTTCCAACTTCCATTTACCTCTATCACGTGAAGCACGACTGGAACTGGATGAACTGATGCTCACCATAAACATGATAATGCTAAACCCTTTAATAGCTGATGATTGGATCTACTGTTGGGGAGATGCACAATTTAAACCCAAGCGTTTCTACCGACATCTTTTCACACATGTGCAAGCGACAAAATACCTAACGAGCATATGGAAGTCAAAGTGCATCCTCAGACATAAAGTTTTCAGTTGGCTACAAAGGATGGATAGGCTCAACACAAGAGATCTATTAGCAAGAAATCATTTTGCGATAGGAGATGATCACACCTGTGTGCTATGTAATGAAGATGTGTTGGAAACGAATGAACATCTCTTCTTCCAATGTGCATTCGCAACTACCTATTGGGAAAAACTTGGAATCACATGGGACATGACCCTGGAGGTGCAGACAAGATTGAATGTGATGGAGATTAGATGGGCCAAACTTCTATTCAAGGAAATCTACATATTGGCCATGTGGACCATTTGGAAACAACGCAACCGAAAGGTGTTTGATGGTGTGATGGCAACACAATAGGACTGGGTTAGGATGTTGAAAGCAGAGTTGGAGATCCTGAAATTTAGACTCAAACCTAACAAGTCTACCTTTATAGATAGGTTTCTTCCAACTATCCACTTGTAACTGCCTCAGTACTCTCACTACTTGATCCTTGCTATTGTTGCATGGATTTGTAATCTCTTATAACAACCACCATCTAATATAGCAACAGTAGGAGGCTCTCCTTCTGTTTTAACCTATCAAAAAAGATATGAAATCATGCATATAAGAATTCAGAAAAGACTAAAATAATATTCATCGATAATCTGAACATAAACCCACAATTCATCGGATCTCGACAAACACACCGCAAAAGAGTATTACATCAGTTAGATCTCCATGAAGATCATGAAGAACATGGTATTGAAGCACAAAGAGAGAGAATAAGCCATCTATCTACTAGCTATGGACTCGTAGGTCTATGGTGGACTACTCACGCATCATCAGAGGGGCAATGGAGTTGATGTAGAGGCCCTCCATGATCGAATCCCCCTCTGACAGATTACCAAAAAAGGCTCCAAGATTGGATCTCTCAGGAACGGAGGCTTCTGGCGGCGGAAAAGTATTTGCGTGGCTCTTTTTGGTATTGGTGGAATATTTGGGTATTTATAGGATGAAGATTAGGGCTAGGAGACCTGCCAGGAGGTGGCAAACCTGCCAGGCGCGACCAGGGGGGCTAGCTGCGCCTCCCTGGCTTGTGACCTCCTGGCCGATGCCCTGGAGAGCACTCCAAGTCTGGTAGATCTCTTTACTTCCAGAAAAAATTGTTCCTAAGATTTTATTCTGTTTGGACTCCGTTTAATATTCCATATCTACAATACTCAAAAACAAGGAAAAAACAGAAACTGGTTCTAGGCTCTAGATTAATAAGTTAGTCCCAAAAATAATATAAAATAGCATATTAATGCATATAAAACATCCAAAACAGATAATATAATAGCATGACGTCATCAAAAATTGTAGATACATTGGAGACGTATCAGCATCCCCAAGCTTAATTCCTGCTCGTCCTCGAGTATTTAAACGATAAAAACAGAATTTTGATGTGGAGTGCTACCTATCATATTTATCCATGTAATATTCTTTATTGTGGCATGAATATTCAGATCCGTAAGATTCAAAACAAAAGTTTAATATTGACATAAAAACAATAATACTTCAAGCATACTAACAAGGCAATCGTGTCCTCTTGAAATAACATGGCCTAAGAAAGTTATCCCTACAAAATCATATGGTCTGGCTATGCTCCATCTTCCCCACACAAAGTACTTAAATCATGCACAACCCCGATGAAAAACCAAGCAATTATTTCACACTTTTTATGTTCTCAAACCGTTTCAACTCTCACACAATACATGAGCATGAGCCATGGATATAGCACTATGGGTGGAATAGAAATATGGTGGAGGTTGGGAATAAAATGGGAGAAGATAGTCTCACATCAACTAGGCGTATCAACGGGCTATGGAGATGCCCATCAATAGATATCAATGTGAGTGAGTAGGGATTGCCATGCAACGGGTGCATTAGAGCTATAAGTGTATGAGAGCTCAAAAAGAAACTAAGTGGGTGTGCACTATAAAAAATTCCACTAGTTATGTGAAAGTGACAAAATAGGAGACTCTTTATCATGAATACCAAGGTGCTACTTTGAAGCACACATGTGGAAAAAAGATAGTAGCATTGTTCCTTCTCTCTTTCTCTCATTTTTTATTTTTTATTGGTGGGCATCCAAGGCCTCTTTTTTTATTTGGGCTTCGCTGGCCTCTTTTATTTTTGATAATGTCCGAAGTCTCATCCCAACTTGTGAGGGAATCATAGCTTCCATCATCCTTTTCTCTGATGGGACAATGCTCTAATAATGATGATCATCACACTTTTACTTACTTACAACTCAAAAATTACAACTCGAAACCTAGAACAAAATATGACTCTATATGAAAAAGCAATATGAAAATGATGTTGTGTGTCATAACAAACAGAATGGTGGAAGTTGCATGGCAATATATCTCGGAATGGATATGGAAATGCCATAATAGGTTGGTATGGTTGCTGTTTTGAGGAAGGGAATATGGTGGCTGTTTTGAGGAAGGTGGGTTTAATGCACCGGCGAAGGTTGCGTGGTACTAGAGAGGCTAGCAAAGGTGGAAGGGTGAGAGTGCATATAATCCATGGACTCACATTAGTCATAAAGAAATCACATAATTTTTGAAAAATTCTATTAGCTATCAAAGAAAAGTATTAGACGCATGCTCCCAGGGGAGTGGTTGGTAGAAGTCAAGCATCGCGCGCTCCCGACCCTCACACAAAGGATGACAATAAATAAGCAACTCATGCTCCGACTTCGTTACATAACGATTCACCATACGTGCATGCTATGGGAATCACAAACTTCAACACAAGTATTTCTACCATTCCACAATGACTCACTAACATGACTCTAATATCACCATCTTTATATATCAAAACTATATGCAAGGAATCAAACTTCTCATAGTATTCAATGCACTTAATATGAAAGTTTTTATTATATCCCTCTTGGATGCCTATTATATTAGGACTAAATTCATAACCTAACTAATTACCATGCTATTTAAATACTCTAAAAATAATATAAGTGAGGTACGAGAGTTCAAAAATTTCTATAAAACCAAACACCGCCGTGCTCTAAAAAGGTATAAGTGAAGCACTAGAGCAAAATTGCCTATTTCAAAAGATATAAGTGAAGAAGATAAAGTATTCTAATAAATTCACGATTCAGCGTGTCTCTCTCAAAATATGTGTGCAGCAAGGATGATTTTGGCAAACTAAAAAGCAAAGACTCATATCATACAAGACGCTCCAAGCAAAACACGTATCATGTGCTGAATAAAAATATAGCCTCAAGTAAATTTACTGACGGATTGAAGACGAAAGAGGGGATGCCTTCCGGGGCACCCCCCATCTTAGGCTCTTTGTCATCCTTGAATATGACTTTGGATGCCTTGGGCATACCCAAGCTTAGGCTTTTTCCACTCTTTATTCCATAGTCCATCAAATCTTTACCCAAAACTTGAAAACTTCACAACACAAAACTCAACAGAAAACTCATGAGATCCGTTAGTATAAGAAAATAAATCATCACTTTAGGTACTGTTGTGAACTCATTCTTTATTTATATTGGTGTTATACCCACTATATTCTAACTTCTCCATGGTTCATACCCCTCGATACAACCCATAGAAACATCAAAATAGGTAAACGTCTCAAAGAAAACATAATCTGTCAAAACAGAACAGTCTGTAGCAATCTGAAACGTCGTATACTTCTGTAACTCAAACAATTCTGAAAACTATGGACAGCCTGGTAAATTTTTATAGAAATCTCGTGTGAAAGTTTCATACTCATTCTACGCTCTGGAAAAATTATAAAATTCCTGGACTGAGCACAAAAGTTTCTGTTTTTCAGCAAGATCAAATCAACAACCACCATAGACCATCCCAAAGGTCTTACTTGGCTCAAACACTAATTAAAACACCAAAACAAAATTAATACAGATGTAATAATGTGGGGAACACTCAATAAAGGAGCAAAAACAGAACATAAAAATAAAATTGGGTTGCCTCCCAACAAGCGCTATTGTTTAACGCCCCTAGCTAGGCCAAACTCAATAGATCAATGATGCTCGTGTAAAGGTAAAGAATTGAAACATAAAGGGAGCATCATGAATAACATTGCAATTATATTTAAGTCTAACCCACTTCCTATGTATAGGGATTTTGTGACCAAACAATTTATGGGAACAGGAATCAACTAGCATAGGAAGGCAAAACAAGCTTGACTTCAAAACTTTGAACACATAGAGAGGAAACTTGATATTATTGTAATTCCTAGAAGCATATGTTCCTCCCTCATAAAAAAATTCAGTAGCATCATTAAGGAATCTCACAATATAACTATTACATAAAGGATTCTTTTCATGATCAATTACAGCGGACGTGTCATCACCAAAACTTGGGGAACAAAAAATATCAGCTTCATCAGGCATAGCATCCCCAAGCTTGTGGTGTTGCATATCATTAGCATCATGTATATTCACAAAATTCATACTAACAACATGGCAATCATGCTTTTCATTCAAGGATCTATCATGAATCACCTTATAAATTTCTTCTTTCTACACTTCATCAAAATTTCCAGATTCATGATTTTCAAACAAAACTTCATAAAGATAATAAAATGCACTGAACTCACTAGCAATTGGTTAATCATAATTTGGTCTTTTAAAAAGATTAGCAAGTGGATGAGGATCCATATCAATAGATTTTTCGCAAGCGAAGATGCAAGCAAATAGAAGGCACATGGCAACACAAGCAAACAAGAGATCTGACGAGAAAAAGGCAAACGAAAAAGAGAGGGCGAATAAAAGGGCAAATTTGTGAAGTGGGAGAGAGGAAAATGAGAGGTAAATGGCAAATAATGTAAATGCAAGAGATGAGTTTGTTATGGGTACTTCGTAGGCTTGATGTGTATCCTCCCCTGCAACAGCGCCAAAAATTGGCAAGTTGACGGGAGAGTTCTTGTCTTGACTTGCTATGTATCCTCCCCGACAACGACACCAAAAATTCTTCTTGCTACCTCTTGAGCATGTTTTGGTTTTCCTTGAAGAGGAAAGGGTGATGCAATGAAGTAGATAAGTATTTCCCTCAGTTGTTGAGAACCAAGGTATCAAT
Source organism: Hordeum marinum (assembly GCA_022496015.1). NCBI lineage: Eukaryota > Viridiplantae > Streptophyta > Magnoliopsida > Poales > Poaceae > Hordeum > Hordeum marinum. Next base: position 70,194,201 of record CM039672.1, read on the forward strand.
CCAGTAGGAGGAACAAGCAAGTCACCAATGGATGCACCTACACAAACAATCAAACTCTTGCACCCAACGCTATAAAGGGGTTGTCAATCCATTCACGATTATTTGCAAGGATTAGATCTGATAGAGATAGATGTAAAATATTGTAGAAAGTAAAAAGGAAATAAATTGCAGCAAGGTATTTTTGGTATATAGATCTGAAAATATATTACGGAAAGTGGACTCGGGGGCCATATGTTTCACTAGAGGCTTCTCTCATGAACGAAAGTATCATGGTGGGTGAACAAATTATTGTCGAGCAATTGATAGAAAAGCAAATGATCATGAAGATATCCAAGGCAATGATTATGCATATAGGCATCACGTCTGTGTCAAGTAGACCGAAACAATTCTGCATCTACTACTATTCCATATCTGCAATACTCAAAAACAAGGAAAAACAGAAACTGGCACTGGGCTCTAGATTAATAAGTTAGTCCCAAAAATAATATAAAATAGCATATTAATGCATATAAAACATCCAAAACAAATAATATAATAGCATGACATCATCAAAAATTATATATACGTTGGAGACGTATCATTTACCTAGGTTTGGGCCCTCCTATGGAGGTAATACCCTATGTCCTGCTTGATTGTATTGATGATATGTAGGTTACAGAGTTGATCTACCTTGAGATCGAATAGCTAAACCCTAGATGATTTGTCCTCTATCTACAACCTAAAACCCTCCGGCTTATATAGACGCCGAGGGTACCTAGGGTTTACACATGGTCAGTTACACGTCGAAGGGATAAACAGGTCGGCCTCCCTAGGACCCCATAAACCAGGACTCACTCAGTAGCCCCCGAACTTGCCTCCAATGCCAAGGGTCTTAGCTCCAGCTCCTTCACATAATTAGAGTCTTCAGCTTGCGAGGTGAGTTCTTCCCTCCGAGTTTAGTTCGGCCTCTAATGACATGTAGTTTTTTGATTTGTCCGAACACCGTGAACAGCTCGGCCCTGAAGGCCAAACGTCAGGGAGTAAGTAGTGTTCCTTAACAACCTTTCTGACGAAAAGTCACGGCCCACCACGACCGTCAGACCAATTGCAAAAACTCAAACCGCGGTTTGAGGCCGTTTTCATTAGCACGATCCATCAATGTACAGATCGTGCTCCGTTTCACACCGGATATGTTTAATCATGCATGCATAATAGCAAGCACATGTTGGGAAGCGGAGCGATATGCGGCGCAACAAAGGGAGGTTAACCAGCGACCAACCCCATAAGAAGGGAAAAACCCCCAAGGCACAACCATGCCTTCCATTCACATCCTCTGCTTCCCCTAATCTCTCAAGCTTGAAGAGACCGGATCTTGTTTTTCCACTCCTTTCTCCTCCAAGCTCGACCATGGCGGGTTCTGGTTCCAACAGCAAGTGGGAGGCCTCAACGGTCACCGACCGGGACATCCAGGACCTCAAGGACGCCGACTACCTCCCAGCCAATGTCTACCATCGTGCGCCGAAGAAGGGCCAGGTGGTCCCCACTCCCAAGCCGGGCGATAGGGTGGTCTTCATCCCTCACTTCATCCGACGATTGAGCTTCCCACTCCACCCCCTAGTCCGGGGGCTCATGTTCTTCTATGACCTCAACTTCCATGACCTCCCGCCGAACTCCTTCATGCACATATCGGCCTTCACCGTCATCTGCAAGGCCTTCTTGCGAGTCGAGCCACACTTCGGACTATGGCTCAAGATATTCAATATCAATACGAAGTGTGTCGCAAGTGAACACGTAGACTACAACAGGGTTGTCATCAACAAACTCCGCCCCCCATTGGATGGCCATTCGACACCTTCATCGACACCATTAAGATCTGGCAAAAAGAGTGGTTTTACATCACCAAGCCAAGGGAAGAAGGCCGAGCTGCTGCTGTCGAATTCAGATCCGGTCCCCCACCATATTAACTTTGTGGCTCTGAAAGGTCCTTGACTAGGGGTCAGATAAGGAGGTGTACAATTTGCAGAAGCGCATCGCCTCCATGATCAGAGGCAAAATTGAGCCGGCCAATGTGGTTTAGATTATGCTACGGCGACACATCCTCCCCTGTGAGCGCTAGGACTCTCCCATGTGGGCTTATCGGCTTGAGATGAGCCTACTATTTGTCACCTCTTCCGAACTACTCGGGAGAAGTTGTGGAAGGCGCTGTTCAAGGCACTAGAGAACTGGCCAGCCGAGGAGGAGGATCGGAGTATACACGCCAAAAAACCTCCTTTCGAGGTATAATATAATTTCCTTTGATCGACTTTGTTTTCCGAAAGAAAAACTAAGCACTTTCCGATCACCTCTGCAGAAATGGCTGAGCAAGGCCACGGGCATCAACTACCCGACGCCTCAGCCCGAGGACATCAGGTCCAGGATGCTTTCGGAGATGCTTGTCATGGCGCCTTACAAGGCGCCAGAGAAGGAGAAGGAGAAGAAACCATGCCGAGGAGGCCTGCATATCAGGGACCAGTTGGACGCTGTGTCTGGGGAAACCATGCCTTCTCCAATCAGGGGGAGGAGCAGGATGAAGAGGGGTGAGGTGATTCCCCCCTCGTAAGAAAAAGGGCAGCGTCATCGGACGCCATAGAGGAGGTAACCACTCCTGCCCCAAAGAAAGCATGTCGGACATAGGTAATTCTGTTCGATGACAGTTTGGACTCGGATACCGAGTCTAAGGACTTCGAGAAGGTTCCACAAAGGAACCTAAGGGTCAAGCCCCTAGCTCGAAGGTAAGAATCTCAAGACTTCCTGAGCTGTTTAATGCCAAGTTTTTGCATGTTAAAATCGTGTGAGCGCCGATTGATTTGTAGTCACCACGCGTCCTCCCCACCGACCAAGATTCAAACAGGGAGACCTCGCCCGCCGAGCTAGCGGAGAGCAGGACCGCGTCTCACCCCACTCCCCCTGGCCCCGCGAAGGATGCCGCGGAGGTATCATCGCAGCAGGCTCCTATGGAGCCAAACACCTATGGTGGGGGAGAGGACGTCATGGTTGAGGCTAACGCCTCGGCCACCGAAGACCGGGGGAAGAGCCCCTCCCAAACACTGAGGAGATCGGACGAGGGGAATTCCCTCCCCTCCAAGGCTGTCTCCGGAGCACACAACGCCTTCGGAGGTACCGGTTCAATCCCTGGTTGGACATTGGATCAAACGATCACCACCGGCGCCATCAACCAATGGGTGGCCCGTGATAGGGGAGGCTCTATCAAGTGCCTCCATCTCCGAGGAGCACCGCACTCTTATGGGTGCGGTTCTACAAAGCATTCAGTCCATTGATAGCGGACTGAAGGAGGCTTTCAAAGGTCTCCCGATGGGCTTCCAAGTGAGCCACGTGATACTTTGCTTGTGAAATATTAATTTCTTTATGCTATCGTTATATACGTGGCATCCCCTAAGCCCTAGGTGAGTTTGAAAAAAACTCACCTGGGGGTCAATCATAGATCATAATCCGAACTATTTACAAGACGATATTTGTTCGGAACATTCTAACAGCCCCTTGAGAGGACCGGACATAGGATCATATTTACGACGGTTCGGAAGTTGTGAACCCATGTAACTTGATAGTGATTTGTTTTTTTACAGGCTTCGTCATTGGTGACGGCTATGAATACCGCCGAGCTAGACGAGCTAAATCAGAAGCTCAATAGCTCCGAGGACGAGCTTGATGCTCTGAACAAGAGATTCGACGAGGCGCAAGGTAAGCCTGACTCAATATCCAATTTTTTTTCATCATACTGTTGATGGAGTATTCATATTCTTGATGCTTACACAGCCTCGGCAAGGAAATTAAGAAGCTCAAGGCCGAGTTGCAGAATGTGAAGCAGGAGGATGCGGTCGACAGGGCAGCGGCCGAACAAGCGGCTACCGCTCTTTCCTCCTTAAGAGCCACCAGCGACAAGCACGAGGCTCGGGTGGAGGAGATCCAACAGGAGCTCAAAGACGCCAGCCAAAAGTGCGAGGTCCTTGAGTAGAAAGGCAAGGAGCAGGCTGCCGAACTATCCACTCTGAAAACCGATCTCCAAAAGGAGCGGGTGGATAGGTGGTTCTTTGAGGATCAAGTCTGCCAAGCGAAGGTTATAATGGATGGTAAGCCGTATTTATTGCAGTGTGTCTTTAGGTATAGAAAGTTTGAGTTTCTTAGTCAGGTGTGGCATTCCTCAGGCGCCTGCTCCGACCTCGAGAAGAGCACAACAGACGCGAATCAGTTCTATGTTTCGTGGGGGGAGGGAGAGGACTGTTTTGTGCACAATTCGAAGCCTTTGAGCGCTCTCCAGTTCTTGTCGAGCAGCTGAAGCAGCCGATGGAGCTACCTCAGATGGTGGAGCCAGCCATGAAGGATCTTTGTATCCGGCTATGGCCCAACGAGCCACTGTCGGGCAGCTACTTTGGCCTGGTGCAGAAGCTGAGCGACGCCTCACCCCGGATCGACGTACTAAGGCGTTGCTCCTGCATCGAGGGAGCTCGGATGGCCTTTGCGAAGGCCAAGGTGCACTATTCGGGCCTTGATCCGATGAAGATAGACACCGCCCCTCCACCTCCTGGAAAGGAGCATATGCACCCCGAGCTATACTTCTCCGGAGTAATGGAGGGTGTCGCAATGTTTGAAAGAGAACATTTATGATTAAATGCGTTGTAATATGTCCGAAGACCTTTGAATGCTTGAATATTTGTTATGCATGGTTTATCATGTTTTTAATGTTTTGCATTCCTTTATAACTCCTGTGTGGCCATTGAAACTGAAATCTGCGAGTCATCGGCTTCAGCCCCCACATAGATGCTAAGTGGGGTGTCTCTACTTACACACTATAACCCTTAGCCGAGCTATCGGTACCCGAAGGCGGTTGTCAGGACCCCGATCCTAAGTCATATGAATCCAGACTGTAACATATCACATCACTTTGCGGCCTCAGTCATGGTAAGCTCCACGGCTGCAGCCTTACCTTGGCCGGGACCGTTTGCGCCTTTTGGCTCACGTATGTGAACATGTTGCTGGCAATCAAACGATAGAGAACCCGGGCCGACATGACTAGTCATAGAACCCAAGTGGCACATCCGTATGGAAATAGGCATATGTAACCCAACAATGCAGGTGTCGGCCTCAAGCGTGTGTAGACGAGTCATAGCAAGCTATAAGGACTGCATTATGCCATGGGACATAAATGTCATCACTGCACGTAGACGAGTCGTAGCAGGCTACACGGACTCCATTACACTGTGAGACATTTCCCCGAAGGGACAGACACATCATCAAAGAAGGATACATGTCGGTCAATCAATAAGTCCGGAGCAGTAGCAAGCTACCAAGGCTCGGTGGAAGCACAAAGAGGCAGTTTCCTGTAAAGAGTACTACTAAAGGCACATGACTAGGTGTCGGATCCCATACATACCATTACACGTCACACGTACGCATGACATGCCCGATATGCATAGATACAACTATGGCATCACAACATAACCATACATCAACGAACCTTTTATTTAAGAGGCTCAGAAGAGCCTTGCATAATTTGTTCTTACAGGTAGGGGTCACATGACCCGACACTCAAGTCATACAAGCAAGTTCATACAAACCAAGCAGAAGCATAAAGCTATCTGAGTACAGACAGTTGAAAGGGGAAAAGACACATGGCCTGACTATCTACAGCCCACCACAGGGCATAAGGTCGTAGCTGGGACACCAGCTATTCGGCGTCGTCGACATCTAGATAGAACCCACCTGATGGGTCCTGAGTCTCATCTGCAAAATTTACTAAGCAAACATGAGTACAATCATACTCAGCAAGACTTTAAACAAACCTAGACTATTCATGCTCATGTATCAACAAGGGGAGTGGTGGAGTTTATGCACCATTGCCAGCTTTGCCTCATGGCTAACCTATACTACACAATTTTAACTCTTTGTTTAGATTTTAGATATCGCACATGAGTCCACTAACTCCACATCAACACACCACCATGCATTCACTTCTGTCTCCCACGAGAGTGCCATCCACGATACTCACACTTGACTTGATATTTTTATGAGTATCCATTAAATTATTTATGAGCAGCATATGTTTTCCAAGTAGTCCATATCTGAGGACGCGGCTATTCGAATCGTTACATACCCTACAGGAGTGTACTTCTTCACACACGCTCTCTCCACTTATCGCTGTGTGCTCATAAAACCATGCACCTCAGCAACCTTCAAGCGGTAGCCCAGTGAGGGAGTCGTCCACGACCATCAATCACACAAGACCTCTAGTCCAGGCTATTGCCTATTTGATACTAAACCCGCATGGAAGTCCGGCCGAAGTTTCCGCTACAGCCCCAAACGATGTGCATAGGGTTCCCAAGCCCACCATTCGGGTGACCCTTGGTACACCGTGCCACTGCCTACCGCATCATAACCCACCCCTAGGGTCAGCGCTACGCATGGCCTCCAACATGCTATAAACACCAGACACTACTTGCAACTCCTGGACCAAGGACTAAGCGATTGATAAGTCAAGAGGGTCAATTAAGTATTATAACGTGTGGTAGTAACTAGACTTGGATCAAAAACACGGAACTCAGTTCCTGAGAATGGTCCCAATGAGACAACCCGCTATGTACTCCTACACAGCCTCTCATCGCTACCTTTACCAACTCGGGTTCATCATAAGCATATCACATCAGAACGACATTGTTTCACTCCAGTTCATCACCCAAATGAATCAGACCTTACACAACCCTAAGCATAGCAAGCATAGCAGGCAAAGTAAGCAAAGCACATCATGGCACAAGCATCTACCAGGTATGCTAGGTTGCAAGGTTTAGCTATTTACTGTGACAATGACAGGTCATGCAAAGGAATAGGTTCATCTACCATGTATGACAGACAAGTGAACGTTTGTCCTAATTCAATAAACAAGAGCAGGAGCGAGAGAGTGGGGTGTTATCGAAATGATCAAAGGGGTTGCTTGCCTTGCTGGGAAGCGGGAAGGTACTCTCCTTCGTTAGGATGCTCGGGGGTATCCTCAGAAGCAGGGCCTACCGCAATGCAGATAAATAACAATCAATACATGGCAAGTGCAACAATATGATGCATGATCATGATATGGCAACATGAATGGATGAGCTAATGCAACTATTATTCGAGTTGGATGGAGTGGATTGGAATATAGGTTCAAAGTCATTCTCCATTTCATATTCCATATATCGACCTATTACTAATGTCATTGTTCACCTACATAGGTTGCTCTAACATGCATGATAATAGCATCATTGGATTCATTGGATTTTTCTGATAAATTTTCATATATAAATTATTTCAATCTGAGTTATAGATTAATTTCTATGAATTTTCTAAGTTTTAACTATTTTCTGGAATTAATTTAAATCAGAAATTCCTTTATTGCATTAGCACTGCGTCAGCAATGCGTCAGCATTTGGCTGACCGAGCCAGGTTAATTCTGACATGTGGGGACCACATGTCAGTGACTCAATCACTTAACCAGTGAATTAAAACTAATCCTAATTACTTAACAACACTAGGCCCACTGGTCAATGACTAATTAGGTTAACTAGCTTAATAATTATTTTTATTAGTCAAACCCAGCTTAACCCAGGGGCTGGCCCCACCTGTCAGTGACCCAGGGGTCAAACCCATGGTCAAACAGGCCAGGGTCACCGACGACGAACCTCCGGCGACACTAGAGACGGCGGAGGGCATCGGAGAGCCTGCTTCGATAACCAAAATGACGGTGAAGGGCATGGGAGAACCTATGCTCGAGCGCGCATCAATCTAGCCCCATACCAGAGGCTGGGGTTGTCGGAATCGACGCCGGCATCGAGGTCAGCGGCTGCTAGAACCGGGCAACCTCGAGCTCATCGTTCCAGCGTGCAACATGACGGCATCTCGGCTCCTACAGCACCTACGCGGTCCTACGAACACAACAGCGGCCTCAGAAGGACCTCTCGAGCACCGGAGCATGGCCGACGTCGAGCTCGAGCGGCGGAGCACTTTGGACCTTGATGAAATCGATGACTACAGCATGGGATCGACCGGGGAAACAGGGGGAAAGAATCAGAAGCTCACAACGGTCTTGGAGCCATTGGAAGCGAGCTCGGGGACGGCCTGAGGACGGAGAATGGCGGCGGTGATCAACAGAGCCGAAGGTTGGGGACGACCTTGGTGCGGCATCTGGGGGTTTTCGGCGAGGCGAGGCTTGCTAAGGAGGACGAGGGCGACGAGGCGGAGCTCTGGAGCTACTCAGCGAGGAGAGGGAGCGGCCCTAGCTAGCTTGCGATGGAGACGAGCTTCAGCGGCCTCGGCGATGGCAGAGCAGAAGCGAGGAGAGGGGAAAAGGAGAGCGAGGGGATGAGCACGTCGGGTCGGGGTGCGACCTTATCCCTCCACCGCGATCGGTGCAAGCAGGAGGTGGCCAGCGCGCGTGCCGGAGCGTGCCGACGCGCCGCGGCCACACGCCGGTCCTCCTGGGTGCCAGGAGGACGACGACTTGCTGGGACAGGTGGGCTGACCTGGCCTGGGCCAGGAGAGGTCCTTTCCTCTGTTTTCTTATTTTTCTTATTCTTTTCTGCTTTGCATTTTCTGAGATTTGTTTTATTTTATTTCAGGCACAAAACCTAGGCACAAAATACCCAAATATTTTATAGTGTTTAGGTTGAATATTTCAAACCACCATAAAGAGTTTCAGAATATTTTGAATGCTAAAATAATTATAATGCTTTATTTGGTATTTTCTAGCGCTTTAATATTTATTTTTAAAATGCTATATGGATTCAATTATTTAGATTGTCCCCTTATATATGCATGTCCATATTTATCAGACATAGGGGACATTTTAGATGGGCATTTTGGAGTTGTCGGTTTGTCACAAACTTTGAATTAGTTTGATTCAAATGAGGGTTTGGGGTTTTCTGATGATCCCCATTTCAAATTGATGCAAAAAGTGAAACATGATGCACACACATGCTATCCTAAGAAAGCTAGCTAGGGATGTGATAGTGGTAGTGTGCGTCAGACCAGGCAATCAGACCATAATGCTTTATTGCTTTAACTTAGCCGTAGGGGCACGAAAAGGACCGCTGGAGGCTAGTGACGAGCCCCCGGTGACTTGTGATGTTCGGATGAACCGCGGCTAAAGCCGATATCACATGGTTTGTACGAATACCAAATCCATCGTATGACACGGAATGACCTCTGACGAGGTCTTGAGTATAACACTTAAGCTCAGATTCACAGACCGGTTCTTGCATACTATGAGAGTTAGTTTTCGGCTTTCACCTCTAGGGTCTTTGACCAGACTAGCCGGAAACACAATCGTAGAGGTTCCCCCTTTGCCCTTTTAGCCAAACGAGCGGAACGTAAAGGGGCAAGCACAGGAGCCGGGCAACCGAACTATTGACCCAAGACATAGTTCGGAATCAATGCATATAAAGTGAATTCCAAGGCACCAAATGCAGAATCAATTGTGCATAAGGCGATTTTTCTAAACTCAAGCCCTCGGTCTGTTAGCCGGTTGCATCGCAATATACCGAACAGTTTCGCGAGAAGATGGAGAAAATAGAATATGTGCCAAAGAAGGACAATGAGATAACCATGTATAATGATTATATATTTTCTCAATGACTCTTATTGCTCAAATTGCCGAAGCAACTGTTTAGAGGTATTAGGAAAAAAATATTTTTCAGGAATGGTTGTACGAGGGGTCTTCGATTGGTGACCTTATATCCTCGATGTGCCCTATCGCTTGTCTACTCCCGCATCTCCTAGGGAGTGGTGCAGCTCAATGGGTGGTACTATTCGGCAAACGGATCTTGCAAACAAGGTCTTGAGAAGTCGACGAAGTGCGGATGAGCTTTACGCCTTTAGCAGGCCCTTGATAGTACCTATAGTGTTTTCAAAGACATTTGATGCTAGTAGTTCGGTTCAGCCGAACACTTACCCTTTTTCCCCACCACCACCCATGGAATTTTGAGCGTGAATTTTGAGCACGTACTCTGCTGGTCCTAGGGATGCGCGCTGGGGGGCGAGTCCCTACTTGCAGGGAGAAGAAGGTTCTGAGAGTTCAGGCTAAAGCCAAGCTCGCTTGCCAACCTTGCGTGCCTTTACGACAGGTGCCGACATTTGTCGATCATCATTGTAATGGAATTCGGACGCCAGGGCCAACACATGTTCCTCAGTTTGGAGGGAGCGCTCTCTGTTGCCATTGATAGTGATGACCCCCTTGGGGTCAGGCATCTTGAGCTTGAGGTATGCGTAGTGTGGGACGATGCTAAAGCGAGCGAACGATGTACGACCGAGCATGGCGTGATAGCCGCTGCGTAAAGGCACAATGTCGAAGATCAAGTCTTTGCTTCAAAAGTTATTGGGCGAGCCGAACACTACTTCCAGGCTTACGGAGCCCGTGCACCGGGCTTCGATGCCTCGGATCACTCCTTTAGAGGTAGTGTTGTCGGGTTTGATCCTTTACGGATCTATACCCATCTTTTTCATCATATCTGAGTAAATCATATTTAGGCTACTTCCTCCGTCCATGAGAACTTTAGTGAGGTGATACCTATCTATAATGGGGTCTAGGACGAGGGTGGCCGAACCTCCATGACGAATACTGGTCGGGTGGTTATGTCGATCAAAGGTGATCAGGTACGTCGAACATGGGTTATACTTCGAGACTACAGGCTCTACGGCGTAGACCTCCCAAAGGGGACGCTTCCTCTCCTTCTTGGGTATATGGGTGGCGTATATCATATTTACTGTTTTCACCTCTGGAGGGAACTTCTTTTGTCTGCCACTAATCGGAGCCTGAGGCTCATCCTCGTCCTCGTTGTGTGGGCTCTTTCCTTCGTCCTCGGATGTGAGTTTGCCGACCCGCTTGAATACCCAATAGTTACGGTTGGTGTGGTTGGTTGGCAGGCTTCTCTAGAGTGTCATGGATTTGGTAGGGCCTTTCCATGATCTTCTCTAGTGGGGTGGGTCCGTCGCTATTGTCTTTAGGAGGCTTCTTCCGCTGCCCGGGTCGGGAATTGCAGAAGCCGGCGTTAACAGTCATGTCATCGGCATCACTATCGTTGTGCCGACACTTATTATTATTGCACTTTCGTTTCCCGTTTCCGTTCTAAACTTCGAAGGTTCTAGGGTCTTCGGGGTTGTGGCTTCGTCTTGCGAGCCAGTTATCGTCGCCCGTGCAAAAGCGGGTCATGAGGGATGTAAGGGTGGACATTGTCCGAGGTTTATCCTGACCGAGCTGGCAGGCCAACCATTCATCCCGAATATTGTGCCGGAAGGAGGCTATTGCCTCGGCGTCCGGGCAGTCAACAATCTTGTTTTTCTTGGTCAAGAACCGATTCTAGAATTGCCGCACGGACTCTCATGGCTTGTGGACAACGTTGCTCAAATTGGAGGAGTCCGGCGGCCAAAGATAGGTGCCCTGGAAGTTAGATCAAAATGCATCCTCTAGATCTTCCCAGCATCCTATGGAGTTTTGGGGGAGGCTATTCAACCAGTGCCGAGCTGAGCCCTTAAGTTTTAGAGGTAGATATTTGATGGCGTGGAGTTCATCTCCTCGTGCCATGTGGATGTGGAGGAGGAAATCCGGAATCCATACGGTTGGTTCAGTTGTCCCATCGTACTGCTCTATGTTTACGGGTTTAAACCCCTCCGGGAACTGATGCTGCATCACCTCGCCCGTGAAGCACAGTGGGTGGACGGCGCCTCTAACCCGAGCTATGTCGCGCCGGTGATCGACGTATGTTCTAGCCAAGTTTCGTTCCCGGCCTCTATTGTTGCGGTCGAGCCAGGGTCGATACCCGTCCCGTTGATCGAGTGAGTACCCTATGGATCTGTAGATGGATCTTGTGCGACCTGCCCTATGGTCCAGGTCGTGTTGCAGGTCGAACCTGTCATCGGGCTCTATTGGCTCTTTTCCCCGTCTTTGGGGTATCGCCAGCCTATAACCAGTGTAGTCAGCCGTCCTGTCGCGCCCTCGAGGGGGGCGGTCTGGCTTATCGTATGGGGTATGTTTGGGAGACGGCGTATCAGTGAGCTCATCGTTGAATTGGGGCAACAACGTTCTGTGTGGATAGCTCTTAGGTTGGTCCGACAGACCGGTACCATATCCTTCCTTGACTGTGAGGACTCTTGTCCATTGATCATTGAGGTTGTCTTGTTTGGCTTTAAGTTGTCGTTCTTTTGTTTTCAGGTTGTGGGCTGTGGCTATAGTTGTTGCCTGAACACTTCCTGATCTTCATGATTATCAGGAATGTCGAAGTCATCGGCTTCCGGGTTGTCCCCCTCCTTGACATGGGGAGGTAATTATCGTCCTTGGAATCGTTTAGGTCTTTAGGGTTGCGCTGGTGTTCAGGCCTCCCCTGACCCTATACCGGGTGTTTGGGGATATTGGGATTGCCGAGGTCTTCCGAGGTACCTCCGTCCCTGGTGCCGATGATAGCTTTCCTTCCCTTTTTTCCTTTTGACCGTTTATGTGGTTTTCGACACCTTGACGACGCTTCACCCGACTTGTCGCCATCATTGTTAGGCGTGTACTCGCCATTAGCAGGTGGAGTGTCCACCATGTAGACGTCGTACGTGGAGGTGGCGGCCCATCGCCCGGTGTTAACGAGGGTGGGAGCGCAATATTCCTCATCCATGTATTCTGCCTCCTCGGAGGTGTAGTCCAACATGTCGGTTAAATCTTTGACTGTGGCTATCAAGTGGGTGGTGGGTGGGACGAAAAATCGTCTTGACCCGCCCTGAGACCGTTCTAAGAATGGATCGGGGTTGGGTCGTTGATAATCTTCATTGACGAGATCTGATCTAGGGCCTCGTTGAGTATCGAGAGCTCGATCGGTTCAACCTACTCAGAGCTTTCGGAGTTGACCTCTGTTGTGTCCGTGCTAGGGGATTTTTCGGCATGAATAGGTATCCGGTCATCTGGTAGTATGACTGGGTCTGGACCGAGATTCAGGTCATCACCGGGGTAAATCCCGTGGACGTGACCGAAAGAGGGATCTGAGGTTAAAGCCTCGGAGTCTTCGGGCATGGCAGGCGAGACTGCAAGCCTGGTTAGCGAAAGATCGCCCCTAGAGTCCATGGAGAAATCTAGGTTCCCGAATATGAACTCTTGATCAGGGGCGAAGCTCCCGACCCGGCCTAGATGGCTGGTCGGGTCAGCATGCAGCACACTGCTGTCGAAAGCGAAGATCTATCCGGGGATAAAGGTGTCCATGTTGCGGACCTCTTCGTTGATAACGACACGATCCATCGCTTCCTTCGATGATCACAGCGGAACTATCAATGAAAGCACCAATGTCGGTGTCAAAACCGTCGGATCTCGGGTAGGGGGTCCCGAGCTATGAGACTAGAATCGATGGTAACAGGAGATGAAGGAGTCGTTGTTTACCCAGGTTCGGGCCCTCCTATGGAGGTAATACCCTACGCCCTATTTGATTGTATTGCTAATATGTAGGTTATAGAGTTGATCTACCTTGAGATCGAATAGCTAAACCCTAGATGAGTTGTCCTCTTTCTACAACCTAAAACTCTCCGGCTTATATAGACGCCGAGGGTACCTAGGGTCTACACATGGTCGGTTACACGTCGAAGGGATAAACATGCCTATTCACTACTCCAAACATGGAGGACGCGCCACGATTCCCGGAGCTTGCTTCCTGGAGATAGGGCCTTCGATCGATCCAATGCTCGAGAAGCGGCCCATATAGTCTGGCCCATAAGAAATAGGTCGGCCTCCCGAGGACCCCTTAAACCAGGACTCCCTCACCCGTCTTGAGAGGTATGAGACCTCCAACAAGATTCATTTGCCTGCAAGATGAAAGGAGAATAGCTCAATCAATCAGCATGTGCTCAGATTGTCTGGGTGCTACAATCACTTGAATCGAGTGGGAGTTGATCTTCCAGATAAGATAGTGATTAATATAGGTCTCCAAGACACTACCACAAAGCTACCAGAGCTTCGTGATGAACTATAAAATATGCCAGGGATGGAAAAGATGATCCCTTAGCTATTCGCGAAGTTTGACACCGCGAAGGTAGAAATCAAGAAGGAGCATCAAGTGTTGATGGTTAGTAAAACCAGTAGTTTCAAGAAGGGCAAGGGTAAGAAGGGAAAACTTCAAGAATGGCAAGCCCGTTGCCGCTCCAGTGAAGAAAATCAAGGTTGAACCCAAACCCGAGACTGAGTGCTTCTATTATGAGGAGAATGGTCACTGAAGCGGAACTTCCCTAGATACTTGGTAGATAAGAAGGCTGGCAACATCAACAGAAGAATATTTGATATACGTTTTATTCATGTGTACCTTACTAGTACTCCTAGTAGCACCTGGGTATTAGATACTGGTTTAGTTGCTAAATGTTGGTAACTCTAAATAAAAGCTACAGAATAAACGGAGACTAGCTAAAGGTGAGGTGACGATGTGTGTTGGAAGTGTTTCCAAGTTTGATGTGATCACCATCGTATGGTCTCTCTACTTTCGGGAATAATGAACCTAAACAAATGTTATTTTGTGTTTGTATTGAGCATGAACGTGATTAGATCGTGTTTATTGCAATAAGGTTATTCATTTAAGTTAGAGAATAATGGTTATTCTGTTTACATGAATAATACCTTCAATGGTCATGCACCCAATGTGAATGGTTTACTGAATCTCGATCATAGTAATGCACATGTTCGTAATATTAACGCCAAAATATGTAAAGTTCATAATGATAGTACCACATAGTTGTGGCACTGCCAGCCACCAAGGTCATATTCGTGTAAAGCGTATGAAGAAACTCCATGATGATGGATATTTTTACTTACTCGATTTTGAAACGGTTGAGACATGCGGACCATGCTTCTTGGGGAAGATGACTAAGACCCCGTTTTCCGATATGATGGAGCGGGCAAGTGACTTATTGGAAATGATACTGTTGATGCAGCGGTCCAATGAGTGTTGAAGCATGCGGTGGATATCATTATTTTCTTACATTCATTGATGATTTGAGTAGATATGGGGATATTTACTTGATGAAACACAAGTCTGAGATGTTTGAAGAGTTCAAGCAATTTTAGAGTGAAGTTGAATATCACCATTACAAGAAGATAAAATGTCTATGATATGATCGTGGAGGTGAATATCTGAATTACGAGTTTGGTATGCAACTTAAGACAATGTGGAAATTGTTTCACAAGTCATGCCGCATGGAACACCATAGTATGATGGTGTGTCCGAATGTCGTAGTCGTGCTATATTGGATATGGTGCATAATATGATGTCCCTTAGTTTTGCTACTATCGTTCTGGGGTTATGCATTAGAGACAACTACATTCACTTTAATAGGGCACCATCTAAATTCGTTGAGATGACATCGTATGAATTATGGTTTGGCAGAAACCTAATCTGTCATTTCTTAATGTTTGGGGCTGCGACGCTTATGTGAAAAAGGTTTCAACCTAAGGAGCTCGAACCCAAAGCGGACAAATGCATCTTCATAGAATACCCTAAGGTAATACTTTGGTATACCTTCTATCTTAGATCCAAGGGCGAAGTGTTTGTTGCTAAAAATGTGTCCTTTCTCAAGAAAGAGTTTCTCTCAAAAGAACTGAGTGGGAGGAAAGTAGAACTTGATGAGGTTGTTGAACCGTCACTTCAGTTGGATAGTAGCACAACGTAGAAAGATGTTTCTACGACGCCTACACCAAGTGAAGAGGAAGAAAATGACGATGATCATGAAGCTTCAGATCAAATTACTATCGAACCTCGTAGGTCGACAAGGACTCGTACCGCTCCTGAGTGGTATGTCAATCATGTCTTGGAGGTCATGTTGTTAGACCAAAGTGAACCTACGGACTATGACGAAGCGATGGTGGGCCTAGATTCCAACAAATCGCTAGGAGCCATGAAATGCAAGAAATGATCCATGTATGAGAACCGAGTATGGACTTTGGTAGACTTGCCTATTGAACGACATCCCATTGAGTACAAATGGACCTTTAAGAAGAAGACGGACACTGATGGTAAATGTCACCATTTATAAAAGCTTGACTTGTTGCAAAGAAGTTTCCAACAAAGTTCAAGGAGTTGACTATGATGAGACTTTCTCACTCGTAGCTATGCTCAAGTCTGTTGGAATTATGTTAGCAGTTGATACATTTTTCAATTATGAAATCTGGCAGATGGACGTCAAAACATAATTTCCTTAACGGGTCCCTTGACGAAAGGTTGTTTGTGATACAACCAGAAAGTTTTGTCAGTCCTAAGGATGCTAAAAGGTATGCAAGCTCTAGCGATCCTTCTATGGGCTAGAGCAAGCATCTCGGAGTTGGAATATACGCTTTGATGAGGTGATCAAAGTTTTTGGCTTTATACAAAGTTTATGATAAACTTGTATTTACAAGAAGAGTGGGATCAATATAGAATTTCTGATATGTATATGTGGTTGACATATTGTTGATCAGAAATAGTGTAGAATTTCTGGAAAGCATAAACGGTTGTTTGAAAAGATTTTTTCAAAGGAAGACCTGGATAAAGCTACTTAATTGTTGAGCATCGAAATCTATAGAGATAGATCAAGACGCTTGATAAGACTTTCACTGAGTACATACCTTGACAAGATTTTGAAAGAGTTCAAAATGGATGAGTCCAAAAAGGAACTTTTTGCCTCATTTGTAAGGTGTAAAGTTGAGTAAGACTCAAACCTCGACCACGGTAGAAGAAAGAGAAAGGATGAAGGTTGTCCCCTATGCCTTAGCCATAGGATCTATATAGTATGTCATGCTGTGTACCACATGTGTGTGTGCCTTGCCATGAGTCTGTCAAGCGGTACAAGAGTGATCCATGAGTGGATCGCTAGACAACGGTCAAAATTATCCTTAGTAACTAGAGGACTAAAGAAATATTTCTCGATTATGGAGGTGATAAAGAGTATGTCGTAAAGGGTTACGTTGATGCAAGCTTTAAGACCAATCCGAATGATTCTTAGTAGCTATCCGGATACGTCTAGTGGAGCAGCCATTTGGAATAGCTCCAAGTGGAGCATGGTAGTAGTATCTACAGTATGACATAGAGATTTGCAAAGTAAACACGGATCTGAATTTCGCACACCCGTTGACTAAAACCTCTTTCACATGCAAAACATGATCAAACCCCAGAACTCATTGGGTGTGAGATTCATAACAATGTAAATCACATAGCGATGTGAACTAGATTATTGACTCTAGTGCAAGTGAGAGACTATTGGAAATATGCCCTAGAGGAAATAATCAATTAGTTATTATCATATTTCCTTGTTCATGATAATCGTTTATTATCCATGCTAGAATTGTATTGATCGGAAACTCAGATACATGTGTGGATACATAGACAACACCATGTCCCTAGTATGCCTCTAATAGACTATCTCGTTGATCAAAGATGGTCAAGGTTTCCTAGCCATGGACATGAGATTTCATTTGATAACGGGATCACATGATTAGGAGAATGATGTGATGGACAAGACCCAAACTACAGACATAGCATATGATCATGTCAGTTTATTGCTATAGTTTTCTGCAGGTCAAGTATCTGTTCCTATGACCATGAGATCATGCAACTCACTGACACCGGAGGAGTACCTTGTGTGTACCAAACATCGCAACGTAACTGGGTGACTATAAAGGTGCTCTATAGTTATCTCCAAGGCTGTATGTTGGGTTGGCATGGATCAAGACCGGGATTTGTTACTCCGTGTGACGGAGAGGTATCTCAGGGCCCACTCGGTAACACAACATCATAATGAGCCTTGCAAGCAAAGTGACTAAAGTGTTAGCCATGGGATCTTGTATTACGGAACGAGTAAAGAGACCTGCCGGTAACGAGATTGAACTAGGTATGGAGATACCGGCGATCGAATCTCGGGCAAGTAACATACCGATAAACAAAGGGAACAACGTACGAGATTAACTGAATCCGTGACATAGAGGTTCAATCGATAAATATCTTCATAGAATATGTAGGAGCCAATATGGGCATCCAGGTCCCGCTATTGGTTATTGACCGTAGAGGTGTCTCGGTCATGTGTACATAGTTCTCGAACCCGCAGGGTCTACACACTTAACGCTTGGTGATGATATAAGTATAGTTGAGTTGTTATGTTGGTGACCGAAGGTTGTTCGGAGTCTCGGGTGAGATCCCGGACATGACAAGGAGCTCTGGAATAGTTCGGAGGTAAAGATTGATATATGGGATAAAAGTTTTTGGTCTCCGGAAGGGTTCCGGAATTCACCAGAAGGGGTTTCACATGTTTCTCAAAATGTTCGGGTACGAGAACACTGTATTTGGGTGAAGGGGTAAATCCCACAAGGCTTGACCCTGGCGTCTAGTCCTGGAGTCTGAGGAGGACTCTTGCCTTGCAGGCCAAACCGACTTTGAGGAGTCTCTTTCTCTAAGTTTTGACCTGAGGGCTCAACATATAAATAGAGGGGCAGGGCTAGCACCCGGAACACAACAAGAATTCCCCAAGCCGTGTGCTGGCAACCCCATACCCTCTAGTTTATCCTCCGTCATAGTTTCCGTTGTGCTTGGCGAAGTCCTGTGAAGATTGTTCTTCACCACCACCATCACCATGCTCTCATGCTGTCGGAACTCATCCTACTACTTCACCATCGCTCGCTGGATCGAGGAGGTGAAGGCGTCATCAAGCTGTACATTTGTTGAACGCAGAGCTGCCGCCCGTTTGGCGTTGGATCATGAATCGATCGCGGGATGGCTTGCAATTTGGATCACGGAGACGTTTGACTACATCAACTGCATTTCTTAACGCTTCCGCTTAGCGATCTACAAGGGCATGTAGTGTTGGGGAACGTCGCATGGGAAACAAAAAATTTCCTATGCTCACGCAAGACCTATCCATGGTGACGAGCATCTACGAGAGGGAGAGTGAATCTACATACCCTTGTAGATCGCTAAGAGGGAAGCGTTAAGAAATGCGGTTGGTTTAGTCGAATGTCTTCGCTATCCAAATCGCCGAGCGTCCCGCGATCCAATCACGATCCGTCCCGATCAAGCACCGAACGGACGGCACCTCCGCGTTCAGCACACGTACAACTTGATGATGATCTCCGCCTTCTTGATCCAGCAAGAGAGAGTGGAGAGGTAGAAGAGTTCTCTGGGAGCGTGACGACGCTCCGGCGATGGTGGTGAAGCTATTCCAGCAGGGCTTCGCCTAAGCACTACAGAAATCTGATCTAGAGGAGAAACTATGCACTAGAGGAATGGGTAGCAAGTGGCTGAAAATATTGTGCAAAAACCCTAAAAACCTCTAGTATATATAGGAGGATAGGAGGAGGAGGCTTGGCTCCCAAGGATCTAACCCTTGGGTCGGCCGAACCAGGAGGGAGGAGTCCTCGTCCTCCACTCCTAGTAGGATTAGGACTCCTTCCTAATTTAGCCCTTTTGCCTTTTTCCACCTTTTTCCTTTTGGGATTTTTCTTCCCAGCTGCATGGGACCTTTGTGGGACTTCCTCCAGCCCACAAAGGGCTGGTATCCATCCTTCCACAGCCCATGTAGCCTCTTGGGTCGAAATACCCCTCCCGATGGTCTCCCGATACACTACCGGCACTCCCGGTACACTACCGATGAGCCCGAGACTTTTCCGGTGACCAAAATAGGACTTCCTATTTATCAATCGTTACCTGCAGACCATTTCGGAGCTCCTCGTGACGTCCGGGATCTCATCCGGGACTCTAAAAAACCTTCGGTCACCACCATACATAACTCTATACTACCGAAATGTCACCACACCTTAAGTGTGCAGACCCTACGGGTTCGAGAAATATGTAGACATGACCGAGACACCTCTACGGTCAATAACCAATAGCAGGACCTGGATGTCCATATTGGTTCCTACATATTCTACGAAGATCTTTATTGGTCGAACCTCTATGTCAAGGATTCAGTTAATCCCGTATGATGTTCCCTTTGTTCTTCGGTATGTTACTTGCCCAAGATTCGATCGTTGGTATCTCCATACCTAGTTCAACCTCGTTATTGGCAAGTCTCTTTACTCGTTCCGTAATACAAGATCCTGTGACTAACACTTATTCACATTGCTTGCAATGTTGGAAATATTCCCTAGAGGCAATAATAAAATGGTTATTATTGTATTTCCTTGTTCACGATAATTGTCTATTGTTCATGCTATAATTGTGTTAACCGGAAACCATAATACATGTGTGAATACATAGACCATAACATGTCCCTAGTAAGCCTCTAGTTGGCTAGCTCATTGATCAATAGATGGTCACGGTTTCGTGGCCATGGACATTGGATGTCGTTGATAACGGGATCACATCATTAGGAGAATGATGTGATGGAAAAGACCCAATCCTAAGCATAGCACAAGATCGTGTAGTTCGTCTACTAAAGCTTTTCAATGTAGAGTATCATTTCCTTAGACCATGAGATTGTGCAACTCCCAGATACCGTAGGAATGCTTTGGGTGTGCCAAATGTCACAACGTAACTGGGTGGCTATAAAGGTGCACTACGGGTATCTCCGAAAGTGTCTGTTTGGTTGGCACGAATTGAGACTGGGATTTGTCACTCCGTGTGATGGAGAGGTATCTCTGGGCCCACTCGGTAAGACATCATCATAATGAGATCGATGTGACTGAGAAGTTAGCCACGGGATGATGTATTATGGAACGAGTAAAGAGACTTGCCGGTAACGAGATTGAACAAGGTCTAGAGATACCGACGAAAGAATCTCGGGCAAGTATCATACCGACAGGCAAAGGCAATTGTATACGGGATTGATTGAGTCCCGACATCATGGTTCATCTGATGAAATCATCATGGAGCATGTGGGATCCAACATGGGTATCCAAATCTCATTGTTGGTTATTGACCGGAGAGGTGTCTCGGTCATGTCTACATGTCTCCCGAACCCGTAGGGTCTACACACTTAAGGTTCGATGACACTAGGGTTAATAGGGAAATGGTATACGTGATTACTGAAGGCTGTTTGGAGTCCCGGCTGAGATCCCGGATGTCACGAGGAGCTCCGGAATGGTTAGGAGGTAAAGATTGATATAAAGGAAGTCCGGTTTTGGTCACCGGAAAGTTTTCGGGCTCATCGGTAGTGTACCGGGAGTGCCGGGAGGGTGCCGGAGGACACCGGGATGGGTGTGACGACCATAGGACTTTGTGGGGCCTTAGAGGAGGAGTGCCAGCCCTTGTTGGGCTGGCCAAGACCTTCTAGAAAGGCCCATGCGGCTGGGATCAAGAGATAAAGGGCAAATGGGTTTTAAAAGAGGAGATCCACCTCCCTTGTGGGAGGTGGACTCTTCCCCTAGTTCGGCCGAACCTCTCCTCCTTGGAGGAGGGGCCAAGGCAGCCCTCCCTCTCCCTCCTCCTATATATATGCAAGGGTTTGGGCTGATTTGAGACATGACTTCTCGCTCTCTCGGTGCAGCGCTACCCTTCCTCTTCCTTGTTCTCCGTAGCGCTTGGCGAAGCCCTGCCGGAGTCCACGTAGCTGCACCGTCACCATGCCGTCGTGCTGCCGGAGCTCTCCCTCAACCTCTCCTTCCTCCTTACTAGATCAAGGCGTAGGAGACGTCCTTGGGCTGCACGTGTGTTAAACACAGAGGCGCCTTTGTTCGGCGCTAAGATCGGAATCCACCGCGATCTGAATCGCTGCGAGTACGATTCCACCAACCGCGTTCTTGTAACGCTTCTGCTTAGCGATCTTCAAAGGTATGAAGATGCAATATGTCCCCACTCGTTTCTGATTTCTCCATAGATAGATCTTGGTGATACGTAGGATTTGTTTTGATTTACTACTACGTCTCCCAACAGTGGCATCATGAGCTAGGTCTATGCGTAGAATCTATGCACGAGTAGAACACAAGTTGTTGTGGGCGTCGATTTTGTTAATATGCTTACCACTACTAGTCTTATCTTGATTCGGCGGTATTGTGGGATGAAGAGGCCCGGACCGACTTTACACGTACGCTTACGTGAGACTGGTTCCACCGCCTGACATGCACTTGTTGCATAAGGTGGCTAGCGGGTGTCTGTCTCTCCCACCTTAGTCGGATTGGATTCGATGAAAAGGGTCCTTATGAAGGATAAATAGCAATTGGCATATCATGTTGTGGTTTCGGCGTAGGTAAGAAACGTTCTTGCTAGAAACCTATAGCAGCCACGTAAAAACTTGCAACTACAAATTAGAGGACGTCTAACTTGTTTTTGCAGCATATGCCTTGTGATGTGATATGGCCAAAGAATGTGATGTGATGCATTGTGATGTATGAGATTGATCATGTTCTTGTAATAGGATTCACGACTTGCATGTCGATGAGTATGACAACCGGCAGGAGCCATAGGAGTTGTCGTATTTTATTGTATGACCTGCGAGTCAATCATAAACGCCATGTAACTACTTTACTTTATTTCTAAACATTAGACATAGTAGTATAAGTAATAGTTGGTGAGACAACTTCATGAAGACACAATGATGGAGATCATGATAATGGAGATCATGGTGTCGTGCCGGTGACAGTGATGATCATGGTGCCCCGAAGATGGAGATCAAAGCAGCAAGATGATATTGGCCATATCATGTCACTATATTGATTGCATGTGATGTTTATCATGTTTACATCTTATTTGCTTAGAACGACGGTAGTAAATAAGATGATCTCTCAATAAATTTAAAGACAAGTGTTCACCCTAACTGTGCATCGTTGCTATGGATCGTCGTTCCGAAGCACCACGTGATGATCGGGTGTGATAGGTTCTAATGTTCGCATACAATGGGTGAAGCCAGATTTACACACGTGGAACACTTAGGTTGACTTGACGAGCCTAGCATGTACACACAAGGCCTCGGAACATGGAAGACCGAAAGGTCAAACATGAGTTGTATAGAAGATACGATCAACATGGAGATGTTCACCGTGGATGACTAGTCCGTCTCACGTGCTGATCGGACACGGGCTAGTTGACATGGATCATGTGTCACTTGGATGACTAGAGAGATGTCTATCTAAGTGGGAGTTCATTAAATAATTTGATTATGTGAACTTAATTATCATTAACTTAGTCTAAAATTATCTTTACAATCTATATTGTAGATCCAATGGCCAACGCGAATGTCACCCTCAATTTCAACGCGTTCCTAGAGAAAACCAAGTTGAAAGATGATGGAAGCAACTATGCGGACTGGGTCCATGGCTTGAGGATCATCCTCATAGCTTCCAAGAAATTGTATGTCCTTGATGCACCACTAGGTGACCCAACCCTTCTCCTAGCAGAGCAAGACGTTGCGAACGCTTGGCATTCTCTCTGCGATGATTACTCCCTTGTTCAGTGTGGCATGCTTTATAGTTTAGAACCGGGGCTCCAAAAGCGTTTTGAGAAACACGGAGCATATGAGATGTTCCAAGAGCTGAAACTGGTTTTCAAAGCTCATGCCCGGGTCGAGAGATATGACGTCTCCGACAAGTTCTTCAGCTGTAAGATGGAGGAGAATAGTTCTGTCAGTGAGCACATCCTCAAGATGTCTGGGCTACACAACTGCTTGACTCAACTGGGAGTTAATCTCCTGGATGACTCGGTCATTGACAGAATAATCGAGTCGCTTCCACCTAGCTACAAGAGCTTTTTGATGAACTACAACATGCCAGGGATGGAGAAGTCCATTCCTGAGTTGTACTCGATGCTGAAATCAGCAGAGGTCGAGATCAAAAAGGAGCATCAAGTGTTGATGCTGAATAAGACCACTAGTTTCAAGAAAGGCAAGGGTAAGAACAACTTCAAGAAGAGGCAAAGCCGTTGCCGCGCCCGGTAAGCAAGTTGCCGGGAAGAAGAAGAACAAGAATGGACCCAAGCGTGAGACTGAGTGTTTTTATTGCAAGGGTACCGATCACTGGAAGTGGAACTGCCCCAAGTACTGAGCGGATAAGAAGGACGGCAACGTTAAAGGTATATGTGATATACTTGTTATTGATGTGTACCTAACCAGTGCTCGTAGTAGCTCCTGGGTATTTAATACCGGTGCAGTTGCTCACATTTGTAACTCCAGGCAGGAGCTGCGGAATAAGCGGAGGCTGGAAAAGGACGAGGTGACGATGCGCGTCGGGAATGGTTCCAAGGTCGATGTGATCGCCATCGGCACGCTACCTCTACATCTACCTTCGGGATTAGTGTTAAACCTTAATAATTGTTATTTAGTACCAGCTTTGAGCATGAACATTGTATCTGGATCTTGCTTAATGCGAGATGGCTACTCATTTAAATATGAGAATAATGGTTGTTCTATTTATATGAGAGAAATGTTTTATGGTCATGCCCCGCTGGTCAATGGTTTATTTATGATGAATCTCGAACGTGATGTTACACATGTCCATAGTGTGGGTACCAAAAAGTGTAAGGTTGATAACGATAGTCCCATTTACATGTGGCACTGCCGCCTTGGTCATATTGGTGTCAAACGCATGAAGAAGCTCCATACTGATGGACTTTTGGAGTCTCTTGATTTCGAATCATTTGACACGTGCGAACCATCCCTCATGGGCAAGATGACCAAGAATCCGTTCTCCGAAACAATGGAGTGAGCAACTGACTTGTTGGAAATAATACGTACCGATGTATGCGGTCGAATGAGTCTCGAGGCTCGTGGTGGCTACCGTTATGTTCTCACCCTCACTGATGACTTGAGTAGATATGGGTATGTCTACTTAATGAAACATAAGTCTGAAACTTTTGAAAGGTTGAAGGAATTTCAGAGTGAGGTAGAGAATCAACGTGACAGGAAAATAAAGTGCCTACGATCTGATCGTGGCGGAGAATATTTAAGTCACGAGTTTGGCACGCACCTAAGGAAATGTGGAATTGTTTCACAACTCACGCCGCCTGGCACACCTCAGCGAAATGGTGTGTCTGAACGTCGTAATCGCACTCTATTAGATATGGTACGATCTATGATGTCTCTTACCGACTTACTGCGATCATTTTGGGGATTTGTCACGCCCAAGATGCGGTCCTATCCTTATTTTGGGCACGAGGGCCTCGACAGGGATAGAAGCGCATCTCGATGCGTTCGCAAGAATGGATATCATCACAAGTACATGTACAGAAGAGATGAGTATATGGAATTGGCTTACACTCTCCACAAGCTACATCAGAGTCACATCAATACAATAAAATCTCAAACATCATACATAAGAGCAGGGTCCGACTACGAATGAAATCAAATGACAAAATGACATCCACCCTTGCTATCCCAGGCTGCCGCTTGGAACCCATCCAAGATTGATTGAAGAAGAAGAAGAAGAACTCCAAATCAAATCAAGCAACGCGCTCACATCAAATCATCCCATTACTTGTACCTGCAACTGTTGTATAGTAATCTGTGAGCCACAGGGACTCAGCAATCTCATTTCCAAGGGTATCAAGACTATTAAAGCTTAATAGGTAAGGCATGGTTAAGTGGTGAGGCTGCAGCAAGCGACTAAGCATTTATTGAGTGGCTAACTTACGAGTACAGAAATTAAAGTATGGTGGTCTACGCATAACGGACGTGAACTAGTACTGATCACTAACTGATCCTGAACACCTACTTACGTCAATCATAACCCCACCATGTTCTCTCTCGGATAAGGACTCACAAGAAGAGACGGTCACGGTTACGCACACAGTTGGTGTATTTTATTAGAGTTTATTTCAAGTTTGCTATGACCGGGTGTTAAACACAATATCCAAGTTTGCCACATAACCGCGGGCACGGCTTCTCGAAAAGATTTAACCCTGCAGGGGTGCTCCAACTCATCCATCACAAATTAACCACACGCAGTGGGAATAACCTCAACCACGGATCTCGTGATCATCCTAGGCAATTCCAAAGGAAATCCAACACCTCGAGATAGCCCAAAGAAAATCAGAGTTCCTCACTCAAGACATTCGAGAAAGGTAAAACAAATCCAGCAAGGCCTCCCGACGTGTCGACGATCCCGATAGGATCCGCGTATCTCGTTCTCAGGACAAGGCGGATTGTCCAAACTTCTAGTAGGCCAAACACAGAGTTGCCCCTGGTGGCCACTGACTGTTGACATTTTTGGACCAACACTCATGCGGGGCACTGGCCCGAGGGTTGATTAAATTATACACGGGGTCCAAAAAATCCCCTATGCAAGTTCATTAATTATTAGGCAAATGTACTACCAATGTTGGGCCTTGCCAGACAAGCTTTATTCTAACCCGAAAATCAAGGGGGTCCCCATAACAACCCCGACAATGTTAAGAGCGCTCAATTATGGAACATAACACCGGTTCACAAGTAACTAGGGGCGGCAAGAGTGGAACAAAACACCGAGCCAAAGGCCAAGCCTTCCACCTTTACCAAGTGTATATGTGCATTAAATTAAATAGCAGCAATATTGTGATATAACAAGGAAAGTCCATGTTGACACATGGAAGCAATTGCACCTGCAACTAGAAACGCCATAAGAAGGGCTGAACAAGCGGTAACATAGCCAAACAAAGGTTTGCTAGGATGTGGAGGGGTTAGAGGCTTTTCATGGCAATTGTTGGTAGGCTTATCAAACAAGTGGTAGGTAGCGTGACATAGCGATATAAAGACGAGACAACTAGCA
Source organism: Hordeum marinum (assembly GCA_022496015.1). Taxonomy (NCBI): domain Eukaryota; kingdom Viridiplantae; phylum Streptophyta; class Magnoliopsida; order Poales; family Poaceae; genus Hordeum; species Hordeum marinum. The sequence goes on from CM039672.1 coordinate 70,220,839, forward strand.
TGGCAATGATAGTAATGGTATCCAAGGAAATGAGTCATCTTGCCTGAGATCCTGCTCGGAAGAAGAACGAGTCCATGAAGAAGACGAACCAACGTAGTCGAACGGATCCTCACACTCTGAACGCTTTCGGAACTCTATCTAGAAGAAGCAATCGGAAACAAACAATCAACACAAGATACACCACAACATATGCACAACAAATATGATGCATGCCGGGTTTAATATGCAATGCATGACAATTCACATCAAACACTTCTACACATTAAAGTGAAACTCAATATGCAACGAGTTGCATACTGACAAAACTCCACGTTTGAAATATTTAGTTCACTCCTGTTAGGTACACGAAAATATTAAATGTTGTTAAGCATGGCAAGAGGCGAAGCATAAGTAAACTATCTATCTAGGCATTTTAAATGAGGTCGGAAACAACTTATAGCATTTCCGAAATGACCCCATATGATAATTTCGAAATTGGTCCAGATCTGAGATAATCATATTTTACATTTATTAAATATAAGAATAAAGTATACAATGTTATTCTACACGTCATTCTAGTCGATTTATATATATAGAACATCTCAAACGGAGCTACGGTCTAAAAGATATGAGCAACACAAGATGCACATGCCATGAGTGCAAATGCATGGGAAATGCAATCACAAACATCTCAAATCATGAATTCAGCAATTTATTATGAAACTACATGATATTCTGAGCAAGTTTCATATATGGAATGTCCAAAACGGAGCTACGGTTCAACCACAATCATCAAAGCAAGTTTTAGTTGAAATCTGCCAAAAACAGTAAGATAGCATTTTGAACATATGAAAACAACAAGTTGCAATAGTCCAAAATGCACAAACTAAGCATGGGGCAATATCATACAACATCCACTTCATTTCATCTTCACAAATCATATTCAGAACATGCATAGATCTCTTGGTAGGAAGCTCACAAGAAGGCTACTTGATAACAGTTTCAAACTTAGTGAAAATAGCAGTTTTTGATAGTGCAGTTTTAATCACGAAGGCATATTGACAGCAGTAAAACTAAATGCCACAAGTCATATTATGGCATGAAACTTAACAGCATGCTAGAGGGCAATATCAACAACAATTAGCTGCATTACACTTACCACAAAAGAGTTCTAGATCACTCGCAAATCACATGGCAAGACAGCAACAAAATATAACAGATTCCAGACTTAAACAAAACCACACCTAAACATGCATTTCTATGACAAGCAAAATGTCCATGGGCTAGGTCACATATCCAAGAGCAACTTTCATGTTCGAAGTTATCGCAAAACATGCACGGATTAAATTCTACGAAAATGAAAAAAGGGCATCACGGCATAAATGACATGCACATAAAATGCTCAAATGGCAAAACTAAATGCACCAATAAATCCTATGGGTTTTTCTACCCCGAAAACATATATAATATGCATGGGTTCATGTAGAAAATTAATCATAATTAAATATGCGGGTATTAGGCCTAATCACGTTAAAGCATTTCGATAATGCAATTAATATGCAAACATGATACCGACAACTATCTCATGCATGAAAATGCGATGCCAATGAGATGAACATTTTTAATACAGAATTTTATTAATTCTCGATGCACGTTTAATAAATATGACAATGCAATTATATATGACAAATATGAAAAATTACATGCTAATTAATTTAAACAGGGATGCAAATGACATAATATCAATCTACATCATTTACTAAGCATATAACATGTTAAAACTATTTTCAAACGGTGCACGGTTAATTTTATAATGCAATTAATAAAACTGCAATGGTTAAAATGAAAAAAACAAAAGGAAAAAAACAGCAGGGGGAAGCTGGGCTCACTTTGGACCGGATCTGGCCCGATCGGGGTTGGGAGCTGGCCGAAGGAGGGAGCCGGCCCGTGCGGGGCTGCGCTCGGTCAACGGCGTCACCCTCCCGATCCCGATCATGATCGAGGCAGGGGAGCCACGACAGGCGGCGAGCGGCGCACTCCAGCGAGCGGCAGAGGCGGGGATGAGCAGGGGCGAGCCGGATCCGGCAGGGAAGCCGGTTCTCGGCGACGGCGGCGCACTGCGGTGGCGACGAAGCTCCGGCAGCGGCTTGGGGGCGCCGGCGAGAGGACCTGCGGGAAGGGAGAGGGAGAGGTGAGCGGGAGGAGGAAGAATATGAGAGGAGAGGGAGAGGGAAGAGGGGAGGCGGCGGCTGGCCAGGGCTAGGGCGGCTCCGGCGAGCTCCGGCAAGGGACGATGGAGGGAGGAGCTCGGGAGGAGCCCGGGCATCTCCATGGATGAGCTCGGGAGAGCTCGGGGATGAGCCGATTCGGGCCCGGATGGGCTCGAATGGGCCCATATGGGCTCGAGCGGGCTGGAGGTTGGAGGAGGGAGAAGGTGGCGGCTGGCTAGGGTTTGCACACGAAACAAGGAGAGCTAGGGCTAGATATAGGCTAGGGGTTAGGGTTAGCTGGCACTCTCCGTTTCAGGACTATCGGGTGTCGACTCGACGTCCGGAAGCGGAGGGTCGGGGCTACGGTGGCTGTGCAGAGGGGCTAGGAGGGGAAGAGAGGGAGGCGGTGCGGCACGACACGAATGTTTAAAACAGCGATAAACGTCCGACGAAAACCGATGACCTCTCTGCTACGACTGACCGACGGGGCATCAAACGAACTCGGATCGCAACGAAATTCGACGGGCGGTCTACCTAAGCTATAACAAGACCGCACGACGAGTTTCAACTCAATCCGAGAATATTTTTGCGCGCACTTAAAAACGGTTTTATTTAACGGTGCCGCAGGCACGTGCGTGTGTGGCGGTCTCGAAACGGGCAACGGCAGAACGGAGAGAACCGACAACTACGAACGAATGCAAGCTTTTGAAAACGGGAGACGATGCAATGCAGATGATGCGATGATGAAAGCGACAACCATATGAACACATGACGAGAATGGAAATAAAAGGGGAATCTTCTGGAGCGTCTGTCCCGGGCTGTCACACTAAGCATTAGAGACTGCCGCATTCACTTTAAATAGGGCACCGTCAAAATCCGTTGAGACGACACCGTATGAATTATGGTTTGGAAAGAAACCTAAGCTGTCGTTTCTAAAAGTTTTGGGATGTGATGCTTATGTGAAGAAACTTCAACCTCAGAAGCTCGAACCCAAAGCGGAAAAGTGCGTCTTCATAGGATATCCCAAAGAGACTGTTGGGTATACCTTCTACCTACGATCCGAGGGCAAAGTCTTTGTTGCCAAGAATGGATCCTTTCTCAAGAAAGAGTTTCTCTCGAAAGAAGTAAGTGGGAGGAAAATAGAACTTGATGAGGTAATTGTACCTCCACTCGAACCGGAGAGTAGCACAACATACGAAGTTGTTTCTGTGGAGCCTGCACCGGCTAGAGAGGAAGTTAATGATGTTGATCATGAATCTTCAGATCAAGTTACTATTGAACGTCGAAGGTCCACTAGGACACGTTCCGCACTAGAGAGGTACGACAACCCTGTCCTGGAGATCATGTTTTAGACAACGGTGAACCTTCAAACTATGAAGAAGCGATGGCGGGCCCGGATTCCAACAAAGTGCTTGAGGCCATGAAATCCGAGATAGGATCTATGTATGAGAAAAAAGTATGGACTTTGGTGGACTTGCCTGATGATAAGTGAGCCATTGAAAATAAACGGATCTTTAAGAAGAAGACTGACGGGTATGGTAATGTAACCGTCTATAAGGCTCCGCTTGTCGCTAAGGGTTATCGACAAGTTCAAGTAATGGACTACGATGAGACTTTCTCACCCGTAGCGATGCTGAAGTCTTTCCGAATCATGTTAACAATTGCCGCATTTTATGATTATGAGATCTGGCAAATGGACGTCAAAACGACATTCCTTAATGGTTTCCTTAAGGAAGAACTATATATGATGCAGCTGGAAGGTTTTGTCGATCCTAAAGATGCTAACAAGGTATGCAAGCTCCAATGCTCCATCTATGGGCTGGTGCAAGCATCTCGGAGTTGGAACATTCGCTTTAATGAATTGATTAAAGCGTTTGGATTTGTACATGTTTATGGAGAACCCGTATTTACAAGAAAGTGAGTGGAGTTTTGTAGCATTTCTCATTTTATATGTGGATGACATACTGATTATGGGAAATGATATAACACTTTTGGAAAGTGTAGAGGCCTACTTGAATAAATGTTTTTCAATGAAGGACCTTGGAGAAGCTGCTTACATATTAGGTATTAAGATCTATAGAGATAGATCGAGACGCCTCATAGGTCTTTCACAAAGCACATACCTTGACAAGATATTGAAGAAGTTCAATATGGATCAGTCCAAGAAGGGGTTCTTGCCTGTGTTACAAGGTGTGAGATTGAGTATGACTCAACGCCCGACCACGGCAAAGGATAGAGAAGAGATGAGTGTCATCCCCTATGCTTCAGCCATAGGCTCTATTATGTATGCCATGCTGTGTACCAGACCTGATGTGAACCTTGCCATAAGTTTGGTAGGGAGGTACCAAAGTGATCCCGGAGCAGAACACTGGACAGCGGTCAAGAATATCCTGAAGTACCTGAAAAGGACAAAGGACATGTTTCTCGTATATGGAGGTGCCGAAGAGCTCGTCGTAAAGCGTTACGTCGATGCTAGCTTCGACACAGATCCGGACGACAAGTCGCAAACTGGATACGTGTATATTTTGAACGGAGGGGTAGTCAGCTAGTGCAGCAGCAAGCAAAGAGTCGTGGCGGCATCTACATGTGAAGCAAAGTACATAGCTGCTTCGGAAGCAGCAAAGGAAGGAATCTGGATGAAGGAGTTCATCACCGACCTAGGAGTAATTCCAAGCGCATTGGGCCCCATGACTCTATTCTGTGACAACACTGGAGCTATTGCCCTTGCGAAGGAGCCCAGGTTTCACAAGAAGACAAGACACATCAAGCGCCGCTTCAACTCCATCCGTGATTACATTCAGGAGGGAGATATAGATATTTGTAAAGGGCATACGGATCTGAATGTCGCGGATCCGTTGACTAAACCTCTCTCATGAGCAAAACATGATTAACACCAGAATGCTATGGGTGTACGATTCTTCACAATGTAACTAGATTATTGACTCTAGTGCAAGTGGGAGACTGTTGGAAATATGCCCTAGAGGCAATAATAAAATTGTTATTATTGTATTTCCTTGTTCATGATAATTGTCTATTGTTCATGCTATACTTGTGTTAACCGGAAACCGTAATACATGTGTGAATACATACACCATAACATGTCCCTAGTAAGCCTCTAGTTGGCTAGCTCGTTGATCAATAGATGGTCACGGTTTCATGGCCATGGCATTGGATGTAGTTGATAATGGGATCACATCATTAGGAGAATGATGTGATGGACAAGACCCAATACTAAGCATAGCACAAGATCGTGCAGTTCGTCTGCTAAAGCTTTTCAATGTCAAGTACCGTTTCCTTAGACCATGAGATTGTGAAACTCCCAGATATCGTAGGAATTCTTTGGGTGTGCCAAATGTCACAATGTAACTGGGTGGCGATAAAGGTGCACTACGGGTATCTCCGAAAGTGTCTGTTGGGTTGGCACGAATCGAGACTGGGATTTGTCACTCCGTGTGATGGAGAGGTATCTCTAGGCCCACTTGGTAAGACATCATCATAATGAGCTCAATGTGACTAAGGAGTTAGCCACGGGATGATGTCTTATGGAACAAGTAAAGAGACTTGCCGGTAACGAGATTGAACAAGGTATAGAGATACCGACGATCGAATCTCGGGCAAGTATCATACCGATAGACAAAGGGAATTGTATACGGGATTGATTGAATCTCAACATCGTGGTTCATCCGATGAAATCATCGTGGAGCATGTGGGATCCAACATGGGTATCTAGATCCCGCTGTTCGTTATTGACCGGAGAGGTGTCTCGGTCATGTCTACATGTCTCCCGAACCCAGAGGGTCTACACACTTAAGGTTCGATGATGCTAGGGTTATAGGGAAATGGTATACGTGATTACCGAAGGTTTTTCAGAGTCCCAGATGAGATCCCGGATTTCATGAGGAGCTCTGGAATGGTCCGGAGGTAAAGATTGATATATATAGGAAGTCCATTTTGGTCACCGGAAAGTTTTCGGGCTCATCGGTAGTGTACCGGGAGTGCTGGGAGGGTGCCGGAGGACCCCGGGAGGGGTGTGACGACCGACTTTGTGGGCCCTTAGAGGAGGTGTGCCAACCCTTATTGGGCTTGCCAAGACCTTCTAGAAAGGCCCATGCGGCTGGGATCAAGAGATAAAGGGCAAAAGGGTTTTAAAAGAGGAGATCCACCTCGCTTGTGGGAGGTGGACTCGTCCCATAGTTCGGCCAAACCTCTCCTCCTTGGAGGAGGGGCCAAGGCAGACCTCCCTCTCCCTCCTCCTATATATATGCAAGGGTTTGGGCTGATTTGAGACACGACTTCTCTCTCTCTCGGTGCAGCCCAACCCTTCCTCTTCCTCGTTCTCCGTAGCACTTGGTGAAGCCCTGCCGGAGTTCACGTAGCTCCACCGTCACCACGCCGTCGTGCTACCGGAGCTCTCCCTCAACCTCTCCTTCCTCCTTGCTGGATCAAGGCGTAGGAGACGTCATCGGGCTACACGTGTGTTGAACGCGGAGGCGCCGTTGTTCGGCGCTGAGATCGGAATCCATCGCGATCTGAATCGCTACGAGTATGACTCCACCAACCGCGTTCTGGTAACGCTTCCGCTTAGCGATCTTCAAAGGTATGAAGATTCAATCTCTCCCCACTCGTTGCTCATTTCTCCATATATATATCTTGGTGATAAGTAGGAAATTTTTTGATTTACTACTACGTCTCCCAACATACAAGGCATATTGTGATGTTGTATTACCGAGTGGGCCCTGAGATACCTCTCCGTCACACGGAGTAACAAATCCTAGTCTTGATCCATGCTAACTCAATAGACACCTTTCGAGATACCTGTAGAGCACCTTTATAGTCACCCGGTTATGTTGCGACGTTTGATGCACACAAGGCACTCTTCCGGTGTCCATGAGTCACATAATCTCATGGTCATAGGAACATATACTTGACATGCAGAAAACTGTAGCAAAAACTGTCACGATCGTATGCTACGTTTGTAGTTTGGGTCTTGTCCATCACATCATTCTCCTAATGATGTGATCCCGTTATCAAATGACATCACATATCAATGGCTAGGAAACCTTGACCATCTTTGATCAACGAGCTAGTTCACTAGAGGCTTACTAGGGACAAAGTGTTGACTATTTACCCACACATGTAATGTGTTTCCAATCAATACAATTATAGCATGGATAATAAATGATTATCATGAACAAGGAAATATAATAATAAACACTTTATTTATTGCCTCTAGGGCATATTTCCAACAGTCTACCACTTGCACTAGAGTCAATAATCTAGTTCACATCACTATGTGATTTACATGAATCGAACACCCATGCAGTTTTTGTGTTGATCATGATTAGCCCTTGGAAGAGGTTTAGTCAATGGGTCTGGAACATTCAGATCCGTTTGCACTTTGCAAATATTTATGCCCTTCTCCTCGATGTAATCGCGGATGGAGTTGAAGCATCGCTTTATTTGTCTAGTCCTCTTGTGAAACCTTGGTTCCTTGGCCAGAGCAATGGCACCAGTGTTGTCACAGAATAGGTTCATCGGATTCAATGCACTGGGCACTACTCCAAGATCTATCATGAACTTCTTCATCCAGACACCTTCCTTTTCTGCCTCCGAGGATGCGATGTACTCCGCTTCGCATGTCGAATCGGCTACCATGATTTGCTTGGAACTACACCAGCTTGCCGCTCCCCCGTTGAGAATAAATACGTATCCGGTTTGTGACTTAGAGTCATTTGGATCAGTGTCAAAGCTTGCATTGACGTAACCCTTTACGACGAGCTCTTCATCACCTCCATAAATGAGAGACATTTCCTTAGTCCTTTTCAGGTACTTAAGGATATTCTTGACCGCTGCCCAGTGTTCCATTTCAGGATCACTTTGAAAGCTTCCGGCCATACTTATGGCAAGGCTGACATCGGGTCTTGTGCACATCGTTGAATACATGATAGAGCCTATGGTTGAAGCATAGGGGATGACACTCATCTTTTCTCTATCTTTTGCAGTCACTGGGCATTGAGTCTTACTCAACTTCACACCTTGTAACACAGGCAAGAACCCCTTCTTGGACTGATCCATTTTGAACTTCTTCAAAACTTTGTCAAGGTTTGTGCTCTGTGAAAGTGATATTAAGCGTCTCGATCTATCTCTATAGATCTTAATGCCTAATATGAAAGCAGCTTCTCCTAGGCCCTTCATTGAAAAACTCTTGTTCAAATATTCCTTCACACTTCCCAGCATTTCTGTATTGTTTCCAATCAGCAATATGTCATCCACATATAATATTAGAAACGTTATAGAGATCCCAATCACTTTCTTGTAAATACAAGCTTCTCCATAAACTTGTATAAACTCAAACGCTTTGAACACCTCATCAAAGTGCTTATTCCAACTCCGAGATGCTTGCACCAGCCCATAAATGGATTGTTGGAGTTTGCAAACTTTTTCAGCATTCTCTGGATCGACAAAACCTTCTGGTTGCATCATATACAACTCTTCCTCAAGGAAACCGTTGAGAAACGCTGTTTTGACATCCACCTGCCAAATTTCATAATCAAAATAATCTGCTATTGCCAACATGATTCTGACAGACTTAAGCATCGCTGCGGGTGAGAATGTCTCATCGTAGTCAACTCCTTGAACTTGTGAAAAACCCTTGGCCCCAAGTCGAGCTTTATAGACGGTGACATTACCGTCCGCGTCCGTCTTCTTCTTAAAGATCCATTTGTTCTAAATGGCCTTTCGCCCTTCAGGTAATACTTCCAAAGTCCATACTTTGTTTTCATACATGGATCCCATCTCGGATTTCATGGCCTCTAACCATTTCTCGGAATCCGGGCCCATCACCACTCCTCCATAGCTCGTAGGTTCATTGTTGTCCAACAACATGACCTCCAAGACAGGGTTGACGAACCACTCAGGAGTAGTACGCACCCTTGTCGACCTACGAGGTTCAATAGTATCTTGATCCAAAGCTTCATGATCATCATCATTAACTTCCTCTTCTACCGTCGTAGGTTCCACAGAAACATCTTTGTGCGCTGCGCTACTTTCTGGTTGAAGTAAAGGTTCAATAACCTCATCAAGCTCTATTTTCCTCCCACTCAATTCTTTCGAGAGAAACTCTTTCTCAAGAAACATTTCGTTCTTAGCGACAAACACTTTGCCTTCGGATCTGAGATAGAAGGTATACCCGACTGTCTCCTTCGGGTATCCTATGAAGATGCATTTCTCCGCTTTGGGTTCTAGCTTTTCAAGCTGATGCTTTTTGACATAAGCATCACATCCCCAAACTTTAAGAAACAACAACTTTGTCCTCTTGCCAAACCATAGTTCATATGGCGTCGTCTCAATGGATTTCGATGGTGCCCTATTTAAAGCGAATGCAGCTGTCTCTAATGCATAACCCCAAAATGATAGTGGCAAGTCAGCAAGAGACATCATAGAACGCACCATATCTAATAAGGTCTGATTACGATGTTTGGACACACCATTACGCTATGGTGTTCCAGGCGGTGTCAACTATGAAACAATTCCACACTGTCTTAAGTGACTGCCAAACTCATAAGTCAGATATTCACCTCCTCGATCAGATCGCAGGAATTTAATCTTCTTGTTACGATGATTCTCAACTTCACTCTGAAATTGCTTGAACCTTTCAAACGTTTCAGACTTGTGTTTAATTAAGTAAATATACCCATATCTACTTAAGTCAACAGTGAAGGTGAGAAAATAACGATATCCACCACACCCCGTAACATTCATTGGACCGCGCACATCAGTATGTATGATTTCCAATAAGTCACTCACCCGTTCCATTGTTCCAGAGAACGGCGTTTTAGTCATCTTGCCCATGAGGCATGGTTCACATGTGTCAAGTGATTCAAAATCAAGTGACTCCAAAAGTCCATCAGCATGGAGCTTCCTCATGCGTTTTACACCAATATGACCTAAACGGCAGTGCCACAAGAAACTGGTACTATCATTATCAACTCTACATCTTTTGGCATCAATGTTATGAACATGTGTATCATCACTATCAAGATTCAATATGAATAAACCCCTCACAATGGGTGCATGACCATAAAAGATATTACTCATATAAATAGAACAACCTTTATTCTCTGATTTAAATGAGTAACCGTCTCGCAATAAACAAGATCCAGATATAATGTTCACGCTTAACGCATGCACTAAATAACAATTATTCAGGTTCATCACTAATCCTTATGGTAATCGAAGAGAGAGCATGCCGATGGCGATCACATCAACCTTGGAACCATTTCCCACGCGCATCGTCACTTCATCCTTTGCCAGCCTTTGTCTATTCCGTAGTTCCTGTTTTGAGTTGCAAATGTCAGCAACCGAACCGGTATCAAATACCTAGGCACTACAACGAGAGCTAGTAAGGTACACATCAATAACATGTATATCATATATACCTTGTTTGTCGTTGGCCGCCTTCTTGTCAGCCAGGTACTTGGGGCAGTTCCGCTTCCAGTGATCAGTTCCCTTGCAATGAAAGCACTCAGTTTCTGGCTTGGGTCCATGCTTGGGTTTCTTTATAGGAGTAGCAACTGCTTTGCCATCCTTCTTGGTTTTACCCTTCTTGCCCTTGCCTTGCCATTCTTCTTGAAACTAGTGGTTTTATTGACCATCAAAACTTGATGTTCTTTCTGGATTTCAGACTCAGCGACTTTTAGCATCGCAAACAGCTCGGCGACTGACTTGTTCATCCCGTGCATGTTATAGTTCATCACAAAGCTCTTGTAACTAGGTGGCAGTGATTGAAGAACTCTGTCAGTGATTGCCTTTGGTGGAAGGGCAATTCCTAACTCCGCTAAACAAGTCGAATACCCAAACATTTTGAGTATATGTTCACTGATAGACCCGTTCTCCTCCATCTTGCAAGCATAGAACTTATCGGAGGTGTCATACCTCTCGATTCGGGCATTCTTCTGAAAGATAAACTTCAACTCTGGGAACATCTCATATGCTCCATGATGTTCAAAACGTCTTTGAAGTCCCGGTTCTAAGCCATACAATATTGCACACTAAACTATTGAATAATCTCCAGAACATGCCTCCCAAGCGTTCTTAACGTCTTCGGATGACATGTCTTCTGGTTGGTCACCAAGCGGTGCATCAAGGACGTATGATTTCTAGGAAGCCGTGAGGATAATCCTCAGATTACGGGCCCAGTTAACAAAGTTACTTCCATCATCTTTCAACTTAGCTTTCTCTAGGAACGCATTAAAATTCAGGGGTGCTACTGCACGAGCCATTGATCTACAACATAAATATGCAAAGGTTACTTAGACTATTGTTCAAGATAATGAGTTTAGTTAATCAAATTACTAAAGCTCTCACTCAAATTGACATCCCTCAGGTCATCTGAGTGTCACATGATCCAAATTTACCAACTCAAGTCTGATCATCACGTGATTTGAGGTGATTTCAATGGTGAACATCATCATGTTGATCATATCTACTATATGACTCATGTTCGACCTTTCAGTCTCTTGTGTTCCAAGGCCATGTTTGTACATGCTAGGCTCCTCATGTTTAACCCGAGTGTTCTGCATGTGAAACACTGGCTTGCACCCATTGTATGTGAACGTAGAGTCTATCACACCCGATCATCATGTGGTGTCTCGACACGACGAACTTTCACAACGGTGCACACTCGGGGAGAACACAATTCATTTTGAAATTTAAGTGAGGGATCACCTTATAATGCTACCGTCATCCTAAGCAAAATAAGGTGCTTAAAAGGATTAACATCACATGCAAATCATAAGTGACATGATATGGCCATGAACTTGTGCTTTTGATCTCCATCTTGAAAGCACCGGCATGATCTCCATCGTCACCGGCACGACACCATGATCTCCATCATCTTTATTTCAATCAACGTGTCGCCATCGAGGTTGTCGCGCCCATCATGGTTGTACTACTATTGCTACCGTTTAGCGATAAAGTAAAGCATTACATAGCACTTAATGATTGACACACAGGTCATACAATAATTAAACTATGGCTCCTGTCGGTTGTCGTACTCATCGACATGCAAGTCGTGATATTCTATACAACACATGATCATCTCATACATCACATATATCACATCATGTATTGGCCATATCACATCACAACATACTCTGCAAAAACAAGTTAGACGTCCTCTAATTGTTGTTGCATGTTTTACGTGGCTGCTACGGGTATCTAGCAAGAACGATTCTCACCTACGCATAAACCACAACAGTGATACATAAGTTGCTTTTCAACCTCCTCAATGACCGCCTTTGTCGAATCCGATCCAACTAAAGTAGGAGAAACAGACACCCGCCAGCCATCTTTGTGCAACGAAGTTACACGTCAGTCGATGGAACCGGTCTCTTGTAAGCGTATGAGTAAGCTTGGTCCGGGCCGCTTCATCCCACAATACTGTTGAACCAAAACACGACCAAGGGATGAAGCAATCTAAGAATCAGCGCCCACAAACTCTTTGTGTTCTACTCAAGATCTCATCTACACATAGACCTAGCTCATGATGCCACTGTTGGGGAACGTCGCATGGGAAACAAAAAATTTCCTATGCTCACGCAAGACCTATCCATGGTGATGAGCATCTACGAGAGGGAGAGTGAATCTACATACCCTTGTAGATCTCTAAGTGGGAAGCGTTAAGAAATGCGGTTGGTGTAGTCGAATGTCTTTGCGGTCCAAATCGCCGAGCGTCCCGCATCCAATCATGATCCGTCCCGATCAAGCACCGAACGGACGGCACCTCCGTGTTCAGCACACATACAGCTTGATGACGATCTCCGCCTTATTGATCCAGCAAGAGGGAGTGGAGAGGTAGAAGAGTTCTCCGGAAGCGTGACGGCGCTCCGGCGATGGTGGTGGAGCTATTCCGGCAGGGCTTCGCCTAAGCACTACAGAAATCTGATCTAGAGGAGAAACTATGCACTGGAGGAACGGGTAGCACGTGGCTGAAAATCTTGTGCAAAAACCCTAAAACCCTCTAGTATATATACTAGGAGAGGAGGAGGAGTCTTGGCTCCCAAGGAGCTAGCCCTTGGGTCGACCGAACTAGGAGAGAGGAGTCCTCCTCCTCCACTCCTAGTAGGATTAGGACTCCTTCCTAATTTAGCCCTTTTGCCTTTTTCCACCTTTTTCCTTTTGGGCTTTTTCTTCCTAGCCGCATGGGCCCTTTGTGGGACTTCCTCCAGCCCACAAAGTGTTGGTATTCATCCTTCCACAGCCCATGTAGCCTCTTGGGTCGAAATACCCCTCCCGATGGTTTCCCGGTACACTACCGGCACTCCCGGTACACTACCGATGAGCCCGAAACTTTTCCGACGACCAAAATAGGACTTCCTATATATCAATATTTACCTACATACCATTCCGGAGTTAATCATCACCTTAAGGATCTCATAACGGACTCCAAACAACCTTCAGTCACCAACATACATCACTCATCTATACCAATTCGTCACTGAACGTTAAGTGTGCAGACCCTGCGGGTTTGAGAACTATGTAGACATGACCGAGACACCTCTACAGTCAATAACCAATAGCGGGACCTGGATGTCCATATTGGTTCCTTCATATTCTATGAAGATCTTTATCGGTCAAACCTCTATGTCAAGGATTCAGTTAATCCTGTATGATGTTCCCTTTGTTCTTCGGTATGTTACTTGCCCGAGATTCGATCGTTGGTATCTCCATACCTAGTTCAACCTTGTTATCGGCAAGTCTCTTTACTCGTTCCGTAATACAAGATCCCGTGACTAACACTTAGTCACATTGCTTGCAAGGCTTATTGTGATGTTGTATTACCGAGTGGGCCCTGAGATACCTCTCCGTCACACGGAGTAACAAATCCCAGTCTTGATCCATGCCAACTCAACAGACACCTTCGGAGATACCTGTAGAGCACCTTTATATTCACCCAGTTACGTTGCGATGTTTGATGCACACAAGGCACTCTTCCGGTGTCTGTGTGTCACATGATCTCATGGTCATAGGAACATATACATGACATTCACAAAACTGTAGCAATAATCTGACACGATCATATGCTACGTTTGTAGTTTGGGTCTTGTCCATCACATCATTCTCCTAATGATGTGATCCCGTTATAAAATGACATCACATGTCAATGGCTAGGAAACCTTGACCATCTTTGATCAACGAGCTAGTTCACTAGAGGCATACTAGGGACAAAGTGTTGTCTATTTACCCACACATGTAATGTGTTTCCAATCAATACAATTATAGCATGGATAATAAACGATTATCATGAACAAGGAAATATAATAATAAACACTTTATTTATTGCCTCTAGGGCATATTTCCAACATGTAGATCCACTCTCCCTCTCGTAGATGCTCATCATCATGGATAGATCTTGCGTGTGCATAGGAATTTTTTTGTTTCCCATGACGTTCCCCATCACAGAAAAGTGCCAGAGAGGAGGCCCGAGGTGGGGAACACCCACCAGGGCGCTAGAGGCCCCTGGCGCGGCCTGGTGGATGGTGCCTACCTCGGGACCCCCTCCACCGACTATCGCCTCTATAAATTCTCAAATATTCGGGAAACCCTACGGGAGTTGACAAAACACAATTCCAGCCGCCGCAAGTTCCAGATCCTCAAGATCCAATCTAACACCATCACGGAGGGGTTCATCTTCTTCATAGGCGCCTCTCCGATGATGCATGAGTAGTCCCTATATGTAGTAGCTAGATGGCTTCCTCTCTCTCTTATGATTCTCAATACAATGGTCTCTTGGAGATCTATTTGATGCAATGACTTTTGCGGTGTGTTTATTGGGATCCAACGAATTTTGAGTCTTCTTTGACCTCTTATTTGCATGATTACTTATAGCCTCGCATTTCTTCTTTGAATCTTCAGTTTGGTTAGGATAACTAGATCGATTTTTCTTGCCATGGGAAGAGGTGCTTTGTGATGGGTTCGATCTTGCGGTGTTCTTTCCCAGTGACAGAAGGGGCAGCAAGGCACGCATGTATCGTTGCTGTTAAGGATAAAAAGATGGGGTCTATTCCTACTTGAATATATATTGTCTACTTCATGTCACCATTCTTATTGCATTACTCTGTTTTCCCATGAACTTAATACACTAGATGCATGATGGATAGCGGTCGATGTGTGGAGTAACAGAAGTAGATGCAAAATCGTTTCGATCTACTTGTCTTGGAGATGATGCCTATATAATGATCATTGCATGGATATCATCATGATTATTTGATCTTCTATCAGTTGCCCAACAGTAATTTGTTCATCCACCATGCGCTATACTCATGAGAGAAGCCACTAGTGAAACCTACGGCCCCTGGGTCTACTTTTCCAACATATTGCTTTCCGATCTACTATTTTTACGTTTTGTTTCCAGATCTATTAATCCAAAAAATACATTGCTGCACTTTTTGTTTACCTATTTTATTTTGTGTTCTTGCGAGATCTATTTGCCAAAACTATCACTACCTAATCTATCTTATTATCGTTGAGAGCTTGACAACCTCTCTTAATTGCTGGGTTGTAAGTATTTGTTATTTGTGTGCAGGTGTTGCTTACGTAGGTGCTTGATCATCCTCTATGGATTGATACCTTGGTTTCATAACTAAGGGAAATACTTATCATTGATCTGCTGCATCATCCCTTCCTCTTTGGGGAAATACCGACGCAGTCTAAAGCCACGTCAAAGGAATTTCTGGCGCTATTGCCGGGGAGGAAGCAATCTCTTTGCGTGCCAATCTTGGTGCCAGGGAGACATCATCAACATCTACCAGGTTCCTAATCACAAATTACATTTACTTGCAATTTACATTATTTGCCATTTTACTCTCATTTTCCTCTCCCCCACTTTACACTTTTCCTGTTTTATTCACCTTCTCTTTTTCATTTGCCTTTTCTCGTCAGATCTCTTGTTTGCATATCTCTTCACTATGAGTAGCATCACTACCCCCTTGTCACCAGAATTTGAAGTTCTATACTTCAAACAAAACAAAGGGGAAAATCTGAAAGATGCTTGGTATAGATTGATGGAATAATATCATATTTGCAATCTAAAAGGAGATGCAAAGGTTTTGCTCTTTTACATAGGATTAACTTTGCATCATAGACAACTCTTGGATTTTTCCGGTAAAGGAAACTTTACTGAACTTGATCCCAACACTGCTTATGAAAGTTTATAAGGGATATTGGGGGTTCCTCCAACAAAAAAGGTTCCTTCTCTCACATAAGAAGGGTTCAAATTTTAAACAAATTGGGTGATTTACATAAACATTGGGTTGAGTCTCAAAATATCATGAGCCTCTTAAGCATATTGGTGGAAACCTGAATCGCATGAACACTTTGATTACTCTTTGCAATAAGCTTTGGATATTTTAGATCTCAAGATGGTACCTTCTCCGGAAAATGTAGCAAAGCTTAAAGAACCTCCCTTGTTTGAGAAAGCCCTCATAAAGGTGGCAAAGACTAAAGATGAGAATAATTGAAACTTTGCATTATGCCTAGCTAGGGGCGTAAAATGATAGTGCTTGTTGGGAGGCAACCCAATGAATAACTTATTTTTATCTTTTCCTTTATGTTTTTGAGTGTTTGCACAATTATGCTTCTATTACGATTGTGTTTTATTATGTTTTAATTAGTGTTTGTGCCAAGTAAATACTTTAATATGATTCATAAGATGAGTAGAAACAATGCTGAATCTAAAATAGAAACATTGTCTTCAGTACACGAATTTCCATTTTTTACTGGAATGTGATAATGAGCTGAAGTTCTAATAGAGTATTGATATAAAAATTCTTTATGTTCTCCTATTTTTTCAGAATTCTTAGAGTTAAAGAAGTATGCTTAGAGTATATATTACTACAGACTGCTCTGTCTGGAACAAATTCTGTTTTTGTTGCATTGTGTGCTTCTTTTGATGAATCTATGGCTTGTATCGAGGGGTATAAGTCATGGTAAAGTTACAATACAGTAGAGATAATGGAATTACAATATGAATGGATTTAAAACAATATTTAAAATAGTAGTTTTCTTTATTATACTAACGTATCTCACGAGAATTTTGTCAAGTTCTGTGTGATTGAAGTTTTCAAGTTTTGGGTGATATCACGATGGATGAAGGAATAAGGAATAAGAAGAGCCTAAGCTTGGGGATGCTACATGATACGTCTCCAACGTATTGATAATTTATGAAGTATTCATGCCATATTCACCTATGTTTACAATACTTTTATATGGCTTTGATGCACTTTATATGATTTATTTAGAACTAACCCAGACTGATGATGTTTTCAGCAGAACTACCGTGGTGTTGTTTTTTGTGTAGAAAATGAAAGTTCTCAGAATATCCCAAAACTGTTTGACAATTTTCTTGAAACAAAAGAGGCCTTCGACGCTTCGTGGGAGGGCCAGAAGAGTCACAAGGTGGCCACCATCCACTAGGGCGCACCAGGCCTCCAAACGGTGCCCTGGTGGAGGGTGCTCACCTCGTGATCCATCTTCGCATGACACCAACACCAAAAATTCCTATAAATATAGAAACCATCAGATATAACCATGGACTCCTTGTTCCGCCGCCGCAAGGCCTCTGTATCGATGAAAAACCAATCTGGAGAGAAAATAGTACCCTGACGGAGAGAATAGATCATCTCCAGTGGCCATCTTCATCACCCCGGCAAAGTCCATGATGAGGAGGGAGTAGTCCACCCTCGAGGATGATGGTTTGTACCAGTAGCAATGTGTTCAACCTCTCTCTCTCTCTCTCTCTCTCGTGTTCTTGAGATGGCACGATCTAGATGTATCACAGGCTTTGTTAATATAGTTGGATCACATGGTGTTTTCCCCTCTATATTGTTGTGGTGAATTGAGTTTTCCCTTTGAGGTTTTGTTATTATCAGATTGAATACTTTTATGGATTTGTGAGCACTTGATATATGTCTTGCATGCGGATACCCGTAGTGACATCGGGGTATTCAATTGACTCACTTGATCAATGTCGTGGTACTCAACTTGCGGATTCCCGAGGTGACATTGGGGTAATCTATGCATAGGGGTTGATACATGTTCTTGTCCTAGCTTCTCTGGTAGAAACCTTGGGGCACTGTTGGATGTTCTTTGTGTTGGATTGAGTGTTACGAATCTGATTTTTTTATGCGTATCGTATAATTAACTCATGGATACTTGTGGGGACATTGGAGTATCTAGGTGACATTAGAGTTTGTTGATGCATATCATATGGTGTTATTTTAGTACGAACTCTTAGATAGATTGATCGGAAATTGTAACTTGGTTATTTTAGTACGAACTCATGGATAGATCGATCGGAAAGGATAACTTGATTATTTTAGTACGAACTCTTGGATAGATCAATCGGAAAGTATAACTTTAAGGTGGTTTTATACCCTACAAAATATTTCTTCTTATTCTCTCCTCTAGATAAGAACTTTGAAGTGATTATTCGTTTCACGTTGAGGGATGGTTATGTGATCCAATTACATTAGCATTGTTGAGAGATTGCACTAGCAAAAGTACGGACCGTAGAGCTTGTTTTCAAGCATTGAAATATTGTTTGTGCTCACTTTTATCACTTGTTACCTTGCTTTTTTCATATTTTCAGATTACAAAAACCTATATCTATCACCCATATTGCACTTGTATCACCATCTCTTCGCCAAACTAGTGCACCTGTACAATTTGCCATTGTATTGGGTGTGTTGGGGACACAAGAGATTTTTGTATTTGATTGCAGGGTTGTTTGAGAGAGAACTTCTTCATCCTTAACCTCCCATGGATTGATAAACCATAGGTCATCCACTTGAGGGAAAAATTCTACTGTCCTACAATACTCTATGCTTGGAGGCCCAACACGAGTCTACAAGAATAAAGTTGCATAGTAGACATCAAGCTCTTTTCTGCCGCCGTTGCCGGGGAGGTGAGTGCTTGAAGGCATATCTTTAGATCTTGCAATCAAATATTTTAGTTTGTTGTTTTTCACTAGTTTGGTGTTATAAAAGAAAACTACAAAAAATGGAGTCTAGGTTGCATAAATTATTTCATCTCTTTAATGTCTTTCGTGAAAATGATGGTTTGGAAAATTGTGCTCAATTGGTAGAGGAATAATTTATGAAAATACTTAATTCCTTGAGTCATGAGCATGATAGAAATATAGTTACTGTGAATTCTCTGACTATCCATGATGCTAATGATATGACAAGCCGCAAGCTTGGGGATGTTATGTTTGATGAAGATGATATTTTTAGTCCCCCAAGTGTTGATGAGCAAAACTATTATGATGATAGCATGCCATCTATGTATGATTATATTTTGATGATATGTATGCTATAAAGAGTAATGACAACCATGAAACTTTTTATCATGATTTTAGTATTCAATGTGGTTATGTCAATCAAGTACCTCATGATAGTTATTTCGTAGAGTTTGCTCCCACTATTACGAATGGAAGAAGTTTGCTTATGTGGAGAGTGATAAATTTTGAATGCTCGTGAATCATGAAAATAATGCTTTATGTCATAGTTATATTGTTGAATTCCTTCATGATGCTATTGAAAGTTATTATGAGGGAGGAACTTATGCTTGTAGGAATTGCAATAATATCAAGTTTCCTCTCTATGTGTTCAAATTTTTGAAAATATGCTTGTTTTGCCTTCCTATGCTAGTTGATTCTTGCTCCCATAAATTGTTTGCTCAAAAAATCCCTACGCATAGTAAGTGGGTTAGACTTAAATGTGCTGGTCATGTGATTCATGATGCTATCTTCCATTTTCAACTTTTATTCCTATACGAGCATCATTGAAATCATCATGCCTAGCTAAAAGGCATTAAAGAAAAGCGCTTGTTGGGAGACAACCCAACACTTTTACTTTCTGTTTTCGTGTGTTAAAATTATTAAGCTACTTTAGTAATCATGTTTATGTCTTTTATTTCGATAAAGTGCCAAGTAAAGCCTTTGGGATAGTGTGGATACTTGCTTGTTTGAGTCTGTGCAAAACAAAAAAAATTGCGTCCAGTATATGTATTATCTAATTTTACCGGAGCGTCAAAAAATTCTGAATTTCTTACACAACATTTCTATGCAAATTCTATGTGTTGTCCTATTTTTTCAGAATGTTTAGAGTCAAGGAAGTATGGCGATCATTCAGATCTTTACAGACTGTTCTGTTTTTGACAGATTCTATTTTGCATGCATAGTTTGCTTGTTTCAAGTGTTTACATAGCTTATATTTGGTGATATAAATTGTGGTAATGATGGAATACAGTAGGTATTATGTGAGAACAATTGTGAACCTTGTCTTGACAGTACCTAAGTGAATGATCTATCTTTACTACACTAACCCATCTCAGGAAGTTTCGTTAAGTTTTGTGTGATTGAAGTTTTCATGTTTTGGGGATGCCCCGAAATGCATCCCCTCTTTCATCTCCAACATTATCGGTACATATTACTTGGAGCTATATTTTTATTTGTCACATGATATTTGTTTTGCTTGGAGTGTCATTATAATTTGTTGTTATCTGTTAGATGTTATTTATAATCTTTTTTTCAATAAAAATTCCAAGTATTGCATTAGGATGCTTGCATTGCATGTTTTGATATGTGTTGTGTAAAAATAGAAACTTTTGATGTACTATTTGAATTTTCATATTTTACCGGAATGTGTAAAGTTTCTAGATTTTTTACATAGTATTGTAATGTAAATTACTTATCGTTTCCTAAATGTTTAGAATTGTTTGACTTATAGAAGTACACCGGTTTAACAGATTGCTACAGTCTGTTCTGTTTGGACAGACTGTTGTCATAGTTTTGTTATCTACTTTTCCTATAGTTTCCATAGACTATATTGGTAGACATAAATTGTGGAAATGATAGTAAACAATAGATGATGTTTGAAATTATTATGCAACTTGTCTTGGCAGTACATAAATAGTTGATTTATTTTTATGTGCACTAACCCATCTCATGAGTTCTTTTCATGTTTTGTGTGGATGAAGTTTTTGAGAATAGGTGAAACTGGGATATGAGAGGATTGGATGAGATACAAAAGCTCAAGCTTGGGGATTCCAAAGGCACCCCAAGGAAATATTCAAGAAGTCTCAAGAATCTAAGCTTGGGGATGCTACACATCCCACCTCTCTGTTGGAAATATGCCCTAGAGGCAATACATAAAGTGTTTATTATTATATTTCCTTGTTCATGATAATCATTTATTGTCGATGCTATAATTGTATTGATTGAAAACTATATACATGTGTGGGTATATAGACAACACTGTGTCCCTAGTATGCCTCTTGTAGACTAGCTCGTTGATCAAAGATGGTTAAGGTGTCCTAGACATGGACATGGGATGTCATTTGATAAAGGGATCACATCAATAGGAGAATGATGTGATGGGAAAGACCCATACTATGAATGTAGCATGTGATCGTGTCAGTCTGTTGCTATAGTTTTCTGCATCACAAGTATCTACTCCTATGACCATCAGATCATGTAACTCACTGACACCGGAGGAATACTTTGTGTGTATCAAACATCGCAATGTAACTAGGTGACTATAAAGATGCTCTACATGTATCTCTGATGGTTACTGTTGAGTTGGCATGGATCAAGACTGGGATTTGTTACTCCGTGTGACGGAGAGGTATCTCAGGGCCCACTCGGTAATACAACATCACAACAAGCCTTGCAAGCAAAGTGACTAATGTGTTAGCCACAAGATCATGTGTTACATAACGAGTAAAGAGACTTGCCGGTAACGAGATTGAACTAGGTATGGAGATACCAACGATCGAATCTTGGGCAAGTAACATAACGATAGACAAAGGGAACATCGTACGGGATTACCTGAATCCTTGACATAGAGGTTCAACCGATCAAGATATTTGTAGAACATGTAGGAACCAATATGGGCATCCAGGTCTCGCTATTGGTTATTGTTTGAAGAGGTGTCTCAGTCATGTCTACATAGTTCTCAAACCCGCAGGAGTTTGTGGGCGTTGGTGCTCAGATTGCTTCCTCCCTTGGTCATTTTTTGATTCAACAGTATTGTGGGATGAAGCGTCCCAGATCAACCTTACTCATACGCTTACGAGAGACCGGTTCCATCGATTGACACGTGACTTTGTTGCATAAAGATGGCTGGCGGGTGTCTGTCTCTCCTACTCTAGTTGGATCGGATTCGACAAAGGCGGTCCTTGAGAAGGTTGAATAGCAATTTTTGTATCACCATTGTGGTTTTTGCGTAGGTGAGAATTGTTCTTGCTAGATATCCGTAGAAGTCACGTAAAACATGCAACAACAATTATAGGACGTCTAACTTGTTTTTGTAGGGTATCTTGTGATATGATATGGCCAATTACATGATGAGATATATGTGATGTATGAGATGATCCTGTTTTGTATATAATATCACGACTTGCACGTCGATGAGTATGACAACCGGCAAGAGTCATAGGGTTGTCTTTAATTATTGTATGACGTACGTGTCAATCATGAAGCGCTATGTAATGCTCTACTTTATCGCTAAGAAGTAGCAATAGTAGCAGAAGCATGGTGGGCGCAACAACCCCGATGGCGACACATTGATGGAGATCAAGATGATGGAGATCATGGTGTCATGTCGGTGACGATGGAGTTCACGCCGGTGCTTTAAAGATGGAGATCAAAAGCACAAGATCATG
The DNA here is from genome assembly GCA_022496015.1 of Hordeum marinum. NCBI lineage: Eukaryota > Viridiplantae > Streptophyta > Magnoliopsida > Poales > Poaceae > Hordeum > Hordeum marinum. The sequence continues at coordinate 70,243,752 of CM039672.1, forward strand.
GCCATATCATGTCACTTATGATTTGCATGTGATGTTAATCCTTTCATGCACCTTGTTTTTATTAGGACAACAGTAGCATTATAAGGTGATCCCTCACTAAGATTTGAAGATAAAATTGTGTTCTCCCCGAGCGTGCACCGTTGAAAAATTTCGTCGTGTCGAGACATCATGTGATGATCGGTGTGATAGACTCTACGTTCACATACAATGGGTGCAAGCCATTGTTGCACGTGCAGAACACTCGGGTGAAACTTGACGAGCCTAGCTTGTACAGACATGGCCTCGGAACACAAGAGACCGAAAGGTCGAACATGAGTCATATAGTAGATATGATCAACATGATGATGTTCACCATTGAAACCACCTCAACTCACGTGATGATCAGACTTGAGTTGGTGAATTTGGATCATTTGACACTCGAATGACCTGAGGGAAGTAAATTTGAGTGGGAGTTTATAAGTAATTTTATTAACTAAACTCATTATCTTAAACAATAGTCTAAGTAACATTTGCATATTTATGTTGTAGACCAATGGCTCGCATAGTAGTTCCCTTTAATTTTAATGCGTTCCTAGAGAAAGACAAGTTAAAAGATGATGGAAGTAACTTTGTTGAATGGATCCCTAATCTGAGGATTATCCTCACAACTTCCTAGAAGGCTTATGTCCTTGATGCACCTCTTGGTGATCCACCCGCTCCCGTGTCGTTCGAAGATGTTAAGAACGCTTGGGAGGCACGTTTTGGAGATTACTCAATAGTTCAATGTGCAATGTGTATGGCTTAGAACTGGGACTTCAAAGACGTTTTGAATGTCATGGAGCATATGAGATGTTCCAGGAGTTGAAGTTTCTCTTTGAGAAGAATGCCCGGATCGAGAGGTATGAGACCTCCAATAAGTTCTATGCATGCAATATGGAGGAGAACGGGTCTGTCAGTGAACATATACTTAGAATGTTTGGGTATTCGAACAGTCTGGCCGAGTTAGGGATGTCCCTTCCGCCGAAGGAGATCACTGACAGAGTTCTTCAATCATTGCCACCTAGCTACAAGAGCTTTGTGTTCACCTATAACATGCACGGGATGACCAAGTCAGTCGTCGAGCTGTCTGCGATGCTGAAAGTCGCCAAGTCTGAAATCCAGAAAGACCATCAAGTGTTGATGGTCAATAAAACCACTAGTTTCAAGAAGAATGGAAAAGGAAAGAAGGGAAACTCCAAAAGGGGTGGCAAAGCAGTTGCCCCTCCCGTGAAGAAACCCAAGGCTGGACCCAAGCCAGAAACTGAGTGCTTTCATTTCAAGGGAACTGGTCACTAGAAGCAGAACTGCCCCAAGTATATGGCCGACAAGAAGGTCGCCAACACCAAACAAGGCATATATGATATACATGTTATTGATGTGTACCTTACCAACTCTTGTTCTATTGCCTATGTATTTGATATCGATTCGGTTACTCACATTTGCAACTCAAAGCAGGAGCCACGGAATAGACGAAGGCTGGCAAAGGATGAAGTGATGATGCACTTGGGAAATGGTTCCAAGGTTGATGTGATTTCCGTCGGCATGCTCGCTCTTCGATTACCATCAGGATTAGTTATGAACCTGAATAATTGTTATTTAGTGCATGCGTTAAGCATTAACATTATATATGGATCTTGTTTATTGCGAGACGGTTACTCATTTAAATCAGAGAATAATGGTTGTTCTATTTATATGAGTAATATCTTTTATGGTCATGCACCCAATGTGAGGGGTTTATTCTTATTGAATCTTGATAGTGATGTCACACATGCTCATAACATTGATGCCAAAAGATGCAGACTTGATAATGATAATACCACTTTCTTGTGACACTGCCGCTTAGGTCATATTGGTGTAAAATGCATGAAGAAGCTCCATGCTGATGGACATTTGGAGTCACTTGATTTGGAATCACTTGACACATGTGAACCATGCCTCAGGGGCAAGATGACTAAACCCCCCTTCTCTGGAACAATGGAGCGGGCAAGTGACTTGTTGGAAATCATACATCTTGATGTGTGCGATCCGATGAGCATTGAGGCATGCGGTGGATATCGTTATTTTCTTAGCTTTACCAATGACTTATGTAGATATGGGTATATTTACTTAATGAAACACAAGTTTGAAATGTTTAGGCAATTTTAGAGTGAAGTTGAGAATCATCGTAACAAGAAGATTAAATTCCTACGATCTGATCGAGGAGGATAATATATGAGTTATGAGTTTGGCAGTCACTAAAGAAAGTGTGGAATTGTTTCACAATTGACACCGCCTGGAACACCACAACGTAATGGTGTGTCTGAACGTCATAATCGAATCTTATTGGATATGGTGCATTCTATGATGTCTCTTGCCGATTTTCCACTATCATGTTTGGGTTATGCATTAGAGACAACTGCATTCACTTAAAATAGGGGACCATCAAAATCCGTTGAGACGATGTCATATGAATTGTGGTATGGCAATAAGCCAAAATTGTCATTTCTTAAGGTTTGGGGATGTGATGCTTATGTCAAAAAGTTTCAACCTAAAAAGCTGGAACCCAAAGCAGAGAAATGCGCCTTCATAGGATACCCAAAAGAGACAGTTGGGTATACCTTCTATATCAGACCCGAAGGCAAAGTGTTTGTCGCTAAAAACAAAACATGTCTTGAGAAATAGTTTCTCTCGAAAGAATTGAGTGGGAGGAGGATAGAACTTGATGAGGTTATTGGACCTTTATTTCAACCAGAGAGTAGCACAACACACAAAGATGTTTCTGTGGAGCCTACGTCAAGTGAAGAGGAGGTTGATGATGATGATCATGAAGCTTCGGATCAAGTTACTATGAAACCTCGTAGGTCAACAAGGACGCGTACTGCTCCTGAGTGGTACGACAACCCTGTCTCAAAGGTCATGTTGTTGGACAACAATGAACCTACAAGCTATGGAGAAGTGATGATAGGCCCGTATTCCGAGAGATGGTTAGAGGCCATGAAATCCGAGATAGGATCCATGTATGAAAACAAAGTATGGACTTTGGAAGTATTACCTGAAGGGTGAAAAGCCATTCAGAACAAATGGATCTTTAAGAGGAAGACAAACGCAAACGGTAATGTCAGCGTCTATAAAGCTTGACTTGTGGCAAAGGGTTTTTCACAAGTTCAAGAAGTTGACTACGATGAGACCTTCTCACACCTAGTGATGCTTAAGTCCATCAGAATTATGTTAGCAATAGCTGCATTTTTCGATTATGAAATTTGGCAGATGGATGTCAAAATAGTGTTCCTTAACGGTTTCCCTAAGGAAGAGTTGTATATGATACAACCGGAAGGTTTTGTCGATCTAGAGAATGCTGACAAAGTTTGCAGACTCCAGTGATCCATTTATGGACTGGTGCAAGCATCTCGGAGTTGGAATCTGCGCTTTGATGAGGTGATCAAAGTGTTCGGGTTTATACAAGTTTACGGAGAAGCTTGTATTTGCAAGAAAGTGAGTGGGAGCTCTCTAGCATTTCTAATATTATGTGTGGATGACATATTGTTGGTTGGAAACAATATAGAAATGCTGGAAAGCATGAAGGAATATTTGAACAAGAGTTTTTCAATGAAGGACCTAGGAGAAGCTGCTTTCATATTAGGCATCAAGATCAATAGAGATAGATCAAGACGCTTAATAGGACTTTCACAGAGCACATACCTTGACAAAGTTTTGAAGAAGTTCAAAATGGATCAGTCCAAGAAGGAGTTCTTGCCTATATTGCAAGGTGTGAAGTTTTGTAAGACTCAATGCCCAGTGACTACAGAAGATAGAGAAAAGATGAGTGTCATCCCCTGTGCTTCAGCCATAGGCTCTATCACATATGCAATGATGTGCACAAGACCCGAAGTTAGCCTTGCCATAAGTATGACCGAAAGGTTTCAAAGTGATACATGAATGGAGCACTGGGTCAAGAATACCCTTAAGTACCTAAAAAGGACTAAGGAAATGTTTCTCGTTTATGGAGGTGATCAAGAGCTCGTCATAAAGGGTTACATCGATGTAATCTTTGACACTGATCGGGATGACTCTAAGTCGCAAACCGGATACATATTTATTCTCAATGGGGGAGCGGTAAGATGGTGCAGTTCCAAGCAGAGCGTGGTAGCCGATTATACATGCGAAGCGGAGTACATCGTAGCCTCAGAGGCAGGAAGGAAGGTGTCTGGATGAAGGAGTTCATGACAGATCTTGGAGTAGTGCCCAATGCACCGAATCCAATCGCTTTGTTCAGTGACAACACTGGTGCCATAGCTCTGGCCAAGGAACCAAGGTTTCACAAGAGGACCATACACATAAAGTAACGCTTCAATGCCATCCACGATTACATCAAGGAGGAGGACATAAATATTTGCAAAGTACACACTGATTTGAATGTTGCAGACCCGTTGACTAAACCTCTTCCACAGGCTAAACATGATCACCACCAGAACTGTATGGGTGTTAGATTCATTACAATGTAAATCACATAGTGATGTGAGCTAGATTATTGACTCTAGTGACAGTGGGAGATTGTTGGAAATATGCACAAGAGGCAACAAATAAAGTATTTATTATTATATTTCCTTGTTCATGATAATCTTTTATTGTCCATGCTATAAATTGTATTGATTTGAAACTAAATACATGTGTGGGTATAGAGACAACACTGTGTCCCTAGTATGCCTCTAGTAGACTAGCTCGTTGATCAAATATGGTTAAGGTGTCCTAGCCATGTACATGGGATGTCATTTGATAACGGGATCACATCATTAGGAGAATGATGTGATGGACAAGACCCAAACTATGAACGTAGCATGTGATCGTGTCAGTTTATTGCTACAGTTTTGTGCATGTCAAGTATTTGTTCCTATGACCATGAGATCATGCAACTCACTGACACCAGAGGAGTACTTTGTGTGTATCAAGCGTCGCAATGTAACTGGATGACTATAAAGATGATACACAGGTTTCTCCGATGGTGTCTGTTGAGTTGGCATGGATTAAGACTGGGATTTGTTACTCCGTGTGACGGAGAGGTATCTTAGGGCCCACTCGGTAATACAACATCACAACAAGCCTTGCAAGCAAAGTGACTAATGTGTTAGCCACAGGATCTTTTATTATAGAACGATAAAAGAGACTTTTTGGTAACGAGATTGCACTATGTACGAAGATACCGATGATCGAATCTTGGGCAAGTAACATACAGATAGACAAAGGGAACATCGTACGGGATTATCTGAATCCTTGACATAGAGGTTCAATTGATAAAGATCTTCATAGAACATGTAGGAACCATTATGGGCATCCAGGCCCCGCTATTGGTTATTGACTGTATAGGTGTCTCGGTCATGTCTACATAGTTCTCGAACCCGTAGGGTCTCCACACTTAACGTTCGGTGATGAATTGGTATAGATGAGTGATGTATGTTGGTGACCGAAGGTTGTTCGGAGTCCCGTATGAGATCCCGAAGTTGATGAGGAACTCCGGAATGGTCTGGAGGTGAAGATTCATGTATAGGAAGTTCCATGCTGATCACGGGGAAAAGTTTGGGCGTCACCGATAATGTACCGGGGGTGCTGGAAGGTTTCCGCGGGTCCACCGGAAGGGGCCACTAGCCCCGAAGGGCCCCATGGGTGTGAGAGAGGGCACACTAGCCCTTGGTGGGCTAGCCTCCCCTCCCACAAGGCCCATTTATATGTCTCCATCATATCTATAATTTTTTATTATTTCATGCCAATATTCTACAACTTTCATATACTTTTGGCAACTTTTTATACTATTTTTGGGACTAATATATTGATCCAGTGCCTAGTGCCAATTCCTGTTTGTTGCATGTTTTTTGTTTTGCAGATAATCCATATCAAACAAAGTCCAAACGCGATAAAAACTTATGGATTTTTTTTTGGAATATATGTGATATTATGGAAAAAGAATCAACGCGAGACGATGCCCGAGGGGCCCACAAGCCAGGGGGCATGGCCTACCCCCTGGCCGCTCCAGGGTTGCTTGTGGTCACCCCTTAAGGCGTTTGGTTCCCTTCTTTTGCCGCAGGAAAGCTAATATACGGATAACAATCATGTTAAAATGTCAGCCCAATCGGAGTTACGGATCGCCGGGAATTCAAGAAACGGTGAAAGGCCAGAATCTGAGAACGCAGAAATAGAAGGAAACAGAGAGAGAGATCCAATCTCGAAGGGGCTCCCGCCCCTCTGCTGCCATGTAGGCCAAGGACCAGAAGGGAAACCCTCCTCCCATCTAGGGGGAAGGTCAAAGAAGAAGAAGAAGGAGGGGGGCTCTCTCCCCCTCTCTCCCGGTGGCACCGAAACACCTCCGGGGCCATCATCGTGATGACGATCTACACCAACAAATTTGCGGCCGTAATCACCAACTCTCTCCCCCTCTATGCAGCGTTTCAACACCTATTCTCCCCGCTGTAATCTCTACTTAAACATGGTGCTCAATGCTATATATTATTTCCCAATCATGTATGGCTATCCTATGATGTTTGAGTAGATCCGTTTTGTCCTATGGGTTGATTGATGATTATGATTGGTTTTAGTTGCATGTTTTATTATTGGTGCTGTCCTATGGTGCTGTCCGTATCGCGCAAGCGTGAGGGATCCCCGCTGCAGGGTTTGCAATATGTTTATGATTCGCTTACGGTGGGTGGCGTGAGTGACAAAAGCATAGACCCGAGTAAGTAGGTTGTTTGCGTAACGAAATAAAGAGCACTTGACCTTATAATGCTATGGTTGGGTTTTACCTTAATGATCTTTAGTAGTTGCGGATGTTTTCTAGAGTTCCAAGTAGAGAAAGTATGTTAGCTTATGCATCTCCCTCATATAAAACTACAATAGTGATTATCGGTCTAGTTCTCGATTGCCTAGGGACAAATAACTTTCTTGTGACAAAAAGCTCTCTACTAAGACTAACTTAGTTGTTTCTTTATCTTAGCAGCCCCTAGTTTTTATTTAAGTGCTCTTTATTATCTTGCAAACCTATCCTATCACACCTACAAAGTACTTGTAGTTTCATACTTGTTCTAGGTAAAGCAAACATTTAGCATGTGTAGAGTGTATCGATGGTCGATAGAACTTGAGGGAATATTTGATCTACCTTTAGATCCTCATTGGGTTCGTCACTCTTACTTATTGAGAAAGGATACAATTGATCCCCTATACTTGTGGGTTATCAAGACCTTTTTCTGGCGCCGTTGCCGGGGAGCAATAGTGTGGGGTGAATATTCTCGTGTGTGCTTGTTTGCTTTATCACCAAGTATATTTATTTGATGTTATAAGTTATTCCCTATCTTTAGTTATGGATATGGAACACGAAATACCAAAAAAACTAGGTGTACTTACTACTCATGGATACGGGGAACCTCCTAAAACCCTTGATGCTCGTTATGTGAAAGATATTATGCACTACTTTAATAATCCTGAGAAAACCCCATTCAATTATATAATGGGATACACGTTGAATCAACGTGAGTACTTTAGGTATTATCCCTTGAATCAAAAAGGGAAATTGTTATGGCATCAAATTCATATGTTGAAATGGTATGCTTGGAATCTATGCTTGAGATATGATATTACTTGTTGCTCTAGGATGAAGGCTAAACACCTTCCCTTTTCATGTAAATTTAATGATAATGAAACCTTGGCTTCTTATTCTAATGGTATATATGATTACTATGATGTGGAACAAATAGAAGAGTTTGTTGCTTTTAAGGGTGCTTATGAAATTGAAGCTTTGCTTGAAAAGTATGAAGATTATGATGACGTTATTTACCGATCCTAAAATTTGGCTATGCTTCATTATTGTTATGCCAATTATGAATACAATGCCCATATTTATCAACTTATTGAGAAAGTCTCTGCTAATATTTTTCAGGAATCTACGGAAGAAGAAATTGATGACACTGTGAGCTCATTGGATGAAAAAGATGAGGAGGAGAGCGAAGAACAAAAGGAGGAAGAGCAGACTAGCTACCTGTGCCCACCTTATAATGATAGTGACTCTTCAACTCATACATTGCATAATTTCCCTTCGTTCTTAGCAAAGGATGAATGCTATGATAATTGGTACGGTCCCTTCGATTCGTTTGAAATATCCCTTTTTGATGAACTTGTTGCTTGCTATGCTTGTGGCCATAATGCCAATATGAATGATTCTTATGGAGATGAACTTGCTACAGTTCCTTATGTTAAACATGGAATTCTTGCTATTGCACCCACACATGATAGTCTATTATCTTTTTGAATTCTCCCAACTACACTATATCAGGGAAGTTTGCACTTATTAAGGATTATATAGATAGGTTGCCTTCTACTATTGCACATGATAATTTTTATAAATATAATATGCATGTGCTTGCTGCACCTACTTGCAATTATTATGGGAGAGGAACTACATCTACGCCTCTCTATGTTTCCAATACGATAAAATTGCAAGAAACTGTTTATACTATGCATTGGCCTTTACTTTGTGTGCATGAATTGTTCTTTTATGACATGTTGATGCATAGGAAGAGAGTTAGACTTCGTTGCTGCATGATATATGTTAATTTCTGATCACTACTAAATTACAAATCATTGTTAATTAAAATTGGCTTTGATATACCTTGGGATCCGGGTGGACCCATTACTTGAGCACTATATGCCTAGCTTAATGGCTTTAAAGAAAGCGCTGCCAGGGAGATCACCCAGAAGTTTTAGAGAGTCATTTTATTCTTTTGTGCTTTTATATAGTTCAAAAACAAAAAAAATAAAGAGGGGAACCTAAAACTTTTTCAAAAAGAGAAGTGAAAGTAAGAAGGACGAGCATCGTTGAAGTGGGGGAGCTCCTTGAACTTTGTTCATGCCCATGGAAACTTTGTGAATTTAGATTATAGAAACTTTTCAACAAAAATAATTATCCCCTTGTATACATCCCTTGTATTATAAAAATAACATGCCAAGATTTGCCTTTAGGATGATTAGATTGCTTGTTTGGTGTGTGCAATGCAAAAACAGAAACTTTGGCTATAGTGCGTGAATTTACAATTTTTACTGGAATGTCAAAAGTTTCTGAAATTTTTACACAGTACTTCTATGCATTTTCCCCCTATTTTTTCAGAAATTTTTTAGAGTTACAGAAGTATAGTAAATATTCACATTGCTACAAACTGTCTTGTTTAAGAAATAATACGTTTTTTATGCATTGTTTTGCTAGTTTTGATGAAACTATCGATTTATCGGTGGTATAAGACATAAAGAAGTTATAATACAATAGCTACAATGCGAAATAAAATTTGAATGGGTTTATATCAGTACTTAAAGTGGTAACTTGCTTTATTATACTAACGGATCTCACGAGAGTTTTGGTATATTTTGTGTGATTGAAGTTTTCAAGTTTTGGGTGAGATCACGATGGATGAACGAATAAGGAGTGGAAAGAGACTAAGCATGGGGATGACCGAGGCACCCCAAGGTAATATTGAAGGACTCCCAGGAAACTAAGCTTGGGGATGCCTCGGAAGGCATCCCCTTTTTCTTCTAACAACCATCGGTAATTTTAATTGGAGCTATATTTTTATTCGTCACATGACATGCGTAAATCTTGGAGCGTCGTGTTCTTTTTTTAATTTTTATTTTAATAATGCACCATGCTGGTATGAGAAAGTCGTTGGTTGATTTATAGAAGGCTCTTTGCACCTCACTTATATCTTCTGAGTATGGCTTTATAGAATACTTCATGTGCTTCACTTATATCATTTGAAGTTTGGATTGTCTATTTCTCACACAAAGAAAACTGCCATTTGTAGAATGATCTTTTGCTTCACTTATATTTGTTAGAGCATGGGCATATCTGTTGTAGAAGGAATTAAACTCTCGTGCTTCACTTATATCTATTTAGAGAGTTAACAGGAGTTGGTCATTCACATGGTTAGTCATAAAATCCTACATAATACTTGTAGATCACTGAATATGATGTGTTTGATTCCTTTCAATAGTTTTGCGATATAAAGATGGTGATATTAGAGTCATGCTAGTGAGTAATTGTAGATTGGTAGAAATATTTGTGTTAAAGTTCGTGATTCCCATAACATGCACGTATGGTGAACCGTTATGTGAAGAAGTTGGAGCATGATTTATTTATTGATTGTCATCCTTTGTGTGGAGGCTGGGAGCGCGCGATGGTTAACTGCTACCAACCTCTCCCCTAGGAGCGTGAGCCCAATACTTTGCTTCGATAACTAATAGACTTTTGCAATAAGTATGTGATTTCTTTAGGACTAATGTGAGTCCATGGATTATACACACTCTCACCCCTCCACCATTGCTAGCCTCTCGAGTACCGCGCAACTTTCGCCGATGCATTAAACCCACCATATTCTCTTCCTCAAAACAGACACCATACTTACCTATTATGGCATTTCCATAGCCATTCCGAGATATATTCCCATGCAACTTCCACCGTTCCATTTATTATGACATGTACCATCATTGTCATATTGCTTTGCATGATCGTAAGATAGATAGCATGATGTTTTGATGTTTCAATGTCTTGTCCATTTTTTATGTCATGGCTACTCTAGATCATTGCACATCCCGATACACCGCCGGAGGCATTCATATAGAGTCATAGTTTGTTCTAGTATCTAGATGTAATTCTTGAATTGTAAGTAAATAAAAGTGCGATGATCCTCATTATTAGAGCATTGTCCCATGTGAGGAAAGGATGATGTAAGCTATGATTCCCTCACAAGTTGGGATGAGTCTCCGTACTTTACAAAAAAATAAAAGAGGCCAAAGAAACCCACCAAAAAAATGAGAGTAAAGAGAGAAGGGCAATGCTACTATCCTTTTCTCACACTTGTGCTTCAAAGTAGCACCAGGATCTTCATGATAGAGAGTCTCCTATATTGTCACTTTCATATACTGGTGGGAATTTTTCATTATAGAACTTGACTTGTATATTCCAATGATGGGCTTCCTCAAAATTTCCATAGGTCTTCGTGAGCAAGCGAGTTGGATGCACACCCACTTAGTTTCTTTTTGAGCTTTTATACACATGTAGCTCTAGTGCATCCGTTGCATGGCAATCCCTACTAACTCACATTGATATCTATTGATGGGCATCTCCATAGCCTATTGATATGCCTAGTTGATGTGAGACTACCTCCTTCTTTTTTGTTTTCTCCACAACCACCCTATTCTATTCCACCTATAGTGTTATATCCATGGCTCACGCTCATGTATTGCGTGGAAGTTGAAAAGGTTTGAGAATACTAAAGTATGAAACAATTGCTTGGCTAAAACCGGAGTTGTGCATGATTTAATACTTTGTGTGATGAAGATGGAGCATAGCCAGACTACATGATTTTGTATGGATAACTTTCTTTTAGCCATGATATTTTGAGAAGACATGATTGCTTTATTAGTGTGCTTGAAATATTATTGTCTTAATGTCAAATGATAGACTATGCTTTCAATCACTCATGTCTTAATATTCATGCCATGATTAGATTATATGATCAAGATTATGCTAGGTAGCATTCCACATAAAAAATATTATCATTTACCTACTCAAGGACGAGCAGGAATTAAGCTTGGGGATGCTGATACATCTCCGTCGTATCTATAATTTTTTATCGTTTCATGCCAATATTCTACAACTTTCATATACTTTCGGCAACTTTTTATACTATTTTTGGGACTAACATATTGATCCTGTGCCGAGTGCCAGTTCTTGTTTGTTGCATGTTTTTTGTTTCTCAGAAAATCCATAACAAACAAAGTCCAAATGCGATAAAAACTTATGGAGATTTTTTGTAATATATGTGATTTTTGGGAAAAAGAATCAATGCGAGACGATGCCCGAGGGGCCCACAAGCCAGGGGCACCGCCTACCACCTGACCGCGCCAGGGTGGCTTGTGGTGACCCCTTAAGGAGGTTGGTGCCCTTATTTCGCCGCAAGAAAACTAATATCCGGATAAAAAATTGTGTTAAAATTTCAGCCCAATCGGAGTTACGGATTTCTAGGAATTTAAGAAATGGTGAAAGCCCAGAATCTGAGAACACAGAAATAGTAGGAAACAGAGAGAGAGAGAGAGATCCAATCTCGGAGGGGCTCCCACCCCTACACCGTGATATGTCTCCAATGTATCTATAATTTATGAAGTATTCATGCCATGTTTGCAATAATTCTATATGATTTTGATATGATTTCACTAGAACTATCCTGGACTGACGTTGTTTTCAGCAGAACTACCGTGGTGTTGTTTTTGTGGAGAAATAAAAGTTCTCGGAATGAGCTGACAACTTATGGAGAATATTTTTGGAAAATGTAAAAAATACTGGAGCGAAGAGTCACCGGAGAGGAAGGTCGAGGAGGCCACAAGCCCCAGGGGCACGGTGTTGAAAATATTCCCTAAAAGCAATAATAAAATGGTTATTATTGTATTTCCTTGTTCATGATAATTTTCTATAGTTCATGTTATAATTGTGTTAACCAGAAACCATAATGCATGTGTGAATACATAGACCACAACGTGTCCCTAGGGATCCTCTAGTTGGCTAGCTCGTTCATCAATAGATGGTCATGGTTTCATGACCATGGACACTGGATGTCATTGATAACGGGATCACATCATTAGGAAAATGATGTGATGGACAAGACCCAATCCTAAGCATAGCACAAGATCGTGTAGTTTGTCTGCTAATGCTTTTCTAATGTCAAGTATCATTTCCTTAGACCATGAGATTGTGCAACTCCCGGATACCGTAGGAATACTTTGGGTGTACCAAACGTCACAACGTAACTAGGTGGCTATAAAGGTACACTACAGGTATCTCCGAAAGTGTCTCTTGGGTTGGCACAAATTGAGACTGGGATTTGTCACTCCGTGTGATGGAGAGGTATCTCTGGGCCCACTCGATAAGACATCATCATAATGAGCTCAATGTGACTAAGGAGTTAGTCACGGGATGATGTGTTATAGAACGAGTAAAGAGACTTGCCGGTAACGAGATTGAACAAGGTATAGGGATACCGACGATCAAATCTCGGGTAAGTATCATACCAGTAGACAAAGGGAATTGTATACGGGATTGATTCCCAGACATCATGGTTCATCCGATGAGATCACCGTGGAGCATGTGGGAGCCAACATGAGTATCCAGATCCCACTGTTGGTTATTGAGTGGAGAGGTGTCTCGGTCATGTCTACGTGTCTCCCGAACCCGTAGGGTCTACACACTTAAGGTTCGATGACGCTAGGGTTATAGGGAAATAGTGTACATGGTTACTGAAGGTAGTTCAGAATCCCGGATGAGATCCTGGACGTCACGAGGAGTTCTGGAATGGTCTGGAGGTAAAGATGGATATATAGGAAGTGAGGATTTGGTCGCCGGAAGAGTTTCGGGCATCACTGACAGCATACTGGGACCACCGGAAGGGTTCCGAGGGTCCACCAAGTGGGGCCAGGGGCACCGGAGGGCTGCGTGGGCCAAGAGTGGAAGGGACCAGTCCAAGAGTGGGCTGTTGCGCCCTCCACCCTGGCCCAAGGCACAGGAAAGGTGGGAAGGAGGGGAAACCCTATGCCCAGATGGGCCTAAGGGCCACCTAGGGCTGCGCCCTCCCCTCTCCCTCTCTGGCCGCCAGCCAAATGGCCAATCTAGGGCCGGCCGCAGCCCCTAGGGTGGGAACCGTAGGGCTGCGCCCTCCCTCCCCCTCTCCTATATATAGTGGAGGGTTTTGGGGTTGCCAGACACACGAGTTCTCTCTCTCTCGATGCAGCCCTACCCTTCCTCTTCCTCGTTCTCTGCGGTGCTTGGCGAAGCCCTGCCAGAGACCATGCAGCTCCAGCGTCACCATGCCGTCATGCTGCTGGAGCTCTCCCTCAACCTCTCCTTCCTCCTTGCTGGATCAAGGCGTAGGAGACGTCACCGGGCTGCGCATGTGTTGAACACGGAGGCGTCGTTTTTCGGCGCTAAGATCGGAATCCACCGCGATTTGAATCGCTGCGAGTACGACTCCACTAACCACGTTCTTGTAACGCTTCCACTTAGCGATATTCAAAGGTATGAAGATGCAATCTATTTCCCACTCGTTGCTGGTTTCTCCATAGATAGATATTGGTGAACACGTAGGAATTTTTTTGATTTACTACTACATCTCCCAACAGTGGCATCATGAGCTAGGTCTATGCGTAGAATCTATGCACGAGTAGAACACACAATGCTATGGGTGTTAATCTTGTTAATATGCTTGCTGTTACTAGTCTTATCTTGATTCGACGTATTGTGGGATGAAGCGGCCTGGACCAACTTTACATATACGCTTACGTGAGACCGGCTCCACCGCCTGATATGCACTTGTTGCATAAGGTGGCTAGCGGGTGTCTGTCTCTCCCACACTAATCGGATTGGATTCGATGAAAAGGGTCCTTATGAAGGGTAAATAGCAATTGGCATATCACACTGTGGATTTGGCGTAGGTAAGAAAAGTTCTTGCTAGAAACCTATAGCAGCCACGTAAAAACTTGCAACTACAAATTATAGGACGTCTAACTTGTTTCTGCAGCATATGCCTTGTGAGTGATATGGCCAAAGGATGTGATGTGACGCATTATGATGTATGAGATCGATCATGTTCTTGTAATAGGATTCACGACTTGCACGTCGATGAGTATGACAACCGGCAGGAGCCATAGGAGTTGTCTTATTTTATTGTATGACCGGCGTGTCAATCATAAACGCCATGTAATTACTTTACTTTATTGCTAATCGTTAGCCATAGTAGTATAAGTAATAGTTGGCGATACAACTTCATGAAGACATGATGATGGAGATCATGGTGTCGTGCCGATGACAGTGATGATCATGGTGCCCCGAAGATGGAGATCAAAGGAGCAAGATGATATTGGCCATATCATGTCACTATATTGATTGCATGTGATGTTTATCATGTTTACATCTTATTTGCTTAGAACGACGGTAGTAAATAAGATGATCTCTCAACAAAATTTCAAGAAATGTGTTACCCTAACTATGCACCATTGCTCAAGATCGTTGTTCCGAAGCACCACATGATGATAGGGTGTGATAGGTTCTAACGTTCGCGTACAATGGGTGCAAGCCAGATTTACACACGCGAAACACTTAGGTTGACTTGACGAGCCTAGCATGTACAGACATGGCCTCGGAACACAGAAGACCGAAAGGTCGAACATGAGTCGTATAGTAGATGTGAACAATATGGAGATGTTTACCATGGATGACTAGTCCATCTCACGTGATGATCGGACACGGGCTAGTTGACATGGATAATGTATCACTTGGATGATTAGAGAGATGTCTATCTAAGTGGTAGTTCATTAAATAATTTGATTATGTGAACTTAAGTATCATGAACTTAGTGTAAAATTGTCTTTACAATCTATATTGTAGATCCAATGGCCAACACTAATGTCACCCTCAACTTCAACGCGTTCCTAGAGAAAACCAAGCTGAAAGATGATGCAAGCAACTATGCGGACTGGGTCTATGGCTTGAGGATCATCCTCATAGCTTCCAAAAGATTGTATGTCCTCGATGCACCGCTAGGTGACGCGCCCATTTTCCCTGTAGATCAAGACGTTATGAACGCTTGGCAGTCACGCTGCGATGATTACTCGCTTGTTCAGTGCGGCACACTTTACAGTTTAGAACCAGGGCTCCAAAAGCGTTTTGAGCAACACGGAGCATATGAGATGTTCCAAGAGCTAAAACTGGTTTTCCAAGCTCATGCTCGGGTCGAGAGATATGATGTCTCCGACAATTTCTTCAGTTCTAAGATGGAGGAAAACAGTTCTGTCAATGAGCACATACTCAAAATGTTTGGGTTGCACAACCGCTTGACTCAGCTGGGAGTTAATCTCCCGGATGACTCGGTCATTGACAGAATCCTCCAATCGCTTCCACCTAGCTACAAAAGCTTTGTGGTGAACTACAAGATGCAGGGTATGGAGAAGTCCATTCTTGAGTTGTACTCGATGCTGAAATCAGTGGAGGTCGAGATCAAAAAGGAGCATCAAGTGTTGATGGTGAATAAGACCACTAGTTTCAAGAAAGGCAAGGGTAAGAAGAACTTGAAGAAGGACGGCAAAGCTATTGCCGCGCCCAGTAAGCAAGTTGTCGGGAAGAAGAACAAGCATGGACCCAAGCCTGAGACTGAGTACTTTTATTGCAAGGGTACCGGTCACTGGAAGCGTAACTGCCCCAAGTACTTAGCACATAAGAAGGACGACAACGTTAAAGGTATATGTGATATACTTGCTATTGATGTGTACCTAACCAGCGCTCATAGTAGATCCTAGGTATTTGATACCGGTGCAGTTGCTCACATTTGTAACTCCAAGTAGGAGCTACGGAATAAGTGGAGACAGGCAAAGGACGAGGTGACGATGCGTGTCGGGAATGGTTCCAACGTCGATGTGATCGCTGTCGGCACGCTAGCTCTACATCTACCTTCGGGATTAGTTTTAAACCTCGATAATTGTTATTTAGTACCAGCTTTGAGCATGAACATTGTATCTGGATCTCGTTTGATGCGAGATGGCTACTCATTTAAATCTGAGAATAATGGTTGTTCTATTTATATGAGAGAAAGTTTTATGGTCATGCCCTGCTAGTTAATGATTTTTTAATGAATCTCGAACGTGATGTTACACATGTCCATTGTGTGAGTGCCAAAAAGTGTAAGGTTGATAATGATAGTCCAACTTACATGTGGCACTGCCGGCTTGTTATTGGTGTCAAACGCATGAAGAAGCTCCATGCTGATGGACTTTTGGAGCCTCATGGGCAAGATGACCAAGACTCCGTTCTCCGGAACAATGGAGCGAGCAACTAACTTGTTGGAAATAATACATACTGATGTATGCGGTGCAATGAGCGTTGACGCTCGTGGTGGCTACCGTTATGTTCTCACCCTCACCGATGACTTGAGCAGATATGGGTATGTCTACTTAATGAAACACAAGTCTGAAACCTTTTAAAGGTTCAAGGAATTTTAGAGTGAGGTAGAGAATCAACGTGACAGGAAAATAAAGTGCCTACGATCTGATCATGGCAGAAAATATTTAAGTCACGAGTTTGGCACGCATCTAAAGAAATGTGGAATTGTTTCACAACTCATGCCACCTGGCACACCTCAGCGAAATGGTATGTCTGAACGTGGTAATCGCGCTCTATTGGATATGGTGCGAGCTATGATGTCTCTTACCGACTTACCTCTATCATTTTGGGGATATGCATTAGAGATTGCCGCATTCAGTTTAAACATGGCACCGTCTAAATTGGTTGAGACGAAACCGTATGAATTATTGTTTGGAAAGAAACCTAAGCTATCATTTCTAAAAGTTTGGGGATGCGATGCTTATGTGAAGAAACTTCAACCTGAGAAGCTCGAACCCAAAGCGGAAAAGTGCATCTTCATAGGATACCCCAAAGACACTATTGGGTATACCTTCTACCTCAGATCCGAAAACAAACTCTTTGTTGCCAAGAATGGATCCTTCCTTGAGAAAGAGTTTCTCTTGAAAGAAGTCAGTGGGAGGAAAATAGAACTTGATGAGGTAATTGTACCTCCACTCGAACCGGAAAGTAGCATAGCACAGGAAGTTGTTTCTGTGGAGCCTGCACCAGCTGGAGGGGAAGTTAATGATGATGATCATGAAACTTTAGATCAAGTTACTATTGAACGTCGAAGGTCCACTAGGACACGTTATGCACAAGAGTGGTACGGTAACCCTGTCCTAGAGATCATGTTGTTGGATAACGGTGAACCTTCAAACTATGAAGAAGTGATGGTGGGCCCGGATTCCAACAAATGGCTTGAAGCCATGAAATCCGAGATAGAATCCATGTATGAGAACAAAGTATGGACTTTGGTGGACTTGCCTGATGATAAGTGAGCCATAGAAAATAAAAGGATCTTTTAGAAGAAGATTGACGCGGATGGTAATGTGACCGTCTATAAGGCTCAGCTTGTCGCTAAGGGTTATCGACAAGTTCAAGGAGTTGACTATGATGAGACTTTCTCACCCGTAGCGATGCTGAAGTCTGTCCGAATCATGTTAGCTGTTGTCGCATTTTATGATTATGAGATTTGGCAAATGGACGTCAAAATGGCATTCTTAATGGCTTCCTTAAGGAAGAATTGTATATGATGCAGCCAGAAGGTTTTGTCGATCCTAAAGATGCTAACAAAGTATGCAAGCTCCAGCGCTCCATCTATGGGTTGGTGCAAGCATCTCGGAGTTGGAACATTCGCTTTAATAAGGTGATTAAAGTATTTGGGTTTATAAAGGTTTATGGAGAAACCTGTATTTACAAGAAAGTGAGTGGGAGCTCTATAGCATTTCTCATATTATATGTGGATGACATATTGTTGATGGGAAATAATATAGAACTTTTGGAAAGCATAAAGGCCTACTTGAATAAGTGTTTTTCAATGAAGGACCTTGGAGAAGCTGCTTACATATTAGGCATCAAGATCTATTGAGATAGATCGAGATGCCTCATAGGTCTTTCACAAAGCACATACCTTGACAAAATATTGAAGAAGTCAATGTGGATCAGTCCAAGAAAGGGGTTCTTGCCTGTGTTACAGGGTATGAGATTGAGTATGACTCAATGCCCAACCACGGCAAAGGATAGAGAAGAGATGAGTGTCATCCCGTATGCTTCAGCCATAGGCTCTATTATGTATGTCATGCTGTGTACCAGACCTGATGTGAACCTTGTCATAAGTTTGGTACGGAGGTACCAAAGTAATCCCGGAGTGGAACACTGGACAGCGGTCAACAATATCCTGAAGTACCTGAAAAGGAGAAAGGACATGTTTCTCATATATGGAGGTGCTGAAGAGCTCGTCGTAAAGGGTTACGTCGATGCTAGCTTCGACTTAGATCCGGACGACTCCAACTCGCAAACCAGATACGTATATATTTTGAACGGAGGGGCAGTCAGCTGGTGCAGCAGCAAGCAAAGCGTCATGGCGGCATCTAAATGTGAAGCGGAGTACATAGCTGCTTCAGAAGCAGCAAAGGAAGGAGTCTGGATGATAGAGTTCATCACCGACCTGGGAGTGATTCCTAATGCATCGGTCCCGATGACTTTATTCTATGACAACACTGGAGCTATTGCCCTTGCGAAGGATCCCAGGTTTCACAAGAAGACAAGACACATCAAGCGCCTGTTCAACTCCATCCATGATTACATTCAGGAGGGAGATATAGATATTTGTAAAGTACATACGGATCTAAATGTCGCAGATCCGTTGACTAAACCTCTCTCACTAGCGAGACATGATCAACACCAAAACTCTATGGGTGTTTGATTCATCACAATGTAACTAGATTATTGACTCTAGTGCAAGTGGGAGACTATTGGAAATATGCCCTAGAGGCAATAATAAAATGGTTATTATTGCATTTCCTTGTTCATGATAATTGTCTATTGTTCATGCTATAACTGTGTTAACAGAAAACCATAATGCATGTGTGAATACATAGACCACAACATATCCATAGTGAGCCTCTAGTTGGCTAGCTTGTTGATTAATAGATGGTCACGGTTTCATGACCATGGACATTGGATGTCGTTGATAACGGGATCACATCATTCGGAGAATGATGTGATGGACAAGACCCAATCCTAGGCATAGGACAAGATCGTGTAGTTCGTCTTCTAAAGATTTTCCAGTGTCAAGTATCATTTCCTTATACCATGAGACTATGCAACTCCTAGATACCTTAGGAATACATTGTGTGTGCCAAACATAACAACATAACTGGGTGGCTATAAAGGTACACTACAGGTATCTCCGAAAGTGTCTGTTGGGTTGGCACGAATCGAGACTGGGATTTGTCACTGTGTGACGAAGAGGTATCTCTAGGCCCACTCGGTAAGACATCATCATAATGAGCTCAATGTGACTAAGGAGTTAGCCACGGAATGATGTGTTGTGGAATGAGTAAAGGGACTTGCCGGTAATGAGAGTGAACAAGGTATAGGGATACCGATGATCAACTCTCGGGCAAGTATCGTACCGGTAGACAAAGGGAATTGTATACGGGATTGATTCCCAGACAACATGGTTCATCTAGTGGGATCATCGTGGAGTATGTGGGAGCCAACATGGGTATCCAGATCCCACCATTGGTTATTGACCGGAGAGGTGTCTCAGTCATGTCTACGTGTATCCCGAACCCGTAGGGTCTACACACTTAAGGTTCGATGACGCTAGGGTTATAGGGAAATAGTGTACGTGGTTACCAAAGGTAGTTTAGAGTCCCGGATGAGATCCTGGATGTCACGAGGAGTTACTGAATGGTCTGGAGGTAAAGATTGATATATAGGAAGTGAGGATTTGGTCACCAGAACAGTTTTGGGCATCACCAGTAGCATACCGAGACCACCGAAAGTGTTCCGGGGGTCCACCAAGTGGGGCCACGGGCACCAGAGGGCTGCGTGGGCCAAGAGTGCAAGGTACCAGCCGCGGAGTGGGCTGGTGCACCCTCCACCCTTGCCCAAGGCACAGGAAAGGTGGGAAGGAGGGGAAACCCGAGGCCCAGATGGGCCTAAGGCCCACCTAGGGTTGCGCCCTCCCCTCTCTCACTCTGGCCACCGGCTAGATGGCCAAACTAGGGCCGGCCGCAGCCCCTAGGGTGGGAACCCTAGGGCTGCCCCCTCCCTCCCCCTCCTCCTATATATAGTGGTTCGTTTTGGGGCTGCCAAACACACGAGTTCTCTTTCACTCGGCGCAGCCCTACCCTTCCTCTTCCTCGTTCTCCGTGGTGCTTGGCGAAGTCCTGCCGAAGACCACACAGCTCCACCGTCACCACACCGTCGTGCTGCTGGAGCTCTCCCTCAACCTCTCCTTCCTCCTTGCTAGATCAAGGCGTAGGTGACGTCACCGGGCTGCGCGTGTGTTGAACATGGAGGCGCCGTTGTTCGGTGCTAAGATCGGAATCCACCGCGATTTGAATCGCTGCGTGTACGACTCCACCAACCGCGTTCTTGTAACGCTTCCGCTTACTGATCTTCAAAGGTATGAAGATGCAATCTCTTTCCAACTCGTTTCTGGTTTCTCCATAGATAGATCTTGGTGAACACGTAGGAATCTTTTTGATTTACTACTACATCTCCCAACACGCGACCACCCCCCTGGGCTCGGCCACCAGGCTTGTGGGCCCCTCGAGAGTCCACCAACCTCCCTCTCAGATCTATAAATACTCAAATATTCCAAAACCTCCAAGGCATAACCTAGACCGGGAGTTCCGCCGCCGCACACGTCTAGAGCCATGAAAAACCAATCTTGGCCCTCTCCAGCACCCTGCCGGAGGGGGTCACCATCACCAGGGGCCATCTTCATCGTCCCGTAGGGGCCATCAACACCACGGAGGCCAAGGACTAGAGGTTGGACCTCTCCCCATAGAGGGGGAGGCCATGGAGGAGGAAGCACTAGGGGGAGATCCTCTCCCCCTCTCTCTCGGTGGTGTCGGAGTGCCACCAGGGGAACCATCACCACGGTGATCGTCTTGATCAACATAACCTTCCTCATCACCATCCTCATTTACTTTTAGAGGCCCACTCTCCTGCACCCCGTTGTAATCACCTACTTGAACATGGTGCTTTATGCTACATATTATGATCCAATGATGTGTTGCCATTCTATGATGTTTTGAGTAGATTACTTTTGTCCTTTGGGTTGATTGATGATCTAGATTGGTTTGAGTTGCGTGTTTTATTATTGGTGTTGTCCTATGGTGCCTTTTGTTCCGCACACACATGAGGGATCCCTGTTGTATGGTTTGCAATATGTTTATGATTCGCTTATGGTGGGTGGCGTGTGTGACAGAAGCACAACCCCGAGTAAGTAGGTTGTTTGTGTATGGGCTAAAGGGGACTTGATGCTTTAATGCTATGGTTGGGTTTTACCTTAATGATCTTTAGTAGTTGCGGATGCTTCCTAGAGTTCCAATCATAAGTGCATATGATCCAAGTAGATAAAGTATGTTAGCTTATGTGTGTCCCTCATATAAATTGCAATAATGATTTCCGATCTTGTTAACAATTACCTAGGATAATTCTGCACACCGACCCATAATTGTTCCACACTCGCTATTTGTAATATATTGTAATATTATGATAACAACACCTATATTTATATTTTAGTTCTCTGATTTCATGCAAAGCTATCATCTTCATACCCATAACGTAGTTTTATTTCTCCTTTCTAGATGGAAGCAAACGTTCGGTGTACGTAGAGTCATATCGATGGCAGATAGGACTTGAGAGAATATTTATCTTACCTTTAGCTCCTTGTGGGTTAGACACTCCATGCTTATCACTTCCACCTTTGGAAATTGCTACGATGATTCCTTGCACTTGGGGATTATCAAGCTCTTTTCTGGCGCCGTTGCCGGGGAGTAATAGCATGGGGTTGATATTCTTGTGTATGCTTGTTTGCTTTATTCACTAAATAGATTTTGTTTCCCCTTTTTACTTTCTATAGTTGTGGGTGAAAAAAACAAAAAAATTAATAAAAAATAAAAATACAAAAAGAGTTACTTGCCCCTTTTGCCTAAGAAGTCTTTCAAAAAGAGAAGTGATTGGAAGGTTGTGCATTGGAGAAGTGAGGGTCGACCTTGAACACTTGTGTCCATGCTCGTGGAAAAAATGTAGAATTTTTCATGGAAGCTTCTGTAAAATATTTTTCACCTTGTATATATCCATTGTATTATAAAAATAATGTGCCAAAATTTACTTTTAGGATGATTAGATTGCTTGTTTGGTGTGTGCAGTGCAAAAACAGAAACTTTGGATGTAGTGCGTGAATTTACATTTTTTACTCGAACGTCAAAAGTTTCTGAATTTTTTACACAGTACTTCTATGCATTTTTTATTTTTTCATAAATTTTCAGAATTTTTTGAGTTACAGAAGTATACAAAGTTTCCAGATTACTACAGACTGTCCTATTTTTAACAGATTTTGTTTTCTATGCATTGTTCTCTTATTTTGATGAATCTATGGCTTGTATCGGGGGGTATGAACCATGGTGAAGTGGGACTACAGTAGATATAGTGCTAATATGAATTTTGAATGAGTTCACAATAGTACTTAAAGTAGTAATTTACTTTATTATACTAACGGATCTCACGAGGGTTTTGTTAAGTTTTGTGTGAATGAAGTGTTCGAAGATCGAGGAGGTATCGATATAAGAAGAATATGGAGAGACAAGAGTGCAAGCTTGGGGATGCCCAAGGCACCCCAAGTAAATATTTCAAGGTGACTCAAGCACCTAAGCTTGGGGATGCCCCG
Organism: Hordeum marinum; assembly: GCA_022496015.1. Lineage (NCBI taxonomy): Eukaryota > Viridiplantae > Streptophyta > Magnoliopsida > Poales > Poaceae > Hordeum > Hordeum marinum. The sequence goes on from CM039672.1 coordinate 70,267,130, forward strand.
GAAGGCATCCCATCTTTATTCTTCAAAAATTATTGGTATACCTCGGTTTTCGTTTTGTTCACATGATATGTGTCTGTAATGTTCATATTTTCCTTTATGCTCCCTTCTAGTATGAGATAGTCCTTGATGGATTTGTAGAATTCTATTTGTTATTCACTTAAATCTTTTGAGTACGTATTCATAGAATGCTCTTTGTGCTTCACTTAAAATTTTTGAGTATGGCTTTATAGAATGCTTCGTGTCCTTCACTTATATATTTTGAGTTTTGATATTGGTTAATATATATCAATTAAGAATTCTCTATGAACTTCACTTATATCTTTTAGAGTATGAATATAATGATCATCGAAATTTGGCTTGGAAGAGTATCATTGTAATATCATGCCTAGCTAAAAAGGCATTAAAGAAAAGCGCTTGTTGGGAGACAACCCAATGCTTTTACTTTATGTTTTGACGTTTTAACATGATTAAGCTACTATAGTAATCATGTTTTGTGCCTTTCATTTCAATAAAGTGCCAAGTAAAGCCTTTGGGATAGTGTGGATACTTGCTTGTTCGATTCTGTGTAAAAACAGAAAGTTCTGCGTCCAGTATTTGAATTGTATGATTTTAATGGATAGTCAAAAAATTATGAAATTTTTACACAAAATTTATATGAAAATTCTGTGATATTTCCTAATGTTTCAGAATGTTTGGAGTTAGGGAAGTATGGTGATCATTCAGATCTTTACAGACTGTTCTGTTTTTGACAGATTCTGTTTTGCATGCATAGTTTGCTTGTTTCAAGTGTTCCTATAGCTTATATTGAGTAATATAAATTATGGTAATAATATAATAAAGTATTTATAACGGGGGAACAATTATGAATCTTGTCTTGACAGTACCTAAGTGAATGATTTATCTTTATTACACTAACCCTTCTCACGAAGTTCCGTTAAGTTTTGTGTGATTGAAGTTTTCAAGTTTTGGGTGAGATAATGATATGAGGAGAATAAAGAGTGACAATAACCCAATCTTTGGGATTCCCATGGCACCCCCAAGGTAATATTAAAGGAACACTCAAGCGTCTAGGCTTAGGGATGCCCCGGAAGGCATCCCCTCTTTCGTCTTCAACACAATCGGTATATCTTACTTGGAGCTATATTTTTATTCGTCACATAATATGAGTTTTGTTTGGAGAGTCATTTTATTTTTGGTCTCTGTTAGTTTTTATTTATAATATTGTTTTTCAATAAAAAACTTCCAAGAATTGCCTTAGGATGCTTGCATTGCATGTTTTATGTGTGTTGTGTAAAAAACAGAAACTTTTGCTACAGTGGTTGAATTTTCATATGTTACCGGAACGTAGAAAGTTTATGAAAATTTTACACAGTATTTTCATATAAATTACTTAGCATGTCCTAAATTTTATAATTTTTAGAATTCCATAGGTACACTGGTTTAATAAATTACTACACATTGTTCTGTTTGGACAGATTGCTATCATAGTTTTGCTATCTACTTATCCTATAGTTTCCATAGCCTATATTGGTAGATATAAATTGTGGAAATGATAGTATACAATACCTAATGTTTTAAAATTATTGTGCAACTTGACTTGGCTGTACATGAATTGGTGATTTGTTCTTATGTGTACTAACCTATCTCACGAGTTCTTTTTGAGTTTTGTGTGGATGAAGTTTTTGAGAATAGGTGAAACCGGGATATGAGAGGATTGAACAAGATACAAAAGCTCAAGCTTGGGGATGCCCAAGTAACCCCAAGAAAATATTTCAAAAACTCTCAAGTGTCTAAGCTTGGGGATGCTACGCATCCCACCTCTCTTCATGTAGCGACCCGACCTGGAAAGGTCAAGCCTCTGTGTGTTCTGTGCCATCCCTGGATTAGTATGCTGGCACACACAATACATCAATGTATATATCAAAGTGCAATCACATGTAATTAACGTAAAACTGATATATACCTTATAATCTCAGCAGAAACAGTCAATGGGAGTGGTGTCCCAATAAACACCAACGGCATGTTGAGTGTAGACCATAACCCTGAATCGTACTCTTACTCGTCGAAGAAGAGTATCTGCAACATGAGACGTTGCAGCCGTGTAGGTCAACATTATGAATATGCCGGCAAGTCACAAAAGATGTGGTGAAAAATAATCATCTATACTATATGCATATATGGGAGGTGGGGCTATAATTTAAAGTTTTACGTAAAGAAAAATTTTCCTACAACAAGAGAGGGGTAATGCAGAAATTATTACTACAAAGTTAGTAGTTTAATGAGATGGTTGCACCAACCAATTCTCATACCCAGGTTGTCATTAATACCCACATCATTATAATTCTTTGTGTTGAGAATTCCAGAGAGCTCAAGTTGTCCATGACCGTGGACACGGCTAATCGATTAGGTTTGTGTACTCTGCAGAGTTTTGCACACATTCCCCACAAGATTTGATCGCCTCTGTTGGATTCTTCACACTTCAGGGTGTTTGAGGAACGGATGATCAACACATGGTCTTCTAAGGGGTTCCTTTGAGACTCTGTCGGTGCCCATCCTTTCCTACCATTCTTCTACATCTCGTAGCACCGCCTGTCCAGGGTCACCACAATATCCAACCAAGCCAGAGCCCATAATGTCTTGTGATTGTGCAGGTAAGCCTTGGGTCTTGATGTTGGAAATATGCCCTAGAGGCAATAATAAAATGGTTATTATTGTATTTCCTAGTTCATGATAATTGTCTATTATTCATGCTATAATTGTGTTAACCGGAAACCGTAATACATGTGTGAATACATAGACCACAACGTGTCCCTAGTGAGCCTCTAGTTGGCTAGCTCGTTGATCAATAGATGGTCTCGGTTTCATGACCATGGACATTGGATGTCGTTGATAACGGGATCACATCATTAGGAGAATGATGTGATGGACAAGACTCAATCCTAAGCATAGCACAAGATCGTGTAGTTCGTTTGCTAAAGCTTTTCAATGTCAAGTATCATTTCCTTAGACCATGAGATTGTGTAACTCCCGGATACCGTAGGAATGCTTTGGGTGTGCCAAACGTCACAACGTAACTGGGTGGCTATAAAGGTACGCTACGGGTATCTCCGAAAGTGTCTGTTGGGTTGACACGAATCGAGACTGGGATTTGTCACTCCGTGTGACGGAGAGGTATCTCTGGGCCCACTCGGTAAGACATCATCATTATGAGCTCAATGTGACTAAGGAGTTAGTCACGGGATGATGTATTACGGAACGAGTAAAGAGACTTGCCAGTAACGAGATTGAACAAGGTATGCGGATACCGACGATCGAATCTCGGGCAAGTACCATACCGATAGACAAAGGGAATTGTATACGGGATTGATTGAATCCCTGACATCGTGGTTCATCCGATGAGATCATCATGGAGTACGTGGGAGCCAACATGGGTATCCAGATCCCGCTGTTGGTTATTGGCCGGAGAGGTGTCTCGGTCATGTCTACGTGTCTCCCGAACCCGTAGGGTCTACACACTTAAGGTTCGATGACGCTAGGGTTATAGGGAAAAGGTATACGTGATTACCTAAGGTTGTTCGGAGTCCCGGATGAGATCCCGGACGTCACGAGGAGCTCCGGAATGGTCCGGAGGTAAAGATTGATATATAGGAAGTCTAGTTTTGGTCACCGGAAAGTTTTCGGGCTCATCGGTATTGTACCGGGAGTGCCGGGAGGGTGCCGGAGGACCCCCGGGAGGGGGTGACGACCAAAGGACCTCATGGGCCCTTAGAGGAGGTGTGCCAGCCCATATTGGGCCAGCAAATACCTTCTAGAAAGGGCCCATGCGCCAGGGATCTGGAGATAGAGGCAAAAGGGATTTAAAAGGGGGGGGTCCACCTCCCGTGTGGGAGGAGGACTCTCCCCCACTTCGGCCGAATCCCTCCTCCTTGGAGGAGGGGCCAAGCCAGCCCTCCCTCTCCTTCCTCCTATATATATGCAAGGGTTTGGGCAGGTTTGAGACGACGAACTCTTTCTCTCTCGCTGCAGCCCCATTCTGCTTCTTCCTCCTCCGCAGTGCTTAGGCGAAGCCCTGCCAGGATACCTTGCTACTCCACCACCACCACGCCGTCGTGCTGCTGCTGGAGCTCTTCCTCAACCTCTCCTTACTCCTTGCTGGATCAAGGCGTAGGAGACATCACCGGGCTGCACGTGTGTTGAACGCGGAGGTGCCGTCCGTTCGGCACTTGATCGGATCTACCGCGATCTGAATCGCTGCGAGTACGACTCCATCAACCACGTTCTTGTAACGCTTCCGCTTAGCGATCTTCAAAGGTATGAAGATCCAATCTCTCCCCACTCGTTTGCTGGTTTCTCCATAGATAGATCTTGGTGACACGTAGGAAAATTTTGATTTACTACTACGTCTCCCAACAGTGGCATCATGAGCTAGGTCTATGCGTAGAATCTATGCACGAGTAGAACACAAAGCAGTTGTGGGCGTCGATTTTGTTAATATGCTTGCCGTTACTAGTCTTATCTTGATTCGACGGTATTGTGGGATGAAGCGGCTCGGACCAGCCTTACACGTACGCTTACGTGAGACCGGTTCCACCGCCTGACATGCACCAGTTGCATAAGGTGGCTAGCGGGTGTCTGTCTCTCCCACCTTAGTCGGATTGGATTCGATGAAAAGGGTCCTTATGAAGGGTAAATAGCAATTGGCATATCACGTTGTGGTTTTGGCGTAGGTAAGAAACGTTCTTGCTAGAAACCTATAGCAACCACGTAAAAACTTGCAACTACGAATTAGAGAACGTCTAACTTGTTTTTGCAGCATATGCCTTGTGATGTGATATGGCCAGAAGGATGTGATGTGATGCATTGTGATGTATGAGATTGATCATGTTCTTGTAATAGGGTTCACGACTTGCATGTTGATGACTATGACAACCGGCAGGAGCCATAGGAGTTGTCTTATTTATTGTATGACCTGCGAGTCAATCACAAACGCCATGTAATTACTTTACTTTATTGCTAAGCGTTAGCCATAGCAGTAGAAGTAATAGTTGGCGAGACAACCTCATGAAGACACAATGATGGAGATCATGATGATGGAGATCATGGTGTCATGCCGGTGACAATGATGATCATGGTGCCCCGAAGATGGAGATCATAGGAGCAAGATGATATTGGCCATATCATGTCACTATATTGATTGCATGTGATGTTTATCATGTTTAGATCTTATTTGCTTAAAACGACAGTAGTAAATAAGATGATCTCTCAATAAAATTTCAAGAGAAGTGTTCACCCTAACTGTGCACCGTTGCTAAGGATCGTTGTTCCGAAGCACCACGTGATGATCGGGTGTGATAGGTTCTAACGTTCGCATACAACGGGTGTAAGCCAGATTTACACACGCGAAACACTTAGGTTGACTTGACGAGCCTAGCATGTACAGACATGGCCTCGGAACACGGAAGACCGAAAGGTCGAACATGAGTCGTATAGAAGATACGATCAACATGGAGATGTTCACCATGGATGACTAGTCCGTCTCACGTGATGATCGGACACGGGCTAGTTGACATGGATCATGTGTCACTTAGATGACTAGAGAGATGTCTATCTGAGTGGGAGTTCATTGAATAATTTGATTATGTGAACTCGATTATCATGAACTTAGTCTAAAATTGCCTTTAATATCTATATTGTAGATCCAATGGCCAACACAAATGTCAACCTCAATTTCAACGCGTTCCTAGAGAAAACCAAGCTGAAAGATGATGGAAGCAACTATACGGACTGGGTCCGTGGCTTGAGGATCATCTTCATAGCTTCCAAGAGATTGTATATCCTTGATGCACCGCTAGGTGACCCACCCATTCTCCCAGCGGACCAAGACGTTACGAACGCTTGGCAGTCACGCTGCGATGATTACTCCCTTGTTCAGTGCGGCATGCTTTACAGTTTAGAATCGGGGCTCCAAAAGCGTTTTGAGCAACACGGAGCATATGAGATGTTCCAAGAGCTGAAACTGGTTTTCCAAGCTCATGCCCGAGTCGAGAGATATGACATCTCTGACAAGTTCTTCAGCTGTAAGATGGAGGAGAACAGTTCTGTTAGTGAGCACATCCTCAAGATGTCTGGGCTTCACAACCGCTTGACTCAGCTGGGAGTTAATCTCCCGGGTGACTCAGTCATTGACAGAATCCTCCAGTCGCTTCCACCTAGCTACAAAAGCTTTGTGATGAACTACAACATGCAGGGGATGGAGAAGTCCATTCCTGAGTTGTACTCGATGCTCAAATCAGCAGAGATCGAGATCAGAAAGGAGCATCAAGTGTTGATGGTAAACAAGACCACCAGTTTCAAGAAAGGCAAGGGTAAGAAGAACTTCAAGAAGGACGGCAAAGCTGTTGCCGCGCCCGGTAAGCAAGTTGCCGGGAAGAAGAAGAACAAGAATGGACCCAAGCCTGAGACTGAGTGTTTCTATTGTAAGGGTACCGGTCACTGGAAGCGGAACTGCCCCAAGTACTTAGCGGATAAGAAGGTCGGCAACGTTAAAGGTATATGTGATATACTTGTTATTGATGTGTACCTAACCAGCGCTCGTAGTAGCTCCTGGGTATTTGATACCGGTGCAGTTGCTCACATTTGTAACTCCAAGCAGGAGCTGCGGAATAAGCGAAGGTTGGCAAAGGACGAGGTGACGATGCGCGTCAGGAATGGTTCCAAGGTCGATGTGATCGCCGTCGGCACGCTACCTCTACATCTACCTTCGGGATTAGTTTTAAACCTTAATAATTGTTATTTAGTACCAGCTTTGAGCATGAACATTGTATCTGGATCTCGCTTGATACGAGATGGCTACTCTTTTAAATCCGTGAATAATGGTTGTTCTATTTATATGAGAGAAATGTTCTATGCTCATGCCCCGCTGGTCAATGGTTTATTTTTGATGAATCTCGAACGTGATGTTACACATGTCCATAGTGTGAGTACCAAAAAGTGTAAAGTTGATAACGATAGTCCCACTTACATGTGGCACTGCCATCTTGGCCATATTGGTGTCAAACGCATGAAGAAGCTCCATGCTGATGGACTTTTGGAGTCACTTGATTTCGAATCATTTGACACATGCGAACCATGCCTCATGGGCAAGATGACCAAAACTCCGTTCTCCGGAACAATGGAGCGAGCAACTGACTTGTTGGAGATAATACATACCGATGTATGCGGTCCAATGAGTGTCGAGGCTCGCGGTGGCTACCGTTATGTTCTCACCCTCACTGATGACTTGAGCAGATATGGGTATGTCTACTTAATGAAACACAAGTCTGAAACCTTTGAAAGGTTCAAGGAATTTCAGAGTGAGGTCGAGAATCAACGTGACAGGAAAATAAAATGCCTACGATCTGATCGTGGCGGAGAATATTTAAGTCACGAGTTTGACACGCACCTTAGGAAATGTGGAATTGTTTCACAGCTCACGCCGCCAGGCACACCTTAGCGAAATGGTGTGTCTGAACGTCGTAATCGCACTCTATTGGATATGGTGCGATCTATGATGTCTCTTACCGACTGACCGCTATCATTTTGGGGATATGCATTAGAGACTGCCGCGTTCACTTGAAATATGGCACCGTCTAAATCCGTTGAGAAGACACCGTATGAATTATGGTTTGGAAAGAAACCTAAGCTGTCGTTTCTAAAAGTTTGGGGTTGCGATGCTTATGTGAGGAAACTTCAACCTGAGAAGCTCGAACCCAAAGCGGAAAAGTGCGTCTTCATAGGATATCCCAAAGAGACTATTGGGTATACCTTCTACCTACGATCCGAAGGCAAAGTCTTTGTTGCCAAGAATGGATCCTTTCTCGAGAAAGAGTTTCTCTCGAAAGAAGTAAGTGGGAGGAAAATGGAACTTGATGAGGTAATTGTACCTTCACTCGAACCGGAGAGTAGCGCAGCACAGGAAGTTGTTTCTGTGGAGCCTACACCGGCTAGAGAGGAAGTTAATGATGATGATCATGAAACATCAGATCAAGTTGCTACTCGAAGGTCCACTAGGACACGTTTCGCACCAGAGTGGTACGGTAATCCTGTCCTAGAGATCATGTTGTTGGACAACGGTGAACCTTCGAACTATGAAGAAGCGATGGCGGGCCCGAATTTCGACAAATGGCTTGAGGCCATGAAATCCGAGATAGGATCCATGTATGAGAACAAAGTATGGACTTTGGTGGACTTGCCTGATGATAAGCGAGCCATTGAAAATAAATGGATCTTTAAGAAGAAGACTGACGCAGACGGTAATGTGACCGCCTATAAAGCTCGGCTTGTCGCTAAGGGTTATCGACAAGTTCAAGGAGTTGACTACGATGAGACATTCTCACCCGTAGCGATGCTAAAGTCTGTCCGAATCATGTTAGCAGTTGCCGCATTTTATGATTGTGAGATCTGGCAAATGGACGTCAAAACGGCATTCCTTAATGGCTTCCTCAAGGAAGAACTGTATATGATGCAGCCGGAAGGTTTTGTCGATCCTAAAGATGCTAACAAGGTATGCAAGCTCCAGCGCTCCATCTATGGGCTGGTGCAAGCATCTCGGAGTTGGAACATTCGCTTTAATGAGGTGATTAAAGCGTTTGGGTTTGTACAGGTTTATGGAGAACCCTGTATTTACAAGAAAGTGAGTGGGAGCTCTATAGCATTTCTTATACTGTATGTGGATGACATGCTGATAATGGGAAATAATATAGAACTCTTGGAAAGTATCAAGGCCTACTTGAATAAGTGTTTTTCAATGAAGGACCTTGGAGAAGCTGCTTACATATTAGGTATTAAGATCTATAGAGATAGATCAAAATGCCTCATTGGTCTTTCACAAAGCACATACCTTGAAAAGATATTGAAGAAGTTCAATATGGATCAGTCCAAGAAGGGGTTCTTGCCCGTGTTGCAAGGTGTGAGATTGAGTACGACTCAATGCCCGACCACGGCAAAGGATAGAGAAGAGATGAGTGCCATCCCCTATGCTTCAGCCATAGGCTCTGTCATGTGTGCCATGCTGTGTACCAGACCTGATGTGAACCTTGCCATAAGTTTGGTAGGGAGGTACCAAAGTGATCCCGGAGCGGAACACTGGACAGCGGTCAAGAATATCCTGAAGTACCTGAAAAGGACAAAGGACATGTTTCTCGTTTATGGAGGTGCCGAAGAGCTCGTCGTAAAGGGTTACGTCGATGCTAGCTTCGACACAGATCCGGACGACTCCAAGTCGCAAACCGGATACGTGTATATTTTGAATGGAGGGGCAGTGAGCTGGAGCAGCAGCAAGCAAAGCGTCGTGGCAGCATCTACATGTGAAGCGGAGTACATAGCTGCTTCGGAAGCAGCAAAGGAGGGAGTCTGGATGAAGGAGTTCATCACCGACCTAGGAGTGATTCCGAATGCGTCGGGCCCGATGACTCTACTCTGTGACAACACTGGAGCTATTGCCCTTGCGAAGGAGCCCAGGTTTCACAAGAAGACAAGACACATCAAGCGCCGCTTCAACTCCATCCGTGATTACATTCAGGAGGGAGACATAGATATTTGTAAAGTGCATACGGATCTGAATGTCGCAGATCCGTTGACTAAACCTCTCTCACGAGCAAAACATGATCAACACCAGAATGCTATGGGTGTTCGATTCATCACAATGTAACTAGATTATTGACTCTAGTGCAAGTGGGAGACTGTTGGAAATATGCCCTAGAGGCAATAATAAAATGGTTATTATTGTATTTCCTAGTTCATGATAATTGTCTATTATTCATGCTATAATTGTGTTAACCGGAAACCGTAATACATGTGTGAATACATAGACCACAACGTGTCCCTAGTGAGCCTCTAGTTGGCTAGCTCGTTGATCAATAGATGGTCTCGGTTTCATGACCATGGACATTGGATGTCGTTGATAACGGGATCACATCATTAGGAGAATGATGTGATGGACAAGACTCAATCCTAAGCATAGCACAAGATCGTGTAGTTCGTTTGCTAAAGCTTTTCAATGTCAAGTATCATTTCCTTAGACCATGAGATTGTGTAACTCCCGGATACCGTAGGAATGCTTTGGGTGTGCCAAACGTCACAACGTAACTGGGTGGCTATAAAGGTACGCTACGGGTATCTCCGAAAGTGTCTGTTGGGTTGACACGAATCGAGACTGGGATTTGTCACTCCGTGTGACGGAGAGGTATCTCTGGGCCCACTCGGTAAGACATCATCATTATGAGCTCAATGTGACTAAGGAGTTAGTCACGGGATGATGTATTACGGAACGAGTAAAGAGACTTGCCAGTAACGAGATTGAACAAGGTATGCGGATACCGACGATCGAATCTCGGGCAAGTACCATACCGATAGACAAAGGGAATTGTATACGGGATTGATTGAATCCCTGACATCGTGGTTCATCCGATGAGATCATCATGGAGTACGTGGGAGCCAACATGGGTATCCAGATCCCGCTGTTGGTTATTGGCCGGAGAGGTGTCTCGGTCATGTCTACGTGTCTCCCGAACCCGTAGGGTCTACACACTTAAGGTTCGATGACGCTAGGGTTATAGGGAAAAGGTATACGTGATTACCGAAGGTTGTTCGGAGTCCCGGATGAGATCCCGGACGTCACGAGGAGCTCCGGAATGGTCCGGAGGTAAAGATTGATATATAGGAAGTCCAGTTTTGGTCACCGGAAAGTTTTCGGGCTCATCGGTATTGTACCGGGAGTGCCGGGAGGGTGCCGGAGGACCCCCGGGAGGGGGTGACGACCAAAGGACCTCATGGGCCCTTAGAGGAGGTGTGCCAGCCCATATTGGGCCAGCCAATGCCTTCTAGAAAGGGCCCATGCACCAGGGATCTGGAGATAGAGGCAAAAGGTATTTAAAAGGGGGGGGGGTCCACCTCCCGTGTGGGAGGAGGACTCTCCCCCACTTCGGCCGAATCCCTCCTCCTTGGAGGAGGGGCCAAGCCAGCCCTCCCTCTCCTTCCTCCTATATATATGCAAGGGTTTGGGCAGGTTTGAGACGACGAACTATTTCTCTCTCGCTGCAGCCCTATTCTGCTTCTTCCTCCTCCGCAGTGCTTAGGCGAAGCCCTGCCGGGATACCTTGCTACTCCACCACCACCACGCCGTCGTGCTGCTGCTGGAGCTCTTCCTCAACCTCTCCTTCCTCCTTGCTGGATCAAGGCATAGGAGACATCACCGGGCTGCACGTGTGTTGAACGCGGAGGTGCCGTCCGTTCGGCACTTGATCGGATCTACCACGATCTGAATCGCTGCGAGTACGACTCCATCAACCACGTTCTTGTAACGCTTCCGCTTAGCGATCTTCAAAGGTATGAAGATCCAATCTCTCCCCACTCGTTTGCTGGTTTCTCCATAGATAGATCTTGGTGACACGTAGGAAAATTTTGATTTACTACTACGTCTCCCAACACTTGAAGCATCCATCCATCTCTTTGTTCCTAGGTGGACCTTTCCACGTGAATACTGGCACTTCTCCAGCAACACCTAAGCTAACCACTGGCTTCTCTAGGGAGCCGTTCAACCATCATCCACCAAGAGGTATGTTGAAAACTTGGAGTCTTGAAGTCTTGATCATCATGTAGGTCTTGTAATTATTATCTCCCAACTCTCATGAATCACACAACCAACCCCGTCTACTAAGAGCATAGCAAAATTAAATCAACGTTTCCCAGGGCCAAAGTGTCAAAGGGTTGAGGGGGTGCCTACCACATGATACTATATCAAGTAACCAAATTTCCAAATTACCTACTTTGCATGCAATGGGTGGAAGGTTGAACTAATGCAACTTGAAAAACATAGGTAATGACATGGTCAATGTGAACTTGCCTAGTATTACTTGATGAAGATAGTCGCTCTCACAATCTGGATAATTCTACTCGTCACACTCCGAGAAATCTATCATAAGCAAATAACATTCAATAAACATTCATGCCAAAACAAAGAACCAAAAAACACAAGAACAAAGCATGTCTTGGTGCGAAAATAACAACATACTAAGGTTAAATAAGAAAAGATAGGTTCTAGCTGTGTTGTAAAGTGAAAGTGGAGGAATCAACTCAAAAGAGTTAATGTATGATGAACTATTGCTATATAAGCTTTGGTTGGAGAGACTACGGAAGACGATCCGAAGTATGGGAGAACAACATGAATGTTGTTTGACAAATAGTATAAGACATAAGAATTTATTTGTAGAAATAATTTAATTGAAAAGGTCAAAAGAAGTTGAACTGTAAATTCAAGTATGAATTGAATCTGAATTCACGAAGGTCAAAAGAAGTTGAACCGAAGTACGATGGTTATGAATAGAATATATGACACGAGTATTTAGGGGCAAAAGGAATCAATTGAAACGGTGTTACACTTTGCAAGATATGATCAAATGAAGGTTCGGATTCAAATTGAATCGCTCAAATTTGAAAGGTTCAAAGATTGAAACTAATGATGTTACTATATATGGGAAGTCAATATGAACGTGTAGAAAAAAGAATTACTAGGTTCAAAATGACGGATCAAAAGTTATAAGCACTACAATATGGCATTGAATTAGCTTAGTACGGTGTGTGAACACATTTTGGGGACTAATAGAGAAGTATGAGCAAGATCAAAATTATATGGTGAAACGATAACACTAATGATGTGAAAGGAAAGATTACTTCGATACGGATCCGATGCAATTGGATTCATCGGAAATGGAGTTACGGATAAAAAATATGATCAAATGAAGTTTGAATATAAATCTGAATAAATTTCGAAATTTGAAATTTTGAAAAAGTTAACGTGATAGGTTGATTGGATAGGTGAGGTCAAGACGAAAATCTAGGCGTTGGTTTCATCTAATTTGAGTGAATGAGTTAAAAGTTATGGCCATTTGAAAAATCAGGGCCAAGATGATTTACGAAAAAAAAGTGCTATGTCTAAAAGAATTCTAATAGTAATGTGTAAATACGGAGACTAACTAATAATCTAATTACTCTACCGTATACTAGTATAGAAATACTAGTCTAGGGACATTAAACCAGAGGAGTATAAAAGAAAATACAAAGAGAATATCTTTAGAATGCAGAGACGATATAAATCCAAAGAGGAGACGACTTCCAGAAATCCCGCCGGAGAGAAGAAAATATTTTTATTTTAATAAACCTAGTCAAACCGAAACGATTCGATTCAACCCGAAGTGGATGATTTTTGGGTTCACCTATGGGTCTATATTTATAGGTGGGAGGAAGGATTAGAAGTCAAAGGCTAGGCAATGTGGGACTACACAAATAGACTAGAAGTAGATGAAAATTAAAAGGAAGGAGAGAGGCCACCGGATGGGCCTAATGATTTCGGCCGGCTGCAAGTGCACGTGCAGCAGTTTTTTTTCTCTCGGATGAACAGTGTTTCAGTATGAATAGTGTTTTGTGTTTTTTTCTTCAAAAACATCGAACAAAAGCAATTAAACAAAAATAGAAAACATTTTATATAGACAAATTATATTTCAAAATTTTCATAAAAATAAACTCTAAAACATGAACATATTTTTAAGAATTTTTGGAATACTTAAAAAATCATTATTTTTGTAATAACTCCAAAATGAAAAGGAATTTGAATTTAAAATAAATGTAAAATAGTTTTTATTTTAAAACGCGAGTCAAAACATTGTATGTGATTTTTGAATGTCATTTACCTCCTCTCATTTGATGTTTTTATAAGATGGTTTTGAAAATATTCGAACTCAAAATTGAATAGGGATTCGAAATAGAAAATTTTGGGAAAGTCATTTTATTCCCTCTCATTAAAATTTCAAAAGTTTCAAAATTCCACTCAAGTTCACACAATCAATCACACAAAATTCAAGCAAACAATCTCACTTGTTTATTTAATATAACATTCCAAAATTTAGAATTTTGGGATGTTACATACTACCACACTTAAAATGAATCTCGTCCTCGAGATTCGAAGAGGCTAGAAAGAAAAGGTTAGGGTTTGGGGTTCTTCTAGAAAATCCATTGACCTGGAAGTGTGGGGCTACCACACTTAAAACGAGAGTTACTGGTCCTTCAAAAGTCATGGCAATCCTGTGGGTGCATCTATTTGTTCACATTCTTCACGATAGTTCCTTCGGTGATGCTCTTCCGTTTAAGTCAAAATCTTGTGTTCTCATAACAAAATGTATTTACTCCGATACTGGGTCTTCTTAACTGACAGGTCTTGTGATCTATCTAAGTAACTTATCGATGATTCTCATGGAGGTCTACCATTTGTGGTTATCGGGCAATAAAAGGGTCTTGGCTTCACCCTCACCGTAAAATTCCTACGTTTGGCATCAACTGCCATGTACAAGGGTTTTCTTCATACCATTCTAAGGCTTAAATAAAAGCTTCAAAAGAACGTCGTCTCTTTACTATGGGTAAGTCACTCAGATTTACCATTCCGAATAGCAAGAGAAATGATAAGAGTAAGTCGTCATGGTGATCAATCCATGCCGCACTGAAATCATTTCCTTGTATAAGGTTCAGTGAATCTCGTATTATAAAACTTGGGCTTCCTCACAAGCATTGCAGAAATTCCTCTTGTCAATGAAAGAAGTTCGGATAAATCCATTGATTCTGCAAGCTGAACAAACATCTATCGTTCCTTCACAACTCTCAAGCTTTTGGATACTCCTAAGAAAACGTTTGCTGATCTAATCACAACTTCTTGCTTCATGATCTTGGGGTAACCTTCATGAAACCATGAGATCCATCCTTGATACACGTTCTATCCCTTGAATATGTTTTTCCTTTCCATTGGTCTGTTTACCAATAACATTTTTGGTTCATCATATTCAAAATCCAAGGTATTTTATTTCAGGTGTTGTCATCCACATAGTTCGATATGGTTCCACATTCTCTTCACCTGTAGTCACTTATCCAAACTCTTTAACAGGAATGGTACTTTCTTTATTCATTCGTCGATGTGGTTACTACCACACTTAAAATGAAATGTACACATGCCTGCATAGACCATATTTTCTCATATCCTTGAAAATGGTCACAGATCTTTGTTCATAGAGTAACAACTCATATAATTCAACATAGGAGAATCAGGACACCATAAATTCCATTGACTCATGAATTTATTACAAACTCTGAGACTTCCGTTACATAACTTCAAAATTATAAGAGTGCTACCTATTATATTTATTACTTCCAAAATCCAAAACTCAAACTACTCGTGTTTAGCCTTCTTCTCCGGGCAGGTATAGGAGTAGTGTCCTGTCTTGTTGCACCGATGACAAGTGATGTGGCTCGGATCCTTCCGTGTAGAAAACCATGGAGTCTTCTTCTTCTTTTTGGGTTGGGTTCCTTTCCTAATGCTTGTCTCATACCTCTTGCAAAAATAGTGTGGCATCTCCAAGCTACAATGCAAACATCTGAGGCCTCCGCTTACTTGGCCTTTATTCTTGTCCAGGTTGATCATTTCTTTTTCCGTATGAATAGTGTTTTCTGTTTTTTTTTCTTTAAAAACATCTAACAAAAGCAATTAAACAAAGAAAAACATTTTATATAGACATATTATATTTCAAAATTTTCAGAAAAATAAACTCTAAAACATGAACATATTTTTAAGAATTTTTGGAATATTTAAAAAAATCATTATTTTTGTAATAACTCCAAAATGAAAAGGAATTTGAATTTCATATAAATGGCAAATAGTTTTTATTTTAAAACTTGAGTCAAAACATTGTATCTGATTTTTGAGTGTCATTTACCTCCTCTCATTTGATTTTTTTATAAGATGGTTTTGAAAATATTCGAACTCAAAATTGAATAGGGATTCGAAATAGAAAATTTGGGGAAAGTCATTTTATTCCGTCTCATTAAAATTTCAAAAGTTTCAAAATTCCACTCAAGTTCACACAATCAATCACACAAAATTCAAGCAAACAATCTCACTTATTTATTTAATATAACATTCCAAAATTTAGAATTTTGGGATGTTACACTTCATCAACAATTATCGGTTAGCCTATGTTGAGCCTAAATTTTTATTCTTTCACATGATGCATGCTATTCTTGGAGTGCCATTTTTATTTTGTTTGATTTCAATAAAATCATTGGATCTGAAATTTTGAATAAGATAGAGTCCTCACATGGATATTTATCTAATTAACCACGCGTTGATCTTCACTTGTATCTTTTTGGACTAGTTTGTCATTCACTCTCGTGCTTCACTTATATCCTATGAGTAAATGGTTGAATGAATTGAATATCATAAATCTGAAATTAAAAATGCTTCATATACTTATCCCATGAGAGTAATGACTTCACACATAATAAGTATAGGTGGTGAAATTTATTGAAAGTTAGCAAACACCGCATTGGTCACTTGAACAATTCATGAAAAATACTGAAGGAGGAGAGATTTCACATATAAATATACTATCATGGACATCTTCTATGATTGTGAATACCCATTAATTATTTTCAAACTTGAGAATATTAGTCGAAGTTGGACAAGGAAGACAACGTAATGACTTATGCTTGGGTATATTTGTATAGAAGTTATATTGTTTTGTATCCTCGAACATATGGTGCTTGCTTCCACCTCCTACTAGCCAAAAATTATGCACCAAATAGAAATAGTACTTGTGCATCGAAACACCCTTAAACTAGTTTTGCCATGAGAGTCCAATATACCTACCTATGGATTGAATACGATCCTTCAATTAAGTTGTCATCGGTGCAAAAAGCAATACAAATTGCTCCTAAATATGTAAGATCTTTTATTGTTAGGGAAAATAAGCATTGTACGAATTTGTGATGACAAAGAAATAAAAGCGACAGACTGCATAATAAAGGTTGCTATCAAAAAGGGCAATACAACATGACGTTCCTTTGCATTAAGAGTTTTCACATCTAAAAACAAAACGCGCATGGCAACCTCTGCTTCCATCTACGAAGGGCCTATCTTTTATTTTCTAGTACTTAACTTTATAGAAGAGTCATGGTGATCTTCACCACTTCCTATATTTTGCCTTTTTCTCTTGGCAAGCATCATGTGGTGGGGAAAGCTCCAAGGATGTATGGATATTCAAATATATTTGATCATGAATTATTATTATTGATAATTATCTATATGATAAATAAGTTGGGAGGCAAAAATCTAAGCCCCTATCTATCTATGTGTTCGATGGATGTCATTTGCTCTAAAAATATGCTTTGAGAGTTAGCAATCAGGGAAGACTATATGATAGTTGAGTATGTGGGATTTTCTGAATTAAATCTCATACATGGACCCTTCCTGAAAATAGAATGAATTGCAATTGTTTGGTGACTGAAGAAATAGTTGTTAGTTTTCAAGAAATTTTATGGTCTATACTTTAACATGTGAATAGCTTGTTAGTTCATCATGAGATGTTTTATGAGATGAGCTACTATTTATGATATATATTGATGCTAGAAAAAGTAATTGAAATTATCATTGATCAAACTTATGCACTTGCTAGCATTCACACTTCATAAATTATCTCTTTGATCATTTACCTACTCGAGGATGAGCAGGAATTAAGCTTGGGGATGCTGATACGTCTCCAACGTATCTTTAATTTATGAAGTATTCATGCCATGTTTGCAATAATTCTATATTATTCTGATATGATTTTACTAGAACTAACCCAGACTGACGTTGTTTTCAGCATAACTACCATGGTGTTGTTTTTGTGCAGAAATAAAAGTTCTCGGAACGAGCTAAAAATTTACGGAGAATATTTTTGGAAAATATAAAAATACTGGAGCGAGTCACCAGATAGGAAGGCCGAGGAGGCCACTAGCCCCAGGGGTGCGGCCACCCCCTAGGCACAGCCACCAGGCTTGTGGGCCCCTCGGGCGTCCACCGACCTCCCTCTCAGCTCTATAAATCCTCAAATATTCCAAAACCTCCAAGTCATAACCTAGATCGGGAATTCCGCCACCGCACACATCCATAGACACGAAAAACCAATCTTGGCCCTCTTTGGCACCCTGCGGGAGGGGGTCACCATCACCGGAGGCCATCATCATCATCCCAGAGGGGCGATCAACACCACAAAGGCCAAGGACAAGAGGGAGAACCTCTCCCCAACAGAGGAGGGAGGCCATGGAGGAGGAAGCACTAGGGGGAGATCCTCTCTCCCTCTCTCCTGGTGGTGCCGGAGTGCCACCGGGGGAACCATCACCGCGGTGATCATCTTCATCACCATCATCTTCTTCATCACCATCCTCATCTCCTTCTAGCGTTCCACTCTCCCGCACCCTGCTGTAATCACCTACTTGAACATGGTGCTTTATGCTACATATTATGATCCAATGATGGGTTGCCATCCTATGATGTTTTGAGTAGATTACTTTTGTCCTTTGGGTTGATTGACGATCTAGATTGCTTTGATTTGCATGTTTTATTATCAGTGTTGTCCTATGGTGCCTTCCGGGACGCGCACACGTGAGGGATCCCCGCTGTTGGATTTGCAATATGTTTATGATTCGCTTATGGTGGGTGGCGTGAGTGACAGAAGCATAGACCCGAGTAAGTAGCTTGTTTGCGTATGGGATAAAGGGGACTTGATTCTTTAATGCTATGGTTGGATTTTACCTTAATGGTCTTTAGTAGTCGCGGATGCTTTCTAGAGTTGCAATCATAAGTGCATATGATCCAAGTAGAGAAAGTATGTTAGCTTATCCCTCTGCCTCATATAAAATTGTAATAATGATTCCTGATCTTGTTAACAATTGCCTAGGATAATTCCGCACACTGGCCCATCATTATTCAACACTTGCTATTTGTAATATATTGTAATATTATGATAACATCACCTATATTTATATTTTAGTTCTCGAATTTCATGCAAAGCTATCTTCTTCATACCCACAACGTGTTTTTATTTCTCCTTTCTAGATGGAAGCAAACATTCGATATACGTAGAGTCGTATCAGTGGCAAATAGGACTTGAGAGAATATTGATCTTACCTTTAGCTCCTTGTGGGTTCGACACTCCATACTTATCACTTCCACCTTGGGAAATTGCTACGGTGATTCCTTGCACTTGGGGATTACCACGCTGCCATGGAGGCCAAGGCCCAGAGGGGAAACCCTCCTCCCATCTAGGGGGAAGGTCAAAGAAGAATAAGGAGGGGGCTCTCTCCCCCTCTCTCCCGGTGGCATCGGAACATCGTCAGGGCCATCATCATGATGGCAATCTGCACCAACAACTTCGCCGCCGTCATCACCAACTCTCTCCCCCTATATGCAGCAGTTCAACACCTCTTCTCCCCGCTGTAATGTGTACTTAAACATGGTGCTCAACGCTATATATTATTTCTCAATGATGTATGGCTATCCTATGATGTTTGAGTAGATCCGTTTGTCCTATGGGTTGATTGATGATCATGATTGGTTTGAGTTGCATGTTTTATTATTGGTGATGTCCTATGGTGCTCTTCATGTCGCGCAAGCGTGAGGGATCCCTGTTGTATGGTTTGCAATATGTTTATGATTTGCTTATGGTGGGTGGCGTGAGTGACAGAAGCACAAACCTGAGTAAGTAGGTTGTTTGCGTATGGGAATAAAGAGGACTTAATACCTTATAATGCTATGGTTGTGTCTTACCTTAATGATCTTTACTAGTTGCGGATGCTTGCTAGAGTTCCAATCATAAGTGCATATGATCCAAGTAGAGAAAGTATGTTAGCTTATGCCTCTCCCTCATATAAAATTGCAATAGTGACTATCGGTCTAGTTATCGATTGCCTACGGACAAATAACTTTCTTGTGACAAAAAGCTCTCTACTAAGACTAACTTAGTTGTTTCTTTATCTTAGCAGCCCCCAGTTTTTATTTACATGCTCTTTATTATCTTGCAAACCTAGCCTATCATACCTACGAAGTACTTCTAGTTTCATACTTGTTCTAGGTGAAGCGAACATTAAGCGTGCATAGAGTTGTATCGGTGGTCGATAAAACTTGAGGGAATATTTGTTCTACCTTTAGCTCCTCGTTGGGTACGACACTCTTACTTATTAAGAAAGGATACAATTGATCCCCTATACTTGTGGGTTATCACCCATGCATCCAAAGGGTGGAAGGGGGAAACCCTAAGGGGGTCGGCTACCTTGCCTTGGGGGCCAAGCCAACCCTTGGCCGCCGCCCCTCCTCTTGGCCGCTACCCCTAGGGGTGGGAAACCAAGGGCCCAGCCCTCACCCCTTCCCCCTATATATATGAGAGAGGGAGGAGCACAGCCGCACCACAAGCCACGACGCAGCCCTTCCTCCCTCCCAGATTGCTTCTCCTCTAGTAGATTGGTTCGGCACCGCTTAGCGAAGCTCTGCCGGATCAGATCCACCACCACAGCTGCCATGCCGTCATGCTGCCGGAGAACAAATCTACTCTCCGCTCCCTCTTGCTGGATCAGGAAGGCAGACGTCGACATCGAGTTGTACGTGTACTGAACATGGAGGTGTCGTCTGTTCGGCACTTGATCGGGAGTTCGTGGGACAGCTTGCGTTTTGGATCGTGAAAACATTCGACTACATCAACCGTGTTTCTTAACGCTTTCGCTTAGCGATCTACAAGGGTATGTTTATCCGATCTCTCCTCTCGTATTTGCTCATCTCCTAGATGGATCTTGGTGAAAAGTAGGATTTTTTTGTTTCCCATGCAACGTTCCCCAACACTCTCTTCATCAACAACCATCGGTTAGCCTATGTGGAGCCTAAATCTTTATTTGTCCACACGATATGTGCTATTCTTAGAGTGCTATTTTTGTTTAGTTTGTTGTTTGAATAAAATATTCCGATCTGAAAATCTTTATTGAGAGAGATCCCTCACATGGCTACATAATTGTTTGACTACTCATTAATCTTCACTTATATCTTTTGAGAGTAGTTTGATGTTTACTCTTGAGTTTCACTTATATCCAGAGAGTAAATTGTGACTGAATTGAATATCATAAATCTGAAATTATCAATGTGATTTATGATTAGTAGTAGCTTCACATCTGGTTTAGAAAGTAAAATCTATTGAAGTTTGACAATCACAATATTGATCATACAAGCAATTCGTGAATGATTAGTATAAGGAAGAGAACTTTCACATACAAATATATTAACTTGGACATATTCTATGATTGTGAATACCCATTAATTATTTTCAAACTTGAGAAAATTAGTTGAAGTTGCACAAGGAAAACAACGTAATGAGTTATGGTTGCGTATATTTTCACATATGTTATATTATTATGGATCCTCCAACATGTGGTGCTTGTTTAGAACCTTTTTCTAGCCAAAACTTCATACTAAGTAGAGATACTAATTATGCATCCGAACACTTAAACCATGTTTCTTGCCATGAGAGTCCACTATATCTACATATATGTGGTGTTTCAATGCCTTTCCAAGTAAATTTGCATGTGCCACCTCTAAAATTTCAAATGAACATCTGTTTTCTGTGCCTGGACCGCTCATGGAGCGACAAAGGGCGGTCAGTATCTTCCATGTTAAGCAGGTTATTCTCATGATGAGTGTTTATTCACTCGTCCTTACACGAGAGGGCGGTAATAGGGATTCCTAGTACCGAAATAAAAAATGCAAATAATTAAACAATGCCCCCCATGAATATTGTTGGTATGGACGGTACCCATGGATTCGGCCAGCCGTGGAGTGTGTTTGTTGGTGGAGGGGGAGTAAACCTTTAGTTTTACCGCTTGAGAACCTCCTCTAATGTGTTTAACATGGAAGATATTCATAACTCTTGGCCGTAACGTTGATAGGAAGGGTGGACCTCCCAAAATTATACTTATCTCTAATTTAAACAATAAGCTCAGGCACATATGCAAATCCCTGGCATGCCCTGGTGGAGGGTGCTCACCTCGTGGCCCATCTCCGCGTGATACCAACGCCCAAACTTCCTATAAATATAGAAACCATCAATAATAACCCTAGGAGCCTCATTCTGCTGCCGCAAGGCCTCTGTATCGACAAAAAACCAATCTTGAGAGAAAACAGTACCCTGCCAAAGAGGGTGGATCATCTTTGATGGCCATATTCATCACCCTGGCAAAGTCCATGATGAGGAGGGAGTAGTCCACCCTCGAGGCTGACGGTTTGTACCAGTAGCTATGTGTTCAATCTCTCTTTCTCTCTCGTGCTCTTGAGATGGAATGATCTTGATGTATCACGGGCTTTGTTAATATAGTTGGATCACATGGTGTTTTCCCCTCTCTATCTTGTTGTGATGAATTGAGTTTTCCCTTTGAGATTTTGTTATTATCAAATTGAATAATTTTATGGATTTGAAAGCACTTGATATATGTCTTGCATGCGGATACCCGTAGTGACATTGGGGTATTCAAGTAACTCACTTGATATATGTCTTGGTACCCAACTTAAGGATTCTCAAGGTGACATTGGGGTAATCTGTACATATGGTTGATACACGTTCTTGTCCTAGCTTCTTCGGTAGAAATCTTGGGGCACTATTTGAGGTTCTTTGTGTTGGATTGAGTGTTATGAATCTGAAATTGTTTGATGCATATTGTATAACTAACTCATGGATACTTGTGGTGGCATTGGAGTATCTAGGTAACATTAGAGTTGGTTGACGCGTATCTTATAGTGTTATTCTAGTACGAACTCTTAGATAGATTGATCAGAAAGGATAACTTGGTTATTTTAGTACGAACACTTGGATAGATCAATCGAAAAGGATAGCTTGGTTATTTTAGTATGAACTCTTGGATAGATCGATTAGAAAGGATAACTTTAAGGTGGTTTCATACCCTACCAAAAAAATTCTTCTTATGCGCTCCGCTAGAGAAGAACTTTGGAGTGGTTATTTGTTGCACGTTGAGGGATGGTTATGTGATCCAATTATATTAGAATTATTGAGAAATTGCACTAGCAAAAGCACAGACCGTAGGCCCTTTGTTCAAGCACTGCAATATCGTTTGTGCTCACTTTTATCACTTGTTACCTTGCTATTTTTATTTCCAGATTACAAAACCTATATCTGTCACCCATATTGCACTTGTATCATCATATCTTCGCTGAACTAGTGCACCTATACAATTTGCCATTGTATTGGGTGTGTTGGGGACACAAGAGATTTCTTGTATTTGATTGCAGGGTTGTTTGAGAGAGACCATCTTCATCCTACACCTCCCATGGATTGATAAACCTTAGGTCATCCACTTGAGGGGAAATTGCTACTTTCCTACAAAACTCTATGCTTGGAGGCCCAACACGAGTCTACAAGAATAAAGTTGCATAGTAGACATCACTACATCACCCCAACATAATATCCAAAGAGTAACAAGCAAGTAAGCTTGGGGATGCCCCTAGTGGCATCCCCTCTTTCTTCTAACAACCGTCGATATTTTACTTGGAACTATATTTTTATTCGTCACATATCATGAGTTTTTTCTTGGCGTCTTGTATCTTTTTTTGTTTTGCTTTTATACTTGCTGCACACACCTATTTGAGAGAGCCAATATTATGCTATGATTTGCTAGAATTGCCCTACTGTTTCACTTATATCATTTTGAGGACGGCTTGTTTTACATGTTTGAAGAAATGCTCTCATGCTTCACTTATATTAATTTGAGAGTTAGTAATTTTGAAGAAATCCTCTCATGCTTCAATTATATTATTTTGAGAAATGAAATTTGTACGATCATGTTCTTCACTTAAATCTATGTGAGCTTGTCAAAAAGCAATGGCAATATATGAAACTAGTCTCAAAGTGATAGATATTCAAGAGAGATATAATAAAAACTTTCATGAAGATTATTGCACAAATTAAACTTTATTCTTTGTAATAGTTTTGAGACATGACGATAGTAATATGTGAGTTATGTTAGTGAGTAATTATGCCTAGTAAGAATATTGATGTTAAGGTCTGTTATTCCCTATGCAAGAACGAAAGTCATAGTTGTGCTACGAAATTACATCCTACTTATGGTGCATTATTCGGTGTTAATTATGCTTAATGCTCGCTTATGTGATTTTTCGTTTCTTGGTTGGATGCTTCTTAATCTATTTGCTAGCCTTCACTTGTACTAATTAGAAATACTACTTGTGCATCCAAAATCCTTAAACCAAGTTTTGCCAGATGAGTCCACCATACTTACCTATATATGGTATTTCCATGTTGTTCCAAGAAAATTTGTATGTGCCATCTCTAATTTTCAAAATAAAATTTCCTTTTTGTCTGCTCGTACCTCTCACAAAACAGCAGGGGGTGACCGATATTTTTCCATGCTAGATGTGTTATTCTCAAGATCATTGTTTATTCACTTGTCATTGCACGAGAGTACGGCGGTAATAGGGATGCCCATTCCCGAAATGAAATAAAAAAGAAATAAAAAAAATACTTTATGTTGTCAAATAATAAATTCCTTGGAAAGTGTTAGTATGGAAGGCAACCATGGATTCGGCTAGCCATGGAAAGTGAAAGTATGGTGGAAAAGGAATAAACTTTATTTTCTGTTTGGGAACCGCTTATGATGTATCTAGCATGGAAAGATATTGAAATATCTCGGTCATTTTCGTTGACAGGAAAGGTATGCCACCCAAAATATTGTTCTCTATCAATTTAAACCTTGAGCTCTAGCACCTCTACAAATCTCTACTTCCCTCTGCGAAGGGCCTATCTATTTACTTTATGCAATTTTTATTTTCAATTTGAGTCTCCATCTTCTCTTATAAAGAACCAACTAGGAGGAACTATGATCATACTTGAGCATTAGGTGTAGGTAATATTTCAATGTGTTTCATGAATGGATCAATGATTGAGCATGATGGGCTAGGGATAACTTGATGTAGTGCTGATATTTTGAAAGACATGGTTTCTTGTTGATATGCTTGAGTATTAAAGTTTTTGTGTCAAAACTAGACTATTGATTTGAACCATATAAAAGTACAAATTTCGATGCTACAAAGAAATTAATATGTGATGAACATGTTAGGCAGCATTCCACATCAAAAAATTGGTTTTTATCATTTACCTACTCGAGGACGAGGAGGAATTAAGCTTGTGATGTTGATACGTTTCCAACGTATCTATAATTTTTGCTTGTTCCATGATGTTATATTACCAATCTTGGATGTTTTAGATGTTGGGAGACGTAGTAGTAAATCAAAAAAATTCCTACGTGTTCACCAAGATCTATCTATGGAGAAACCAACAACGAGTTGGAAGAGATTGCATCTTCATACCTTTGAAGATCGCTAAGCAGAAGCGTTACAAGAACGCGGTTGGTGGAGTCATACCCATAGCGATTCGGATCGCGGTGGACTCCGATCTTAGCGCCGAACAACGGCGCCTCTGCGTTCAACAACGTGCAGCCCGGTGACATCTCCTACGCCTTGATCCAGCAAGGAGGAAGGAGAGGTTGAGGGAGAGCTCTGGTAGCACGATGGCGTGGTGACGGTGGAGCTGTGTGGTCTCCGGCAGGGCTTCGCCAAGCACTACGGAGAACGAGGAGAGGGAGGAGTAGGGTTGCGCCAAGAGAGGAAGAAATCGTGAGTCTGGCAGCCCCCAAAACCCCCACTATATATAGGAGGAGGGGTGGAGGGTGCGCAGCCCCTAGGGTTCCCACCCTAGGGTGGTGCAGCAGCCCTAGATGGCCTTTGGCCGGCGGCCAAGAGGGCAGAGGGGGAGGGTGCAGCCCTAGTGGGCCTCAGGCCCATCTGGGGTCTAGGGTTTCCCCTCCCTCCCACCTTTCCTATGCCTTGGGCCAGGGTGGAGGGTGCACCAGCCCACTCTGGGCTGGTCCCTTCCACTCTCGGCCCATGCAGCCCTCTGGGGATGGTGGCCCCACTTGGTGGACCCCCGGAACCCTTCCGGTGGTCCCGGTACGTTACCGGCAATTCCCGAAACACTTTCGGTGGCCAAATCCTCACTTCCTATATATCAATCTTTGTCTCCATACCATTCCGGAACTCCTCATGATGTCTGAGATCTCATCCGGGACTCCGAACTACCTTTGGTAACCACGTACACTATTTCCCTATAACCCTAGCATCATCGAACCTTAAGTGTGTAGACCCTACGGGTTCGGGAGACACGTAGACATGACCGAGACACCTCTCCGGTCAATAACCAACAACGGGATGTCGATACCCATGTTGGCTCCCACATGCTCCACGATGATCTCATCGGATGAACCACGATGTCGGGGATTCAATCAATCTCGTATGCAATTCCCTTTGTCTACCGGTATGATACTTTCCCGAGATTCGATTATCGGTATCCCTATACCTTGTTAAATCTTGTTACCGTCAAGTCTCTTTACTCATTCCATAACACATCATCTCATGGCTAACTCCTTAGTCACATTGAGCTCATTATGATGATGTCTTACCGAGTGGGCCTAGAGATACCTCTCCATCACACGGAGTGACAAATCCTAGTCTCGATTCGTGCCAACCCAACAGACACTTTCGGAGATACCCGTAGTGCACCTTTATAGCCACCCAGTTACGTTGTGATGTTTGGCACACCCAAAGAATTCCTACAGTATCCGGGAGTTGCACAATCTCATAGTCTAGGGAAAGGATACTTGAGATTGGAAAATCTTTAGCAGACGAACTACACGATCTTGTGCTATGCTTAGGATTGGGTCTTGTCCATCACGTCATTCTCGTAATGATGTGATCCCGTTATCAATGACATCCAATGTCCATGGTCAAGAAACCATGACCATCTATTGATCAACGAGCTAGCCAACTAGAGTCTCACTAGGGACATGTTGTGGTCTATGTATTCACACATGCATTACGGTTTCCGGTTAACACAATTATAGCTTGAACAATAGACAATTATCATGAACAAGTAAATACAATAATAACCATTTTATTATTGCCACTTGCACTTGTGATGAATCGAATACCCATAGCATTCTTGTGTTGATCATGTTTTGCTCGTGAGAGAGGTTTAGTCAACGGATCTGCGACATTCAGATCTGTATGCACTTTATAAATATCTATATCTCCCTCCTTAATGTAATCACGGATGGAGTTGAAGCGGCGCTTGATGTGTCTTGTCTTCTTGTAAAACCTGGGCTCCTTCGCAAGGGCAATAGCTCCAGTGTTGTAACAGAATAGAGTCATCGGGCCCCACACATTTGGAATCACTCCTAGGTCGGTGATGAACTCCTTCATCCAGACTCCTTCCTTTCCTGCTTCCGAAGCAGCTATGTACTCCGCTTCACATGTAGATGCCGCCACAACGCTTTGCTTGCTACTGCACTAGCTGACTGCCCCTCCGTTCAAAATATACATGTATTCGGTTTGCGACTTGGGGTCGTTCGGATTTGTGTCGAATCTAGCATCGACGTAACCCTTTACGACAAGGTCTTCAACACCTCCATATACGAGAAACTTGTCCTTTGTCCTTTTCAGGTACTTTAGGATATTCTTAACCGCTGTCTAGTGTTCCGCTCCTGGATGACTTTGGTACCTCCCTACCAAACTTATTGCAAGGTTCACATCAGGTCTGGTAGCATGGCATACATAATAGAGCCTACGGCTGAAGCATAGGCGATGACACTCATCTCTTCTCTATCTTTTGCCATGGTTAGGCACTGAGTCGTATTCAATCTCACACCCTGTAACACAGGCAAGAACCCCTTCTTGGATTGATCCAGATTGAACTTCTTCAATATCTTTTCAAGGTATGTGCTTTGTGAAAGACCTATAAGGCGTTTCGATCTATCTCTATAGATCTTAATACCTAATATGTAAGCAGCTTCTCCAAGGTCCTTCATTGAAAAACACTTATTAAAGTAGGCCTTTACACTTTCAATCTGGATCAATATGTCATTTCATTATCAGTATGTCATCCACATTTAATATGAGAAATGCTACAGAGCTCCCACTGACTTTCTTGTAAATACAGGGTTCTCCATAGACTTGTAAAAACCCAAACGCTTTAATCTCCTAATTAAAGCGAATGTTCCAACTCCGAGATGCTTGCACCAGCCCATAGATGGAGCGCTGGAGCTTGCATACTTTGTTAGCTTCTTTAGGACCAAACAAACCTCCTGGCTGCATCATATATAGTTCTTCCTTAAGGAAGCTATTAAGGAATGCCGTTTTGACGTCCATTTGCCAGATCTCATAATCATGAAATGCGGCAATTGCTAACATGATTCGGACAGACTTCAGCATCGCTACGGGTGAGAAAGTCTCATCGTAGTCAACTCCTTCAACTTGTCGATAACCCTTAGCGACAAGCCGAGCCTTATAGACGGTCACATTACCATCCGCGTTAGTCTTCTTCTTAAAGATCCATTTATTTTCAATGGCTCGCTTATCATCAGGCAAGTCTACCAAATTCCATACTTTGTTCTCATACATGGATCCTATCTCAGATTTCATGGCTTCAAGCCATTTGTTGGAATCCGGGCCTGCCATCGCATCTTCATAGTTCAAAGGTTCACCATTGTCCAACAACATGATCTCCAGGACAGGGTTGCCATACGACTCTGGTGCAGAACGTGTCATAGTGGACCTTCGACGTTCAATAGTAACTTGATCTGAAGTTTCATGATCATCATCATGAACTTCCTCTCCAGCCGGTGTAGGCTCCACAGAAACAACTTCATGTGCTGCGCTAGTCTCCGGTTCGAGAGGAGGTACAATTACCTCATCAAGTTCTATTTTCCTCCCACTTACTTCTTTAGAGAGAAACTCTTTCTCGAGAAAGGATCCATTCTTGGCAACAAAGAATTTGCCTTCGAATCTGAGGTAGATGGTATACCCAATAGTTTGTTTGGGATATCCTATGAAGACGCACTTCTGCGCTTTGGGTTTGAGCTTCTCAGGTTGAAGTTTCTTCACATAAGCATCGCATCCCCAAACTTTTAGAAACGATAGCTTAGGTTTCTTTCCAAACCATAATTCATATGGTGTCGTCTCAACGGACTTTGACGGTGCCCTATTTAAAGTGAATGCGGCAGTCTCTAATGCATATCCCAAAATGATAGCACCATAAGAGACATCATAGATCGCACCATATCCAATAGAGTGCGACTACGACATTCAGACACACCATTTCTCTGAGGTGTGCCAGGCGGCATGAGTTGTGAAACAATTCCACATTTCCTTAGGTGCGTGCCAAACTTGTGATTTAAATATTCTCCGCTACGATCAGATCGTATGCACTTTATTTTCCTGTCACGTTGATTCTCTACCTCACGC
Source organism: Hordeum marinum (assembly GCA_022496015.1). Lineage (NCBI taxonomy): Eukaryota > Viridiplantae > Streptophyta > Magnoliopsida > Poales > Poaceae > Hordeum > Hordeum marinum. The sequence goes on from CM039672.1 coordinate 70,296,384, forward strand.
TGAAATTCCTTGAACCTTTCAAAGGTTTCAGACTTGTGTTTCATTAAGTAGACATACCCATATCTGCTCAAGTCATCAGTGAGGGTGAGAACATAACGGTAGCCACCGTGAGCCTCGACGCTCATTGAACCGCATACATCGATATGTATTATCTCCTATAAGTCAGTTGCTCTCTCCATTGTTTTGGAGAATGGAGTCTTGGTCATCTTGCCCATGAGGCATGGTTCGCACGTGTTAAATGATTCGAAATCAAGAGACTCCAAAAGTCCATCAGCATGGAGCTTCTTCATGCGTTTGACACCAATATGTCCAAGGCGGCAGTGCCACATGTAAGTGGGACTATCACTATCAACCTTACACTTTTTGGTACTCACACTATGGACATGTGTAACATCACGTTCGATATTCATCAAAAATAAACCATTGACCAGCAGGGCATGACCATAATACATTTCTCTCATATAAATAGAACAACCATTATTCTCAGATTTAAATGAGTAGCCATCTCGCATCAAGCAAGATCCAGATACAATGTTCATGTTCAAAGCTGGTACTAAATAACAATTATTAAGGTTTAACACTAATCCCGAAGGTAGATGTAGAGGTAGCGTGCCGACGGCGATCACATCGACCTTGGAACCATTCCCGACGCACATCGTCACCTCGTCCATTGCTAGCCTCCGCTTATTCCGCAGCTCCTGCTTGGAGTTACAAATGTGAGCAACTGCACCGGTATCAAATACCTAGGAGCCACTACGAGCGCTGGTTAGGTACACATCAATAACAAGTATATCACATATACCTTTAATGTTGTCGGCCTTCTTATCTGCTAAGTACTTGGGGCAGTTTCGCTTCCAGTGACTGGTACCCTTGCAATAAAAGCACTCAGTCTTAGGCTTGGGTCCATTGTTGTTCTTCTTCCCGGCAACCTGCTTACCGGGCACGGCAACAGCTTTGCCGTCCTTCCTGAAGTTCTTCTTACCCTTGCCTTTCTTGAAACTAGTGGTCTTATTCACCATGAACACTTGATGCTCCTTTTTGATCTCGACCTCCGCTGATTTCAGCATCGAGTACAACTTAGGAATGGACTTCTCCATACCTTGCATGTTGTAGTTCATCACAAAGCTCTTGTAGCTAGGTGGAAGGGACTGGAGGATTCTGTCAATGACTGAGTCATTCGAGAGATTAACTCCCCACTGAGTCAAGCGGTTGTGCAACCCAGACATTTTGAGTATGTGCTCACTGACAGAACTATTCTCCTCCATCTTACAACTGAAGAACTTGTCAGAGACGTCATATCTCTCGACCTGGGCATGAGCTTGGAAAACCAGTTTCAGCTCTTGGAACATCTCATATGCTCCGTGTTGCTCAAAATGCTTTTGGGGCCCTGGTTCTAAACTGTAAAGCATGCCACACTAAACAAGGGAGTAATCATCGCAGCGTGACTGCCAAGCATTCGTAACGTCTTGGTCCACTGGGAAAATGGGTGGGTCACCCAGCGGTGCATCAAGGACATACAATCTTTTGGATGCTATGAGGATGATCCTCAAGCCACGGACCCAGTCGACATAGTTGCTTCCATCATCTTTCAGCTTGGTTTTCTCTAGGAACGCGTTGAGGTTGAGGGTGACATTAGCGTTGGCCATTGGATCTACAATATAGATTGTAAATACAATTTTAGACTAAGTTCATGATAATTAAGTTCACATAATCAAATTATTTAATGAACTCCCACTTATATATACATCTCTCTAATCATCCAAGTGATACATGATACATGTCAACTAGCCCGTGTCCGATCATCACGTGAGACGGACTAGTCATCCATGGTGAACATCTCCGTGTTGATCGTATATTCTATACGACTCATTTCGACCTTTCGGTCTTCCGTGTTCCGAGGCCATGTCTGTACATGCTAGGGTCATCAAGTCAACCTAAGTGTTTCGCGTGTGTAAATCTGGCTTACACCCGTTGTATGCGAACATTAGAACCTATCACACCCGATCATCACGTGGTGCTCCAGAACAACGATCCTTAGCGACAGTGCAAAGTTAGGGTGAACACATTTCTTGAAATTTTATTGAGAGATCATCTTATTTACTACCGTCGTTCTAAGCAAATAAGATTTAAACATGATAAATGTCACATGCAATCAATATAGAGACATGATATGGCCAATATCAGCTTGCTCCTTTGATCTCCATCTTCGGGGCACCTTGATCATCACTGTCACCGGCACGACTCCATGATCTCCATTATCATGATCTCCATCATCGTGTCCTCATGAAATTGTCTCGCCAACTATTACTTCTACTACTATGGCTAACGTTTAGCAATAAAGTAAAGTAATTACATGGTGTTTATGATTGACACGCATGTCATACAAAAACTAAGACAACTCCTATGGCTCCTGCCGGTTGTCATACTCATCGACATGCAAGTCGTGAATCCTATTACAAGAACATGATAAATCTCATACATCACAATGCATCACATCATATACTTTGGCCATATCACATCACAAGTCATATGCTGCAAAAACAAGTTAGACATCCTCTAATTTGTAGTTGCAAGTTTTTACGTGGCTTACCTACACCAAAACCACAATGTGATATGCCAATTGCTATTTACCCTTCATAAGGAACCTTTTCATCGAATCCAATCCGACTAAGGTAGGAGAGACAGACACCCGCTAGCCACCTTATGCAACAAGTGCATGTCAGGCGGTGGAACCGGTCTCACGTAAGCGTACATGTAAAGTTGGTTCGGTCCGCTTCATCCCACAATACCACCGAATCAAGATAAGACTAGTAGTGGTAAGCAAATTAAAAAGATCAACGCCCACAACAACTTTGTGTTCGACTCGTGCATAGATTCTAAGCATAGACCTAGCTCATGATGCCACTGTTGGGAGACGTAGTAGTAAATCAAAAAATCCTATGTGTTCACCAAGATCTATCTATGGAGAAACCAGCAATGAGTGGAAGAGATTGCATCTTCATACCTTTGAACATCGCTAAGCAGAAGCATTACAAGAACGCGGTTGGTGGAGTCGTACTCGTAGCAATTCGGATCGCGGTGGACTCCGATCTTACTGCCGAACAACGGCGCCTCCACGTTCAACACATGTGCAGCCCGGTGACGTCTCCTACGCCTTGATCCAGAAAGGAGGGAGGAGAGGTTGAGGGAGAGCTCCGGCAGCACGACGGCGTGGAGACGGTGGAGCTGCGTGGTCTCCGGCAGGGCTTCGCCAAGCACTACGGAGAACGAGGAGAGGGAGGAGTAGGGCTTCGCCGAGAGAGTAAGAAACCGTGTGTCTGGCAGCCCCCAAAACCCCCACTATATAGGAGGAGGGGAGGAGGGTGCGCAGCCCCTAGGGTTCCCACCCTAGGGTGGTGCGGCAGCCCTAGATGGCCTTTGGCCGGCGGCCAAGAGGGGAGAGAGGGAGGGCGCAGCCCTAGTGGGCCTTAGGCCCATCTAGGTCTAGGGTTTCCCCTCCCTCCCACCTTTCCTGCGCCTTGGGCCAGGGTGGAGGGTGCACCAGCCCACTCTAGGGCTGGTCCATTTCACTCTCGGCCCATGCAGCCCTCTGGGGCTGGTGGCCCCACTTGGTGGACCCCCGGAACCCTTCCGATGGTCCCGATACGTTATCGGTAATTCCTGAAACACTTCCGGTGGCCAAATCCTCACTTCCTATACATAATTTTTTGTCTCCGGACCATTCCAGAACTCCTCGTGACGTCCGTGATCTCATCCGGGTCTCCAAACTACCTTCGATAACCATGTACACTATTTACCTATAACCCTAGCATCATCGAACCTTAAGTGTGTAGACCCTACGGGTTTGGGAGACACGTAAATATGACCGAGACACCTCTCCAGTCAATAACCAACAGTGAGATCTACATACCCATGTTGGCTCCCACATGCTCCACGATGATCTCATCAGATGAACCATGATGTCGGGGATTCAATCAATCCTGTATACAATTCCCTTTGTATACCGGTATGATACTTGCCCGAGATTCGATCGTCGGTATCCCTATACCTTATCCAATCTCGTTACCGAAAAGTCTCTTTACTCGTTCCATAACACATCCTCCCGTGGCTAAATCCTTAGTCACATTGAGATCATTATGATGATGTCTTACTGAGTGGGCCCAGAGATACCTCTCCGTCACACGAAGTGACAAATCCCAGTCTCGATTCGTGCCAACCCAACAAACACTTTCGTAGATACCCATACTGCACCTTTATAGCCACCCAGTTACGTTGTGATGTTTGGCACACCCACAGCATTCCTACGGTATCCAGGAGTTGCACAATCTCATGGTCTAAGGAAATGATACTTGACATTTGAAAAGCTTTAGCAGACGAACTACACGATCTTGTGCTATGCTTAGGATTGGGTCTTGTCCATCACATCATTCTCCTAATGATGTGATACCATTATCAACGACATACAATGTCCATGGTCATGAAACCATGACCATCTATTTATCAACGAGCTAGCCAACTAGAGGCTCACTTGGGACATGTTGTGGTCTATGTATTCACACATGCATTGCAGTTTCTGGTTAACACAATTATAGCATGAACAATAGACAACTATCATGAACAAGGAAATACAATAATAACCATTTTATTATTGCCTCTAGGGCATATTTCCAACATTAGAATCATTTTATCGCAAATTTATATTAGTTTTTGGGACTAACCTATTAACATAGTGCCAAAGTGCAAGTTGTTGTTTTTTGCTTGTTTTTTACTTCGTGGAAAATCGTACCGAACGAAGCCCAAACATCATGAAGATTTTTGGAGAATGTTCTTGGACCAGAAGACACCATATGGGTCAGACAAGTGCCGGAGAGGAGGCCCGAGGTAGGGAACACCCACCAGGTCCCTAGAGGCCCCTAGCACGGCCTGGTGGGTGGTGCCCACCTCGGGACCCCCCTCCACCGATTCTCGCCTTTATAAATTCTCAAATATTCGGAAAACCCTAGGGGAGTCAACGAAACACAATTCCAGCCGCCACAAGTTCCAGAAACTCGAGATCCAATCTAACAACATCATGGAGGGGTTCATCTTCTTCATAGGTGCCTCGTCAATGATGCATGAGTAGTCCACCATAGACCTACGGGTCCGTAGGCAGTAGCTAGATGGCTTCCTCTCTCTCTTATGATTCACAATACAATGATCTCTTGGAAATCTATCTGATGTAATGACTTTTGCGATGTGTTTGTTGGGACCCGATGAATTCCGAGTTCATGATCAGTTTCTATCCAAGAATAATATTTGAGTCATGTTTGATATCTTATTTGCATGATTACTTATAGCCTCGTATTTCTTCTTTGAATATTTGGTTTAGTTAGGCCAACTAGATCGATTTTTCTTGCCATGGGAAGAGGTGCTTTGTGATGGGTTCGATCTTGCGGTGTTCTTTCCAAGTGATAGAAGGGGTAGCAAGACACACATGTATCGTTGCCATTAAGGATAACAAGATGAGGTCTATTCCTACATGAATAGATCTTGTCTACATCATGTCACCGTTCTTATTGGATTACTCCGCTTCTCCATGAACTTAATACACTAGATGCATGCTAGATAGCGGTCGATGTGAGGAGTAATAGAAGTAGATGTAGAATCATTTCAGTCTACTTGTCCTGGACATGATGCCTATATAATGATCATTGACTAGATATTTTCATGATTATTTGATCTTCTATCAATTGCCCAACAGTAATTTGTTCACCCACCGTGCGCTGTACTCATGAGAGAAGCCACTAGTGAAACCAATGGCCCCTAGATCTACTTTTCCAACATATTGCTTTTCGATCTACTACTTTGTCGTTTTGTCTTCAGATCTATTAATCAAAAAAACAAAAATACCTTGCTGCATTTTTTTGTTTACTTATTTTATTTTGTGTCCTTGCGAGATCTATTTGCCAAAACTATCATGACCTAATCTATCTTTTTATCGTTGAGAGCTTGACAACCTCTATTACGCGTCGGGTTGTAAGTATTTGTTATTTGTGTGCAGGTGCTGTTTACGTAGGTACTTGATCTTCCTCTATGGATTGATACCTTGGTTTCATAACTGAGGGAAATACTTACCATCGTTGTGCTGCATCATCCCTTCCTCTTTGGGGAAATACCGATGCAGTCTCAAGCCATGTCAGGAACCCACTTGAGTATGGCTTGGGACTCATTTTCATATGTGTCAATCTCTCCTTGAAGCATGTCCCTGTCCTTGAGCTTGTAGTCTTGTGGAGGAAGGACATCTTAAGATTTGTTCCCTTGGGGAGAGTATGTTCACACTTCTCCTTTTGAGGAACAAACTTTGGCTTGGGGTATTAACCTTCTTCCCATTCAACTCCATCGGCGTTGAAGTAGCCAATGCCATGGTTCTCCCGGTATCCTCATGATGACTCACAAGTGTAGGGGGTCAATCATAGTACTTTCGATAAGTAAGAGTGTCGAACCCAACGAGGAGCAGAAGGAAATGAGACGCGATTTTCAGCAAGGTAATTTCTGCAAGCACTGAAATTGTAGGTAATAGGTAGTTTGATAGCAAGATAATTGGTAACGAGCAAGTAACTGTAACGGTAGATAAAGTTCAGCAAGGTAACCCAATCGTTTTGTGGCAAAGGACAGGCCAAAACTATCTCTTATAATAAGCAAAGTGTTCTTCAGTGTACACGGGAATTTCATCAAGACACTTTCATAATGTTGGTTTGATTCGTGTTTCCTACTTTGATAATTTGATATGTGGGTGAACCGGTGCTTGGGTGTTGTTCTTACTTGAACAACCTCCCACTTATAATTAACCCCCTCACAAGCATCTGCAACTACGAGAAAAGTATTAAGATAACATCTAACCATAGCATTGAACATGTGGATCCAAATCAGCCCCTTACGAAGTAGCGCATAAACTAGGTTTAACCTTCTATCACTCTAGCAACCCATAATCTAATAACTACTCCACAATGCATTCCCTTCGGCCCAATGATGGTGAAGTGTCAAGTAGTCGATGTTCACATGACACCGCTAAGGGAATCACAACATACATATCATCAAAATATCAAACACATATCAAATTCACATGATTACTTGCAACATGACTTCTCCCATGACCTCAAGAACAAAGGTAACGACTCACAAACAATATACATGCTCAAGATCAGAGGGGTATTGAATAGCAAATGGATCTGAACATATAATCTTCCACCAAATAAACCATATGGGAATTTACTACACAAAGGTAATCAACACTACTAGTCACCCACAGGTACCAATCTGAGGTTCCAGTACGAAGATTGAATACAAGAGATGAACTAGGGTTTTGAGAGGAGATGGTGTTGTTGAAGATGTTGATGAAGAGTGGCCTCCCAAAGATGAGAGGGTTGGTGGTGATGAGGGTGGCTTCGATTTCCCCCTCCGGGAGGGAAGTTCCCCCGGCGGAATCGCTCCGATGGAGGGCAAAAGTGCTCCTGCCCAAGTTCCACCTCGAGACGGCGGCGTTCCATCCCAAAAGTCCTCTCTTGTTTTTTCTAGGTCAAAACACCTTTTTATAGCATAAGATGGGCTCTGGAGGTGGGCCATACTAAGGACAACCCACCAGGGCACGCCCGGGGAGCCTGGCACGCCCTGGTGTCTTGTGCTCACCAGTGTGGCCCCCTTCGGTAGTTATTTGATCCAATATTTCTTATATTACATAAAATATCCTCGTGAAGTTTCAACTCATTTGAAGATGTGAAAAATAGGTATCTATGACATGCTTGTTTTACATCCAGATTTCCAGCTGCTGGTATTCTCCCTCTTTGTGCAAACCTTGCAAATTATGAGAGAAAAGGCATTAGAAATACTCCATGAAGCATTAATATTCATAAAAACATTGTAAATAACAGTAGGAAATCATGATGCAAAATGGAAGTATCAACTCCCCAAGCTTAGACCTCGCTTGTCCTCAAGCGAAAGCTGATATCGAAAAACATGTCCACATGGTTTGAGAGAGTGGTGTCGATAAAAACAAAATACGAACATAGTAGCATCATGATTATTATCATAAGAGCAACAAACTTTATCATATAACTTTTATTTCATAACAAAATCATATAACTTCTCATGAACAAGTAACAAGTCATCACAATATAGAAGTATAAAGCATAAACCTTATTGGAAACCAACAGACTATGTTCTCAGTCAAGTCTGCAACAACAATTCAACATATTTTCTTGAAGGCTCTCCTGTCAGAGCCTTTTGGTAAGTCCACATACTCAACCATCATTTAGTCTTCTATGATTTCTAACACTCAAAGAATACCCATGGGCAAAAAGTTTCAACCAAATATATAGAAAGATAGGGGCTTATAGTTTTGCCTCCCAACATATTCACCTCAAGGGTGATGTCAACAATAATAATGCATGCTCACTCATATCCAACTGGATATATGTGCCTCACCACATGATGCTTGCAAAAAGAGAAAAATAAAAAGGATATAGAAGAATACTTTGACTCTTGCAGGAAAGTAAATACATAAAGGTAAAAGAGAGGCCCTTCGCAGAGGGAAGCATAGGTTGGCATGCGCTTTTTAGTTTGTATGCCAAATCCCTTAGTGCAAAAGAACATCATGTTGTATTGCTCCTTGTGATAACAACCTTTATTATGCAGTATGTCACTTTTATTACTTTGCCATCACAAGTTCGTGCAACCCTCAATTTTCTCTTAAACTAATGATCCAACACTTTTAGAAGCAATTTTTATTGCATTAGTGCACCGATGACAACTTACTTAAAGGATCTTATTCAATCCATAGATAGGTATGGTGGACTCTCAAACATGAGTTTGTGCTTGGGACTTTTGGCTGCACAAGTAGTATATCTACTTAGTGCGGTATTTTTGGCTAGCAACGATATTGACCAAGCACCATAAGTTGAAGGATCTATGATAGTATAACTTCTCTGTGGATATGAACAAAACTAAATGATTACATTGTCTTCCTTGTCCAACGCCAATTTTTTTGGCATATAATATTTAATGGGGGCTCACAATCATAAAAGACATGCAAGATAGTGTATTTGCATGTGAATATTCTCTTCCCTAATTAGTTCTTTCATGAATTGCATCATTGACTAATGCTATGTTTGTAAATCTCCAATTTAGGACAGTAAAACTGAGCCTAAGCCGAGCTCTCTCACGGCCTCAATGATTTCAGCCGTCGGATTTCGTGTTTGAATCATTTATGACCGTCACATCTTTGTTTTGGCGCATTTTACCGCGACCTGGGCCTCTTATCCTAATGGGATGCTATTCTGGGGACTGTTTTGAAGGTTTGCCGTTGATTGGGCTTCATTGGCCCATTTATCATTCAGTGCTGGATATGAGGCGACGAGAGCTGCGAGGACCAAACTGACGCAACGCGAGGGGGGTCCGTCCGGGGAGGGGAAGAGGCGATGCGCTACATGGGATCTAGCCGACGTGAGCTGCACTCGAGGGGATCCATGTCTCCGCATCCACTGATCCCCTCCGCTTACCTGAAAGCAGTCCTCTTGGCTCTTGCCCTGCATTCCATTGGGTTGCTCTAGCGTCTCCACCGCCATCCCCACATGTTCTTTCTTCTCTCCCAACCTTCGGGCAGGTAGCCAATGGCATCTATCGTCCTTGCCGGTGCTGCAGATTTTCTTCTCTCTTGTCTTAACTCGTGGTGCACTTGACTCCAAGGTAGCATAACCCTAGATGGCGTGAGACAACCTAATGGATCCCTCGTTTTGTGGTGGTGTGAAGTAACAAACATAAAGCCCATCCCCTCTCGATTCCTCTCCTCTCGCTGGGTGAATCTTTATGTTGTGCGACCTTGGTATTGTGTCGACGTCCCCTTGCTTGAAGAGATTTCTTTTTCAGAGTTCGGCACGTCAAGACTTAGTGATGATTGCAATCAGATTGGTTTGCTACATACTTAATCACCATCCTGTAGATGAATTACTATTTGTTTTCCCCATATACAATGTTGTTCATCTTGTCCAATGCTCTGCATCAATTGTTGATTTGTGTGCCAGGTTACTGCCGGGATCGCGTCTGCATCTCCGCTCCAACCAGTCACATTGTGCAACGCACATCCTCAAGTATGGGAAGCGACCCTGGTAAGCCAATTAGAAGCGCATTTTTACTCATATCACATGTGCAATCTCATCATTGGTTAATTTTCCATTATCAGGTTCAAGAGTACGTTGGTCAGCTCTATTAATTGGGATCTTATAGATGCCACCAATGCATGTAATAAATAAACATATTTGATGATGTCTTGTTGAATCGATCAGCCTCCCTATATGAAATCAATAAACTGGAGCAGTCAAATATCTGGCTCTTAGCCCTTGAAACCAGTAAGAAACAAAATACACTCAAATCATAGAGCTCTACAATCTGATGTAACTATCTCAGATGGTATAGTACTAAGAGACAAAGTTTTCCAATTTTTTACTCACTACTATCATTTTTTAAAACTCAAATCATCCTATTGTTGCAAAGTTGTCAGGTACACATCTGATATCTTACGGTTGTTCGAAAACTAGACTATGATCTATCGTAAATGCTTGAATTTTACCAGGTTCTTTCCTATTTTTAACATTCAATTATTACAGTTGTTATATGTATCACATTTGCTGTAAGGTGAACCTTAAAACATATATGGCTTGGCAATCACATGATGATCACATATATGCTCATATACATATATATGTTGTTTTCTGTTGGAGAAAATTAATTTGCAGTATATTGATTGAGTGCATGGCAGTAACGATTTCCCACCATCATATCCCATTCCTTTATTTAGCTATTTTTTGGTAATATTATGTGTTGATTTGCTCTTTCAAAATTTTCAAGTTGCATTCTAATTTATGTGTAACATAGATGAAGTGCGTTTTGACAGATTTAACAAGGAAACATCCACGTCTAACTTATTATTGATCTATTTATATTGGTTTATAGCTCGCCGATCATATCATTTGTTATTTGTGACGTTAGAATCTTTGCCTTCTCAAACTCCATGAACATTGTTGTGTATGATGTCATACCAAGCCAGTGTGTATCCCTGAACCTTGAGTTTTCCCTTGAATAATATATATGTTTGTCTTTATGTAAATTTAATGTGTTCTATGTGGCATTTATTTATATTTTTGTTTGAAATTTTATCGTATAAATAGACGGGCGCGGCAATGCGCGCCGTCAATGATCTAGTAAATTTTACCACTTATTCGTTTCCTTATGTGATGTCATTACTCAGCATAAGATTAGCATGTTATCTTTTTTTCATTTATTTTCTTTTATTATGATTGCAACAAGAAAGTAAAGAAGAAAAAACTCAAGCTAAACTTTATTATATAACTCTCACTCGATTACATAGATGGATAGATCACGAAACTAGCACTCGAAAATAGATCAAACTAAACTTTTATTCAACTAAATCATGAAAAGTCTAACGATCGAAATAAAAAGCAAAGGAAAAAGTGATGATGATACAATAGGGGCCTCTCCCCCAAGCTTGGCTCAAGCAAACAGGAGTGCCCATACTCGTGTACTCAAGTCTCCTTTGTTGGTGAAGATGATGAAGGTGGTGGTGATGAAGAAGTAGTAGGTTTGTCCTCCAGCTTCCAGGGCAAGAGTTCATCATGAAAAGTTGATGCACGAGTCCCTTGAGTCCTGCAACTGCTAGCTAAACTCATACCTTTAAATCTTGCTTCATATTAAAAAACATGATTTTGAATATCACAAATTTGACTTTGTAGAAAGTTCATTCACTCGTTGAAAGTGAAGACTATGTCCTTCATGCACTGGCCATCCACCATCTGGTCACGGGTGAATTCCATTATCATGGAGTGATTGGAACGAAGTCCATGCCCTGCCATCCCTTTTGACTTGAAGATTTCTTGTTCCACTCTTTCAAGACTGGCCTCCATGATTACTGTCTTCTTAGGCCCTTGAACATCGTGGATGTGGAGCACCCCTCACGCATCTTAATGGGTTGAGGGTGCTTCATCACCTCCAACAAGTACAGATTGATAACCTTCTCAAAGAACTTGTCCTTGGGGGAACTTGGTGAAGCCATGGATATCTAGATCTGATAAGAAAACAACACGAAACAAGAACGGAGAATATTTTTGCGATGCGGTGGTCAAAACAATCGGGGATATATATAGAGAGTTTTTATTCTTGGAAAGCAAGCAAACTGATGGAAAACGGAGTCAGGAAGGTTCCCGAGGTGGGCAGAACCCACCAAGGCGCGCCAGGGAGGTCTGGTGCACCCTGCTGTATCGTGCTCACCTCGGTTGCTTTCCTGCTCATTTCTTAATTTCCTATTTTTTTGTAATATTCCAAAACTGAACAAAAAATATTTTTGCTGGTTTTTTGGAGTCCGTTTACTTACCGTATCACGTACCTATTCTTTTTCATGATTCTGGAGTGTTCTGCAAGGTTTCTCTTATGTGTTCCACATGTGTCATGGTTTGGATAACATTGCTTTCAACATTAATAGGCATACGTGAGATATAATGTTTAATTATTTGTCCATTGACCACCTTCAAGTTGGTACCTTTGGCATTCTTAATCTTAAATAGCTCCAGAGCGATAAACTTCTTCGATAACATATGATCCTTCCCATTTGGAGAGAAGTTTTCATGCAAAAAATTTGAAATTAGAGATGTACAAAAGAAAATATTCTCCAACTTTGAATTCTCGCTTTTGGATTCTTTTTTAATGCCATCTTTTAACTTTTTCTTTAAATAGTTTAGCATTTTCATAAGCTTGGGTTCTCGATTCATCTAGTGAGCTAATATCAAACAAACTTTTTTCACCCGCAAGTTTGAATTCATAGTTGAGTTCTTTAATTGCCCAAAATGCTTTGTGTTCTAACTTTAAAGGCAAATGACAAGCTTTCCCATATGCCATTTTGTATGGAGACATACCCATAGGATTTTTATAAGCTATTCTATAGGCCCAAAGTGCATCATATAGTTTCTTAGACCGATTCTTTCTGGACCTATTGACAATATTTTGTAATATCAATTTTATTTCTCTATTGCTAAGTTCAACTTGACAACTAGATTGAGGATGATAGGGTGATGCAATTCCATGGTTAATATCATATTTAGCAAGCATTTTACAGAAAGCACCATGAATAAAATGTGAACCACCATCAGTCATTAAGTATCTAGGGACTCCAAACCCTAGGAAGATAACTTCTTTAAGCATTTTGGAGGTATTATGATCGGCACTACTAGTTGGAATAGCTTCTACCCACTTAGTGACATAATCAACAGCAACCAAAATATGAGTATACCCAGTAGAGGAAGGAAAAGGTCCCATGTAATCAAAACCCCAAACATCAAATGGCTCAACAACAAGTGAATAATTCATAGGTATTTCTTGACGCCTACCGATATTACCAATTCTTTGACATTCATCACAAGACAAGACAAACTTACGGGCATCCTTGAAGATAGTAGGCCAATAAAACCACATTCTAATACCTTATGAGCAGTTCTATCTCCCACATGATGTCCTCCATAAGCTTCGAAATGTCATTTCTGTAGGATTTGTTCCTGTTCATGCTTAGGTACACAACGTCTAATAATACCACCTACTCCTTTATTAAGATGTGGGTCATCCCAAAAGTAATGTCTTAAATCATAGAAGAATTTTTTATTTTGTTGGTATGTGAAACTAGGTGGTATATATTTAGAAAAATGTAGTTAGCATAATTAGCATACCAAGGAGTGTCTTGAGAAACATTTATTGCAGCTAACTGATCATGAGGAAAACTATAGTCAATAGGTAGTGGATCATCAAGAATATTTTCTAGCCTAGACAAGTTATCAGCCACGGGGTTCTTAGCTCCTTTGCTATAACTAATATGCAAATCAAATTCCTGAAGCAAGAGAATCCACCTAATGAGTCTAGGTTTAGCATCTTTCTTTTCCATAAGATATTTAATAGCAGAATGATCGGTGTGAACAACAACTTTGGAATCAACAATGTAAGATCTAAATTTATCACAAGCAAACACAACTGCTAAAAATTCTTTTTCAGTAGTAGCATAATTTCTTTGGGCATTGTCTAGAGTTTTGCTAGCATAATGGATAACATTTAATTTCTTATCAACTCATTGTCCAAGAACAGTGACGTGGCTCGAGACCACGTCGGTATTTCCCCAAAGAGGAAGCGATGATGCAGCACAGCGACGGTAAGTACTTCCCTGAGTTACGAAACCAAAGTATCAATCCATAGAGGAATATCACACCCCCACGTAGACAACACCTGCACACAAATAACAAATACTTGCAATGCGACGCGTAAGCGAGGTTGTCAAGCTCTCAACGGTAAAAAGATAGATTAGGTAATGATAGTTTTAGCAAATAGATCTCGCAACAACACAAAATAAAATAACTAAACAAAAAGTGCAGGAAGTTTTTTTGGATTAATAGATCTGAAAACAAAAAAACAAAATAGTAGATCGGAAAGCAATATGTTGTAAAATTAGACCCGGTGTTGTAGGTTTCACTAGTGCCTTCTCTCATGTGTATAGCGCATGATGGTGAACAAATTACTGTTGGGCAATTTATAGAAGATCAAATATTTATGACGATGCTCAAGTACGATCATAGTGCATCCTAGTTGGTGCTTTATAATAGAAGATGGAGACTCAAATGCAAAATGAAAATTGCCTAAAGTAAATAGATAGGCCCTTTGCAGAGGAAAGTGGGGATTTGTAGAGGTGCCAAAGCTCAAGGTTTAAATTGATAGAGAAAAATATTTTGGGTGGCATGCCTTTCCTGTCAACTAAAACGACCGACATATTTCAATATCTTTCCATGCTAGATACATCATAAGCGATTCCCAAACAGAAAATAAAGTTTACTCCTTTTTCCACCATACTTTCACTTTCCATGGCTAGCCGAATCCACGGTTGCCTTCCATACCAACATTTTTCAAGGAATTTATTATTTGACAACACAAAGTATTTATTTTTCTTTCTTTCATTTTGGGACTGGGCATCCCTATTACTGTCGTACTCTCGTGTAATGACAAGTGAATAAACACTCATCTTGAGAATAACACATCTATCATGGGAAAATATCGATCACCCCTACCCTTTTGCGAGCGGTACGAGCACACAAAAAGGAAAATTTATTTTGAAAATTAGAGATGGCACTTACAAATTTGCTTGGAACAGCATGGAAATACTGTATATATGTAGGTATGATGGACTCATATGGCAAAACTGGGTTTAAGGATTTTGGATGCACAAGTAGTATTTCTACTTAGTACAAGTGAAGGCTAGCAAATAGATTGAGAAGCATCCAACTAAGAAAGAAAAAATCACATAAGAGAGTATTAAGCATAAATAACACCAAATAATGCACCATAAGTAGGATGTAATTTCGTAGCACAATTATTGAATTTCGTGCTTGCATAGGGAATCACAAACCTTGACATCAGTATTCTTACTAAGCATAATTACTCACTAACATAACTCACATATTATGTCTCAAATCTATTACAAAGAATTAAGTTTAATTTGTCCAATGATCTTCATGAAAGTTTTTTTATATCCCCCTTGAAAAGCTATCACTTTGGGACTAGTTTCATATGTTGCAATTGGTTATGATAAACTCACATGGATATAAGTGAAGAACATGAGCATACAAGTTTCATATCTCAAAGTAATATAAGTGAAGCATGAGAGGATTTCTTCAAAATTACTAACTCTCAAATTAATATAAGTGAAGCATGAGAGAATTTCTTCAACCAAGTAAAAGCACGTCATGCTCAAAATGATATAAGTGAAGACTAGAGCAATTCTAGTAAATCATAGCATAATTTTGTCTCTCTCAAATAGGTGTGTGCAGCAAGGATAAAAGCAAAACAAACAAAGATACAAGACGCTCCAAGAAAAAACTCATGATATGTGACAAATAAAAATATAGTTCCAAGTAAAATATAGATGGTTGTTAGAAGAAAGAGGGGATGCCTCTCGGGGCATCCCCAAGCTTAGTTGCTTGTTACTCTTTTGATATTGTCTTGGGGTGCTGCACCATCCCCAAGCTTAGGATCTTATTACTGCTTCATCCATCATGATCTCACCAAAAACTTGAAAACTTCAATCACACAAAACTTGACAAAATTCATAATAAACCTAATTACCACTTGAAGTACTGTTGTAAACCCATTCATATTTCATTATTGCATTATATCTACTGTATTCTAACTTTACCATGACTTATACCCCCGATATAAGCCATAGATTCATGAAAAGAAGCACACAATGCAACGAAAACAGAATATGTTTTAGACAAAACAATCTGTAGTAATCTATACTCTAAGCATACTTCTGTAACTCTAAAAATTCTGAAAAAAATAGGAGAATGTAAAGAATTCTTATAGAAATACTATGTAAAAAAATTCAGCTCATTGTCACGTTTTAGTAAAAAATAAAAATTTGTCCACTTGAGACAAACTTTCTGTTTCAGATTCAGCATTGTTTCTACTCACCTTATGAATCTTCCTAAAGGCTTTACTTGGCACAAAAACTAATTAAAACATAAAAAAACATAGTCATAATATAAGCATAATTGAGCAAACACTCAAAAACAGAAAGGAAAAGATAAATATAATTTATTCATTAGGTTGCCTCCCAACAAGCGCTGTCGTTTTGCGCCCCTAGCTAGGCATAACACAAAGTTTCAAATATTGTCATCTTTAGTCTTTGCCACCTTTACGAGGACTTTCTCAAACCCAGGAGGTTCTTTACGCTTCCCCACATTTTCAAGAGAAGAAACCATCTTGAGATCTAAAATATCCAAACGCTTATTGCAAAGAGTAACCAAAGTGTTCATGCGATTCAGGTTTCCACCAATATATTTTAGAGGCTCGTGATATTTTTGCAACTCGACCAAATGTTTATGTAAATCACCCATTTTTTCTAAAATTTGAACCCCTTCTTGTGTGAGAGAAGGAACCTTTTTTGGTGGAGTAACCCCCAATATCCCTTCTAAAATTTCATAAGCAATGTTGGGATCAAGTTCAGTAAAGTTTCCTTTAGCGGCAAAATCCAAGAGTTGTCTATGATGCAAAGTTAATCCTATGTAAAAATTTCGAAGCAAAACCTTTGCATCTCCTTTTAGATTGCAAATACGATATGATTCCATCAATCTATACCAAGCATCTTTCAGATTTCCCCCTTTTTTGTTTGAAGTATAGAACTTCAAAATCTGGTGACAAGGGGGTAGTGATGCTATTCATAGTGAAGAGATATGCGAACAAGAGATGTGACAAGAAAAAGGCAAACGAAAAAGAGAGGGCAAATAAAACAGCAAATTTGTGAAGTGGGGGAGAGGAAAACGAGAGGCAAATGGAAAGTAATGTAAATTGCAAGGAGATGAGATTTGTGATTAGGAACCTGGTAGATGTTGATGATATCTCCCCGGCACCAAGATTGGCACGCGAAGAGATTGCTTCCTCCCCGGCAATGGCGCCAGAAATTCCTTTGACGTGGCTTGAGACTGCGTTGGTATTTCCCAAAATAGGAAGGGATGATGTAACACATCTACGATAAGTATTTCCCTCGGTTATGAAACCAAGGTATCAATCCGTAGAGGAAGATCAAGCACCTACGTAAACAACACCTGTACACAAACAACAAATACTTGCAACCCGACGCGTAAGAGAGGTTGTCAAGCTCTCAACGATAAATAGAAAGATTTGGTATTACAATGATCTTCATGATTTTTTTATTATATCCCTCTTGAATATCTACCACTTTGGGATTCATATATTGCAATTACTTTTTACAAGCTCACATGGATATAAGTGAAGAACATGAGCATACAAGTTTCATCTCTCAAAATAATATAAGTGAAGCATGAGATATTTTCTTCAATATTATTAACTCTCAAATTAATATAAGTGAAGCATGAGATAACTTCTTCAAACATGTAAAAGCACGTTGTGCTCAAAAAGATATAAGAGAAGCACTAGAGCAATTCCATTGCTCAATAGATTTAAGTGAAGCATATATAGAAATTCTAGAAAATCATAGCATAAATTTGGCTCTCTCAAATATGTGTATGCATAAAGTATAAAAAGCAAATAAAGGAAATATACAAGACGCTCCAAGCAAAACTCATGATATGTGACGAATAAAAATATAGTTCCAAGTAAAATACCGATGGTTGTTAGAAGAAAGAGGGGATGACACTCAGGGAATCCCCAAGCTTAGTTGATTGTTACTCTTTGGATATTATATTGGGGTGTTGTAGCATCCCCAAGCTTAGGCTATTCTTACTCCTTATTGCTTCATCCATCGTGATCTCATCCAAAACTTGAAAACTTCAATCACACAAAACTTAACAAAATTCTCGTGAGATCCGTTAGTATAATAAAGAAAATTACCACTTCAAGTATTGTTGTAAACCCATTCATATTTTATTATTGCATTATATCGAATGTACTATAACTTTACCATGACTTATACCCCCTGATACAAGCCATAGATTCATCAAAACAAGCACACAATGCAACGAAAACAGAATTTGTTTTAGACAGAACAGTCTATAGTAATCTGCACTCTACCCATATTTCTTTAATTATAAATATACTGAAAATTTGGGATAACTTAAAGACTTTGTATAGAAATACTTTGTTAAATATTTATCTCATTATAACGTACCAGTAAAAAATGAAAATTCGTCCACTACTGTCGTGGGGAACGAACACCTATGGGATCGGAGGGACCCCTTTCGGTTCGGCAGGGGAGAAGGCTCGCACAAAGAGCAGGTCTGATGAACAACATGCCAGGATTTTACCCAGGTTCGGGCTGCAAAGATGCGTAAAACCCTACTCCTGCTTGGTTGTATTGTGGGTGTTCTTCGGGTTCTAGCTACAGGAGCGCTATGAGCAGCTGCTATGCGTATGAGCTAGAAGGTCCAAAGTCTAAAAGCCAAAAGTCCTTTACTGTATCGCCCTAGGTCTCCTTTTATACTCTAAAGGGGATCCCAACAGTGGCGTATAGTGCATACACAGGGTGTATGGAGCTATAGTGCTATCATACCTAACACTGACGGAGTAGGACACGTGCATTTAATGCACCGTTAGGCATCTCTGACTGTCCACAGGACGAGATAGGAGCCCGTCCCATCGGCACCGCTTAGCCCCTCTATCACCGGCGCCACGACACGTGCCTAGGCGGGGTGATACATGGCCTATGCACTAGCGGGGCCCTGCTGGGGCTTCGCCTTGCTGGGTCTTGTCGGGGCTTCGCCTTGCCTGAGGGCTTGATGGCCATCCTGGCAAGGTCTTGCCGGGGGTCTTGACTCTCCTATACTTGTATCTAGAAGATCCTTGTCGGGCCTCATTGCCAGGGTGGCTACTACTGCCCGTGGACAAGTAAGGGGCACTGGAGAGCCCAAAACCCTAGTGCACCGATAGGAGCCCCATGGCCGGGGCCACACACTGCGCGAGGCATTGTTGGGCTAGGCCCAAATAGTGCACGGGCACACGTGGCAGGGCCTTGTAGTTGTGATCATTGCGCTTACTGTGCCTCCCCATGATGCTCATTGAATGCGGACATGGGATACGTGCATGGCGCGGCCGTCAAATTTTCAATTATTGCCTCAGGTCGTTTCTGTGACACCCTGGATTTTGGCTACAATGATCATTGTAATTAAGCTACAGTGATGGACAAGATTATGTTAATGCTTTTGCTAATCCATGAGTGTTCAGTTTTGGAATCAAAGTCCAATTCAATTCCTTTGCAATTCCAATTCATTTTGAAAGGTGGTTTTAAAAGTTTTGCAAATTCAATTTAAAAATCATGCTTAGGTTGCAGTAATTCCCTAAGATATTCTAAAAATGGAACCAAAATTTTATCATGTGGTTTTGTGCCTCAAAACTATTTTAGCAGAGCCCGAAACACTTAATTAAATGCCTTTTTGCTTTTAGAAAATACAAAATCAATCCAAAGCCCCCCCCCCAACTTTTTGTGTCAATACCTAATATTGCAATGCAAATATTAGGCCAAGTGCCATATTTTACTAAAGTAATCTAGCCCTAAATTAAATAAGTAACAGAAAGACTTAAAACAGAACAATAAAAATAAAGGAAAAAGGAAAAAGGAAAAAAAATCCCTCTGCCCTTGGCCTTAGGCCACAGTCATTGACGCAAGCCGGCCCAGTGGCCCCCTCGGTCGTCTCCCACCTCGCTATAGTGGGGCGACCGAGGCGCGCACGCGCGCGACCGGGCACGTCCGTGCCAGACCGGCTCGCCGGTGACGGCCCGTTGGGTATAAGGGAGCCCCGTGCCCCCTCTAGCAAACCCTAGCCCCCAAATCCCCCCTCGCTCTCTCCTCGCGCCACTGCTCTCCTCCCTCACCCGCATCCGAGCGCCGCTGTCACCATGGCCAACGGCTAGCCATGGCCCCATTCACTCCCGTGCACTGCCAGCTAGCCAGGAAGAACCACTACGACGACCCCGTCCTCCTCGAGCACAAGGCCGAGCCCCGGGAGCCCTGCATCGCCTCCACCGCACCGTCTTCCTCCTAGGACCTGCAAGATCGTCGCCGTCAACCTGCTTCTCTCTATCACCACTAGCTGCACCGGGACCACCCGCCAACGATAGTGAGCAACCCCGCATCTTCCTCTCCCTCCCGATGCTCATGAACACCACCATAGCCATAGCTCCATGCGAGCCTGATCCCGCCGCCACAGATGCTCAATGCAGCGACCATTCGATGGTCGTTTGGCCCTGTAAGCAAGTCCATTCGCCGGTGGTGTGTGTGTAGAACCCACCCCGCGCAAAAGCCCCTACACTTTTCTCTCTGTTCGCGCGAGCCCGAGCTCACCCAAACGCCACCGCCACCAACGTTGATGTAGCGCTCGACTTCGGCCACCTCCAGTCTTGCCGCTTGCACCATTCAACGCGGCTCATCACCAGGAACCTGTGGGAGCAAACGGCACGCGATTTGACACCCTGTAGACGTTTTTCGAGCCTCCCTCCCGAATCGGGAGCTCGTCGGAGCTGTTTGGGTGGCCGGCCAGCGTCGTCGCTAAGCTGGCTCGACCAGGGCCACCGTCAGTGACCCTGGCCAGTAGCCCTAGGGGCCCAAGTTGACCAGTTGACCAGGTCAACCTGCTAACTAGGCTCACCCCAGCCACTGATGATGGGGCCCAACACCCCTATATCAATGATAGTGGGCCAGCCCAATCAGGCGACTAATCTGGATAATTAGATTAGTGAAAATAATTAGTTTAATCTAATGACTCACTGACAGGTGGCCCCCACTCACTAACTAACTCTATTTAGATTTAAACTATCCCTGGATTAATAAATGTGTCAATGACTGGTCAGTCCCACAGGTCAGGTCTGACCTGGTCAGCCCCACTATTGACTGCTGATGCGATGCTGACGTCACCCTACACTGTTCTGGATAATGTTCATTTACATAACTGAATTAATTCCATAAATTTTTTAAAACTTAAAAAATCATAGAAAATAATATGTAGCTCGAATCAAAAAACTTTATACATGAAAGTTGATCAAAAAATCCCACGAATTCCAATACGCCTTCCGATCATCTATCACATGTTCCTAGCAGGATGAACATGGACATTTAGCTTTAGGATCATATGTCCGGTAGTAGCCAAAGACCCGGGAAATATCATCAGATATTATTCCGACCCGTCTGTGACGTGTTGTACTACGTTAGTGCATGCCTAGCTCTGCATATTGCCATGTCATGCATCGTGTTGCATCTCTGCTTTATATTTATTGTTTCTTCCCCTGTCTTCTTACCGATAGAGCCCAAGATTGACGGTGTTGCCGGGTATGACTACAACGTTGATGACCAGGCCTTTGCCGCAGAGCAGCAAGGCAAGCAACCCCCCTTGAGCATTCGGATATCGCCCATTTCTTTCCCTCTCATTCTTGCATTAGATTTTGCTATTGTATTAGCTAGCTCCTATTCTGATGCATATCTTGTTTTTTGATAAACTGCTACTATACGTGCAATCAAATCAACTGCTTAATATAGGTTGGTTAGTGAATCCCCAGTGACCCCCTTAGTCCCACTTGCCCCTGCTCCTTCATCAACGACCCGACGACTTGACGACTCGGAGACTCGAAGACTCGGTCAACCGACCGACAAGCTAGGCCCCTCACATCACCGCACTCCCCTTAGTTGTACGACTCTGCAGTGCTACTATCGAGTACCGAGGGTGACACCTCGTGAAGTACTCATGATGCTAGCCCCTGTAGTGTAGCTAGTCAGTCGTGGTTATCAAGGGTGATTCCTACTTCACCATTCCTGGCGATGTCTCTGTCGTGCAACCCCTCAAGTGTGGGACCCTCAAGGGTGATTCCTCTAAAGTCCACCTTGATAATGATGCATACTTAGCATAGTTCTGATGTCAGTCTTGCGAGTATTTTTGATGAGTACTCACCACTGCTTTGCTTTCTCTTTCCCCCTCGATACCATTCTGCGTTCAGACGATGGAGCCCAGGAGATGGAGTATGCCGGAGACGACTACTACACCACCGCAGGAGCCTACTACTACATGGAGGCGGCCCCCACTCAGCGGTAGGATAGGAGGTTCCTAGGCAGGAGGCCTTGCCTCTTTCGATCCATTGTTGTGTTTGTGATAGCCTTCTTAAGGCGAAACTTGTTTAACTTATGTCTGTACTCAGATATTATTTGCTTCCGTTGACTCGTGCTTGTCGAGCTTTGTATTCGAGCCCTCGAGGTCCCTATCTTGTAATATGAAGTTGTATGACTTTAATTTGTGTCTAGAGTTGTGTTGTGATATTGACTAGTGAGTCCTTAATCTTGATCGTACGCATTGTGTGTATGTTTAGCGTACGGTCGAGAATGGGGGCGTCACAAGTTGGTATCAGAGCCAGCTGCCTGTAGGTAGCCCCCTTTCCAACTCCTTGGCCGAAGTTCAGTCTAGTACTTGAAAAACTTTTACTAACATTGTTGTGTGGCTTACGGGCCCACATCTCACTCGGGTGGTATTAGGATCTTTTATTCCTCGTCTATACTCTGGGTTATAATCGCTCTTCTCTTTAGGGTTAAAGATTTTATTAACTCTAATTCTAGGTTCTCGTAAATACTTCCTCCCGGAGAGCCCCTCATTCCAGATGATGGCTTGATTCATCAGAAGACTCGGAAGATGCTCCCTGATGTTCTCCCGAGAACTTGTGCTCATCACATTTGCGATTCCCTTCCACCGTCAACCCCTATGGATAGCTACATACAACTGTCGTTCGTACTTATTTCTAGTTGCCCTTATTGTTATAAGGTACATTGAATTATCTTACTAGGGATTCGTTCATCCTCAGTTGTCATTGGTTTTAAAAAGGAAATCCTTCGAATTGCTATTTGATCTTACGAAATCCTTAGTAGCCTATTGCTATTGACCTTTCTCACCTGCTTGCATTGTGGTTAATTCCATATGTCTAGCAATATTAACTAAATCCTTTGTGATTATCATTTGATTTTATTGAATCAACTTGTGTGTAAATGCACGTAGTCATCAGTTGTTTATCATAAATTATCTGTCCGACTCAGACATCTTTCCAAACATGAGTTGGTTCTTGACAATTCCACTTTGATTGATTGTCCACCTAAATCCATTCAACTTACTTGTATTTGATTGGAGCATCTATTTTTGATACAACAATTTGGAAATCTTAATTACTTTGGTTATTTAAGCATCAAATTATTGGATGTTTTATAATCTGATGCCTTGCATTCTTCTCTCTCTAATTGAGTATCGATAACCGCATCAGGTCCTTTGTGGACTGCTAGACCCATTGTTGGGTTCTTATCTGATTGCATCCTTCACATTCAAAATTATTGTGATGTTCTTTCCCTGATACACGATGCCATTGGTAAATTGTGCCTTCTCCCACTGATAAGTTGTATCATATGCTTTTGTCAGACATGCTCTGTTGTCAAGCGTGTGTTAATTACTCTTGAAGCTTATGGTATATATTCCTAAGATGACCCTATGAGTTGGACCTATGCCTTCCTTAATTCATGTGAACCTGATAGTTTTCACGAGTCATACTTTTTTGGTGTTTTGCCAGTTAAACTTTCAAAACATACGACCTTATCAAAGGCGAGGTGTAAATGTAAGGTGATGCATTGATGAAGTGGGAGTCGACCTTGAACCTTGTGTTCATGCCCATGGAAACGATGTTGATCTTATCATACAAGCTTTTCCTTTCATATAATCATTCATTGTATGATTTGATCTTATATCTTTGATCTTGTCCTTTGTAATCGTGGTTCCGACCATGATTGTTCTTCTTTGATCTCATTTTTGGACAAGTTAAAGCACTTGTCATCTGCAGATCAATACATCGTTCCAAGCTTTAATTCCGATCTGCATCTGACTATTACACCTGGTATCTCGAGAAAATCATAGAACTACATAGCTTATTATAATGCTCCTCGTCAGCTATGTTCCTTTCACTCGTTCCAGTTTCCTCGTGATCTAAATTGTTGGAAACTCAAGTACACCGATAATTGAATCAAGTCTGCATTACAATTCAATAACTCTTAGTAATCTTCTTTGCTTATGAGTTTGTGCTTGATCAAGTCTTTCCAAGCTGTTTGGCTACATCATCATCGTCATGCTAAGTCTTGACCATGCTATTTATATCCTTCATCCCCGGAACACAACTCCAACAGTGATCTAAGATTACATCGAGTTTGCAACGTCATGTTGGTTGTCTTGAAGGCAATTTCGACTCTGAGCTAGCACTCTAAACTGTGGTTTCGACCACCCTTCGCTTCATCATTTCTTTGCTTGATGTCATCGCTGATAGACTGCGTCTTCAAGAGACTTCACAACAATTGTGTCGTGTTCATCATCAACATTCTGGACTCTTCCAGGATATCAATTAAATTCATGATGAGAATAGCATGGTAATTGGTGTTGTCGTCGGCATCATGCTTGCCTACCTTCGACACGCCGACTTAGTCTTGTTTTGGTTGAACCTTTAAGTTACTTGTTAGCCATCTTGTGATATGATCTATCTTGGAGTATTATCATGTTTTCCAAGAATGACGTGAAATTTGCACACGTCATAAAAACTCTTGATATAGTGATACTTCTTGCCATCACCTTTCATTTCTTAGTTTCCGTGTTGTTTCTAAAAATAAGTGATATAGATTGTGATGTGTAAATTCAACATTTATGGCATAGAAACTCTATTACCTAGGAGTTAATGAACAATAAGCCCATCTTAGTTTGTTGGCTGTTGAATCAACATTCTATCAATGGTCGTGCTACTTAGTCCGGATTTTGGGTGCACCTTTCGATTAATGATTAATTGTGGATGTTTCCCGTGGGCATAGCTCAATATATCATCTGGTTTGATCAATGCTATCACCTTGTTCACACAATCATGGGAATCCATTTTTGTGGAATTCTCGATGAGTCGTTGCTGAGCCCATCAACCACCTCCTCTTCTTATTCTTTATGGTTCATGATGAACATTTAAGCTAGTGTTGGAAACCATGAAAGCATTATCTTTGTGCCTAGCTCATGAAGAATATGTTTGATAAAAGAAGTGTTTTTCTCTAAGTTCACGTACATTTTGTCACCGTGATTATGAGAAAATTTTATTTAGCTTCCTATGGAATCGTTCCAATTCATTCGTGCATGTGTAAATTATTCTATGGTTTGATAGGTTTGCTACCTCACTCCATATGTATTATCTAGCATGTCAAGCCACTGACTGATTTGATATGGGAAAAGAAGTTGTACGTAAGATCTAGCCCAGACTTACACATGGAACTTTGATATCTGCTATGGTGGTTCCCAAACAGAACTTGTTTAGATTCCATTATAAAAACTCCCATGAGGGCACGAATGTCTTGACATTGTGTTCATATGTCTTGCATTCGAACTCATGGTTCAGGCCTTGCTTTCGTCGTTCATTTCGAGATTCCTACAAATCATCTCATAGATCTGTGTTGCATCCTTTTCTTCTCAGGCCTTCTATGTCTAAATTATCCTGACACCAACCAGATCTGAATCTCAAAAGATATGATGGTTGGAACTCTTCCCAAGAATTATAACGCTGGTCTCTATGTTACTCGGTAGGTGATGTGGCTAACATACCTGCCCGGAAGACCTATTGTTATAGTATCTTGTTCAACAAGATTTGCCTTTTCTCCCATGAGGAAATTGTAAGACTTATTTTACAAGTTGTTCCATATGGACCCTTTGTGTTCTTGAACCCTGACCTTTATCTAATGACCATGTTGATGCTTCCCCGGAGCATGGTTGCGATGCTCCAATCACCAAGAAGAACATTGGAAGCGCAATGCTAAATGTTTCTTGATCAATTATCCAAATGACATTGTATGGGTAATATCATGAATACCTCCCCCCTTACCTAAATGGTTATGTACTTGATGTCCTATCAGGTATATCATGCTCTGTTTGTATTTGGGAAAGGTATACTCAAATACATGGGTATAAACACATTTCCATTTCCATTGGTCTGTTTAACCCGTTCTTGTAATCTAACTTATCTAAGCAGTGGTAATCCCCTGCTTAGGTAAACACCTCGGTGATCAACTCGGTCACTAAGGCTCTGTTACTATTGTCGATAACATTTCGGTAACTGCCAATGGATGAGAACTTCGCCTATTGGTCTGTCTCGCTTCAACGAGCGGGAAAATTGTTCTATTCGTCCCCGCCCTTGGTACCGACGTTGTTGCCAATTTAACTGACTAGCTCTCCTCTGGAAGGACTTGCTAGCATGACCGTGCAAGATGTCATCGCTCTTCCTACTCTTAAACCCGCAAGGCGGGCCCATAACCCAAAGTTCCATAGGATCGAAACCTGACTCTCCTGTACATCTTTAAATCCAAAGTTTTTGTTGCACCTGGCTTCGTATGTAAATCTGGAGCCACCGTCCAAGGTTATGACGCTATTCTTTGTTGGAAATATGCCCTAGAGTCAATAATAAAATGGTTACTATTATATTTCCTTATTCATGATAATTGTCTATTGTTCATGCTATAATTGTATTAACCGGAAACCATAATGCATGTGTGAATACATAGACCATGATGTGTCACTAGTGAGCCTCTAGTTGGCTAGCTCGTTGATTAATCGATGGTCACGGTTTCATGACCATGGACATTGGATGTCGTTGATAACGGGATCACATCATTAGGAGAATGATGTGATGGACAAGACCCAATCCTAAGCATAGCACAAGATCGTGTAGTTCGTCTGTTAAAGATTTTCTAATGTCAAGTATCATTTCCTTAGACCATGAGATTGTGAAACTCTTGGATACCATAGGAATCCTTTGGGTGTGCCAAATGTCACAACGTAACTGGGTGACTATAAAGGTACACTACAGGTATCTCCGAAAGTATCTGTTGGGTTGGCACGAATCGAGATTGGGATTTGTCACTCCGTGTGACGGAGAGGTATCTCTGGACCCAATTGGTAAGACATCATTATAATGAGATCAATGTGACTAGGAGTTAGCCACGGGATGATGTGTTACGGAACGAGTAAAGAAACTTGCCGGTAACAAGTTTGAACAAGGTATAGGGATACCGACGATCAAATCTCGGGAAAGTGTCATACCGATAGACAAAGGGAATTGTATACGAGATTGATTGAATCCCTGACATCGTGGTTCATCCAATGAGATCATCATGGAGCATGTGGGAGCCAACATGGGTATCCAGATCTCGCTGTTGGTTATTGAAAGGAGAGGTGTCTCAGTCATGTCTACGTGCCTCCCGAACCCGTAGGGTCTACACACTTAAGGTTCGATGACGCTCGGGTTATAGGGAAATAGTGTATGTGGTTACTGAAGGTTGTTCAGAGTCCCGTATGAGATCCCAGACGTCACGAGGAGTTCCGGAATGGTCCGGAGGAAAAGATTCATATATAGCAAGAGAGGTTTTGGTCACCGGAAGTGTTTCGGTCATCACCGGTAACGTACCGGGACCACCAGAAGGGTTCCGAGGGTCCACTGTGTGGGGCCACCGGCACCAGAGGGCTCATGGGCCGCAGGTGGGAGGGAACCAGCCCCTGGGTGGGCTGGTGTGCCCCCCACAAGGGCCCAAGGCGCAACACAAGGAAAATGTTGGAAATATGCCCTAGAGGCAATGAATAAAGTGTTTATTATAATATTTCCTTGTTCATGATAATTGTTTGTTATCCATGCTACAATTCTATTGATTGGAAACACATTACATGTGTGGGTAAATAGACAACATACTGTCCCTAGTATGCCTCTAGTGAACTAGCTCGTTAATCAAAGATGGTCAAGGTTTCCTAGCCATTGACATGAGATGTCATTTGATAACGGGATCACATCATTAGGAGAATGATGTGATGGACAAGACCCAAACAACAAACGTAGCATAGGATCATGTCAGTTTATTGCTACTGTTTTCTGCATGTCAAGTATATGTTCCTATGACCCTGAGATCATGCAACTCACGGATACCAGAGGAGTGCCTTGTGTGTATCAAACGTCGCAACGTAACTGGGTTACTATAAAGGTGCTCTACAGGTATCTCTGAGGGTGTCTGTTGAGTTGGCATGGATCAAGACTGGGATTTGTTACTCCGTGTGAGAGAGAGGTATCTCAGGGCCCACTCGGTAATACAACATCATAATGATCCTTGCAAGCAATGTGTCTAAGTGTTAGTCATGGGATCTTGTATTACAAAACGAGTAAAGAGACTTGCCAATAACGAGGTTGAACTAGTATGGAGATACCGACGATCGAATCTCGGGAAAGTAACATACCGAAGAACAAAGGGAACATCATACGGGATTAACTGAATCCTTGACATAGAGGTTCGACCGATAAAGATCTTCGTAGAATATGTAGGAACCAATATGGGCATCCAGGTCCCGCAATTGGTTATTGACTGTAGAGGTGTCTCGGTCATGTCTACATAGTTCACGAACCCGCAGGGTCTGCACACTTAAGGTTTGGTGACGTTTCGGTAGTATAGAGTTATGTATGGTGGTGACCGAAGGTTGTTCATAGTCCCGGATGAGATCCTGCATGTCACCAGGAGCTCTGGAATGGTCCAGAGGTAAAGATTCATATATAGGAAGTCCTGTTTTGGTCGCCGGAAAAGTTTCGGGCTCATTGGTAGTGTACCGGGAGTGCCGGTAGTGTACCAGGAGACCACCGGGAGGGGTATTTCGACCCAAGAGGCTTCATGGGCTGTGGGATAGTGAATACCAGCCCTTTGTGGGCTGGTGGAAGTCCCACACAAGGCCCATGCGGCTGGGAAGAAAAACCCAAAAGGAAAAAGGTGGAAAAAGACAAAAAAGGCAAAATAAGGAAGGAGTCCTAATCCTACTAGGAGTGGAGGAGGTGGACTCCTCCCTCTTGGTTCGGCTGAGCCTCCTTGGCTTGGAAGCCAAGGTTGCCTCCTCTCCTCCTCTCCTCCTATATATACTAGAGGGTTTTAGGGTTTTTGGACAAGATTTTCAGCCACGTGCAACCCTACCCTCTAGTCCATAGTTACTCCTCTAGATCGGATTTCTGCAGTGCTTAGGCGAAGCCCTGCCGGAATAGCTCCACCACCATCGCTGGAGCACCGTCATGCTTCCGGAGAACTCTTCTTCCTCTCCGCTCCTTCTTGCTGGATCAAGACAGCGGAGATCGTCATCAAGCTGTGTGTGTGCTGAACGCGAAGATGTCGTCCGTTCGGCGCTAGATCAGAAGGATCGTGATCAAGTTCGTGGGACGGATCGTGATCAAGTTCGCGGGACGGATCGTGATTGGATTGCAGGACAGATCATGATTGGATCGCGGGACGCACGGCGATTTGGATCGCGAACACGTTTGACTACACCAACCACGTTTCTTAACGCTTCCCGCTTAGCGATCTACAAGGGTACGTAGATCCACTCTCCCTCTCGTAGATGCTCATCACCATGGATAGATCTGCGTGTGCGTAGGAAATTTTTTGTTTCCCGTGCAACGTTCCCCAACAGTAGCATCATGAGCTAGGTCTATGTGTAGATGAGATCTCGAGTAGAACACAAAAGGTTTGTGGGCATTGATGCTTAGATTGCTTCCACCCTTGATCGGATTTTGGTTCAGCGGTATTGTGAGATGAAGCGGCCCGGACCAACATTACTCGTACGCTTATGAGAGACCGGTTCCCTCGACCGCAACTTGTTGCATAGATGGCTTGTGTATCCTTGAGAAGGTTGAAAAGCAACTAGTGTATCACCGTTGTGGTTTTTGTGTAGATGAGAATTGTTCTTGCTAGATACCCATAGCAGCCACGTAAAACATGCAACAATAATTAGAGGACGTCTAACTTGTTTTTGCAGGTTATGTTGTGATGTGATATGGCCAATTACATGATGTGATATATGTGATGTATGAGATGATCATGTGATGTATAGATTATCATGACTTGCATGTCGATGAGTAAGGCAACCGGCAGGAGCCATAGGGTTGTCTTTAATTATTGTATGACCTGCGTGTCAATCTTTAAGCGCTATGCAATGCTTTACTTTATCGCTAAACGGTAGCAATAGTAGTATAAGCTTGTTGGGTGCGACAACCCCGATGGCGACACGTTGATGGAGATCAAGATGATGGAGATCATGGTGTCTTGCCGGTGACGATGGAGATCATGCCGGTGCTTTCAAGATGGAGATCAAAAGCACAAGTTCATGGCCATATCATGTCACTTATGATTTGCATGTGATGTTAATCCTTTTATGCACCTTGTTTTGCTTAGGACGATGGTAGCATTATAAGGTGATCCCTCACTTAATTTCAAGATAAATTGTGTTCTCCCCAAGAGTGCACCGTTGCGAAAGTTCATCGTGTTGATACACCACGTGATAATCGGGTGTGATAGACTCTACGTTCACATACAACGGGTGCAAGCCAGTGTTGCACATGCAGAACACTCGGGTTAAACTTGATGAGCCTAGCATGTACAGACATGGCCTCGGAACTCAAGAGACTGAAAGGTCGAACCTGAGTCATATAGTAGATATGATCAACATAATGATGTTCACTATTGAAGCCACCTCAACTCACGTGATGATCAGACTTGAGTTGGTGGATTTGGATCACGTGACACTTAGACGACCTGAGGGATGTCGATTTGAGTGGGAGCTTTAGTAATTTGATTAACTAAACTCATTATCTTGAACAATGGTCTAAGTAAACTTTGCATATTTATGTTGTAGATCAATGGCTCACGCAGTAGCACCCCTGAATTTTAATGTGTTCCTAGAGAAAGCTAAGTTGAAAGATGATGGAAGTAACTTTGCTGACTGGGCCCGTAATCTGAGGATTATCCTCACGGCTTCCCAGAAATCATATGTCCTTGATGCACCACTTGGTGACCACCAAGAAGACATGACCTCCAAAGACGTTAAGAATGCTTGGGAGGCACGTACTGGAGATTACTCAATAGTTCAGTGTGCAATATTGTATGGCTTAGAACCGGGACTTCAAAGATGTTTTGAACGTCATGGACCATATGAGATGTTCTAGGAGTTGAAGTTTATCTTTCAGAAGAATGCCCGGATCGAGAGGTATGAAACCTCCGATAAGTTCTATGCTTGCAAGATGGAGGAAAACTAGCCTATTAGTGAACATATACTAAGAATATCTGGGTATTCAACTCGTCTAGTGGAGTTGGGAATTGCCCTTTCGCCAGAGGCGATCACTGACAGAGTTCTTCAATCGCTGCCACCTAGTTACAAGAGCTTTGTGATGAACTATAACATGCACGGGATGAACAAGTCAGTCGTCGAGCTGTTTGCGATGCAAAAAGTCACTGAGTCTGAAATCCAGAAAGAACATCAAGTGTTGATGGTCAATAAAACCACTAGTTCCAAGAAAAATGGCAAGGTCAAAGGCAAGGGCAAGAAGGGTAAAACCAAGAAGGAAGGCAAAGCAGTTGCTACTCCTGTAAAGAAGCCCAAGCATGGACCCAAGCCAGAAACTGAGTGCTTTCATTGCAAGGCAGCTGGTCACTGGAAGTGGAACTGCCCCAAGTACCTGGCTGACAAGAATGCGGCCAACGACAAACAAGGTATATATGATATACATGTTGTTGATGTGTACCTTACTAGCTCTCGTAGTAGTGCCTGGGTATTTGATACCAGTTCGGTTGCTCACATTTGCAACTCAAAGCAGGAACTACGGAATAAACGAAGGCTGACAAAGGATGAAGTGACGATGCGCGTGGGAAATGGTTCCAAGGTTGATGTGATCGCTGTCGGCACGCTCTCTCTTCGATTACCATCGGGATTAGTGATGAACCTGAATAATTGTTATTTAGTGCCTGCGTTAAGCATGAACATTATAATTTGATCTTGTTTATTGCGAGACGGTTACTCATTTAAATCAGAGAATAAAGGTTGTTCTATTTATATGAATAATATCTTTTATGGTCATGCACCCAATGTTAGGGGTTTATTCATATTGAATCTTCATAGTGATGACACACATGTTCATAACATTGATGCCGAAAGATGTAGAGTTGATCATGATAGTACCACTTTCTTGTGGCACTGCCGTTTAGGTCATATTGGTGTAAAACGCATGAGGAAGCTCCATGCTGATAGACTTTTGGAGTCACTTGATTTTGAATCACTTGACACATGTGAACCATGCCTCATGGGCAAGATGACTAAAATGCCGTGCTCTGGAATAATGGAACGGGCAAGTGACTTATTGGAAATCATACATACTGATGTGTGCGGTCCAATGAATGTTACAGCGTGTGGTGGATATCGTTATTTTCTCACCTTCACTGATGACTTAAGTAGATATGGTATATTTACTTAATGAAACACAACTCTGAAACGTTTGAAAAGTTCAAGAAATTTCAGAGTGAAGTTGAGAATCATCATAACAAGAAGATTAAGTTCCTGTGATCTGATCGAGGAGGTGAATATCTGAGTTATGAGTTTGGCAGTCACTTAAGACAGTGTGGAATCGTTTCACAGTTGACACCACCCGGAACACCACAGCGTAATGGTGTGTCCGAACGTCGTAATCGAACCTTATTAGATATGGTGCGTTCTATGATGTCTCTTGCTAATTTGCCACTATCGTTTTGGGGTTATGCATTAGAGACAGTTGCATTCACTTTAAATAGGGCACCATCGAAATCCGTTGAGATGACGCCATATGAACTATGGTTTGGCAAGAGGCCAAAGTTTTCGTTTCTTAAAGTTTGGGGATGTGATGTTTATGTCAAAAAGCTTCAGCCTGAAAAGCTGGAACCCAAAGCGGAGAAATGCGTCTTCATAGGATACCCGAAAGAGACAGTCGGGTATACCTTCTATCTCAGATCTGAAGGCAAAGTGTTTGTCGCTAAGAACGGAACATTTATTGAGAAAGAGTTTCTCTCGAAAGAATTGAGTGGGAGGAAAATAGAGCTTGATGAGGTTATTGAACATTTAGTTCAACCAGAAAGTAGCGCAGCGCAGAAAGATGTTTCTATGGAACCTACGATGGTAGAAGAGGAAGTTAATGATGATGATCATGAAGCTTCAGATCAAGCTACTATTGAACCTCGTAGGTCGACAAGGCCGCGTACTACTCCTGAGTGGTACAGCAACCCTGTCTTGGAGGTCATGTTGTTGGACAACAATGAACCTATGAGCTATGGAGGAGCAGTGATGGGCCCGGATTCTGAGAAATGGTTAGAGGCCATGAAATCCGAGATGGGATCCATGTATGAAAACAAAGTATGGACTTTGCAAGTATTACCTGAAGGGCGAAAGGCCATTCAGAACAAATGGATCTTGAAGAAGAAGACAGACGCGGACGGTAATGTCACCGTCTATAAAGCTCAACTTGTGGCAAAGGGTTTTTTCCAAGTTCAAGGAGTTGACTACGATGAGACCTTCTCACCCTTAGCGATGCTTAAGTCTGTCAGAATCATGTTGGCAATAGTTGCTTATTTCGACTATGAAATTTGGTAGATGGATGTCAAAATAGCATTCCTCAACGGTTTCCTTGAGGAAGAGTTGTATATGATGCAACCAGAAGGTTTTGTCGATCCAGAGAATGCAGACAAAGTTTGCAAACTCCAGCGATCCATTTATGGGCTGGTGCAAGCATCTCGGAGTTGGAATAAGCGTTTTGATGAGGTGATCAAAGCGTTTGATTTTATACAAATTTATGGAGAAGCTTATATTTACAAGAAAGTGAGTGGGAGCTCTATAGCGTTTCTAATATTATATGTGGATGACATATTGCTGATTGGAAACAATATAGAAATGCTGGAAAGCGTGAAGGAATATTTGAAAAAGAGTTTTCAATCAAGGACCTAGGAGAAGTTGCTTTCATATTAGGCATTAAGATCTATAGAGATAGATCGAGACGCTTAATAGCACTTTCACAGAGCACATACCTTGATAAAGTTTTGAAGAAGTTCAAAATGGATCAGTCCAAGAAGGGGTTATTGCCTGTGTTACAAGGTGTGAAGTTGAGTAAGACTCAATGCCCAGTGACTGCAGAAGATAGAGAAAAGATGAGTGTCATCCCCTATGCTTCAGCCATAGGCTCTACCATGTATGCAATGTTGTGCACAAAACCCGATTTTAGCCTTGCCATAAGTATGGCTCGAAGGTTTCAAAGTGATCCTGGAATGGAGCACTGGGCAGCTGTCAAGAATATCCTTAAGTACCTGAAAAGGACAAAGGAAATGTTTCTCGTTTATGGAGGTGATGAAGAGCTCGTCATAAAGGGTTACGTCGATGCAAGCTTTGACACTGATCCGGATGACTCTAAGTCGCAAACCGGATACGTATTTATTCTCAACGGCGGAGCGGTAAGCTGGTGCAGTTCCAAGCAAAGTGGGGTAGCCGATTCTACATGTGAAGCGGAGTACATCGCAGCCTCGGAGGCGGTGAAGGAAGGTGTTTGGATGAAGTAGTTCATGACAGATCTTGGAGTAGTGCCCAGTGCACTAAATCCAATGAACCTGTTCTGTGACAACACTGGTGCCATTGCTCTGGCCAAGGAACCAAGGTTTCACAAGAGGACCAGACACATAAAGCGACGCTTCAACTCCATCCGCGATTACATCGAGGAGAAGGACATAAATATTTGCAAAATACACACAGATCTGAATGTTGCAGACCCGTTGACTTAACCTCTTCCAAGGGCTAAACATGATCATGTTGGAAATATGCCCTAGAGGCAATAATAAAATGGTTATTGTTGTATTTCCTTGTTCATGATAATTGTCTATTGTTCATGCTATAATTGTGTTAACCAGAACCCGTAATGCATGTGTGAATACATAGACCACAACATATCCCTAGTAAGCCTCTAGTTGGCTAGCTCGTTGATCAATGGATGGTCATGGTTTCATGACCATGGACATTGGATGTCGTTGATATAGGGATCACATCATTAGGAGAATGATGTGATGGACAAGACCCAATCCTAAGCCTAGCACAAGATCGTGTAGTTCGTTTGCTAAAGCTTTTCAATGTCAAGTATCTTTTCCTTAGACCATGAGATTGTGCAACTCCCGGATACCGTAGGAATTCTTTGGGTGTGCCAAATGTCACAACGTAATAGGGTGGCTATAAAGGTGCACTATGGGTATCTCCGAAAGTGTCTGTTTGGTTGGCACGAATCGAGACTGGGATTTGTCACTCCGTGTGACGGAGAGGTATCTCTGCGCCCACTCGGTAAGACATCATCATAATGAGCTCAATGTGACTAAGGAGTTAGCCACAGGATGATGTATTACGAAACGATTAAAGAGACTTGCTGACAACAAGATTGAACAAGGTATAGGGATACCGACGATCGAATCTCGGGCAAGTATCATACCGGTAGACAAAGGGAATTGCATACGGGATTGATTGAATCCCCGACATCGTGGTTCATATGATGAGATCATCGTGGAGCATGTGGGAGCCAACATGGGTATCCAGATCCCGCTGTTGGTTATTGACCGGAGAGGAGTGTCAGTCATGTCTACGTGTCTCCCGAACCCGTAGGGTCTACACACTTAAGGTTCGATGATCCTAGGGTTATAGGGAAATAGTGTACGTGGTTACCGAAGGTTGTTCAGAGTCCCAGATGAGATCCCATACATCACGAGGAGCTCCGGAATGGTCAGGAGGTAAAGATTCATATATAGGAAGTGAGGTTTCGGCCACCGGAAGTGTTTCGGGAGTCACCGGTAGTGTACCGGGACCACCAGAAGGGTTCCGGGGGTCCACTGGGAGGGGCCACCAGCACCAGAGGGCTACTTGGGCCACAAGTGGGAGGGAACCAGCCCCTAGGTGGGCTTGTGCGCCTCCCACAAGGGGGCCAAGGCGCAGCAAGAGGTGGAGGGGGGCAAACCCTAGGGCAGATGGGCCCTAGGCCCATCTAGGGCGCCACCCTCCCCTCTCCCACTCTTGCCGCCGGCCAGATTTCCATTTGGTGGCTGCCGCACCACCCTAGGGTGCAAACCCTAGGACACATCCCTCCCTCCTCTCTTCCTATATATAGTGGGGGTTTTGGGGCTGCCATACACATGAGTTTCTCTCTCTCTCGGCGCAGCCCTACCTTTCCTCTTCCTCGTTCTCCGTAGTGCTTTGCGAAGCCCTGCCGGAGTGCCACGTAGCTCCACCGTCACCATGCCATCGTGCTGCCGGATCTCTCCCTCAACCTGTCCTTCCTCCTTGCTGGATCAAGGCGTAGGAGACACCACCGGGCTGCACGTGTGTTGAACGCGGAGGCGCCATTGTTCGGCGCTGAGATCGGAGTCCATCGCGATCTGAATCGCTATGAGTACGACTCCACCAACCGCATTCTTGTAATGCTTCCTCTTAGCGATCTTCAAAGTTATGAAGATTCAATCTCTCCCCACTCGTTGCTGGTTTCTCCATAGATAGATCTTGGTGATACGTAGGAAATTTTTTGATTTACTACTACTTCTCCCAACAGTGGCATCATGAGCTAGGTCTATGCGTAGAATCTATGCACGAGTAGAACACAAACTTGGCTACTCGGCTACTACATATGTGGTTTGTGGTAAATTCCTATGTGTCACCAAGATCTATCAATGGAGAAACCAGCAATGAGTGGGGAGAGATTGCATCTTCATACCTTTGAAGATCGCTAAGCGCAAGCGTTACAAGAACATGGTTGGTGGAGTCGTACTCGTAGCGATTCAGATCGTGGTGGACTTCGATCTCAGCGCCGAACAACGGCGCCTCCGCGTTCAACACACGTGTAGCCCGGTGACGTCTCCTATGCCTTGATCCAGCAAGGAGGAAGGAGAGGTTGAGGGAGAGATCCGGCAGCACGACGGCATGGTGACGGTGGAGCTACGTGGCACTCCGGCAGGGCTTCGCCAAGCACTACGGAGAACGAGGAAGAGGAAGGGTAGGGCTGCGCCGAGAGAGAGAAAAACTCATGTGTCTGGCAGCCCCAAAACCCCCACTATAAATAGGAGGAGGGGAGGGAGGTCTGCGCCCTAGGGTTTCCATCCTAGGGTGGTGCGGCAGCCACCATATGGCAATCTGGCAGGCGGCGAGAGTGGGAGAGGGGAGGGGTGGCGCCCTAGATGGGCCTAGGGCCCATCTGTCCTAGGGTTTACCCCCCTCCACCTCTTGCTGCGCCTTGGGCCCCTTGTGGGGGTGCACCAACCCACCAAGGGGCTGGTTCCCACCCACTTGTGGCCCAAGTTCCCCTCTGGTGCCGGTGGCCCCTCTGGGTGGACCCCCGGAACCCTTTTAGTGGTCCCGGTACACTACCGGTGACGCCCGAAACACTTCCGGTGACCGAAACCTCACTTCCTATATATGAATCTTTACCTCCGGACCATTCCGGAGCTCCTCGTGACATCTGGGATCTCATCTGAGACTCCGAACAACCTTCGGTAACCATATACACTATTTCCCAAAACCCTAGCGTCATCGAACCTTAAGTGTGTAGACCCTATGGGTTCGGGAGACACGTAGACACGACCAAGACACCTCTCCGGTCAATAACCAACAGTGGGATCTGCATACCCATGTTGGATCCCACATGCTCCACGATGATCTCATCGGAAGAACCATGATGTCAGTGATTCAATCAATCCCGTATGCAATTCCCTTTGTCTATCGGTATGATACTTGCCCGAGATTCGATCGTCGGTATCCCTAAACCTTGATCAATCTCGTTGCCGGCAAGTCTCTTTACTCGTTCCGTAATACATCATCCCGTGGCTAACTCCTTAGTCACATTGAGCTCATTATGATGATGTCTTACTGAGTGGACCCAGAGATACCTCTCCGTCACACAGAGTGACAAATCCTAGTCTCGATTCATGCCAACCCAACAAACACTTTTGGAGATACCCGTGGTGCACCTTTATAACGACCCAGTTACGTTGTGACGTTTGGCACACCCAAAGCATTCCTATGGTATCCGGGAGTTGCACAATCTCATGGTCTAAGGAAACGATACTTGACATTGAAAAGCTTTAGCAAACGAACTACATGATCTTGTGCTAGGCTTAGGATTGGGTCTTGTCCATCACATCATTCTCCTAATGATGTGATCTCGTTATCAATGACATCCAATTTCCATGGTCATGAAACCGTGACCATCCATTGATCAACGAGCTAGCCAACTACAGGCTTACTAGGGACATGTTGTGGTCTATGTATTTACACATGCATTACGGTTTCTGGTTAACACAATTATAGCATGAACAATAGACAATTATCATGAACAAGGAAATACAATAATAACCATTTAATTATTGCCTCTAGGGCATATTTCCAACAGTCTCCCACTTGCACTAGAGTCAATAATCTAGTTACATTGTGATGAATCGAACACCCATAGCATTCTGATGTTGATCATATTTCGCTCGAGAGAGAGGTTTAGTCAACGGGTCTACGACATTCAGATCCATGTGCACTTTACAAATATCTATATCTCCCTCCTGAATGTAATCACGGATGTTGTTGAAGCGGTGCTTGATGTGTCTTGTCTTCTCGTGAAACTTGCGCTCCTTCGCAAGGGCAATACCTCCAGTGTTGTCACAGAATAGAGTCATCGGACCCGACGCATTGGGAATCACTCCTAGGTCGGTGATGAACTCCTTCATCCCGACTCCTTCCTTTGCTGCTTCCGAAGCAGCTATGTACTCCACTTCACATGTAGATGCCGCCACGACGCTTTGCTTGCTGCTGCACCAGCTGACTGCCGCTCCGTTCAAAACATACACGTACCTAGTTTGCGACTTGGAGTCGTTCGGATCTGTGTCGAAGCTAGCATCGACATAACCCTTTACGACGAGCTCTTCGGCACCTCCATATATGAGAAACATGTCCTTTGTCCTTTTCAGGTACTTCAGGATATTCTTGACCACTGTCCAGTGTTCCGCTCCAGGATCACTTTGGTACCTCCCTACCAAACTTATGGCAAGGTTCACATCAGGTCTGGTACACAGCATGGCTTACATAATAAAGCCTATGGCTGAAGCATAGGGGATGACACTCATCTCTTCTCTATCTTTCGCCATGGTCGGGCATGCAGTCGTACTCAATCTCACACCCTTTAACACAGGCAAGAACCCCTTCTTAGACTGATCCATATTGAACTTCTTCAATATCTTTTCAAGGTATGTTCTTTGTGACAGACCTATGAGGCGTCTCGATCTATCTCTATAGATCTTAATACCTAATATGTAAGCAGCTTCTCCAAGGTCCTTCATTGAAAAACACTTATTCAAGTAGGCCTTTACACTTTCCAAGAGTTCTACATCATTTCCCATTATCAGTATGTCATCCACATATAATACGAGAAATGCTACAGAGCTCCCACTCACTTTCTTGTAAATACAGGGTTCTCCATAAACCTGTACAAACTAAAATGCTTTAATCACCTCATTAAAGCGAATGTTCCAACTCCGAGATGCTTGCACCAGCCCATAGATGGAGCGCTGGAGCTTGCATACTTTGTTAGCATCTTTAGGATCGACAAAACCTTTCGGCTGCATCATATACATTTCTTCCTTGAGGAAGCCATTAAGGAATGCCGTTTTGACGTTCATTTGCCAGATCTTATAATCATAAAATGCGGCAATTGCTAACATGATTCGGACAGACTTCAGCATCGCTACGGGTGAGAAAGTCTCATTCTAGTCAACTCCTTGAACTTGTCGATAACCCTTAGCGACAAGCTGAGCCTTATAGACGGTCACATTTCCATCTGCGTCAGTCTTCTTCTTAAAGATCCATTTATTTTCAATGGCTCGCTTATCATCAGGCAAGTCCACCAAAGTCCATACTTTGTTCTCATACATGGATCCTATCTCGGATTTCATGGCCTCAAGCCATTTGTTGGAATCCGGGCCCGCCATCGCTTCTTCATAGTTTGAAGGTTCACTGTTGTCCAACAACATGATCTCCAAGACAGGGTTGCCGTACCACTCTGGTGTGGAACGTGTCCTAGTGGACCTTCGACATTCAACAGTAACTTGATCTGAAGTTACATGATCATCATCATTAACTTCCTCTCCATCCGGTGTAGGCTCCACAGAAACAACTTCCTGTGCTACGCTACTCTCCGGTTCGAGTGGAGGTACAATTACCTCATCAAGTTCTATTTTCCTCT
The DNA here is from genome assembly GCA_022496015.1 of Hordeum marinum. Taxonomy (NCBI): domain Eukaryota; kingdom Viridiplantae; phylum Streptophyta; class Magnoliopsida; order Poales; family Poaceae; genus Hordeum; species Hordeum marinum. The sequence goes on from CM039672.1 coordinate 70,337,061, forward strand.
CACTTACTTCTTTCAAGAGAAACTCTTTCTCGAGAAAGGATCCATTCTTGGCAACAAAGACTTTGCCTTCTGATCTGAGGTAGAAGGTATACCCAATAGTCTCTTTGGGATATCCTATGAAGACGCACTTTTCCGCTTTGGGTTCGAGCTTCTCAGGTTGAAGTTTCTTCACATAAGCATCGCATCCCCAAACTTTTAGAAACGACAGCTTAGGTTTCTTTCCAAACCATAATTCATATGGTGTCGTCTCAACGGATTTTGACGGTGCCCTATTTAAAGTGAATGCGGCAGTCTCTAATGCATATCCCCAAAATTATAGTGGTAAGTCGGTAAGAGACATCATAGATCGCACCATACCTAATAGAGTGTGATTACGATGTTCAGACACACCATTTCGCTGAGGTGTGCCAGGCGGCGTGAGTTGTGAAACAATTCCACATTTCCTTAGGTGCGTCTCAAACTCGTGACTTAAATATTCTCCGCCACAATCAGATCGTAGGCACTTTATTTTCCTATCACGTTGATTCTCTGACTCACTTTGAAATTCCTTGAACCTTTCAAAAGTTTCAGACTTATGTTTCATTAAGTAGACATACCCATATCTACTCAAGTCATCAATGAGGGTGAGAACATAACGTTAGCCACCACGAGCCTCGACACTCATTGGACCGCATACATCGGTATGTATTATTTCCAACAAGTCAGTTGCTCGCTCCATTGTTCCGGAGAACGGAGTCTTGGTCATCTTGCCCATGAGGCATGGTTCGCACATGTCAAATGATTCGAAATCAAGAGACTCCAAAAGTCCATCAGTATGGAGCTTCTTCATGCGTTTGACACCAATATGACCAAGGCGGCAGTGTCACATGTAAGTGGGACTATCATTATCAACCTTACAATTTTTGGTACTCACACTATGGACATGTGTAACATCACGTTCGAGATTCATCAAAAATAAACCATTGACCAGCGGGGCATGACCATAAAACATTTCTCTCATATAATTAGAACAACCATTATTCTCAGATTTAAATGAGTAGCCATCTCGCATCAAGCGAGATGCAGATACAATGTTCATGCTCAAAGCTGGTACTAAATAACAATTATTAAGGTTTAATGCTAATCCCGAAAGTATATGTAGAGGTAGCGTGCCGACGGCGATCACATCGACCTTGGAACCATTCCCGACGTGCATCGTCACCTCATCCTTTGCCAGCCTCCTCTTATTCCGCAGCTCCTGCTTGGAGTTACAAATGTGAGCAACTGCACTGGTATCAAATACCCAAGAGCTACTACGAGCGCTGGTTAGGTACACATCAACAACGAGTATATCACATATACCTTTAACGTTGTCGTCCTTCTTACCGCTAAGTACTTGGGGCAGTTCCGCTTCCAGTGATCGGTACCCTTGCAATAAAAACACTCAGTCTCAGGCGTGGGTCCATTCTTATTCTTATTCTTCCCGGCAACTTGCTTACCGGGCATGGCAACAGCTTTGCCGTCCTTCTTGAAGTTTTCTTACCCTTGCCTTTGTTGAAACTAGTGGTCTTATTCACCATCAACACTTGATGCTCCTTTTCGATCTCGACCTTTGCTGATTTCAGCATTGAGTACAACTCAAGAATGGACTTCTCCATACCCTGCATGTTGTAGTTCATCATAAAGCTCTTGTAGCTAGGTGGGAGCGACTGGAGGATTCTGTCAATGACCGAGTCATCCGGGAGTTAACTCCCAGCTGAGTCAGGCGGTTGTGCAACCCACACATCTTGAGTATGTGCTCACTGACATAACTATTTTCCTCCATCTTACAGCTGAAGAACTTGTCGAAGATGTCATATCTCTCGACCCGGGCATGAGCTTGGAAAACCAGTTTCAGATCTTGGAACATCTCGTATGCTCCGTGCTGCTCAAAACGCTTTTGGAGCCTTGTTTCTAAACTGTAAAGCATGCCGCACTGAACAAGGTTGTAATCATCGCAGCAAGAATGCCAAGCGTTCGCAACGTCTTGCTCTGCTGGGAGAATGGGTGGGTTACCTAGCGGTGCATCAAGGACATACAATCTCTTCGAAGCTATGAGGATGATCCTCAAGCTATGGACCCAGTCCGCATAGTTGCTTCCATCATCTTTCAGCTTGGTTTTCTCTAGGAATGCGTTGAAGTTGAGGTTGGCATTAGCGTTGGCCATTGGATCCACAATATAGATTGTAATGCCAATTTTAGACTAAGTTCATGATAATTAAGTTCACATGATCAAATTATTTAATGAACTCCCACTTAGATAGACATGTCTCTAGTCATCTAAGTGACACATGATCCATGTCAACTAGCCCGTGTCCGACCATCACGTGATACGGACTAGTCTTCCATGGTGAACATCTCCATGTTGATCGTATCTTCTATACGATTCATGTTCGACCTTTCGGTCTTCCGTGTTCCGAGGCCATGTCTCTACAAGCTAGGCTCGTCAAGTCAACCTAAGTGTTTCGCATGTGTAAATCTGGCTTACACCCGTTGTATGCAAACGTTAGAACCTATCACACCCGATCATCACATGGTGTTTCGGAACAACGATCCTTAGCAACGATGCACAGTTAGGGTGAACACTTCTATTGAAATTTTATTGAGAGATCATCTTATAGTGACATGATGTAAACATGATAAACATCACATGCAATCAATATAGTGACATGATATGGCCAATATCATCTTTCTCCTTTGATCTCCATCTTCGAGGCACCATGATCATCACTATCACCGGCACGACACCATGATCTCCATCATCATGATATCCATCATAGTGTCTTCATGAAGTTATCTCACCAACTATTACTTCTACTACTATGGATCATGTTTAGCAATAAAGTAAAGTAATTACATGGAATTTATGATTGACACGCAGGTCATACAATAAAAATAAGATAACTCCTATGGCTCCTGCCGGTTGTCATATGTTGGGAGACGTAGTAGTAAATCAAAATTTTCCTACGTTCACCAAGATCTATCTATGGAGAAACCAGCAACGAGAGGGGAGAGATTGCATCTTCATACCTTTGAAGATCGCTAAGCGGAAGCGTTACAAGAACGCGGTTGATGGAGTCGTACTCGCAGCGATTCAGATCGCGGTAGATCCGATCAAGTGCCGAACGGACGGCACCTCCGCGTTCAACACACGTGCAGCCCGGTGACGTCTCCAACACCTTGATCCAGCAAGGAGGAAGGAGAGGTTGGGGAAGGGCTCCAACAGCAGCACGACGGCGTGGTGGTGGTGGAGTAGCAAGGTATTCCGACAGGGCTTCGCCTAAGCGCTGCGGAGGAGGAAGAAGAGAGGTAGGGCTTCGCCGTGAGAGAGAGAGATCAAATCTTGTCTCAAAACATCCAAAACCTCAAGTATATATAGGAGGAGGGACGTGGAGGGCTGGCTTGGCCTCTACTCCAAAGAGGAGATGGCCGGCCGAACTAAAGGGAGAGTCCACCTCCCACAAGGGAGGTGGATCTCCTCCTTTTAAATCCTTTTTGCCTTATCTCCTTATCTCCAGCCGCATGGGCCTTTAGCAAAAGTCTTGCCCAGCCCAATAAGGGCTGGCACACTTTATCTAACAGCCCATGTGGTCCTTTGGTCGTCACACCCCTCCCGGGGGTCATCCGGCACCCTCCCGGCACTCCCGGTACACTACCGATGAGCCCGAAAACTTTCCGGTGACCAAAACTGGACTTCCTATATATCAATCTTTACCTCCGGACCATTCCGGAGCTCCTCGTGACGTCCGGGATCTCATCCGGGACTCCGAACAACCTTCGGTAATCACGTATACCTTTTCCCTATAACCCTAGCGTCATCGAACCTTAAGTGTGTAGACCCTACGGGTTCGGGAGACACGTAGACATGACCGAGACACCTCTCCGGTCAATAACCAACAGCGGGATCTGGATACCCATGTTGGCTCCCACGTACTCCACGATGATCTCATCGGATGAACCACGATGTCAAGGATTCAATCAATCCCGTACACAATTCCCTTTGTCTATCGGTATGATACTTGCCCGCGATTCGATCGTCGGTATCCCCATTCCTTGTTCAATCTCGTTACCGGCAAGTCTCTTTACTCGTTCCGTAATACATCATCCCGTGACTAACTCCTTAGTCACATTGAGCTCATAATGATGATGTCTTACCGAGTGGGCCCAGAGATACCTCTCCGTCACACGGAGTGACAAATCCCAGTCTCGATTCATGCCAACCCAACAGATACTTTCGGAGATACCCGTAGTGCACCTTTATAGCCACCCAGTTACGTTGTGACGTTTGGCACACCCAAAGCATTCCTACGGTATCCGGGAGTTGCACAATCTCATGGTCTAAGGAAACGATACTTGACATTGAAAAGCTTTAGCAAACGAACTACACGATCTTGTGCTATGCTTAGAATTGGGTCTTGTCCATCACATCATTCTCCTAATGATGTGATCCCGTTATCAATGACATCCAATGTCCATGGCCATGAAACCGTGACCATCTATTGATCAACGAGCTAGTCAACTAGAGGCTCACTAGGGACATGTTGTGGTCTATGTATTCACACATGTATTATGGTTTCCGGTTAACACAATTATAGCATGAACAATAGACAATTATCATGAACAAGGAAATACAATAATAACCATTTTATTATTGCCTCTAGGGCATATTTCCAACAGTCTCCCACTTGCACTAGAGTCAATAATCTAGTTCACATCACCATGTGATTAACACTTACATCACCATGTGATCATATCATCATGTGATTAACACCCAATAAGTTCTGGGGTTTGTTCATGTCCTGCTCGTGAAAGAGGTTTTAGTCAACGGGTCTGCGACATTCAGATCCGTGTGTACCTTACAAACTTTCCATGTCATATTTGTAGATACTACTCCCATGCTCCACTTGGAGCTATTCCAAATGGCTGCTCCACTATACGTAGCTGGATTTCTACTAAGAGTCATCCGGATTGGTTTTAAAGCTTGCATCATCGTAACACTTTACGATGAACTCTTTATCACCTCCATAATCGAGAAATATTTCCTTAGTTCTCAAGTTACTAAGGCTAACTTTGACCGCTGTCTAGTGATCCACTCTTGGATTACTCTTGTACCCCTTGACAGACTCATGGCAAGGCACACACAGGTGCGGTACACAGCATGGCATACTATATAGAGCCTATGGCTAAAGCATAGGAGATGACACTCATCTCTTCTTTATCTTCTGCCGTGGTCGGGTATTGAGTCTTACTCAATTTCACACCTTACAATACAGTCAAGAACTCCTTCTTTGACCCATCTATTTTGAACTCCTTCAAAAACTTGTCAAGGTATGTCTTCGTCGAAAAAACTTATCAAGCGAATAGATCTATCCCTATAGATCTTGATGCTCAATAAAATAGTAGCTTTATCTGGGTCTTCCTTTGAAAAACAAAACTTTTCAAACAACCCTTCATGCTCTTCCAGAAATTCTACATCATTTCCGATCAATAATATGTCAACTACATATTCTTATAAGAAATTCCATAGTGCTCCCACTCACTTTCTTGCAAATACAAGTTTCTCATAAACTTTGTATAAACTTGAACACTTTGATCACCTCATCAAAGCATATATTCCAACTCCGAGATGCTTGCTCCAGTCCATAGAAGGATCGCTGGAGTTTGCATATTATTAGCATCCTTAGGATTGACAAAACCTTCTGGTTGTATCACATACAACTCTTCCTCACAGAAACCATTACGGAAACCTTGTTTTGTCATCCATCTGCCAGATTTCATAATCGAAAAATGCAGCAACTGCTAACAAAATTTTAATAGACTTTTAGCATCGCTACAGATGAGACAATCTCATTGCAGTCAACTCCTTGAACTTGGCGGAAACTTCTTTGCGACAAGTCGAGCTTTATAAACGGTGACATTTCACCATTAGCGTCTATGTTTATCTCAAAGGTCCATTTGTACTCAATGACCCGCCATTCAACAGGCAAGTCTACCAAAGTCCATACTTGGTTTTCATACATGGATCCTTTCTCGGATTTCATGGCTCCTAGCCATTTGTTGGAATCCGGGCCCACCATCGCTTCTCCATAGTTCGTAGGTTCATCGTTGTCCAACAACATGATTTCCAAGACAGGGTTGTCGTACTACTCAGGAGCAGTACGCGTCCTTGTCGACCTACGAGGTTCGATAGTGACTTGATCCGAAGCTTCATGATCATCATCATTAACTTCCTTTTCAACTAAGTAGGCTCTACAGAAACATCTTTCTGTGTTGCGCTATTCTCTGGTTGAAACAAAGGTTCAACAACCTTATCAAGTTCTATCTTCCTCCCACTCAATTCTTTCGAGAGAAACTCTTTCTCAAAAAGGACCCGTTCTTAGCAACAAACACCTTTTGCGCTTGGATCTGAGATAGAAGGTATACCCAATGTCTCATTAGGGTATTCTGTGAAGATGCATTTGTCTGCTTTGAGTTCGAGCTCGCTAGGTGAAAAACCCATTTTCACATAAGCGTCGCAGCCCCAAACATTAAGAAATGACAGCTTAGGCTTCTGTCAAACCATAATTCTCACGGTGTCATCTCAACAGACTTAGATGGTGCCCTGTTAAAGTGAATGGATTTGTCTTTAATGCATAACCCCATAACGATAGTGGTAAAACGATAAGAGACATCACAGTACTCACTATATCCAATAGAGCACGACTACGACGTTCGAACACACCATCACACTATGGTGTTCCAGGAGGCGTGAGCTGTGAAACAATTTCCACATTGTCTAAAATTGCATACCAAACTCGTAACTTAGATATTCACCTCCATGATCATATCATAGACATTTATCTTCTTGTCACGATGATCTTTAACTTCACTCTGAAACTCCTTGAACCTTTCAAACATTTCAGATTCGTGTTTCATTAAGTAAATATCCCCATATTTACTCAAATCATCAGTGAAGGTAAAGAAAAACAACGATATCCACTGTGTGTTTCAACACTCATTGGACCACATACATCAACATGTATTAATTCCAATAAGCCACTTGCCCGCTCCATCATATTGGATGACGGGGTCTCAGTCATCTTGCCCAAGAGGCATGGCTCGCATGTCTCAACCGATTCGAAATCGAGTGAGTCAAAAAACATCCATCATCATGGAGTTTCTTCATGCGATTTATACCAATATGACATTACGTGGCAGTGCCACAAGCATGTGGTACTATCATTATTAACTTTGTATCTTTTGGTACCAATCTTATGAATATGTGTACTACTACGATCATGATTCGATAAACCATTTCGAGTGGGTGCATGACCATTGAAGGCATTATCCATGTAAACAGAATAACCATTATTCTCTAACTTATATGAATAACCGTATCGCACTAATCATGATCTAATCACGTTTATGCTCAACGCAAACACCAAATAACATTTATTTAGGTTTATCACAAATCCTGAAGGTAGAGAGAGCGTGCGATGGTGATCACATCAATCTTGGAAATACTTCCAACACACATCGTCACCTTTCACCTAGCTAGTCTCCATTTACTCCGTAGCTTTTATTTCGAGTTGCTAACACTTAGCAACCGAACCGGTATCTAATACCCAGGTGCTACTAGGAGTACCAGCAAGGTACACATCACTAACACGTATATCAAATATACTTCCATTGACATTACCAGCCTTCTTATCTACCAATCATCTAGGGTTTTTCCGCTTCAGCGAACATTCTCCTCATAACAGAAGCACTTAGTCTCGGGTTCGGGCTCAACCTTGGGTTTCTTCACTAGAGCAACAACTGGCTTGCCATTCCTGAAGTTTTCCCTTCTTGCCCTTGCCCCTTTTGAAACTAGTGGTTTAACTTAACAATCAACACTTGATGCTCCTTCTTGGTTTCTACCTTCGTGGTGTCAAACATCACGAACAACTCAGGGATCATCTTATCCATCCCTGGCATGTTATAGTTCATCACGAAGCTCTAGTAGCTTGGTGGCAGTGACTTGGAGAACTGCATTAATCACTATCTCATCTGGAAGATTAACTCCCACTTGATTCAAGTGATTGTAGCACCCAGACAATCTGAGCACACGCTCACCGATTAAGCTATTCTCCTTTATCTTGCAGACAAAGAATCTTGTTGGAGGTCTCATACCTCTCAACATAGGCACGAGCCTGAGATCACAATCTCAGCTCCTAGAACATCTCATATGTTCCGTGACGTTCAAAACGTTTTGGAGCCTCAATTCTAAGCCGCAATGCATGACGCATTGAACTATCACGTAGTCACCAAAAAGTGCCTGTCATATGTTCACAACATCTACAGACAACACTTGAGGGAGTGGTGCAGTTAGCGGTACATCAAAAACATAAGCTTTCTGTGCAGCAATGAGGACAATCCTCAGATCACGGACCCTGTCCGCATTATTGCTACCATCAACTTTCAACTTACTTTTCTCTAGGATTGTATCAATAAAACTGTGGAGCTACAGCGCGAGCTATCTACGACATAATTTGCAAGGACATTTTTAGACTAAGTTCATGATAATTAAGTTCACTTAATCAAATTATTAATGAACTCCCACTTAGATAGACATCTCTCTAGTCTTCCAAGTGATACATGATCCATGTCAACTAGCCCGTGTCCGATCATCACGTGAGACGGACTAGTCATCCATGGTGAACATCTCTATGTTGATCGTATCTTCTATACGACTCATGTTCGACCTTTCGGTCTTCCGTGTTCCGAGGCCATGTCTGTACATGCTAGGCTCGTCAAGTCAACCTAAGTGTTTCGCATGTGTAAATCTGGCTTACACCCGTTGTATGCGAACGTTAGAACCTATCACACCCGATCATCACGTGGTGCTTCGGAACGACGATCCTTAGCAACGGTGCACAGTTAGGGTGAACACCTTTCTTGAAATTTTAATGAGAGATCATCTTATTTACTACCGTCGTTCTATGCAAATAAGATGTAAACATGATAAACATCACATGCAATCAATATAGTGACATGATATGGCCAATATCATTTTGCTCCTATGATCTCCATCTTCGGGGCACCATGATCATCACTGTCACCGGCACGACACCATGATCTCCATCATCATGATCTCCATCATTGTGTCTTCATGAAGTTGTCTCGCCAACTATTACTTCTACTACTATGGCTAACGCTTAGCAATAAAGTAAAGTAATTACATGGCGTTTATGATTGACACGCAGGTCATACAATAAATAAGACAACTCCTATGGCTCCTGCCGGTTGTCATAATCATCGACATGCAAGTCGTGAATCCTATTACAAGAACATGATCAATTCATACATCACAATGCATCACATCACATCCTTTGGCCATATCACATCACAAGGCACATGCTGCAAAAACAAGTTAGACGTCCTCTAATTTGTAGTTGCAAGTTTTTACGTGGCTGCTATAGGTTACTAGCAAGAACGTTTCTTACCTACGTCAACACCACAACGTGATTTGCCAATTGCTATTTACCCTTCATAAGGACCCTTTTCATCGAATCCGATCCGACTAAGGTAGGAGAGACAGACACCCCGCTAGCCACCTTATGCATCTAGTGCATGTCAGGCGGTGGAACCGGTCTCACGTAAGCGTACGTGTAAAGTTGGTCCGGGCCGCTTCATCCCACAATACCGCCGAATCAAGATAAGACTAGTAGCGGCAAGCAAATTAACAAACTCGACGCCCACAACTGCTTTGTGTTCTACTCGTGCATAGATTCTACGCATAGACCTAGCTCTGATACCACTGTTGGGAGACGTAGTAGTAAATCAAAATTTTCCTACGTTCACCAAGATCTATCTATGGAGAAACCAGCAACGAGAGGGGAGAGATTGCATCTTCATACCTTTGAAGATCGCTAAGCGGAAGCGTTACAAGAACGCGGTTGATGGAGTCGTACTCGCAGCGATTCAGATCGCGGTAGATCCGATCAAGTGCCGAACGGACGGCACCTCCGCGTTCAACACACGTGCAGCCCGGTGACGTCTCCAACACCTTGATCCAGCAAGGAGGAAGGAGAGGTTGGGGAAGGGCTCCAACAGCAGCACGACGGCGTGGTGGTGGTGGAGTAGCAAGGTATTCCGACAGGGCTTCGCCTAAGCGCTGCGGAGGAGGAAGAAGAGAGGTAGGGCTTCGCCGTGAGAGAGAGAGATCAAATCTTGTCTCAAAACATCCAAAACCTCAAGTATATATAGGAGGAGGGACGTGGAGGGCTGGCTTGGCCTCTACTCCAAAGAGGAGATGGCCGGCCGAATTAAAGGGAGAGTCCACCTCCCACAAGGGAGGTGGATCTCCTCCTTTTAAATCCTTTTTGCCTTATCTCCTTATCTCCAGCCGCATGGGCCTTTAGCAAAAGTCTTGCCCAGCCCAATAAGGGCTGGCACACTTTATCTAACAGCCCATGTGGTCCTTTGGTCGTCACACCCCTCCCGGGGGTCATCCGGCACCCTCCCGGCACTCCCGGTACACTACCGATGAGCCCGAAAACTTTCCGGTGACCAAAACTGGACTTCCTATATATCAATCTTTACCTCCGGACCATTCCGGAGCTCCTCGTGACGTCCGGGATCTCATCCGGGACTCCGAACAACCTTCGGTAATCACGTATACCTTTTCCCTATAACCCTAGCGTCATCGAACCTTAAGTGTGTAGACCCTACGGGTTCGGGAGACACGTAGACATGACCGAGACACCTCTCCGGTCAATAACCAACAGCGGGATCTGGATACCCATGTTGGCTCCCACGTACTCCACGATGATCTCATCGGATGAACCACGATGTCAAGGATTCAATCAATCCCGTACACAATTCCCTTTGTCTATCGGTATGATACTTGCCCGCGATTCGATCGTCGGTATCCCCATTCCTTGTTCAATCTCGTTACCGGCAAGTCTCTTTACTCGTTCCGTAATACATCATCCCGTGACTAACTCCTTAGTCACATTGAGCTCATAATGATGATGTCTTACCGAGTGGGCCCAGAGATACCTCTCCGTCACACGGAGTGACAAATCCCAGTCTCGATTCATGCCAACCCAACAGATACTTTCGGAGATACCCGTAGTGCACCTTTATAGCCACCCAGTTACGTTGTGACGTTTGGCACACCCAAAGCATTCCTACGGTATCCGGGAGTTGCACAATCTCATGGTCTAAGGAAACGATACTTGACATTGAAAAGCTTTAGCAAACGAACTACACGATCTTGTGCTATGCTTAGAATTGGGTCTTGTCCATCACATCATTCTCCTAATGATGTGATCCCGTTATCAATGACATCCAATGTCCATGGCCATGAAACCATGACCATCTATTGATCAACGAGCTAGTCAACTAGAGGCTCACTAGGGACATGTTGTGGTCTATGTATTCACACATGTATTATGGTTTCCGGTTAACACAATTATAGCATGAACAATAGACAATTATCATGAACAAGGAAATACAATAATAACCATTTTATTATTGCCTCTAGGGCATATTTCCAACATCATACTCATCGACATGCAAGTCGTCAATCCTATTACAAGAACAATATCAATCTCATACATCACAATGCATCATATCACATCCTTTGGCCATATCACATCACAAGGCATATGCTGCAAACACAAGTTAGACGTCCTCTAATTTGTAGTTGCAAGTTTTTACGTGGCTGCTATAGGTTTCTAGCAAGAACATTTCTTACCTACGCCAAAACCACAATGTGATATGCCAATTGCTATTTACCCTTCATAAGGACCCTTTTCATCGAATCCAATCCGACTAAGGTGGGAGAGACAGACACCCGCTAGCCACCTTATGCAACTAGTGCATGTCAGGCGGTGGAACCGGTCTCACGTAAGCGTACGTGTAAAGTTGGTCTGGGCCACTTAATCCCACAATACCGCCGAATCAAGATGAGAATAGTAGTGGTAAGCAAATTAACCAACTCGACGCCCACAACAAGTTTGTGTTCTACTCGTGCATAGATTCTATGCATAGACCTAGCTCTGATACCACTGTTGGGAGACGTAGTAGTAAATAAAAAAAATTCATATGTGTCACCAAGATCTATCTAAGGAGAAACCAGCAACGAGTGGGGAGAGATTGCATCTTCATACCTATGAAGATCGCTAAGCGGAAGCGTTACAAGAACACGGTTGGTGGAGTTGTACTCGTAGCGATTCAGATCGCGGTGGACTCCAATCTCAGCGCCGAACAACGGCGCCTCCGCGTTCAACACACATGCAGCCCGGTGACGTCTCCTACGCCTGGATCCAGCAAGGAGGAAGGAGAGGTTGAGGGAGAGATCCGGCAGCACGACGGCATGGTGACGATGGAGCTACGTGGCACTCCGGCAGAGCTTCGCCAAGCACTACGGAGAACGAGGAAGAGGAAGGGTAAGGCTGCGCCGAGAGAGAGAAACTCATGTGTCTGGTAGCCCCAAAAAACCCACTATATATAGGAGGAGGGGAGGGAGGGCTGCGCCCTAGGGTTTCCACCCTAGGGTGGTGCGGCAGCCAGCAGATGGCAATCTGGCCGGCGGCCAGAGTGGGAGAGGGGAGGGGTGGCGCCCTAGGTGGGCCTAGGGCCCATCTGCCCTAGGGTTTGCCCCCCTCCTCCTCTGGCTGCACCTTGGGCCCCTTGTGGGGGGTGCACCAGCCCACCTAGGGGCTGGTTCCCTCCCACTTGTGGACCAAGTAGCCCTCTGGTGCCGGTGGCCCCTCCCGGTGGACCCCCGGAACCCTTCCGGTGGTCCCGGTACACTACCGGTGATGCCCGAAACACTTCCGGTGACCGAAACCTCACTTCCTATATATGAATCTTTACCTCCGGACCATTCCAGAGCTCCTCGTGATGTACGAGATCTCATCCAGGACTCCGAACAACCTTCGGTAACCACAAACACTATTTCCCTATAACCCTAGCGTCATCGAACCTTAAGTGTGTAGACCCTACGGGTTCGGGAGACACGTAGATATGACCGGGACACCTCTCCGGTCAATAACCAACAGCGGGATCTGGATACCCATGTTGTCTCCCACATGCTCCACGATGATCTCATCGGATGAACCATGATGTCGGGGATTCAATCAATCCCATATGCAATTCCCTTTGTCTACCGGTATGATACTTGCCCGAGATTCGATCGTCGGTATCCCTATACCTTGTTCAATCTCATTGCCAGCAATTCTCTTTACTCGTTCCGTAATACTTCATCCCGTGGCTAACTCCTTAGTCACATTGAGCTCATTATGATGATGTCTTACCGAGTGGGCCCAGAGATACCTCTCCGTCACACGGAGTGACAAATCCCAGTCTCAATTCGTGCCAACCCAACAGACACTTTTGGAGATACCCGTGGTGCACCTTTATAGCCACCCAGTTATGTTGTGACATTTGGCACACCCAAAGAATTCCTACGGTATCCGGTAGTTGCACAATCTCATGGTCTAAGGAAACGATACTTGACATTGAAAAGCTTTAGCAAACGAACTACACGATCTTGTGCTAGGCTTAGGATTGGGTCTTGTCCATCACATCATTCTCTTAATGATGTGATCCCGTTATCAATGACATCCAATGTCCATGGTCATGAAACCGTGACCATCCATTGATCAACGAGCTAGCCAACTAGAGGCTTCCTAGGGACATGTTGTGGTCTATGTATTCACACATGCATTACAGTTTCTGGTTAACACAATTATAGCATGAACAATAGACAATTATCATCAACCAGGAAATACAATAATAACCATTTTATTATTGCCTCTAGGGCATATTTCCAATAGGCAAACCCTAGCCCAGATGGGCCTTAGGTCCACCTAGGGCGCTGCCCCTCCCCTCTCCCCTCTTGGCCACCGACCAGATCCCATCTAGGGTTGTCGCACCACCTAGGGTGGGAACCCTAGGGGTGCGCACCCTCCTCCCTCTCCTCCTATATATAGTGGAGCCCTTGGGGCTGTCGGGGAAACGCATCTCTCTCTCTCCCTCGGCACAGCCCTAGTCCTCCTACTCCTCATCCTCTGTAGTGCTTGGCGAAGCCCTGCCGGAGTACCACGCAGCTCCACCGTCAGCAAGCCATTGTGCTGCCAGAGCTCTCCCTCAACCTCTCCTTCCTCCTTGTTGGATTAAGGCATAGGAGACGTCACCGGGCTGCACGTGTGTTGAACGCGGAGGCGCCGTTGTTCAGCGCTTAGATCGGAATCCACCGCGATCTGAATCGTTGCGAGTACGACTCCACCAACCGCGTTCTAGTAACGCTTCCACTTTGAGATCTTCAAAGGTATGAAGATGAACTCACCCCACTCATTGCTGGTTTCTCCATAGATTGATCTTGGTGACATGTAGGAATTTTTTTTGATTTACTACTATGTCTCCCAACATTCTTGTCGTCATTGACTAACTGCCCAAGGTTGCACACTTTCTGGTCATCAAGGAAACTAGTACTGCTAGTTAGCTAGAAGATCTTGACATGCCCAGAGTTGTTTCGCTCCACGGTATTCCATTGGTGATTAGTTCAGACCGTGGTAGCTTAGTCACTTCAAGGTTCTAGGCAACTTTTGAGGGAGCTATGGGAACTCATTTGTCATTCAGCACCGCTTTTCACCCTCCATCCCAGGGACAAGTTGAAAGAGTCAATCAAATTCTCGAAGACATGGTCTTGTGTCATTTCTTTTGGTAAGAAATGGGAGGAATCTCTCCCATATGCTGAGTTCTCCTACAACAATAGCTATCAAGCTAGTCTGAAGATGGCTCCCTTTGAAGTGTTATATGGACATAAGTGTCAGACTCCTCTGAATTGGTTAGAAGCTGGGGAACATGCACTTATAAGTCCAGATATTATCCAACATGTCGAGGATCAAGTCCATATTATTCATGCAAATCTGAAGGCTGCTCAGTCTTGTTAGAAGAGTCGGTAGGACCGTCATCACAAATATATAGTCAATCAACCTGTCAAAAAGGCTTATCTTCGAGTCATGCCAATGAAGAGGTGCATACCGCTTTGGGATCAAGGGCAAGTTGGCTCCTAGATATATTGGTCCTTTCACTATTCTAGAGAGGCGTAGTAAAGTGGCATATCAACTAGAACTACCACCAAACCTTTCTCAGGTTCATGATGTGTTCCATGTGTCACAGCTTCGTTGCTGCTTCAAGGATCCTATCCGAGCAGTGGATCATGATATGCTTGAGCTACAACAAGACCTTTCTTACAAAGAACAACCGGTACGCATTCTTGATGAAATTGAACGTCAGACTCGTCAGAACGTTACCAAGTTCTTCAAAGTACAGTGGGCAAATCATTCTGAAGATGAGGCCACTTGGGAACGCGAAGATCATCTTCGTGTAGAATGCCCCGAGCTCTTTCCTTCTACTTCTTGATTATTGGGACAAGAATTCTTTTTAGTAGGGGAGAATTGCGACACCCTGGATTTTGGCTACAGTTATCATTGTAATTAAGCTACAGTGATAGCCAAAATTATGCTAATGCTTTCGCTAATCCATGTGTGTTCACTTTTGGAATCAAAGCCCAATTCAGTTTGCAATAGCAATTCATTTTGAAAGGTGGTTTTAAAAGTTTTGCAAACTTCAATTTAAAAATCATGATTAGGTTGCAATAATTCCCTAAGCTATTCTAAAAATGGAACCAAATTTTTGTCATGTGGTTTTGTGCCTCAAAACTATTTTAGCAGAGCCCAAAACAATTAATTAAATGCCTTTTGCTTTTTGAAAATACCAAATCAATCCAAAGCCCCCCCCAACTTTTTGTGTCAATACCTAATATTGCAATGCAAATATAAGGCCAAGTGCCATATTTTACTAAAGTAATGTAGCCCTAAATTAAACAAGTAACAAAAAGACTTAAAACAAAAAAATAAAAAGAAAGGAAAAAGGAAAAAGGAAAAACCTCCCTCCCTCCGCCCTGGGCCTTAGCCAACAGTGGCTGGCCCAGGCCGGCCCAGAGGCCCCCTCGATCGTCTCCCACCTTGCTAACGTGGGGCGATCGAGGCACGCACGCGACGGCCCGTTGGGTATAAGGGCGCCCCGCGCCCCCTCTGGCAAACCCTATTCCCCATATCCCCCTCGCTCTCTCCTCGCACCGCCACTCTCCTCCCTCACCCTCATCCGAGCGCCACTGTCGTAATGGCCGACGGCTAGCCGCGGCCCTAGCCACTCCTGCGCGCTGCCAGCTAGCCAGGAAGAACTGCCGCGATGACCCTGTCCTCCTTGACCACAAGCCCGAGCCCCGGGAGCCCTGCATCGCCTCCACCACGCCGTCTTCCTCCTCGGACCCACAAGATCACCGCCGTCGACCAGCTTCTCTCCGTCGCCTCTAGCTGCACCGGGCCCTCCCGTCAATGAAAGTGAGCACCCTCGTGTCTTCCTCTCCCTCTCGGTGCTCGCGAACACCACCATAGCCGTAGCTCCACGCGAGCCTGATCCCGCCGCCGTGGATGCTCAACCCCGGCGATCATTCGGTGGTCGTTTAGCCCCGTAAGCAAGTCCATTTGTCGGCAGTGCGTGCATAGAACCCATCCCGCACAAAAGCCCCCCGTGCTTTCCTCTCTGTTTGTGCGAGCCCAAGCTAACCTGAACACCGCCGCCGCCAATGTTGATGTAGCGCTCGACTCCGTCCACCTCCAATCCTGCCGCTTGCACCATTTGACGTGGCTCGTTGCCAGGAACCCATGGGAGCAAACGGCGGGTGATTTGACCCCCTGTAGACGTTTTCCGAGCCTCCCCACCGAATCAGGAGCTCGCCGGAGCTGTTCTGGTGGCCGGCCGGCGCCGCCGTTGAACTGGCTTGACCAGGGCCACCGTCAGTGACCCTGGCTAGTAGCCCTAGGGGCCCAGGTTGACCTGTTGACCAGGTCAACCTACTGAGTAGGCTCAGCCCAGCCACTAATGGTGGGGCCCAACACCCCTGTGCCAATGACAGTGGGCCAGCCTTGTCAGGCGACTAATCTGGATAATTATATTAGTGAAAATAATTAGTTTAATCAAATGACTCACTAACAGGTGGCCTCCACTCACTAATTAACTCTGTTTAGATTTAAAATAACCCTAGATTAATAAATGTGTCAATGACTGGTCGGTCCTACAGGTCAGGTTTGACCTGGTCAGCCCCGCTGTTGACTGCTGATGTGATGCTGACCTCATGCTAACGTCACCTTGCACTGTTCTAGATAATATTGATTTAAATAACTAAACTAATTCTAGAAATTGTTTAAAACTTAAAAAAAATCATAGAAAATAATCTGTAGCTTAGATCAAAAAACTTTATACATGAAAGTTGATCAAAAAAATCCCACGAATCTGAATACGCTGTCCGTTCATCTGTCACGTGTTCCTAGAAGGATGAACATGGACATTTAGCATTAGGATCATATGTCCGGTAGTAGCCAAAGACCTGGGAAATATCATCAGATATTATTCCGACCCGTCTGCGACGTGTAGTACTGCGTTAGTGCATGCCTAGCTCTGCATATTGCCATGTCATGCATCATGTTGCATATCTGCTTTATATTTATCTTTTCTTCCCCCCTCTTCTTACTGATAGAGCCCGAGACGGATGGTGCTGCCGGGTATGACTACACTGTTTATGACCAGGCCTTTGCCGCAGAGCAGCAAGGCAAGCAACCCCCCTTGAGCATTCCGATCTCACCCATTTCTTTCCCTCTCATTCTTGCATTAGATTTTGCTATTGTATTAGCTAGCTCTTATTCTGATGCATAGCCTATTTTTGATAAACTGCTACTATACCTGCAATCAAATCAACTACTTAGTATAGGTTGGTTAGTGAATCCCGAGTGACCCCCTTAGTCCCACTTGCCCTTGCTCCTTCATCAACGACCCGACGACTCGATGACTCGGAGACTCAAAGAATCGGTCAACCGACCGACAAGCTAGGCCCCTCACATCACCGCACTCCCCTTAGTTGTACGACTCTGTAGTGCTACTATCGAGTATCGAGGGTGACACCTCGTGAAGTACTCATGATGCTAGCCTTGTAGTGCAGCTAGTCGGTCGTGGTTATCAAGGGTGATTCCTCCTTCACCAATCCCAGCGATGTCTTTGTCGTGCAACCCCTCAAGTGTGGGACCCTCGAGGGTGATTCCTCTAAAGTCCACCTTGATGATTACCTCGAGCGGGGACCATTGAGGGTGATTCCTCAGTTCCCGCCTTGATCTCTTATACACATAGTTACTATGACCTGGTTACAGAAACATGTTGGTGATGGGTTGGCCCTGAGGGGTACCCACAATTTGCTGATGTTAAGACGTGGACGGGCAAGAGAGGCCCTTGCCGCACATCCTCGAGACGAGGCGACGGGACCGCACCTCATGGGTCGCGCTTGCCCCGCATTAATAAAATGCTAATGGGTTGGGTATTTGATCCGAGTTGGTCGTTTGACCTTTTACGCACCAAACCTTCATGTGGGAGAAGTTATGGGTACTCAGCGTTATTGTATCAGCTGAAGCTCTTCGGACGTCAGCAATGGAGCGGCGCGCGCCGGATTGGGCTGGAAGGTACAATCTCGGACTGAGTGTACTAGGTCTGCTTCTGGACGCCTTCGCATCATGCAGGAGTGCAAGGGCAAGTGGGCCCATGAACCTGCACACTTAGGATTTAGACCGGTGGGCTGGCCTCTTCGATGAGCCTAGGAGGGGCGAGCATGTTTTGGAACCCGAGGCCAAGCATTACTAAGGAAAGTGTGTCCAGCCAGACGTGATCAAGCGTGTTGGAAATGCGGTGCACCCCTATAGGGATGAATTATCCTATTCGAATAGCCGTGCCCACGGTAACAGGACGACTTGGAGTTGTACTTTGACCTACTACAACTAAAATTGTGACTTTAAATTGAAATGAATGTTGGCTCCAAGATTGCTTCCTCGCAGGGAGTCGAGGAAGAATCTCTGGGCATGGTTACTTAATAAAATTGCTACAATAAAATATTGCTATATGTGAGTTACCAGTCTACTCTCTTCTAATGCTGCAAGATGCTGTAGATGCTAGTCTTCAATAGGACTAGGCTTTCCCCCATATTCTTGCTTTCTGCAGTCAGCCCAGATATAACCCCTCCCCTTGATAATGATGCATACTTAGCATAGTTCTGATGTCAGTCTTGCGAGTATTTTGGATGACTACTCACCGCTGATTTGCTTTCTCTTTCCCCCTCGATATGATTCTATGGTCAGACGATGGAGCCCAGGAGATGGAGTATGCCGGAGACGACTACTACACCACCGTAGGAGCCTACTACTATGTGAAGGTGGCCCCTGACCAGCAGTAGGATAGGAGGTTCCCAGGCAGGAGGCCTCGCCTCTTTCAATCCGTTGTTATGTTTGTGCTAGCCTTCTTAAGGCAAAACTTGTTTAACTTATGTTTGTACTCAGATATTATTTGCTTTCGCTGACTCGTAATTGTCGAGCTTTGTATTCGAGCCCTCAAGGCCCCTGGCTTGTAATATGAAGCTGTATGACTTTAATTTGTGTCTAGAGTTGTGTTGTGATATTGATTAGTGAGTCCCTAATCTTTGTTGGAAATAGTCCCTAGAGGCAATAATAAAATGGTTATTATTGTATTTCCTTGTT
This sequence comes from Hordeum marinum, assembly GCA_022496015.1. NCBI lineage: Eukaryota > Viridiplantae > Streptophyta > Magnoliopsida > Poales > Poaceae > Hordeum > Hordeum marinum. Next base: position 70,356,692 of record CM039672.1, read on the forward strand.
CATGATAATTGTCTATTGTTCATGCTATAATTGTGTTAACCGGAAACCATAATACATGTGTGAATACATAGACCACAACATGTCCCTAGTGAGCCTCTAGTTGACTAGCTCGTTGATCAATAGATGGTCACGATTTCATGGCCATGGACATTGGATGTCATTGATAACGGGATCACATCATTAGGAGAATGATGTGATGGACAAGACCCAATTCTAAGCATAGCACAAGATCGTGTAGTTCGTTTGCTAAAGCTTTTCAATGTCAAGTATCGTTTCCTTAGACCATGAGATTGTGCAACTCCCGGATACCGTAGGAATGCTTTGGGTGTGCCAAACGTCACAACGTAACTGGGTGGCTATAAAGGTGCACTACGGGTATCTCCGAAAGTATCTGTTGGGTTGGCATGAATCGAGACTGGGATTTGTCACTCCGTGTGACGGAGAGGTATCTCTGGGCCCACTCGGTAAGACATCATCATTATGAGCTCAATGTGACTAAGGAGTTAGTCACGGGATGATGTATTACGGAACGAGTAAAGAGACTTGCCGGTAACGAGATTGAACAAGGTATGGGGATACCGACGATCGAATCTCGGGCAAGTACCATACCGATAGACAAAGGGAATTGTATACGGGATTGATTGAATCCCCGACATCGTGGTTCATCCGATGAGATAATCGTGGAGTACGTGGGAGCCAACATGGGTATCCAGATCCCGCTGTTGGTTATTGGCCGGAGAGGTGTCTCGGTCATGTCTACGTGTCTCCCGAACCCGTAGGGTCTACACACTTAAGGTTCGATGACGCTAGGGTTATAGGGAAATGGTATACGTGATTACCGAAGGTTGTTCGGAGTCCCGGATGAGATCCCGGACGTCACGAGGAGCTCCGGAATGGTCCGGAGGTAAAGATTGATATATAGGAAGTCCAGTTTTGGTCACCGGAAAGTTTTCGGGCTCATCGGTAGTGTACCGGGAGTGCCGGGAGGGTGCCGGAGGACCCCCGGGAGGGGTGTGACGACCAAAGGACCACATGGGCTGTTAGATAAAGTGTGCCAGCCCTTATTGGGCTGGGCAAGACTTTTGCTAAAGGCCCATGCGGCTGGAGATAAGGAGATAAGGCAAAAAGGATTTAAAAGGAGGAGATCCACCTCCCTTGTGGGAGGTGGACTCTCCCTTTAATTCGGCCGGCCATCTCCTCTTTGGAGTGGAGGCCAAGCCAGCCCTCCACGTCCCTCCTCCTATATATACTTGAGGTTTTGGATGTTTTGAGACAAGATTTGATCTCTCTCTCTCACGGCGAAGCCCTACCTCTCTTCTTCCTCCTCCGCAGCGCTTAGGCGAAGCCCTGTCGGAATACCTTGCTACTCCACCACCACCACGCCGTCGTGCTGCTGTTGGAGACCTTCCCCAACCTCTCCTTCCTCCTTGCTGGATCAAGGTGTTGGAGACGTCACCGGGCTGCACGTGTGTTGAACGCGGAGGTGCCGTCCGTTCGGCACTTGATCGGATCTACCGCGATCTGAATCGCTGCGAGTACGACTCCATCAACCGCGTTCTTGTAACGCTTCCGCTTAGCGATCTTCAAAGGTATGAAGATGCAATCTCTCCCCTCTCGTTGCTGGTTTCTCCATAGATAGATCTTGGTGAACGTAGGAAAATTTTGATTTACTACTACGTCTCCCAACAGTGGCATCATGAGCTAGGTCTATGCGTAGAATCTATGCACGAGTAGAACACAAAGTAGTTGTGGGCGTCGATTTTGTTAATATGCTTGCCGTTACTAGTCTTATCTTGATTCGACGGTATTGTGGGATGAAGCGGCCCGGACCAACCTTACACGTACGCTTACGTGAGACCGGTTCCACCGCCTGACATGCACTAGTTGCATAAGGTGGCTAGCGGGTGTCTGTCTCTCCCACCTTAGTCGGATTGGATTCGATGAAAAGGGTCCTTATGAAGGGTAAATAGCAATTGGCATATCACGTTGTGGTTTTGACGTAGGTAAGAAACGTTCTTGCTAGAAACCTATAGCAACCACGTAAAAACTTGCAACTACAAATTAGAGGACGTCTAACTTGTTTTTGCAGCATATGCCGTGTGATGTGATATGGCCAAAAGGATGTGATGTGATGCATTGTGATGTATGAGATTGATCATGTTCTTGTAATAGGGTTCACGACTTGCATGTCGATGACTATGACAACCGGCAGGAGCCATAGGAGTTGTCTTATACTATTGTATGACCTGCGTGTCAATCATAAACGCCATGTAATTACTTTACTTTATTGCTAAACGTTAGCTGTAGTAGTAGAAGTAATATTTGGCGAGACAACTTCTTGAAGACACAATGATGGAGATCATGATGATGGAGATCATGGTGTCGTGCCGGTGACAGTGATGATCATGGTGCCCCGAAGATGGAGATCAAAGGAGCAAGATGATATTGGCCATATCATGTCACTATATTGATTGCATGTGATGTTTATCATGTTTACATCTTATTTGCATAGAACGACGGTAGTAAATAAGATGATCTCTCAATAAAATTTCAAGAAAGGTGTTCACCCTAACTGTGCACCGTTGCTAAGGATCGTCGTTCCGAAGCACCACGTGATGATCGGGTGTGATAGGTTCTAACGTTCGCATACAACGGGTGTAAGCCAGATTTACACATGTGAAACACTTAGGTTGACTTGACGAGCCTAGCATGTACAGACATGGCCTCGGAACACGGAGGACCGAAAGGTCGAACATGAGTCGTATAGAAGATACGATCAACATAGAGATGTTCACCATGGATGACTAGTCCGTCTCACGTGATGATCGGACACGGGCTAGTTGACATGGATCATGTATCACTTGGAAGACTAGAGAGATGTCTATCTAAGTGGGAGTTCATTAATAATTTGATTAAATGAACTTAATTATCATGAACTTAGTCTAAAAATGTCCTTGCAAATTATGTCGTAGATAGCTCACGCTGTAGCTCCCCAGTTTTAGTGATACAATCCTAGAGAAAAGTAAGTTGAAAGTTGATGGTAGCAATAATGCGGACTGGGTCCGTGATCTGAGGATTGTCCTCATTGTTGCACAGAAAGCTTATGTTTTTTATGTACCGCTAACTGCATCACTCCCTCAAGCGTTGTCTGTAGATGTTGTGAACATATGACAGGCACTTTTTGGTGACTACGTGATAGTTCAATGCGTCATGCATTACGGCTTATAATTGAGGCTCCAAAACGTTTTGAACGTCATGGAACATATGAGATGTTCTAGGAGCTGAGATTGTGACCTCAGGCTCGTGCCTATGTTGAGAGGTATGAGACCTCCAACAATATTCTTTGTCTGCAAGATAAAGGAGAATAGCTCAATCGCTGAGCGTGTGCTCAGATTGTCTGGGTGCTACAATCACTTGAATCAAGTGGGAGTTAATCTTCCAGATGAGATAGTGATTAATGCAGTTCTCCAAGTCACTGCCACCAAGCTACTAGAGCTTCGTGATGAACTATAACATGCCAGGGATGGATAAGATGATCCCTGAGTTGTTCGTGATGTTTGACACCACGAAGGTAGAAATCAAGAAGGAGCATCAAGTGTTGATGGTTAAGTGAAACCACTAGTTTCAAAAGGGGCAAGGGCAAGAACGGAAAACTTCAGGAATGGCAAGCCAGTTGTTGCTCTAGTGAAGAAACCCAAGGTTGAGCCCGAACCCGAGACTAAGTGCTTCTGTTATGAGGAGAATGTTCGCTGAAGCGGAAAACCCCTAGATGCTTGGTAGATAAGAAGGCTGGTAATGTCAATGGAAGTATATTTGATATACCTGTTAGTGATGTGTACCTTGCTGGTACTCCTAGTAGCACCTGGGTATTGGATACCGGTTCGGTTGCTAAGTGTTAGCAACTCGAAATAAAAGCTACGGAGTAAATGGAGACTAGCTAGGTGAAAGGTGACGATGTGTGTTGGAAGTATTTCCAAGATTGATGTGATCACCATCGCACGCTCTCTCTACCTTCAGGATTTGTGATAAACCTAAATAAATGTTATTTGGTGTTTGCGTTGAGCATGAACGTGATTAGATCATGATTAGTGTGATACGGTTATTCATATAAGTTAGAGAATAATGGTTATTCTGTTTACATGGATAATGCCTTCAATGGTCATGCACCCACTCGAAATGGTTTATCGAATCATGATCGTAGTAGTACACATATTCATAACATTGGTACCAAAAGATACAAAGTTAATAATGATTGTACCACATGCTTGTGGCACTGCCACGTAATGTCATATTGGTATAAATCGCATGAAGAAACTCCATGATGATGGATTTTTGACTCACTCGATTTCGAATCGGTTGAGACATGCGAGCCATGCCTCTTGGGCAAGATGACTGAGACCCTGTCATCCAATATGATGGAGCGGGCAAGTGGCTTATTGGAATTAATACATGTTGATGTATGTGGTCCAATGAGTGTTGAAACACACAGTGGATATCGTTGTTTTTCTTTACCTTCACTGATGATTTGAGTAAATATGGGGATATTTACTTAATGAAACACGAATCTGAAATGTTTGAAAGGTTCAAGGAGTTTCAGAGTGAAGTTAAAGATCATCGTGACAAGAAGATAAATGTCTATGATATGATCATGGAGGTGAATATCTAAGTTACGAGTTTGGTATGCAATTTTAGACAATGTGGAAATTGTTTCACAGCTCACGCCTCCTGGAACACCATAGTGTGATGGTGTGTTCGAACGTCGTAGTCGTGCTCTATTGGATATAGTGAGTACTATGATGTCTCTTATCATTTTGCCACTATCGTTATGGGGTTATGCATTAAAGACAAATCCATTCACTTTAATAGGGCACCATCTAAGTCTGTTGAGATGACACCGTGAGAATTATGGTTTGACAGAAGCCTAAGCTGTCATTTCCTAATGTTTGGGGCTGCGACGCTTATGTGAAAATGGGTTTTTCACCTAGCGAGCTAGAACTCAAAGCAGACAAATGCATCTTCATAGAATACCCTAATGAGACATTGGGTATACCTTCTATCTCAGATCCAAGCGCAAAAGGTGTTTGTTGCTAAGAACGGGTCCATTCTTGAGAAAGAGTTTCTCTCGAAAGAATTGAGTGGGAGGAAGATAGAACTTGATGAGGTTGTTGAACCTTTGTTTCAACCAGAGAATAGCGCAACACAGAAAGATGTTTCTATAGAGCCTACTCAGTTGAAAAGGAAGTTAATGATGATGATCATGAAGCTTCGGATCAAGTCACTATCGAACCTCGTAGGTCGACAAGGACGCGTACTGCTCCTGAGTAGTACGACAACCCTGTCTTGGAAATCATGTTGTTGGACAACGATGAACCTACGAACTATGGAGAAGCGATGGTGGGCCCGGATTCCAACAAATGGCTAGGAGACATGAAATCCGAGAAAGGATCCATGTATGAAAACCAAGTATGGACTTTGGTAGACTTGCCTATTGAATGGCGGGTCATTGAGTACAAATGGACCTTTGAGATAAACATAGACGCTAATGGTGAAATGTCACCGTTTATAAAGCTCGACTTGTCGCAAAGAAGTTTCTGCCAAGTTCAAGGAGTTGACTACGATGAGATTGTCTCATCTGTAGCGATGCTAAAAGTCTATTAAAATTTTGTTAGCAGTTGTTGCATTTTTCGATTATGAAATCTGGCAGATGGATGACAAAACAAGGTTTCCGTAATGGTTTCTGTGAGGAAGAGTTGTATGTGATACAACCAGAAGGTTTTGTCAATCCTAAGGATGCTAATAATATGCAAACTCCAGCGATCCTTCTATGGACTGGAGCAAGCATCTCGGAGTTGGAATATATGCTTTGATGAGGTGATCAAAGTTTTTAAGTTTATACAAAGTTTATGAGAAACTTGTATTTGCAAGAAAGTGAGTGGGAGAACTATAGAATTTCTTATAAGAATATGTAGTTGACATATTATTGATCGGAAATGATGTAGAATTTCTGGACGAGCATGAAGGGTTGTTTGAAAAGAGTTTTTTCAAAGGAAGACCCAGATAAAGCTACTATTTTATTGAGCATCAAGATCTATAGGGATAGATCTATTCGCTTGATAAGTTTTTTTTCGACGAAGACATACCTTGACAAGTTTTTTGAAGGAGTTCAAAATAGATGGGTCAAAGAAGGAGTTCTTGATTGTATTGTAAGGTGTGAAATTGAGTAAGACTCAATACCCGACCACGGCACAAGATAAAGAAAAGATGAGTGTCATCTCCTATGCTTTAGCCATAGGCTCTATATAGTATGCCATGCTGTGTACCGCACCTGTGTGTGCCTTGCCATGAGTCTGTCAAGGGGTACAAGAGTAATCCAAGAGTGGATCACTGGACAACGGTCAAAGTTATCCTTAGTAACTTGAGAACTAAGGAAATATTTCTCGATTATGGAGGTGATAAAGAGTTCATCGTAAAGGGTTACGATGATGCAAGCTTTAACTCCAATCCGGATGACTCTTAGTAGAAATCCAGCTACGTATAGTGAAGCAGCCATTTGGAATAGCTCCATGTGGAGCATGGGAGTAGTATCTACAAATATGACATGGAAAGTTTGCAAGGTACACACGGATCTGAATGTCGCAGACCCGCTAACTAAAAAACCTCTTTCACGAGCAGAACATGAACAAACCCCAGAACTTATTGGGTGTTAATCACATTATGATATGATCACATGGTGATGTAAGTGTTAATCACATGGTGATGTGAACTAGATTATTGACTCTAGTGCAAGTGGGAGACTGTTGGAAATATGCCCTAGAGGCAATAATAAAATGGTTATTATTGTATTTCCTTGTTCATGATAATTGTCTATTGTTCATGCTATAATTGTGTTAACCGGAAACCATAATACATGTGTGAATACATAGACCACAACATGTCCCTAGTGAGCCTCTAGTTGACTAGCTCGTTGATCAATAGATGGTCACGGTTTCATGGCCATGGACATTGGATGTCATTGATAATGGGATCACATCATTAGGAGAATGATGTGATGGACAAGACCCAATGCTAAGCATAGCACAAGATCGTGTAGTTCGTTTGCTAAATCTTTTCAATGTCAAGTATTGTTTCCTTAGACCATGAGATTGTGCAACTCCCGGATACCGTAGGAATGCTTTGGGTGTGCCAAACGTCACAACATAACTGGGTGGCTATAAAGGTGCACTACGGGTATCTCCGAAAGTATCTGTTGGGTTGGCATGAATCGAGACTGGGATTTGTCACTCCGTGTGACGGAGAGGTATCTCTGGGCCCACTCGGTAAGACATCATCATTATGAGCTCAATGTGACTAAGGAGTTAGTCACGGGATGATGTATTACGGAACGAGTAAAGAGACTTGCCGGTAACGAGATTGAACAAGGTATGGGGATACCGACGATCGAATCTCGGGCAAGTACCATACCGATAGACAAAGGGAATTGTATACGGGATTGATTGAATCCCCGACATCGTGGTTCATCCGATGAGATAATCGTGGAGTACGTGGGAGCCAACATGGGTATCCAGATCCCGCTGTTGGTTATTGGCCGGAGAGGTGTCTCGGTCATGTCTACGTGTCTCCCGAACCCGTAGGGTCTACACACTTAAGGTTCGATGACGCTAGGGTTATAGGGAAATGGTATACGTGATTACCGAAGGTTGTTCGGAGTCCCGGATGAGATCCCGGACGTCACGAGGAGCTCCGGAATGGTCCGGAGGTAAAGATTGATATATAGGAAGTCCAGTTTTGGTCACCGGAAAGTTTTCGGGCTCATCGGTAGTGTACCGGGAGTGCCGGGAGGGTGCCGGAGGACCCCCGGGAGGGGTGTGACGACCAAAGGACCACATGGGCTGTTAGATAAAGTGTGCCAGCCCTTATTGGGCTGGGCAAGACTTTTTCTAAAGGCCCATGCGGCTAGAGATAAGGAGATAAGGCAAAAAGGATTTAAAAGGAGGAGATCCACCTCCCTTGTGGGAGGTGGACTCTCCCTTTAATTCGGCCGGCCATCTCCTCTTTGGAGTAGAGGCCAAGCCAGCCCTCCACGTCCCTCCTCCTATATATACTTGAGGTTTTGGATGTTTTGAGACAAGATTTGATCTCTCTCTCTCACGGCGAAGCCCTACCTCTCTTCTTCCTCCTCCGCAGCGCTTAGGCGAAGCCCTGTCGGAATACCTTGCTACTCCACCACCACCACGCCGTCGTGCTGCTGTTGGAGACCTTCCCCAACCTCTCCTTCCTCCTTGCTGGATCACGGTGTTGGAGACGTCACCGGGCTGCACGTGTGTTGAACGCGGAGGTGCCGTCCGTTCGGCACTTGATCGGATCTACCGCGATCTGAATCGCTGCGAGTACGACTCCATCAGCCGCGTTCTTGTAACGCTTCCGCTTAGCGATCTTCAAAGGTATGAAGATGCAATCTCTCCCCTCTCGTTGCTGGTTTCTCCATAGATAGATCTTGGTGAACATAGGAAAATTTTGATTTACTACTACGTCTCCCAACAATCTTGATCATACGCATTGCTTGTCTGTTTAGCATACGGTCGAGAATGGGGGCGTCACAGTTTCTGCCACGCGTGCCGCATGCATAGCAGGAAGCTAGTAACGGGCGCCTGTGACTTAAAGTCCTGGGAAAGACAGTAACTACAGCACCATGGATTGGAGCAACGAGGCGATTGCTGTTCGCCCCGTGATCGAGGGCGCCGCTATTGGAGGAGGTGGGCGACGACCCATCAAGCGGGGGAGAGCTAGCCCCCGCGCTTCCCCCTATAAATTGAGGGGTAGCGAGGGCGGTGCTCATCCATCCTTCCTACCTCCTCCGAGTGTGAACCCCCATAGCTTGCCCTTCCATGTCTTCTGAACCTTCAAGTGGCGCTCGCCCTTAGCCATGAATAGGGGGCAAGGGCGGCCACCGTCCTCCGCTCTAAGGAGGAGTTCTCGTCGGGATCATGCCACCGCTTCAGCTACAGAGGCGGAGGGTGGCCCGAGCGCACGTAGTGGAAGAGGCTTGAGGGGTCGTGGCCGTCGTAGAGGCCGAGCTTGGGGGAGGCGGAGCGCTACCCCACCTCCTCCTCCAAAGCCAGGCCTCTTCCTTGAGGAGACCCACACCGAGGGGACGACGCTGGAGTTCGTCCTCGAACTGGCCGGCCCCGTCTAGAGTCATATGCGCCTCTCGCCCATTCGCTAGGGCGATGGAGGTCGACAAGCTGCCCGTCCTATGGTTATGGGCGCATGGTTGTTGTAATGGCGCTACGCGGGTGGACGTGGAGTATCCAGTGAGTCACATCATGTTCCTCAGGCACGGCTAGAAGACCTTCGCCCACTCCCACAACCCGCAGGAAGGGCATGTCCTTCGTTTTAAAATGACGGAGGCCAATCTGCTCTCCGTCAAAATTTATGGGCACACAGGCGTCCGTCTCAAAATTTATGCGAAGAGAGCTTGAGCGGCGCTGAAAGCCCCTCCACGAGCGAGAGTGATGATGAGGAAAGCGACAAAGACGACGATGATGAGTCCGGTCTTTGGGTCCTCAAGTTGGAGCCCGATGACTCGACCTCGGACTGACCGTCGGTTGCACCATCACTGCCAGCCTCACGCCTCTCCCTCTCCCGATAGGACGACCTTACCAGGGGCCTTTGTGCCGGTCGCCGCCTCATCTTCCAGCTAAATCTTCCGGTAGGCCCGTGGACTTCGGCTTCTGGGGTCCATCCTCCTTTTTGCCCATGCTGGCCCTCTCCCCCGCGTAATGCTGCTCCAGGAGGGGTCAGGCTCTTGCCTGCCCATTTGGAGGCCCTGCACCTCCGTGCAGTGCTGGTCCAGAGGGGTCAGGCTGGGCTTCTGTCGGGGGCCTCTCGCCATCTTTTTCTTCTTGTAGTCTGCCTCCTCTTTCCATCGTTTTCTTCTTGTAATCTCGCCTAGGGGAGAAAGTCAAATAAAGATGTACTTGGGAAAAAGCGACATCTCATGTAAATTTCACCCTATTTAAAAAATTGGCTTTACGCAAAAACTTACTACCCCACCTGCCATATATGCATATAGATTAGATGATTATCTTTTCACCCCTCTCTTGTGACTTTGCCGGCATATTCAATATGCTGACCTATACGGCTGCAACGTATCATGTTGCAGAATACTTTTCCGACCAGGAGTGAGGATACGCTCTACGCTCGGTGAGATGCCCTTAGAGTCAGATGGACTCATCTACCTTTGATGCTTCCGCAAGACTTAGATATTCTCATGAGTTGGCCTTCAACCACTTTATTGTAATCTTTATTGTAATAAAGGACTCCATATGAGATTTACGATTAATAAATGTTGTGTGATTTCCCTTTGATATATACATTGATGTACCGTGTGTGTACCAGCATGATCTTGCGATGGTATGGAAACACCGAAGATTCGACCTTTCAGGTCGGGTCGCTACACTAAGAGTTAAAATTGAGTAGTGTAGGTTAGCCATGAGTCAAAGCTGGCATTGTTGCATAAACTCCACCACTCCCTTTGTTGATACATGAGCATGAATAGACTAGGTCCACTTTTAAAGACTTGCTAAGTACATTTGTACTCATGTTTGCTTAAGAAATGTCGCAGATGAGACCCAGGACCCTTCAGGTGGGTTCTTTCTAGATGTCAATGATGCCGAATAGCTGGTGTCCAGCTACGACCTATGCCCTGTGGCGGGCTGTAGATAGTCAGGCCATGTGCCTTTTTACCCCTTTCATCTGTCTGTACTCAGATAGCTTTATGCTTCCGCTTGGTTTGTTTGAACATGTTTGTATGATTTGAGTGTCGGGTCATGTGACCCCTATGTGTAAGAACATATTATGCAAAGCTCATCTGAGCCTCTTAAATAATAGTCATGTTGTTGTATGGTTATGTTGTGATGCCATGGTTGTATCTATGAATATCGGGCATGTCGTGAGTACATGTGACGTGCAACGATATGTATGGGATCCGACACCTAGTTGTGTGCCTTTAGTAGTACTCTTTACGGGAAACTGCCTCTTTGTGTTTCCACCGAGCCATGGTAGCTCGCTACTGCTCCGGACACATTGATTGACCGGCATGTATCCTTCTTTGCTGATGTGTTTGTCCACTCGGGGAAATCTCTCGCAGTGTAATGGAGTCCCTGTAGCCTGCTACGACTCGTCTACGTGCAGTGATGGCATTTATGTCTCACGGCGTAATGGAGTCCTTGTAGCTTGCTATGACTTGTCTACACACGCTTGAGACCGACACCTGCATTGCTGGGTTACATATGCCTGTTTCTGTATGGATGTGCCACTTGGGTTCTATGACTAGTCATGTCGGCCCGGGTTCTCTATCGTTTGATTGCCAGTGACATGTTCACATACGTGAGCCAAAAGACGCAAATGGTCCCGGCTAAGGTAAGGCTGCAGCCTTGGAGCATACCGTGCGTGAGGCCGCAAAGTGATGTGATATGTTACAGTCTGGATTCATATGACTTAGGATCGGGGTCCCGACAGCCGGCTCGGTGGAACAAAACTTATATGCAAGGTTGAGGAGGCTCTGAATGGTGGCTCTCCATTCGTCGATCTTCTCCGTAGCAGGAGGGAAGTTTAGGAGTAGTTGTGCTCGTGCCATTGCTTTTTCTGACGTGGTTAGCAGTGAACGGCACGAGGAATGTGAGGTGCTCTAACTTCTAACTGTGTTAGAAGGAGCTCCGCTACGGTCCCGTGATGCCACGCCACTCCCACTAGCATGTTGGTCCCGCGCACCTTGGGAGTGATGCGCAGGACCTTTTCCGTGGGGACGTTGAGAACCGTGGGCGTCATGGCGCGACTCTTCGTGCGCGTCCTGGGAAGGTCGCGGCATAGGCACCGGCATGGGCGTCCTGGAAGATACCCTCCGTCCCTGGAGTTCACCATACCACCCGCAGGCGGTACAGCTCCGTCCTAAGACCCAGCGGCGTGGGGGTTCCCGCCGCCGCCATTGGCGTCTCTACGGAGGGCATGGTCGCTTGCTTGGCCTTGATCACCAGAGCATTGTGGAAGTTCTGAACCTCTACCTCCTCCTCCACTCATGTCTACACCGTCGCCTGTCTGTGTAGCTATAGGGACAACGGACGTGGATGGGCCAACCACCGTCAGGGCTTCTTCTTGGGGGCCATGACGATGATGAGTATGAAGGAACTGGCACGCTGATCACCAGAACAGGTTCACACGACCTATTTTCCCCCTACCTGGCACGCCAAAGATGTCATGGGGAACAAACACCTATGGGATCAGAGGACCCCTTTCGGTTTGGCAGGGGAGAACGCTCGCACAAAGAGCAGGTCTGATGAACAACAAACGGGGATTTTACCCAGGTTCGGGCCGAAAAGATGTGTAAAACCCTACTCCTGCTTGGTTGTATTGTGGTGTTCTTAGGGTTCTAGCTATAGGAGCGCTATGAGCAGCTGCTACACGTATGAGCTAGAAGGTCCAAAGTCGAAAAGCCAAAAGTCCTCTACCGTATCGCCCTGGGTATCCTTTTATACTCTGAAGGGGATCCCAACAGTGGTGTACAGTGCGTACACGAGGTGTACAGAGCTATAGTGCTATCATACCTAACAGCGACGAAGTAGGACAGGCGCATTTAATGCATCGTCAGGCATCTCGAACTGTCCACGGGACAGGACAGGAGCCCGTCCCATCGGCACCGCTTAGCCCCTCTATCGCTGGCGCCGCGACACCTGCCTAGGCGGGGTGACACCTGGCCTGTGCGCTGGTGGGGCCTTGCCGGGGCTTCGCCTTGTCGGGTCTTGCTGGGGCTTTGCCTTGCCTAAGGGCTTGAAGGTCATCCCGTCAAGGTCTTGTCGGGGGTCTTGACTCTCTTGTACTTGTATCTAGCAGATCCTTACCGGGCATAGTTTCCAAGGTGGCTACTACTGCCCGTGCACAAGTAAGGGGCACTGGAGAGCCCAAAACTCTAGTGCACCGACAACTGGAGACAAAGTTTGTGTTTCAGATTCAGCATTGTTTCTACTCTTCTTATGGATCATCCTAAAGGCTTTACTTGGCAGAATCACTAAATAAAACATAAAAACACCATCATAACAGAGGCATAATTGTGCAGACACTCAAAAATAGAAAGGAAAAGATAAAAATAATTTTATTCATTGGGTTGCCTCCCAACAAGCGCTATCTTTATAGCCATCAAGATAGGCTTAGGACAACAATGATGCTCAGATAAAAGACAAGAGGTAAAGCACAAATAGAGCATCATAAGACACGTGACAAACACATTTAAGTCTAACATACTTCCTATGCATAGGATTTTATAAGCAAAAAATCTATGGGAGCAAGAATCAACTAGCTTAGGATGGCAAAGCAAGCATAACTTCGAAACTTTGAACACATAGGGAGGAAACTTGATATTACTGCAATGCCTACAAGCATATGTTCCTCCCTCATAATAATTCTCACTAGCATCATGAAGGAATCTCACAATATAACTATCACATAAAGCATTATTTTCATGATCTACAAGCATAGAATATTTATCACTCTTCACATAAGCAAACTCATTTTCATCCATAGTAGTTGGAGCAAACTCAACAAAATAACTATCGTGTGACACTTGATTGTCATAACCAAATTGAATATTAAAATAATGATGAAAAGTTTCATGGTCTTCATTACCAATCATACCATCAGTGTCATCACCAAAACTTGGGGAACAAAAAATATCACCTTCATCAAGCATATCATCCCCAAACTTGTGGTTTTGCATATCATTAGCATCACAGATATTCAGAGAATTCATACTAACAACATGGCAAAGATGCTTTTCATTCATGGAACTATCGTCAATCATCTTGTACATTTTTTCCTTCAACACTTCATCAAAAAAATCAGATTCATGATTTTCAAACAAAACTTCATAGATATAATCAAGTGCACTCAACTCACTAGCAATTGGTTCATCATAATTTGGTATTTTGAAAAGATTGGCAAGTAGATGAGGATCGATATCAATAGATTTTTTCCAAGCGAAGATGCAAGCAAATAGAAGGCACATGGCAGCACAAGCAAATATAGCAAACAAGCAAACAAAAAAGAGGGTGAATAAAATGGCAAATTTTGTGAAGTGGGGGAGAGGAAAACGAGAGGCAAATGGCAAATAATATAAATTGCAAGGAGATGAGATTTTTGATTAGGAACCTGATAGATGTTGATGGTGTCTCCCCGGCGCCTTGTTGGAATATGCCCTAGAGGCAATAATAAATTAGTTATTATCATATTTCCTTGTTCATAATAATCATTTATTATCTATGCTATAATTTTATTGATTGGAAACTCATATACATGTGTGGGCACATAGACAACACTATATCCCTAGTGAGCCACTGATGGACTAGCTCATTGATCAAAGATGGTCGAGGTTTCCTGGCCATAGACATGAGTTGTCATTTGATAACGGGATCACATCATTGGGAGAATGATGTGATGGACAAGACCAAAAACTATGAACGTAGCATATGATCGTGTTAGTTTATTGCTATTTTTTCTGCATGTCAAGTATTTGTTCCTATGACCATGAGATCATACAACTCACTGACATCGGAGGAGTACCTTGTGTGTATAAAACATCGCAACGTAACTGGGTGACTATAAAGATGCTCTACAGGTATCTCCGAGGGTGTTTGTTGAGTTGGCATGGATCAAGACTGGGATTTGTTACTTCATGTGACAGAGAGGTATCTCAGGGCCCACTCGGTAATACAACATCATAATGAGCTTGCAAGCAAAGTGACTAAAGAGACTTGTCAGTAACGAGATTGAACTAGGTATGGAGATACCGACGATCAAATCTCGAGCAAGTAACATACCGATGAACAAAGGGGACTTCATACGGGATTAACTGAATCCTTGACATAGAGGTTCGACCGATAAATATCTTCGTAGAATATCTAGGAACCAATATGGTCATCTAGGTCCCGCTATTGGTTATTGACCGTAGAGGTGTCTCGGTCATGTCCGCATAGTTCCCGAACCCGTAGGGTCTACACACTTAACGTTTGGTGACGATATAAGTATAGTTGAGTTATTATGTTGGTGACCAAAGGATGTTCGGAGTGTCGGATGAGATCCCGAACATGATGAGGAGCTCCGGAATAGTCTGGAGGTAAAGATTGATATATTGGATAATAGTGTTTGGTCTCCGAAAGGGTTCCGGAATTCACTAGAAGGGTTTTGGATGTTTCTCAAAATGTTCAGGTAAGAGAACACTTTATTTGTGCCAAGGGGTAAAGCCCACAAGGCTTTAAGAAGGTGCAAAAGGAGTTTTGCGAAGGCTAGGGGCCAGACGCCAGGGACCCTGGCATCTGGTCCTGGAATCCGAGGAGGACACTTGCCTTGCGTGCCAACCCGACTTTGCGGAGGCTTTTTCTCCAAGAAACGACCCCATGGCTCAACATAGAAATAGAGGGGAAGGGATAGCACCCGGAACATATCAACATTTCCCCAAGCCATGTGTCGGCAACCCCGCTCCCTCAAGTTTATCCTCCGTCCTAGTTTCCGTTGTGCTCGGCGAAGCTCTGTAGGGATTGTTTTTAACCACTGTCACCATGCCGTGGTGCTGCCGGAACTCATCTACTACTTCGCCCCTCTTGCTGGATCAAGAAGGTGAGGATGTCATCAAGATGTACATGTGTTGAATGCGGTGTTGGAAATATGCCCTAGAGGCAATAATAAAATGGTTATTATTGTATTTCCTAGTTCATGATAATTGTCTATTGTTCATGCTATAATTGTGTTAACCGGAAACCGTAATACATGTGTGAATACATAGACCACAACATGTCCCTAGTGAGCCTCTAGTTGACTAGCTCGTTGATCAATAGATGGTCACGGTTTCATGACCATGGACATTGGATGTCATTGATAACGCGATCACATCATTAGGAGAATGATGTGATGGACAAGACCCAATCCTAAGCATAGCACAAGATCGTGTAGTTCGTTTGCTAAAGCTTTTCAATGTCAAGTATCGTTTCCTTAGACGATGAGATTGTGCAACTCTCGGATACCGTAGGAATGCTTTGGGTGTGCCAAACGTCACAACGTAACTGGGTGTCTATAAAGGTGCACTACGGGTATCTCCAAAAGTGTCTATTGCATTGGCACGAATCGAGACTGGGATTTGTCACTCTGTGTGACGGAGAGGTATCTCTAGGCCCACTCGGGATGACATCATCATAATGAGCTCAATGTGACTAAGGAGTTAGTCACAGGATGATGTATTATGGAACAAGTAAAGAGATTTGCCGGTAACGAGATTAAACAAGGTATAGAGATACCAACGATCGAATCTCGGGCATGTATCATACCGATAGACAAAGGGAATTGTATATGGGATTGATTGAATCCCCGACATCGAGGTTCATCCGATGAAATCATCGTGGATCATGTGGGAGCCAACATGGGTATCCAGATCCCGTTGTTGGTTATTGACCAGAGAGGTGTCTCAGTCACGTCTACATGTCTCCCGAACC
Organism: Hordeum marinum; assembly: GCA_022496015.1. Lineage (NCBI taxonomy): Eukaryota > Viridiplantae > Streptophyta > Magnoliopsida > Poales > Poaceae > Hordeum > Hordeum marinum. The sequence goes on from CM039672.1 coordinate 70,373,224, forward strand.
TATAGGGTCTACACACTTAAGGTTCGATGACGCTAGGGTTACAGGGAAATGGTATACGTGATTACTGAAGGATGTTAGGAGTCCCGGATGAGATCACGGACGTCACAAGGAGCTCCGGAATGGTATGGGGATAAATATTGATATATAGGAAGTCCAGTTTTGGTCACCGGAAAGGTTTTGGCCTCATCGGTAGTGTACAGGGAGTGTCGGGAGGGTGCCGGAGGACCCCCGGGAGGGTGTGACGACCATAGGACTTTGTGGGCCCTTAGAGGAGGTGTGCCAGCCCTTATTGGGCTGTCCAAGACCTTCTAGAAAGGCCCATGCGGCTGGAGATAAGGAGATAGGGCAAAGGAGTTTGAAATAGAGGAGATCCACCTCCCTTGTGGGAGGTGGACTCTTCCCCTAGGGTCGGCCGAACCTCTCCTCCTAGGAGGAGGGGCCAAGGCAGCCCTCCCTATCCCTCCTCCTATATATATGCAAGGGTTTGGGCTGATTTGAGATGATGACTTCTCTCTCTCTCGGCGCAGCCCTACCCTTCCTCTTCCTCGTTCTCCGTAGCGCTTGGCGAAGCCCTGCCAGAGTCCACGTAGCTCCACCGTCACCACGTCGTCGTGCTGTCGGAGCTCTCCCTCAACCTCTCCTTCCACCTTGCTGGATCAAGGCGTAGGAGACATCATCGGGCTGCACGTGTGTTGAACGCAGAGGCGCCGTTGTTCGGCGCTGAGATCGGAATCCACCGCGATCTGAATCGCTGCGAGTACGACTCCACCACCCGCGTTCTTGTAACGCTTCCGCTTAGCGATCTTCAAAGGTATGAAGATGCATTCTCTCCCCACTCGTTGCTGGTTTATCCATAGATAGATCTTGGTGATACGTAGGAAATTTTTTGATTTACTACTACGTCTCCCAGTATCAGAGCTAGGTCTATGCGTAGAATCTATGCACGAGTAGAACACAAGTTGTTGTGGGCGTTGATTTTGTTAATATGCTTACCACTACTATTCTTATCTTGATTCGGCAGTATTGCGGGATGAAGCGGCCCGAACCGACTTTACACGTATGCTTACGTGAGACTGGTTCCACCGCCTGACATGCACTTGTTGCATAAGGTGGCTAGCGGGTGTCTGTCTCTCCCACCTTAGTCGGATTGGATTCGATGAAAAGGGTCCTTATGAAGGGTAAATAGAAATTGGCATATCACGTTGTGGTTTTGGCGTAGGTAAGAAACATTCTTTCTAGAAACCTATAGCAACCACGTAAAAACTTGCAACTATAAATTAGAGGACGTCTAACTTGTTTTTGCAGCATATCCCTTGTGATGTGATATGGCCAAAGAATGTGATGTGATGCATTGTGATGTATGAGATTGATCATGTTCTTGTAATAGGATTCACAACTTGCATGTCGATGAGTATGACAACCGGCAAGAGCCATAGGAGTTGTCTTATTTTATTGTATGACCCGCGTGTCAATCATAAACGCCATGTAATTACTTTACTTTATTGCTAAACGTTAGCCATAGTAGTAGAAGTAATAGTTGGCAAGACAACTTCATGAAGACACAATGATGGAGATCATGATGATGGAGATCATGGTGTCGTGCCGGTGACAGTGATGCATGGTGCCCCGAAGATGGAGATCAAAGGAGCAAGATGATATTGGCCATATCATGTCACTATATTGATTGCATGTGATGTTTATCATGTTTACATCTTATTTTCTTAGAACGATGGTAGTAAATAAGATGATCACTCAATAAAATTTCAAACGAAGTGTTCACCCTAACTATGCACCGTTGCTAAGGATCGTCGTTCCGAAGCACCACGTGATGATCGGGTGTGATAGGTTCTAACGTTCGCATACAACGGGTGTAAGCCAGATTTACACACGTGGAACACTTAGGTTGACTTGACGAGCCTAGCATGTACAGACATGGCCTTGGAACACGAAAGACCGAAAGGTCGAACATGAGTTATATAGAAGATACGATCAATATGGAGATGTTCACCGTGGATAACTAGTACGTCTCACGTGATGATCGGACACGGACTAGTTGACATGGATCATGTGTCACTTGGATGACTAGAGAGATGTCTATCTAAGTGGGAGTTCATTAAATAATTTGATTATGTGTACTTAATTATCATTAACTTAGTCTAAAATTATCTTTACAATCTATATTGTAGATCCAATGGCCAACGCGAATGTCACCCTCAATTTCAACGTGTTCCTAGAGAAAACCAAGCTGAAAGATGATGGAAGCAACTATGCGGACTGGGTCCGTGGTTGGGGATCATCCTCATAGCTTCCAAGAAATTGTATGTCCTTGATGCACCACTAGGTGACCCACCCCTTCTCCCAACAGAGCAAGACGTTGCGAACGCTTGGCATTCTCGCTGCGATGATTACTCCCTTGTTCAGTGCGGCATGCTTTATAGTTTAGAACCGGGGCTCCAAAAGCGTTTTGAGCAACACGGAGCATATGAGATGTTCCAAGAGCTGAAACTGGTTTTCCAAGCTCATGCCCGGGTCGAGAGATATGACGTCTCCGACAAGTTCTTTAGCTGTAAGATGGAGGAGAATAGTTATGTCAGTGATCACATCCTCAAGATGTCTGGGCTACACAACTGCTTGACTCAGCTGGGAGTTAATCTCCCGGATGACTCGGTCATTGACAGAATCCTCCAGTCGCTTCCACCTTGCTACAACAGCTTTGTGATGAACTACAACATGCCAGGGATGGAGAAGTCCATTCCTGAGTTGTACTCGATGCTGAAATCAGCAGAGGTCGAGATCAAAAACGAGCATCAAGTGTTGATGGTGAATAAGACCACTAGTTTCAAGAAAGGCAAGGGTAAGAAGAACTTCAAGAAGGACGGCAAAGCTATTGCCGCGCCCGGTAAGCAAGGTGCCGGGAAGAAGAAGAACAAGCATGGACCCAAGCCTGATTCTGAGTGCTAATATTGCAAGGGTACCGGTCACTGGAAGCGGAACTGCCCCAAGTACTTAGCGGATAAGAAGGACGGCAACATTAAAGGTATATGTGATATACTTGTTATTGATGTGTACCTAACCAGCGCTCATAGTAGCTCCTGGGTATTTGATACCGGTGCAGTTGCTCACATTTGTAACTCCAAGCAGGAGCTGTGGAATAAGCGGAGGCTGGCAAAGGACGAGGTGACGATGCGTGTCGGGAATGGTTCCAAGGTCGATGTGATCGCCGTCGGCATGCTACCTCTACATCTACCTTCGGGATTAGTGTTAAACCTTAATAATGGTTATTTAGTACCTGCTTTGAGCATGAACATTGTATCTGGATCTCGCTTGATGCGAGATAGCTAGTCATTTAAATCTGAGAATAATGGTTGTCCTATTTATATGAGAAAAATGTTTTATGGTCATGCCCCGCTGGTCAATGGTTTATTTTTGATGAATCTCGAACGTGATGTTACACATGTCCATAGTGTGAGTACCAACAAGTGTAAAGTTGATAACGATAGTCCCACTTACATGTGGCACTGCCGCCTTGGTCATATTGGTGTCAAACGCATGAAGAGGCTCCATACTGATGGACTTTTGGAGTCTCTTGATTTCGAATCATTTGACACGTGCAAACCATGCCTCATGGGCAAGATGACCAAGACTCCATTCTCCGGAACAATGGAGCGAGCAACTGACTTGTTGGAACTAATACATACCAATGTATGCGGTCCAATGAGTGTCGAGGCTCGTGGTGGCTACCATTATGTTCTCACCCTCATTGATGACTTGAGTAGATATGGGTATGTCTACTTAATGAAACATAAGTCTTCAACTTTTGAAAGGTTCAAGGAATTCAGAGTGAGGTAGAGAATCAACATGACAGGAAAATAAAGTGCCTATGATCTGATCGTAGCGGAGAATATTTAAGTCACGAGTTTGGCACGCACCTAAGGAAATGTGGAATTGTTTCACAACTCACGCCGCCTGGCACACCTCAGCGAAATGGTGTGTCTGAACGTCGTAATCGCACTCTATTAGATATGGTACGATATATGATGTCTCTTACCGACTTACCGCTATCGTTTTGGGGATATGCATTAGAGACTGCCGCATTCACTTTAAATAGGGCACCGTCAAAATCCGTTGAGACGACACCGTATGAACTGTGGTTTGGAAAGAAACCTAAGCTGTCGTTTCTAAAAGTTTGGGGATGCGATGCTTATGTGAAGAAACTTCAACCTGAGAAGCTCGAACCCAAAGCAGAAAAGTGTGTCTTCATAGGATATCCCAAAGAGACTATTGGGTATACCTTCTACCTACGATCCGAGGGCAAAGTCTTTGTTGCCAAGAATGGATCCTTTCTCAAGAAAGAGTTTCTCTCGAAAGAAGTAAGTGGGAGGAAAATAGAACTTGATGAGGTAATTGTACCTCCACTCGAACCAGAGAGTAGCGCAGCACAGGAAGTTGTTTCTGTGGAGCCTACACCGGCTGGAGAGGAAGTTAATGATGATGATCATGAAACTTCAGATCAAGTTACTATTGAACGTCGAAGGTCCACTAGGACACTTTCCGCACCAGAGTGGTACGGCAACCCTGTCCTGGAGATCATGTTGTTAGACAATGGTGAACCTTCGAACTCTGAAGAAGCGATGGCGGGCCTGGATTCCAACAAATGGCTTGAAGCCATGAAATCCGAGATAGGATCCATGTATGAGAACAAAGTGTGGACTTTGGTGGACTTGCCAGTTGATAAGCGAGACATTGAAAATAAATGGATCTTTAAGAAGAAGACTGATGCAGACGGTAATGTGACCATCTATAAGGCTCGGCTTGTCGCTAAGGGTTATCGACGAGTTCAAGGAGTTGACTACGATGAGACTTTCTCACCCGTAGCAATGTCGAAGTCTGTCCGAATTATGTTAGCAATTGCCGCATTTTATGATTATGAGATCTAGCAAATGGACGTCAAAACGGCATTCCTTAATGGTTTCCTTAAGGAAGAACTGTATATGATGCAGCCAGAAGGTTTTGTCGATCCTAAAGATGCTAACAAGGTATGCCAGCTCCAGCGCTCCATCTATGGGATAGTGCAAGCATCTCGGAGTTGGAACATTCGCTTTAATGAAGTGATTAAAGCGTTTGGGTTTGTACAGGTTTATGGAGAACCCTGTATTTACAAAGAAAGTGAGTGGGAGCTTTGTAGCATTTCTCATATTATATGAGGATGACATACTGATAATGGGAAATGATATAGAACTCTTGGAAAGTATAAAGGCCTACTTGAATAAGTGTTTTTCAAAGAAGGACCTTGGAGAAGCTGCTTATATATAAGGTATTAAGATCTATAGAGATAGATCGAGACGCCTCATAGGTCTTTCACAAAGCACATACCTTGACAAGATATTGAAGAAGTTCAATATGGATCAGTCCAAGAAGGGGTTCTTGCCTGTGTTACAAGGTGTGAGATTGAGTACGACTCAATGCCCAACCACGGCCAAGGATAGAGAAGAGATGAGTGTCATCCCCTATGCTTCAGCCATAGCCTCTATTATGTATGCCATGTTGTGTACCAGACCTGATGTGAACCTTGCCATAAGTTTGGTAGGGAGGTACCAAAGGAATCCCGGAGCGGAACACTGGACAGCGGTCAAGAATATCCTGAAGTACCTGAAAAGGACAACGGACATGTTTCTCGTATATGGAGGTGTCGAAGAGCTCATCGTAAAGGGTTGCGTCAATGCTAGCTTCGACACAGATCCAGACGACTCCAAGTCGCAAACCGGATACGTGTATGTTTTGAACAGAGGGGCAGTCACCTGGTGCAGCACCAAGCAAAGTGTCGTGGCGGCATCTACATGTGAAGCGGAGTACATAGCTGCTTCAGAAGCAGCAAAGGAAGGAGTCTGGATGAAGGAGTTCATCACCGACCTAGGAGTAATTCCAAGTGCGTTGGGCCCGATGACTCTATTTTGTGCCAACACTGGAGCTATTGCCCTTGCAAAGGAGCCCAGGTTTCACAAGAAGACAAGACACATCAAGCGCCGCTTCAACTCCATCTGTGATTACATTCAGGAGGGAGATATAGATATTTGTAAAGTGCATACGGATCTAAATGTCGCAGATCCGTTGACTAAACCTCTCTCACGAGCAAAACATGATCAACACCAAAATGCTTTGGGTGTTCAATTCATCACAATGTAACTAGATTATTGACTCTCGTGCAAGTGGGAGACTATTGGAAATATGCCCTAGAGGCAATAATAAAATGGTTATTATTGTATTTCCTAGTTCATGATAATTGTCTATTGTTCATGCTATAATTGTGTTAACCGGAAACCGTAATACATGTGTGAATACATAGACCACAACATGTCCCCAATGAGCCTCTAATTGACTAGCTCGTTGATCAATAGATGGACATGGTTTCATGACCATGGACATTGCATGTCATAGATAACAGGATCACATCACTAGGAGAATGATGTTATGGACAAGACCCAATCCTAAGCATAGCACAAGATCGTGTAGTTCGTTTGCTAAAGCTTATCAATGTTAAGTATCGTTTCTTTAGACCATGAGATTGTGCAACTCCCTGATACCGTAGGAATGCTTTGGGTGTGCCAAACGTCACAACGTAACTGGGTGGCTATAAAGGTGCACTACGGGTATCTCCGAAAGTGTTTGTTGGGTTGGCACGAATCGAGACTGGGGTTTGTCACTCCGTGTGACGGAGAGGTATCTCTGGGCCCACTCGGTAAGACATCATCATAATGAGCTTAATGTGACTAAGGAGTTTGCCACGGGATGATGTGTTACGGAACGAGTAAAGAGACTTACCGGTAACGAGATTGAACAAGGTATAGAGATACCGACGATCGAATCTCGGGCAAGTATCATACCGATAGACAAAGGGAATTGTACACGGGATTGATTGAATCCCCGACATTGTGGTTCATTCGATGAGATCATCGTGGAGCATGTGGCAGCCAACATAGGTATCCAGATCCCGCCGTTGGTTATTGACCAGAGAAGTGTCTCGGTCATGTCTATGTAACATCCCAAAATTTCATTTTGGATTGTTATGAAATATAGCTATGCATCATCATCACTTTGTTTGAATGAAATGAATTGTTGAAGTTCTTCTTCTGGATTTCTAAAAGGCCCTTTCCTTTTCTCCATTTACTTGTTTCACTTATTTGAAAATCCCTGGAAATATTCAAAAAAGAGAGGAGTAACATGACACTCCACACCAAGAGCATCTTGGTGAAATATTTGAGCAATAAAACGAGGGGGTTATTTGAAAGTTTATCTCAAAAGAATTTAAAAATCAATTAGGCATTTTCTGAAGAAAAAAATATTTTCTAAGTATTCATTTTGACAGAGGAAAAATGTTCATTAAATAGAATTTATTCCCCTGATCATTTTGATATATATATATTCCCTATGTTTGGAAATGATTTGAATGCATTAAAGGATTTTAAACGCTCTAGAAAAATAGAAAAGGAAACGTATTTAAACGTTTTAATTAGCAAACAGGCCGGCCCACAGCCATTTAAATCCCGAATTCATTTCGGATCGGCCACCGACGCACAACCTCGCTTTCTCTCCCACTGACACGCGGGACCCACCGTCCGACAGCGTCATCCCCGCGCTCATCCCCTACCCCTCGCCCCCGACGTCGCCGGCGATCCTGACCCCGCTGATCTCTCTCCTCTCTCTCCCTCCCCCAACCCCGCACCTGGCCTATAAAAAGCCCCTGCCTCTCCGCTCTCCGTTCCACCCCGAGCCCCCTCTAACCTCGCCAGAACGCCACCGCTCCACCTCGCCGGAGTTTGGTCGATGACCGAAGCTCTCCGAGCACGAGGTCATCACCTCCGTCGTCCCCAGCCCCGTCCGACGCCACCAATCGACACTGGAGCTTCGTCGTCGTCGCCTGAGCACTTCGGACGCCGCCCTCGACCACCGCAGCACCAGCCCCGAGCCCCTCCGACGTCCGGTCGCCGTCGAACCCGTCGGAAAACCCCGACCTCCCCTCTGTAAGCCACCGGACCCCCTGGACCGTCAGATCTAGCACCTCGCACGCACACGGCCTCGGCCTATCACAGCATGCCACGTAGCCCTTAACCGATCGATAATTTTTTTTCTTTTTTTGTTTCTGTTTTAGAAAACAGAATGTGTTCTGATTTTATTTTTGTTATATCTTTTAAACTAATTAGTGTTTTAAATTGATTCTTTTTGCATTAGGTCACAAATTTCATGTAGTTTCTTACTGTAGTATTAGATTTCAAATTTGAACTTTTAAATTTGAATCTAATCAAATTTGCTTAAATTACTAAAATCTGCATAACTAGAGTTTAAAAATATATTTTTGTATGAATCTTTTTGCCACTGGTTTGTATTAGTTAGACCTATCATCTTACATAGTTTGAGAATTTTTAGGATAAATTTGGTTAGTGTTTTTAACAAAAACAGAATCTATTTAGTTCTTAATAGAGTTTAGTTAGTTTGATTTTAGTTTAGTTTGAATCTGAATTAGTTTAACTTTTGGTTTTAGATTTCATTAGGTTCTGTTGTTTCAACATTAGGTGTATAATTTTCTGTTAATAAAAATATTTTTTAAATTGTTTTGTGCTCTAGTTTGAATAGGTAAATCTTATTTTCACCTTAAGTATTGTTTAGAAAAATGCTTTGTAGTAACTCTTTTGCACAAAATTTTTATAATGAAATACTTTCTGTTTTCTAATAAAATTTTGTATTTACTTTTCTGTTATCTAAATGCCTAATTGTTCAAAACAAATTTTTGACTTGTTATGTCTTAGTAGTAGTTTTGACACACACACAAAATTTGTGAGACAAATATTGGTTTTGAATTTCCCTCTCTTGATTGATACTATTGAATTGTTTTATTTTAATCTTGCTGATTGTGTGAGTTGTATTATTAGTTTTAAGCTTGTTGAGTGCTTTGTTTGATTCATTAGATCATCCGGAGTGCGAAGCTTGTTATCTAGAGTCACTTGAGTACGAGGATCGTCAGCAAGGTAAGTGACTTTGACCATGCATACCTATGTTTTTATGGCATTAGTTCTACCATCTCCCCAATTGCATGCAAAGTAGGTAATTTGGAAACTTAGTTAATTGATGTAGTATCATGCGGTAGGCACCCCTCAACCCTTTTGACACATTAGCCTCGGGAAACGTTGATTTAATTTTGCTATGCTATTAGTAGACGGGGTTGGTTGTGTGATTCATGAGAGTTGTGAGTTAATAATTTCAAGACCTGCAAGATGATCAAGACTTCAAGACTCCGAGTTTTCAACATACCTCTAGGTGGATGATGGTTGAACGGCGCCCTGGAGAAACCAGTGGTTTGCCTAGATGTTGCTGGAGAAGTGCCAGTATTCATGCGGAAAGGTCCCCCCAGGGACAAAGAGATGGATGGATGCTTCAAGACCCAAGGCTTACCTGCACAGCCACAAGCCATTATGGGCTCTGGCTTGGTTGGATATCGTGGTGACCCTGGACAGGCGGTGCTACGAGATGTAGAAGAACGGTAGGAAAGGAGGGGCACCGACAAAGTCTCGGGGAAACCCTTTAGAAGACCATGTTTTGGTCATCCGTTTCTCAAACACTCTAAAGTGCGAGAAATACAACGGAGGCGATCAAATCTTGTGGGGAACGTGTGCAAAACTCTGCAGAGTACCCAAACCTAATCGATTAGCCGTGTCCACGGTCATGGACAGTTTGAGCGAAAGGAACTGGAACTATCTGGAATTCTCAACACAAATAATTACATTAATGTGGGTATTAATGACAACTTGGGTATGAGAATTCGTTGGTGGAACCATCTCATTAATCAACCAACATTGTTGTAATAATGCTTTTGCCCTCTCTTGTTGTAGGAAAAAAATTGGCTTTATGCAAAACTTACTACCCCACCTGCCATATATGCATATAGAATAGATGATTACTTTACACCCCCTCTTTTGTGACATTGCCGGCATATTCAATATGCTGACCTATATGGCTGCAACGTATCATGTTGCAGAGTACTTTTCCGACCAGGAGTGAGGATACGCTCTACGCTCGGTGAGATGCCCTTGGAGTCAGATGGACTCAACTACCTTTGAAACTTCCGCAAGATTAGTTATTCTCATGAGTTGGCCTTCAGCCACTTTATTGTAACAAAGGACTCGATATGAGATTTTCGATTAATAAAGTTGTGTGATTTCACTTTGATATATACATTGATGTACCGTGTGTGTACCAGCATGATCTTGGGATGGTACAGAAACACCGGAGATTTGACTTTTCAGGTCGGGTCGCTACAGAAATGGTATCAGAGCACACGCTGACCATAGGACGTAACCCCTAGGATTGGAAGAGCCTTAGGATTTATTTCTCTTTTGTCTTTAAAATTCTTATACTCTCATCTGCTCATTTCTGACTTCCCTCCAATTCATTTCAAAATTTATAGATGGCCACCTTCATCCCAGTTTTGATCATGGAGTTTTCTCAGCCTGACGCGACGATGCCCTTTGGCAAGGAGCTGGTGAAGATCGTCAGGGACGTAAGGATCGCTTTGCCCAGCATTACCAGGACTCCTATCATGTCTTTTCCACAAGACGGTCGCTATAGGATCAAGGTGCACATCCCCGGAACGACCTTTGGAAATCATAAGGAACCCATCGACTTCAAGTTTGTGGCACCCAGCTGGATTCTTGGGAGGGACATGGCAATTCACCGTGCCCTTGGATGTATTCAGGAGGAATACAAGGGTGGTCCCATTTCACCAGGACTCAACGTGGTTTGTCGCAAGGATGCCAATGGAAATATCATAAACACTCCCACTAAAGACTCAACCATTTCCTATATCCAGACTTTGGAGATGCACATCAGGACCTTGGAGCTTCGGGTACGTGCCGACACGAAGACGATCAAGAGGCTGATGAACCGCGAGATTGACCTCGAAGGTGACCTATGGGAAGCCAAGTACGAGCATGAGCTTGAAGTGAAGGATTTCTTAGAGAGGATCGATAAGCTGAACACTCGCACTGCAACTCTGGAGGAACAGTTGGACATGCGGGAAAATCTTCACCCAGAAGGAGACATGGCTCCCTTGATCAGCAACGATGATGACTATGAGGAGAGCGTCACCGGAGGAGGCCACTTCACCATGTACTTTTGAGGAGAACTTTAGTTATGCCCCCATGTATCTTTATTTTCAACGTTAAAGCATAGGTCGATGCTTAGTTTGATTTGGAGACTTGTATCTCGATGTTTGAACCTTGAGTTGAATAAATGAATGAGTGTTTGGTGTGATATGTTTGTTGCATTGCATATGGGTAGTGAAAACTTTCTTTTAGGCCCTTGTTATATTCTAATTCTCACCCCTCTGAAAACAGCAAGATGCCTTCTCGATGTGAGCCCGACTTCACCTTCCCGCCGGAACTCACACAACTTCTCCAGTAGCAGAATGCCCTGATGCAGCTATTGATCCAGAACCAGACCAACAACCACAACAACCACCCCCCACCTCAAGGTGACAAGCTCACCCGTTTTTTGAGGCTGAATCCACCAACTTTCTCCAGGAGCACTGAGCCCATTGTGGCAGATGATTGGCTCCGCAAGATGGAGAGGGAACTCACCACCGCTGGATGCACTGAAGCTAAAAAGGTGTGTTTTGCCGCCCATCAACTGGAAGGACCAGCAGCTTCATGGTGGGAGAACTACACCACCACGTACCCCACTACTGGTGTGACTTGGGACCAGTTCAAGCTAGCTTTCCGCACTGGTCATGTTTCAGCTTGAGCCATGAGTCTGAAGAAGTGTGAGTTTTGCAACTTACGCCAGGGGAACCGCTCTGTGGCCCAGTATGTGGATGAATTCAGCATGTTGGCTCGTTATGCACCAGGAGATGTGGCCGATGATGCAGCCGAACAGGAGAAGTTCCTGGAAGGACTCAACGATGAATTGAGCATGTAGCTGATGGTGGCTACTTTCAACAACTACCAGGAGCTGGTAGACAAGGCCCTCATCTTGGAGGGGAAGCAGCAGCAAATTGAAAACCGCAAGAGGAAGTATGGACAGGGGAAGTCTCACTCTGGAGCTCAACAGAAGCCCCGCTACTCCTCGTACTAAGGAAATACTGGATCAGGGACCGGTAAGTATGGAGGACACACTCATCACGTGCACAACCATGGAGGCCACAACCATGGAGGAAATGGGAATAATCGTCCCAACAATGGCAACTTCAAGAATGGCAATGGAAGTGGGAATGGCAACCAACAACGTCCCGCTCCAGCTCAGAAGGATCTGAACCATATCACCTGTTTCAAGTGCCAGAAGATAGGGCACTATGCCACTGAATGTCCTCACAACAAGCAAGGAAATGGAAGCGACAACAACAACGGCAACTCCGTAGCTAAGAAGCCAAATCCTTTTCCTCGTGCTCAGGTGAACCACATTGATGTGGAAGAAGGCTATTATCAGCCTGAGACTGTGGTTGGTAAGTTTTTATTGCATTCACGTCCAGTTATGGTACTTTTTGATTCTGGTGCAACTCATTCATTCATATCAAGGGTAGTTGTGGAAAAGTATGGTTTACCCACCAGAACCCTTAGTCAGCCCATTAAGGTCAATTCCCCAGGTGGTATGATGATGGCAGGGATAGGATGCCATGCATTGAAACTCCATATAGGAAACCATGTTTTTCCCACCGACCTCATCGTCTTAGAATCCCAGGGATTGGATGTAATCCTAGGCATGGATTGGATGACCAAGTATGAAGGAAACCTTGATTGCCCCAGCAAGTCTATTTTGCTCACCACCCCGGAGAACAAGAGGATTAAATATGTATCCCGACGCACACAGATGAGTGCTCGGTTAAATTCCCTCACAGGAGTTGTTCAGGAGGAAGTGTCGGTTGTACAAGACTTTCCAAATGTATTCCCGGAGGAATTACCAGGCATGCCACCAGATAGAGAGATTGAGTTTCTGATAGAGCTACTACCAGGAACAGCCCCAATTTCCAAGAGACCCTACGGATGCCCGCAAATGATTTAGTAGAAATCAAGAAGCAGATTAAGGAGTTATTGGATAAGGGATATATTCGCCCAAGTTCTTCACCTTGGGGAGCCCCAGTTCTTTTGGTGGAGAAGAAAGATAAAACCTTGAGGATGGTAGTCGATTATCGTGCATTAAACGAGGTAACTATCAAGAACAAATACCCTCTGTCAATGATTAATGACTAGTTTGATCAGCTAGTAGGAGCCAAAGTATTCTCCAAGATCGACCTTCGATCAGGGTATCACCAACTGAAAATTCGTGAACAGGATATACCCAAAACAGCCTTCACCACAAGGTATGGCTTATATGAGTATATAGTCATGTCTTTTGGTTTGACTAATGCGCCTGCCTACTTCATGAATCTGATGAACAAAGTGTTTATGGAATATATGGACAAGTTTGTCGTGGTGTTCATCGATGACATTTTGATATTCTCCAAGAGCGAGGAAGAACACAAGGAACACTTGTGTTTAGTTCTGGAGAAGCTTAGAGAGCATCAGTTATATGCCAAGTTCAGTAAATGTGAATTTTGGCTGACGGAAGTCGGATTCCTTGGACACATTATTTCCAGAGAAGGAATAGCAGTAGACCCCACTAAGGTTGAAGCAGTCACTGAGTGGAAGTCACCCACCTCAGTTAAGGAGATCCGCAGTTTTCTCGGACTTGCCGGATATTACCAGAGGTTCATTGAGAATTTCTCAAAGATTGCCAAGCCCATGACAGAGTTGTTGAAGAAAGAGTCTAAGTATATTTGGACTGAGGAATGTGAGGCCAGTTTCCAGGAGTTGAAGAAACGTTTGGTCACAGTCCCTGTGTTGATATTGCCAAACATTTGGAAGGATTTCCAGATTTATTGTGACGCATCACGTCAAGGACTTGGAGGAGTACTCATGCAGGAGGGAAAAGTTGTAGCCTATGCATCCAGACAACTACGACCCCATGAGTTAAATTATGCCACCCATGATTTGGAACTAGCAGCCGTAGTGCACACACTCAAGACCTGGAGACATTTCCTTATCGGAAATAGTTGTGATGTTTACACTGATCGTAAAAGCCTGAAGTATATCTTCACACAGAAGGAGTTGAACCTCAGACAGAGGAGATGGCTAGAGTTAATCAAGGACTATGACATGAGACTTCATTACCATCTAGGAAAGGCAAATGTTGTAGCAGACGCTTTGAGTCGGAAGAGTTATGTGAACACACTCATAGCAGGAGGATTACCCCAGGAGTTAGCCGATGATCTCAGAGAGCTCCGGCTAGAGATAGTTCCAAAAGGATATGTTGCCACACTAGAGATCCATTCCACCTTGACCTAAAGAATTTGTGAAGCCCAGAAATCGGACAAGGAGATAGCTGAGATAAAGCAGAGAATGAAGGATGGAAAAGCTAAAGACTTTCGTGAAGATGAACAAGGTACTCTATGGTTTGAGAACCGAATCTATGTGCCCAATGACCCAGAGCTCAGGAAGTTGATACTTCAAGAAGCCCATGATTCACCCTACTCGATACACTCAGGCAACACCAAGATGTACCTTGATTTGAAGGAAAGTTACTAGTGGACAGGTATGAAGAAGGATATTGCCGAACATGTTGCGGTATGTGATGTTTGTCAGCGAGTAAAGGCGGAACATCAGAAACCAGCAGGGTTACTCCAACCTTTGCCGATACCCGCGTGGAAATGGGATAAGCTTGGTATGGACTTCATCACAGGATTACCCTGGACCGGTTCAGGTTATGATTCCATCTGGTTAGTGGTCGATTGCTTGACCAAGGTGTCTTATTTCATTCCAGTGAAGACCACCTATACCAGTGCTAAGTTAGCCAAGATATATATGACCAGGATCGTATGTCAGCATGGAGTTCCGAGGAGTATCGTGTCAGATAGAGGAACACAATTTACCTCAAAGTTTTGGCATCAGTTACATGAAACTTTGGGTACAAGGCTGGAATTCAGTACAGCTTTTCATCCACAGACCGATGGACAAACCGAGAGAGTCAACCAGATTCTGGAGGACATGTTGAGAGCTTGTGCGCTAGACTATGGGTCCAGTTGGGATGACAACTTACCTTACGTAGAGTTCTCGTACAACAACAGTTATCAGACGAGTCTGAAGATGGCCCCTTTTGAAGCTTTATACGGAAGGAAGTGCAGAACACCATTGATGTGGGATGGTGTTGGAGACCGAAAACTCTTTGGTCCCGATCTTATCCGAGATTCTGAAGAAAAGGTCAAACTGATTCGAGACCGACTCAAGATAGCTCAATCCAGGAAGAAGAGCTATGCTGATAACAAACGCAAGGAGGTGACATATGAAGTGGGAGATCGAGCATACCTTCGTGTGTCCCCACTTTGAGGAATCAAGAGATTTGGTGTTAAAGGAAACTTAGCACCCAGATTCATAGGCCCCTACGAAATTCTTGAACGTAGAGGCGAAGTTGCATACAAGCTGGAATTGCCGGAAGGATTGTCCAGAGTTCATGATGTTTTCCATGTTTCCCAGCTGAAGAAATGCCATGCTCAGATGGCTGATATTTCTTTGAGAGACACAATGCCCCTAGAGGCCATACAACTTGACAGTGACCTGACCTACAAGGAGAAGCCTGTCAGAATCCTCGAGACTACCAACAGAGTTACCCGTAGTAATACCATCAAGTTCTGTAAAGTTCTATGGAGTCACCACACCGAGGAAGAAGCCACCTGGGAATGCGAAGAAGATCTTCGTAGAGACCACCCGCACCTATTTTCTAGTCAACCCGAATCTCGAGGGCAAGATTCATCTTAAGGTGGATAGGTTTGTAACATCCCAAAATTTCATTTTCGAACGTTATAAAATATAGCTATGCATCATCATCACTTTGTTTGAATGAAATGAATTGTTGAAGTTCTTCTTTTGGATTTCTAAAAGGCCCTTTCCTTTTCTCCATTTACTTGTTTCACTTATTTGAAAATCCCTCGAAATATTCAAAAAAAAGAGGAGTAACATGACACTCCACACCAAGAGCATCTTGGTGAAATATTTGAGCAATAAAACCAGGGGGTTATTTGAAAGTTTATCTCAAAAGAATTTAAAATCAATTAGGCATTTTCTGGAAAAAAAATATTTTCTAAGTATTCATTTTGACAGAGGAAAAATGTTCATTAAATAGAATTTATTCCCCTGATCATTTTGATATATATATTCCCTATGTTTGGAAATGATTTGAATGCATTAAAGGATTTTAAACGCTCTGGAAAAATAGAAAAGGAAACGTATTTAAATGTTTTAATTAGCAAACAGGACGGCCCACAGCCATTTAAATCCCGAATTCATTTCGGATCGGCCACCGACGCGCTAACCTCGCCTTCTCTCCCACTGACACGCGAGACGCACCGTCCGACAGCGTCATCCCCGCGCTCATCCCCTTTCCCTTGCCCCCGACGTCACCGGCGATCCCGACCCCGCTGATCTCTCTCCTCTCTCCTTCCCCGACCCCGTACCTGCCCTATAAAAAGCCCCTGCCTCTCCGCCCTCCGTTCCACCCCGAGCCCCCTCTACCCTCACCAGAACGCCACCGCTCCACCTCGCCGGAGTTCGGTCGATGACCGAAGCTCTCCGAGCACGAGGTCGTCGCCTCTGTCGTCCCCAGCCCCGTCCGACACCACCAATCGACGCCGGAGCTTCACCGCCGTTGCCTGAGCACTTCGGACGGCGCCCTCGACCACCGTAGCACCAGCCCCGAGCCCCTCCGACGTCCGGCCACCGTCGACCTCGCCGGAAAACCCCGACCTCCCCTCTGTAAGCCACCGGACCCCCTGGACCGTCAGATCTAGATCCAACGTGCCTGATTAGAAGATTTAAACGACGAACCATTTTCTTTTATGTTTCGGTCGTCCACCGCAAACACCTCGCACGCACACGGCCTCGGCCTATCATAGCATGCCACGTAGCCCTTAACCGATCCATAATTTTTTTTCTTTTTCTGTTTCTGTTTTAGAAAACAGAATGTGTTCTAATTTTATTTTTGTTATATATTTTAAACTAATTAGTGTTTTAAATTGATACATTTTGCATTAGGTCAAAAATTTCATGTAGTTTCATCCTGTAGTCTTAGATTTCAAATTTGAACTTTTAAATTTGAATCTAATCAAATTTGCTTAAATTACTAAAATCCGCATAACTAGAGTTTAAAAATATGTTTTTGTATGAATCTTTTTGCCACTGGTTTGTATTAGTTAGACCTATCATCTTACATAGTTTGAGAATTTTTAGGATAAATTTGGTTAGTGTTTTTAACAAAAACAGAATCTGTTTAGTTCTTAATAGAGTTTAGTTAGTTTGAATTTAGTTTAGTTTGAATTTGAATTAGTTTAACTTTTGTTTTTAGATTTCATTAGGTTCTGCTGTTTCAACATTAGGTGTATTCTTTTCTGTTAAGAAAATATATTTTTAAATTGTTTTGTGATCTAGTTTGAATAGGTAAATCTTATTTTCACCTTTAGTATTGTTTAGAAAAATGCTTTGTAGTAACTCTTTTGCACAAAATTTTTATAATGAAATACTTTCTGTTTTCTAATAAAATTTTGTATTTACCTTTTTGTTATCTAAATGCCTAGTTGTTCAAAACAAATTTTTGACTTGTTATGTCTTAGTAGTAGTTTTGACACACACAAAAAATTTGTGAGACAAATATTGGTTTTGAATTTCCTTCTCTTGATTGATACTATTGAATTGTTTTATTTTAATCTTGATGATTGTGTGAGTTGTATTATTAGTTTTATGCTTATTGAGTGCTTTGTTTGATTCGTTAGATCATCCGGAGTGCGAAGCTTGTTATCTAGAGTCACTTGAGTACGAGGATCGTTAGCAAGGCAAGTCACTTTAACCATGCATACCTATGTTTTTATTGCATTAGTTCTACCATCTCCCCAATTGCATGCAAAGTAGGTAATTTGGAAACTTGGTTAATTGATGTAGTATCATGTGGTAGGCACCCCTCAACCCTTTTGACACATTGGCCTCGGGAAACGTTGATTTAATTTAGCTATGCTATTAGTAGACGGGGTTGGTTGTGTGATTCATGAGAGTTGTGAGTTAATAATTTCAAGACCTGCAAGATGATCAAGACTTCAAGACTCCGAGTTTTCAACATACCTCTGGGTGGATGATGGTTGAACGGCGCCCTAGAGAAACCAGTGGTTAGCCTAGATGTTGCTGGAGAAGTGCCAGTATTCATGCGGAAAGGTCCACCCAGGCACAAAGAGATGGATGGATGCTTCAAGACCCAAGGCTTACCTGCACAGCCACAAGCCATTATGGGCTTTGGCTTGGTTGGATATTGTGGTGACCCTGGACAGGCGGTGCTACGAGATGTAGAAGAACGGTAGGAAAGGAGGGGCACCGACAGAGTCTCGGGGAAACCCTTTAGAAGACCATGTTTTGGTCATCCGTTTCTCAAACACTCTGAAGTACGAGAAATCCAACGGAGGCGATCAAATCTTGTGGGGAACGTGTGCAAAACTCTGCAGAGTACCCAAACCTAATCAATTAGCCATGTCCATGGTCATGGACAGTTTGAGCCAAAGGAACTGAAACTATGTGGAATTCTCAACACAAATAATTACATTGATGTGGGTATTAATGACAACTTGGGTATGAGAATTGGTTGGTGGAACCATCTCATTAATCAACCAACATTGTTGTAATAATGCTTTTTCCCTCTCTTGTTGTAGGAAAAAAATTGGCTTTATGCAAAACTTACTACCCCACCTGCCATATATGCATATAGAATAGATGATTACTTTACACCCCCTCTTTTGTGACATTGCCGGCATATTCAATATCCTGACCTATACGGCTGCAACGTATCATGTTGCAGAGTACTTTTCCGACCAGGAGTGAGGATACGCTCTACGCTCGGTGAGATGCCCTTGGAGTCAAATGGACTCAACTACCTTTGAAGCTTCCGCAAGATTAGTTATTCTCATGAGTTGGCCTTCAGCCACTTCATTGTAATAAAGGAATCGATATGAGATTTTTGATTAATAAAGTTGTGTGATTTCACTTTGATATATACATTGATGTACCGTGTGTGTACCAGCATGATCTTGGGATGGTACAGAAACACCGGAGATTTGACTTTTCAGGTCGGGTCGCTACAGAAATAGTATCAGAGCACACGCTAACCGTAGGACGTAACCCCTAGGATTGGAGGAGCCTTAGGATTTATTTCTCTTTTGTCTTTAAAATTCTTATACTCTCATCTGCTCATTTATGACTTCCCTCCGATTCATTTCAAAATTTATAGATGGCCAACATGCATATAGATGGCCAACATGCATATAGGATTGGACTCAACGTGCATATAGAGATACCGACGATCGAATCTCGGGCAAGTATCATATCGATAGACAAAGGGAATTGTATACGGGATTGATTGAATCCCCGACATCATGGTTCATCCGATGAGATCATCATGGAGCATGTGGGAGCCAACATGGGTATCCAGATCCCACTGTTGGTTATTGACCGGAGAGGTGTCTCGGTCATGTCTACATGTCTCCCGAACCCGTAGGGTCTACACACTTAAGGTTCGATGACGCTAGGGTTATAGGGAAATGGTATACGTGATTACCGAAGGTTGTTCGGAGTCCCGGATGTGATCCCGGACGTCACGAGGAGCTCCGGAATGGTCCGGAGGTAAAGATTGATATATAGGAAGTCCAGTTTTGGTCACCGGAAAGTTTTCGGGCTCATCGGTAGTGTACAGGGAGTGCCGGGAGGGTGCCGGGAGTGCTCAAAGGTATGAAGATGCAATCTCGCCCCACTCGTTTCTGGTTTCTCCATAGATAGATCTTGGTGATACGTAGGAAAAAATTGTTTTACTACTACGTCTCCCAACAGTGGCATCATGAGCTAGGTCTATGCGTAGAATCTATGCACGAGTAGAACACAAGTTGTTGTGGGCGTCGATTTTGTTAATATGCTTACCACTACTAGTCTTATCTTGATTCGGCGGTATTGTGGGATGAAGCGGCCCGGACTGACTTTACACGTATGCTTACGTGAGACTGGTTCCACCGCCTGACATGCACTTGTTGCATAAGGTGGCTAGCGGGTGTCTGTCTCTCCCACCTTAGTCGGATTGGACTCGATGAAAAGGGTCCTTATGAAGGGTAAATAGCAATTGGCATATCACGTTGTGGGTTTTTGCGTAGGTAAGAAACGTTCTTGCTAGAAACCTATAGCATCCACGTAAAAACATGCAACTACAAATTAGAGGACATCTAACTTGTTTTTGCAGGAGCCATAGGAGTTGTCTTATTTTATTGTATGACCTACGTATCAATCATAAACGCCATGTAATTACTTTACTTTATTGCTAAACGTTAGCCATAGTTGTAGAAGTAATAGTTGGCGAGACAACTTCATGAAGGCACAATGATGGAGATCATGGTTTCGTGCCGGTGACAGTGATGATCATGGTGCCCCGAAGATGGAGATCAAAGGAGCAAGATGATATTGGCCATATCATGTCACTATATTGATTGCATGTGATGTTTATCATGTTTACATCTTATTTGCTTAGAACGACGGTAGTAAATAAGATTATCTCTCAATAAAATTTCAAGAGAAGTGTTCACCCTAACTGTGCACCATTGCTAAGGATCGTCGTTCCAAAGCACCACGTGATGATCAGGTGTGATAGGTTCTAACGTTCGCATACAACAGGTGTAAGCCAAATTTACACACGTGGAACACTTAGGTTGACTTGATGAGCCTAGCATGTACAGACATGGCCTCGGAACACGGAAGACTGAAAGGCCAAACATGAGTCGTATAGAAGATACGATCAACATGGAGATGTTCACCATGGATAACTAGTCCGTCTCATGTTATGATCGGACACGGGCTAGTTGACATGGATCATGTGTCACTTGGATGACTAGAGAGATGTCTATCTAAGTGGGAGTTCATTAAATAATTTGATTATGTGAACTTAATTATCATGAACTTAGTCTAAAATTGTCTTTACAGTCTATATTGTAGATCCAATGGCCAACGTGAATGTCACCCTAAACTTCAACGCGTTCCTAGAGAAAACCAAGCTGAAAGATGATGGAAGAAACTATGCGGACTGGGTCCACGGCTTGAGGATCATCCTCATAGCCTCCAAGAGATTGTATGTCCTTGATGCACCACTAGGTGACCCACCCCTTCTCCCAGCAAAGCAAGACGTTGCGAACGTTTTGAGAAATGCGGAGCATATGAGATGTTCCAAGAGCTGAAACTGGTTTTCCAAGCTCATGCCTGGGTCGAGAGATATGACGTCTCCGACAACTGCTTCAGCTATAAGATGCAGGAGAATAGTTCTGTCAGTGAGCACATCCTCAAGATGTCTGGGCTACACAACCGCTTGACTCAGCTGGGAGTTCATCTCCTGGATGACTCGGTCATTGACAGAATCCTCTAGTCACTTCCACCTAGCTACAAGAGCTTTGTGATGAACTACAACATGCAAGGGATGGACAAGTCCATTCCTGAGTTGTACTCGATGCTGAAATCAGCAGAGGTCGAGATCAAAAACGAGCATCAAGTGTTGATGGTGAATAAGACCACTAGTTTCAAGAAAGGCAAGGGTCAGAAGAACTTCAAGAAGGACGGCAAAGTTGTTGCCGCGCCAGGTAAGCAAGTTGCCAGGAAGAAGAGGAACAAGAATGGACCCAAGCCTGAGACTGAGTGTTTTTATTCCAAGGGTACCGGTCACTGGAAGCGGAACTGCCCCAAGTACTTAGCGGATAAGAAGGACGACAAAGTTAAAGGTATATGTGATATACTTGTTATTGATGTGTACCTAACCAGTGCTCGTAGTAGTTCCTGGGTATTTGATATCGGTGCAGTTGCTCACATTTGTAACTCCAAGCAGGAGCTGCGGAATAAGCGGAGGCTGGCAATGGACGAGGTGACGATGCTGATGGGGAAAGTCGCATGGGAAACAAAAAAATTCGTACGCACATGCAAACCTATCCATGGTGATGAGCATCTACAAGAGGGAGAGTGGATCTACGTACCCTTGTAGATCGCTATGCGGGAAGCGTTAAGAAACGCGGTTGGTGTAGTCGAACATCTTCGCGATCCAAATCACCGAGCGTCCCGCGATCTCATCACGGTCCGTCCCGCGATCCAATCACGATCCGTCCCGTGAACTCATCACGATCCGTCCCGCGATCTTGATCACGATCTGTCCCGCGAACTCATCACGATCTGTTCCACGATCTTATCACGAACTGTCTCATGATCTCGATCACGGTCCTTCCGATCTAGCGCCGAACGGACGGCACCTCCGCGTTCAGCACACGTGCAGCTTGATGACGATCTCCACCGTCTTGATCCAGCAAGAGGAGGTGGAGATGAGAGAGAATTCACCGTCAGCGTGACGGCACTCCGGTGATGGTGGTGTAGCAATTCCGACAGGGCTTCGCCTAAGCACTGCAGAAAACCGATCTAGAGGAGCACCGGTGGAACGGGTACCACGTGGCCGTAAAAACTATGCAAAAACCCTCTATTCCACCAGTATATATAGGAGGGAGGGAGAGGAGGACGCATCCTTGGCCTCCAAGGCTTGTTGGCTCGGCCGAATTGGGAGGTGGAGGAGGACTCTCCTCCTCCACTCCTAGTAGGACTAGGACTCTTCCTTTTTTGCCTTTTTCCACCTTTTTCCTTTGGGTTTCTTTCTTCCAGCCACATGGGCCTATTGTGATTGTTCCACCAGCCCACTAAGCGCTGGTTATTACTTTCTCACAGCCCATGAAGCCTCTTGGGTCGAAATACCCCTCCCGGAGGTCTCCCGGTACACTACCCGCACTCCCGGTACACTACCAATGAGCCCGAAACTTTTTCGGCGACCAAACTGGGACTTCCTATATATGAATCTTTACCTCCGGACCATTCTGGAGCTCCTCGTGACGTCCGGGACCTCATCCGGGACTTCGAACAACCTTCGGTCACCACCATACATAACTCTACACTACCGAAACGTCACCAAACCTTAAGTGTGCAGACCCTGCGGGTTCGAGAACTATGTAGACATGACCGAGACACCTCTATGGTCAATAACCAATGGCGGGACCTGGATGTCCACATTGTTTCCTACATATTCTATGAAGATCTTTATCGGTCGAACTTCTATGTCAAGGATTCAGTTAATCCCGTACGATGTTCCCTTTGTTCTTCGGTATGTTACTTGCCCAAGATTCGATCGTCGGTATCTCCATACCTAGTTCAAGCTCGTTACCGGCAAGTCTCTTTACTCATTCCATAATACAAGATCCCGCAACTAAAAATTAGTCACATTGCTTGCAAGGCTCATTGTGATGTTGTATTACCGAGTGGGCCCCGAGATACCTCTCCGTCACACGGAGTAACAAATCCCAGTCTCGATCCATGCCAACTCAACAGACACAATCAGAGATACCTGTAGAGCACCTTTATAGTCACCCAGTTACGTTGCGACGTTTGATACATACAAGACACTCCTCCGATATCTATGAGTTGCATGATCTCATGGTCATAGGAACATGTACTTGACATGCAGAAAACAATAGCAATAAACTGACACGATCATATGCTACGTTTGTAGTTTGGGTCTTTTCCATCACATCATTCTCCTAATGATGTGATCCCGTTATCAAATGACATCACATGTCAATGGCTAGGAAACCCTGACCATCTTTGATCAACGAGCTAGTTCACTAGAGGCATACTAGGGACACAGTGTTGTCTATTTACCCACACATGCAATGAGTTTCCAATCAATACAACTATACCATGGATAATAAAGGATTATCATGAACAAGGAAATATAATAATAACTAATTTATTATTGCCTCTAGGGCATATTTCCAATAGTCTCCCACTTGCACTAGAGTCAATAATCTAGTTCACATCACCATGTGATTCGCATTGTTATGAATCTAACACCCAACGAGTTCTGGGGCTCGATCATGCTTTGCATGTGAGAGAGGTCTTATAGTCAACGGGTCTGCGATATTCAGATCCGTGTGTACTTTGCGAATCTCTATGTCAAACCGTAAACACTGCCACCATACTCCACTTGGTACTATTTCCAAATGGCTGCTCCACTATACGTATCCAGATTGCTATTACTAGTCATCCGGATAGGTGTTAAAGCTTGCATCAACGTAACTCTTTACGATGAACTCTTTATCACCTCCATAATCAAGAAACATTTCCTTAGTCCCCTAGTTACTAAGGATAATTTTGACCGCTGTCCAGTGATCCACTCCTGGACCACTCTTGTACCCCTTGACAGACTCATGGCAAGGCACACACAGGTGCGGTACACAGCATGGCATAATACAGAGCCTATGGCTAAGGCACAGGGGACGACGTTCGTCCTTTCTCTTTCTTCTGTCGTTGTCGAGTTTTGAGTCTCACTCAACTTTACACCTTACAAATCAGATGAGAACTATTTCTCTGGCTGATCCATTTTGAACTCTTTCAAAATCTTGTCAAGGTATGCACTCATTGAAAGTCTCATCAAGCATCTTGATCTATCTCTATAGATTTTGATGCTCAACAATTAGGTAGCTTTATCCAGGTCTTCCTTTGAAAATCACTTTTCAAACAACCATTTATGCTTTCCAGAAATCCTACATTATTTCCAATCAACAATATGTCATCCACATATACTTATCAGAAATTCTATAGTGCTCCCACTCACTTTATTGTAAATACAAGTTTCTCGTAAACCTTGTATAAACATTAAAACTTTGATCACCTCATCAAAGCGTATATTCCAACCCCGAGATGCTTGCTTCAGTCCATAGAAGGATCACTAAAGCTTGCACACCTTTTAGCATCCTTAGGACTGACAAAACCATCCGGTTCTATCACATACAACCTTTCCTCAAGTAAACCGTTAAGGAAACGATGTTTTGACATCCATCTGCCAAATTTCATAATTGAAAATGCAGCAACTGCTAACATAATTCCAACAGACTTTAGCATCGCTACGAGTGAGAAAGTCTCATCGCAATCAACTCTTTGAACTTGTCGTAAACTACTTTGCAACAAGTCGAGCTATACAAATGGTAACATTTACCATTAGCGTCTGTCTTAATTTTAAAGATCCATTTGTACTCAACGACCTGCCGTCCAACGAGCAAGTCTACCAAAATCTATACTTGGGTTTCATACATGGATCCTATCTCGGATTTCATGGCCTCCAACCATTTGTCGGAATCCGGGCCCATCATCGTTTCTCCATAGCTCGTAGGTTCATCGTTGTCCAACAACATGACCACCAAAACAGGGTTGTCGTACTGCTTAGGAGCAGTACACATCCTTGTCGACCTACGAAGTTTGATAGTAACTTGATCCTGAAGCTTCATGATCATCATCATTAACTTCCTCTTCAACTAACGTAGGCTTCACATAAACATCTTTCTGTGCTGCGCTACTCTCTGGTTGAACAAAGGTTTAACAACCTCATCAAGTTCTATCTTCCTCCCACTCAATTCTTTCGAGAGAAACTTTTCCTCGAGAAAGGATCCGTTTTAGCAACAAACACTTTGCACTTGGATCTGAGATAGAAGGTTCACCCAACTGTTCTTAGGGTTTTCTACGAAGATGCATTTGTCCACTTTGGGTTCGACCTCATTAGGTGAAAACATTTTCCACACATTTGTCGCAGCCCAAACATTAAGAAATGACAGCTTAGGTTTCTATCAAACCATAATTCACACGGTGTCATCTCAACGGATTTAGATGGTGCCCTATGTAAAGTGAATGTAGTTGTCTCTAATGCATAACCCCAAAATTATAGTAGTAAATCGATAAGAGACATCATAACACGCACCATATCTGATAGAGCATGACCATGACGTTCGGACACACCATCACACTATGGTGTTCCAGGTGGCGTTTAGTTGTGAAACAACTTTCACATTGTCTTAAGTTGTATGCCAAACTCGTAACTCAGATATTCACCTCCACGATCATATCGCAGTCATTTTTATCTTCTTGTCACGATGATCTTAAACTTCACTCTGAATTTGCTTGAACCTTTCAAACGATTCAGACTTGTGTTTCATTAAGTAAATATACACTATATCTACTCAAATCATCAGTGAAGGTAAGAAAATAACGATATCCACTGCACGCTACAAGACTTACTGGATTGCATACATCAACATGTATCATTTCCAATGAATCACCTGCCCGCTCCATCCAACGGGGGTTTTAGTCATCTTGCCCAAGAGGCATGGTTCGCATGCCTCAACCGATTCGAAATCGAATGAGTCCAAAGATCCATCAGCATGGAGTTTCTTCATGCGCTTTATACCAATATGACATTTAGCGGCAGTGCCACAAGTATGTGGTAATATCATTATTAACTTTGTATCTTTTGACATCAGTGTTATGAACATGTGTATTACTACGATCAAGATTTCAACAAACCATTCTCACTGGGTGCATGACCATTGAAGGTATTATTCATGTAAATAGAATAACCATTATTCTCTAACTTAAATGAATAACCGTATTGCAATAAACATGATCTAATCATGTTCATGCTCAACGCAAAACACCAAATAACATTTATTTAGGTTCGTCACTAATCCTGAAGGTAGAGAGAGCGTGCGATGTTGATCACATCAACCTTGGAAACATTTCCAACACATATCGTCACCTCACCCTTATCTAGTTCTCCGTTTATTCCGTAGCTTTTATTTCGAGTTACTAACATTTAGCAACCGAACCGGTATCCAATACCCAGGTGCTACTAGGAGTACTAGCAAGGTACACATCAATAACTCGTATATCAAATATACTTCCGTCGATGTTGCCAGCCTTCTTATCTACCAAGTATCTAGGGTTGTTCCGCTTCAGCGACCGCTCACCTCATAACAGAAGCACTTAGTCTCGGGTTTGAGTTCAACTTTGGGTTGCTTCACTAGAGCAGCAACTGACTTGCTATCCATGAAGTTTCCCTCCTTGCTCTTGCCCTTCTCGAAACTAGTGGTTTGATTAACCATCAACACTTGACGCTCCTTCTTGACTTCTACCTTTGCGGTGTCAAACATCACGAACAGCTCAGGAATCATTATTTCTATCCCTGGCAATTTATAGTTCATCACCAAGTTCTAGTAGCTTAGTGACAGTGACTTGGAGAACTATGTCAATCACTATCTTATCTGGAAGATCAACTCCCACTTGATTCAAGCGATTGTAGTACCCAGACAATCTGAGTACATGCTCAACGATTGAGCTATTCTCCTTCATTTTACAGGCAAAGAATCTTGTTGCAGATCTCATATCTCGCAACACGGGCACGAGCCTGAGATCACAATCTCAGCTCCTAGAACATCTCATATGTTCCGTGACGTTCAAAATGTTTCGGAGCCTCAATTCTAAGCCGTAATGCATGACGCACTAAACTATCAAGTAGTCATCAGAACGTGCCTGTCAGATGTTCACAACATCTACAGACGACACTAGAGGGTTTGGCACACCGAGCAGTGCATTAAGGACATAAGCCTCCTGTGAAGCAATGAGGACAATCCTCAGATCACGGACCTAGTCTGCAATATTGCTACCATCATCTTTCAACTCTATTTCTCTAGGAACATAAAAAAATAAGGGAGCTACAGCGCGAGCTAGTAATCTACAACATAATTTGCAAAGACACTATTGACTATGTTCATGATAATGAGTTCAATTAACCATATTACTTAAGAACTCCCACTCAAATTGACATCCCTCCGGTCATTCGAGTGATACATGATCGAAATTCACCAACTCAAGTCCGATCATCACGTGAGTTGAGGTGGTTACAATGGTGAACATCATCATGTTGATCATATCTACTATATGACTCATGTTCGACCTTTCGGTCTCTTGTGTTCCGAGGCCATGTCTGTACATGCTAGGCTCATCAAGTTTAACCCGAGTGTTCTGCGCGTGCAACACTGGCTTGCACCCGTTGTATGTGAACGTAGAGTCTATCACACCCGATCATCACGTGGTGTCTCAACACGACGAACTTTCGCAACGGTGCACACTCGGGGAGAACACAATTTATCTTGAAATTTAAGTGAGGGATCACCTTATAATGCTACCGTCATACTAAGCAAAACAAGGTGCATAAAAGGATTAACATCACATGCAATTCATAAGTGACATGATATGGCCATGAACTTGTGCTTTAGATCTCCATCTTGAAAGCACCTGCATGAACTCCATCGTTACCGGCACGACGCCATGATCTCCATCATCTTGATCTCCATCAACATTTCGCCATCGGGGTTGTCACGCCCTGCATGCTTCTACTACTATTGCTATCGTTTAGCGATAAAGTAAAGCATTACATAGCGCTTAATGATTGACACGCAGGTCATACAATAATTAAAGACAACCCTATGGCTCCTGCCGGTTGCCGTACACATCGACATGCAAGTCATGAAATTCTATACATCACATGATCATCTCATACATCACATATATCACATCATGTAATTGGCCATATCACATCACAACATACCCTGCAAAAACAAGTTAGACGTCCTCTAATTGTTGTTGCATGTTTTACGTGGCTGCTACGGGTATCTAGCAAGAACAATTCTCACCTACGCAAAAACCACAACGGTGATACACTAGTTGCTTTTCAACCTTCTCAAGGACCGCCTTTGTCGAATCCGATCCAACTAAAGTAGGAGAAACTGACACGCGCTAGCCATCTTTTGCAACAAGTGCAGTTGAGGGAACCGGTCTCTCGTAAGCGTACGAGTAAGGTTGGTCCGGGCCGCTTCATCCCACAATACCGCTGAACCAAAACACGACCAAGGGAGGAAGCAATCTAACCATCAACGCCCACAAACCTTTTGTGTTCTACTAGAGATCTCATCGAACCATCAACCTGGCTCTGATACCACTGATGGGGAACGTCGCATGGGAAAAAAATTCCTACGCACACGCAAACCTATCCATGGCGATGAGCATCTATGAGAGGGAGAGTGGATCTACGTACCCTTGTAGATCGCTAAGCGGGAAGCGTTAAGAAACGCGGTTGGTGTAGTCGAACATCTTCACGATCCAAATCGCCAAGCGTCCCGCGATCTCATCACGATCCGTCCCGCGATCCAATCATGATCCGTCCTATGAACTCATCACAATCCGTCCTGCGATCTTGATCACGATCTGTCCCGCGAACTCATCACGATCTGTTCCGCGATCTTATCACGAACTGTCTCGTGATCTCGATCACGGTCCTTCCGATCTAGCGCCGAACGGACGGCACCTCCGCGTTCAGCATACGTGCAGCTTGATGACGATCTCCGCCGTCTTGATCCAGCAAGAGGAGGTGGAGAGAAGAGAGAGTTCACCGGCAGCGTGAGGGCGCTCCGGTGATGGTGGTGTAGCAATTCCGGCAAGGCTTCGCCTAAGCACTGTAGAAAACCGATCTAGAGGAGCACCGGTGGAACGGGTAGCACGTGGCCGTAAAAACTATGCAAAAACCATCTATTCCACCAGTATATATAGGAGGGAGGGAGAGGAGGACGCAGACTTGGCCTCCAAGGCTTGTTGGCTCGGCCGAATTGGGAGGTGGAGGAGGACTCTCCTCCTCCACTCCTAGTAGGAGTAGGACTCTTCCTTTTTTGCCTTTTTTCCACCTTTTTCCTTTGGGTTTCTTTCTTCCAGCCACATGGGCCTATTGTGATTGTTCCACCAGCCCACTAAGGGCTGGTTATTACTTTCCCACAGCCCATGAAGCCTCTTGGGTCGAAATACCCCTCCCGCAGGTCTCCCGGTACACTACCGACACTCCCGGTACACTACCGATGAGCCCGAAACTTTTTCGACGACCAAACTGGGACTTCCTATATATGAATCTTTACCTCCGGACAATTCCGGAGCTCCTCGTGACGTCCGGGATCTCATCCGGGACTCCAAACAACCTTCGGTCACCACCATACATAACTCTACACTACCAAAACGTCACCAAACCTTAAGTGTGCAGACCTTGCGGGTTCGAGAACTATGTAGACATGTCCGAGACACCTCTACGGTCAATAACCAATGGTGGGACCTAGATGTCCACATTGGTTCCTACATATTCTACGAAGATCTTTATCGGTCGAACTTCTATGTCAAGGATTCAGTTAATCCCGTACGATGTTCCCTTTGTTCTTCGGTATGTTACTTGCCCGAGATTCGATCGTCGGTATCTCCATACCTAGTTCAAGCTCGTTACCGGCAAGTCTCTTTACTCGTTCCGTAATACAAGATCCCGCAACTAACAATTAGTCACATTGCTTGCAAGGCTCATTGTGATGTTGTATTACCGAGTGGTCCCCGAGATACCTCTCCATCACACGGAGTAACAAATCCCAGTCTCGATCCATGCCAACTCAACAGACACCATCGGAGATACCTGTAGAGCACCTTTATAGTCACCCAGTTACGTTGCGACGTTTGATACACACAAGGCACTCCTCCAATATCTGTGAGTTGCATGATCTCATGGTCATAGGAACTTATACTTGACATGCAGAAAACAATAGCAAGAAACTGACACGATCATATGCTACGTTTGTAGTTTGGGTCTAGTCCTTCACATCATTCTCCTAATGACGTGATCCCATTATCAAATGACATCACATCTCAATGGCTAGGAAACCCTGACCATCTTTGATCAACGAGCTAGTTCACTAGAGGCATATTAGGGACACAGTGTTGTCTATTTACCCACACATGCAATGAGTTTCCAATCAATACAATTATAGCATGGATAATCAATGATTATCATGAACAAGGAAATATAATAATAACTAATTTCTTATTGCCTCTAGGGCATATTTCCAACAGATGCGCGTCGGGAATGGTTCCAAGGTCGATGTGATCGCCGTCGGCATGCTACCTCTACATCTACCTTCGAGGTTAGTGTTTAACCTTAATAATTGTTATTTAGTACCAGCTTTGAGCATGAACATTGTATCTGGATCTCGCTTGATGCGAGATGGCTACTCATTTAAATCTGATAATAATGGTTGTTCTATTTATATGAGAGAAATGTTTTATGGTCATGCCCCGCTGGTCAATGGTTTATTTTTGATGAATCTCAAACGTGATGTTACAGATGTCCATAGTGTGAGTACCAAAAAGTGTAAGGTTAATAATGATAGTCCCACTTACATGTGGCACTGCCACCTTGGTCATATTGGTGTCAAACGCATGAAGAAGCTCCATACCGATGGACTTTTGGAGTCTCATGGGCAAGATGACCAAGACTCCGTTCTCCGGAACAATGGAGCGAGCAACTGACTTATTGGAAATAATACATACTGATGTATGCGGTCCAATGAGTGTCGAGGCTCGTGGTGGCTACCGTTATGTTCTCACCCTCACTGATGACTTGAGTAGATATGGGTATGTCTACTTAATGAAACATAAGTCTGAAACTTTTGAAAGGTTCAAGAAATTTTAGAGTGAGGTAGAGAATCAACGAGACAAGAAAATAAAGTGCCTACGATCTGATCGTGGTGGAGAATATTTAAGTCACGAGTTTGGCACGCACCTTAGGAAATGTGGAATTGTTTCACAACTCACACCGCCTAGCACACCTTAGTGAAATGGTGTGTCTGAACGTCGTAATCGCACTCTATTAGATATGGTACGATCTATGATGTCTCTTACCGACTTACCGCTATCATTTTGGGGATATGCATTAGAGACTGCCGCATTCACTTTAAATAGGGCACCGTCAAAATCCGTTGAGACGACACCGTATGAATTATGGTTTGGAAAGAAACCTAAGCTGTCGTTTCTAAAAGTTTGGGGATGCGATGCTTATGTGAAGAAACTTCAACCTGAGAAGATCGAACCCAAAGCGGAAAAGTGCGTCTTCATAGGATATCCCAAAGAGACTATTGGGTATACCTTCTACCTACGATCCGAGGGCAAAGTCTTTGTTGCCAAGAATGGATCCTTTCTCGAGAAAGAGTTTCTCTCGAAAGAAGTAAGTGGGAGGAAAATAGAACCTGATGAGGTAATTGTACCTCCACTCGAACCGGAGAGTAGCACAGCACAGGAAGTTGTTTCTATGGAGCCTGCACCGGCTGGAGAGGAAGTTAGTGATGATGATCATGAAAGTTCAGATCAAGTTACTGTTGAACGTCGAAGATCCACTAGGACACGTTCCGCACCAGAGTGGTACGGCAACCCTATCCTGGAGATCATGTTGTTGGACAACGGTGAACCTTCGAACTATGAAGAAGCAATGGCGGGCCCGGATTCCAACAAATGGCTTGAGTCCATGAAATCCGAGATAGGATCCATGTATGAGAACAAAGTATGGACTTTGGTGGACTTGTCTGATGATAAGCGAGCCACTGAAAATAAATGGATCTTTAAGAACAAGACTGACGCGGATGGTAATGTGACCGTCTATAAGCCTCGGCTTGTCGCTAAGGGTTATTGACAAGTTCAAGGAGTTGACTACGATGAGACTTTCTCACCCATAGCGATGCTGAAGTCTGTCCGAATCATGTTAGAAATTGCCGCATTTTATGATTATGAGATCTGGCAAATGGACGTCAAAACGGCATTCCTTAATGGCTTCCTCAAGGAAGAACTTTATATGATGCAGCCGGAAGGTTTTGTCAATCCTAAAGATGCTAACAAAGAATGCAAGCTCCAGCGCTCCATCTACGGGCTGGTGCAAGCATCTCGGAGTTGGAACATTCGCTTTAATGAGGTGATTAAAGCGTTTGGGTTTGTACAGGTTTATGGAGAACCATGTATTTACAAGAAAGTGAGTGGGAGCTCTGTAGCATTTCTTGTATTATATGTGGATGACATGCTAATAATGGGAAATGATATAGAACTCTTGGAAAGTGTAAAGTCCTACTTGAATAAGTGTTTTTCAATGAAGGACCTTGGAGAAGCTGCTTACATATTAGGCATCAAGATCTATAGAGATAGATAGAGACGCCTCATAGGTCTTTCACAAAGCACATACCTTGACAAGATATTGAAGAAGTTCAATATGGATCAGTCCAAGAAGGGGTTCTTGCCTGTGTTACAAGGTGTGAGATTGAGTACAACTCAATGCCCGACCACGCCAAAGGATAGAGAAGAGATGAGTGTCATCCCCTATGCTTGAGCCATAGGCTCTATTATGTATGCCATGCTGTGTACCAGACCTGATGTGAACCTTGTGTCACAACCCTAGCTAGATGTCCTAGGAATAGTATTGTGCTTGCATCATGTTTCATTTTGCATCAACATGAAATGGGGAACAAAAAGAAACCCCAAGCTAACTCTGAATCAAAACAACTCAAATTTGGTGAAAATTCAACAAATCCAAAATGCCCACTAAAAATGTTCCCTATGTCTGGTAAATTTGGGCTTGATTATAACAAGGACCATTCTAATTATTTGAACAATCAAAGTAATTCAAAAATAATTGATAAGGCTCCTGAAATCATTAAATAAAGCACTATCATTATTTTTGTTTTCAAAATATCTTGAAACTTTTTAGACAAGTTTGAAATATTCAAACTTCATTATAGAATATATATGGGATATTTTGCAAAGTCATTTGTACCTACAAATAAATAAACAAATGTCAGATCATTTAACAGAAAGAAAAAAAGAAAGAAAAAGAAGAACAGGAGGCCCAGGTGGAGCTGGCCCAGCTGGCCCAGCCAGCCCCACCGTCTTCAACCTCCTGCCAGTAGGCAGGAGGGCGTGTGGCAGCGGCGCGCCGGCCAGCTCCTACTTGTCTGGCTGTCGTGGAGCCCCCTGGGAGCGCCAAGCCCCCCCCCCCTTCGTCGATGCAGCCCTTTTACCTCCCTCTCTCTCGCCGCCGCTCTCCCTCTCGATCCCCCTCTCTATTTCTTCTCCCCCCCCCGTCGGCACCCGAAGCCGTCGCCGCTGCCGATTCGTCGCCCCGGCGCCTCCCTGAGCCCGCGAGCTCCATCATCAGCTGCGCCGTGAGCTCCTTCGTCGATTCCCCTCCTTCTCCTTGTCGTTTAGCTACCGTAGCCGCCGTTCCCGTCGCGCCCGAAGCTCCCCGCCTCCGGCATTAATGGCCACCGCAGCCAGAGCACCTGCTGTGCTCAGTTGAGCACCCCGGAGTGCTTGCGCGGGCCCGTAGGTGCCGCCCCGACCTCCAGCGCCCCCTCCCGCAGGCCCTAGCGTCGAGGCCTCCCTTGGCCGAGCTCCGGCCGCCACCTCCGGCATCGTAGCCACGAGCTCCGGCGTCCCCCGTGCTCTCTGCTAGCTTCCCTGGGTGCGGGCGAGCAGGGGCTTTGCCCTAGTGCCTCCGGCTACTGCTCCCGTGGCCGGCAGCGCGGATGCCACCGCGACTAGAGGTCGCCGGTGACGAGCCCATCGCCTGAGCCCTGCAGGTGGGCCCCCTTGTCAGGTTAATTAACCCCCCTGTGCCATTGACAGGTGGGCCCAGCCCTGCTAATTAGTAGTTAGTTTAATTAAAAAAATTGTTAGACGCCTGCGTCATTGACAAGTGGGGCCCAGCCGCCAGGTTTGACCTGGGCTGGCGCCTTTGACCTGCCGACATCATCATGACGTCATGCTGGCATAATAAAAGCAATTTCTAGTTTAAGAATAATTTCCAAAAATTAGTCAAAACTTAAAAAGTTCATATAAATTAATCTGTAAGTCAGATGAAAATAATTTATATATGAAAATTTATCAGAAAAACCCAATGAATCCAATGGTGCTATTTTCATGCATGTTAGAGAAATCTAAATAGGTGAACATTGACATTTATTAATAGGTTAGTAAATGGGATTTAAAATGAGGAACAATTTTGAACCTATATTCAAATTCATTTCAAATCAACATGAACACTAGTTGCATTAGCTCATCTATACATGCTATCATGCCATGATCATGCATCATATTGTTGCACTTGCGTATGTTGATTGTTTCTTATCTACATTGCGGTAGGCCCTACTCCTGAGGATACCCCCGAGTATCCTGACGAAGGAGAGAACCTTTCCGTTTTCCAGCAAGGCAAGCAACCCATTTGATCATTCCGATAACATCCTACTCTCTCGCTCCTGCTCTTGTTTATTGCATTAGGACAATCGATCACATGTCAGTCATACACAGTAAATGATCCTATTCTGTTGCATAACCTGACATTGTCACAGTAAATAGCTAAACCTTGCAACCTAGCATACCTGGTAGATGCTTGTGCCATGATGTGCTTAGCTTACTTTTCCTGCTATGCTTGCTATGCTTAGAGTTGTGTCAGGTCGGATTCATCTGGGTGATGAACTGAGTGAAACGATGTTGTTTTGATGTGGTGATATAATGATGAACTCGATTTGGTAAAGGTAGCGATGA
This sequence comes from Hordeum marinum, assembly GCA_022496015.1. NCBI lineage: Eukaryota > Viridiplantae > Streptophyta > Magnoliopsida > Poales > Poaceae > Hordeum > Hordeum marinum. The sequence continues at coordinate 70,408,650 of CM039672.1, forward strand.
GAGGCTATGTAGGAGTACATAGCGGGTTGTCTCATTGGGACCGTTCTTAGGAACTGAGTTCCGTGTTTGTGATCCAAGACTAGTTACTACCACACGTTAGGATACTTAATTGACCCTCTCGACTTATCAGTCGCTTAGTCCTTAGTCTAGGAGTTGCAAGTAGTTTCTGGTGTTTATAGTATGCTGGGGGCCGTGCGTAGCGCTGACCCTAGGGGTGGGTTACGACGCGGTAGGTAGTGGCACGGTGTACCAAGGGTCACCCGGATGGTGGGCTTGGGAACCCTGCGCACATCGTTTGGGGCCGTAGCGGAAACTTCGTCCGGACTTCCATGCGGGTTCAGTCTCAAATAGGCGATAGCCTAGACTAGAGGTCTTATGTGATTGACGGTCGTGGCCGACTCCCTCGCTGGGCATCCGCTTGAAGGCTGCCGAGGTGCATGGTTTATGAGCACACAACGATTAAGTGGTGAGAGCATGTGTGATGAAGTACACCCCTGCAGGGTATGAAACTATTCGAATAGCCGCGTCCTCGGATATGGACTACTTGGAGAACTTATGTTGTTCATAGATAATCTAATGGTTACTCATAAAAATATCAAGACAAGTGTGAGTACCGTGGATGGCACTCTTCCAGGAGGGAAGTGAATCCAGGGTGGTGTATTGTTATGGAGTTAGTGGACTCGTGTGCGATTTATAAGATGTAAACAAAGAGTTAAAATTGAGTAGTGTAGGTTAGCCATGAGTCAAAGCTGGCATTGCTGCATAAACTCCACCACTCCCTTTGTTGATACATGAGCATGACTAGACTAGGTCTGTTCTAAAGACTTGCTGAGTACGTTTGTACTCACGTTTGCTTAATAAATGTTGCAGATGAGACCCAGGACCCATTAGGTGGGTTCTTTCTAGATGTTGACGATGCCGAATAGCTGGTGTCCCAGCTACGACCTTTGCCCTGTGTCGGGCTGTAGATAGTCAGGCCATGTGCCTTTTTATCCTTTCATATGTCTGTACTCAGACGGCTTATGCTTCCGCTTGGTTTGTATGAACATGTTTGTATGACTTGAGTGTCGGGTCATGTGACCCCTATCTATAAGAACATAGCATGCAAGGCTTATCTGAGCCTCTTATATAAAAGTCATGTTGTTGTATAGTTATGTTGTGATGCCATGGTTGTATCTATGCATATCGGGCATGTCATGCGTACGTGTGATGTGCAACGGTATGTATGGGATCCTACACCTAGTTGTGTGCCTTTAGTAGTACTCTTTACGGGAAACTGCCTCTTTGTGCTTCCACCAAGCCATGGTAGCTTGCTACTGCTCCGAACACATTGATTGACCGGCATGTATCCTTCTTTGTTGTTGTGTCTGTCCCTTTGGGGAAATGTCTCGCGGTGTAATGGAGTCCCTGTAGCCTGCTATGACTCGTCTACGTGTAGTGATGGCATTCGTGTCTCACGATGTAATGGAGTCCATGTAGCTTGCTATGACTCGTCTACACACGCTTGAGGCCGACACCTGCATTGCTGGGTTATGTATGCCTATTTCCGTACGGATGTGCCGCTTGGGTTCTATAACTAGTTATGTCGGCTCGGGTTCTCTGTCATTTGATTGCTAGCGACATGTTCACATACGTGAGACAAAATACGCAAACGGCCCTGGCTAAGGTAAGGCTACAGCCGTGGAACTTACCGTGTGTGAGGCCGCAAAGTGATGTGATATGTTACAGTCTGGATTCTTATGACTTAGGATCGGGGTCCCGACAGCGTTGGTATTAGATCCTGACTGACTGTAGCACTACCAAGCCAAACCGGTCGAAGTTGAGTCTAGAAACACTATAGAAAAGTAGGGGAATTGATTGTGGAAGGGAACGTAAGGCTCTTTTTTACTCCTCTTCCCAAGTTATTCTATGATGAGTCATCCTCATCTTTTCTTCGGGGATAGGAACTAGGCTGATGCCGAGTTACTAACCATGGACCATTAGCTAGCTTGTTGTAAGTAAATGTGGGTATTCAAGTATTGTTGGTGTGACAAACAAATGGAGAAGAGATTTGAGTCTAGAAAGTCGAGTGGTTATGTTTTTCCAATCTTCTGCAGTTGTCTCAAAATCCTTTTGAGCAATTACAGCCATTATGTTGTCCAGTTTCTGCTAGAATCTCTTATGTCTTTCCATCATTCTCTGTTTCAGATGCCCCCTCGTCCTTCCCGTCAGGTGGTCCGTCTGACCAGGTGCATCGATGTATTGGGTCACACGGCCATGTTGGTCAGAGTCATGATGGAGGCTGGATATCCTTGGTACCCAGAGTACACAATGGAGGAACAGTATCGAGATTTCAACTAGAGTCAGTATCTGTGTACCGTCAAGATTTATCCTTCATACCCTGGAGCTACAGAGCCGCTTCACTGGACTTATGGATTAGGTGTCACCATAGATATGGCAGTCCAGGAGGCCGCTTACACCATGCTGACTATCATGAGGTTCCACCATGGTCTGCTTCAGAACACCGAGTTTTGTTATGTTCCTGCTTCTATGGGAGGAGAGGATGGTTATCATAGTGCAGCCTACTATGATCATTCCCATGAGGACCCTAGGCTGCAGGGGACTGCTCAGATGTTGGAGAACAGGGATCGTGATGCACGTGCCCTTCGCATGAAGCTTTATGCCACCCATGCACGTCTTTGGACAGCCCTGACGCAGTTGGCACCTGTCGTGCAGACCGGCTATGGAGATTTGGAGATGTTGACCCCACTGTGGACTCATCTGCCAGCACATGTAGAATAGCCCGATGTTGGAGGCATCACCCCTCTTCGAGGACCGCTGTTGCCGCCAACAAGGAGACCAAGGCCACATCCGTGTCCTTATGGCTCCTAGGGATCACAGGCTAGAGTGTTTCCAGATCCTCAGGTTCAGCTCCCGGGTCATGGGGGTAACCTTTATGAGGCATTCTACGGCGATGTTTGAGTACGTGGATGTTAGTTCTAGTATGGTAGTAATCGTATCGCCACAGTCCTGCGTGTCTTGTGGGATATGATGAGGTTGAGAGTTGAGTTCTGGAGGTGTAGATAGATAATGTATAGGAAGCTTGTAATGCCTCCGATGAGTCATGTCATCTCTCCGTAGTTGTATTTCAGCTTGGCTTGTACTGAACTATGTCATGGTGTGTATGAATCATGGTGTTCATATGGAAGTTGTTTTACCATGTTGATTGGTATTTACCCTGCATGCCATGTTGTCCAGTACATTCCTTATCCTATGTCTTAGAGTTGTTGTTCCCTATGCTTAAGTTGTGGGTTTGTTTTCCCAGGATGGTGGCAACTAGGAATAACCCCATGCCTGCCCCTGAGCAGGGCGAGGGAAACCAGCCAAGGCAAGAAGATTTGCCACATGTGCCTTCTCAAGCGGAAGTAATGCTAGAAGCTGAAAGGAATAAGAGGGAGACCAATAGGCTGTTGGAAAGAATCGAGCAGAACACAACACGTGCTCCCTGCAATGACCTCAATGATGGCATATCACTTGGTGATTTCATCAGACTGAGCCCACCCAAGTATCATCATTCGGTGAACCCACTCGATGCGGATGACTGGCTGACTAGCATGTATCGCAAGATCCGGGCTGCCAATGTGACTGAGGCCAACAAGGTGACCTTTGCAACTTACTTTCTGGAGGGTCCCGCCAACCTGTGGTGGGAGAATTTTGAAGCCATGCTTCCCGTAGGCCCCGCACCAACTTGGGCAGAGTTCAGTGCTGCATTCCGTACCCATCACATCCTGGAAGGGCTGATGGATCACAAGAGAGAGGAATTATGTGCCTTCACCCAGGGCAGACTGTCAGTGGATGCTTATAGTTGTGAGTTTGGAAACCTTGCTTGCTATGCTCCTAAGGAAGTTTCTACTGATGCCAAGAAGCAGGCTAGGTTCCGCAAGGGACTTAACCATGAGCTCCGTCAAGACCAGCGCCTGCATGAGTGCGCCACTTTCCAAGCTCTCGTCAACAAGGCTATCAATGCCGAGACTGAACAGACTGGTTACGAGGCCACGAGGAAGTACAACCGTGAATTCAACCCCGCATCTAGCTCGGGCTCCAATAAACACCAGATCTAGGTGCCCAACGCAGCTCTGCCGCCAAAATACAATGCGAGGCCATCCTTCTAGGCGCCTCGCCCAGTTCAGCCCAACCCTCCAGTCAGATCATTTGGAGGACCGCCTGCAAATGTTGCTCCCCGTGCCACTGTGGTTTGCTATAAGTGTGGAGAACCAGGACACTACTCCCTGAGTGTCCCCAGAATAATGTTAATCCCGCTGGACGTGGAAAGCCAGGAAAAGCCTTCTTCGTGAAGCCAACTCCTGCTCGTGGACGAGTGAATTATGTGTCTACTGAGGAAGCTCTTGAGGATCCCGATGTTATCCTAGGTACGCTCCTTGTCAATATTCATCCAGCATCTGTTCTATCTAATACTGGTGCATCTCATTCCTTCATCTCAGAAAGTTATGCACAGTTGCATAACATGTCTTTTTGTGATATGCCTACTCCTTTAGTAGTGCAGACTCCGGGTTCAAAATGGAAAACTTCTAGAGTGAGCCATGATAATGAGATTTTGGTGGATAGACTAGTCTTCCTAGCATCTTTGATAGCCCTCAAGTCTTCGGACATCAATATCATTCTAGGTATGGATTGGATGAAAGCCCACTATGCCAAGATTGATACTCATTCTAGGAATGTTCAACTTACACATCCATCGGGTGAGATAGTTAATGTCTCCACTCGAACAACCAAGCGCCAACTCTATTCCCACAATGCTAGCCCTCTTCCAGAGCTAGAAGATATTCCGGTAGTCCGTGACTTTCCGGATGTCTTTCTAGAAGAACTGCCAGGAATTCCTCCTGTCAAAGATGTTGAGTTTGTGATAGGGCTCATCCCAGGGACTGTCCCAATAGCCAGAAGACCCTATAAGATGGCACCCTTAGAACTATCCGAACTTAAGATCCAACTCGATGAGGCTTTGAAGAAAGGTTTCATCTGTCCCAGTTCTTCTCCTTGGGCTTGTCCCGTTCTCTTCGTCGAGAAGAAGGATGGTTCGGATCAGATGGTTGTGGATTATCGGTCAGTGAATCTGGTCACCATAAAGAACAAGTATCCGCTCCCCAGGATCAACGATTTGTATGATCAACTCGCTGGATCCTCTGTCTTGTCCAAAATGGATTTGAGGTTGGGATACCATCAAATCAGAATTAGGAACGGGGACATTCCAAAAACGGCTTTTGTTACTCGTTATGGCCAATACGAGTACACCGTCATGTCCTTCGGTTTAACCAATGCCCCAACCACCTTCTCTCGCTTGATGAATTCGATCTTCATGGAGTATCTAGATAAATTTGTCGTGGTTTACCTCAACGATATACTCATCTACTCGAAGAACGAACAAGAACATGCCGAGCATCTAAGGCTGGTATTGATGAAACTTCGAGAGCACCGCCTGTATGCCAAATTCTCCAAGTGTGAATTTTGGTTGCCAGAAGTGACCTATCTGGGCCACATGATTTCTGGTAAGGGTATTGTTGTCAATCTCGAGAGAGTTCAGGCCATCCTTGATTGGACTCAACCTGAATCGGTTAAGCCAGTTCGAAGTTTCCTTAGCTTAGCGAGCTATTGTCGCCGCTTTGTCGAGAATTTCTCCAAACTTGCAAAACCTCTGACTGGACTCCTCAAGAAAGATAAAAAGTTTGAGTGGATGCCACAATGTGAGCACAGTTTTCAGGAGTTGAAGAGACGACTGACCTCTGCTCCCGTTCTGGTGCCACCTGATTTCTCTAAGGACTTTGTTATCTATTGCGACGCCTCGCAACAAGGATTAGGTTGCATTCTCATGCAAGATCGTCATGTGATTGCATACGCATCTCGACAGTTGCGTCCACATGAGGATAATTATCCAACACATGATCTTGAGCTTGCAGCTGTAGTCCATGCACTGGAAACCTGGCGACATTACCTTCTGGGTAATCGTTGCGAAATTTACATTGATCACCAAAGTCTAAAATATATATTCACCCAGCCGGATTTCAATCTCAGGCAAAGACGGTGGGTAGAGTTGATTACAGATTACGACTTAGGGATAACTTACACCCCGGGGAAAGCCAATGTCATGGCTGATGCACTAAGTCGTAAGTCTTATTGTAACAACCTGATGTTACAACAAGGTCAACCACTTCTCCATGAGGAATTTCGGAAGCTAAACCTTCACCTTGTTCCTCAAGGATTTCTATCCAACCTGGTGGCGAAACCTAATCTTAAGGATCAAATAGTAGCTGTCCAGACATATGATAAGGGTATATCCCGGATCAAGGGGAATATTTCTAGCGGAAACGCTAAAGATTTCTCCAAGGACAATGAAGGTGTTGTGTTCTTTCAGAACCGGTTGGTGGTTCCCAAGAGCACACGCTTAAGACAGCTGATCCTTAAGGAGGCTCATTATTCTCCTCTCTCAGTTCATCCGGGTAGTACCAAAATGTATCAGGACCTATGCCAGAGGTTTTGGTGGACTAGGATGAAGAGAGATATTGCTCAGTATGTTGCTAACTGCGACGTTTGCCGTCGCGTGAAAGTAGAACATCAAAGGCCTGCTGGCACCCCTCAACCTTTAGCTATTCCTGAATGGAAATGGGATAAAGTCGGTATGGATTTCATTACCGGATTTCGCAGGACTAAGGGAGGGAATAATGCTATATTTGTGGTCATTGACCGTCTTTCCAAACTGGCTCATTTTCTTCCTGTTCGGGAAAGTATAACTGCTAGCCAGCTAGCGGAGTTGTATGTTTCTCGAATAGTTTCTCTTCATGGTGTTCCTTTGGAGATTAACTCGGACCGTGGAAGTATCTTTACTTCCCGATTTTGGGAAAGTTTTCAAACCGCTATGGGGACTCATCTATCCTTTAGCACTGCTTTCCACCCGCAATCAAGTGGTCAAGTTGAGCGAGTCAATCAAATCCTCGAAGACATGCTCCGAGCTTGTGTTATATCTTTCGGTATGAACTGGGAGAAATGTCTTCCATTTGCCGAATTTGCTTATAACAATAGTTATCAATCAAGCTTGGGCAAAGCCCCTTTTGAAGTTCTCTATGGACGAAGGTGTCGAACACCTCTTAACTGGTCAGAAACCGGAGAGAGGCAACTCTTTGGCCCGGATATGATCCAGGACGCAGAGGAGCAAGTACGCATTATTCGTGAAAAGTTTAAAACAGCCCAATCTCGTCAAAAGAGCCAATATGATCGCCATCATAAGACTGTGACCTATGAAATTGACGAGAAGGCTTACCTTCGGGTTACACCTCTGAAGGGTACCCATTGATTCGGTATCAAGGGCAAGTTGGCTCCTCGTTACATTGGACCTTTTCGCATTCTTGCTAAACGAGCAGAGGTTGCCTACCAATTGGAACTTCCGCCGCATCTTTCCAAGGTTCATGATGTCTTCCACGTCTCGCAACTCAGGCGTTTCTTCTCGGACCCTGTCCGTGAGGTAGACCACGTAGCGCTTGATCTCCAAGATAACCTTACATATCGAGAATACCCTGTTCGTATTCTTGATCAAGCTGAGCGTACCACTCGGCGTCGGAACATCAAGTTTCTTAAGGTTCAGTGGTCACACCATTCTGAATAGGAGGCGACATGGGAAAGACAAGATCGTCTTCGACTAGAGTACCCCGCGCTCTTCCCGACGACTTCAAAATCTCGGGACGAGATTCTTTTGAGTGGGGGTGAGTTGTCACAACCCAAGCTAGATGTCCTAGGAATAGTATTGTGCTTGCATCATGTTTCAGTTTGCATCAACATGAAATGGGGAACAAAAAGAAACCCCAAGCTAACTTTGAATCAAAACAACTCAAATTTGGTGAAAATTCAACAAATCCAAAATGCCCACTAAAAATGTTCCCTATGTCTGGTAAATTTGGGCATGATTATAACACGGACCATTCTAATTATTTGAACAATCAAAGTAATTCAAAAATAATTGATAAGGCTCCTGAAATCATTAAATAAAGCACTATCATTATTTTTGTTTTCAAAATATCCTGAAACTTTTTAGACAAGTTTGAAATATTCAAACTTCATTATAGAAAATATATGGGATATTTTGCAAAGTCATTTGTACCTGCAAATAAATAAACAAATGTTAGATCATTTAATAGAAAGAAAAAAAGAAACAAAAAGAAGAAGAGGAGGCCCAGGTGGAGCTGGCCCAGCCAGCCCCACCATCTTCAACCTCCTGCCAGTAGGCAGGAGGGCGTGTGGCAGCGGCGCGCCGGCCAGCTCCTGCTTGCCTGGCTGCCGTGGAGCCCCCTGGGAGCGCCAGGCACCCTCCTTCGTCGCCGTGGCCCTTTTCCCTCCCTCTCTCTCACCGCCGCTCTCCCTCTCGCTCCCCCTCTATGTTTCTTCTCCCCCCCGTCGGCACCCGAAGCCGTCGCCGCTGCCGATTCGTCGCCCCGGCGCCTCCCCGAGCCCGCGAGCTCTGTCATCAGCTGGGTCGTGAGCTCGTCCGTCGATTCCCCTCCTTCTCCTTGCCGTTTAGATGTCGTAGCCGCCGTTCCCTTCGTGCCCGAAGCTCCCCGCCGCCGGCATTAATGGCCACCGCAGCCAGAGCACCCGTTGTGCTCACTTGAGCACCCCGGCGTGCTTGCGCGGGCCCGTAGGTGGCGCCCAGACCTCCAGCGCCACCTCCCGCAGGCCCTAGCGCCGAAGCCTCCCTTGGCCGAGCTCCGGCCGCCGCCTCCAGCGTCGTAGCTGCGAGCTCCGGCGTCCCCCGCGCCCTCTGCTAGCTTCCCTGGGTGTGGGCGAGCAAGGGCTTCGCGCTAGTGCCTCTGGCTGCCGCTCCCGTAGCCGGCAGCGTGGACGCCGCCGCGACCAGAGGTCGCCGGCGACGAGCCCGTCGCCTGAGCCTTGCAGGTGAGCCCCCTTGTCAGGTTAATTAACCCCCTTGTTCCATTGATAGGTGGGCCCAGCCCTGCTAATTAGTAGTTAGTTTAATTAAAAAAACTGTTAGACGCCTGTGTCATTGACAGGTGGGGCCCAGCCGCCAGGTTTGACCTGGGCTGGCTCCTTTGACCTGCCGACGTCATCAAGATGTCAGGCTGGTATAATAAAAGCAATTTCTAGTTTAAAAATAATTCCATAAATTATTCAAAACTTCAAAAATTCATATAAATTAATCTGTAAGTTAGATTAATTTAAATATGAAAATTTATCAGAAAAACCCAATGAATCCAATGGTGCTACTGTCATGCATGTTAGAGCAATCTAAAGAGGTGAACATTGACATTTATTAATAGGTTAGTAAATGGAATTTGAAATGAAGAACAATTTTGAACCTATATTCAAATTCATTTCAAATCAACATGAACACTAGTTGCACTAGCTCATCTATACATCCTATCATGCCATGATCGTGCATCATATTGTTGCACTTGCGTGTGTTGATTGTTTCTTATCTGCATTGCGGTAGGCCCTGCTCCTGAGGATACCCCCGAGTATCCTAACGAAGGAGAGAACCTTTCTATTTCCTAGCAAGGCAAGCAACCCCTTTGATCATTTCCATAACATCCTACTCTCTCGCTCCTGCTCTTGTTTATTGTATTAGGACAATCGATCACATGTCAGTCATACACAGTAAATGATCATATTCTATTGCATAACCTGACATTGTCACAGTAAATAGCTAAACCTTGCAACCTAGCATACCTGGTAGATGCTTGTGCCATGATGTGCTTAGCTTACTTTGCCTGCTATGCTTGCTATGCTTAGAGTTGTGTTAGGTCGGATTCATCTCGGTAATGAACTGAGTGAAACGATGTTGTTCTGATGTGGTGATATAATGATGAACTCGATTTGGTAAAGGTAGCGATGAGAGGCTATGTAGGTGTACATAGCGGGTTGTCTCATTGGGACCGTTCTTAGGAACTGAGTTCCGTGTTTGTGATCCAAGACTAGTTACTACCACACGTTGGGATACTTAATTGACCCTCTCGACTTATCAGTCGCTTAGTCCTTAGTCTAGGAGTTGCAAGTAGTTTCTGGTGTTTATAGTATGCTGGGGGCCGTGCGTAGCGCTGACCCTAGGGGTGGGTTACGATGCGGTAGGCAGTGGCACGGTGTACCAAGGGTCACCCGGATGGTGGGCTTGGGAACCCTGCGCACATCGTTTGGGGCCATAGCGGAAACTTCGGCCGGACTTCCATGCAGGTTCAGTCTCAAATAGGCGATAGCCTGGACTAGAGGTCTTATGTGATTGACGGTCGTCGCCGACTCCCTCGCTGGGCATCCGCTTGAAGGTTGCCGAGGTGCATGGTTTATGAGCACACAACGATAAGTGGCGAGAGCGTGTGTGAAGAAGTACACCCCTGCAGGGTATGAAACTATTCGAATAGTCACGTCCTCGGATATAGACTACTTGGAGAACTTATGATGTTCATAGTGTTGGAAATATGCCCTAGAGGCAATAATAAAATGGTTATTATTGTATTTCCTAGTTCATGATAATTGTCTATTATTCATGCTACAATTGTGTTAACCAGAAACCGTAATACATGTGTGAATACATAGACCATCACATGTCCCTAGTGAGCCTCTAGTTGGCTAGCTCGTTGATCAATAGATGGTCACGGTTTCATGACCATGGACATTGGATGTCGTTGATAACGGGATCACATCATTAGGAGAATGATGTGATGGACAAGACCCAATCCTAAGCATAGCACAAGATCGTGTAGTTCGTTTGCTAAAGCTTTTCAATGTCAAGTATCATTTCCTTAGACCATGAGATTGTGTAACTCCCGGATACCGTAGGAATGCTTTGGGTGTGCCAAACGTCACAACGTAACTGGGTGGCTATAAAGGTACGCTACGGGTATCTCCGAAAGTGTCTGTTGGGTTGACACGAATCAAGACTGGGATTTGTCACTCCGTGTGACGGAGAGGTATCTCTGGGCCCACTCGGTAAGACATCATCATAATGAGCTCAATGTGACTAAGGAGTTAGCCACGGGATGATGTGTTACGGAACGAGTAAAGAGACTTGCCGGTAACGAGATTGAACAAGGTATGGCGATACCGACGATCGAATCTCGGGCAAGTACCATACCGATAGACAAAGGGAATTGTATACGGGATTGATTGAATCCCTGACATCGTGGTTCATCCGATGAGATCATCGTGGAGTACGTGGGAGCCAACATGGGTATCCAGATCCCGCTGTTGGTTATTGGCCGGAGAGGTGTCTCGGTCATGTCTACGTGTCTCCCGAACCCGTAGGGTCTACACACTTAAGGTTCGATGACGCTAGGGTTATAGGGAAAAGGTATACGTGATTACCGAAGGTTGTTCGGAGTCCCGGATGTGATCCCGGACGTCACGAGGAGCTCCGGAATGGTCCGGAGGTAAAGATTGATATATAGGAAGTCCAGTTTTGGTCACCGGAAAGTTTTCGGGCTCATCGGTAGTGTACAGGGAGTGCCGGGAGGGTGCCGGAGGACCCCCGGGAGGGGTGTGACGACCAAAGGACCACATGAGCTGTTAGATAAAGTGTGCCAGCCCTTATTGGGCTGGGCAAGACTTTTGCTAAAGGCCCATGCGGCTGGAGATAAGGAGATAAGGCAAAAAGGATTTAAAAGGAGGAGATCCACCTCCCTTGTGGGAGGTGGACTCTCCCTTTAATTCAGCCGGCCATCTCCTCTTTGGAGTAGAGGCCAAGCCAGCCCTCCATGTCCCTCCTCCTATATATACTTGAGGTTTTGGATGTTTTGAGACAGGATTTGATCTCTCTCTCTCACGGCGAAGCCCTACCTCTCTTCTTCCTCCTCCGCAGCGCTTAGGCGAAGCCCTGTCGGAATACCTTGCTACTCCACCACCACCACGCCGTCGTGCTGCTGTTGGAGCCCTTCCCCAACCTCTCCTTCCTCCTTGCTGGATCAAGGTGTTGGAGACGTCACCGGGCTGCACGTGTGTTGAACGCGGAGGGGCCGTCCGTTCGGCACTTGATCGGATCTACCGCGATCTGAATCGCTGCGAGTACGACTCCATCAACCGCGTTCTTGTAACGCTTCCGCTTAGCGATCTTCAAAGGTATGAAGATGCAATCTCTCCCCTCTCGTTGCTGGTTTCTCCATAGATAGATCTTGGTGAACGTAGGAAAATTTTGATTTACTACTACATCTCCCAACAGTGGCATCATGAGCTAGGTCTATGCGTAGAATCTATGCACGAGTAGAACACAAAGCAGTTGTGGGCGTCGAGTTTGTTAATTTTCTTGCCACTACTAGTCTTATCTTGATTCGGCGGTATTGTGGGATGAAGCGGCCCGGACCAACTTTACACGTACGCTTACGTGAGACCGGTTCCACCGCCTGACATGCACTAGATGCATAAGGTGGCTAGCGGGTGTCTGTCTCTCCTACCTTAGTCGGATCGGATTCGATGAAAAGGGTCCTTATGAAGGGTAAATAGCAATTGGCAAATCACGTTGTGGTGTTGACGTAGGTAAGAAACGTTCTTGCAAGTAACCTATAGCAGCCACGTAAAAAACTTGCAACTACAAATTAGAGGACGTCTAACTTGTTTTTGCAGCATGTGCCTTGTGATGTGATATGGCCAAAGGATGTGATGTGATGCATTGTGATGTATGAATTGATCATGTTCTTGTAATAGGATTCACGACTTGCATGTCGATGATTATGACAACCGGCAGGAGCCATAGGAGTTGTCTTATTTATTGTATGACCTGCGTGTCAATCATAAACGCCATGTAATTACTTTACTTTATTGCTAAGAGTTAGCCATAGTAGTAGAAGTAATAGTTGGCGAGACAACTTCATGAAGACACAATGATGGAGATCATGATGATGGAGATCATGGTGTCGTGCCGGTGACAGTGATGATCATGGTGCCCCGAAGATGGAGATCATAGGAGCAAAATGATATTGGCCATATCATGTCACTATATTGATTGCATGTGATGTTTATCATGTTTACATCTTATTTGCTTAGAACGGCGGTAGTAAATAAGATGATCTCTCAATAAAATTTCAAGAGAAGTGTTCACCCTAACTGTGCACTGTTGCTAAGGATCGTTGTTCCGAAGCACCACGTGATGATCGGGTGTGATAGGTTCTAACGTTCGCATACAACGGGTGTAAGCCAGATTTACACACGCGAAACACTTAGGTTGACTTGACGAGCCTAGCATGTACAGACATGGCCTCGGAACATGGAAGACCAAAAGGTCGAACATGAGTCGTATAGAAGATACGATCAACATGAAGATGTTCACCATGGATGACTAGTCCGTCTCACGTGATGATCGGACACGGGCTAGTTGACATGGATCATGTATCACTTGGAAGACTAGAGAGATGTCTGTCTAAGTGGGAGTTCATTAATTTGATTAAGTGAACTTAATTATCATGAACTTAGTCTAAAATTGTCTTTACAATCTATGATGTAGATCCAATGGCCAACGCGAATGTCACCCTCAATTTCAACGCGTTCCTAGAGAAAACCAAGCTGAAAGATGATGGAAGCAACTATGCGGACTGGGTCCGTAGCTTGAGGATCATCCTCATAGCTTCCAAGAGATTGTATGTCCTAGATGCACCGCTAGGTGACGCACCCGTTCTCCCAGCGGAACAAGATGTTATGAACACTTGGCAATCACGCTGCGATGATTACTCCCTTGTTCAATGCGGCATGCTTTACAGTCTAGAACCGGGGCTCCAAAAGCGTTTTGAGCAACACGGAGCATATGAGATGTTCCAGGAGCTGAAACTGGTTTTTCAAGCTCATGCCCGGGTCGAGAGATATGATGTCTCCGACAAGTTCTTCAGCTGTAAGATGGAGGAGCATAGTTCTGTCAGTGAGCACATCCTCAAGATGTCTGGGCTACACGGCCGCTTGACTCAGCTGGGGGTTAATATCCCGGATGACTCGGTCATTGACAGAATCCTCCAGTCGCTTCCACCTAGCTTCAAGAGCTTTGTGATGAACTACAACATGCAAGGTATGGAGAAGTCCATTCCTGAGTTGTACTCGATGCTGAAATCAGCGGAGGTCGAGATCAAAAAGGAGCATCAAGTGTTGATGGTGAATAAGACCACTAGTTTCAAGAAAGGCAAGGGTAAGAAGAACTTCAAGAAGGACGGCAAAGCTGTTGCCGCGCCCGGTAAGCAAGTTGCCGGGAAGAAGAAGAAAGATGGACCCAAGCCTGAGACTGAGTGCTTTTATTGCAAGGGTACCGGTCACTGGAAGCGGAACTGCCCCAAGTATTTAGCGGATAAGAAGGACGGCAACATTAAAGGTATATGTGATATACTTGTTATTGATGTGTACTTGACCAGCGCTCGTAGTAGCTCCTGGGTATTTGATACCGGTGCAGTTGCTCACATTTGTAACTCCAAGCAGGAGCTGCGGAATAAGCGGAGGCTGGCCAAGGATGAGGTGACGATGCGCGTCGGGAATGGTTCCAAGGTCGATGTGATCGCCGTCGGCACGTTACCTCTACATCTACCTTCGGGATTAGTTTTAAACCTTAATAATTGTTATTTAGTACCAGCTTTGAGCATGAACATTGTATCTGGATCTCGCTTGATGCGAGATGGCTACTCATTTAAATCCGAGAATAATGGTTGTTCTATTTATATGAGAGAAATGTTTTATGCTCATGCCCCGCTGGTCAATGGTTTATTTTTGATGAATCTCGAACGTGATGTTACACATGTCCATAGTGTGAGTACCAAAAAGTGTAAAGTTGATAATGATAGTCCCACTTACATGTGGCACTGCCGTCTTGGCCATATTGGTGTCAAACGCATGAAGAAGCTCCATGCTGATGGAATTTTGGAGTCACTTGATTTCGAATCATTTGACACATGCGAACCATGCCTCATGGGCAAGATGACCAAGACTCCGTTCTCCGGAACAATGGAGCGAGCAACTGACTTGTTGGAAATAATATATACCGATGTATGCGGTCCAATGAGCGTCGAGGCTCGCGGTGGCTACCGTTATGTTCTCACCCTCACTGATGACTTGAGTAGATATGGTTATGTCTACTTAATGAAACACAAGTCTGAAACTTTTGAAAGGTTCAAGGAATTTTAGAGTGAGGTCGAGAATCAACGTGACAGGAAAATAAAATGCCTACGATCTGATCGTGGCGGAGAATATTCAAGTCACGAGTTTGGCACGCACCTTAGGAAATGTGGAATTGTTTCACAACTCACGCCGCCCGGCACACCCCAGCGAAATGGTGTGTCTGAACGTCGTAATCGCACTCTATTGGATATGGTGCGATCTATGATGTCTCTTACCGACTTACCGCTATCATTTTGGGGATATGCATTAGAGACTGCCGCATTCACTTTAAATAGGGCACCGTCTAAATCCGTTGAGACGACACCGTATGAATTGTGGTTTGGAAAGAAACCTAAGCTATCGTTTCTAAAAGTTTGGGGATGCGATGCTTATGTGAAGAAACTTCAACCTGAGAAGCTCGAACCCAAAGCGGAAAAGTGCGTCTTCATAGGATATCCCAAGGAGACTATTGGGTATACCTTCTACCTACGATCCGAAGGCAAAGTCTTTGTTGCCAAGAATGGATCCTTTCTCGAGAAAGAGTTTCTCTCGAAAGAAGTAAGTGGGAGGAAAATAGAACTTGATGAGGAAATTGTACCTCCACTCGAACCGGAGAGTAGCGCAGCACAGGAAGTTGTTTCTGTGGAGCCTACACCGGCTAGAGAGGAAGTTAATGATGATGATCATGAAACTTCAGATCAAGTTGCTATTCGAAGGTCCACCAGGACACGTTCCGCACCAGAGTGGTACGGCAATCCTGTCCTAGAGATCATGTTGTTGGACAACGGTGAACCTTCGAACTATGAAGAAGCGATGGCGGGCCCGGATTCCAACAAATGGCTTGAGGCCATGAAATCCGAGATAGGATCCATGTATGAGAACAAAGTATGGACTTTGGTGGACTTGCCTAATGATAAGCGAGCCATTGAAAACAAATGGATCTTTAAGAAGAAGACTGACGCGGACGGTAATGTCACCGCCTATAAAGCTCGGCTTGTCGCTAAGGGTTATCGACAAGTTCAAGGAGTTGACTACGATGAGACTTTCTCACCCGTAGCGATGCTAAAGTCAGTCCGAATCATGTTAGCAGTTGCCGCATTTTATGATTATGAGATCTGGCAAATGGACGTCAAAACGGCATTCCTTAATGGCTTCCTCAAGGAAGAACTGTATATGATGCAGCCGGAAGGTTTTGTCGATCCTAAAGATGCTAACAAGGTATGCAAGCTCCAGCGCTCCATCTATGGGCTGGTGCAAGCATCTCGGAGTTGGAACATTCGCTTTAATGAGGTGATTAAAGCGTTTGGGTTTGTACAGGTTTATGGAGAACCTTGTATTTACAAGAAAGTGAGTGGGAGATCTATAGCATTTCTTATACTGTATGTGGATGACATGCTGATAATGGGAAATAATATAGAACTCTTGGAAAGTATCAAGGCCTACTTGAATAAGTGTTTTTCAATGAAGGACCTTGGAGAAGCTGCTTACATATTAGGTATTAAGATCTATAGAGATAGATCGAAACGCCTCATTGGTCTTTCACAAAGCACATACCTTGAAAAGATATTGAAGAAGTTCAATATGCATCAGTCCAAGAAGGGGTTCTTGCCTGTGTTGCAAGGTGTGAGATTGAGTACGACTCAATGCCCGACCACGGCAAAGGATAGAGAAGAGATGAGTGTCATCCCCTATGCTTCAGCCATAGGCTCTATCATGTATGCCATGCTGTGTACCAGACCTGATGTGAACCTTGCCATAAGTTTGGTAGGGAGGTACCAAAGTGATCCCGGAGCGGAACACTGGACAGCGGTCAAGAATATCCTGAAGTACCTGAAAAGGACAAAGGACATGTTTCTCATATATGGAGGTGCCGAAGAGCTCGTCGTAAAGGGTTACGTCGACGCTAGCTTCGACACAGATCCGGACGACTCTAAGTCGCAAACCGGATACGTGTATATTTTGAATGGAGGGGCAGTCAGCTGGAGTAGCAGCAAGCAAAGCGTCGTGGCGGCATCTACATGTGAAGCGGAGTACATAGCTGCTTCGGAAGCAGCAAAGGAGGGAGTCTGGATGAAGGAGTTCATCACCGACCTAGGAGTGATTCCAAATGCGTCGGGCCCGATGACTCTACTCTGTGACAACACTGGAGCTATTGCCCTTGCGAAGGAGCCCAGGTTTCACAAGAAGACAAGACACATCAAGCGCCGCTTCAACTCCATCCGTGATTACATTCAGGAGGGAGACATAGATATTTGTAAAGTGCATACGGATCTGAATGTCGCAGATCCGTTGACTAAACCTCTCTCACGAGCAAAACATGATCAACACCAGAACGCTATGGGTGTTCGATTCATCACAATGTAACTAGATTATTGACTCTAGTGCAAGTGGGAGACTGTTGGAAATATGCCCTAGAGGCAATAATAAAATGGTTATTATTGTATTTCCTAGTTCATGATAATTGTCTATTATTCATGCTACAATTGTGTTAACCAGAAACCGTAATACATGTGTGAATACATAGACCATCACATGTCCCTAGTGAGCCTCTAGTTGGCTAGCTCGTTGATCAATAGATGGTCACGGTTTCATGACCATGGACATTGGATGTCGTTGATAACGGGATCACATCATTAGGAGAATGATGTGATGGACAAGACCCAATCCTAAGCATAGCACAAGATCGTGTAGTTCGTTTGCTAAAGCTTTTCAATGTCAAGTATCATTTCCTTAGACCATGAGATTGTGTAACTCCCGGATACCGTAGGAATGCTTTGGGTGTGCCAAACGTCACAACGTAACTGGGTGGCTATAAAGGTACGCTACGGGTATCTCCGAAAGTGTCTGTTGGGTTGACACGAATCAAGACTGGGATTTGTCACTCGGTGTGACGGAGAGGTATCTCTGGGCCCACTCGGTAAGACATCATCATAATGAGCTCAATGTGACTAAGGAGTTAGCCACGGGATGATGTGTTACGGAACGAGTAAAGAGACTTGCCGGTAACGAGATTGAAAAAGGTATGGCGATACCGACGATCGAATCTCGGGCAAGTACCATACCGATAGACAAAGGGAATTGTATACGGGATTGATTGAATCCCTGACATCGTGGTTCATCCGATGAGATCATCGTGGAGTACGTGGGAGCCAACATGGGTATCCAGATCCCGCTGTTGGTTATTGGCCGGAGAGGTGTCTCGGTCATGTCTACGTGTCTCCCGAACCCGTAGGGTCTACACACTTAAGGTTCGATGACGCTAGGGTTATAGGGAAAAGGTATACGTGATTACCGAAGGTTGTTCGGAGTCCCGGATGTGATCCCGGACGTCACGAGGAGCTCCGGAATGGTCTGGAGGTAAAGATTGATATATAGGAAGTCCAGTTTTGGTCACCGGAAAGTTTTCGGGCTCATCGGTAGTGTACCGGGAGTGCCGGGAGGGTGCCGGAGGACCCCCGGGAGGGGTGTGACGACCAAAGGACCACATGGGCTGTTAGATAAAGTGTGCCAGCCCTTATTGGGCTGGGCAAGACTTTTGCTAAAGGCCCATGCGGCTGGAGATAAGGAGATAAGGCAAAAAGGATTTAAAAGGAGGAGATCCACCTCCCTTGTGGGAGGTGGACTCTCCCTTTAATTCAGCCGGCCATCTCCTCTTTGGAGTAGAGGCCAAGCCAGCCCTCCATGTCCCTCCTCCTATATATACTTGAGGTTTTGGATGTTTTGAGACAGGATTTGATCTCTCTCTCTCACGGCGAAGCCCTACCTCTCTTCTTCCTCCTCCGCAGCGCTTAGGCGAAGCCCTGTCGGAATACCTTGCTACTCCACCACCACCACGCCGTCGTGCTGCTGTTGGAGCCCTTCCCCAACCTCTCCTTCCTCCTTGCTGGATCAAGGTGTTGGAGACGTCACCGGGCTGCACGTGTGTTGAACGCGGAGGTGCCGTCCGTTCGGCACTTGATCGGATCTACCGCGATCTGAATCGCTGCGAGTACGACTCCATCAACCGCGTTCTTGTAACGCTTCCGCTTAGCGATCTTCAAAGGTATGAAGATGCAATCTCTCCCCTCTCGTTGCTGGTTTCTCCATAGATAGATCTTGGTGAACGTAGGAAAATTTTGATTTACTACTACATCTCCCAACACATAGATAATCTAATGGTTTCTCATAAAAATATCAAGACAAGTGTGAGTATCGTGGACGGCACTCTTCCAGGAGGGAAGTGAATCTAGGGTGGTGTATTGTTATGGAGTTAGTGGACTCGTGTGCGATTTATAAGATGTAAACAAAGAGTTAAAATTGAGTAGTGTAGGTTAGCCATGAGTCAAAGCTGGCATTGCTGCATAAACTCCACCACTCCCTTTGTTGATACATGAGCATGACTAGACTAGGTCTATTCTAAAGACTTGCTGAGTACGTTTGTACTCACGTTTGCTTAATAAATGTTGCAGATGAGACCCAGGACCCATTAGGTGGGTTCTTTCTAGACGTTGACGATGCCGAATAGCTGGTGTCCCAGCTACGACCTTTGCCCTGTGGCGGGCTGTAGATAGTTAGGCCATGTGCCTTTTTACCCTTTCATCTATTTGTACTCAGACAGCTTTTGCTTCCGCTTGGTTTGTTCATGCTATAATTGTGTAAGTGCGAGATTGTTGGAAATATGCCCTAGAGGCAATAATAAAATGGTTATTATTGTATTTTCTAGTTCATGATAATTGTCTATTGTTCATGCTATAATTGTGTTAACCGGAAACCGTAATACATGTGTGAATACATAGACCACAACATGTCCCTAGTGATCCTCTAGTTGACTAGCTCGTTGATCAATAGATGGTCACGGTTTCATGACCATGGACATTGGATGTCATTGATAACGGGATCACATCTTTAGGAGAATTATGTGATGGACAAGACCCAATCCTAAGCATAGCACAAGATCGTGTAGTTCGTCTGCTAAAGCTTTTCAATGTCAAGTATCATTTCCTTAGACCATGAAATTGTGCAACTCCCGGATACCGTAGGAATGCTTTGGGTGTGCCAAACGTCACAACGTAACTGGGTGGCTATAAAGGTGCACTACAGGTATCTCCGAAAGTGTTTGTTGGGTTGGCACGAATCGAGACTGGGGTTTGTCACTCCGTGTGACGGAGAGGTATCTCTGGGCCCACTCGGTAAGACATCATCATAATGAGCTCAATGTGACTAAGGAGTTAGCCACGGGATGATGTATTACGGAACAAGTAAAGAGACTTGCCGGTAACGAGATTGAACAAGATATAGAATCTCGGGCAAGTATCATACTGATAGACAAAGGGAATTGTATACGGGATTGATTGAATCCCCGACATCATGGTTCATCCGATGAGATCATTGTGGAGCATGTGGGAGCCAACATGGGTATCCAGATCCCGCTGTTGGTTATTGACCGGAGAAGTGTCTCGGTCATGTCTACGTGTCTCCCGAACCTGTACGGTCTACACACTTAAGGTTCGATGACGCTAGGGTTATAGGGAAATTGTATACGTGATTACCGAAGGTTGTTTGGAGTCCCAGATGACCTCACGGACGTCACGAGGAGCTCCGGAATGGTCCAGAGGTAAACATTGATATATAGGAAGTCCAGTTTTGGTCGTCGGAAAGTTTTCGGGCTCATCAGTAGTGTACCGGGAGTGCCGGGAGGGTGCCGGAGGACCCCCGGGAGGGGTGTGACTGCCATAGGACTTTGTGGGCCCTTATAGGAGGTGTGCCAGCCCTTATTGGGCTGGCCAAGACCTTCTAAAAAGGCCCATGCGGCTGGGATCAAGAGATAAAGGGCAAGAGGGTTTTAAAGAGGAGATCCACAAGGGAGGTGGACTCTCCCCCTAGTTCGGCCGAACCGAACCTCCTTGGAGGAGGGGCCAAGGCAGCCCTCCCTCTCCCTCCTCCTATATATATGCAAGGGTTTGGGCTGATTTGAGACACGACTTCTCTCTCTCTCGGCGCAGCGCTACCCTTCCTCTTCCTTGTTCTCCGTAGCGCTTGGCGAAGCCCTGCCGGAGTCCACGCAGCTGCACCGTCACCATGCCGTCGTGCTGTCGGAGCTCTCCCTCAACCTCTCCCTCCTCGCTGGATCAAGGTGCAGGAGACGTCACCGGGCTGTACGTGTGTTGAACGTGGAGGCGCCGTTGTTCGGCGCTAAGATCGGAGTCCACCGCGATCTGAATCGCTACGAGTACGACTCCACCAACCGCATTCTTGTAACGCTTCCGCTTAGCGATCTTCAAAGGTATGAAGATGCAATATCTCCCCACTCGTTGCTGGTTTCTCCATAGATAGATCTTGGTGATACGTAGGAATATTTTTGATTTACTACTACGTCTCCCAACAGACATGATCACTGAAGCAGAAGAAATGTGTCGTGTCATTCGTGAGAACCTCAAAGCAGCTCAGTCCCGACAGAAGAGTTATTACAATAACAAACATCGGGATGTTTCCTTTCAAGTGGATGATCTAGTCTATCTCAGAGTCTCTCCCGTGAAGGGCACTCAGCGGTTTGGAATTAAAGGGAAGCTAGCTCCGCGTTTTGTTGGTCCTTTGAAAGTTGTTGGCAAGAGAGGTGGACTTGCATATCAACTAGAGCTTCCTCCAAATTTCGCAAATGTGCACGATGTCTTCCATGTTTCTCAGCTCTGGAGGTGCTTCAAGACTCCAGAGCGCACCATTCACCTCCAAGACATTGATCTCCAAGAAGACCTTTCTTATCGTGAGCATCGAGTTGCAATTCTCGAAGAAACTGGGCGTAAGACTCGCAACAAATCTATCAAGTTCCTCAAGGTGAAGTGGTCTCATCATTCTGACAAAGAAGCTACTTGGGAACGCGAGGACCTTCTCCGTTCCGAATTTCCAAAGTTCTTTCGTTCCTAGATCTTGGGTCGAGATCCTCTTGTAGTGTGGGAGAGTTGTGACAGCCCAAGTGTTGTCCCTACCTTGTTGGGCATGTATCTTAAGTGACCTTGTGGTCATTAGATTAATGTTATGAGTTGAACCTTGTTATGCCATGTCTTGTTCTTGCATTCATGCATCATGCATCATTTCATTCATCATGCCATGTCTTTGTTTATGATGTGACCTGGCGAGTATGTGATAGTCTGGCTTATTAGGGTTGATAGACTACTCATATCAATAAGGAATTCCTTCTTTTCCGGGAGCCCATTCGAACAGAACTCCCAAGTTAAGCTTGCTTGGCTTGGAGTAGTTCTAGG
This sequence comes from Hordeum marinum, assembly GCA_022496015.1. Taxonomy (NCBI): domain Eukaryota; kingdom Viridiplantae; phylum Streptophyta; class Magnoliopsida; order Poales; family Poaceae; genus Hordeum; species Hordeum marinum. Next base: position 70,430,996 of record CM039672.1, read on the forward strand.
ATGGGTGACCAACCGGGAAGTTAGTCCCGGGTGCACATGAGTGAGGACAAAATGCGCAGAAAAGACTAGTATTGATTTGTGAGGCCAGTCTAGATCCCTCCAGGAGTAATGACTACCGGCGAGTGTGTCCGGAGCGTTTACAAGTTGGTATCAGAGCCGACCCTCGCGCTTACACTGATGTTTGCCGACAGGTGCGCGGTCATGTTGTTCATGAAGTTGGTGACCCGTCGTGGCACATAGAATGACACATGTATCAGACTAGAAGCACAGACGTTTGTGCCAAGAGGGAACGTTCTTGTGACCCGACGAGGACGTCGGTTCCTCTGGCTTATTAGGATTGATAGAATACTCGTATTAATAAGGAATTCCTTCTTTTCCGGGAGCCCATTCGAACAGAACTCCCAGGTTAAGCGTGCTTGGCTTGGAGTAGTTCTAGGATGGATGACCAACTAGGAAGTTAGTCCTGAGTGCGCATGAGTGAGGACAAAGTGCGCAGAAAAGACTAGTATTTATCTATGAGGCCAGTCTAGATCCGCGGACGCGGGATCCATCAACTGTCGAGCGCGAGGCGCTGCCGGGCGCAGACGGAGGGTCCGCCAGCCGATGGGCGCGGAACCCTACCGAAGGCGAACGCGTGGTCCGTCGGCTATCGAGCGCGAGGCGCTGCCGGGCGCGGATGGAGGCTCCGCCGGCTGATGGGCGCGGAGCCCTGCCGAAGGCGGATGCGGGGTCCGCCGGCTGTCGAGCACGAGGCGCTGCCGGGTGCGGACAAAGGATCCGTCGACTGGTGGGTGCGGAGCCCTGTCGAAGGCGGATGAGGGGTCCGTCGGCTGTCGAGCGCGACGCGCTGCCGGTTACGGACGGAGGGTCCGCCTGCTGATGGGCGGGGTGCCCTGCCAGGAGCAGCCTCCGGGCGAGGAGGTTCCTCGTGGGAATGATCATGCAGAAGACAATGTTAAGTCGGCGCAAATACATCAAATATTTTATTTTGGTAGTGTATGTTTACGCAGAGGGTGCCGACTCGGTTTCGTTCGAGCCCCCTTCAATCTTTTTCATGTGCCCTCCGCTCTTTGGCTTGTGCTCTCGCTAGCCGGACAGCCGCGTGACGGTGTGTGGCTGAGAGTGGGCCGCAGGGTGGAGCATACAGTACTTGGACTTTCAGGATTGGACTCGACCGAGCATAGACTCGCCAATGGAATGACCGAGTTGCCCAAGCCATTTTCTCCCGGGATGCTTTTCGCGTGGGGTGACCTCCAGCTTTTGCTCTTGCTAGCCGGACAGCCGTGGTGCGGTCTGTAGCTGAGACGAAGAGTGGGCCTTTGGTCCAGTGCACGCTACTAAGCCGTCTCATGGGAACGAACGTATCGGGCCAAGCGGCCAGCCCCGGGCCGAGACTAGCTGGCGCCGGTGTGAATAGTAAGGCAGCAGAATAAATGCGGAGATGGCCCCCGAGGGTCGCTTGGGGTTATTCGTTTCGTGTGTACGGCGCAGGGATATGCGGGGTGAAGGTCTCACATTGCTTTTGGGTGCCGGCGAGGCGGTTTTGTCTATGTCGGCCAATGCTATTTGTAGCCGACGTGGTCCTGCTGGCGCGCGCGAGGTGCTGTCGGAAGCGGACTTGGGGTCCGCCGGCTGATGTGCATGAGGTGTTGTCGGGGGTGGATGCAGGGTCCACCAGCTGATGGGCGCGGAGCCCTGCCGGGCATGAACGCGAGGTCCGCCAGCTGATGAGCTCGAGGCGCTGCCGGGCGAGGACACGGAGTCTGCCGGCTGATGTGCGCGAGGCCCTGCCAGGCACGGACGTGTGGTCCACCGGCTAGTGTGCGCGAGGCACTGCTGAGGGCGGACGCGGGGTCCGCCGGCTGATGAGCGTGAGGCGCTGCCAGGCACGGACGCGGAGTCTGCCGGCTGATGCGCGCGAGGCGCTGCGGGGCACGGACGTGTGGTCCACCGGCTGGTGTGCGCGAGGCGCTGCCGAGGGCGGACGCGGGGTCCGTCGGCTGATGAGCGCGAGGCGCTACCAGGCACAGACGTGCGGTCCGCCGGTTGGTGAGCGCGAGGCGCTGCCGAAGACGGACGCGGGGTCCGCCGGCTGGTGAGCGCGAGTCATTGCCGGAAGTAGCCTACGCGCCTCCGGGCGAGGAGGTTCGTTGATTTTCGCGTAGGCGAGACGGTTGTTGTTGAAGATAGCCGGCACGGATTTTTGCCGACGGAGCGCGCTAGTACACCCGCTGGGTGTAGCCGTCGAGCCCCAGGCGGTCGGCGGGTGCGCCGGACGGACGTCGAAATGAGTGGGAAGCTGGAGCCGGCCCGGTGTCGAAGTATGCGAGCAGGCCAGTCGGCCAGACGACAAGGCATGTCAGCAGACCGATGTACGTCAGCCAGTGCGGGTCATTCGCTAGGTGCGAGCCTAATCAACTCTTTAAACAAGTAAAACCGAAATCACAAGTGTAACTTAGCTGTTTTTATGCCCGAGACAGATGTAATTCGGGTCACTGGAGCGGCTATGCCTGAGTATGCAGAGTCAAACGGACCGGAACGAAGCCGGATGTGTCAGCTAAAGCCTGAAAAGGAGGAGCCAGACGTAGCCGACTAGCCTGATTCCGGTGGGCGCATCGGACCGGGTAATCAGCCAGCAATCGACAACCGACCAGGCAGCAGCCAGGGGCCGGCCAGACGGTCAGGGAGCCGGTCAGCCGAGCCGAAGCAGCCGGCCAACCATGTAGGCGGCCAGGTAGGCAGCCGGCCGGACCGTGCACGTAGGGCCAGGCTCGCAACCGGTCAGACACGTACACACACAACGCAGCCGGCTAGGATGCGGTTTTCTGCAGCGCTTTGCATTCACAACGCAAATCCCGTCCGCTCGCTCGGGACAAAATCTATGTTCTAGCCTTTTATGCTAACAAAATCCCGAATTAACGTCATTTGTAAAATAATTTTGAATCTAACCTTTTTTGATCACGCCGAAGTATCTGGCGTAACGCGAGACGTCATGGTCGATGGCGTTTGGACCCTGGCCCGCACGAACTTAGTTGGCGTTGACGTGGCAAAGACGAAACACCACGCAAAAAACGCCATACATCTTGGCGTTTGGTCCTTGGCCGCCCAAATTTGCTGACTGTTAGACTAGCTACCATCGCTGCATGTATGCATGTTGTGTGCCTGTTGGATCATGCATAGGTGAGTAACATCAGATGAGACGTAGGTTATATGCGTGCATGCATGCATGGGTAAGTAGGTCGTTGGGTGGTGTAGCACGTCGACTATCAGCGACGCGCCGTGACAATGTTCCGAGTTTTTTCATGATCCGCTTTATGTTAAGATTCTCTAACCCTCGAATGGTAAAATCGATATATAATCCACCACGAGTGCTACTAGATACATTTCGTAACCGAGCCTTGGATATTATATGTACACTCTCGTATGCAACTGTACTACAACGTCAGTATCCTGTCATTGTAGTTTCCTTTGAGAGTACGGATCAAGTACATAGCACCAAAATCACGAGACATTCCTCTTTGTTTCTGAATTGAGTGAAATACACAAAACCCTCACAATCGTATCCGTAAATGCAGAAAACCATCACAACCGTATCCGTAAATGCATGATGAAGCTGGCATGGATAGGCACGAGGAGGGGCGTCGGCTAATCGTCGAAGGCCATCTCCATCATTAGGTCGACATCAAAGACCTTCACGAAGTAACCCAGTAGATCGGCCTCTATTGCCTCGCACGACAGCCCTCCCAGCCGACTGCAAGAGTGGCTAGCTCGTGCTTCTGCTTCGTTGGGTGATTTTTCCACAACGTACTAGAGGTCGCAGTCATGGTAGAGATGGTGCCAAGGAGGCTGTGAAGCGGGACGCTGGTGTGCTGCGGTTTTTGCCGGGTGTGACTCATTTAAATAGCGGATGTCGGCCAGGCCAAGCGACATAGTGTGTCAATGTGGGTGTCAGGGTGGGTTTATCGAATAACGTGCATGTTTAGTGTCAGTAGGCGAATGAAGAGGTAGTCCATTTGAATGTGGTACATACCAGTCCTGTCCCATCGAGTCGTGTAGCTCTGGCATTGAATAGACGTAGATACCGGGACACAACGCAGGCGGCGCTCTCGGCTAGCACACCACCACAATGATGTCTCGAGGGCATGAATATGCGGCAACCACTTTCTCTGGTTTGCCTCCGCTTGTCAAAAAATGGGCGTCAAGTCGTTCGCGGACCGGTGGGTACCACGTTAGATAACGATTCAAGTCCGGGGATACGAACAACTCAAAAGTCAGAACATCTACAACCGGCCCCCTCAAACCCGACTCAAACGTCGGGGCGGCCCGCCTGGTCATTGATCGGTCACAAAAAAATTGACCCGATCAGACCCCTCATACCCATCTCAAACGTCCGGACTGACGGACACCCCTTATATCCATCTCAAATATAAGGACAATATGAGGGCTCTTGGACGCGTCCGGTCAGTTCGCCACGTAGGACGCGACCTCATCCCGGATCACCTTTTCTTTTTTTTTATTCTTTTTTTTCTTTCTCTCTGTTCTCCTCCAGCAATCACGTGCAAGTGACCGGATATATGAGATAAAATATGAAAGGTGCGGCTACGCTGATGAAAAAATAAAGGTTCAAAACGAACATGACCGGTCACTGACAGGTCATATCCACGGACGTTTGAGGGGTCGGATTTGTAAATTCCGGCTGTAGATGCTCTTAGCATCGGAGATTCCTAGATGATATATAATGTTGGAATCTCTCTTGCCTGAATTGACATCAGTCATCATTGGTTAGTACTATACTATATGAAGACACGATCTAATTTGAGGGAAATGTTTTCGTCATCTATGAATAGTGTTACCGAGGCTATGGGTCATATCTGCATTTACGTAATGAATGATCATGACCGACAACTAAACTAGATGACCCTGGTAAAAGGCATGCTACGGCAAACAACGACCTAATTACCTCGGAGTAAGCCATTGTGGGGCGCATGCATACATGCATGCACGCAGTTAAGCTAGTGGCCGGGCATGCATGCAGCCAGGCGATGACAGCCAGCCAACGGTCACAAATCTGAGCGGCGAGGACCAAACGCCATGACGTATGGCGTTTCCCATGACGCCAAAAAGCATGACGTCTCCGTTTTGCCACGTCGACGCCAAGTAGGCTCGTGCGGGCCAGAGTCCAAACGCCACGGATCATGGCGTCTCGCGTGTAATCCAAACGCCAGAGGTGTTGGCGTGATAGAAAAGGTTAGATTTGAAATTATTGTACAAACGAGGTTAATTCAGGATTTTGTTAGCATAAAAGGTTAAAACAGAAATTTTGTCACTCGCTCGAGCTTGACGATTTGCGTTGCATGCAGCCCAGTACAGCGCGGGCCCCTGCTGTGTCGGAACCCACCTTCGTATTGGCTTGTATAATGCTTTTTCATGACTTTCTCTGACCGTATTCCACCTCAAGTGTGGCCCGCACCTAACCCCCCATTACCCCTTATCCCTTTCCCTTTCGTTCATTCCTATCCACCAGGAAGAACAGCACCGGTAGCTCCTCCCTCTCCCCATCCTCCGGATCTGCTCTGCCTCCTCCATCCGCTTCTTCTCCGGTTCATGCTTGCCCTTTGATGAGGCCACGCAGAAGCCCGGCGAAAGGGCTGTCGTCGGTCACAATAAGTAGCTACACAAGAGAAGGAGTGTGCTCAAGCATGTCTATGGATTTGGACCACGAAAGTGTCAAATCCGTCCAATCTCTTCAGGTTATGTTTGATATATATTCCCCCCACACACCCTCCATCAAATCCATTTATGTTTTATGTTCCAGGTCCATTTTTACTAATCCTCGAATCCCAATTTACATCTACACCGCTGCCCGCTCGGAGGAAGAACCAGAGGCGGACGAACTGCCTGAGGAGATACAATCTCTGCCCACAAATGCCATCACAAGATGCATCCAGCAAGAAAAGTTGCGTTCGTATACGCAGCAACTGGGAGGATGTTTCTCGGATCCCCTCTTCATGTTTTTTCTTCTTATTTTCATCCCCATCGGCAAACTATAAACTTCACTACTGTCAAATCTCATTCTGTATCTTATGCAGGGAGCTGAGAGGTGCCGCTGGCTCGTGTGGATCGATGAACCATGGGGTCTTGTGCTTGCACGTTCAAAAATGCACCTATGGGATCAAGCTGTTGTGCACGGGGATAGAGCAGCAATTTTGTAGGCCAAGAAGAAGGAAATGGAGCATGCTTGTTTAGAGCTTTGGACCGAGAGAAGCAATATGCAGATTGAGCACGATCAGGTGGTCAGCAAGCTGGAAAAAAGAATAGCTGAAACTGAGATTAAGATGTCAAGGAGGTTGGAATTTCACACTAGGCTGTGGGTGGCATCTATTTCTTCAAGTGTTGACTTCTTAGAACTGTAGTTTATTTTTATTCATGTAGCTGGTGCGTTTAGCTGCTTTTTGTAGATTGTATGATAGTGATATGGGCACCACTCCCTTTGGTTATAAAATGAACAAGATTGTTTGAGTTCTCATATGCGAGTGGGATTTTTATATTTTGTATTTGTTTCACATTCTGGACTCATTCCTACAGATTGTCCCTGCTCGATATTTATGCTACATGCAAAGAGCAGCGCAATTGAGCATCAGTTTGCAAATTTATATATAATAAAGTGTATCTAGTCATCAAGTTCTTCAGTCATTATGTGCTAAGTTCCTTTGGGTAGTAGTTCTGATTTCATAGCTTGACATACATGCACATTACATCCCCCCATTCTCGCCACGGCAGAGCCATGCTTCCTGGCGCATGGCCTGCCGCATGCACACCCGAGAATATCCATTGTTGTCATATTTTTCTACCCGAGAATATCCAGTGTTGCCATATTTTCCAAGTGCTTTGGTTTTTGGAGGATAAGTGTTGTGTTGATACTGAAGGTGTCATTGTACTTGCCCGGGCCATACGGCGCGGTCCAACAGTGCAGTTGGCTGGTCATGTTCCAGGCCATACGTCGCGCCGGTCGAACATTACAGATGTCTGGTCAAATCAACTTTGTAACGTTGAGAGAGGAGGGCATGGACGTGTGACAAGTTGATGGGCTTGTGTACTGTGCAGTTTTGGACAGGAGGGCATGGGCTGCTAGTTGTGGACAGGAGGGCATGGCCTCCTTGGCGCGGTACTGATCAGGCCGTCTCCAGGATTTCGGGGCCCGGTGCCAAATTTTAAATGGGGCTCTAAAATTTTACAAAAATACTTGAAATGAAGAACTAATATAGTCAAATCATACTTTCATTTTATTTTAAAATAACTTCTAATATGTGTTATTTCGGGATACTTCATACAATAATTAGAATTATATCAAATGAGTGCTAAAAGAGTCAAGGTAGTGCTAGATTAACAAACTAACCTCATGTGTAAAAGAAAATTGATGTACCAGCACCTATCGTCATAAAACAGTTCTACCAATTCATGTGAAGTCAGAACCTTGGGCTGTAAAGCATAAAGTAATAATTCAGTCGAAAAACTCTAGTAATGCTTGGATTAAAAAATCCCATCAGATCGATATGGCCGTGTGTGCTGAATTTGAGGGGAGGGGGGAAATTGAAGATTGAACAGATCTTCTTACGGACCGGGCAACGGCCAGGCAAATGGAAAGGAACCGGCCGGTAGTAGGCGGCGACGCGTCGGTGATCAATCGCTCGTCTCGCAGCGGGCACTAGGGCAAGGCATACACACGATCGAGGGAATAGCCAAATCGCGAACGAGCGAAGCGGGTAGGCTGGAAACCTGCAGCGATCGATTAGATCGATCGGTATGTCCAGGACGGCTGTTTCACTGTTGATTTTTCGTTCTAATTAAGCCTACATATCCCTTTATTTGGGGCCCCCAAAGAATTGGGGGCCCCGTGCGATCGGCCACTTTGGCCTGCCTTGTCGACAAGCCTGGTACTGATCCTCTCAAAAGAAAAAACAAATTGTTATGTATGACCGAAGTTTTTTTTGCCCCGCTGAGCGTATATGTGAGAGTCTGGCTTAATAGGAATGATAGACTACTCATATCAACAAGAAATTCCTTCTTTTCCGGAAGCCCACTCGAAAAGAACTCCAAAGTTAAGCGTGCTTGGCTTGGAGTGATTTTAGGATGGGTGACCGACCGGGAAGTTTGTCACGGGTGCGCACGAGTGAGGAGAAAGTGCGCAGGAAAGACTAGTGTTGGTCTGTGGGGTCAATCTAGATCCCGCCAGGCGTAACGGGGTGTTACAATTGGTATCAGAGCCGACCATTGCGGTTACATGGGCATGCGCGGGCCAGGTGCAGGGAACGTTCCTGATGGGCCGACGAGGACGTCGGTTCCTTTGAGTGGGGGTGTATGTGAGAGCCTGGCTTAATAAGAATGATAGACTACTCATATCAACAAGGAATACCTTCTTTTCCGGAAGCCCACTCGAAAAGAACTCCAAGGCATAACAGGGTGTTACAGTATACATTGCATCGTCTTTCCAAGGCGACCGACTCCTCCTCCTCCAAGTCCGCCGCCGCGTCAGTCGACTCCGACTCCTCCTCCAAGTCCGGCACCACGTCAACCGACTCCTCCTCCAGGTCCGGCACCGCGTCAGCCGACTCCTACTCCTCCAAGTCCGGCACCACGTCAGTCGACTCCTCCTCCAGGTCCGGCACAACATCAGCGTGCTCCGTCGACTCAGCGTGGTACGTCGTTGAAGCAACAACGAAAGAGAGAGGCCGCAACTACGAGGACTACGAGGACTAGCGGTACAACAGGCAAGAAATTCAAATATGGTCCAAGCAGCCTGAAGCCTCTTCCGAAGTTACCTTACCACATGACTGACGAGGAACTCGACAGCGTAGTGGATGCCAATTTGAAGGCCCATTTTGGACCGAAACCACCCCAACCGCCAAAGGAGAAAGTACCTGAGCATGTCTCACAACACTTCGTTGATATGGTTCAACCGGCTCAGAAGGACAACGACTATGTGCGGTCTATCAAGAAGTCATATCTTGTAGGAAAAAAAGGAGTCGAGCTTGAGATCGAGCCAAGGAGTTGGCAAAAAAAACAAGAAAACTATCCCTCAGCTGGGAGAACAGGCAGTGCAATCGATCCCCCCGCTCATTGTACAAACACCTGTGAGTATCGCCGGTCAGCCAGAAGAAGTGACTGAAGACCATATTAGGATGGCTAAAGAGGCCGGTGTCACTGTTGAACAACCCCTAGGCCTTGAGGAAATGCCCGTGCTTAAAGAGACAAAAGTAAAATATCAATATGCTCGTGGCAAACCTCTGGTCAAGCCTGAAGATGTCAAGCTCCTACCAACGAGAATGTATGAATTGAATATGTGGTACATGAAAATAACAACAAATACCAATGAAAAGTCCCTCATGGTGAGAGTCCAAGAGAGGCATTACTTCCATAAAATGGATGTGTGGATTCATTATGCATAGTTAATCCAGTTATTCAATCAAGACGCACTCGACAAATCTTTAGTCAGTTGCTTTCGTGTGTAAGTGATTTCTTTCTATAATTTAAAGTCTCTAGCTAGTTGTGCTCTTGTTCATTACCTGGAATTATTCTCACTATATTCGTTTCTATGGTATTGTGCAGAATGAAGATGCAAGAAATGAAACAAGCTGGACGCTATGGCGTTGAGTTCATTGACCCAAATACGATTAATCAAAAGATATGGAAAACTTCATATACGAGAAAAGACACAGAGAAAAAAATGCTAGAATTTTGGATCCATCTAAACATCCAACCAGAAATACTACTTCCTTACAACATCGGGTGAGTGTTACTAGATTATACTACAAATTCTATTTTTTGCTTACTAGATTTTAATAAGTATTGTTGATGAGTTACGCAGTTACCACTGGATCTTGTTAATCATTGAAGTTGACAAGGGAAAAGTTGAACTACTCAACTCTCTATTAAAGGATGCATTCGAATACGCAATCGTGAGGAGGCTGCTTGACAGGTAATTTCAATCATTATCGCACTATGTCGGTCTCTATAATTACTTTATTTCCTGATATCAACTAGTTAATAACTCATTTATTCATTTTCTTTACCGGCGGGCAGGGTTTGGGTCAAGTACATCAAACAGGTCCCAAGCGACTGGGCACCACAACTGAAATGGGCGTGATCCAAGGTAATTAAGTACTACTGGCTAGCTAGCTATGTCCGTGCATCTCTTTAATTATAGTTTCAATACCATCATCATGCTTGATTAATTATTACCTGATTGAATTTATTCTCGTAAAGTGCATGGTGCAAGAGCACGGGACTAGTTTATGCGGATACTACATTTGCGAGTACATTCGCATAATCACGTCTGAAAGGAGCAGAAACGAAAGAAAATCTTTGGGTACGTTTGTCAGAACACTATCCATAATTTTTTATCATGATCTAGCTAATATATATATATATATATATACACACACACACACAACTAATATATTCATCTTGATCTCCATCTTGTAGCTGACGGAGGTGCGGCGCCAGCTCATACCAGAGCCTCGGGTACGAGCAATTCAAGAGGAATTAATTGGATTTCAGCTCGACCAGGTCATAGATCCTAAAGAAGAATACCATTACAAGATCTACAAGAACGACGATTAACTGGATTTATTTATATATATATATCATAGATCCCAAAGAAGAATACCATTACAAGATCTGCAGGGACGACGATTAACTGGATTTATATATATATATATATATATATATGATCACGGTTTTACAAGAAATTCTATTTATATTTATATATATGCACATGCACAACGTGTCTACATTATATACGTAGTAGCGTAATATATGTTTGAAATAAAAATTAATTAAATTGAAAACATAAAAGGAAAAGGAAAACTAAACTATAATTAATTCATAAACCCCTAAAGAATTAAAAGGAAAAATAAAACTAAACTACAAAACTAAATACTTTTAGTGTTACCAACCGGGACTAAAGGTCCACAGCCCATGGCATCGTTAACGCCACGTGAAGGGCCTTTGGTGTCAGGCCGTGTTGAACCGGCACTAAAGGAGGATAGGCTTTAGTCCCCAACCAACACTAAAGACTCTTACCAACCGCGACAATAGGCCGGTTCTGCACTAGTGTGATGCAATGGAAAAGCACTTTGGCTAAGAACAACTAGATTCTCAACTACCTACCCTTCACGAGGAAAATCTATCACCTCACAAAGAATCACATCTAATACTAGCATGTGACAGTGTAGCCCCACGCATAAATCATTGACTGAAACATTCAGAAAATCACCTAGCAACCAAATAATCCCAAGATCTGGAATCCAACAACTAAGTACAAGAACATAAATCAAGAGAGATATCCACTGGTATTCAAAATCCCACCTCACATCAACTTTACAACAACACTTTCTGGACACGCGCTGCTCCTCTTGCCTGTACGCCCTCCTCCAAACCTGCAAGACCGAAGTCCACTTGCTGTTCTTCCTGGGTCAAACGGGGATTTGGACCTTGGAAGGGGATGGAGGAGAAGCAGCCGACAACGAATAGGCGATGAGTGGATGGAAGCGCTGTGAGAGATTGGGGGGCATGGCTGCCGGCGAGCTATGAACAGAGGCAGCGTCGAGATTCAGATTTGAACGAGAAACGATTGGTGGGTGGGGTATGTAAGCTAACCAGGACGTATGCGTACAGCGGTCCGCCGTATTGCGTCGTGTATTGCGAGGCTGAATTGGTCGGGAGGTGGGGTCGGGAAGATAATCCACGTCGCTAGTGGGCCGGCTGGTCCGAATCGTCGTGCGGCGGCGAGCGGCTGCGATTGGCGCTGTGGATGCAACGCGTTGGTAATGCCCTTTACCGAGCCGGCCAGGCACGCACGCCTGCGACGTAGCCGCCCGGGGCCATGCAACCGGCCATGCATGCACGCGCGTGGTGCAACCGGCCAGGCCATGCACATATCATTTGCATGTGTGCATGTACATGACTTTCTTCATTTTCTCGCTGGTTGTTCCTTTCTTTTCGCAACATCTAGTCATGTTTCTTCTTTGCGGTAGCCGGCTAGGGGCACGTGGGGCGCGGGCGGCGCCGGTGCACTGAACCGGCTGGGGAGGCGAGCCGGAGCCAGCCTTGGCCAGCGGGAGCACGGACGTCCGAGGCGGCGGGCCGGCCGCGAGCGAGGACGCGGAGTCGACAAGGCGTGCAAGGGTGTGGGGCCCGCTGTCGGAGGGCAAGCTTTTGCGAAGGCGCAACGGCCATGGTGGAAAGAGACGGTGCAAGACGGGGCTTGCAGGCCTTAGGCGCGAGGGGAGAAAAGGAAAGCGGCACAGTGCAGGAGAGCGCGTGAAGCCGGACCGGTGTGGAACACAACGTGGCCAACCATCGCGGCTAGCCAGCAGGCGTGACGCAGTCCTGAGGAAGAGTAGGTCGGGCGCGGCGCATGCGCGCGCGGACGACGCCGGAGCAGAGTATGGGTTGGGGTCGGCGGAACCGGGCCGTGTTGTGCCGCCGGTTGCGGCCAACCCAGAGGCGCGGACGGTAGGGCTGGGCGTCGCCTACGACCCGGCTCCGAATGCGCGGGGGCAGCTGGTGCGAAGAGGCGTCACGCGCGAGTGACGCAGCGGTGTGGCCGGGTGAAGCGACTGGAAGGCGCACGGAGGTGTGACCATAGATGGAGCAGCCTCCATGGCTCGGGATGGAACCGACGCATGAGCGTACGACCGGGACGGCACGAGCGGATGGGGCAGAGCCGGACCACAGTACAACGGAGCTGCACCAGCAATGGCTTGTGGTGGAGGGCGCAGGGAGACCCTCATGGGCAGACTAGGGGAGCTCATGGAGGAGAAGCACCACATGTAGGTGGAGGATCAGTGGTTGCGACACGCGCTAGTGGAGCGAGGCGGCACATGCAACGGCATAGGCGCGCAGCCGTGTGGAGCAGAGCAGCGGAGCCGGCGGGGCGAGGCCAGCGACGCAGTGAGGCTAAAGGCGTGAGCCAGAGCCGACGGAGGGTGCGGCAATGATCGGCTACAAGGTCAGACAGTGAAGGGCGCGACGCCGGCCGGCTGCGAGGTCAGCCGACGGAGGGCGTAGACAGAGCCGAGTTGGGAGTGGGCAGCGGAGGCAGCTTGGAAGGCGAGGTCACAGACGGAGGCATAGTCGCGGCTGAAGGCGGAGCCGGTGCGCGCGAGAGAGAGGACGCGCGGGCACGGCCGAGCCGGCCAGCCAGCCGGACCGCAGTGAAGAGGCACGGCCCTGGTGTCGGGTAGCCGGCACGGCACGGGAGGCCGAGTGCAGGCACAACTACGTGCTGGGGTAGCCAAACGGATGAACCACAGCTATGCAGCGATAGTTGAACATGCATGCATGCGGCCATGCAGCAGCCAGCCAGACGTGGCATGCGGCCATGCAGCGGTCGTCCGGCACCTACGTGCATGGTCAGGCTACGGCATCAGCCGGCTAGTGCTGCGGCCACACAACCGGCCAGCGCCATGGCGTCCGGTCAGGCAGAGGCAGGCGGCCAGGCAGCCAAACGGCAGTGAGCCGGAACAGGGCCGGACGCGGCCAAACGATGCGGGGACGGAGCCGGTTGGAGCAGCCAGCCAGCATGGGCGTGCGCGAGGGCGGCCCTTACGGGTGGGCGCTGGTGGAGCCTGCGGGCGGCGATGTAGCCGAGCGGCGTACGAGGCAAGCGGAGGAATGACCGGAGCCAGGACAGGCTCGTAGGGGATCCGAAGGATCTCATCGGTGCGAGAGAGGTCGGGCCGGAGTTGTGACGAGGCCGGGGCAAGCCCGAGGTGGCCTACGGGCGTGTCGGGCGTCCGCGTTCGTGACATTGCCGCCCACGTGCACATGAATCGCGCTAGCTAGTCAAGCTAGCATTCGCGCAACCGAATCAATCGGCTTTGCAAGCTAGCTAGTAGCTAGGCGCGAATGCGTGCATGTACAGGGATGAAAGTGGCTAGCATGCCTGCGCATGGAGGCGTGGCCCATGGAAGACCGGAGCGGGACGAGGCCGACAACGGGACACGCATCGTCCGGCGCGGTCGTCCCGGGGGCATGTTGATGTCGATCCCGCGAGCACCGCCGAAGATACGGCGACAAAGTCACGGAGGCTATGATGAAGATGGTCCCACCCGGACCGTGGTTTCAGCTGCAGCTAGCCCCACGGTGGACGTCAATTGTCGTTGTTTTCTCACGGGGAGTCACGTGAGACGACAGATACCATGGGGTGGCTTATCGAGGTGAGAGCAAGGCTGATGTGAATGATCCGGGACGGGTATGCGAATAGCATGCAATGGTTTACCCAGGTTCGGGGCTCTCCGGAGAGATAAGACACCTACTCATGCATATATGTATATCTGTGGAATATCTGGTACATGGTTGCTCCTGGAGTTGTATGGGAGGGAAGAGCCATGAGGCTTCTTGCCTCATGTATGTGTATGTGTAAGCACGTGAGTGTCGAACCCCCATATGTGGTGGGCATGAGGCCTTTATAAGACATGAGTGGGTAGCTTGGGATGTAAACTACAATGGGTAGCTTACATCCCAAACAGCCAGAGGTGTAAGCTACCATGGGTAGCTTACATGTCAAGCCATATGTAGCTTGTGAACTAAGTTAAGTCTGTCCCCTGGTGCACTTCATAAGTCAGTGTCTAGGGGACAGGTTACACTGTAGATAGTATTGCATGACGCGCGTACAGTGCACTATTGGTCGCCACTAGTGCACCGCCACGAGATATGGCCGTCTGGTCCATGCGTGTCCGATGGGACATCATAGTTGGCTCCAGTTTGCCGGCTGGCGGGCGTAGCCGGCTGGTCGGAGCAGCTGGGCATGGGTGTGAGTCGGAGCAGCCGGCCCGGGCGGGCATGCACCCCGTCCGACTCGCCGTCTTTGGGGTACCTAGGGGTCATCCCCTCGACAAGTATCTATGTGTTTGATCTCTCTCTCTCTCTCGTGTTCTTGAGATGGCACGATCTTGATGTACCGCGAGCTTTATTAATACAGATGAATCATATGGAGTTTTCCCCTCTCTATCTTCTTCTGATGAATTGAGTTTTTCCTTTGAAGTTTTCTTATCAGATTAAGTCTTTAAGGATTTGAGAATACTTGATGTATGTCTTGCGATGGGATATCTGTGGTGACAATGGGATGTTCTATCGATCCATTTGATATACCCTACAATAATTTCTTCATTTGTTCTCCGTTGTTTGTGACTTTGGAATGAACTCTTTGTCACGCGTGAGAGATTTCTATATGATTCAACTATGTTAGTATTGTTGAGAGAAATTGCACTAGTGAAAGTATGAACCCTAGGACTTGTTTCTAAGCATTGCAATACCATTTGTGATCACTTTTATCATTAGTTACCTTGCTATTTTTATATTTTCAGATTCCAAAAACCTATATCTACCATGCATATTACACTTGTATCACCATCTCTTCGCCGAACTAGTGCACCTATACAGTTTACCATTGTATTGGGTGTGTTGGGGACACAAGAGACTCTTTGTTATTTGGTTGCAGGGTTGTTCGAGAGAGACCATCTTCCTCCTACGCCTCCCACAGATTAATAAACCTTAGGTCATCACTTTAGTGAAATTTGATATTGTCCTACAAAACTCTGCGCTTGGTGGCCCAACACGAGTCTACAAGAAGAAGGTTGCGTAGTAGACATCAAGCTCTTTTCTGGCACCGTTGCCGGGGAGGTGAGTGCTTTAAGGTATATCTTTAGATGTTGCAATCAAATCTTTTAGTTTCTTGTTTTTTACTAGTTTGGTTTTATAAAAGAAAACTGCAAAAATGGAATTGAGGTTGCCTCATATACTTCATCTTTATAATGTCTTTCGTGAAAATGTTGGTTTGGAAAATTGTGCTCAATTGGTAGAGGAAGAATTTATGAAAATACTTAATGAGTATTCCTTGAATGATGAGCATGATTGCAATATTTCTAGTATGAATTCTCTGAATATCCATGATCCTGATAATATGAAAAGCCACAAGCTTCAGGATGCTATTTTGATGAATATGATATTTTTAGTCCCCCAAGTTTTGATGAGCAAATTTGTTATGATAATGACATGCCTACTATCTATGATGATTATGATGATGACATGTATGCTATAAAGAGTGATAGTAACCATGAAACTTGTCATCATGATTTTAATATTCAAAGTGGTTATGTCAATCAAGTATCTCATGATAGTTTTTTTGTTGAGTTTGCTCCCACTATTATGAATGAGAAGAAAATTGCTTATGTGGAGAGTGACAAATTTTCTATGCTTATGGACCATGAAGATAATGCTTTATGTGATAGTTATGTTGTGAAATTCCTTCATGATGCTACTGAAAATTATTATGAGGGAGAAACATATGCTTGTAGGGATTGCAATAATATCAAGGTTCCTCTCTATGTGTTCAAGGTGTTGAAGTTATGCTTGTTTTTCCTTCCTATGCTAGTTGATTCTTGCTCCCATTAATTGTTTTCTCACAAAATCCCTATGCATAGGAAGTGGGTTAGACTTAAATGTGCTTGTCATGAGATTCATGATGCTCTTTTGCATGTTTCAATTATTATTCCGATACGAGCATCATTGAAATCATCATGCCTAGCTAAAAGGCATTAAAGAAAAGAGCATGTTGGGAGACAACCCAACACTTTTACCTTCTGTTTTTATGTGTTCACATGATTAAGCTACTGTAGTAATCATGTTTTGTGTCTTTTATTTCAATAAAGTGACAAGTAAATGTTGGGAGACGTAGTAGTAAATCAAAAAAATTCTACGCGTTCACCAAGATCTATCGATGGAGAAATCAACAACGAGTGGGGAGAGTGCATCTTCATACGTTTGAAGATCACAAAGCGGAAGCGTTACAAGAACGCGGTTGGCGGAGTTGTACTCGCAACGATTCATATCGCGGTCGATTCCGATCTAAGCGCCGAACAACGGCGCCTCCGCGTTCAACACACGTGCAGCCCGATGACGTCTCCTACGCATTGATCCAGCAAGGAGGAAGGAGAGGTTGAGGGAGAGATCCAAAAGCACGACGGCGTGGTGACGGTGGAGCTGCGTGGTACTCCGGCAGGGCTTCGCCAAGCACTACGGAGGACGAGGAGGAGGAGGGGTAGGGCTGCGCCGAGAGGAAGAGAGACTCGTGTGTCTGGCAGCCCTAAAACCCTCCACTATATACATGAGGAAGGGAGGGAGGGTGCAGCCCTAGGGTTCCCACCCTAGGGGTTGCGGCCGGCCCTAGATTGGCCATCTGGCCGGCGGCTAGAGAGGGAGAGGGGAGGGCGCAACCCTAGGTGGGCCGTAGGCCCATCTGGGCCTAGGGTTTCCCCTCCCTCCCACCTTTCCTGCACCTTGGGCCAGGGTGGAGGGTGCACCAGCCCACTCTAGGGCTGATCCCTTCCACTCTCGGCCCACACAGCCCTCTGGGGCTGGTGGCCCCACTTGGTGGACCCTCGGAACCCTTCCGGTGGTCCCGGTACGTTATCCGTAATTCCCGAAACACTTCCGGTGGCCAAATTCTCACTTCCTATATATCATTCTTTACCTCCGGACCATTTAGGAACTCCTTGTGACATCTGGGATCTCATCCAGGACTCCGAACTACCTTCGGTAACCACGTACACTATTTCCCTATAACCCTAGCATCATCAAACCTTAAGTGTGTAGACCCTACGGGTTCGGGAGACACGTAGATATGACCGAGACACCTCTCCGGTCAATAACCAATAGCAGGAACTGGATACCCATGTTGGCTCCCACATGCTCCACGATGATCTCATTGGATGAACCACGATGTCGGGGATTCAATCAATCCCGTATACAATTCCCTTTGTCTACCGGTATGATACTTGCCCGAGATTCGATCGTCGGTATCCCTATACCTTGTTCAATCTCGTTACCGACAAGTCTCTTTACTCGTTCCATAACACATCATCCCATGGCTAACTCCTTAGTCACATTGAGCTCATTATGATGATGTCTTACCGAGTGGGCCCAGAGATACCTCTCTGTCATACGGAGTGACAAATCCCAGTCTCGATTCATGCCAACCCAACAGATACTTTCGGAGATACCCGTAGTGTACCTTTATAGCCACCCAGTTACGTTGTGACGTTTGGCACACCCAAAGTATTCCTACAGTATCTGGGAGTTGCACAATCTCATGGTCTAAGGAAACGATATTTGACATTAGAAAAGCTTTAGCAGACGAACTACACAATCTTGTGCTATGCTTAGGATTGGGTATTGTCCATCACATCATTCTCCCAATGATGTGATCCCATTATCAATGACATCCAATGTCCATGGTCATGAAACCGTGACCATCTATTGATCAACGAGCTAGCCAACTAGAGGCTCACTAGGGACATGTTGTGGTCTATGTATTCACACATGCATTACGGTTTCCGGTTAATACAATTATAGCATGAACAATAGACGATTATCATGAACAAGGAAATACAATAGTAACCATTTTATTGTTGCCTCTAGGGCATATTTCCAATAGTAAAGCCTTTGGATAGTGTGGATACTTGCTTGTTTGATTCTGTGCAAAAATAGAAAGTTTTGCGTCCAGTATATGAATTATATGATTTTACTGGAGAGTCAAAAGGTTCTGAAATTTTTACACAACATTGCTATGCCAATTCTGTAATATGTCCTAATTTTTCAGAATTTTTGGAGTCAAGGAAGTTTGGTGATCATTCAGATCTTTACAGATTGTTCTGTTTTTGACAGATTCTGTTTTGCATGCATAGTTTGCTTGTTTCAAGTGTTCCAATAAGTGAATGATCTATCTTTATTACACTAACCCTTCTCAAACGTTTCGTTAAGTTTTATGTGATTGAAGTTTTCAAGTTTTGGGTGAGACACCGATATGAGGAGAATAAGGATTGATAAGAACCTAAGCTTGGGGATGCCCAAGTCACCCCCAAGGTAATATCCAAGGAACTTTCAAGCGCTTAAGCTTGAGGATGCCCCAGAAGGCATCCCCTCTCTTGTCTTCAACACTATCGGTATATCTCACTTTGAGCTATATTTTTATTCGTCACATAATATGGGTTTTTCTTGGAGCGTAATTTTATTTTGTTGTTCTCTCTTAGGTGTTATTTATAATCCTGTTTTCGATAAAAGTTCCAAGAATTTCCTTAGGATGCTAGCATTTCATGTTTTGATATGTACTCAATAAAAAACAGAAACTTCTTCTGTAGTGTTTGAATTTTCATATTTTACTGAAACATGGAAAGTTTCTGAAATTTTTCCACAGTATTGTCATATAAATTATTTAGCATGTACTAAGTTTTCATAATTTTTTGAGTGACATAAGTACACTGTTTTCATAAATTTCTACAGACAGTTCCGTTTGGACAGATTGTTGTCATAGTTTTGTTATCTACTTGTCCTATAGTTTCCATAGCCTATATTGGTAGATATAAATTGTGTAAATGATAGTAAAGAGTAGCTGATGTTTGAAATTATCATGCAAATTGTCTTGGCAGTACATAAAGAGTTGATTTATTATTATTTGCACTAACCTATCTCATGAGTTCTTTTCAAGTTTTGTGTGGATGAAGTTTTTGAGAACAGGTGAAATCGTGGTATGAGAGAATTGAATGAGATACAAAAGCTCAAGCATGGGGATTCCCAAGGCACCCCAAGTAAATATTTCAAGAAGTCTCAAGCATCTAAGCTTGGGTATGCTACGCATTCCACCTCTCTTCATCAACAATTATTGATTAGCCTATGTTGAGCCTAAATTTTTATTTGTCCACATGATGTGTGTTATTCTTGGAGTGCTATTTTTATTTAGTTTTCTGTTTGAATAAAATACTTAAGATCTGAAATTATGAGATGAGAGAGTCTTCACATAGTTATTTAATTGTTGGATACTCGTTGATCTTCACTTATATCTATTTGGAGTAGTTTGTCAATTTGCTCTAGTGCTTCACTTATATCTTTGTAGAGCACGACGGTGGTTTCATTTTATAGAAATTGATGAAGTCTCATGCTTCACTTATATTATTTTGAGAGTCTCTAAACATCATGGTAATTTGCTTAG
Organism: Hordeum marinum; assembly: GCA_022496015.1. Classification (NCBI taxonomy): domain Eukaryota; kingdom Viridiplantae; phylum Streptophyta; class Magnoliopsida; order Poales; family Poaceae; genus Hordeum; species Hordeum marinum. Next base: position 70,451,046 of record CM039672.1, read on the forward strand.
GTTATGAATAGTCCTAATATAATGGGCATCCAAGAGAGATATAATAAAAAATATCATATAAAGTGCATTGAATACTATGAGAAGTTTGATTTCTTGCATAACGTTTTGAGATATAAAGTTGGTGATGTTAGAGTCATGCTAGCGAGTAATTTTGGATTGGTAGAAATACTTGTGTTGAAGTTTTGTGATTCCCGTAGCATGCACGTATGGTGAACCGTTATGTAACGAAGTCGGAGCATGATTTGTGTATTGATTGTCATCCTTTGTGTCAGGGTTGGGAGCACGCGATGGTTAACTCCTACAAACCTCTCCCCTAGGAGAATGGGTCTAATACTTTGATTCGATAACTAATAGACTTTTGCAATAAGTATGTGAGTTCTTTATGACTAATGTGAGTCCATGGATTATACGCACTCTCACCCTTCCACCTTTGCTAGCCTCTCTAGTACCACACAACTTTTGCCGGTGCATTAAACCCACCATATACCTTCGTGAAAATAGCCACCATACCTACCTATTATGGCATTTCCATAGCCATTCCGATATATATTGCCATGCAACTTCCACCATTCCGTTTATGACACGCATCATAATTGTCATATTGCTTTGCATGATCATGTAGTTGACCATCGTATTTGTGGCAAAGCCACCGTTCATATACTTTATACATGTCACTCTTGACTCATTGCACATCCCGGTACACCACCGGAGGCATTCAGGTAGAGTCATATTTTGTTCTAAGTATCGAGTTGTAATTCTTGAGTTGTAAACTTGTAAGTAAATAAAAGTGTGATGATCATCATTATTAGAGCATTGTCCCATGTGAGGAAAGGATGATGGAAGCTATGATTCCCTCACAAGTTGGGATGAGTCTCCAGAATTTATGAAAAATGAAAGAGGCCAATGAAGCCCAAATAAAAAAGAGGCCAAAGATGCCCACCAAAAATGAGAGAAAATAGAGAAGGGACAATGCTACTATCTTTTTTCCACACTTGTGCTTCAAAGTAGCGCCATGATCTTCATTATAGAGAGTCTCCTATTTTGTCACTTTCATATACTAGTGGGATTTTTTCATTATATAACTTGGCTTGTATATTCCAATGGTGGGCTTCCTCAAATTGCCCTAGGTGTTCTTGAGCAAGAGAGTTGGATGCACACCCACTTAGTTTCTTTTTGAGATTTCATACACTTATAGCTCTAGTGCATCCGTTGCATGGCAATCCTTACTCACTCACATTGATAACTATTGATGGGGATCTCCATAGCCCGTTGATACGCCTAGTTGATGTGAGATTATCTTCTCCTTTTCCTCACAACCTCCACCATATTCTATTCCACCTATAGTGCTATATCCATAGCTCACACTCATGTATTGCGTGAGAGTTGAAAAGGTTTGAGAACATAAAAGGTGTGAAACAATTGCTTGACTTGTCATCGGGGTTGTGCATGATATAAATACTTTGTGTGGGGAAGATGGATCATAGCCAGACCATATGATTTTGTAGGGATAACTTTCTTTTGCCATGTTATTTTGAAGAGACACAATTACTTTGTTACTATGCTTGAAATATTATTGTTTTTATGTCAACATTAAGCTTTTGTTTTGAGTCTTATGGATCTGAACATTCTTGCCACATTAAAGAAGATTACATTGATAAATACGTTAGGTAGCATTCAAACTTCATAAATTATTTCTTTTATCATTTACCTACTCGAGGACGAGCAGGAATTAAGCTAGGGGATGCTGATACGTCTCCAACGTATCTATAATTTATGAAGTATTCATGCCATGTTTACAATAATTCTATATGATTTTGGTATGATTTTATTAGAACTAACCCGGACTGACATTGTTTTCAATAGAACTACCATGGTATCATTTTTTTGTGCAAAAATAAAAAATACTAGAGCAAAAAGATACCGGAGAGGAGTCCTGAGGCAGCCACAAGCCACCACGACGCCCCCCTAGGGCACACCCCCTAGCTTGTGGGGCCCTCGGGAATCCCCTTGATGTGATTCCAACGCCAATCACCCCTATAAATACAGAAACCCCTAGAAAGAAACCTAGATCGGGAGTTCCGCTGTCGCAAGCCTCTGTAGCCACAAAAAACCAATTGGGAGCCCGTTCTGGCACCTTGCCGGAGGGGGAAACCATCACCAGAGGCCATCTTCATCATCCCGGCGGTCTCCATGACGAGGAGGGTGTAGATCACCCGCGGGGCTGAGGGTGTGTACCAGTAGCGATGTGTTTGATCTCTCTCTCTCTCTTGTTCCTGAGATGGCACGATCTTGATGTACTGCGAGCTTTATTAATATAGATGAATGATATGGAGTTTTCCCCTCTCTATTGATACGTTCATTTTGCATCATGATTTTATATTGATATTTATTGCATTATGGGCTGTTATTACACATTTTGGTACAACACTTATGCCTTTTCTCTCTTATTTTACAAGGTTTACATGAAGAGGGATAATGCCGGCAGCTGGAGTTCTGGACTGGAAAAGGAGCAAATCTGAGATACCTATTTTACGCAACTCCAAAAGTCCTGAAAATGAGAATTATTTTGGAATATATAAAAAATATTGGGCAAAAGACATGTTGGAAATATGCCCTAGAGGCAATAATAAAATGGTTATTATTGTATTTCCTTGTTCATGATAATTGTCTATTGTTCATGCTATAATTGTGTTAACCGGAAACCATAATACATGTGTGAATACATAGACCACAACATGTCCCTAGTGAGTCTCTAGTTGACTAGCTCGTTGATCAATAGATGGTCACGGTTTCATGACCATGGACATTGGATGTAGTTGATAACGGGATCACATCATTAGGAGAATGATGTGATGGACAAGACCCAATCCTAAGCATAGCACTAGATCGTGTAGTTCGTTTGCTAAAGCTTTTCAATGTCAAGTATCGTTTCCTTAGACCATGAGATTGTGCAACTCCCGGATACCATAGGAATGCTTTGGGTGTGCCAAACATCACAACATAACTGGGTGGCTATAAAGCTGCACTACGGGTATCTCCGAAAGTGTCTGTTGGGTTGGCACGAATCGAGACTGGGATTTGTCACTCCGTGTGACGGAGAGGTATCTCTGGGCCCACTCGATACGACATCATTATAATGAGCTCAATGTGACCAAGGAGTTAGTCACGGGATGATGTATTACGGAACGAGTAAAGAGACTTGCCGGTAACGAGATTGAACAAGGTATAGAGATACCGACGATCGAATCTTGGGAAAGTATCGTACCGATAGACAAAGGGAGTTGTATATGGGATTGATTGAATCCCCGACATCGTGGTTCATCTGATGAGATCATCATGGAGCATGTGGGAGCCAACATGGGTATCCGGATCCTGCTGTTGCTTATTGGCCGGAGAAGTGTCTCGGTCATGTCCACGTGTCTCCCGAACCCATAGGGTCTACACACTTAAGGTTCGATGACGCTAGGGTTATAGGGAAATGATATACGTGATTACTGAAAGTTGTTCGGAGTCCCGGATGAGATCCCGGACGTCACGAGGAGCTCCGGAATGGTCCGGAGGTAAAGATTGATATATAGGAAGTCTAGTTTTGGTCACCGGAAAGTTTTTGGGCTCATCGGTATTGTACCGGGAGTGCCGGGAGGGTGCCGGAGGACCCCCGGGAGGGGTGTGACGACCATAGGACCTTGTGGGCCCTTAGAGGAGGTGTGACAGCCCTTATTGGGCTGGCCAAGACCTTCTAGAAAGGCCCATGCGGCTGGAGATCTAGAGATAAGCGCAACGGAGTTTGAAAAGGAGGAGATCCACCTCCCTTGTGTGAGGTGGACTCTCCCTTTGATTCGGCCGAAGCTCTCCGCCTTGGAGGAGAGTCCAAGACAGACCTCCCTCTCCATCGTGCTATATATACTTGAGGTTTTGGCCTTTTGAGAACAGTTCTGAACTCTCTCTCTCTCTCTCTCACGGCAAAGCCCTACCTCTCTTCTTCCTCCTCCGCAGCGCTTAGGCGAAGCCCTGCCGGAATACCTTGCTACTCCACCACCACCACGTCGTCGTGCTGCTGTTGGAGCCCTTCCCCAACCTCTCCTTCCTCCTTGCTAGATCAAGGCAAAGGAGACGTCACCGGGCTGCACGTGTGTTGAACGCGAAGGCGCTGTTGTTCGGCGCTTAGATCAGAATCCACCGCGATCTGAATCGCTGCGAGTACGACTCCAGCAACCGCATTCTTATTACGCTTCCGCTTAGCGATCTTCAAAGGTATGAAGATGCAATCTCTCCCCACTCATTACTGGTTTCTCCATAGATAGATCTTGGTGGCACGTAGGAAAATTTTGATTTACTACTACGTCTCCCAACAGTGGTATCAGAGCTTGGTCTATGCATAGAATCTATGCATGAGTAGAACACAAAGAAGTTGTGGACGTCGATTTTGTTAATTTGCTTACCACTACTAGTCTTATCTTGATTCGGCGGTATTGTGGGATGAAGCGGCCCGGACCGACTTTACACGTACGCTTACTTGAGACCGGTTCCATCGCCTGACATGCACTTGTTGCATAAGGTGGCTAGCGGGTGTCTGTCTCTCCCACCTTAGTCGGATTGGATTCGATGAAAAGGGTCCTTATGAAGGGTAAATAGCAATTGCCATATCACGCTGTGGTTTTGGCGTAGGTAAGAAACGTTCTTGCTAGTAACCTATAGCAGCCACGTAAAAACTTCCAACTACAAATTAGAGGACGTCTAACTTGTTTTTGCAGCATATGCCTTGTGATGTGATATGGCCAAAGGATGTGATGTGATGCATTGTGATGTATGAGATTGATCATGTTCTTGTAATAGGATTCACGACTTGCATGTCGATGAGTATGACAACCGGCAGGAGCCATAGGAGTTGTCTTATTTTATTGTATGACCTGCGTGTCAATCATAAACGCCATGTAATTACTTTACTTTATTGCTAAACGTTAGCCCTAGTGGTAGAAGTAATAGTTGGCGAGACAACTTCATGAAGACACAATGATGGAGATCATGATGATGGAGATCATGGTGTCGTGCCGGTGACAGTGATGATCATGGTGCCCCGAAGATGGAGATCAAAGAAGCAAGATGATACTGGCCATATCATGTCACTATATTGATTGCATGTGATGTTTATCATGTTTGCATCTTATTTGCTTAGAACGACGGTAGTAAATAAGATGATCTCTCACTAAAATTGCAAGAAAAGTGTTCACCCTAACTGTGCACCGTTGCTAAGGATCGTTGTTTCGAAGCACCACATGATGATCGGGTGTGATAGGTTCCAACGTTCGCATACAACGGGTGTAAGCCAGATTTACACACGCGAAGCACTTAGGTTGACTTGACGAGCCTAGCATGTACAGACATGGCCTTGGAACACGAAAGACCGAAAGGTCGAACATGAGTCGTATGGAAGATACGATCAACATGGAGATGTTCACCATGGATGACTAGTCCGTCTCACGTGATGATCGGACACGGGCTTGTTGACATGGATCATGTGTCACTTGGATGACTAGGGAGATGTCTATCTAAGTGGGAGTTCATCAAATAATTTGATTATGTGAACTTAATTATCATGAACTTAGTCTAAAATTATCTTTACAATCTATATTGTAGATCCAATGGCCAACGCGAATGTCACCCTCAATTTCAACGCGTTCCTAGAGAAAACCAAGCTGAAAGATGATGGAAGCAACTATGCGGACTGGGTCCGTGGCTTGAGGATCATCCTCATAGCTTCCAAGAAATTGTATGTCCTTGATGCACCACTAGGTGACCCACCTCTTCTCCCAGCAGAGCAAGACATTGCGAATGCTTGGCACTCTCGCTGCGATGATTACTCCCTTGTTCAGTGCGGCATGCTTTACAGTTTAGAACCGGGGCTCCAAAAGCGTTTTGAGCAACACGGAGCATATGAGATGTTCCAAGAGCTGAAACTGGTTTTCCAAGCTCATGCCCGGGTTGAGAGATATGACGTCTCTGACAAGTTCTTCGGCTGTAAGATGGAGGAGAATAGTTCTGTCGGTGAGCACATCCTCAAGATGTCTGGGCTACACAACCGCCTGACCCAGCTAGGAGTTAATCTCCCGGATGACTCGGTCATTGACATAATCCTCCAGTCGCTTCCACCTAGCTACAAGAGCTTTGTGATGAACTACAACATGCAAGGGATGGAGAAGTCCATTCCTGAGTTGTACTCGATGCTGAAATCAGCAGAGGTCAAGATCAAAAAGGAGCACCAAGTGTTGATGGTGAATAAGACCACTAGTTTCAAGAAAGGTAAGGGTAAGAAGAACTTCAAGAAGGACGACAAAGCTGTTGCCGCGCCCGGTAAGCAATTTGCCGGGAAGAAGAAGAACAAGAATGGACCCAAGCCTGAGACTGAGTGTTTTTATTGCAAGGGTACCGGTCACTGGAAGCGGAACTGCCCCAAGTACTTAGCGGATAAGAAGGACGGCAACATTAAAGGTATATGTGATATACTTGTTATTGATATGTACCTAACCAGCGCTTGTAGTAGCTCCTGGGTATTTGATACCGGTGCATTTGCTCACATTTGTAACTCCAAGCAGGAGCTACGGAATAAGCGGAGGCTGGAAAAGGACGAGGTGACGATGCGCGTCGGGAATGGTTCCAAGGTCGATGTGATCGCCGTCGGCACGCTACCTCTACATCTACCTTCGGGATTAGTGTTAAACCTTAATAATTGTTATTTAGTACCGGCTTTGAGCATGAACATTGTATCTGGATCTCGCTTGATGCGAGATGGCTACTCATTTAAATCTGAGAATAATGGTTGTTCTATTTATATGAGAGAAATGTTTTATGGTCATGCCCCGCTGGTCAATGGTTTATTTTTGATGAATCTCAAACGTGATGTTACATATGTCCATAGTGTGAGTACCAAAAGGTGTAAGGTTGATAACGATAGTCCCACTTACATGTGGCACTGCCGCCTTGGTCATATTGGTGTCAAACGCATGAAGAAGCTCCATACTGATGGACTTTTGGAGTCTCTTGATTTCGAATCATTTGAGACGTTTGAACCATGCCTCATGGGCAAGATGACCAAGACTCCGTTCTCCGGAACAATGGAGCAAGCAACTGACTTGTTGGAAATAATACATACCGATGTATGCGGTCCAATGAGTGTCGAGGCTCGTGGTGGCTACCGTTATGTTCTCACCCTCACTGATGACTTGAGTAGATATGGGTATGTCTACTTAATGAAACATAAGTCTGAAACTTTTGAAAGGTTCAAGGAATTTCAGAGTGACGTAGAGAGTCAACGTGACAGGAGAATAAGGTGCCTACGATCTGATCGTGGCGGAGAATATTTAAGTCACGAGTTTGGCACGCACCTAAGGAAATGTGGAATTGTTTCACAACTCACGCCGCCTGGCACACCTCAGCGAAATGGTGTGTCTGAACATCATAATCGCACTCTATTAGATATGGTACGATCTATGATGTCCCTTATCGACTTACCGCTATCATTCTGGGGATATGCATTAGAGACTGCCGCATTCACTTTAAATAGGGCACCGTCAAAATCCGTTGAGACGACACCGTATGAATTATGGTTTGGAAGGAAACCTAAGCTATCGTTTCTAAAAGTTTGGGGATGTGATGCTTATGTGAAGAAACTTCAACCTGAGAAGCTCGAACCCAAAGCGGAAAAGTGTGTCTTCATAGGATATCCCAAAGAGACTATTGGGTATACCTTCTACCTACGATCCGAGGGCAAAGTCTTTGTTGCCAAGAATGGATCCTTTCTCGAGAAAGAGTTTCTCTCGAAAGAAGTAAGTGGGAGGAAAATAGAACTTGATGAGGTAATTGTACCTCCACTCGAACCGGAGAGTAGCGCAACACAGGAAGTTGTTTCTGTGGAGCCTACACCGGCTAGAGAGGAAGTTAATGATGATGATCATGAAACTTCAGATCAAGTTACTATTGAACGTCGAAGGTCCACTAGGACACGTTCCATACCAGAGTGGTATGGCAACCCTGTCCTAGAGATCATGCTGTTAGATAACGGTGAACCTTTGAACTATGAAGAAGTGATGGCGGGCCCGGATTCCAACAAATGGCTTGAAGCCATGAAAGCCGAGATAGGATCCATGTATGAGAACAAAGTATGGACTTTGGTGGACTTGCCTGATGATAAGAGAGCCATTGAAATAAATGGATCTTTAAGAAGAAGACTGACGCGGATGGTAATGGGACCGTCTATAAGGCTCGGCTTGTCGCTAAGGGTTATCGAAGAGTTCAAGGAGTTGACTACGATGAGACTTTATCACCCGTAGCAATGCTGAAGTCTGTCCGAATCATGTTAGCAATTGCCGCATTTTATGATTATGAGATCTGGCAAATGGACGTCAAAACGACATTCCTTAATGGCTTCCTCAAGGAAGAACTGTATATGATGTAGCCGGAAGGTTTTGTCGATCCTAAAGATTCTAACAAGGTATGCAAGCTCCAACGCTCCATCTATGGGCTGGTGCAAGCATCTCGGAGTTGGAACATTCTCTTTAATGAAGTGATTAAAGTGTTTGGGTTTGTACAGGTTTATGGAGAACCCTGTATTTACAAGAAAGTGAGTGGGAGCTCTGTAGCATTTCTCGTATTATATGTGGATGACATACTGATAATGGGAAATGATATAGAACTCTTGGAAAGTGTAAAGGCCTACTTGAATAAGTGTTTTTCAATGAAGGACCTTGGATAAGCTGCTTACATATTAGGTATTAAGATCTATAGAGATAGATCGAGACGCCTCATAGGTCTTTCACAAAGCACATACCTTGATAAGATATTGAAGAAGTTCAATATGGATCAGTCCAAGAAGGGGTTCTTGCCTGTGTTACAAGGTGTGAGATTGAGTACGACTCAATGCCCGACCACGGCAAAGGATAGAGAAGAGATGAGTGTCATCCCCTATGCTTCAGCCATAGGCTCTATTATGTATGCCATGCTGTGTACCAGACCTGATGTGAACCTTGCCATAAGTTTGGTAGGGAGGTACCAAAGTGATCCCGGAGCGGAACACCGGACATCGGTCAAGAATATCCTGAAGTACCTGAAAAGGACAAAGGACATGTTTCTTGTATATGGAGGTGCCGAAGAGCTTGTCGTAAAGGGTTACGTCGATGCTAGCTTCGACACAGATCCGGATGACTCCAAGTCACAAACCGGATACGTGTATATTTTGAATGGTGGGGCAGTCAGCTGGTGCAGCAGCAAGAAAAGCGTCGTGGCAGCATCTATATGTGAAGCGGAGTACATAGCTGCTTCAGAAGCAGCAAAGGAAGGAGTCTGTATGAAGGAGTTCATCACCGACCTAGGAGTAATTCCAAGTGCGTCGGGCCTGATGACTCTATTCTGTGACAACACTGGAGCTATTGCCCTTGCGAAGGAGCCCAGGTTTCACAAGAAGACAAGACACATCAAGCGCCGCTTCAACTCCATCCGTGATTACATTCAGGAGGGAGATATAGATATTTGTAAAGTGCATACGGATCTGAATGTCGCAGATCCATTGACTAAACCTCTCTCACGAGCAAAACATGATCAACACTAGAATGCTATGGGTGTACGATTCATCACAATGTAACTAGATTATTGACTCTAGTGCAAGTGGGAGACTGTTGGAAATATGCCCTAGAGGCAATAATAAAATGGTTATTCTTGTATTTCCTTGTTCATGATAATTGTCTATTGTTCATGCTATAATTGTGTTAACCGGAAACCATAATACATGTGTGAATACATAGACCACAACATGTCCCTAGTGAGCCTCTAGTTGACTAGCTCGTTGATCAATAGATGGTCACGGTTTCATGACCATGGACATTGGATGTCGTTGATAACGGGATCACATCATTAGGAGAATGATGTGATGGACAAGACCCAATCCTAAGCATAGCACTAGATCATGTAGTTCGTTTGCTAAAGCTTTTCAATGTCAAGTATCATTTCCTTAGACCATGAGATTGTGCAACTCCTGGATACCGTAGGAATGCTTTGGGTGTGCCAAACTTCACAATGTAACTGGGTGGCTATAAAGGTGCACTACGGGTATCTCCGAAAGTGTCTGTTGGGTTGGCACGAATCGACACTGGGATTTGTCACTCCGTGTGACGGAGAGGTATCTCTGGGCCCACTCGGTATGACATCATCATAATGAGCTCAATGTGACCAAGGAGTTAGTCACGGGATGATGTATTACGGAACGAGTAAAGAGACTTGCCGGTAACGAGATTGAACAAGGTATAGAGATACCGACAATCGAATCTCGGGCAAGTATCATACCGATAGACAAAGGGAATTGTATACGGGATTGATTGAATCCCTGACATCGTGGTTCATCCGATGAGATAGTTGTGGAGCATCTGGGAGCCAACATGGGTATCCAGATCCTGCTGTTGGTTATTGGCTAGAGAAGTGTCTCGGTCATGTCCACGTGTACGGGTCTACACACTTAAGGTTCGATGACGCCAGGGTTATAGGGAAATGGTATACATGATTACCAAAAGATGTTCGGAGTCCCTGATGAGATCCCAGATGTCACGAGGAGCTCCGGAATGGTCCGGAGGTAAATGTTGATATATAGGAAGTCTAGTTTTGGTCACCGGAAAGTTTTCGGGCTCATCGGTATTGTACCGGGAGTGCCGGGAGGGTGCCGGAGGACCCCCGGGAGGGGTGCGACGACCATAGGACCTTGTGGGCCCTTAGAGGAGGTGTGCCAGCCCTTATTGGTCTGGCCAAGACCTTTTAGAAAAGCCCATGCGGCTGGAGATCTAGAGATAAGGGCAAAGGAGTTTGAAAAGGAGGAGATCCACCTCCCTTGTGGGAGGTGGACTCTCCCTTTGATTTGGCCGAAGCTCTCCGCCTTGGAGGAGAGTCCAAGCCAGCCCTCCCTCTCCCTCCTCCTATATATACTTGAGGTTTTGGCCTTTTGAGAATAGTTCTGAACTCTCTCTCTCTCTCTGACGGCAAAGCCCTACCTCTCTTCTTCCTCCTCCGCGGCGCTTAGGCGAAGCCCTGCCGGAATACCTTGCTACTCCACCACCACCACGTCGTCGTGCTGGTGTTGGAGCCCTTCCCCAACCAATCCTTCCTCCTTTCTGGATCAAGCCGTAGGAGACGTCACCAGGCTGCACGTGTGTTGAACGTGGAGGCGCCATTGTTCGGCGCTTAGATCGAAATCCACCGCGATCTGAATCGCTGCGAGTACGACTCCATCAACCGCGTTCTTGTAACGCTTCCGCTTAGCAATCTTCAAAGGTATGAAGATGCAATCTCTCCCCACTCGTTGCTGGTTTCTCCATAGATAGATCTTGGTGACACGTAGGAAAATTTTGATTTACTACTACGTCTCCCAACAAGAAATACATCAGGGGGCCCACCAGGCAACCACAAGTCTGCAGGGCGCGCCCTACCCCCTAGGCGCTCCCTTGGGGCTTGTGGCCCACCTGGAAGCCCTCCGATGCCCATCTTCTGCTATATTGAGGGTTTGGTCCTGAAAAAAATCATAACGGAGCTTTCAGGACGAGGCGCCGCCGTCTCAAGGCGGAACTTGGGTAGAACCAATCTAGAGCTCCGGCAGGGCGATCCTGTCGGGGAAACTTCCCCCCTGGAGGGGGAAATCAAAGCCGTCGTCGTCACCAACGATCCTCACATCGAGAGGGGGGCAATCTCCATCAAAATCTTCATCAGCACCATCTCCTCTCCAAACCCTAGTTCATCTCTTGTATCCGATCTTTGTCTCAAAACCTCAGATTGGTACCTATGGGTTGCTAGTAATGTTGATTACTCCTTGTAGTTGATGCTAGTTGGTTTACTTGGTGGAAGATTATATGTTCAGATCCTTGATCATCATTAATAATCCTCTGATTATGAACATGAATATGCTTTGTGAGTAGTTATGTTTGTTCCCGAGGACATGGGATAAGTCTTGTTGTAAGTAATCATGTGAATTTGGTATTCGTTCGATATTTTGATGAGATGTATGTTGTCTCTCCTCTAGTGGTGTTATGTGAACGTTAACTACATAACACTTGACCATTGTTTGGGCCTAGAGGAAGGCATTGGGAAGTAATAAGTAGATGATGGGTTGCTAGAGTGACAGAAGCTTAAACCCTAGTTTGTGCATTGCTTCGTAAGGGGCTGATTTGGATCCACATGTTTCATGCTATGGTTAGATTTATCTTAATTCTTCTTTTGTAGTTGAGGATGCTTGCGGGACGGGTTAATCATAAGTGGGAGGCTTGTCCAAGTAAGGGCAGCACCCAAGCACCGGTCCACCCACATATCAAATTATCAAAGTAGCGAACGCGAATCATATGAGCATGATGAAAACTAGCTTGACATAAATTCACATGTGTCCTTGGGAGCGCTTTGCTTTATATAAGAGTTTGTCCAGGCTTGTCCTTTGCTATAAAAAGGATTGGTCCACCTTGCGTCACCTTTGTTACAATTGTTACTTGCTACCCGTTATGAATTATCTTAGCACAAAACTATCTATTACCAATAATTTCAGTGCTTGCAGAGAATACCTTACTAAGAACTGCTTGTCATTTCCTTCTGCTCCTCGTTGGGTTCGACACTCTTACTTATTGAAAGGACTATGATAGATCCCCTATACTTGTGGGTCATCAAGACTGTTTTATGGCGCCATTTTCGGGGAGTGAAGCGCCTTTGGTGAGTGGAACTTGGTAAGGAAAAAATTATATTGTGTGCTGAAATTTACTGTCACTTGTTACTATGGAAAGTAATCCTTTGAGGGGTCTGTTCAGGGTATCTTCACCTTGACCAGAAACACACAGAGTTGTCCCTCAACCTACTAAATCTACTTAAAATATTTGTTATGAAATTCCTTCGGGTATGATAGAGAAACTGCTGGTTACTCCTTACGCAAGAGATGGAACACTACATCCTGATTTACATCAAATCTATGTGGATGAAGTTTGTGGATTATTTAAGCTTGCAGGTTTTCCTGAGGATGTTGTCAAGAAGAAATTCTTTCCTTTATCTTTGAAGGAGAAGACATTGGCATGGTACATGCTATGTGATGATATTGGATCATGGAACTACAACCGACTGAAAATGGAATTTCATCAGAAGTTCTATCCTATGCATCTGGTTCATCGTGATTGGAATTACATTTACAATTTTTGGCCTCGTGAAGGAGAAAGAATCACTCAAGATTGGGGGAGGCTATATTCATGCCCCAATCATGAGCTCTTGAGAGAAATTATTATTCAGAATTTTTATGCTCGGCTTTCTCGTAATGATCAATCCATGCTCGATACTTCTTGTGCTGGTTCTTTTATGAAGAAAGATATTGAATTCAAATGGAATTGAATTAAACACAACTCTGAAGATTGGGAACTCGATGAAGGTAAGGAGTCAGTTATGAACCTTAAGTTTGATTGTGTTAAATCCTTCGTAGACACCGATGATTTTCGTGAATTTAGCACTAAATATGGACTTGACTCTGAGATAGTAGCTTCTTGTTGTGAATCTTTTGCTACTCATGTTGATCTCCCTAAGGAGAAGTGGTTTAAATATCATCCTCCCATTGAAGTGAAAGTAGTTGAACCTGTTAAAGTTGAAGAGGAAATTATTACTTATAATGTTGATCATGTTATCCCTACTGCTTACATTGAGAAACCACCCTTCCCTGTTAGGATAAAGGAACATGCTAAAGCTTCAACTGTGGTTCGTAAGAGTTGTATTAGAACACCTACACCCCGTGAGCAAATTAAAGTTGAACCTAGTATTGCTATAGTTAAAGATCTCTTGGTTGATAATATTGATGGGCATGTTATTCATTTTTGCAATGAAGCAGCTAGAATTGCTAGACCTGATACTAAGCATAAACATAGACCAGTTGTTGGCGTGCCTGTTGTTTCTATTAAAATAGGAGATCATTGTTATCATGGCTTGTGTGATATGGGTGCTAGTGTAGGTGCAATCCCCTATTCCTTATGCAAAGAAATCATGCATGATATTGCACCAATTGAACTAGAGGAAATTGATGTTACTATTAAGCTTGCTAATAGAGACACTATTGCACCGATGGGGATTGTTAGAGATGTTGAAGTCTTCTGTGGGAAAACAAAATATCCTACTGATTTTCTTGTTCTTGGTTCCCCACAAGATATTTTTGTCCCATTATATTTGGCAGACCCTTCTTAAATACTGTTAATGCTAGGATTGATTGTGAGAAATAAATAGTTACTATGAGTTTTGGGGATGTGTCTCATGAGTTTAATTTCTCTAAATTTCGTAGACAACCCAATGACAAAGAATTTCCTGGTAAAGATGAAATTATTGGTCTCGCTTCTATTGATGTGCCTCCTACTGATCCTTTAGAACAATATTTGCTAGACCATGAAAATGATATGCATATGAATGAGAGGAACGAAATAGATGAAATTTTCTTTGATCAACAGCCTATTTCAAAACACAACTTACCTGTTGAAATACTTGGGGATCCTCCTCCACCCAAGGGTGATCCCATGTTTGAGCTCAAGCAGTTACCTGATACGTTGAAATATGCTTATCTTGATGAAAAGGAGATATATCCTGTTATTATTAGTGCTAACCTTTCAGAGCATGAAGAAAATAGATTATTGAAAACTCTGGGGAAGCATCGTGCTGCTATTGGTTATACTCTTGATGGTCTTAAGGGCATTAGTCCCTCTCTATGTCAGCATAAAATTAATATGGAGCCCGATGCCAAACCAGATATTGATCATCAATGACGATTGAACCCTAAGATGAAAGAAGTGGTAGGAAAAGAAATACTAAAGCTTCTGGAGGCAGGTATAATTTATCTTGTTGCTGATAGTAGATGGGTTAGTCCCGTCCATTGTGTACCTAAGAAGGGAGGTATTACCGTTGTTCCTAATGATAAAAATGAATTGATCCCGCAAAGAATTGTTACAGGTTATAGAATGGTAATTGATTTTGGGAAATTAAATAAAGCTACTAAGAAAGATCATTACCCTTTACCTTTTATTGATCAAATGCTAGAAATATTATCCAAACACACTAATTTTTGCTTTCTAGATGGTTACTCTAGTTTCTCTCAAATACCTGTATCAAGCCAGGATCAAGAAAAAACCACTTTTACTGTCCCTTTCGGTACCTTTGCTTATAGACGTATGCCTTTTGGTTTATGCAATGCACCTCCTACCTTTCAAAGATGTATGATGGCTATATTCTCTGACTTTTGTGAAAAGATTCTTTAGGTTTTCATGGATGATTTTTCCATTTATGGAACTTCATTTGATGATTGTTTGAGCAACCTTGATCGAGTTTTGCAGAGATGTGAAGAAACTAATCATGTCTTGAACTGGGAAAAGTGTCACTTTATGGTTAATGAAGGTATTGTCTTGGGGCACAAGGTCTTCGAAAGAGGTATTGAAGTTGATAAGGCTAAACTTGATTCTATTGAAAATATTGTTGGAAATATGCCCTAGAGGCAATAATAAAATGGTTATTATTGTATTTCCTTGTTCATGATAATTGTCTATTGTTCATGCTATAATTGTGTTAACCGGAAACCATAATACATGTGTGAATACATAGACCACAACGTGTCCCTAGTGAGCCTCTAGTTGGCTAGGTCGTTGATCAATAGATGGTCTCGGTTTCATGACCATGGACATTGGATGTCGTTGATAACGGGATCACATCATTAGGAGAATGATGTGATGGACAAGACCCAATCCTAAGCATAGCACAAAGATCGTGTAGTTCGTTTGCTAAAGCTTTTCAATGTCAAGTGTCATTTCCTTAGACCATGAGATTGTGTAACTCCCGGATACCGTAGGAATACTTTGGGTGTGCCAAACGTCACAACGTAACTGGGTGGCTATAAAGGTACGCTACGGGTATCTCCAAAAGTGTCTGTTGGGTTGACACGAATCGAGACTGGGATTTGTCACTCCGTGTGACGGAGAGGTATCTCTGGGCCCACTCGGTAAGACATCATCATTATGAGCTCAATGTGACTAAGGAGTTAGTCACGGGATGATGTATTACGGAACGAGTAAAGAGACTTGCCAGTAACGAGATTGAACAAGGTATAGGGATACCGACGATCGAATCTCGGGCAAGTACCATACCGATAGACAAAGGGAATTGTATACGGGATTAATTGAATCCCCGACATCGTGGTTCATCCGATGAGATCATCGTGGAGTACGTGGGAGCCAACATGGGTATCCAGATCCCGCTGTTGGTTATTGGCCGGAGAAGTGTCTCGGTCATGTCTACGTGTCTCCCGAACCCGTAGGGTCTACACACTTAAGGTTCGATGACGCTAGGGTTATAGGGAAATGGTATACGTGATTACCGAAGGTTGTTCGGAGTCCCGGATGAGATCCCGGACGTCACGAGGAGCTCCGGAATGGTTCGGAGGTAAAGATTGATATATAGGAAGTCCAGTTTTGGTCACCGGAAAGTTTTCGGGCTCATCGGTAGTGTACCGGGAGTGCCGGGAGGGTGCCGGAGGACCCCCGAGAGGGGTGTGACGACCAGAGGACTTCATGGGCTGTTAGATAAAGTGTGTCAGCCCTTATTGGGCTGGGAAATACTTTTGCTAAAGGCCCATGTGGCTGGAGATAAGGAGATAAGGCAAAAAGGATTTAAAAGGAGGAGATCCACCTCCCTTGTGGGAGGTGGACTCTCCCTTTAATTCGGCCGGCCATCTCCTCTTTGGAGTAGAGGCCAAGCCAGCCCTCCACGTCCCTCCTCCTATATATACTTGAGGTTTTGGATGTTTTGAGATAAGATTTGATCTCTCTCTCTCACGGCAAAGCCCTACCTCTCTTCTTCCTCCTCCGCAGCGCTTAGGCGAAGCCCTGTCGGATTACCTTGCTACTCCACCACCACCACGCCGTCGTGCTGCTGCTGGAGCCCTTCCCCAACCTCTCCTTCCTCCTTGCTGGATCAAGGTGTTGGAGACGTCACCGGGCTGCACGTGTGTTGAACGCGGAGGTGCCGTCCGTTCGGCACTTGATCGGATCTACCGCGATCTGAATCGCTGCGAGTACGACTCCATCAACCGCGTTCTTGTAACGCTTCCGCTTAGCGATCTTCAAAGGTATGAAGATCCACTCTCCCCTTGCTCGTTGTTGGTTTCTCCATAGATGGATCTTGGTGAACGCGTAGGAAATTTTTGATTTACTACTACGTCTCCCAACAAATATGTCATGCCCTACGGATATCAAAGGTATAAGAAGTTTCCTTGGTCATGTTGGTTTCTATAGGAGGTTTATCAAAGATTTCTCTAAGATTTCTAGGCCTCTCACAAATCTTTTGCAAAAAGATGTCCCTTTTATTTTTGATGATGATTGTGTAGAAGCATTTGAAATTCTTAAGAGTGCCCTGGTTATCGCACCTGTTGTTCAACCACCCGACTGGAACCTACCCTTTGAAATTATGTGTGATGCTAGTGACTATGCTGTTGGTGCTGTTCTAGGACAAAGAGTAGATAAGAAATTAAATGTTATTCATTATGCTAGTAAAACTCTAGACAGTGCTCAAAGAAACTACGCTACTACTGAAAAAGAATTTTTAGCAATCGTGTTTGCTTGTGATAAGTTTAGACCTTATATTGTTGATTCCAAAGTAACTATTCACACTGATCATGCTGCTATTAAGTACCTTATGGAAAAGAAAGATGCTAAACCTAGAATTATTAGGTGGGTCCTTCTATTACAAGAATTTGATTTGCATATCATTGATAGAAAGGGTGCTAATAACCCTGTGACAGATAACTTGTGTAGGTTAGAAAATGTTCTTGATGACCCACTACCTATTGATGATAACTTTCCTGATGAACAATTAGCTGTCGTGAATGCTTCACATAATGCTCCTTGGTATGCTGATTATGCCAATTATATTGTTGCTAAGTTTATACCTCCTAGTTTCACATACCAACAAAAGAAAAAGTTCTTCTATGATTTAAGGCATTAATTTTGGGATGATGCACACCTTTATAAAGAAGGAGTAGATGGTATTATTAGACATTGTGTACCTGAGCATGAAGAGGAACAGATCTTACGCAAGTGTCACTTCGAAGCCTATGGAGGCCACCACGCTGGAGATAGAACTGCACATAAGGTACTACAATCTGGGTTTTATTGGCCCACTCTCTTCAAGGATGCTCGTAAGTTTGTCTTGTCTTGTGATGAATGTCAAATAATTGGTAATATTAGTAGACGTCAGGAAATGCCTATGAATTATTCTCTTGTTATCGAACCATTTGATGTTTGGGGTTTTGATTATATGAGGCCTTTTCCACAATCCAACGGGTATACTCATATTCTAGTTGCGCTTGATTATGTTACTAAGTGGGTAGAAGCTATTCCAACTAGTAGCGCTGATCATAACACTTCTATTAAAATGCTTAAAGAAGTTATTTTTCCTAGATTCGGAGTCCCTAGATATTTGATGATTGATGGTGTTTCACACTTTATTCATGGTGATTTCTGTAAATTGCTCGCTAAATATGATGTTAATCATATAATTGCATCTCCTTATCATCCTCAGTCTAGTGGTCAAGTAGAATTGAGTAATAGAGAAATTATATTGAATTTGTAGAAGACTATTAATAGATCTAGGAAGAATTGGTCTAAGAAACTTACGATGCATTGTGGGCTTATAGAACTGCTTACAAAAATCCTATGGGTATGTCTCCGTATAAGATGGTTTATGGTAAAGCATGTCACTTACCTCTAGAACTAGAACATAAAGCTTACTGGGCAATCAAAGAGCTCAATTATGATTTTAAACTTGCTGGTGAGAAGAGGTTATTTGACATTAGCTCACTTGACGGATGGAGAACCCAAGCCTATGAGAATGCCAAGTTGTTTAAGGAAAATGTTAAGAGATGGCATGATAGAAGGATACAAAAGCGTGAATTTAATGTAGGTGATCATGTCTTGCTATACAATTCTTGTTTAAGATATTTTGAAGGAAAACTTCTCTCTAAATGGGAAGGTCCTTACGTTATCGAGGAGGTATACCGTTCTGGTGCCATCAAGATTAACAACGCCGAAGGCACAAATCCAAAGGTGGGGAATGGTCAAAGAATCAAACATTATATCTCAGGTACTCCCATAAATGTTGAAACCAATGTCATCAACACCATAACTCCGGAGGAGTACATTAGAGAGACTTACCAGAATGTTTCAAACTCCAAAAAGGAATAGGTATGTGGTACGGTAAGTAAAAAGACTCTAAAACTTTTCAATGGCAATTTTTATCTGTTTTGGAATATTTAAAAAATTAGTAAAAATTTAAAGTAGTCCGAATAGTGCATGAGGAGGCGACAAGCCTGCAGGGCGTGCCCTACCCCCCTGGGCGCGCCCCTGGGGCTTGTGGCCACCTCGTGCACCTTCCGGACTCCGTTTTCTTGTGGCATACTCCTTCAGGTCGGTAAAAAATCATTATATAATCTCCCGAAGGTTTTGACTCTCATATCACGACAATACATCCTATTTTCTCTTTGAGCTTTTTCTGCAAAAAAATTAGATCAACATGACATCCCCAAGTGTTCTGAAGGACAAGTTCTCCGAGAAGGTCATCAACCCCTACCTTGCGAAGGTGCTGCAACACCCTCAAACCATTGAGATGCATGAGGGGGTGCTGCACATCCATGATGTTGAGGGGCCAAAGAAAATTGGAAGCATGGAGACAAGGCTCGAAGCAATGGAACAACAAGTCTTCAAGTGCCAAGGGATGGTGGAACGAGGACTTGATGCAAATCATATGATGATCGTGGAGTTTACCCATAAACATAAGCTAGACGCCAAGGATGGTGCGGATCACATCTTCAAAATTTACGAGAGAATCGAGCACCTCCAAGCCCAGATCTATGACCTGCAAAACCAAAACAGTGAGTATGAATACAGATTTAAGAGAATGAGTTTGGCTGCAGATTTGAGGATTCTAGAGACTCGTTCATCTTTTTACAATGGTGAGCCTATGCCTTGGAAGATGGAGGACAAACTTCCAACCTCATCAACAACTCCAACATCACCACCTCCGAAGCAAGATAACTAAACACATGGGTATGGGCACTCCCCTTGGCTTGTGCCAAGCTTGGCGGAGGTGCCACGGTATCGTATCACTATCACATCTTTTATTTTTTACTTTTATTTTTATTTTATTTTTATCTTTCCTTAGTTCGATCCTTTTGGTTATATCTTGATCTAGTAGAATAAAGTTTTTCGTGTGATCTAGTTTTGAGTCTTTGCTTTATGATTCCTCCTATGTAAGCAAGTTCATGAGTTATATGATAACAATTGCTTTTGAGTTGAGGGCTTTTGCTTGTTTGGCATGATCTTGATCTTGAGAACGATAAAGTAGAAAGAAGTATAGAATAAAAGCAAAGAGTACATATGACAATCTTATGGGGTGTGATGACTTCACATATAAGAAGTATGTCGATTGAAACCTTTTGTGGGTTGACAAACATAGTTGTTGGTCATTGGGGCAATTAAAAGGAAGTAATAAAGAAAGAGAGGTTGACATATAAATATATTATCTTGGACATCTTCTATGATTGTGAGCACTCATTAAAATAGTATATGATAAGAAGTTGATGTCGGACAAGGAAGACAACATAATGGTTTATGTTTGCTTATTTCCGAACAGAAGTTATATTGTTATGGATCCCTCAACATGTGTCACTTGCTTCCACCTAATATCAGCCAAAACCTCCGCACCAAGTAGAGATACTACTTGTGCATCCAAACACCCTTAACCCAATTTTGCCATGAGAGTCCACCATACCTACCTAAGGATAGAATAAGATCCTTCAAGTAAGTTGTCATCGCTGCAAGCAATAAAAATTGCTCTCTAAATATGTGTGATCTATTAATGTGAGGAAAATACACTTTATACGAACTTGTGATAGGGAAGAAATAAAAGCGACGAGCTGCATAATAAAGTTCTATATCACAAGGGCAATATAAAGTGACGTTCTTTTGCATTAAGAAATTGTGAATCCAACTATAAAAGCGCATGACAACCTCTGCTTCCCTCTACGAAGGGCCTATCTGTTACTTTTATTTTCTAGTTCTTACCTTTATGCAAGAGTCGTGGTGATTTCCATCGCCTTCTCTATTTTCGCCTTTATTTTCTGGCAAGTGTCACATGTTGGGGAATGATCTAGGCGCATATATCCACTCAGAAGTGGACGAGCATGAGTCATTACTGTTGACATTACCCTTGAGGTAAATAGTTGGGAGGCAACACTATAAGCCCCTATCTTTCTTTGTGTCCGATTGAAACTTTGAACTCATAGATACCTCGTGAGTGTTAGCAATTGTGAAAGACTAAAAGATGATTGAGTATGTGGGTTTGCTTTACAAGCTCTTATATTGACTCTTTCCTACGTAATGATAAATTGGAACTGCTTCAATGACTGAGATCATAGATTGTCGGTTCTCAATAGAGTTCTTGATTCATACTTTGCCATTGTGAATGAATTATTACTTTAGCATAAGAAATTATATGTCAATATATGTTGCTGTTCTAAAAATGATCATGATGCCTTCATGCCCATATATTTTTTATTGACACCTCTATCTCTAAACATGTGGCCATATTTATCGATTTCGGCTTTCGCTTGAGGACAAGCGAGGTCTAAGCTTGGGGGAGTTGATACGTCCATTTTTGCATCATGATTTTATATTGATATTTATTGCATTATGGGCTGTTATTACACATTTTGGTGCAACACTTATGCCTTTTCTCTCTTATTTTACAAGGTTTACATGAAGAGGGAGAATGCCGGCAGCTGGAGTTCTAGACTGGAAAAGGAGCAAATCTGAGATACCTATTCTGCGCAACTCCAAAAGTCCTGAAAATCTATGGAGAATTATTTTGGAATATATAAAAAATATTCAGTGAAATAAATACATTAGGGGGCCCACTAGGCAGCCACAAGCCTGTAGGGCGCGCCCTACCCCCTGGGCGCGCCCCTGGGGCTTGTGTCCCACCTGGCAGCCCTCCGATGCCCATCTTCTGCTATATTGAGGGTCTTGTCCTGGAAAAAAAATCATAACAGAGCTTTCGGGACGAAGCGCCGCCGTCTCGAGGCGGAACTTGGGTAGCACCAATCTAGAGCTCCGGCAGGGCGATCCTGTCGGGGAAACTTCCCTCTCGGCAGGGAAAATCGAAGCCATCATCGTCACCAACGATCCTCTCATCGAGAGGGGGTCAATCTCCATCAACATCTTCATCAGCACCATCTCCTCTCCAAACCCTAGTTCATCTCTTGTATTCGATCTTTGTCTCAAAACCTCAGATTGGTACGTGTGGGTTGCTAGTAGTGTTGATTACTCCTTGTAGTTGATGCTAGTTTGTTTACTTGGTGGAAGATCATATGTTCAGATCCTTGATCATCATTAATACTCCTCTGATTATGAACATGAATATTCTTTGTGAATAGTTACGTTTTCTCCCGAGGACATGGGATAAGTCTTGTTATAAGTAATCATGTTAATTTGGTATTCGTTCGATATTTTGATGAGATGTATGTTGTCTCCTCTAGTGGTGTTATGTGAACGTCGACTACATAACACTTCACCATTGTTTGGGCCTAGAGCAAGGTACTGGGAAGTAATAAGTATATGATGGGTTGCTAGAGTGACAGAATCTTAAACCCTAGTTTGTGCGTTGCTTCGTAAGGGGCTGATTTGGATCCACATGTTTCATGCTATGGTTAGATTTATCTTAATTCTTCTTTCGTAGTTGCGGATGCTTGCGGGAGGGGTTAATCATAAGTGGGAGGCTTGTCCAAGTAAGGGAAGCACCCAAGCACCGGTCCGCCCAGATATCAAATTATCAAAGTAGCGAACGCGAATCATATGAGCATGATGAAAACTAGCTTGACATAAATTCCCATGTGTCCCCGGGAGCGCTTTGCTTTATATAAGAGTTTGTCCAGGATTGCCCTTTGTTATAAAAAGGATTGGGACACCTTGCTGCACCTTTGTTACAATTGTTACTTGCTACCCGTTACGAATTATCTTATCATGAAACTATCTATTACCGATAATTTCAGTGCTTGCAGAGAATACCTTACTGAGAACCGCTTGTCATTTTCTTCTTCTCCTCATTGGGTTTGACACTCTTACTTATCTAAAGGACTACGATAGACCCCCTATACTTTTGGGTCATCATCTATCTTCTTGTGATGAATTGAGTTTTTCCTTTGAAGTATTCTTATTGGATTGAGTCTATAAGGATTTGAGAACACTTGATGTATGTCTTGCGATGGGATATCCGTGGTGACAATGGGATGTTCTATTGATCCACTTGATGTATGCTTTGGTGATCAACTTGCGGGTTTCGCAACCTTGGGAACCTATGCATAGGGGTTGGCACACATTTTTGTCTTGACTTTTCGATAGAAACTTTGGGGCACTCTTTGAAGTTCTTTGTGTTGGTTTGAACATGATGAATCTGAAATTGTGTGATGCATATCGTATAATAAGGCCCATGGTTACTCGTGGTGACATTAGAGTATCTAGGTGACATTAGGGTTTTGGTTGATGTGTATCTTAAGGTGTTATTTCAGTACGAACTTTAGGGTTGTTCATGACACTTATAGGGATAGCTCATAAGATTGATTGGAAAAGATAACTTTGAGGTGGTTTTGTACCCTACAATAATTTCTTAGTTTGTTCTCCGCTATTTTTGACTTTGGAGTGAACTCTTTGTCACACGTGAGAGATTTACATATGATTCAACTATTTTAGTATTGTTGAGAGCCTTGTTTCTAAGCATTGCAATATTGTTTGTGCTCACTTTTATCATTAGTTACCTTGCTATTTTTATATTTTCAGATTACAAAAACCTATAGCTACCATCCATATTACACTTGTATCGCCATCTCTTCTCCGAACTAGTGCACCTATACAATTTACCATTGTATTGGGTGTGTTAGGGACACAAGAGACTCTTTGTTATTTGGTTGCAGGGTTGTTCAAGAGAGACCATCTTCATCCTACGCCTCCCACGGATTGATAAACTAACGAGGATATGTACCTAGGGTAGGGTCCTAGGCAAGTCCCACATACCCTACCTAAGGACACCACATGGGAGGACTTGAATATCAAGCATGAACTTCCAAGTGGATCCCTAGAGACGTTCAAAGTCACTCGACAATAATCCACTCGGAGACTCCCGCTCTCACTCGGTAGTCGCGTGCCACTCAGAAGACCTCGCTTTCACTCGACACTAGAAGACCAAGAGCCACCATCAAGAGCCCAACGGGCAGACGCTGGTTCAATGGTCATTAGTAGCTTTTATTATGTATGTCACCTGTAACGGCAGACTTTAAACCCCATGACCAGGCCTTTAGATGCGGGATAATTATGAGGGGTAGCGAACTCTATATAAGCCGCCCCTCCCCTCCTGCACAAGGGTTCGCAACCATTGTAATACCAACATTCCACACGACATAAAGCTCCCGAGCACTGAGACGTAGGGCTGTTACCTCCATGAGAGGGGCCTGAACTCATACATCCGTGTGTACACCCTCGCTGTAGCTAGGACTCTGCCCTCTCCCTTCATACCCCTACCATCTACTATCAGGCTCGTTCCCATGACAATTGGCGCCCACCGTGGGGCAGGCGTCTATGCGACTTCCGGCGAGGTTGCAATTTTCATCCTTCGACATGTCTTTCGGCGGTGTTTTTGCTCTGGGCCACGAGATCCAGTTTCGGAGCGCTCACCTTCATCGTCGACAATTTGGCATGGCTCTAGGAGGCGCCTCTAGATGTCGAGACACTCCCAGTCCATGGGGCCGCGCACTTCCGCGCGAGTCCCTGTGGCGTGTTGCTGCATCAGCCGTCGACTCCTTACGCGTTGGCCCCTCTTGCTATTCGCAGTCGCAAGCAGTCCGGCTGCCCACGACTTCAGCGTTGGGTTCAACATGCAGCGGCGCGCCAAACTTCTCCACAGATTGCAGCGCTCGAGCCCGCCGAGTCCCTTCACAGCGTGTTTGAGTCGGATTCCGATCCGTCCAACGTGCCTTCCGAGTGCGAAAGCTGCGATTCTGCAGCAGAGGTCTTGATGGCAGGCTCTCATCAGAGTTCACCACCTGGCTTTGGCCGTGGCAAGTGCGAGGCTGGAGGTCCGTCGAAAGAGCAGCCGCGTCGCAACGAGGAGGTTCTTCATACTCCCATCGTCGGCGTGACTGCCGAGGCCCAAGCTTTGGAGGCCGCGCATGTTCGTCTAGAAGAGCTCCAGGCAGAGATTGACGAGCGCGCTCGCCAGCGCTCGCCGTGCCCCAGTCGACGTCATCGACAACTGTTTCCGACTGGATCTCACGATGACGTTGAGGTATACCGAACTCCTGTGCTAAATGTTGTTGCTGCTGCTAGGATAGCGGATTCCATTCAGCCGTCCCGGTCAGAGGCTGGTAGAGGGCTGTTGCAGATCAGAGCACTGTTGGATGCAGTGCAGCGTCAGAATTCAGCAGTTCTCAGTCCCGTAACAGGATATACAACAATTCACCCAAGGCGGAGACTATTCAGTCGACACACAGCCCTGGATCACCCTTGCATCATCGAGGCAGCGGTTTTCGTGAAGGTCAAGACAGAGATCAGCATCACCGTGAAGACCACCGTCGAGTGCCGACTCCTCCGCGGAGTGGTCCGTACGCGCCCCGGCGCCAGGACGAGAGGCGCTCCTTCGGTGATGAGCAGGACGCGGACTTTGACGCCCATGCCTATCTTGTTCAGAAGTGGATCGACAAGAGTAGAGCCTATAGAGAAGGACACGATAGAGATGTGCCGAGTGGAAGTTCAGCTGTGGTGTCTGGTCCTGAGTGTTTCAGCAGAGCTATACGTTCTGCAGAGATTCCCCCCAACTTCAGAAAGGCGGCAGGGATCGAAAAGTTTTCTAGTAAAACAAAGCCAGAGACTTGGTTAGATGATTACCAAGTGGTTGTGTAGATTGGCGGCGGAAATGACAATGTTGCAATGAAGCACCTGCCCCTCATGTTGGATGGATCAGCTCGATCTTGGTTGAATCGTTTGGCTCCTTCCAGCATACATTATTGGGAAGATCTTGCCCGAGTGTTTGTCCGGACCTTTGAGGGCACTTGCAAGCACCCGACAAGTCTGGTCGACTTACAACACTGCGTCCAGAAGCCCAATGAAACCTTAAGGGACTATATTCAGCGATGGTCCACCCTGCATCATACGGTGGAGAATGTGTCGGAACACAAGGCTGTTTGTGCTTTCAAGGCTGGTGTGAGATACAGGGAGTTGTACCTGAAGTTTGGATGCACCGGTGATATTTCACTCGGCAAGATGATGGAAATTGCCACCCGGTACGCCAATGGCGAGGAAGAAGACCGCCTCCGTAGCGGCAAAGGAAGAGCTATCGCCAACGAGTCTAGCGGCGGCAACAATCGGAAGCAGAAACAAAAGGCTGAAGACCCGGCTCCGGAAGAGGCAGCGGCACTGGCGACTCAGTCGAAGAACAAGGGCAAAGACAAGGCTCAATATGCCCCCAAGAAGGGGAAAGGTCAGTCAGGAACTGATATCATGGATCAGCCGTGTGTGATTCACACGAGGAAAGACGCAGAAGGCAACCTGATTTTGCCCAAGCACACCACTCGATAGTGTCGAACCCTTGTCCAGCAATTCAAGGAAGACCAGTCAAGTGAGAAATCTCCTGAAAAGGGAGATGAAGACGAGGAAAAGGAAACGTTCCCGGATGTCACTGCAACACTGGTGATCTTTGCTGATGTCGAGAGCAAGAGTCATTTGAAAGTGATGAATAGAGAAATCAACATGGCTGTGCCAGACACCCCCACCTACCTCAAATGATCCCAATATGCTATCACATTCGACCAGACAGACCATCCTGCTCGTGTGGCCACTCCCGGTCGGCAGGCTCTGGTAGTTGATCCGGTGGTGCAAGGGACTCGACTCAGAAAGGTCCTCATGGACGGTGGCAGCGGCCTGAACATTCTTTATGCGGATACCCTGAAAGAGATGGGCATTCCGATGTCCCCTCTGAGCGAGAGTAGCATGCAGTTTCATGGGGTCATCCTAGGAAAGAAAGCCAAGTCACTCGGCCAGATGGGCATTGGATGTGACATTCGGAGATGACAAAAATTTCGGAAAAGAAAAGTTAACATTTGAAGTCGTGGATTTCAAGACTGCTTACCACGCCATCTTGGGTCGACCCGCTTATGCACGTTTCATGGCCCGACCATGTTACGTGTATCTCAAGTTGAAAATTCCAGGCCCTAAGGGTGTGATCACGGTCATTGGCAATCAACAGCAGGCCGAAGAGTGTCTCCAACAAGGCTCCAAGATCGCCGATCAACAGATGGCCATGGTCGAGCTGGAGGAATACAAGAAAACCGCAGACCCTGCTGATTTGCTCCGTGCAAAGAAGCCGGCTTCTGAGTCGGCATTTCAGTTGGCAAGGGAGGTGAAGAAGGTGCACATCCACCTGACGGATCCAACTGTTGCCCCGACGAATATCTCAACAACACCCGATAGTAAATAGGAAGCCAAGCTCATCCAGTTCCTCCATGAGAACTGGGATATCTTTGCATGGAAGCCTTCTGACATGCCGGGGATTCCCGGGGAGTTATCTGAGCACCGTCTACGAGTGGATCCGAAAGCCAAGCCCGTTAGGAGCATTTGCGTCGATCAGCGGCGGAGAAGCGCAAGGCAATCGGAGAAGAAGTGGCCCATCTCTTGCAAGCCAAGTTCATTCGGGAGATTTACCAATCCGAGTGGCTCTCGAATGTTGTAATGGTGCCAAATAAAGATAAGTCGTTGCGCATGTGCATTGACTTCAAACATCTCAATAAGGTGTGCCCAAAAGACCATTTTCCGCTCCCCCGCATAGATCAAATTGTTGACTCGACAGCGGGGTGCGAGCGTTTATCGTTGTTGGACGCTTATTATGGGTACCATCAGATCCGTCTGTATGGCCCGGACGAAATAAAGACAGCCTTCGTCACCCCACTTGGGTGCTTTTGCTACATCACCATGCCTTTTGGTCTTAAGAATGCCGATGCTACTTTTATGTGCATGATTCAGACATGTTTACTCAACCAGATCCCTCGGAATGTCGAGGCATACATGGACGATATAGTGGTCAAGTCCCGCAAAGGTTCCGACCTGCTAGCTGACTTGGCCGAGACATTCGCCAATCTGAGGCGATTCAACATAAAGCTGAATCCGGCCAAATGTACCTTCGGTGTCCCTGGCGGCAAGTTGCTCGGTTTTCTCGTTTCCGAGCAAGGAATTGATGTCAATCCCGAGAAGATCAGCGCCATTACCCGTATGAAGACTCCGGTGCGAGTGCACGACGTTCAGAAGCTCACAGGTTGCTTGGCAGCATTGAGTCAATTCATTTCTCGTCTTGGTGAGAAAGCTCTGCCCTTATATCAGTTGATGAAGAAGTCCGACACGTTCGACTGGACTCCCGAAGCCGAAGCAGCGTTTGTTGAGCTCAAAGCCATGCTCTCCACCCAGCCGGTGCTTGCCGCTCCTGCCAGCAAAGAACCCTTGCTACTATACATCGCGGCCACAAATTAGGTCGTCAGTACAATGCTGACTGTCAAGCGAGAAGAGGAGGGTAAAGCCTATAAAGTCTAGCAGCCAGTTTATTATGTCTCGGAAGTATTGTCCCCCTCAAAGCAAAGATATCCACACTATCAAAAGCTGGTGTGTGGTATTTACCTGTCAGCGAAGAAGGTGGCACATTATTTCCAAGACCATTTGATCTTAGTCGTCAGTGATGCTCCTTTATCCGAGATTTTCAATAATCGCGACGCATCAGGTCGAGTGGCTAAATGGGCAATTGAGCTTGGACACTTTGACATCAGATTCGAGGCCAAGAAAACAATCAAGTCCCAAGCATTGGCATATTTCATGGCCGAGTGGACTGAATAGCAACAACCCATCCAAGTTGACTCGACGCATTGGACAATGTTCTTCGACAACTCCAAAATGTTGAATGGGTCTGATGCTGGTGTTGTCTTGATATCTCCCAGAGGCGACAAGATCAGCTTTGTCTTGCAAATTCACTTTGATTCCTCTAACAATGAGGCAGAGTATGAAGCACTTTTGTATGGGTTACGCATGGCTATCTCGCTCGGCGTCAAGCGCCTGATGGTTTATGGCGACTCAGATTTGGTGGTGAATCAAGTGATGAAAGAGTGGGATGTTAGAAACCCCGCTATGACCAGATAATGCAATGCAGTCCGGAAGTTGGAGAAGAAATTTGAAGGCCTGGAACTTCATCATGTTCCCTGACTGAAAAATCAAGAGGTCGATGAGCTGTCCAAGATTGGTTCCACTCGACGGCCTGTCCCTAGCGGTGTGTTCTTGGAGCACTTGCACACTCCTTCGGTTCAAGAGGATCCCTTCACCTAAGATCCCCCACAAGCTTTGAGCTCCTCTGACTCGACTGAAGTCGATGTTCCTGCTGTGATTGACCTGGTCATGGAGATTCTGGTTATCATTCCCGACTGGACTGTGCCATACATTGCCTATATCCTGAGACAAGAGCTCCCTGAAGATGAAGTAGAGGCTCGACAGATTGTGCGCAGGTCCAAGGCTTTCACTGTGATGGGAGATCAGCTATTCAGAGAGAGTGTGACTGGTGTTACCCAGCGCTACATTTCCCCCAAGGAAGGTCGGATGATTCTAGACGAGATTCACTCGGGAACTTGCGGCCACCATGCGTCTCCGAGGGCGATCGTCACTAAAGCCTACCGAGCTGGTTTTTACTGGCCACGAGCTAATGAGATGGCTAAGGACATCGTTGATCACTGCGTGGGCTGCCAGTTCTATGCGAATCTGTCGCACAAACCGGCGTCTACTCTGAAGAAAATTCCTCTCGCCTGGCCATTTGCGGTTTGGGGACTTGACATGGTTGGTCCCTTCCGACCTGAAAAGGAGGATTCACCCACCTGTTGGTAGCAGTTAACAAATTCACCAAGTGGATTGAAGCCAAGCCCATCAAGAAGCTGAACACCCGCACAACGGTCATGTTCATGAGGGAGATCATTATCCGATACGGCATTCCGCACAGCATCATCACGGACAACGACACTAATTTTGACTCGGAAGAATTCAGGAGATTCTGTAACTCCCAAGGCACCCGAGTGGATTATGCTTCTGTTGCACATCCTCAAACCAATGGGCAAGTTGAGCGGGCTAATGGTCTCATTCTGCAAGGTCTGAAGCCTTGTCTCATGCGCGATTTGGATCATGCCGACGGTGCGTGGGTAACTGAGCTGCCATCTGTTTTGTGGGAATTGAGGACAACGCCTAATCGGTCGACTGGACGAACTCCTTTCTTCCTTGTCTATGGCGCTGAAGCCATGTTGCCGACTTGGCCCACAATTCTCCTCGAGTGGAGCTATATTTTGATGCTGAAGTTGAATAGGCCAGACAGGATGGGGTAGATCTTCTGGAGGAGGAGCGAGAGATGGCTCTGATCCTGACCACTGCCTATCAGCAAGACCTGTGGCGCTTCCATGCAAGGAATGTCAAGAGTCGAGCGTTCCATGAGGGAGATTTGGTGCTCCGGGTGAATCAACACCGACCTCACAAGCTTGCTCCTGCATGGGAAGGCCCTTTTGTCGTCACTAAGGTGCTAAATAATGGAGCCTATCACCTGTATAATCTCATGAAACAGATAGATGAGCCACGAGCCTAGAATGCAGATCTGCTCCAGCGTTTTTACACTTGAGACAAGAGTTTTCTGATGTAATAAGAATACTTCATCAATGCAATTCACGTTTCTGCGATATATACTTCGTCGATTCCAACCGTGCAGTTACATTCTTGGGGATACTCCGAGTGTTGAGCAATCCTCACACTCGGGGGCTTAGCTGCGAAACATGTTTCGCCTAAGTTAAAAACCCTATCGGGTGGATAGCAGTCCATTCACTCGACGGCCTATTTGCGAATTTGTCTTCGCTTAGGTTCAAAAAAAAATACTCCGAGTAATGAGCAATCCTCACACTCGGGGGCTTAGCTATGACACATGTTTCGCCTAAGTTAAAAACCTCGTCGAGTGGATAGTAATCCATTCACTTGACAACTTAGCTGCGAATCGACATTCGCCTAAGTTCAAAAATACTCCGAGTGATGAGCAATCCTCATACTCGGGGGCTTAGCTGCGAAACACGTTTCGCCTAAGTTAAAAACCTCGTCGAGTGGATAGCAATCCATTCACTTGACAACTTAGCTGCGAATCGACATTCGCCTAAGTTCAAAAATACTCCGAGTGATGAGCAATCCTCACACTTGGGGGGCTTAGCTGCGAAACACGTTTCGCCTAAGTTAAAAACCTCGTCGAGTGGATAGTGATCCATTCACTCGACAACTTAGCTGTGAATCGACATTCACCTAAGTTCAAAAATACTCCGAGTGATGAGCAATCCTCACACTTGGGGGGTTAGTTGCAGAACACGTTTCGCCTAAGTTAAAAACCTCGTCGACTGGATAGTAATCCATTCACTCGATAACTTAGATACGAATCGACATTCGCCTAAGTTCAAAAATACTCCGGGTGATGAGCAATCCTCACGCTCGGGGGCTTAGCTACGAAACACGTTTCGTCTAAGTTAAAAACCTCGTCGGGTGGATAGTAATCCATTCACTCGACAACTTAGCTGTGAATCGACATTCGCCTAAGATCAATAATACTCTGAGCGATGAGTAATCCTCACACTCGGAGGCTTAGCTGCGAAAGCATTTCGCCTAAGTTAAAAACAAAATCAGTCGAACAAATGATTGCAAGCCAAAGCATGAGTAAAATCCGAAAGGTAAAACCGCGGCGTCTTGTGTAGAAGCAAATGTGCTCAAGCCTATGGCCCGAATGAAGTTTTAGGGGATACAGTTCCACTCGGCATACCGAGACAAATTTAACTATTTTTTCCAAAGACCCAAGTTTTTTAAGCAAGGGACAGACTGGCGGGCTCGACGAAAGTGTCCAGGTCGATGCCGTCAGCGATTCTGGGAGCTGCCTCGATGAAGGTTTCCATGAAGTCCTCGAACTGGGGTTTTTTCGTGTTTACCACCTGGAGCTCCTTCAGCTTCTCCTCCCTCACGTCCCTACAGTGGACCCTGACAAGTGACAACGCCACGTCGGCCCCGCAGCGTGCAGCAAATTTTTTCCAAGCTTGCACTCTACTGGGAAGTTGGTTCAGGCGAGCCATCATGGAGTTGAGGTCGAGCTGAAGAGTGTCCTCAGGCCATAGCTCCTTATCGATTCTTTCCATGGCAGATTTCAGTCGAGTGATGTAGGCCTGGGCACCCTGGAGCCGAAAGTTGAGCCGCAGCATGTTCATCGCCACCGCATCAGCAACCGGCGACTTGGTAGGGTCAAACATGGGCACAATCTCTTCTGTTTCCTTTTCAAAGTCTTGGCAGAATTCTGTTGAAGAAGGGGAAATAGGAAGAGAATCGGTGAACTGTGACCCTCAATAATTTTGCAAATGTCAGTCGACAAGAAATACTCACCGTCGAGCAGAAGATACATCTTCCTCGAGAATTCGCCCAGATGCTTCTCCAGGCCATTACCCCTCTTGGTTAGTTGCTCGGCCTTCTTGACAAGGTCCGCATGCTCCTGCTTCAGCTTGGTGTTCTCGTCCTCCAGCTCCTTGGCAGCCGCCAGCTTTCGTTTCGTGGCTTCAGTCTTCTCCTTGGCTGCTCGCTGAGCGTCAGCAAGCGCCTTGTCCTTCTCCTCCAGTGCCTTCTTCATGGAATCTAAAGAAATAACATTGTTGAGTCGCGCTCGGAGTCGACGGTTTTCATTGTGTAAGTCTATTCGAGTGAGAGCACTCGGTTCAAAACATGAAGAGTGAAGATGAAAATGCAGAAAATCAGCAGTAATTACCTACCAAAGTCTTCATCTCAGCACGCACTCGCTCCAGAGCGTTGTTGGTGACCGCCAGATCCACCTGCAACCGGTTCCTTTCATCCTCCACGTCCTTGTACTCCTCCCCAAGCTCACAAGCCCTCTGGAATCAACACAAGACAGGAATTCAATCGGCGAGTGATGCTTGGTACAGTCGACTGGGTATCGAACGCCAGCGAATGACCATCTTAGAAGACTTCAAGTAGAAAGTCCACTTGACATGTCAAGTGGCTCTGGCGCTCCGCGCATCATAAACAAATTCAAAAGTTGTCTCTATTAAGACCCCTGCCGATGCAAGCACTCGACAGTGGTCTCGGGGACTACACCCAGTGGGTGCGCTATGAGCGCCCCCACTAAGACGGTTAACTCTCAATCCATCGAGTAACTCGTCAGAAAAAAACACTCGACATGTCGAGTGACCCTAGTACCATGCATACGACAAGTTTTCAAGCCTACTGTTTATCGTCTGCGATGAACAGTAGCCTCGGGGACTACACCCAGTGGGTGCACTTAGCGTGCCCCTACTAGTTATTCAAACATTCGACAAGGTCAGCCATGTCACGACACTCGACCCATCGAGTGACGCGCCTCCCTACTCTATGAAGTGCAGTCTATCCTTATGCAGCGTCATATCATGGTTTGCCAGTAATATCCATGAAACCTACAAGGTAGCTACGGAGTGGTGTGATTCAAGGCGAAGTGTATCCTATATAAAATAGACTCTAAGACCCCTGCCGATGCAAGCACTCGACAGCGGTCTCGGGGACTACACCTAGTGGGTGCGCTAAGAGAACCCCCACTGAGACGGTTAACTCTCGATCCGTCGAGTAACTCGTCAGAAAAAATATACACTCGACAAGGTCAGCCCTGTCACGACACTCGACCCGTCGAGTGATGCACCTCCCTACTCTATGAAGTGCAGTATGTCCTTATGCAGCGTCATATCATGGTTTGCCAATAATATCCATGAAACCTGCAAGTTAGCTACGGAGTGGTGTGATTCAAGGCGAAGTGTATCCTGTATACAATAGACTCTAAGACCCTGCCGATGCAAGCACTCGACAGCAGTCTCGGGGACTACACCCAGTGGGTGCGCTAAGAGCGCCCCCACTGAGACGGTTAACTCTCGATCCATCGAGCAACTAGTCAGAAAATACACTCGACATGTTGAGTGACCCTAGTACCATGCGTACTATCAATCCCAGTCCTACTCGACTACGATCTGGTCTATTCGAGTGGAGAAAGTTCAAACATTCTACAGCAACCACCCACTGGGTGTAAAGCAGCTAAGAGAAGCAAGAATTCAATCGACAATGGACTTACAATCGAACTTACTCGGACATTGGTACAGAGGGCTGCGCTGACGTCAAAAGCCAGTTTACTGGCCTCGAAGGCCTCCTTGGTTCTCAGCATGAGCTGCTTCACCTGAATCATGGCTTTCTTTGCAGCGACGGTCTGATCTTCCGGGGTGCGATGCAGAGAGAAGGCCGTCACAGGTGGGGTCGGCGTGATCGCTGGGGCAGCTAAATCAGTCTGAGGGGGTCCAGTTGTAGTCGATGTCACAATGGTCGAGACGGCTGGAGGAGCATGCGACAGAGGTGCTGCGGGTTCAACCCTGGGTTGTGTCGAGCCACCTCTCCCCTGGGAAGACTTTGCAGTCGAGCATTGAAGTGCTTGCGCCGAAGATGCCCTCCGGGTACGAGCACGCGAAGTGTCTAGTTGCTCCTCGTCGTCCTCCACCTGAATGACCTCTGCAATGATAACCGACAGTGTTAACATCTACATGTGTTGAGTCCCATCCGGACAAACCAACAACTTTCTTACCTCTATGAGAAGTGGCACCATCAGCAGTGTCAACATCCATCGCTTCCCCTCCATCCCGATGAGGCGAGGTCACAGATGTAGCAGCTCTAACGGATTGAGTGGCATTCGGTCAGATACAACTCCAGACTTCAGTCGACAGAAAAAATTCGAAAATAAACACTTACGTGGATACGATAGGTACGACCACCCTCATGCGAGGCAGAGCTTTGCGAGGCTTGGTGACGGCTTGCTTGGGTTGCTTGGCCAGTCTTTCACTCGACCCAACGGTCGAAGGGCGGATCCATTTCAGGTTCTTCTCACTAGGGCCCGGAGTCCTGTCCTCAACAGCTGCCGGATCCTAGCGGGCCTTGGTGCGACCTTCGTGCCGGGGAGGCGACTTGACTTCTTCCTCTTTGCCGGAGTCTTCGTATTTTTCCTCGGTGTCGGAAAGACCGTCGTCGTCCATGCTACCGCCCTCGCTCACCATGCCGTCTTCCACATGGTTCCCGTTGGGAATGGGCGAGTGCATGTTCATCCACTCCTACATGATTCAAGGGAGTAAGTCAGTTTATAAGTCAAAGTATCACTCGACAGTACAACATCAGTCGACACCACACAACTCACTAGATTCTTCGGCGGGTTTTCGACCGAGTAAGGTCAGACCCTCTTGGCTCCCAGAGGATTGTCGCAAGCTCCAGTGATGCTACGAAGCCACTGCTCGACAGTTTTCTATGGAACCTCCTCTTGATGCGTCCTGGTCATGTCCTCTGGGCCCGCGTAGTGCCACATGGTGTGGTCTCTAGCTTGGAGCGGCTGAATGCGTCGACCGAGGAACGTCTCCAGAAAATCCATTCCTGTCACTCCGCCCCGGATCAGTTGCACCACCGCTTCAACTAAGATACCCACTTGGACATGCTCCTTTTCGGTCACCCTCAGAGATTTGGGAACAGCGGGGCGGTCGGGTGTAAAGGGGGGAAGTCCAGTCGACATATTGGGTGATGCTACGTCTTTGCAGTAGAACCAAGTCGACTGCCAGCCTCTGACGGACTCAGGAAAAGTCATGGCAGAGAAGGAACTACGGGCTCTTTTCTGAACCCCTAAACCTCCACATAGCTAGAGCACATGAGTCTTCCCATCGGCAGGGAGGGCTTTCTTCACGGTCTGGGATCTGACCGTGAAGAGGTGCCTGAAAAACCCAGGAAGCACTCGCATAAAGTGACGAATGCAGAGAAATAGGCAATAGTATTTGGCAGAGGTGGTGCAGTTGAGAACCGAAAAAGTTCAGAAATCCCCTAAAGAACGAGTGGGCAGGCATGGAAAAACCTCTTTCGACATGGGAGAGAAGAAGAATCCTCTCCCCTTCGTGTGGCTCCGGCTCGCGCTCCTCCCCGGCAACCTCCAAGCGCCATCCGCCACAAGCCCGTCGGAGATGAGGCCCTCCATGTCCTCGTGAGTGACTACAGAGGGGAGAAAATCCCCCTACATCCAACCCGCCAGCGCGGTGAACCGGGCGGTTGAGGGCTTCTTGCCCTTGAGCTTCATCGCCCCCTTCTTCGCCCGCTCCAGCTTCTCCATCATGTTCTTCATCGTCGACGCGGCGGCTCTCGTCGAGGAGGATCGGAGTGGGGCACCGGGAGCAGAGGAGGTAGAGGAAAAGAGAGAAAGAACTGGCGGAAGTACTGTGTGAACTGCAGCGCGGAAAGCTTTATACGCTACCGAGTGTCTCACTGACCAGTGGACCCGTGAGGTTACCGCGCACGCCAACCACTGACGGCGCCCGGTACATGACGATATGACCGGCGCGAAAATCGAGGCATCGTGCCTCCACTTGCCCTGATCGTGGTGTCATCATCGTGCGTGCGTGCTTCCCAAATTTTCGTATCCCAGAAAATCCGGGTCTGTCTGACCGAACCATCGCCTCCCAAGATACTGTCAGTTCACTCGGAGCAAAACAAATTTTAAACATCCACTCGGGCACTTTTAAGGCTGAATGGATCCGGGCGAGCGGAGAAGAATTCAATCGAAGCAAGTTTCGTTGAAGCCCCGAATATCATTAAGAAGATTTTGCGTGTCGATCCTAAATGAACACTAATGCTTAGAGTTCAATCGACGCAAGTTCCATGGAAATCCCAAATATCATTCGGAGGATTTGATGCACTAACTCAAGGTCTACGTTGATACCTCCTTCCACCACTCAAACCCCGATCCATTTGAGGGCTAATGACGAGGATATGTACCTAGGGTAGGGTTGTAGGCAAGGCCCACATACCCTACCTAAGGACATCACATGGGAGGACTTGAAAATCAAGCATGAACTTTCGAGTGGATCCCTGGAGACGTTCAAAAGTCACTCGATAGTAATCCACTCGGAGACTCCCGCTCTCACTCGGGAGTCGCGTGTCACTCGGAAGACCTCGCTTTCACTCGACGTCAGAAGACTAGGAGCCACCATCAAGAGCCCAACGGAAAACGCTGGTTCAATGGTCATTAGTAGCTTTTATTACGTATGTTACCTGTAACGTCAAACTTTAAACCCCACGACCAGGCCCTTAGATGCAGGATAGTTATGAGGGGCAGCGAACTCTATATAAGCCGCCCCTCCCCTCCTGCACAAGGGTTCACAACCATTGTAATCCCAACATTCCACGCGACATAAAGCTCTTGAGCACTAAGACGTAGGGCTGTTACCTCCACGAGAGGGGCCTGAACTCATACATCCGTGTGTACACCCTCGCCGTAGCTAGTACTCTACCCTCTCCCTTCGTACCCCTACCATCTACTGTCAGGCTCGTTCCCACGACATAAACCTTAGGTCATCCGCTTGAGGGAAATTTTCTACTATCCTACAAAACTCTGTGCTTGGAGTCCCAACACGAGTCTACAAGAAGAAGGTTGCGTAGTAGACATCAGCCGTCATTTCTTAGAGTTTGGGAATACGATGCTTATGTGAAAAGACATCAACCTGATAAGCTCAAACCCAAAGCGGACAAACATGTCTTCATAGGATACCCTAAGGAAACAGTTGGGTATACCTTCTATCTCGGATTCAAGGACAAAGTGTTTGTTGCTAAAAATAGGTCCTTTCTCGAGAAAGAGTTTCTCTCGAAAGAATTGAGTGGGAGGAAGGTAGAACTTGATGAGGTTATTAAACCGTCACTTCAGTTGGATGGTAGCACGGCATAGAAAGATGTTTTTGCGGCGCCTACACAAAATTGAAGAGGAAGCTAATGATGATGATCATGAAACTTCGGATCAAGTTACTACCAAAACTCGTAGGTTGACGAGGACATGTACTGTCCCGAGGAGTGTGTCAGTCTTGTCTTGGAGATCATGCTGTCAGCCAACAGTGAACCTACGAGCTATGAAGAAGTGATGGTGGGCCCGGATTCCAATAAATGGCTAGGAGCCATGAAATCTAAGATAGGATCCATGTATGGAAACCTAGTATGGACTTTGTAGACTTGCCTGATGAACG
Organism: Hordeum marinum; assembly: GCA_022496015.1. Lineage (NCBI taxonomy): Eukaryota > Viridiplantae > Streptophyta > Magnoliopsida > Poales > Poaceae > Hordeum > Hordeum marinum. The sequence continues at coordinate 70,489,294 of CM039672.1, forward strand.
ACAGGCCTTTAAGTACAAATGGAACTTTAAGAAGAAGACAGACACTGATGGTAAATGACACCATTTACAAAGCTCGACTTGTCACAAAGTAGTTTCCGACAAGTTCAAGGAGTTGACTACGATGAGACTCTCTCGCCCATAGCGATGCTGAAGTTTGTTGGAATTATGTTAGTAGTTGGTGTAGTTTTCGATTATGAAATCTAGAAGATGGATGTCAAAACATCGTCTGCTTAACGGTTTCCTTGAGGAAATGTTGTATGCGATACAACCAGAACGTTTTGTCAGTCCTAAGGATGCTAAAAGGTATGCAAGCTCCAGTGATCCTTCTATGGACTGGAGCAAGCATCTCGGAGCTTTTGGGTTTATACGCTTTGATAAGGTGATCAAAGCTTTTGGGTTTATACAAAGTTTGTAAGAAACTTGTATTTACAAGAATGTGAGTGGGAGCACTATATAATTTCTGATGAGTATATGTGGATGACATATTGTTGATCGGAAATGATGTAGAATTTCTGGAAAGCATAAAGGGTTGTTAAAAATGAGTTTTTCAAAGGAAAACCTGGATAAAGCGACTTGAATATTGGGATCAAGATCTATAGAGATAGATCATGACGCCTGATAAGATTTTCCAGTGAGTACATACCTTGACAAGATTTTGGAGGAGTTCAACATGGATCAATCCAAGAAGGAGTTCTAGCCTGATTTGTAAGGTGTGAAGTTGAGTAATACTCAAATCTCGACCACGGCATAAGAAAGAGAAACGATGAAGGTCATCCCCTATGCCTTATCCATAGCTCTATATACTATGTGATAACGCACAAGTGTACGGGGTCGTTTGTAGCCTTTTTCGATAAGTAAGAGTGTCGAACCCAACGAGGAGCTAAAGGTAGATTTAATGTTCTCTCAAGTTCTACCGACCATCGATACAACTCTACTCACGCTAATGCTTGCTTTACCTAGAACAAGTACGAAACTACTTTGCGGGAATAAAACTAGAAGTACTTTGCAAGATAATAAAGAACGTGGAAATAAAAGTTAGGTGATGTTTTAATAAAGAACAATAGAAGTAAATAGTTTCGTAGAAATCCTTTTGTGTAATGCAAGAGAAAGATTGTCCATAGGCAACTGAATATTATACGATAGATAATTGCTATATGCAATGAGGGAGAGGCATATGATAACACACTTTTCATACTTGGATCATATGCACTTATGATTGGAACTCCAGCAAGCATACACAACTACTAAAGATCACTAAGGTAAAACCCAACCATATCCTTAAGTATCAAGTCCTCTTTACTCCCATACGCAACAACCCCCTTACTCGGGTTTATGCTTCTGACACTCAAGCAACCCACTATAAGAGAATCATGAACATATTGCAACACCCTAGAGCGAGGATCCCTCACGCTTGCATGACACGGAGGGCACCATAGGACAACACCATATCAACATACAACTCACATCCATAACATCATACCACAATTAACCCGTTGGACAAAAGAGATCTACTCAAACATCATAGGATAGCCAAATATCATTGGGAAATAATATATGGAGTTGAGCACCATGTTTAAGTAGAGACTACAATGGGGAAGAGAGGTGTTACACTATTGTATATAGGGGGAGAGAGTTGGTGTTGACGACGGCAGGATTGTTAATGTAGATCGTTGTCACAATGATTGCCCTAGAGACGTTACGGCGCCACCGGGGGAAAGGGGGGAGAGCCCCCCCCCTCCTTCTTCTTCCTTGGCCTCCCTCATAGATGGGAGGAGAGTTACCCCTCTAGTCCATGGCCTCCATGGAGGCAGAGGGGCGGGAGCCCCTCCGAGATTGGATCTTCCTCTCTGTTCTCTTCTGTTTTTTGTTCCTGTTTTCTAGCCAAAAACCGTTTCTTATATTCCCGGAGATACGTAACTCCGATCGGGATGAAATTTTGAGGGGATTTTTATCCAAAAACTACCTTTATTGTGGCCAAAGGAGAGCTCCAACCAACATACGACGTGGGCACGTCCCACCAGGCCGTGTTTGGGCCCTGGTCCGTGCCCTGGTGTCTCATGCTTGCTGTGGACCTCCATTTGCGTTGATTCCACTTCTCAAAATTCACAAATATTCCCCAAAATATCTCCATAAATTTTTGTCGCATTTGGACTTCGTTTGATATGGGTATTCTGTGAAACAAAACACACACAAAAACAGGAAGTGGCACTGGGCACTGGATTAATAGGTTAGTCCAACAAATCATATAAATTGTTGCCAAAAGAATGTGAAGTTGTATAATATTGGCATGAAACAATCAAAAATTATATATACGACGGAGACGTATCAGCATCCCCAAGCTTAATTCCTACTCGTCCTCGAGTAGGTAAATGATAAAAAAGATAGTTTTTAATTTGGAATGCTACCTAGCATAATCTTGACCATATATATAATCATGGCATGAATATTAAGATACAAGTGATTCAAATCAATAGTCTAGTTTTGACATAAAAACATTAATACTCAGGCATCCTAACAAACAATCATGTCTTTAAAAATATCAAGGCTAAAGAACCCTATCCCTACAAAATCATATAGCCTTGTCATGCTCTGCCTTCTTAACAAAAAGTATAAATCATGTACTACCCTGGTGTCAGCCAAGCAATTGGTTCATACTTTTTAACACACTTCAACATTTTCAACTCTCACACAATACATGAGGACAAGCCATGGATATAGCACTATGGGTGGAATAGAATGCGGTGGTAGGTTTCAAAGGGGTAAAAGTGGATAAGAAAGTCTCACATCAACTCAGCATATCAACGGGCTATGGAGATGCCCATCAATAGATATCAATGCGAGGAGTAGGGATTGCCATGCAACGGATGCACTAAGAGCTATAAGTGTATGAGATCTCAATATGAAAACTAAGTGGGTATGCATCTAACTCTAAAATGGAAAATTCCCACTAGTATATGAAAGTGACAACATACAAGACTCTCTATATGGAAAACATGGTGCTACTTTGAATCACAAGTGTGGAATTAGCATGCCCCTTCTCTCTTTGTCTCTCATTTTTATTATTTTTTATTTTTTCTTTGTCCGGAGCCTCATCCCGACTTGTGGGGAAATCATAGTTTCCATCATCCTTTCCTAACTAGGACATGCTCTAATAATGAATAATGATGATCATCACACTCTATTTACTTATAACTCAATATTACAACTTGATACCTAGAACAAAATATGACTCTATATGAATGTTGTGCAATGATCTAGCATAGCAAAGATATCAAAAAATGGACAAGCCATGGAAACATCATGCTATCTATCTTACGATCATGTAAGGCAATATGACAATGAATGCTCAAGTCATCAAAATGGAAGCGGTGAAAGTTGCATGGCAATATATCTCAGAATGGCTATGGAGATGCCATAATAGGTAGGTATGGTGGCTGTTTTTAGGAAGATATAATAAGGCTTATGTGTGTAGAGCGTATCATATCATGGGGTTTGGATGCAACAGCGAAGTTTGCACCGACTCTCGAAGTGATAAAGGGCAATGTGCGGTACCGTAGAGGCTAGCAAATTGCGGAAAGGTAAGAGTGTGTATAATCCATGGACTCACATTAGTCACAAAGAACTCACATACTTATTGCAAAAGTTTATTAGCACTCGAAGCAAAGTATTACTACGCATGTCCCTAGGGGGAGGTTGGTAGGAGTTAACCATCGCGCGCCCCCGAGCTTCACACAAATATAGACAATCAAGGATAAATTATGCTGCAACTTCCTAGCATAACGGGAGACCATACGTGCATGCTTCGGGAATCACAAACCTTAACACAAATATCTTACTAAACACGATCATCCACTAGTACATCCCACATATTGTCATCTATATATCGCAAAACTATTGCAGGGAATCGAACATATCATATTCAGTGATCCCTAAGTTTTATGTAGGATTTTATGACTAACCATGCAAATAATCAATTCCCGTTAACTCTCTAAATAGATATAAGTGAAGCAAGAGAGTTTAATTATTTCTACAAAATACCATGCTCTAATAAATATAAGTGAAGCAAAAGAGCATTCAACAAATACCGGCTTTCTATGTGAAGAGAAACATGCAATCCAAACTTCAAATGATATAACTGAAGCACATGAAGCATTATATAAAGCCATACTCAAAAGATATAAGTGAAGTGCAATGAGCATTCTATAAATAAACCATGGACTATCTCATACCAGAATGGTGCATAAAATAAAAGTGAAAACTAAATGCAAAAGATGCTCCAAGATTTACACAAACCACATGAATGAAAAGAATTCGAAAACATATCGATACTTGTTGTAGAAAGATGGGATTCCTTCCGGGGCATCCCCAAGCTTAGACACTTGAGTCTCCTTGGATATTTACTTGGGGTGCCTTGGTCATCCACAAGCTTGAACTCTTGCCTCTCCTCCTTCTCCTCATATCGAGACCTCCTCGATCTTCGAACACTTAATTCACACAAAACTTAATAGAAGACTTGTAAGATCCGTTAGTATAGTAAAGCAAAATAGTACTTTAAGTAATGTTGCAAACCTATTCATAATTTATATTTTCATTATCCCTTATGTATTATAACTTTTCTATGTCTTATACCACCGATACAAATTGATAGTTCCATCAAAACAAGCAAAACAATGCATCAGAAACAGAATTTGTCTTAAACGGGACAGTCTGTAGTAATCTGAACTTTGACCATACTTATGTAACTCCAAAAATTCTGAAAATTAGAAAAACGTAAAGAATTTGTAGTAAAACACAGTGTGAAAATTTCAGGTCCTTATCACGCTCCAGTAAAAAATGAAAATTTGCACACTGGAGTCAAAGTTTCTGTTACAGATTGAGCATTGTTTCTACTCACCTTATGAATCCTCCTAAAGGCAAATATTGGCACAATATAATACAAAAGCACACAACATAAATAAATGAATCTCTTAAACTTTCGGGTTGTCTCACTGGCAGTGCTTTCTTTAAAGCCATTAAGCTAGGCATAAAGTGCTCAAGTAATGGATCCACCTGGATCCCAAGGTATATCAAAGTCAATTTTAATTAGCAATGATTTGTAATTTAGTAGTGAGCGCAAGGTGATATATATCATGTGGCAACGAAGTATAACTCTCTTTCTATGCATTGGCATGTCATAAAGGAACAATTCATTCGCACAGAGTAAGGGCCAATACATAGCATAAGTAGTTTCTTGCAATTTTATAGTATTGGAAACATAGAGAGGTGAAGATTTGGTTCCTCTCTCATAATAACTGCAAGTAGGAGCAACAAGCACATGCATATTATATTCATAAAAAGCATCATGTGTAGTAGTAAAACGTAATCCATCAATATAATCCTTAATAAGAGCAAACTTCTCCGATATAGTGTAGTTGGGAGGATTCAAAAAGATAATAGGACTATCATGTGTGGGTGCAATAGTAACATTTTCATGCTTAACATAAGGAACTATAGAAAGTTCATATCCATAAGCATAATTCATATTGGCATCATGGCCACAAGCATAGCTTGCATCAAGTTCATCAAAAAGGGATCCAAGGGATCATAGCAATCATCATAACATTCATCCTACGGTATGTGCGAAGGGTAATTAAACAATGTATGAATTGAAGAGTCACTCTCATTAGAAGGTGGGCACAGGTAGCTAATCCGCTCTTCCTCCTTTTGTTCTTCACTCTCCTCCTCATCTTTTTCATCTAATGAGCTCACAATTTTAGCGACTTCCTCTTCCATAGATTCCTGCAAAATATTAGTCTCCTCCAAGGCAGCAGGCATTCTTTAAATAAATTAATTGATATAAGAATTAGAAGCATAGTTTTCAGATCAATAGTTAAGTATGGCAAAAATTACAGATTCATAAAGAGAAGTATCATACTTTTCAATCAAAGAAGCAATTTCATAGGCACCCTTAAAAGCAACAAATTCTTCAATTTGCTCAACATCAAAATAACAATAGGCCTCCTTGGCATAAGAAGATAGTATGTGTGGTATTAAAACAATGTATGTGTAGGATTTAATTATCACTAAACACACATTGGTAGGGAAGGTGTTTTTTAGTTTCTTCAGAACAACAAGTAAAATAATAAATTTCACATAGATTCCAAGCATAGCACATCAAACTATTAATTTGATCCCACAAGAGTTTCCCTTTTTGAGATATGCGGTGTCGCACATAATGAGCATGCTCATTTAATGACTTTCCCTCAACTAAGCTAGTTGGGTTTCCAGCATGAGCAAAAAGGGATCGAAGATGATCCAAGTAATATTCTTCGGTAGTACGGAACACTAGTTGTTCCTCAACTTTTGGAGAAGCAAGTACATCTTCTTTTTTGTATTTTGTGTTTCCTACCCATAACTAAAGATAGAAAACAAGAGCACAAAATAAAAACTACTTAGTGATAAAGCAAACAAGCACACACGAGAATATTCACCCCACGTTATTGCTCCCCGACAACAGCGTCAGAAAAAGGTCTTGATAACCCACAAGTGTAGGGGGTCGTTTGTAGACTTTTTTGATAAGTAAGAGTGTCGAACCCAATGAGGAGCGAAAGGTAGAATTAATATTCTATCAAGTTCTATCGACCACCGATACAACTCTATGCACGCTAATGCTTGCTTTACCTAGAACAAGTATGAAACTACTTTGCGGAGATAAAACTATAAGTACTTTGCAAGATAATAAAGAACGTAGAAATAAAAGTTAGGTAATTTTTTAATAAAAGAACAATAAAATTAAATAGTTTCGTAGAAAGCCTTTTGTGTAACGCAAGAGAAAGATCGTCCATAGGCAATTGAATATGATATGATAGATACTTGCTATATGCAATGAGGGAGAGGCATACGATAACACACTTTCCGTACTTGGATCATATGCACTTATGATTGGAACTCTAGAAAGCATCCGCAACTACTAAAGATCATTAAGGTAAAACCCAACCATAGCCTTAAGTATCAAGTCCTCTTTACTCCCATACGCAACAACCCCCTTACTCGGGTTTATGCTTCTGTCACTCAAGCAACCCACTATAAGAGAATCATGCACATATTGCAACACCCTACAACGAGGATCCCTCATGCTTGCGCGACACGGAGGGCACCATAGGGCAGCACCAAACTCACATACATAACATCATACCATAATTAACCTGTTGGAAAAAAGAGATCTACTCAAACATCATAGGATAACCAAATATCATTGGGAAATAATATATGGAGTTGAGCACTGATGTCTACTATGCAACTTTATTCTTGTAGACTTTGTTGGGCCTCCAAGCGCAGAGTTTTGTACGACAGTAGCAATTTTCCATCAAGTGGATGACCTAAGGTTTATCAATCAGAGGGAGGTGTAGGATGATGATGGTCTCTCTCAAACAACCCTGCAATCAAATACAAGAAACCTCCTGTGTCCCCAACACACCAATACAATGGCAAATTGTATAGGTGCAATAGTTCAGCGAAGAGATGGTGATACAAGTGCAATATGGATGGTAGATATAAGTTTTTATAATCTGAAAATATAAAAACAGCAAGGTAGCAAGTAACAAAAGTGAGCAAAAATGGTATTGCAATGCTTGAAAACAATGCCTAGGGTTCATACTTTCACTAGTGCAAGTTCTCTCAACAATACTGACATAGTTGAATCGTATGTAAATCCCTCACGTGCGACAAAGTGTTCACTCCAAAGTCACAAATAGCGGAGAACAAATGAAGAAATTATTGTAGGGTATGAAACCACCTCAAAGTTATCTTTTCCGATCAATCGTATGAGCATCCCTATAAGTCTCACGAACAGCCCTAGAGTTCATACTAAAATAACACCTTAAGATACACATCAACCAAAACCCTAATGTCACCTAGATACTCCAATGTCACCACGAGTACCCATGGGCTTGATTATACGATATGCATCACACAATTTAAGATTCATCATGTTCAATCAAACACAAAGAACTTCAAAGAGTGCCTCAAAGTTTCTACCGGAGAGTCAAGAGGAAAACGTGTGCCAACCCCTATGCATAGAGTCCCAAGGTCACGGAACCCGCAAGTTGATCACCAAAACATACATCAACTGGATCAATAGAACATCCCATTGTCACCACGGATATCCCATCACAAGACATACATCAAGTGTTCTCAAATCCTTAAAGACTCAATCTGATAAGAAAACTTCAAAGGGCAAACTCAATTCATCACAAGAAGATAGAGAGGGGAAAACTCCATATGATTCATCTATATCAATAAAGCTGGTGATACATCAAGATCATGTCATCTCAAGAACATGAGAGAGAGAGATCAAACACATAGCTACTGGTACATACCCTTATCCCCGAGGGTGAACTACTCCCTCCTCATCATGGAGACCGCCAGGGTGATGAAGATGGCCTCCGGTGATGGTTTCCCCCTCCAGCAGGGTGCTGGAATGGGCTCCCGATTGGTTTTTCGTGGCTACATAGGCTTGCGGCGGCGGAACTCCTGATCTAGGTTTTTTCTGGGGGTTACTGGATTTATAGGAGTACTTGGCGTTGGAATCACGTCAAGCGGACTCCCGAGGGGCCCACAAGCCAGGGGCATGCCCTAGGGGGTTCCCTGTGGCTTGTGGCTGCCTCGGGACTCCTCTCTGGTATCTTTTTGCTCGAGTATATTTTATATTTTCCAAAAATATTCTCTGTAAATTTTCATCCCATCCCGAGAACTTTTATTTCTGCACAAAAAACGACAAGATGGTAGTTCTGCTGAAAACAACATCAGTCCGGGTTAGTTCAAATAAAATCATACCAAAATCATATAATTATTGTAAACATGGCATGAATACTTCATAAATTATAGATACATTGGAGACGTATCAAGCACCATGTTTAAGTAGAGATTACAACATGGAAGAGAAGTGTTACACCGCTGCATAGAGGGGAGAGAGTTGGTGTTGACGGCAACAAGATTGTTGATGTTGATCGCCATCATGATGATTGCCTCGGCGACATTCCGGCACCACCGAGAGGGAGGGGGAGAGACCCCCTCCGTCTTCTTCTTCCTTGGCCTCCCCCTAGATGGGAGGAGAGTTCCTCCTCTGGTCCATGGCCTCCATCGCGGTGAAGGGACGGGAACCCCTCCGAGATTGGATCTCCCTCTCTGTTCTATTCTGTTTTTCGTTCTTTTTTTTGGCGAAAACCGTTTCTTATATTCCCGGAGATTTGTAACTCCGATCGGGCTGAAATTTTGAGGGGACTTTTATCCAAAAATTAGCTTTCTTCCGGCCAAAGGAGAGCTCCAGTCGACATACGAGGTGAGCGCGTCCCACAAGATCGCATTTGGGCCCTAGCCCACGCCCTGGTGTCTCGTGCTCGATGTGGGCCCCCATTTGCATTGATTCCACTTCTCAAAATTCACAAATATTCCAAAAATTCTCCGTAAATTTTTATCGCGTTTGGACTTTGTTTCATATGGATATTCTGCAAAACAAAAAACACACAAAAAACAAGAACTCGCTTGGGCACTCGATCAATAGGTTAGTCCAATAAATCATATAAATTGTTGCCAAAATTATGCGAAAGTTGTATAATATTGGCATGAAACAATCGAAAATTATAGATACGACGAAGACGTATCAGTATGCCATGTTGTGTACCGCACCTGGTGTGTGCCTTGCCATGAGTCTGTCAACGGGTACAAGAATGATCCAGCAATGAATCACTTTACATTGGTCAAAATTATCCTTAGTAACTAGAGGACTAAGAAAATGTTTCCCAATTATGTAGGTGATAAATAGTTTGTCATAAAGGGTTACGTTGATGCAAGCTTTGTCGCTAATCTGGATAACTCTGAGTAGTGATACGTCCATTTTGCATCATGTTTTACAACTGTCATTTATAATGTTTTTATGCATAATAATGCTTTGGGGAGTAATTCTAATGCCTTTTCTGTCATAATTTGCAAGGTTTAAACAAAGAGGGACAATACCGGCAGTTGGAATTCGGGACCTGGAAAAGCACGTCAAAGATACCTATTCTGCACATCCCCAATGAAGCTGAAATTTTAAGGAGATTTTTTGTGGAATAAATGAGGTATTTAGGACGAAAGAACTATCGGATGGGGCCACCAGATGAGGAACACCCACCAAGGCGCGTGAGCCCCCCCCCTCAAGCGCAGCCTGGTGGGTGGTGCTCACCCTGGCCCACCTCCAGAGCCCATCTTCTAGTATAAATTCCACCAAAAACCTAAAAAATAGGGGGAGGACTTTCGGGACGAGGCGCCGCCGTCTCGAGGCGAAACTTGGGTAGGAGCACTTTTGCCCTTCATCGAAGCAATTCCATCGGGGGAACTTCCCTCCCAGAGGGGTGAAATCAAAGCCATCGTCATCACCAACAACCCTCTCATCTTGGGGGGGGGGCATTATTCATCAACATCTTCAACAAAAACACCTCCTCTCAAACCCTAGTTCATCTCTTGTGTTCAATTGTGAGAGCCTGGCTTAATAGGAATGATAGACTACTCATATCAACAAGGAATTCCTTCTTTTCCGGGAGCCCACTCGAAAAGAACTCCAAAGTTAAGCGTGCTTGGCTTGGAGCGATTATAGGATGGGTGACCGACCGGGAAGTTGGTCCCGGGTGCGCATGAGTGAGGACAAAGTGCGCAGGAAAGACTAGTGTTGGTCTGTGGGGCCAGTCTAGATCCCGCCAAGCATAACGGGGTGTTACAATTGGTATCAGAGCCGACCCTTGCGGTTACACGGGCATGCACGGGTCAGGTGCATGGGCATGTGGCGCATGGCGTGTGTGACCTGGCACACAACATGTCACATGTGCTGGACTGGACGCGCATACCTGTGCCAAAAGGGAACGTTCCTGATGGGCCGACGAGGACGTCGGTTCCTTTGAGTGGGGGTGTATGTGAGAGCCTGGCTTAATAGGAATGATAGACTACTCATATCAACAAGGAATTCCTTCTTTTCTGGGAGCCCACTCGAAAAGAACTCCAAAGTTAAGCGTGCTTGGCTTGGAGCGATTATAGGATGGGTGACCGACCGGGAAGTTGGTCCCGGGTGCGCATGAGTGAGGACAAAGTGCGCAGGAAAGACTAGTGTTGGTCTGTGAGGCCAGTCTAGATCCCGCCAAGCATAACGGGGTGTTACATCAATCTTTGTACCGGAACCTCAGATTGGTACCTGTGGGTGACTAGTAGTGTTGATTACCTTGTGTAGTTTATTGCTATATGATATTTGGTGGAAGATTATATGTTCAGATCCATTGTGCTATTCAATACACCTCTGATCTTGAGCATGCATATTATTTGTGAGTAGTTACCTTTGTTCTTGAGGTCACAGGAGAAGCCATTTTGCAAGTAATCATGTGAATTTGATATGTGTTCGATATTTTGATGATATGTATGTTGTGATTCCCTTAGTGGTGTCATGTGAACGTCGACTACATGACACTTCACCATCCTTAGGCTTAAGGGAATGCATTGTCGAGTAGTTATTAGATGATGGGTTGCTAGAGCGACAGAAGCTTAAACCCTAGTTTATGCGCTACTTCGTAAGGGGCTGATTTGGATCCACATGTTTAATGCTATGGTTAGACTTTGTCTTAATAATTTTCTCGTAGTTGCGGTTCTTGCGAGGTGTTAATCATAAGTAGATTGTTAGTTCAAGTAAGAATATCACCTTTGCATTGGTCCACCCACATATCAAATTATCAAAGTAGTGAACATGAATAACACCAACATGATGAAAGTGACTAGATGAAATTCCCATGTGTTGGGAGACGTAGTAGTAAATCCAAAAATTTCCTACGATCACCAAGATCTATCTATGGAGAAACCAGCAACAAGTAAGGGGAGAGTGCATCTTCATACCTTTGAAGATTGCAAAGCGGAAGCGTTACAATAACGCGGTTGGTGGAGTCGTACTCGCAGCGATTTAGATCGCGGTGGAATCCGATCTAAGCGTCGAACAACGGCGCCTCCGCATTCAACACACGTGCAGGCTGGTGACGTCTCCTACGCCTTGATCCAGCAAGGAGGAAGGAGAGGTTGAGGGAGAGCTCCGGCAGCACGACGGCGTGGTGACGGTGGAGCTGCGTTGTACTCCGGCAGAGCTTCGCTAAGCACTACGGAGGACGAGGAGAAGGAGGAGTAGGGCTGCATCGTGGGAGAGAGAGATGCGTGTCCCCGGCAACCCCAAGGGCTCCTCTATTTATAGGAGGAGGAGGAGGGAGGGCTGTGCCCTAGGGTTCCCACACTAGGGTGGTGGGGCAGCCCCCAGATCCCATCTGGCTGGTGGCCACAGAGGGAGAGGGGTGCGGCTGCCCTAGGGTGGGCCTTAGGGCCCATCTATCCTAGGGTTTGCCCCCCTCCCACCTTCAGCTGCGCCTTGGGCCCTTGTGGGGGGCGCACCAGCCAACCTAGGGGCTGGTTCCCTCCCACTTGCGGCCCATGCAGCCCTCTGGTGCTGGTGGCCCCACTTGGTGGCCCCTCGGAACCCTTCCGTTTGTCCCGGTATGTTACTGGTAATCCCTGAAACACTTCCGGTAACCAAAACCTCACTTCCTATATATGAATCTTTACCTCCGGACCATTCCGGAGCTCCTCGTGACGTCTGGGGTCTCATCTGGGACTCCGAACAACCTTCAGTAATGACGTACACTATTTCCCTATAACCCTAGCATCATCGAACCTTAAGTGTGTAGACCCTACGGGTTCGGGAGACATGTGGACATGACTGAGACACCTCTCCGATCAATAACCAACAGCGGGATCTGGATACCCATGTTGGCTCCCACATGCTCCACGATGATCAACTACAATGTCAGGGATTCAATCAATCCCGTATACAATTCCCTTTGTCTACCGGTAGGATACTTGCCGTGATTCGATCGTCGGTATCCCTATACCTTGTTCAATCTCCTTACCGGCAAGTCTATTTACTCGTTCCGTAACACATCATCCCATGGCTAACTCCTTAGTCACATTGAGCTCATTATGATGATGTCTTATCGAGTGGGCCCAGAGATACCTCTCCGTCATACGAAGTGACAAATCCTAATCTCGATTCGCGCCAACCCAACAGATACTTTTGGGGATACCCGTAGGGTACCTTTATAGCCACCCAGTTACGTTGTGACGTTTGGCACACCCAAAGTATTCCTACGGTATCCGGGAGTTGCACAATCTCATGGTCTAAGGAAACGATACTTGACATTAGAAAATCTTTAGCAGACGAACTACACGATCTTGTGCTATGCTTAGGATTGGGTCTTGTCCATCACATCATTCTCCTAATGATGTGATCCCGTTATCAACGACATACAATGTCCATGGTCATGAAACCGTGACCATCTAATTATCAATGAGCTAGCCAACTAGATGCTCACTAGGGACATGTTGTGATCTATGAATTCACACATGCATTATGGTTTCCGGTTAATACAATTATAGCATGAACAATAGACAATTATCTTGAACAAGGAAATACAATAATAACCATTTTATATTGCCTCTAGGGCATATTTCCAACAGTCTCCCACTTGCACTAGAGTCAATAATCTAGTTACATTGTGATGAATCGAACACCCATAGAGTTCTAGTGTTGATCATGTTTCGCTCGTGAGAGAGGTATAGTCAACGGATCTACGACATTCAGATATGTATGTACTTTACAAATATCTATATCTTCCTCCTGAATGTAAACATGGATGGACTTGAAGTGGCGCTTGATGTGTCTTGTCTTCTTGTGAAACCTGGGCTCCTTGGCAAGGGTAATAGCTCCAGTGTTGTCACAGAATAGAGTCATCGGGCCCGATGCATTGGGAATTACTCCTAGGTCGGTGATGAACTCCTTCATCTAGACTCCTTCCTTTGCTGCTTCCGAAGCAGCAATATACTCCGCTTCACATGTAGATGTCGCCACAACACTTTGCTTGCTGCTGCACCAGCTGACTGCCCCTTCGTTCAAAATATAAATGTATCTGGTTTGTGAATTGGAGTCATCCGGATCTGTGCCGAAGCTAGCATCGACGTAACCCTTTACGACGAGCTCTTCGGCACCTCCATATACGAGAAACATGTCCTTTGTCCTTTTCAGGTACTTCAGGATATTCTTGACTGTTGTCCAGTGTTCCGCTCCGGGATCACTTTGGTACCTCCCTACCAAACTTATGGCAAGGTTCGCATCAGGTCTGGTACACAGCATGGCATACATAATAGAGCTTATGAATGAATCATAGGCGATGACACTCATCTCTTCTCTATCCTTTGTCATGGTTGGGATTGAGTCGTACTCAATCTCACACCCTGTAACACAGGCAAGAACCCCTTCTTGGACTGATCCATATTGAACTTATTCAATATCTTGTCAAGGTATGTGCTTTGTGAAAGACCTATGAGGCGTCTCGATCTATCTCTAAAGATCTTGATGCCTAATATGTAAGCAGCTTCTCCAAGGTCCTTCATTGAAAAACATTTATTCAAGTAGGCCTTTACACTTTCCAAGATTTCTATATCATTTCCCATCAACAATATGTCGTCTACATATAATATGAGGAATGCTACAGAGCTCCCACTCACTTTCTTGTAAATACAGGGTTCTCCATAAACCTGTATAAATCCAAATGCTTTAATCACCTTATTAAAGCGAATGTTCCAACTCCGAGATGCTTGCACCAGCCCATAGATGGAGCGCTGGAGCTTGCATACCTTGTTAGCATCTTTAGGATCGAAAAAACCTTCCATATGCATCATATACATTTCTTCCTTAAGGAAACCATTAAGGAATGCCGTTTTGACGTCCATTTGCCAGATCTCATAATCATAAAATGTGGCAATTGCTAACATGATTCGGACAGACTTCAACATTGCTATGGGTGAGAAAGTCTCATCATAGTCGACTCCTTCAACTTGTCGATAACCCTTAGCGACAAGCCGAGCCTTATAGACGGTCACATTACCATCCGCGTAAGTCTTCTTCTTAAAGATCCAGTTATTTTCTATGGCTCGCTTATCATCAGGCAAGTCCACCAAAGTCCATACTTTGTTCTCATACATGGATCCTATCTCGGATTTCATGGCTTCAAGCCATTTGTTGGAATCTGGGCCCGCAATCGCTTCTTCATCGTTCGAAGGTTCACCGTTATTCAACAACATGATCTCTAGGATAGGGTTGTCGTACCACTCTGGTGCGGAACGTGTCCTAGTGGACCTTCGACGTTCAATAGTAACTTGATCTGAAGTTTCATGATCATCATCATTAACTTCCTCTCCAGCCGGTGCAGGCTCCACAGAAACAACTTCCTGTGTTGCGCTACTCTCTAGTTCGAGTGGAGGTACAATTACCTCATCAAGTTCTATTTTCCTCCCACTTAATTCTTTCGAGAGAAACTCTTTCTCAAGAAAGGATCCATTCTTGGCAACAAAGACTTTGCCTTCGGATCTGAGGTAGAAGGTATACCCAATAGTTTCTTTGGGGTATCCTATGAAGACGCACATTCGGCTTTGGGTTCGAGTTTCTCAGGTCGAAGCTTCTTCACATAAGCATCGCATCCCCAAACTTTTCGAAACAATAGCTTAGGTTTCTTACCAAACCATAATTCATACGGTGTCATATCAACGGACTTTGACAGTGACCTATTTAAAGTGAATGCGGCAGTCTCTAATGCATATCCCCAAAATGATAGCGGTAAGTCGGTAAGAGACATCATAGATCGCACCATAACCAATAGAGTACGATTACGATGTTCAAACACACCATTTTGCTGAGGTGTGCCAGGCGGCGTGAGTTGTGAAACAATTCCAAATTTCCTTAGGTGCATGCCAAACTCGTGACTCAAATATTCTCCGCCACGATCAGATCATAGGCACTTTATTTTCCTATCACTTTGATTCTCTACCTCACTCTAAAATTCCTTGAACCTTTCAAAGGTTTCAGACTTGTGTTTCATTAAGTAGACATACCCATATCTGCTTAAGTCATCAGTGAGGGTGAGAACATAACGGTAGCCACCGTGAGCCACAACTCTCATTGGACCGCATACATTGGTATGTATTATCTCCAACAAGTCAGTTGCTCGCTCCATTGTTCTGGAGAACAGAGTCTTGGTCATCTTGCCCATGAGGCATGGTTCGCATGTATCAAATGATTCAAAATCAAGGGACTCCAAAAGTCCATCAGCATGGAGCTTCTTCATGCGTTTGACACCAATATGACCAAGGCGGCAGTGCCACATGTAAGTGGGACTATCATTATCAACCTTACATCTTTTGGTACTCACACTATGGACATGTGTAACATCACGTTCGAGATTCATCAAAAATAAACCATTGACCAGCGGGGCATGACCATAAAACATTTCTCTCATATAAATAGAACAACCATTATTCTTAGGTTTAAATGAGTAGCCATCTTGCATCAAGCGAGATCCAGATACAATGTTCATGCTCAAAGCTGGTACTAAATAACAATTATTGAGGTTTAAAACTAATCCCGAAGGTAGATGTAGAGGTAGCGTGCCGACGGCGATCACATCAACCTTAGAACCATTCCCGATGTGCATTGTCACCTCATCCTTTGCCAGTCTCCACTTATCCTGTAGCTCCTGCTTGGAGTTACAAATGTAAGCAACTGCACCGGTATCAAATACCCAGGAGCTACTAGGACCGCTGGTGAGCTACACATCAATAACAAGTATATCACATATACCTTTAACGTTGCCGGCCTTCTTATCCGCTAAGTACTTGGGGCAGTTCCGCTTCTAGTGACTGGTACCCTTGCAATAAAAGCACTCAGTCTCAGGCTTGGGTCCATGCTTGTTCTTCTTCCCGGCAACTTGCTTACCAGGCGCGACAACAACTTTGCCGTCCTTCTTGAAGTTCTTCTTACCCTTGCCTTTCTTGAAACTAGTGGTCTTATTCACCATCAACACTTGATGCTCCTTTTTGATCTCGACCTCCGCTGATTTCAGCATCGAGTACAACTCAGGAATGGACTTCTCCATACCCTACATGTTGTAGTTCATCACAAAGCTCTTGTAGCTAGGTGGAAGCGATTGGAGGATTCTGTCAATCACCGAGTCATCTAAGAGATTAACTCCTAGCTGAGTCGAGCGGTTGTGCAACCCAGAAATTTTGAGTATGTGCTCACTGACAGAACTATTCTCCTCCATCTTACAGCTGAAGAACTTGCCGAATACATCGTATCTCTCGACCCGAGCATGAGCTTGGAAAACCAGTTTTAGCTCTTGGAACATCTCATATGCTCCGTGTTGCTCAAAACGCTTTTGGAGCCCCGGTTCTAAACTGTAAAGCATGCTGCACTGAACCAGGGAGTAATCATCACAGCATGACTGCCAAGTGTTCGTAACGTCTTGGTCCGCTGGGAAAATGGGTGGGTCACCTAGCGGTGCATCAAGGACATACAATCTCTTGGAGGCTATGAGGATAATCCTCAAGCTACGGACCCAGTCCGCATAGTTTCTTCCATCGTCTTTTAGCTTGGTTTTCTCTAGGAACGCGTTGAAGTTGAGGGTGACATTAGCATTGGCCATTGGATCTACAATATAGATTGTAAATACAATTTTAGACTAAGTTCATGATAATTAGTTCACATAATCAAATTATTTAATGAACTCCTACTTAGATAGACATCTCTCTAGTCATCCAAGCGCTACATGATCCACGTCAACTAGCCTGTGTCCGATCATCACGTGAGACGGACTAGTCATCCATGGTGAACATCTCCATGTTCATCGTATCTTTTATACGACTCATGTTCCACCTTTCGGTCTTCTGTGTTCCGAAGCCATGTCTGTACATGCTAGGCTCTTCAAGTCAACCTAAGTGTTTCGCATGTGTAAATCTAGCTTACACCCGTTGTATGTGAACGTTAGAACCTATCACACCTGATCATCACGTGGTGCTTCGGAACAACGATCCTTAGCAACGGTGCACAATTATGGTGAACACATTTCTTGAAATTTTATTGAGAGATCATCTTATTTACTACCGTCCTTCTACGCAAATAAGATGTAAACATGATAAACATCACATGCAATCAATATAGTGACATGATATGGCCAATATCATCTTGCTCCTTTGATCTCCATCTTCGGGGCACCATGATCATCACTGTCACCGGCACGACACCATGATCTCCATCATCGTGTCTTCATGAAGTTGTCTCGCCAACTATTACTTCTACTACTATGGCTAACGATTAGCAATAAAGCAACGTAATTACATGGCGTTTATGATTGACATGCAGGTCATACAATAAAATAAGACAACTCCTATGGCTCCTGCCGGTTGTCATACTCATCGACATGCAAGTCGTGAATCCTATTACAAGAACATGATCAAGCTCATACATCACAATGCATCACATCACATCCTTTGGCCATATCACATCACAAGGCATATGCTGCAAAAACAAGTTAGACGTCCTCTAATTTGTAGTTGCAGGTTTTTACATGGCTGCTATTGGTTTCTTGCAAGAACGTTTCTTACCTACGCCAAAACCACAACGTGATATGCCAATTGCTATTTACCCTTCATAAGGACCCTTTTCATCGAATCCAATCCGACTAAGGTGGGAGAGACAGACACCCGCTAGCCACCTTATGCAACAAGTGCATGTCAGGCGGTGGAACCGGTCTCACGTAAACGTACGTGTAAAGTTGGTCCAGGCCGCTTCATCCCACAATATCATCGAATCAAGATAAGACTAGTAACGCCAAGCAAATTAACAAGATTCACACCCACAACAACTTGTGTTCTACTCGTGCATAGATTCTACGCATAGACCTAGCTCATGATGCCACTGTTGGGAGACGTAGTAGTAAATCAAAAAAAATCCTACGATCACCAAGATCTATCTATGGAGAAACCAACAACAATTAAGGGGAGAGTGCACATTCATACCTTTGAAGATCGCAAAGCGGAAGCGTTACAATAACCCGGTTGGTGGAGTCGTACTCGCAGCAATTCAGATCGCGATGGAGTCTGATCTAAGCGCCGAACAATGGCGCCTCCGTGTTCAACACACGTGCAGCCCGGTGACGTCTCCTACGCCTTGATCTAGAAAGGATGAAGGAGAGGTTGAGGGAGAGCTCCGGCAGCACGACGGCGTGGTGATGGTGGAGCTGTGTGGTACTCCGAGAGAGCTTCTCTAAGCACTACGGAGGACAAGGAGAGGGAGGAGTAGGGCTGCGCCGTGGGAGAGAGAGATGCGTGTCCCCGGCAGCCCCAAGGGCTCCTCTATTTATAGGAGGAGGAGGAGGGAGGGCTGCGCCATAGGGTTCCCACCCTAGGGTGGTGCGGCAGCCCCCAGATCTCATCTGGCTGGCGGCCACGGAGAGAGGGGCGGCTGCCCTAGGGTGGGCCTTAGGGCCCATCTGTCGTAGGGTTTGCCCCCTACCACCTTCAGCTGCGCCTTGGTCCCTTGTGGGGGGGCACAAGCCCACCTAGGGTCTGGTTCCCTCCCACTTGCGGCCCATGCAACCCTCTGGTGCTGGTGGCCCCACTTGGTGGCCCCTGGAACCCTTTCGGTGGTCCCGGTACGTTACCGGTAATCCCCAAAACACTTCCGGTGACCAAAACCTCACTTTCTATATATGAACCTTTACCTCCGGACCATTTCGGAGCTCCTCGTGATGTACAAGATCTCATCTGGGACTCCGAACAACCTTCGGTAAGGATGTACACTATTTCCCTATAACCCTAGCGTCATCGAACCTTAAGTGTGTAGACCCTACGGGTTCGGGAGACACGTAGACATGACCGAGACACCTCTCCGGTCAATAATCAACAGTAGGATCTGGATACCCATGTTGGCTCCCACATGATCCACGATGATCTCATCGGATGAACCACGATGTCGGGGATTCAATCAATCCCGTATATAATTCCCTTTGTCTACCGGTATGATACTTGCCCAAGATTCGATCGTCAGTATCCTTATACCTTGTTCAATCGTTACCGTCAAGTCTCTTTACTCGTTCCGTAACACATCATCTCGTGGCTAACTCCTTAGTCACATTGAGCTTATTATGATGATGTCTTATCGAGTGGGCCTAGAGATACCTCTCCATCATACGGAGTGACAAATCTTAGTCTCGATTCGCGCCAACCCAACAGATACTTTCGGGGATACCCGTAGGGTACCTTTATAGCCACCCATTTACATTGTGACGTTTGGCACACCCAAAGTATTCCTACAGTATCCGGGAGTTGCATAATCTCAGGGTCTAAGGAAACGATACTTGACATTAGAAAAGCTTTAGCAAACGAACTACACGATCTTGTGCTATGCTTAGGATTGGGTCTTGTCCATCACATCATTCTCCTAATGATGTGATCCTGTTATCAACGACATCCAATGTCCATGGTCATGAAACCGTGAGCATCTATTGATCAACGAGCTAGCCAACTAGAGGCTCACTAGGGACATGTTGTGATCTATGTATTCACATGCATTACAGTTTCTGGTTAATACAATTATAGCATGAACAACATACAATTATCATGAACAAGGAAATACAATAATAACCATTTTATTATTGCCTCTAGGGCATATTTCCAACACCATGTACACTCAAGAATACTTTGCTTATCATAAGAGATAGTTTTGGCTTGTCCTTTGCCACAAAAGGATTGGGACACCTTGCTGCACCTTACCTATTGTTACCGTTACTTGCTCGTTACAAATTACCTTGCTATCAAAATACTTGCTACTTACAATTTCAGTGCTTCCAGAAATTACCTTGCTGAAAACCGCTTATCATTTCCTTCTGCTCCTCATTGGGTTCGACACTCTTACTTATCGAAAGGACTATGATTGATCCCCTATACTTGTGGGTCATCAAGAATCTTTTCTGGCGCCGTTGCCGGGGAGTGAAGCGCTCTATGTAAGTGGAAATCGGTAAGGAAAAACTTATACTATGTGTTGATATTTACTATCACTTGTTACTATAGAAAGAAATCCTTTGAGGGGTTTGTTCGAGGTATCTTCACCTCGACCGTAACCACAATTAGGTGCCCCTCAACCTATAGCATCTACTGAAAATATTGGTTATGAAATTCCATTGGGTATGTTAAAACAACTTCTAGCTAATCCTTATGCAGGAGGTGGAACTGAACATCCTGATATGCACCTAATATGTGTGGATGAAATTTGTGGATTATTTAAGCTTGCATGTTTATCCGGAGATGAAGTTAAGAAGAAGGTTTTCCCTTTATATTTTAAGGGGAAAGCATTGACATGGTATAGGCTATGTGATGATATTGGATCATGGAACTGGAATCAATTTAAATTGGAATTCCACCAAAAGTTTTATCCTATGCATCTAGTTCATCGTGATCGGAATTATATATATAATTTTTGGCCTCATGAAGGAGAAAGTATCGCTCTAGCTTGGGGTGCATTAAGTCAATGCTATATTCATGTCCTAATCATGATATCTCGAGAGAAGTTATTATTCAAACAAATTATGCTCGACTTTCTCATAATGATCGATCCATGCTCGATACTTCTTGTGTTGGTTCTTTTATGAAGAACACTATTGAATCCAAGTGGGATATCTTGGAAAGAATTTAATGGAACTCTAAAGATTGGGGACTCGACAAAGGTAATGAGTCAGGTATTAAGCTAGATTTGATTGTGTTAAATCTTTTATGAATACCAATGCTTTTCACAAGTTTAGCACTAAATATGGACTTGACTCTGAGATAGTAGCCTCCTTTTGTGAATCATTTGATGCTCATGTTGATCTCCTTAAAGAGAAGTGGTTTAAATATCATCCCGCTATTAAAAAAGAAACTAAAGAACCGGCCATAGCTAAAGAAGAAACTATCATTTACAATGTTGATCCAGATGTGCCTACTACTTATATTGAAAAACCACATTTCCTTGTTAGGATAAAGGAACATGCTAAGGTATCAACTGTGGTTCACAAAAGTAATATTAGAGTAACTAAGCCCTCTGAACAAATTAAAGTAGAACCTAGTGTTGCTATGGTTAAAGATTTCTTGGTAGAAAATATTGATGGGCATGTCATTTACTTCCGTGATGAAGCTGCTAGAATTGCTAAACCCGATGAAAAAGATAAACATAGACATGTAGTTGGCTTGCCTGTTGTCTCAGTTAAAATAGGAGATCATTGTTATCATGGATTATGTGATTTAGGTGCTAGTGTGAGTGTTATTCCTTATACTTTATATCAAGAAATTATGAATGAAATAGCACCTGCTAAAATAGAAGATATCGATGTTACTATTAAACTTGCTAATAGAGACCCCATCACACCACTTGGGATTGTTAGAGATGTTGAAGTCTTGTGTGGGAAAATAAAATATCCTACTGATTTTCTAGTTCCTGGTACCCCACAAGATGAATTTTGTCCCATTATCTTTGGTAGACCTTTCTTGAACATTGTTAATGCTAAGATAGATTGTCAAAAGGAAACCGTTAGTGTTAAGTTTGGTGATGTGTCTCGTGAGTTTAAATTTTCCAAGTTTAGTAGACAACCTCATGATAAAGAATTATCTAGTAAGGATGAAATAATTTCTCTTGCTTCTATTGTCGTTCCTCCTAGTGATCCACTAGAATAATATTTGCTAGAGCATGAAAATGATATGCACTTGCGTGAAAGATATGAGATTGATAAATTTTCTTTGAACAAGAACCTCTACTAAAACACAATTTTCCTATTGAAACTCTGGGAGGTCCTCCTCCACCTGAAGTTGATCTTGTGTTTGAATTAAAACAGTTGCCACACACTCTAAAGTATGCTTATCTTGATGAGAAAAATATATATCCTGTTATTATTAATGCTAACCTTTCACAACATGAAGAAAAAAGATTATTGAAAATTCTGAGGAAGCACCGGGCTGCTATTGGATATACTCTGGATGATCTTAAGGGCATTAATCCCACTCTATGTCAGCACAAGATCAATATGGAACCTGATGCGAAACCCGTTGTTGATCACCAACGAAGATTGAATCCTAAAATGAAACAAGTGGTAAGAACTGAAATATTAAAGCCTCTGGAAGGAGGTATAATATATCCCATAGCTGATAGTAGATGGGTGAGTCCCGTTCATTGTGTCCCTAAGAAAGGAGGTATTACCGTTGTTCCTAATGATAAAAATGAACTTATCCCACGAAGAATTGTTACTGGCTATAGAATGTAATTGATTTTAGAAAATTAAAAAAGCTACTAGAAAAGATCATTACCCTCTACCTTTCATTGATCAAATGCTTGAAAGATTATCTAAGCACACACACTTTTGTTTCTTGGATGGATATTCTGGTTTTTCCCAAATACCTGTGTGACAATATGATCAAGAGAAAAACACCTTTACTTGTCATTTTGGAACTTATGCTTATAGATGTATGACTTTTGGTTTATGCAATGCACCTGCTACCTTTCAAAGATGTATGACTGCTATATTCTCTGATTTTTGTGAAAAGATTGTGGAGGTTTTCATGGATGATTTCTCCGTTTACAGAACTTCTTTTGATGATCGCTTAAGCAACCTTGATCGAGTTTTGCAGAGACATGAACAAACTAATCTCGTCTTGAATTGGGAGAAGTGCCACTTTATGGTTAATGAACGTATTGTCTTGGGGCATAAAATTTCTGAACGAGGTATTGAGGTGGATCAAGCTAAAGTTGATGCAATTGAGAAAATGCCATGTCCTAACGATATTAAAGGTATTCGAAATTTCCTTGGTCGCACTGGTTTCTATAGAAGGTTTATTAAAGACTTCTCAAAAATTTCTAGGCCTCTTACTAATCTTTTACAAAAGGATATTCCCTTTGATTTTGATGATGATTGTATGGAAGCCTTTGAAACACTTAAAAAAGCCTTAACCACTACACCTATTGTTCAACCACCTGATTGGAACTTGACTTTTGAAATTATGTGTGATGCTAGTGATTATGTTGTTGGTGCTGTTCTAGGACAAAGAGTTGATAAAAATTAAATGTTATCCATTATGCTAGCAAAACTCTATACAGTGCCAAAAGAAATTATGCCACTACTAAACAAGAATATTTAACAGTTGTGTTTGCTTGTGATAAATTAAGATCTTACATTGTTGATTCCAAAGTTATTGTTCACACTGATCATGATGCTATAGAATATCTAATGGAAAAGAAAGATGCTAAACCTAGACTCATTAGGTGGGTTCTCTTACTTCAAGAATTTGATTTACATATTACTGATAGGAAAGGAGCTAAGAACCCCGTAGCTGATAACTTGTCTAGGTTAGAAAATATTCTTGATGACCCACTACCTATTGATGATAGTTTTCCTCCTGAACAATTAGCTACAATAAATGTTTCTCAAAGTAGTCGATTGTATGCTGATTATGCTAATTACATTGTTGCTAAATATATTCCACCTAGTTTCACATACCAAGAAAATAGAAAATTCTTCTATGATTTAAGATGCTACTTTTAAGATGGCCCACATATTTATAAAGAAGGAGTAGATGGTATTATTAGATGTTGTGTACATGAGCATAAACAGGAACAAATCCTATGGAAATGTCATTCCAAAACTTATGGGGACATCATGCGGGAGACATAATTGCTCATGAGGTACTGCAATCTGGTTTTTACTGGCCTACTCTCTTCAAGGATGCCCATAAGTTTGTCTTGTCTTGTGATGTCAGAGAATTGGTAGTATCGGTAAGCGCCAGGAAATGCTATGAATTATTCACTTGTTGTTGAACTATTTGATGTTTAGGGTTTTGATTATATATGACCTTTTCCTTACTCTAATGGGTATACTCATATTTTGGTTGTTGTTGATTATGTCACTAAGTGGGTATAAGCTATTCCAACTAGTAGTGTTGATCATAACACCTCCACTAAAATGCTTAAAGAAGTTATTTTCCCTAGATATCTAATGACTGATGATGGTTCACATTTTATCGATGGTGCTTTCCGTAAAATGCTTGCTAAATATGATGTTAACCATAGAATTGCATAACCTTATCATCCTCAATCTAGTGTTCAAGTTGAACTTAGCAATAGGGAAATAAAATTAATATTACAAAAGACCGTCAATAGGTCTCGAAAGAATTGATCTAAGAAGTTAGATGATGCACTTTGGGCCTATAGAACAACATATAAAAATCCTATCGGTATGTCTCCATACAAGATGGTATATGGGCAAGCTTGTCATTTGCCACTAGAGTTAGAACATAAAGCATTTTGGGCAATAAAAGAACTCAATTGCGATTTCAAACTTGCCGGTCAAAAGAGGTTATTTGATATTAGCTCATTACATGAATGGAGAACCCGGGCTTACAAAAATGCCAAGTTATTTAAAGAAAAGGTTAAAAGATGGCATGACAAAAGAATCCAAAAGTGAGAATTCAAAGTTGGAGAATATGTTCTTTTGTACAATTCTCGTTTGAGAGTTTTTGCAGGAAAACTTCTTTTCAAATGGGAAGGACCATATGTTATCGAAAAAGTTTATCGCTCTAGAGCTATCAAGATTAATAATGTCAAAGGTACTAACCTGAAGGTGGTCAATGGACACAGAATTAAACACTATATCTTAGGTATGACTATTAATGTTGAAAGCAATTTTATCCAAACCATGACACCGGAGGAACACATAAGAGAAATCTTCCAGAATACTCCAGAATCGTGAAAAATAAGAGGTAGGTGTTGCAGTAAGTAAACGAACTCCAAAAATCCGCAAATATATTTTTTATCGGTTTTGGAATTTTTAAGAATTTTAGGAAATAAGAAATAAACCGGAATGCAACCGAGGTGAGCACGATACACCAGGGCGCGATTACCATCCCTGGCGTGCCTTGGTGGGTTGTGCCCACCTCGGGAACCTTCTCGAGTCTGTTTTCCTTCCGTTTGCTTGATTTCCAAGAATAACATTCTCTATATATACCCCCGACTATTTTGACCAACGCATCACGAGATTTTCCTCTGTTCTTTTTTTGTGATGTTTTCCTGGCAGATCTGAAAATATGTTTTCTCAGAGGGAGAGAGCTATGTATCCAATTATGTTGTTGATCCAAAGATCTTTGGGGAAATTTGGAGGAAGAAGAGGATACCGATCTGGGGGAAATAGAAGACGCTAGACCGGATGCTGGCTCAGATGAAGATGAACCTACACAACCTCAACTTGGAGATATGCACGTGGAGTTCAAGAAGTCAAGCCTTCCTAATGGTGGGAGTAAACCCAATACTCCTTTTATCCCTTCTCGTTTTCTGCAGGAGAGCCAGGCAGCTCTATGTAAGAGGATATTGAAACTTGAGCAAGAGAATGACAATTTCAGGGAAGAAACTTCATCCTCAAGTGTAAATTGGAAAATAAGAATAATGCTTCATCACCACCACCTTCATCATCTTCACCACCGAAGGAGGCTTGAGTGCACGGGTATGGGCTCTCCCCTTGCTTGAGCCAAGCTTGGGGGAGGTGCCCTGGTATCGTATCACCATCACTTTTTACCTTTGAATTTTATTTCGATTCTTATCTTTTTTGTGATTTAGTTGAATAAAAGTTTAGTATGATCTATTTTCGAGTGCTAGTTTCATGATCTATCTGTTTATGTAATCGAGTGAGAGTTATATAATAAAGTTTAGTTTGAGTTTTTGCCCCTTTTTCTTTCTTGTTGCAATTATGATAAAAGAAAATAAATGAAAAAGATCATATGCTAATCTTATGGTGAGTAATGACATCACAATAAAGAAAAGTATAAGTGGTAAAATTTATTGGAGATTGGAAAACATAGCATTATTCAATGATGCAATTCATGAAAGAATTGATTAGGTAAGATAAGATTGACATGCAAATATACTATCATAGGCATATTTTATGATTGTGAGCCCCCATTAAAATTTATATGCCAAAATTGTTGATGTTGGACAAGGAAGACAACATAATGACTTATGTTTGTTCATATTCACATAGAAGTTATATTGTCATAGATCCTTCAACATTTTTTGCTTTCTCAATATCTTTGCTAGCGAAAAATTCCGCACTAAGTAGAGATACTGCTTGTGCATGCAAAAAAACCAAACCCAACCTCATGTTTGAGAGTCCACCATACCTACCTATAGATTGAATAATATCCTTCAAGTAAGTTGTCATCAGTGCATGAAGGCAATAAAAATGCTTCTAAAAGTGTTGGGTCAATTAGTGTAAGAGAAAATTGAGCATTGCACGAACTTGTGATGGAAAAGTAATAAAAGCGACAAACTGCATAATAAAGGTTGCTATCACAAAGGGGCAATACAATGTGACGTTCTTTTGCGCTAAGGGATTTGGCATACAAATTAAAAAGCTCATGACAACCTCTGCTTCCCTCTGCGAAGGGCCTATCTTTTGCCTTTATGTATTTACTTTTATACAAGAGTCAAAGTATTCTTCCATATTCCTTTTTTTTATTTTTCTCCTTTGGGAAGCATCATGTGGTGAGAAAAGATCTAGGCACATATATCCAGTTGGATATGAGTGAGCATGAGTTATTATTGTTGACATCACCCTTGAGGTGAATGCATTGGGAGGCGAAACTATAAGCCCCTATCTTTCTATGTGTCTGGTTGAAACTTTTTGCTCATGGGTATGTTGTGAGTGTCAGCAATCATAGAAGACTAAATGATGGTTGAGTGTGTGGACTTGCCAAAAGGCTCGTACATGAGACCCTTCCTGAAAAACTGATGAATTGTATTTGCAAAGTTGACTGAGAACATAGTTTATTGGTTTCCAATAATGTTTACGCTTTATACTTCCATGTTGTGATGAATTGTTACTTGCTCATAAGAAGTTATATGATGTTGTTATGAAATAAAAGTTATATGAAAGGCTATATGTTAAAGTTTGTTGATGTTATAATAATAAACATGATGCTACTATGTCCATATTTTGTTTTAATCGACACCTCTCTCTCAAACCATGTGGACATGTTCTTCGATATCGGCTTTTGCTTGGGGACAAGCGAGGTCTAAGCTTGAGGGAGTTGATACGTCCATTTTGCATCATGTTTTACTACTATTATTTCTAATGTTTTTATGCATAATAATTCTTTGGGGATTAATTCTAATGCCTTTCTCTCATAATTTGCAAGGTCTACACAAACAGGGAGAATACCGGCAGCTGGAATTCGGGACCTAAAAAGCAGGTCAGAGATACCTATTTTGCACAACCTCAATGAAGCTGAAATTTTATGGAGATTTTCTGTGGAATAAATGAGGAATTTTGGACCAAAGAACTACCGGAGGGGGACCACCAGGTGAGGAACACCCACCAAGGCGCGCTAGGCCCCCCCAGGCGCAGCCTGGTGGGTGGTGCTCACCCTGGCCCACCTCCAGAGCCCATCTTCTGGTATAAATTCCCAAAAAAACTAAAAAAATTAGGGGGGACTTTCGGGACGAGGTGCCACTGTCTCGAGGTGGAACTTGGGCAGGAGCAATTTTTCCCTCCGGCGGAGCGATTCCGCCAGGGGAACTTCCCTCCCGGAGGGGGAAATCGAAGCCATCGTCATCACCAACAATCCTTTCATCTTGGGGAGGCTATTCTTCATCAGCATCTTTAAGAACACCATCTCTTCTCAAACCCTAGTTCATCTCTTGAGAGGAGATAGTGCCGTTGAAGATGTTGATGAAGAGTGGCCTCCCAAAGATGAGAGGGTTGTTGGTGATGATGATGGCTTTGATTTCCCCTTCCGGAAGGGAAGTTCCCCTAGCGGAATCGCTCCGCCGAAGGGTGAAAGTGCTCCTGCCCAAGTTCCGCCTCGAGACAACGGGGTTCCATCCCAAAAGTCCTCTCGTGATTTTTTCTAGGTCAAAACACCTTTTATACCAGAAGATGGGCTCTGGAGGTGGGCCGTACTGAGCACAACCCACCAGGGCATGCTTGGGGGCCTGGCGTGCCCTGGTGTCTTGTGCTCACCAGGGTGACCCCTTCAGTAGTTATTTGTTCCAATATTTCTTATACATGCCATAAAAAATCCCCATGAAGTTTCAGCTCATTTGAATATGTGCAGAATAAGTATCTGTGACATGCTTTTTTTAGGTCCAGATTTCCAGTTGTCGGTATTCTATCTCTTCGTGCAAACCTTGCAAATTATGAGAGAAAAGGAATTATAAATACTCCATGAAGCATTATTATTCATAAAAACATTGTAAATAACAGTAGGAAATCATGATGCAAAATGGACGTATCACCTCCATGCTTGCGTACAATTTCCTCAAATTGCTTACATCCAGCAAGACTTTTGTAGACACCTTTTTCTATAATCCCTTTCAATAGATCATTTTCTTTCTCAAGTGCAACTTGTCTAAGAGAATCATTAGTGTAATCGGTAGAACTACTAGAAGCAATATCATTGGATTTGTCATTTTTATTGCTACTAGTTGAAGAACCTTTCTTACCTTTGTTGCTAGTCTTTTTAGTCTTAACTTGTGGAATGAATGTAGACAAGAGTAGTCGTTTGGCTAGATAAGAGGAAGTATTCTTTTGAAGATCATCATTGATAGCTTTAAGAAACTCATGTTCTTGCTCCAAATTGAGCTTCTCGAAGCATAGCTTCTCATGAGTTCTTACAAGCTCTCTATGATATTCTAGAGTAGATTCATGGGCTAACTTAAGAGTGTTTAATTATTTAGTTAGTCGCTCTATTTCCTTCTTATCATCATCACATGAATTCTCTTGACTACCGTGATTACTATCAAGTTCATTTTGACTAATATCCCTAGTTTTGTCAAATAGCAAGTCATCATCTCCAAGTAAGTCATCCTCATCACTATTAAAGTCAATGTATTCGGGGTGTGATACCTTGGGGACTTTATCCATGAAGCAAATTAAACTCCCTTCATTTGGTGAACCCAATATGTCGTAGGAGTTGGAGGAAACGAGTGCAAGTCTGGCAACACCTGCATCTTGACTATAGTCGGAGTTATAGCTTCTGTCGGGGTGGTTGTTAGATTCGGAGCTGGAAACCCATTCACCAACATGAGCTTGATGTCTTCTTCTTGTGTAGCACTTGGTGTACTTGTCCTTCTTCTCTGAGTCTTTACTTCTCCAGGAGGGTCTTCGTTCATAATGATCATCTCTACTCCTTCTCTCTCATCAAGGTGATTCATCTCCTGAGATTTTTCTTATAGGTGACTCTTCCCTCCTTCCGTGTGTGGGGGGGGAGTGGTGTTCACTCATTGGATTAGTGTCCGGGCCTTCCACAATTGTAACAATTTCGGTCACGACTAGATGAACGCTTCTCTTCATATCTTGACTTGGAGCTTATTTCTTTGCCTCTACTCTTGTTTAATTTCTTGACCATGAGGCTTATCTCTTCATTGGTTACAAGGTTGTCACTTGATGTAGCGGGAGTATCACTTGGAGCTTTGCAAGCACCATTTGACTTGTTGTGAAGTTCTTCCTTGTCTTTGAGTGGTATCTCATGAGCAACAATCCTTCCAATGACTTCTGTGGGCTTGAGATCTTTGTGGTTTGGAATCATTTGGATCAAAGTGCACATGGTGTCGTACTTCCCATCCAGAGCTCTAAGTATCTTGTTGATGATGAACTTGCCGATCATCTCTTCGCTTCCTAAGCCGACAATATCATTTGTGATGAGAGGAAGCCTAGAGTACATTATGGTGACTCCTTCACCATCCTTCATCTCGAACTTATAAAGTTGACTTTGTAGCACATCCAACTTATATTCCCTAATAGATTCGGTACCTTCGTGTATATCAACAAAAGTATCCCAAATTTCCTTTCAATTCCCAAGATGGCTAATCTTGTTGAATTCTTCGGGGCATGGGCAGTTGAATAGAATGTCACATGCTTGAGCATTGTATTGCAACATCTTCAATTCTTCCGTGGTCGCTTCACAATCCAGTTACTTTTCATCACCAAAGAGTTCTTCTTGCAAGCCAACACTAACAACAAGCCATACAGCGGTGTTATGACCAATAATTTGCATTTTCATCTTATGCTTCCAAGTAGCAAAGTTTATACCATCAAAATATGGACCTCTACGGTGATAATTTCCCTCACTAGTCACCATACTCTCCTAGGTTGTGAGACCAATTCGATGGAGACGAAAGCTCTGATACCACTTGTAGGATCGATAGTAGGTCTAGAGGGGGGATTAGACTACTTGACTAAATAAAAATGTAACCTTTTCCCAAGTTAATTGGTTGGTAGATTTTAGCGATTGTTGCAAATCAAGTTCACCCTACACATGCATGTCTACGAGTATAGCAGCGGAAAACAAAGACAATATATGTAAAGAGGACAGGGATAGTAAGATCAAACGTGATTGGATACACGAAGATTTTTCCCGTGGTTCCGATAGGTGGTGCTATCGTACATCCACATTTATGGAGACTTCAACCCATGGAGGGTAATAGTCGTGAGAGTCCACGGAGGGCTCCACCCACGAAGGGTCCACTAAGTGGAAACCTTGTCTATTCCATGACCGCCTACGTCCACGGAGTACTAGCCTTACTCGGGATAGATGTTCATGAAGTAGGCGATATCCTTGCCCTTACAAACTTCTTGGTTTAACTCCACAATCATGAAGAAGCACGCTCCCAAGCGACACCTAACCAATCTAGGAGGCACTGTTGGAAATATGCCCTAGAGGATAAAATGGTTATTATTATATTTCCTTGTTCATGATAATTGTCTATTGTTCATGCTATAATTGTATTAACCGGAAACCGTAATACATGTGTGAATACATAGACCACACCATGTCCCTAGTGAGCCTCTAGTTGACTAGCTCGTTGATCAAGAGATGGTCATGGTTTCCTGGCCATGGACATTGGATGTTGTTGATAACGGGATCACATCATTAGGAGAATTATGTGATGGACAAGACCCAATCCTAAGCATAGCACAAGATCGTGTAGTTCGTCTGCTAGAGCTTTTATAATGTCAAGTATCATTTCCTTAGACCATGAGATTGTGCAACTCCCGGATATCGTAGGAATGCTTTGGGTGTATCAAATGTCACAACGTAATTGGGTGACTATAAAGGTGCACTATAGGTGTCTCCGAAACTGTCTATTGGGTTGGCACGAATCGAGACTGGGATTTGTCACTCTGTGTGACGCAGAGGTATCTCTGGGCCCACTCGGTAATACATCATCATAATGAGCTCAATGTGACTAAGGAGCTAGTCACGGGATCATGTGTTATGGAATGAGTAAAGAGACTTGCGAGTAACGAGATTGAACAAGGTATAGGGATACCGACGATTGAATCTCGGGCAAGTAACATACCGATGGACAAAAGGAATTGCATACGGGATTAATTAAATCCCCAACATCGTGGTTCATCCGATGAGATCATCGTGGAACATGTGGGAGCCAATATGGTTATCGAGATCCCGCTATTGGTTATTGAACGGAGAGGTGTCTCAGTCATGACTGCATGGTTCCCGAACCCATAGGGTCTAGACACATAAGGTTCGGTGACGCTAGAGTTGAATGGGAATTGTATGTGGTTCCGAAAGTTGTTCGGAGTCCCGTATGAGATCTCGAACATCATGAGGAGTTCCGGAATGGTCCGGAGGTGAAGATTTATATATGGGAAGTCCAGTTCAGTCACCGGAAAGATTTCGAGGTTTATCGATACTGTACCGGGACCACCGAAGGGGTTCTTGGGGTCCACCTGCCTCGGAGGACCTAATGGGATGAAGTTGGGTGGGAACCAGCCCCTTAGTGGGCTGGTGCACCCCTCCCCCCAAGGGCCCAAGGCGCCTAGGGTTGGAAACCCTAGGGGTGGGGGGCGCCTCCCACCTAACTTGGGGGGCAAGTCCCCCCGCCTTGGACGCCCCCCCCCCCTCTAGATGGATCTAGGGGGGCGTCCCCCTCTTCCCTTCCCCCTATAAATAGTGGGGGTGGGAGGTGTTAGTGCATCTAGTTCCCCTTAGTGATTTTGGTGTATTGAGACTTATAGGTTAAGGCACTAATGTGTTTGTGAGTGTACACGGGCTCTATAAGTCGATGAGGAGTTTGATATATCCGGAAATTATCGACCCCTAAAAATGTATGTCTTCAACTGAAGACTTTGGTGAAGACTTTGGTGAAGACTTTGTGAAGACTTTGTGAAGACTTTGAAAATGGAGAAGTTGGTGTGACCTTGAAGATATACACGATGAATATGAAGCATGAAGACTTTCGTTTTCGTAGTTTCATTTCCTTTATTTGAGTCATAGGAAACACCGTACTGTTAAGGGGGGCCGAGGTAATACTAAGGAAATTTTCCAACTCATGCTCAACTCCAAAATCCACAACCTATACAATCCTTCGAGTGAAGCCTTTGGAAATCTGTTACGGTTCAGTCAAGCTCTTTAGTGACAGAGACGAAGTTCTTCTGGTCTCTAAGGAAATTGATCTGACTGAGGAGTTAGGATTTCGCCACTGTGAATTGCCTACAAGTGAGGAACATGATATGTCTAAGGACTTTCATAGTTTGAAAATCCGACCGTTGCTGTGCTTAGCGCCAGCTGTCCCTAATCACAAATATCCACATAACGGTCATATCATTGGGAGCATTTATGTCGTATCATGTCAGGTTGCACCCTGGCTATAAATAGCCACCCCCCCCCACAACCACTAGTTGGTTGGCTGCTTCGAGAGAGAACTGACCCTTGTCATTTGAGAGCAACCCATCCTCCAAGGACTCTGAGCGAAAATCATCAGTGAGGAAAAACCCACAACCAAACCACCAAACCCAAAGTGATTGAGCATCACTAAAGAAATTCCTGTGTGGAACCGACGCTTTTTACCTTTGAGGACTATGCATCCTCCAGATGGTAGGCGTCATGGTCTAGTGCTCCTGCAGTCAATTGGGGATCATGAAGTGACCTTGGTCTAGAGCATCCAGTGGTAAATTGTGGATCGCCAGGTTACTAGTTTGTCAGGGTTTTGGAAGTCTACCCTTAAGACTTACCACGAGTGTTGGGCGAGGACTGTGTGACCTTAGCTCAAGGAGAATACGGTAAGGACTGTGTGTCATGGGACTGTGTGTCCTCTGGTTTAAATACGAGGCCGCTCCAAACCAGACGTACGACTATCACAGCAGTTGGAACTGGGTCATCAAATCATTGTCTTCATCAAGCTACCTGGTTCTATTTCCTCAACCCTTCCATTTCCTCGTATAACTGTTGATGAAATTGAACTTTACTGTTTGAAAATTTTGACTGAAGACTTTCACAATTTCCTCACCTCAAATTCTTCAAGTTACCTTGTTCCTCACCTATTTATCTTGTATCACGCTACTTGTAATCTGTGCATGTTTCATTTCATCATGATGACTATGTTGTCGCTATGTTCCTCATGCACTTGAGTACTTATTCCGCTACTAGTTATTCATCACATTTCAAATTCCTCAAAGTTGAAATTCCTCAAGTGATGAATTTGTAAAAATTGCCTATTCACCCCCTCTAGTCGATATAACGCACTTTCAATTGGTATCAGAGCTGGTAATCCCTCACTCCGTGTGATTTTGGTTTAACCACCTGGAGTTCTAGTTATGTCGACTGCAGGTATGATCAAGGTTTCCACGGGGTGTCCTACCTTTGATGGGACGGACTACCCCTACTGGAAGAACAAGATGCCTATGCACCTTGAAGCTATTGACAACGATCTCTGGTACGTTGTGGAAAATGGTGTGCCCTCTATCACTCCCACTGTTACTACTGCTGATGTGAAGAGATTCAAGCAACTCGATTCTCAAGCGAAGAATATCATCTGTGACCATCTGAGCAAAGGTCAGTATGGCAGAGTGAGTGCTTTGGAGACTGCTAAGCTTATCTAGGATAGGTTGTCCAAAGTCAACGAAGGTGTATCCACTCAATGTGACTCTCGTGTTGATGTTCTTCGCAATCTCTTCAACCGCTTCAAGAGACTTGACAATGAAAATGTTTAGCAAACTTTTGATCGCCTCACTGATATCTCCAATGAGCTTCAAGCACTAGGTGCCACCGATATCACTAACCATGAAGTAGTGAAGAAACTGCTAAGATCTCTTGAATCCTCATTCGATACTCTGGCGTTGATGATTCAAGAACGTGGAGACTACAAAGCACTTGATCCTGCTGACATTCTTGAGAGACTCAATACTCATGAATTTCAACAAGCTGAGAAGAGAGACCTCTACGGGTCAAGCTATGGAAGATCTCGTGCTCTGAAGGCAAAAGCAATTTCCTCATCTAAAGAAGAAGATTCTAATAGCAGCCTTGGTGATCCTGAAGAACTAAGTCAGGAACTAGCAATGCTTGTGAGGAAATTCCAGAAGTTCTCAAGGAGAGGTGGATTTGGAAAGTCATCAAAAAGTGGCTTGAGGAAATCAGATTCCTCAGAGACTACAAGAGAAGAACTTGTCGTCGTTGCAAGAAGCCTGGTCACTTTATCTCTGACTGTCCTCTTTGGGAAAAGACTCAAAGAAGAAGAAGAAATACAAGGATGATAGTTCTGATGACTCGAAGAAAAAGAAGAAATCTACAAAGTCCTCATCTGCAAAGTCCTCATCTGCAAAGTCCTCAAAGCACAAGAAGAATGGTTCCAGAAAGGCACGAGCATTCATCGGCAAGGAAATGGATTCTGAGGAAGAATCTGAAGAATATGAAGAAGAGGAAGAATCTGAGGAGGAATCAGAATCTGGTGTCGCTAGCCTTGCCCTCGCTACTGCTTTCGTCAGCAAGTCCATCTTCAACGATGAAGAATATGACAAAAGCGATGATCTGTTAAACTATGAAGTGGATCGGACTCAAACTCTCTCTGACGATCTCAAAAGTCTTCAGACAAAGTATGATAACCTTCAGAGTCATCATAACGACCTCTTAGCCGATCATGAGAAGCTTTCTTCTGAATTTCTTCAAAGAAAGCAAGATCTTGAGAAACTGAGGGTGTCACATGAGGATCTCCAAAGGGAAAACGATTCCTTACTGGCTCAACAGATCAGTACTGCTCAGGAAGAATTTGTTCCACCTTGTTTGAAATGCATCGAACATGAAACTGCTAATTCTTCACCTGAATGTTCAAATACTTCTATTGCTGCAAATTCTTCAACTATTCCCGTGGTCTCAAATTCCTCATCTGAGGATACGACAAGTATCACTGATGATAATGCAGGGTTGAAGGAATTGTATGTGACAGGTATGTACAAAAGCCTCAAAGGGCATCAAACCCTTTGCGATGTCCTCAAAAAGCAGATTCTGAACAGGAACCCTAGGAAAGAGGGTATTGCCTTTGTGAGGAAACTCAACGCTGATGGATCCTACTAGACACCTGAGCAGTACCCCAAAACCTCATGGGTTGCTGCAGAAGGACCTCTTGTATATCCATCCACTTTATCTGGCTTTACGTGTGAAACTTCATATTCCTCTGATGAGTCACTTGACTCCAACTACAAATTCTTCAAAAATCAGAAAGGTGAAGTATTTGCTAGATTTGTTGGAACTAACTGCAGGAACGGTTCTCCTATGAAGAAAATCTGGGTTCCCAAGAGCTACCTTCAAAATCTTCAAGTGAATGTCCTCACGACACCACTCATGAAGAATAGGAACCCCAGATCAAATTCCTCATATGGACCAAAGTCCTCACTTGGACCAAATTCCTCAAATGGTCAAAATTATCATTCTCGTACTAATGCCTCTGTTTCGCGGGGAAAACCTAAGAGTTATGAATATGTGCATTATTCTTCAAACCATTATGTTCATAAGTCCTTGAAGAATTTCTCTGCTTATTCATTTGAGTACTCTAACCCTCGCCCTGTGAAACGTAGTGCACATGCTTCTATGCCTCCCTTCTCATATGGTGCTCGCAGAATGATGAACTCTTTGCAACCCCTCCAAATGTGGGTGGTGAAGAAATTGAACTAACATCTTACGCAGGGTCAGGTCTCCAGATGAACATCTAATGAATTTGCTGGAGACCTGAGGAAATGCTTGAAAGGACGCAAGCTAACTATGCAGAAATGAATTCCTCATTTCTCTCGTCCTCACACTACTTGCTTACTATCTTGTGTGATGAAATTCTGTCTGATGAAATTGATGTCATATTCTTCACTTTGAATCATATGAGTTCGTAAGTTGTACTAATTCATCTGCAGGATGATACTCCAAAAAAGCTACTAAGTGGGTCCTCGATAGTGGATGCACAAACCACATGACTGGTGACAAGAATCTATTGATGAATTTGCCACTCACTCCATCTCCTCTGAAGCATATCATCTACACAGACAAAGGAAAAAAGCAAGGTATTGGGACTTGGTAAGGTTGCTATCTCAAAGGACTGAACCATGGATAAGGTGATGCTTGTTGAATCCCTTGGGTTTAACCTTATGTCTGTCTCAATGCTTTGTGATCTTGATATGATCGTCGTATTTGGAAAATATCGTTGTGTTGTCATCATGGAATCTGACAATTCCAAAGTCTTCTAAGGCTTGAGAGGAGACTTGTATATTGTTTATTTCTCTACAGGTCCTCAACCTGCCACATGCTTACTTGCAAAGTCTTCAGAAGGCTGGTTGTGGCATCGACGACTTGGACATGCGGGCATGAGGAACTTGCACACGCTCGTGAAGAAAAAGCACGTCATTGACATCGAGGGTGTCAAATTCCTCAAGGACCACCTCTGTGGTGCATGTGAATCTAGGAAGATGACCAGATCAAAGCATCCCTCGAAGACAATCATGACCATGACTCGACCCTTTGAATTGCTTCACATGGATCTCTTTGGCCCCACTCATTACTCCATACTAACAAACGCTTCAAGTTTGTATGGCTTTGTCATTGTTGATGATTACTCTCGTTACACTTGGGTGCATATTATTCTGTACAAAAATGAAGTCCAGGATGTCTTCAGACAATTTGCTTCAAGGGCCTCCACCAACTTCGGCGTCAAGATCAAGCATATTAGGACTGATAATGGGACTGAACTCAAGAACACTAATCTTGATGAAGATCTTGATGAACTTGGTATTACTCATGAGTTATCTGCCCCTTATACTCCTCAAGAAAATGGCATCGTGGAGCGCAAGAACAGGACTCTAGTTGAGATGGCTTGCACCATGCTTGATGAATACAAGACTCCTCGTCGCTTCTGGCCTGAGGCAATTGATACTGCTTGCCACATCATCAACAGGGTATATCTTCACAAATTCTTTAAGAAGACTTCATATGAACTTATGACTGGCAAGAAACCCAATGTAAGTTATCTCAAAGTCTTTGGTGCAAAATGCTGGATCAGAGATCCTCACCACAGTTCTATGTTTGCACCGAAAGCACATGAAGGTTTTATGCTTGGTTACGGAAAGGGCTCGCACACCTACAAAGTCTTCAACACCTACCATCACAAGGTTGTTGAAACTATAGATGTGTGGTTCGATGAAACTAATGGCTCGCAAAGAGAGCACCTGCCTTCTGTGTTAGATGAACAATCTCCTGAGGAATCCATCAAGCTAAAGGCAACTGGAGATATCATACCCACTGAGGAAGTCATTCCAACGAATGAAGACTTTCATGTTGATACACCTGAAGAAAATGATGTTGAAGGAAGTCCTCAGCCACGTCAACCTGCTCATCCTAGAGTTGCAAATGAAGTACAGATTGACAAAATCATCGATGACATCAATGCACTAGGTCCCCTCACTCACTCAAAAGCTTCACATTTAACTAACTTTTGTGGGTACTTTGCCTTTGTCTCTATCATAGAGCCCACCAAAGTTGATGAAGCATTCAAAGAGCCTGAGTGGATTCAAGCTATGCAAGAGGAATTGCATCAGTTCAAGCTCAACAACGTGTGGGAACTTGTCAAGCGGCCAGATCCTCGCAAACATAACATCATAGGTACCAAGTGGATCTACCGCAACAAGCAAGATGAAAATGGCCTTGTGGTGAGGAATAAGGCTCGTCTTGTAGCTCAAGGCTACACACAAGTTGAAGGAATTGACTTTGATGAAACGTTCGCACCTGTTGCTAGACTTGCAGCTATTCACATATTGCTTGCTTATGCTAACCATCATAATATCATCTTATATCAAATGGATGTGAAAAGTGCATTCCTCAATGGTAAGCTTGAGGAAGAAGTATATGTTGCTCAACCCCTAGGTTTTGAAGACCCTAAGCATCCTGACAAAGTCTTCAGACTCAGCAAGGCCCTCTATGGCCTCAAGCAGGCCCCTCGGGCGTGGTATGACACTCTGAAGGAATTCCTCATGAAGAAAGGCTTCAAATCCGGTTCACTCGACCCCACTCTTCTCACAAAATCCTATGACAATGAACTGTTCATATGCCAAATATACGTAGACGATATTATCTTTGGTTGTACTGACAAACGTTACAGTGATGAATTTGCCTATATGATGAGTGAACAATATCAAATGTCTATGATGGGAGAGTTGAAATTCTTCTTAGGTCTTCAAATTCGTCAACAAGACAAAGGCATCTTGATCTCCCAAGAGAAGTACCTCAAGGATGTTCTGAGGAAATTCGACATGCAAGATTGCAAAGGCGTCAAAACTCCAATGCCTTAAAAAGGCCACCTCTGCACTGATGAAAATGGTAAAGATTTAGATCAGAAGGTATACCGCTCCATGATTGGTTCATTATTGTATCTATGTGCATCTAGGCCTGATATAATGCTGAGTGTTTGCATGTGTGCCTGATTCCAAGCAACACCGAAGGAATCACACCATAAGGCTGTGAAACATATTCTTTGATACTTAGATCACACACCAACACTTGGATTATGGTATCCCAAGGGCTCAAATTTTCACCTCGTCGGATACTCTGATGCTGACTATGCTGGAGATCGTGTGGATCGCAAGTCAACCTCAGGCACATGTCATTTCCTCGGACGATCCTTAGTCTGCTGGTCCTCGAAGAAGCAGAACTGTGTGTCACTCTCTACTTCTGAGTACATCGCTGCTGGCTCATGTTGTGCTCAGTTACTATGGATGAAGCAAACCCTCAAGGACTACGGCATCAAGTTGAAGAATGTGCCTCACTACTACGACAACGAGAGTGCCATCAAGATTGCATACAACCCAGTTCAACACTCCAAGACCAAGCACATACAGATTCGTCATCACTTTCTTCGAGATCATGTACTCAAGGGCGACATCTCCATCCACCACATCCCCACTGAAGAACAACTGGCCGATATCTTCACCAAGCCCTTGGATGAAAAGATATTTTGCAAGTTGCGGTGTGAGCTAAATATCTTAGAATCTTCGAATGTTCTTTGAAGAAGGACACACATCCTAACACTTATGCAAAATTGATGACTTAATTGATGACTTTGATGTGCAACACACGAAGTAACATTTTTCTTAAATCTATGAAGAATAACTCTCTAAGTGTGAAGAAATTAGTGAAGAATTTGATTCTCAAAACCCTACGACAATTGTACGCGGTGTCTGAAATCATCATTCTTATACGGTGGGTCACGCCACCAACCAAAGTTGAAATTCTTCAAAATTGAGTTTTTCGTTATTTTTGCAAATTCTTCAAATTATCAAATTCCTCAAATTTGCAAATTCCTCAACTTTTCAAATTCCTCAACTTTTCAAATTCTTCAAACTTTGAAACTCATGTTCTTCATTGACTATATATATATATGAGTTTTCAATGTCCTCAACGGCATTCACTTATTGCTAATTCTTCAAGTTGATTTTCATCTAAGTGAATGTGATCGGACCCTTTCCCCCTCT
This sequence comes from Hordeum marinum, assembly GCA_022496015.1. Lineage (NCBI taxonomy): Eukaryota > Viridiplantae > Streptophyta > Magnoliopsida > Poales > Poaceae > Hordeum > Hordeum marinum. The sequence continues at coordinate 70,530,027 of CM039672.1, forward strand.
ATGCTAAACTCAACCCAGTCTGTTCACAAATCCTTCATATGCGTTCTACTTTGAAACTCATTCAAAGTCTCAGTGTGTTCTTGACAGCTGAAGAATTTGCGAACGGAAACTTTGAAATTTTCACTATCAAAATTTTCAGTGGTTCCCGCTCAAATAGTTCCGATTCCCATGACTGGATAACCCACGATCCCCCATAATCTCCACTACTCAGAACGTGGGTGACACCTGTCGCGTGGAGAGCAAGGGTCAAGGGCAATCTTGTCCATATCTTCGGGAAGATTGGTTTTCACTCCCTCTATAAATACCCCCTCCCCTTCAACTGTGCTCGGTTACTCCTCATATCATCCCTCTCTCGAGCTCCAACCTAGCGCCACCGCTAAAGTCATCATCGTCGGTGAGGAAGAGCTTCACTGCCTCAACCTCGTCATCATCGTACTCGCTTCAGCCGCGGAAGTCCTCATCCCGCCGCCGCTGTAGTTGTCTCCCTCTGCCAAGCTAGGGCTTCGGAGATCTGAATAGACGAACTTCCCAATCTCATGTCTTGTTCGTCGTGTTCTTCATCAGGGTAAATAAAATTTATTTTTACTGCCCGTGTTTGATCCTCAAATGCTCTTCATATTCCTCAAAAGGTGTTTATTTTTTATGAACCTTATTCTAAAAGCACCTTACATCTTCACATACTTGATGTTTCTTCCCTAAGTAATGATTTTCTTAAAGATTCCTCAATTGTGTGAATCCTCAAAATTTGCACAACTCTGGAACCTGAGACAAAGAACACTTAGTGAAATTCCTCAAGACACCCATGGTCAAATTTTTCTCACCTGTTTTATTTAAAAATTTCTAAGAATGCATATGACTTCTTCAAATTCCTCGCACCTATACTCTGTTCACAGATACAACATGTCCGCTGATGAATTACTAGGTTCTCATCAACTTAACTCATTTGCAGCGCTCCTTGAGGAAAAACTGTGTACTTCTTCAGAGTCCTCAAGAATTCATATTCCTCAAGTGAAGAAAATGGCTGACGAAAAGAAACCTCAAAAAGGTGGAAAGAAGCCAAATATGCACACTGCCTTTGAGATCCCAGATGACATGTATGAGGAATACTGCACACCCAATGAAGAAACTCATGGCAAAGAAATGACCAAGCAGGGAAAAATTCGTCTGCAGAAAATTGAGAGGGGATGGGTAAGGGAATGGAAGGAGTATCGTTATGTAACTCCAAAATAGATGATGAAATTTGCAGTAAAACCTCCTTGCAGCAGGCCTCCCCTTGCTCCAAATCAAATTGCTGATCCCACTAGCATCAAGACTGGTGAGGACTTTCCTCACATGTGGGAGAAGCAGCAAGCCAAGCTGGCGAAGAAAGCCAAAGAGGCAGTGAAGAAATTCAATGAAGGTTCTGCTGCTGCTGCCTCTGCCGGAGCCTCTGCAAGTGCTCCGAAGAAAATCATGAGGAAGATATTTGCATTGAAGACAAGTTCTTCAACCTCAAAACCTTCACAGCAGATCCCTCAAGGTCAAAGGCCTCAGTCTACAAAGTCTTCAGCTGCTGGAACGGTTGCTGCTATGTCTTGTACGACATCTTCAACTAGCCCTTCTGCGTTGAAGCTGAAGAAAACTGTTGAACGAGGTCAAAGACCAAGTCCTCACTCAAGCAAGGCAGTGGTGACCATACCCTCAGGTTCTGAGGATGATGATGATGAAGCTGATGATGAGGAATTGGAAGAAATCATCAAGCACGGTTAGCAAAAGGCTGCTATAGCAAAGGGCAGCTCTGTTCCTCTCATGCTGGATCCCAAGATGATCCTCAACTTCATCGATATATGGCATGAAGACCCAAGCACCCCACTTTCTTCACTAAATCTACCTCTTGGAGTGGATCGTATCCTCACCCACCTCATTTCTAAAGAAAAATGTGAAAGAGAGCAAGCTCTGAGAGCTAAGAGGAACAGGGTTCGGAAGGAAAAGTTTCTGAGAGACAATGTGATGAATTTGACCCCAAATCAACTCATCACTGTTCAGTATGAAATTCTCACACTCTTTGAGGATCAAGAGAGATATGATGCTAAATGGAAGGGCACCAAGGTGAGATTCGTCAGGGCTGCTCAAGCTGCAGTGAAGGATCACAACACTAGGGTTGTTGCTCGATCGCAACCACAAAATCCTCAGGCTGATGAAATTGCTCAGCCTGATGAAACTGCTGATGGAAATGCTTCTGCACCAGAAGCAACTGCCAGTGCTGCTGAGGAAAGTCAGACCACTAATGATCATGTGAGGACAACTACCATTGTTGTGCCTGAAGAAACTGAAAGGCCAGCTGAAGCTTTTGCTGTGCTTGAAGAAACTGAACACACCAGGGCAGCTGCATCAGTCGTTCCTAAAGAAACTGACACTGCTAAGGAAAAGACTCTCAAGAGAAAAGCATCAGATTCAGAAACCTCAGTCGTGAAGAAGTTGAAGACTATGCCAAGTTCTTCAACTGGACCTATTGATGCTACACCAATTTCCTCAGCACTTGCCTATGAAATTGTACCATTTGGGGTGGAAAATGTCATCCCAGATGAAGATGAAGATCAGTCTGCTGCTTCGACAGAGCAGATTGATGAAGAAATTGAAGTTGAAGACATTGCTTCAACTCCAAAGGTATCATCGCCCCAGCCTCAGTTCACTTCTGAAGAGGCTGGACTTGAAGAAATTGATGAGGACGTAGACATTGCAATACAACGCCTGTCATCAATGATGAATATTGGGAATCAGCACACCCAAATTTTCCAATGACTACTCCTCTGACACAGATTTCTCAATCGCCTGCTCCAACTGAAGAAATACATGAAGAATCTGCCAATCTGAACACCCAAGTCACAGAAGAAATTCTAGTCGCAAGGGATGATGATCTTGATGCTCCCGCCGCAACTGAGGAACCAGCTCTCCAAATCGTTCTGTCTGAAGGTGTTCCTCCCATGCCAAAGGAGATTAAGGGGCGCTTCAAGCCAAATCTTCAACCGAAGCCAAGAATGCCATTCAAAGGCTCAGTACACCCCAAATTCCTCAAGAGCAATTTCTTCAATGAACGAATGTTCTTCACTGGTGCAAATCCCTATGACTTTGCAAGGGCTGGTCGCAACAGATTCTGGACGGCAGCACAGCTCAACTACTATGCATTAGTTCTGTTTGAGAAGAAGAAAGTCTTCGAGCACCACTAAATTCCACGTGATGACATGGAAAGCATTCCATCATTCAAACCGATGCTCCAGGTTCTTCACGATGCAGGCATTCTCCCATTCTGCATTGACATCTGCGACTGGAATGAAGAACTCATTCTTCAATTATATGCCACATTGCATATCAACGGAAATGCTTTAGACATCAACTCCTAGATATTAGACTGGATGACAGGATCAACTCACTTCACTGCTCAAGCTTCTGAATTGCTTCAGTGTGTACTAGTTCCAATTCCCTCAAATGAAGCTCGCAAACTGTTTGATGAGCCTGCACTTCCAAATCAGCTGATGCAAGTGTTGATGAAGACATTGCCTCCTGGAAAGCCTCAACGAAAAACCTTCCTTGTGAAGGATCTGCTATATGTGCCCAGGACTGTCTACCGTGTACTCACAAATACGCTATGTCCTCAGAAGGGCCACAATTCCGAAGAAGAAGTTGAAGGAGTCATGAAGAATATGCTCTTCAACATCATTCATGGGATTCCCATTGACTTGCACGACTTCTTCATGAGGACTTTGGCCAGTGCTGCTTTAGCTCCATTTGAACAGAAGCCCTATGCGCCTTGGATAATGAAATTCATCAGGGCAAAGTCCTCAGTTCCCTTCAAGGCTGATTTCCAGAACCACTTTGGCTTCCTGCCTCCAATTGAAGTCATCAAGAGCACAATTGCCTCGGTTGAAGGAAAAGGCAAGGTTGTCATTGATGAAGGCACTCGTCCATTGGATGGACAGTTTCGCAAAGCCGCTTCCTTCTCCACCAATGATGACACTGCCACTCAAGACTCCGATGCAAAGGCCTCAGCTCACAAACCTCAAGAGTCTGCCCCTCATGTGATGACTGATCGCGAGCTTCTCATAAGTCTTCATCAGAAGGTCGATCGCAATCACAAGTGGGAGAAGCGTCAACTTGGATACATTGTGCACAACATGACTATGACACGGAACACCGTGAAGAGGAATCACTACTATGCACATGAAAACCTCAACCGCTCTTGGGCCGTACTGTCTCACCTCATGTCTTCTGAAGAATTGGATGAGCCAGATCTTGAGGAACATCCTGACTGGGCTCATCGACCTCAGAAGAAATTCAAGAAAGTTCAAGTTCCTTTGACGGTCACAAGTTCATTTTCTTCATCTCGAGAGCGTGATGATGATGAAGACATTGACGACACTGCGGCAGGCCCTGCTTCGACAAACGACCCCGACAACACTAGCGCTCCTTCCTCACCAACACGATGAAATTCTTCAAAGGGCGTTAGTCCTCACTTTTTCCTCCCTTTTGGTCTTCGATTACAAAGGGGGAGAAAATTTGAGTTAGTCTTCAAGCGGGTCTCTATATATATGGGCTATTTTTGTTTAAGTTACAACTCTCGCTCTTCTGAAGCTTTGTTGATTGAGTTGTAAACTTAAGTCCGATGGTGGTCTGACACTTTTGAACTATTTCCTCGCATGTTTATTTCCTCAAGTACCTTAATGCATACATGCTGAATTTCGTCAGACACCATTTTCCTCACGCATTTCAAATTCTTCATATCATATGTTCAAATGCATGTATGAATTACGAGATATAGGGGGAGTTCTCCATGTTTTAACCTGCCATGTGCATTTGCAGTCAAAAGTAAATTCCTCAAATATGCACATCTTCAGGAGTTCAGGGGGGAGTTCTTCTATATCTTGCAATCAAATTCCTCAAAATCTGTACTTTCACTTCATATGTTTATCCCCGTTGAAAACTTAACCTATTTGTCATCAATCACCAAAAAGGGGGAGATTGTTAGTGCATCTAGTTCCCCTTAGTGATTTTGGTGTATTGAAGACATATAGGTTAAGGCACTAATGTGTTTGTGAGTGTACACAGGCTCTATAAGTCGATGAGGAGTTTGATATATCCGGAAATTATCGACCCCTAAAAATGTATGTCTTCAACTAAAGACTTTGTGAAGACTTTGGTGAAGACTCTGAAAATGAAGAAGTTGGTGTGACCTTGAAGATATACACGAGGAATATGAAGCGTGAAGACTTTTGTTTTCGTAGTTTCATTTCCTTTATTTGAGTCATAGGAAACACCGTACTGTTAAATGGGGCCGAGGTAATACTAAGGAAAATTTCCAACTAATTCTCAACTCCAAAATACACAACCTATACAATCCTTCGAGTGAAGCCTTTGTAAATCTCTTACAGTTCAGTCAAGTTCTTTAGTGACAGAGACGAAGTTCTTCTGGTCTCTGAGGAAATTGATTTGACTAAGGAGTTAGGATTTCGCCAGTGCGAATTGCTTACAAGTGAGGAACATGATATGTCTGAGGACTTTCATAGTTCAAAAATCCGACCATTGCTGTGCTTAGCGCGAGCTGTCCCTAATCACAAATATCCACATAACAGTCATATCATTGCGGGCATTTATGTCATATCATGTCAGGTTGCACCCTGGCTATAAATAGCCACCCCCCACAACCACTAGTTGGTTGGCTACTCCGAGAGAGAACTCACACTTGTCATTTGAGAGCATCCATCCTCTGAGGACTTTGAGTGAAAATCATCAGTGAGGAAAAACCCACAACCAAATCACCAAACCCAAAGTGATTGAGCATCACTGAAGAAATTCCTGTGTGGAACTGATGCTTGTTACCTTTGAGGATTGTGCATCCTCCAGACGGTTAGGCGTCATGGTCTAGTGCTCCTGCAGTCAATTGGGGATCACGAAGTGACCTTGGTCTAGAGCATCCAGTGGTAAATTGTGGATCACCGGGTGACTAGTTTGTGAGGGTTTTGGAAGTCTACCCTGAAGACTTACCACGAGTGTTGGGCAAGGACTGTGTGACCTGAGCTCAAGGAGAATACTGTAAGGACTGTGTGTCCTGGGACTGTGTGTCCTCTGGTTTAAATAACAGGCCGCTCCAAACCAGACGTACGACTATCACAGCAGTTGGAACTGGGTCATCAAATCATTGTCTTCATCAAGCTACCTGGTTCTATTTCCTCAACCCTTCCATTTCCTCGTATAACTGTTGATGAAATTGAACTTTACTGTTTGAAGAATTTGACTGAAGACTTTCACAATTTCCTCACCTCAAATTCTTCAAGTTACCTTGTTCCTCACGTGCTTATCCTGTATCACGCTACTTGTAATCTATGCATGTTTCATTTCATCATGATGACTATGTTGTCGCTATGTTCCTCATGCACTTGAGTACTTATTCCGCTGCTAGTTATTCATCACATTTCAAATTCCTCAAAGTTGAAATTCCTCAAGTGATGAATTTGTAAAAATCGCCTATTCACCCCCCTCTAGTCGATATAACGCACTTTCAGGAGGGTAGCCGTACCCTTCCCCCTGGCGCAACCCTTCCCCCTTCCTACACCACCTCCTCCTCCGTAGCGCTTAGCTAAGCTCTGCCGAAGAACCACGAGCTCAATTGCCACCACGCCGTCGTGCTGCCGGTGCTCTCCCTCAACTTCCCCTCCCCCTTGCTGGATCAAGAAAGAGGAGACATCCCTGGGATGTGCGTGTGTTAAACGCAAAGGCGTCGTCCGTTCAGCGCTTGGATCGAATCATCCGCGATATGAATCGCCGCGAGTACGACTCCATCAACCACGTTCTTTGTAATGCTTCCGCTTAGCGATCTTCAAGGGTATGAAGAAGCACTCCCTCTCTCTCGTTACTAGTATCTCCTAGATTGATCTTGGTGACACGTAGGAAATTTTTGAATTATTACTACGTTCCCCAACAGTGGTATGAGAGCTTAGATCTATGCGTAGATTCTATGCACGAGTAGAACACAAGTAGTTGTGGGCGATGATTTGGTCAATTTGCTTGCCGTTACTAGTGCTATCTTGATTCAGTGGTATTGTGGGATGAAGTGGCCCGGACCGACTTTACACATTGGCTTACGTGAGACGGGTTCCACCGCCTGGCATGCACTTATTGCATAAGGTGGCTAGCGGGTGTCTGTCTCTCCCACTTTAGTCGGATCGGATTCGATGAAGAGGGTCCTTATGAATGGTAAATAGAAATTGGCATATCACCATTGTGGCTTTTGAGTTCGTAAGAAACGTTCTTGCTAGAAACCCATAGCAGCCACCTAAAACTTGCAACAACAATCAGAGGACGTCTAACTTGTTTTTGCAGGGTATGCTATGCGATGTGATATGACCAAAAGGATGTGATGAAATATATGTGATGTATGAGATTGATCATGTTGTTGTAATAGGAATCAAGACTTGCATGTCGATGAGTATGACAACCGGCAGGAGCCGTAGGAGTTGTCTTAATTTATTGTATGACATGTGTGTCAATCAAAATGTCATGTAATTACTTTACTTTATTTCTAACTGTTAGCCATAGTAGTAGAAGTAATAGTTGGCGAGACAACTTCACGAAGACACGATGATGGAGATCATGATGATGGAGATCATGGTGTCATGCCGGTGAGGATGGTGATCATGCCACGCCCCGAAGATGGAGATCAAAGGCGCAAGATGATATTGGCCATATCATGTCACTTTATGATTTGCATGTGATGTTTATCATATTCTTACATCTTATTTGCTTAGAACGACGATAGCATAAATAAGATGATTCCTCACTAAAATTTCAAGAAATGTGTTCCCCCTAAGTGTGCACCGTTGTGAAGGATCGTTGTTTCGAAGCACCACGTGATGATCGGGTGTGAAAGATTCTAATGTTCGCATACAACGGGTGTAAGCCAGATTTACACACGTGAAACACTTAGGTTGACTTGACGAGCCTAGCATGTACAAACATGGCCTCTGAACAGGAGAGACCGAAAGGTCAAACATGAGTCGTATAGTAGATGCGATCAACATGGAGATCTTCACCATTGATGACTAGTCCGTCTCATGTGATGATCGGACATGGCCTAGTCGATGTGGATCATGTATCACTTAGATGACTAGAGGGATGTCTATCTGCGTGGGATTTCATTAAATATTTTGATTATCTGAACTTAATTATCATGAACTTAGTCTATTGTCTTTACAATCTATCTTGTAGATCCAATGGCCCACGCTAATGTTGCCCTCAACTTCAACGTGTTCCTAGAGAAAACCAAGCTGAAAGACGATGGAAGCAACTATACGGACTGGGTTCATAACTTGAGGATCATCCTCATAGCTTCCAATAAATTATATGTCCTTGATGCACCGCTAGGTGACGCACCCATTTTCCCAGCAACTCAAGACTTTATGAATGCCTGGTAGTCGCGTAGTGATGATTACTCCCTGGTTCATTGCGGCATGCTTTACAGCTTAGAACAGGGGCTCCAAAAGCGTTTTGAGCAACATGGAGCATATGAGATGTTCCAAGAGCTGAGAATGGTTTTCCAAGCTCATGCCCGGGTCGAGAGATATGAAGTCTCCGACAAGTTCTTCAGCTGTAAGATGGAGGAAAATAGTTCTCTCAGCGAGCACATACTCAAAATGTCTGGGTTGCACAACCGCTTGTCTCAGCTGGGAGTTAATCTTTCGGATGACTCGGTCATTGACAGAATCCTCCAGTCGCTTCCACCTAGCTTGAGCTTAGTGATGAACTACAATATGCAAGGGATGGAGAAGTTCATTCCTGAGTTATATTCGATGCTGAAATCAGTGGAGGTGGAGATCAAAAAGGAACATCAAGTGTTGATGGTGAATAAGACCACCAGTTTCAAGAAAGGGAAGGGTAAGAAGAACTTCAAGAAGGACGGCAAAGCAGTTGCCGTGCCCGGTAGGCAAGTTGCTGGGAAGAAGAACAAGCGTGGACCCAAGCCTGAGACTGAGTGCTTTTATTGCAAGGGTACCGGTCACTGGAAGCGGAACTACCCCAAGTTCTTAGCGGATAAGAAGGCCGGCAACGTCAAAGCTATATATGATATACATGTTATTTATGTGTACCTTACCAACGCTCGTAGTAGCTCCTGGGTATTTGATATTGGTGCAGTTGCTCACATTTCTAACTCAAAACAGGAGCTGCGGAATAAGCGAAGACTGGCGAAGGACGAGGTGATGATGTGCGTCGGGAATGGTTCCAAGGTCGATGTGATCACTGTCGGCACGCTACCTCCACACTCTACCTTCGGGATTAGTTTTAAACCTCAATAATTGTTATTTAGTACTAGCTTTGAGCATGAACATTGTATATGTATCTCATTTGATGTGATATGGCTACTCATTTAAATCCGAGAATAATGGTTGTTCTATTTATATGAGAGATATGTTTTATGGTCATGCCCCGTTGGTCAATGGTTTATTTTTATTGAATCTCGAACGTGATGTTACACATATTGATAGTGTGAATACCAAACGATGTAATATTGATAATGATAGTCCCACATACTTGTGGCACTGCCGCCTTGCTCATATTGGTGTCAAACACATGAAGAAACTCCATGCAGATGGACTTTTGGAGTCTCTTGATTATGAATCATTTGACACGTGCGAACCATGCCTCATGGGAAAGATGACTAAGACTCCGTTCTCCGGAACTATGGAGCAAGAAATCAACTTGTTGGCAATAATACATACTGATGTATGCTGACCCATGAGCGTTAAGGCTCGCGGTAGCTATCGTTATGTTCTCACCCTCACTGATGACTTAAGAAGATATGGGTATGTCTACTTAATGAAACACAAGTCTGAGACCTTTGAAAAGTTCAAGGAATTTCGGAGTGAGGTAGAGAATCAACATGACAAGAAAATAAAGTTCTTACGATCCGATCATGGAGGAGAATATTTGAGTCACGAGTTTGGCACGCACTTAAGGAAATGTGGAATTGCTTCACAACTCACGCCGCCTGGCACACCTCAGCGTAATGGTGTGTCTGAACGTCATAATCATACTTTATTGGATATGGTGCGATCTATGATGTCTCTTACTAATTTACCGCTATCATTTTGGGCATATCCATAAGAGACTGCCGCATTCACTTTAAATAGGGCACCGTCTAAATCCGTTGAGATGACACCGTATGAATTATGGTTTGGAAAGAAACCTAAGCTGTCGTTTTTGAAAGTTTGAGGATGCGATGCTTATGTCAAGAAACTTCAACTTGAAAAGCTCGAACCCAAATCGGAAAAGTGCGTCTTCATAGGATACCCTAAAAAACTATTGGGTATAACTTCTACCTCAGATCCAAAGCCAAGATCTTTGTTGCCAAGAATGGATCCTATCTAGAGAAAGAGTTTCTCTCGAAAGAAGAAAGTGGGAGGAAAGTAGAACTTGATGAGGTAATTGTACCCCCTCTCGAATCGGAAAGTAGCGCAGCGCAGGAGAATGTTTATGTGGTGCCTGCACCGACTAGAAAGGAAGATAATGATGATGATCATGAAACTTCTGAACAAGTTACTACTGAACTTCATAGGTCCACGAGGACACGTTCCGCACCAGAGTGGTACGGTAAACCTGTTCTGGAAATCATGTTGTTAGACAACGGTGAACCCTCGAACTATGAAGAAGCCATGGCCCGCCCAGATTCCAACAAATGGCTTGAAGCCATGAAATCGGAGATAGGATCCATGTATGAGAACAAAGTATGGACTTTGGTGGACTTGCCCGATGATCGGCAAGCCATAGAAAATAAATGGATCTTTAAGAAGAAGACTGACGCGAATGGTAATGTGACCGTCTATAAGGCTCGACTTGTCGCTAAGGGTTATCGACAAGTTCAAGGAGTTGACTACGATGAGACCTTCTCACCCCTAGCGATGCTGAAGTCCGTCCGATCATGTTAGCAGTTGCCGCATTTTATGATTATGAGATCTGGCAAATGGACGTCAAAACGGCATTCCTTAATGGTTTCCTTAAGGAAGAATTGTATATGATGCAGCTGGAAGGTTTTGTCGATCCTAAGAATGCTGGCAAGGTATGCAAGCTCCAGCACTCCATCTATGGACTGGTGCCAGCATCTCGGAGTTGGAACATTCGCTTTGATGAGGTAATCAAAGCGTTTGGGTTTATACAGACTTATGGAGAAGCCTGTATTTACAACAAAGTGAGTGGGAGCTCTGTAGCATTTCTCATTTTATGTGTGGATGACATATTGTTGATGGGAAATGATATAGAACTTTTGGAAAGCATAAAGGCCTACTTGAATAAGTGTTTTTCAATGAAGGACCTTGGAGAAGCTACTTACATATTAGGCATCAAGATCTATAGAGAAGATTGAGACGCCTCATTGGTCTTTCACAAAGCACATACCTTGATAAGACATTGAAGAAGTTCAATATGGATCAGTCCAAGAAGGGGTTCTTGCCTGTATTCCAAGGTGTGAGATTGAGCATAGCTCAATGCCCGACCTCAGCAGAAGATAGAGAAAAGATGAGTGGCATCCCCTATGCCTCAACCATAGGCTCTATTATGTATGTCATGCAGTGTACTAGACCTGATGTGAACCTTGCCATAAGTTTGGTAGGGAGGTACCAAAGTGATCCCGGAATGGAACACTGGACAACGGTCAAGAATATCCATAAGTACCTTAAAAGGAGTAAGGATATGTTTCTCGTTTATGGAGGTGCCGAAGAGCTTGTCGTAAAGGGTTACGTCAATGCTAGCTTCGACACAATTTGGATGACTCCAAGTCACAAATCAGATACGTGTATATTTTGAATGTTGGGGCAAACAGCTGGTGCAATTGCAAGCAAAGCATTGTGGCGGCATCTACATGAAGCGGAGTACATAGCTGCTTTGGAAGCAGCTAGGGAAGGAGTCTGGATGAAGGAGTTCATCACCGACCTAGAAGTGATTCCCAATGCGTCAGGCCCGATGACTCTATTCTATGACAACACTTGAGCTATTGCCATTGCCAAGGAGCCCAGGTTTCACAAGAAGACCAAGCACATCAAGTGTCGCTTCAACTCCATCCGTGGTTACATTCAGGATGGAGATATAGATATTTGTAAAGTACGTACGGATCTGAATGTCGTAGATCCGTTGACTAAACCTCTTTCGCGAGCGAAACATGATCAGCACCAGAACTCTATGGGTGTTCGATTCATCACAATGTAACTAGATTATTGACTCTAGTGCAAGTGGGAGACTGTTGGAAATATGCCCTAGAGGCAATAATAAAATGGTTATTATTATATTTCCTTGTTCATCATAATTGTCTATTGTTCATGCTATAATTGTATTAACCGGAAACCGTAATACATGTGTGAATACATAGACCACACCATGTCCCTAGTGAGCCTCTAGTTGACTAGATCATTGATCAATAGATGGTCATGGTTTCCTAGCCATGGACATTGGATGTCATTGATAACGGGATCACATCATTAGGAGAATGATGTGATGGACAAGACCCAATCCTAAGCATAGCACAAGATCGTGTAGTTCGTCTGCTAGAGCTTTTCTAATGTCAAGTATCATTTCCTTAGACCATGAGATTGTGCAACTCCAGAATACTATAGGAATGCTTTGGGTGTATCAAATGTCACAATGTAACTGGGTGACTATAAAGCTGCACTACAGGTGTCTCCGAAAGTGTCTGTTGGGTTGGCACGAATCAAGACTGGGATTTGTCACTCCGTGTGACGGAGAGGTATCTCTAGGCCCACTCGGTAATACATCATCATAATGAGCTCAATGTGACTAAGGAGTTAGTCACGGGATCATGTGTTACGGAACGAGTAAAGAGACTTGTCAGTAACGAGATTGAACAAGGTATAGGGATACCGACGATTGAATCTCGGGCAAGTAACATACCGATGGACAAAAGGAATTGTATACGGGATTAATTGAATCTCTGACATCATGGTTCATCCGATGAGATCATCGTGGAACATGTGGGAGCCAATATGGGTATCCAGATCCCGCTATTGGTTATTCACCGGAGAGGTGTCTCAGTCATGACTGCATGGTTCCCGAACCCGTAGGGTCTACACACTTAAGGTTCGGTGACGCTAGAATTATAATGGGAATTGTATGTGGTTACCGATAGTTGTTCGGAGTCCCGTATGAGATCCTAGATGTCATGAGGAGTTCCGGAATGGTCCGGAGGTGAAGATTTATATATGGGAAGTCCAGTTTTAGTCACCAGAAAGGTTTCAGGGTTTATCGGTATTGTATCGGGACCACCGAAGGGGTTCCGGGGGTCCACCGGGCGGGTCCACCTGCCCTGAAGGACCTAATGGGCTGAAGTTGGGTGGGAACCAGCCCCTTAGTGGGTTGGTACGCCCCCAAGGGCCCAAGGCGCCTAGGGTTTGAAACCCTAGGGGTGGGGGCGCCTCCCACCTAACTTGGGGGGCAAGTCCCCCCCCCTTGGCCGCCGCCCCACTCTATATGGATCTAGGGGGGCTGACCCCTCTTCCCTTCCCCCTATAAATAGTGGGGGGTGGGAGGGCAGCCGTACCCTTCCCCCTGGTGCAGCCCTCCCCCCTTCCTACACCTCCTCCTCCTCCGTAGCGCTTAGCGAAGCTCTGCCAGAGAACCACGAGCTCCACTGCCACCACGTCGTCATGTTGGCGGAGCTCTCCCTCAACTTCCCCTCCCCCCTTGTTGGATCAAGAAGGAGGAGACGTCCCCGGGCTTTACGTGTGTTGAAGGCAGAGGCGCTGTCCTTTCGGCGCTTGGATCGGATCTTTCGCGATTTGAATCGCCGCAAGTATGACTCCATCAATCGTGTTCTTTGTAACACTTCCGCTTAGCGATCTTCAAGGGTATTAAGATGCACTCCCTCTCTCTCGTTGCTAGTATCTCCTAGATTGATCTTGGTGACACGTAGGAAAATTTTGAATTATTACTATGTTCCCTAACAGGCACCACCCTCCAAAAGGTAATAGATGTGGTAGTATGATGAACTCCTTGCTCTTGTGCTTCAAAAGATAGTCTCATCAACACTCAATCACTCTCTCACAGGTTTGGCATGGGTAGAAGATATTGATTGGATGGAAAGCAACTTGGGGAGCCTAGAAATCAAGATCCATATGGTTGGAGTGGATGATCTTGATATCAACACATAAGTAGGTGGCTCTCTCTCAGAAAATTGGATATGGCAAGTGGGTGGGTGTTTTGAGTGCTTTTTTGCGAGTGAGGGATGGTGGATGGGTATATATAGGCATCTAAAAAAATCCAACCATTACAACATTATTTCCCAACTTGGTGAAACCGAAGTGAAAACTCGATTGCACCGACTAGTGCAAAATGTGGCAACTTTGGCCTTTTCACTGAGACCAATGTACAAATCTCGGTGGTAACGATATGGGTGGCCAAGGAAGTTACCAAGTCTCAATGTCATCGATTCCTCAAACTCGGTGGGAGCAATTTTAAGAAATTGGTTAACAAAAAGTTGGTCATTGTTTTTGGTTGCACCGAATGGAATGTTGGTAGTATCGAGATGTTAGGGTTTGGCTTCGCTTTTGTCTAGGTTAAAACTCATTGGATCTGAATAGGAAATGTTGGTGTCACCGAATTTTGGCTTTTGGCTTTGGACAGAGGATTTTTGTGGGAAAGTGGGTGAGTATTTTTCGTGGCTAATCTCTAAGCACTTGAGCAACTAGATCATCATAATTCCTCATCCCCTTTTCATAGTATTGGATTTCCTATGGACTCAAAAGTGATTTCTCACAAAATGTAAAATGCAGAGTCCTCAAACTTGAAGCATGGACAATCCTATTCCTTCCTTTCCTTGGGAAGGTTCTCCACACAATCCTTTAGCCAACCCATCATTGAACTTTTTCCTGAGATAAACTTGGCAGAAACATTAGTCCAATGAAATATATGTTGTTATTAATTACCAAAACCACCCAGGGAGAAGTTTTGCTTTCAGATCTTCGTGATGATCTATTCTATGTAATCTTTTCTTGTGGTGTGTTTGTTGGGATTCGATGAATTGTGTGTTTATTATTAGATTATTCATGAAAAGTTATTGAGTCTCCTCTGAATTTCAATATGCATGATCTTATAACTTCATATTTCTTTCCGATATATCATTTTGGTTTGACCAACTAGATTGATTTATCTTCAATGGGAGTGGTGCGTTGTAATGGGTTCAATCTTGCGGTGCTCTATCCTCGTGACTGAAGGGGTCAAGACACATATTTGTATTGTTGCCATTAGGATAAAACAACGGGGTCTAAACATATTTCGCGTCTTACTTTGCCTACATCATTTCATCTTGCTCCAAGCATTACTTTGTCTGTCATGAACTTAATACCATAGATGCATGTTGGATAGCGGTCGATTATTGAAGTAATAGTAGTAGATGTAGAATCGTTTCGGTCTACTTGTTTATAGATGTGATGCCTATATACATGATCATTTCCATGAATAACATGTCATAACTATGCGCAATTGTATCAATTGCTCAACAGTAATTTGTCTACCCACCATATGCTACTTTCGAGAGAGAAGCCTCTAGCGAACACTATGGTCTGAGGTCTACTTAAACATAAAAACAAAAACATCTAAATTACCTTGTTGCCTTTTATTATTTATATTTACTTCCATTATTTGCAATATATATTCTATAAAGATTTAATCCTTGCAAGTAACAAGTTCAAGGGCTTGACAACCCTCTTGCCCGCGTTGGGTGCAAGTGTTTGGTTTTGTGTGTGTAGGTGTTGGTTAATAGAATTTGCATCAGTTCTCCTATTGGTTAGACAAACTTGGTTCCCACTCAGGGAAATACTTATCTCTATTGTACTACATCTCCTCTCCTCTTCGGGAAAAATCACAACGCAGCTCACAAGTACCAGGAAGAATTTTCGGCGTTGTTGTCGAGGAGTATCATCAAATTCTTTTCAGGTCCCTACACATAAATTATCTTTCACTCATTCTATTTTTTATTTTTTGTTATATTATACTTTATATAAAAAAAATACAAAAATATTTCTATTTTCTTGTTTGCTTAGTTATCTAGTTTACTTGCTTGCTTATGACTATGGCTGGTTCTTCTATCAACGCCTCCCCGGATTTTGAAGTACTTTATTTTAAATAAAGGCAAGGAGAGACTGTTAATGATTGAGATAATGATATGAAGATTCTTCTTCATAATTTTTACGTGGAACTTAGTTTATCCAATAGGCCAATTCTGGATTTTGCCGCTAAAGGAAAATTCATTGAAATTGATTCTAGTGCATCGCATGAAATAGTAGAAGGGATTGTTGGAACACCTCTTCTAACTCAAATAACTCCTTATAATCATGAAGGGATTCAAATGCTAGAGAAAGTTAAGGGATATGTAGAAAAATTTGAGCGCATTACAAAAAATAAATGAGCCTATCAAGACCCTACTTTTTAATCTTAATCACATGAATTCATTCCTTACGGTTGCCAACAAGAGACTTGATGCTTTAGAGAAAATGACAAGTTTTAGAAATTATGGGTAAGCGTAAAGAACCTATCGAGTTTGAGAAAGGTCCTTCTAAGTTAGCAAAGGTAGATGACAAGGATGACAACACTTGATACTATGCATTATGCCTAGCTATGGGCATAAAACCTCGTTGGGAGGCAACCCAATGGTTATCTTTAATTTTTTTTCTCTTTATTTTCTATTTTGGTGTGTCGACATGACTATTTCTACTACAATAATTGTGTTTATATTTAAATTAGTGTTTGTGCAAAGTAAAACCATTCTGGTGATTTGGAAGATAGTAGAATTTATACGATGTCAAAACAGAAACTTCCGCGTCTAGTGCAGAATTTCTCTAATTTTATTGGAACGCCTTTTTGATCTGTTTTTTTACACCGAATTGATATAAAAATTTCCCAGGCATTCCTAATTTTTCATAATTTTCAAAGTTATAGAAGTATAGTTTTTGTACAGATCTTTACAAACTGTTACGTTTTGGACATATTTTGTCTTTGATTGCATAATTTTGTCTTTAAAAACTGTTACGTTTTCAGAATTTCTTGTGGATTGTATCGGGGGTTATAAGCCATGGAGAAGTTAGAATACAGTAGCTATTATGCAATAATGAAATATGAATCAATTTATAATAGTACCTAAAGTATTTGATATGTTGATTATACTAATGGATCTCACGAGGTTTTGTTGAGGTTTTCATGTTTTGTGTGAGAGAATGATGGATGAAGGAATAAAGAGCGGCAAGACCCTAAGCTTGGGGATGCCCAAGGCACCCCAAGGTAATATTAAAAATAAGACCCAAACATCTAAGCTTGGGGATGCCCCGGAAGGCATCCCCTTTTTCGTCTCCAATCTATTGGTATATCACTTGGAGCTATATTTTTATTCATCCCATGATATGTGTTTTGCTTGATGCGTTGTGTGTTATATTTTGTTTCTGTTTTAGTTTGCCAGAATTGTTGTTTATTGGACACACATATTTGAGAGACACACGCGGTTATCATAATTTGTTAGCATACTCTATATGCTTCACTTATATCTTTTGAGCTACGTTGTTGCTGTTGGAAATATGCCCTAGAGGCAATAATAAAATGGTTATTATTGTATTTCCTTGTTCATGATAATTGTCTATTTTTCATGCTATAATTGTGTTAACCGGAAACCTTAATGCATGTGTGAATACATAGACCACAACGTGTCCCTAGTGAGCCTCTAGTTGGCTAGCTCGTTGATCAATAGATGGTCACGGTTTCATGACCATGGAAATTGGATGTCGTTGATAACGGGATCACATCATTAGGAGAATGATGTGATGGACAAGACCCAATCCTAAGCATAGCACAAGATCGTCTAGTTCGTTTGCTAAAGCTTTTCCAATGTCAAGTATCGTTTCCTTAGACCATGAGATTGTGCAACTCCCAGATACCGTAGGAATGCTTTGGGTGTGCCAAATGTCACAACATAACTGGGTGGCTATAAAGGTGCACTACGGGTATCTCCGAAAGTGTCTGTTGGGTTGGCACGAATCGAGACTGGGATTTGTCACTCCGTATGACGGAGAGGTATCTCTGGTCCCACTCAGTAAGACATCATCATAATGAGCTCAATGTGACTAAGGAGTTAGCAACGGGATGATGTGTTACGGAACGAGTCAAGAGACTTGTCGGTAACGAGATTGAACAAGGTATAGGGATACCGACGATCGAATCTCGGGCAAGTATCATACCGGTAGACAAAGGGAATTGTATAGGGGATTGATTGAATCCCCGACATCGTGGTTCGTCCGATGAGATCATCGTGGAGCATGTGGGATCCAACATGGGTATACAGATCCCGCTTTTGGTTATTGACCGGAGAGGTGTCTCGGTTATGTCTACGTGTCTCCCGAACCTGTAGGGTCTACACACTTACGGTTCGATGACGCTAGGGTTATAGGGAAATAGTGTACATGGTTACCAAAGGTTCTTCAGAGTCCTGGATGAGATCCCAGACGTCACGAGGAGTTCCAGAATGGTCTGGAGACAAAGATTGATATATAGGAAGTGAGGATTTGGCCACCGGAAGTGTTTCGGGAATTACCGGTAACGTATCGGGACCACCAGAAGGGTTCCGGGGGTCCACCAAGTGGGGCCACCAGCCCCAGAGGGCTGCGTGGGCCGAGAGTGGAAGGGACCAGCCCCATAGTGGGCTGGTGCGCCCTCCACCCTGGCCCAAGGCCCAGGAAAGATGGGAGGGAGGGGAAACCCTAGACCCAGATGGGCCTAAGGCCCACTAGGGTTGCGCCCTCCCCCTCTCCCCTCTCTGTCCGCCGGCCAGAACCCATCTAGGTCTGCCGCACCACCCTAGGGTAGGAACCCTAGGGGTGGGCACCCTCCTCCCTCTCCTCCTATATATAGTGGTGGTTTTGGGGCTGCCAAGAACGCAAGTTTCTTCCTCTCTTGGCGCAGCCCTATTCCTCCCTCTCCTCATTCTCCATAGTGCTTGGCGAAACCCTACCAGAGACCACGCAGCTCCACCGTCACCATGTCGTCATGCTGCCGGAGCTCTCCCTCAACTTCTCCTTCCTCCTTGCTGGATCAAGGCACAGGAGACGTCACCGGGCTGCACGTGTGTTGAACGCGGAGGCGTCCTTGTGCGGCACTAAGATCGGAGTCCACCCCGATCTGAATCGCTACGAGTATGACTCCACCGACCGCGTTCTTGTAACTCTTCCGCTTAGCGATCTTAAAAGGTATGAAGATGCAATCTCTCCCCACTCGTTGATGGTTTCTCCATAGATAGATCTTTGTGATCGTAGGAAATTTTTTGATTTACAACTACGTCTCCCAACAGTTGCTCTAGTGCTCCGCTTATATCTTTTAGAGCACGATGATATTCAGATTTTGTACAAATATTTGAACTCTCATGCTTCACTTAAATATTTTCCAGAGTATAATAAGAAATAGGAACGGTAATGGCACGAGTTACACGTGTGCCTTGGGCAATTGCTCTAGTGCTTCCCTTATTTCTTGTAGAGCACGCCGACGTCTAAATTTTATAGAAATGATTGAACTATCATGCTTCACTTATATCTTTTTGAGAGTATAATAAGAAATAGGAACAGTAAATGACACGAGTTATAAGACTAGTCGAAAAAGGATAGGCATTCGAGGGGGATATAATAAAAACTTTCATG
The DNA here is from genome assembly GCA_022496015.1 of Hordeum marinum. Classification (NCBI taxonomy): domain Eukaryota; kingdom Viridiplantae; phylum Streptophyta; class Magnoliopsida; order Poales; family Poaceae; genus Hordeum; species Hordeum marinum. Next base: position 70,549,727 of record CM039672.1, read on the forward strand.
TAGCTCAGTAAAGAATGAACATGAGTTGATTATATTGATGTAGTAATTAATATGAAAGGGTGATACTTGTGATCTGCGTTGGGTTTTCCATGAAGAGGAACGGGTTATCGCAGCACAATGTGGGTAAGTATTTCTCTCATTTATGAAACCAAGGTTTATCGAACCAATAGGAATACCGATCCTCAAACGTCTTCAGCGGCTGCACACAAAAGAACAAACAACTTGCACCCAACACCGGCAAGAGGGTTTTCAATCCACTTGATCTCGTTATTTGCAAGCAAGTGAGTTGTGTAGATAATTGTAGATAATTGTAAATTGCAAAATAAAATACAATGTATTTAAGATAGCAAGGTAATGATAACGTTTGTAAATATATGAGTGAATAGACCCCAGGGCCGTAGTGTTCGCTAGCGGCATCTCTCATAGAAATAACATATGTTGGGGAAACAAATTACTGTTGGGCAACTGATAGAAAAACGGATAGTTATGCGATATTCACGACAATGATCATGTGTATATAGGCATCATGTCCATAAGAAAATAGGCCGACTCCTGCGTGCACCTATTACTATTACTCCACCTATCGACTGTTATCCAGCATGCATCTAGAGTATTAAGTAAAATAGAGTAATGCTTGGTGAACGATGCCATCATGTAGACAAAGTAAACTCAATCAATATGAATTAACCCCATCATTTTATCCTTAGTAGCAGCAACACAAAGACGTAGCTTGTCCCCTACTTTGCACTGGGATATAGAAACTCGTCAGGCTGAACGTACCACAACGCACCACTCCCATCGAAGAATCTAGTTGGCGAAACTATCTTAATAGACCGGAGAGCATTACGAAGCTATGATGATCATGCACATAAGATCATTGGCGGTACATGCTCACTGCGGGCTCGAGGGCTACTATTGGTCCAGTGGGAACCAGGGTACCACGACCCGTCTACCCGCGGCCTAAGAAGCGACACCTGGCGAAAGACCCAATAGGCGTCCCACTCAAGATCTCGAGGGGCGAAGCACCTCGCGAGGCTCCTCCACATAAGGCAGAGCTCTTTAAGTCAAACATCTTTAGCAATAGGTGGCCTCATGAGGCCCTCCGCTTAGAGGGGTTGTGCAACACTGGTCGCACGGCTGCACGCCCACCATGTGGGTGATGCACCCGTGCAGTGTTGGGAGACGTAGTAGTAAATCAAAAAAATTCCTACGTGTTCACCAAGATATATCTATAGAGAAACCAGAAACGAGTAAGGGTAGAGTGCATCTTCATACCTTTGAAGATCGCTAAGCGGAAGTGTTACAAGAATGCGGTTGGTGGAGTCATACTCGTAGCGATTCAGATCGCGGTGGACTCCAATCTTAGCGCCGAACAACGGCACCTCCGTGTTCAACACACGTGCAGCCCAGTGACGTCTCCTACGCCTTGATCTAGCAAGGAGGAAGGAGAAGTTGAGGGAGAGCTCCGGCAGCACGACGGCATGGTGATGGTGGAGCTGCGTGGTCTCCGGCAGGGCTTCGCCAAGCACTATGGAGAACGAGGAGAGGGAGGGGTAGGGCTGCGCCAAGAGGGAGAGAGTGTCGTGTCTCAAACAGCCCCAAGGGCACCACTATATATAGGAGGAGGAGGAGAGAGGGCTGCGCCCTGGGGTTTCCACCCTAGGGTGGTGCGGCAGCCACCAGATCTGATCTGGTGCGGCGGCCAGAGGGAGAGAGGGGTGGCCGGTGCCCTAGGTGGGCCTTAGGCCCATCTGAGCCTAGGGTTTGCCCCCCTCTCTTCCCTTGTTGCGCCTTGGGACCTTGTGGGGGGCGCACCAGCGCACCTAGGGGCTGGTTCCTTGCCACTTGTGGCCCATGAAGCCCTCTGGGACCGGTGGGCCCACTTGGTGGACCCCCAGAACCCTTATGGTGGTCCCGATACGTTACCGGTGACGCCCGAAACATTTCCGGTAACCAAAACCTCACTTCCTATATATCAATCTTTGTCTCCGGACCATTCCGAAAATCCTCATGACGTCCGGGATCTCATCCGGGACTCCGAACTACCTCCGGTAACCATGCACACCATTTCCCTATAACCCTAGCATCATTGAACCTTAAGTGTGTAGACCCTACGGGTTCGAGAGGCACGTAGACATGACCGAGACACCTCTCCGGTCAATAACCAACAGCGGGATCTAGATACCCATGTTGGCTCCCACATGCTCCACGATGATCTCATCGGATGAACCATGATGTCCGGGATTCAATCAATCCCGTATACAATTCCCTTTGTCTACCGGTATGATACTTGCCCAAGATTCGATCGTAAGTATCCCAATACCTTGTTCAATCTCATTACCGGTAAGTCTCTTTACTCGTTCTGTAACACATCATCCCATGTCTAACTCCTTAGTCACATTGAGCTCATTATGATGATGTCTTACCGAGTGGGCCCAGAGATACCTCTCCGTCATACGGAGTGACAAATCCCAGTCTCGATTCATGCTAACCAACAGACACTTTCGGAGATACCCGTAGTGCACCTTTATAGCCACCCAGACGTTGTGACATTCGGCACACCCAAAGTATTCCTACGGTATCCGGGAGTTGCACAATCTCAGGTCTAAGTAAACGATACTTGACATTGAAGAGCTTTAGCAGACGAACTACACGATCTTGTGCTATGCTTAGGATTGGGTCTTGTCCATCACATCATTCTCCTAATGATGTGATCCCGTTATCAACGACATCCAATGTCCATGGTCATGAAACCGTGACCATCTATTGATCAACGAGCTAGCCAACTAGAGGCTCACTAGGGACATGTTGTGGTCTATGTATTCACACATGCATTACGGTTTCCGGTTAACACAATTATAGCATGAACAATAGACAATTATCATGAACAAGGAAATACAATAATAACCATTTTATTATTGCCTCTAGGGCATATTTCCAACAGTCACCCACTTGCACTAGAATCAATAATCTTGTTACATTGTGATGAATTGAACACCCATAGAATTCTGGTGTTGATCATGTTTTGCTCGTGAGAGGTTTAGTCAACGGATCCGCGACATTCAGATCCGTATATACTTTACAAATATCTATATATCCCTCCTGAATGTAATCACGGATGGAGTTGAAGCGGCGCTTGATGTGTCTTGTCTTGTTGTGAAACCTGGGCTCCTTCGCAAGGGCAATAGATCCAGTGTTGTCACAGAATAGAGTCATCGGGCCCAATGCATTGGGAATCACTCCTAGGTCGGTGATGAACTCCTTCATCCATACTCCTTCCTTTGCTTCTTCCGAAGCAGCTATGTACTCCGCTTCTCATGTAGATGCCGTCACGATGCTTTGCTTGCTGCTGCACCAGCTGACTGCCCCTCCGTTCAAAATATACACGTATCCGGTTTGTGACTTGGAGTCGTCCGGATCTGTGTCGAAGCTAGCATCGACGTAACCCTTTACGACGAGCTCTTCGGCACCTCCATATACGAGAAACATGTCCTTTGTCCTTTTCAGGTACTTCAGGATATTCTTGACTGCTGTCTAGTGTTCCGCTCCGGGATCACTTTGGTACCTCCCTACCAAACTTATGGCAAGGTTCACATCAAGTCTGGTACACAGCATGGCATACATAATAGAGCCTATGGCTGAAGCATAGGGGATGACACACATCTCTTCTCTATGTTGGAAATATGCACTAGAGGCAATAATAAAATGGTTATTATTGTATATCCTTGTTCATGATAATTGTCTATTGTTCATGCTATAATTGTATTAACAGGAAAATAGAATGCATGTGTGAATACATAGACCGCAACGTGTCCCTAGTGAGCCTCTAGTTAACTAGCTCATTGATCAATAGATGGTCACGGTTTCATGACCATGGACATTGGATATCGTTGATAATGGGATCACATCATTAGGAGAATGATGTGATGGACAAGACCCAATCCTAAGCATAGCACAAGATCATGTAGTTCGTGTGCTAAAGCTTTTCCAATGTCAAGTATCATTTCCTTAGACCATGAGATTGTGCAACTCCCGAATACCGTAGGAATGCTTTGGGTGTGCCAAACATCACAACGTAACTGGGTGTCTATAAAGGTGCACTATGGGTATCTCCGAAAGTGTCTGTTGGGTTGGCACGAATCGAGACTAGGATTTGTCACTCCGTATGACCGAGAGGTATCTCTGGGCCCACTCGGTAAGACATCATCATAATGAGCTCAGTGTGACTAAGGAGTTAGCCACGGGATGATGTGTTACAAAATGAGTAAAGAGATTTGCCGGTAACGAGATTGAACAAGGTATAGAGATACCGACGATCGAATCTCGGGCAAGTATCATACCGGTAGACAAAGGGAATTTTATACGGGATTGATTGAATCCCCGACATCGTGGTTCATCCGATGAGATCATCGTGGAGCATGTGGGAGCCAACATGGGTATCCAGATCCCGCTGTTGGTTATTGACCGGAGAGGTGTCTCGGTCATGTCTACGTGTCACCCGAACCCGTAGGGTCTACGCACTTAAGGTTCGATGATGCTAGGGTTATAGGGAAATGGTATACGTGATTACCGAAGGTTGTTCAGAGTCCAGGATGAGATCTCGGATGTCACGAGGAGCTCCGGAATGGTCCGGAGGTAAATATTGATATATAGGAAGTCCTGTTTTGGTCACCGAAAAGTTTTCGGGCTCATCGGTAGTGTACCGGGAGTGCCGGGAGGGTGCCGGTGGACCACGGGAGGGCTGTGACGACCAAAGGACTTCATGGGCTGTTAGAGGAGGTGTACCAGCCCTTATTGGGCTGGCCAAGTCCTTCCGAAAAGGCCCATGCGGCTAGGGATAAAGAGATAAGGCTAAAGGAGATTCAAAAGGAAGAGATCCACCTCCCTTGTGGGAGGTGGACTCCTCCCTAGCTTCGGCGGAACCTCTCCTCGTTGCAGGAGGGGCCAAGGCAGCCCTCCCTCTCCCTCCTCCTATATATACTTGAGGTTTTGGCTGTTTTGAGACAAGATTTGATCTCTCTCCCATGGCGTAGCCCTACCTCTCTTCTTCCTCCTCCGCGGTGCTTAGGCGAAGCCCTGTCGGAATACCTTGCTGCTCCACCACCACCACGCCGTCGTGCTGCTATTGGAGCTCTTCCCCAACCTCTCCCTCCTCCTTGCTGGATCAAGGCGCGGGAGACGTTACTGGGCTATACGTGTATTGAACGTGGAGGCGCCGTTGTTCGGCGCTTAGGTCAGAATCCACCGTGATCTGAATCACTACGAGTATGTCTCCACCAACTGCATTCTTGTAATGCTTCCGCTTAGCGATCTTCAAAGGTATGAAGATGCAATCTCTCCCCACTCGTTGCTGGTTTCTCCATAGATAGATCTTGGTGATTGTAGGAAATTTTTGATTTACTACAACCTCTCCCTACAGTGGTATCAGAGCTAGGTCTATGCGTAGAATATATGCACGAGTAGAACACAAAGTTGTTGTGGGCGTCGATCTTCTTAATTTGCTTACCACTACTAGTCTTATCTTTATTCGGCGGTATTGTGGGATGAAGCGTCCCGGACCAACTTTACACGTACGCTTACGTGATACCGGTTCCACCGCCTGACATGCACTTGTTGCATAAGGTGGCTAGCGGGTGTCTGTCTCTCCCACCTTAGTCGGATTGGATTCGATGAAAGGGTCCTTATGAAGGGTAAATAGCAATTGGCATATCACGTTGTGGTTTTGGCATAGGTAAGAAATGTTCTTGCTAGAAACCTATAGCAGCCACGTAAAAACTTGCAACTACAAATTAGAGGATGTCTAACTTGTTTTTGCAGCAGATGCCTTGTGATGTGATATGGCAAAAGGATGTGATGTGATTCATTGTGATGTATGATATTGATCATGTTCTTGTAATAGGATTCACGACTTGCATGTCGATGAGTATGACAACCGACAGGAGCCATAGAAGTTGTCTTATTTTATTGTATGACCTGTGTGTCAATCAAGATCGCCATGTAATTACTTTTCTTTATTGCTAAACGTTAGCCATAGTAGTAGAAGTAATAGTTGGTGAGGCAACTTCATGAAGACACGATGATGGAGATCATGGTATCGTTCCGGTGACAGTGATGATCATGGTGCCCAGAAGATGGAGATCAAAGGAGCAAGATGATATTGGCCATATCATGTCACTATATTGATTGCATGTGATCTTTTTATCATGTTTACATCTTATTTGCTTAGAATGACGATAGCTAACTAAGATGATCTCCCAAAAAAATTCAAGAAATGTGTTCATACTAATTGTGCACCGTTGCCAAGGATCATTGTTCCGAAGCACCACGTGATGATTGGCTGTGATAGGTTCTAATGTTCGCATACAACGGGTGTAAGCCAGATTTACACACGCGAAACACTTAGGTTGACTTGACGAGCCTAGCATGTACAGACATGGCCTCGGAACACGGAAGACCGAAAGGTCGAACATGAGTCGTATAGAAGATACGCTCAACATGGAGATGTTCACCATGGATGACTAGTTCGTCTCACGTGATGATCGGAAACGGGCTAGTTGACATGGATCATGTGTCACTTGGATGACTAGAGAGATGTCTATCTAAGTGGGAGTTCATTAAATAATTTGATTATGTGAACTTAATTATCATAAACTTAGTCTAAAATTTTCGTTACAATCTATATTGTAGATCCAATGGCCAACGCTAATGTCACCCTCAACTTCAACGCGTTCCTAGAGAAAATCAAGCTGAAAGATGATGGAAGCAACTATGCGGACTAGGTCCGTGGTTTGAGGATCATCCTCATAGCTTTCAAAAGATTGTATGTTCTTGATGCACCGCTAGGTGACGCACCCATTTTCCCAGCAGATCAAGACGTTATGAACGCTTGGCAGTCATGCTGCGATGATTACTCCCTTGTTCAGTGCAGCATGCTTTACAGTTTAGAACCGGGGATACAAAAGTGTTTTGAGCAACACAGAGCATATGAGATGTTCCAAGATCTGAAACTGGTTTTCCAAGCTCATGCCCGGGTCGAGAGATATGATGTCTCCGACAAGTTCTTTAGTTGTAAGATGGAGGAAAACAGTTTTGTCAGTGAGCACATACTCAAAATGTCTGGGTTGCACAACCGCTTGACTCAGCTGGGAGTTAATCTACCGGATGACTCGGTCATTGACAGAATCCACCAGTCGCTTCCACCTAGCTACAAGAGCTTTGTGATGAACTACAACATGCAGGGTATGGAGAAGTCCATTCCTGAGTTGTACTCGATGCTGAAATCAGCGGAGGTCGAGATCAAAAAGGAGCATCAACTGTTGATGGTAAATAAGACCACTAGTTTCAAGAAAGGCAAGGGTAAGAAGAACTTCAAGAAGGACGGCAAAGCTATTGCCGCGCCCGGTAAGCAAGTTGCCGGGAAGAAGAAAAAGCATGGACCCAAGCCTGAGATTGAGTGCTTTTATTGCAAGGGTATCGGTCATTGGAAGCGGAACTGCCCCAAGTACTTAGCGGATAAGAAGGTCGGCAACGTTAAAGGTATATGTGATATACTTGTTATTGATGTGTACCTAACCAGCGCTCGTAGTAGCTCCTGGGTATTTGATACCGGTGCAGTTGCTCACATTTGTAACTCCAAGCAGGAGCTGCGGAATAAGTGGAGACTGGCAAAGGACGAGGTGACGATGCGCGTCGGGAATGGTTCCAAGGTCGATGTGAAGTCGTCGGCATGCTACCTTTACATCTACCTTCGGGATTAGTTTTAAACCTCAATAATTGTTATTTAGTACCATCTTTGAGCATGAACATTGTATCTGGATCTCGCTTGATGCGACATGGCTACTCATTTAAATATGAGAATAATGGTTGTTCTATTTATATGAGAGAAATGTTTTATGGTCATGCCCCGCTGGTCAATGGTGTATTTATGATGAATCTCGAACGTGATGTTACACATGTCCATAGTGTGAGTACCAAAAAGTGTAAGGTTGATAACGGTAGTACCACTTACATGTGGCACTGCCGCCTTGGTCATATTGGTGTCAAACGCATGAAGAAGTTCCATGCTGATGGACTTTTGGAGTCTCTTGATTTTAAATCATTTGACACGTGTGAACCATGCCTCATGGGCAATATGACCAAGACTCCATTCTCCGGAACAATGGAGCGAGCACCTGACTGGTTGGAGATAATATATACTGATGTATGCGGTCCAATGAGCGTTGAGGCTCGCGGTGGCTACCATTATGTTCTCACCCTCACAGATGACTTGAGCAGATATGGGTATGTCTACTTAATGAAACATATGTCTAAAACCTTTGAAAGGTTCAAGGAATTTCAGAGTGAGGCAAAGAATCAACATGACAGGAAAATAAAGTGCCTACGATCTGATCGTGGTGGAGAATATTTAAGTCACGAGTTTGGCACGCACCTAAGGAAATGTGGAATTGTTTCAAAACTCACGCCGCCTGGCACACCTCAGCGAAATGGTGTGTCTGAACGTCGTAATCGCACTCTATTAGATATGGTACGATCTATGATGTCTCTTACCGACTTACCGCTATCATTTTGGGGATATGCATTATAGACTGCCGCATTCACTTTAAATAGGGCACCGTCAAAATCCGTTGAGATGACACCGTATGAATTATGGTTTGGAAAGAAACCTAAGCTGTCGTTTCTAAAAGTTTGGGGATGCGATGCTTACGTGAAGAAACTTCAACCTGAGAAGCTCGAACCCAAAGCGGAAAAGTGTGTCTTCATAGGTTATCCCAAAGAGACTATTGGGTATATCTTCTACCTCAGATCTGAAGGCAAAGTCTTTGTTGCCAAGAATGGAACTTTTCTCGAGAAAGAGTTTCTCTCGAAAGAAGTAAGTGGGAGAAAAATAGAACTTGATGAGGTAATTGTACCTCCACTCGAACCGGAGAGTAGCGCAACAAAGGAAGTTGTTTCTATAGAGCCTACACCGGCTGTAGAGGACGTTAATGATGATGATCATGAAACTTCAGATCAAGTTACTATTGAACGTCGAAGGTCCACCAGGACACGTTCCGCACCAGAGTGGTACGGCAACCCTATCCTGGAGATCCTGTTGTTGGACAACGGTGAACCTTCGAACTATGAAGAAGCGATGGCGGGCCCGGATTCCAACAAATGGCTTGAGGCCATGAAATCCGAGATAGGATCCATGTATGAGAACAAAGTATGGAGTTTGGTGGACTTGCCTGATGATAAGTGAGCCATTAAAAATAAATGGATCTTTAAGAAGAAGACTGACGCGGATGGTAATGTGACCGTCTATAAGGCTCGGCTTGTCGCTAAGGGTTATCGACAAGTTCAAGGAGTTGACTACGATGAGACTTTCTCACCGTAGTGATGCTGAAGTCTGTCTGAATCATGTTACCAATTGCCACATTTTATGATTATGAGATCTGGCAAATGGACGTCAAAACGGCATTCGTAATGGCTTCCTGAAGGAAGAACTGTATATGATGCAGCCGGAAGGTTTTGTCGATCCTAAAGATGCTAACAAAGTATGCAAGCTCCAGCGCTCCATCTATGGGCTGGTACAAGCATCTCGGAGTTGGAACATTCGCTTTAATGAGGTGATTAAAGTGTTTGGGTTTGTATAGGTTTATGGAGAACCTTGTATTTACAAGAAAGTGAGTGGGAGCTCCATAGCATTTCTCATATTATATGTGGATGACATAATGATAATGGGAAATGATATAGAACTCTTGGAAAGTGTAAACGCCTACTTGAATATAAAAAATCAGTGAAGGACCTTGGAGAAGCTGCTTACATATTAGGCATCAAGATCTATAGAGATAGATCGATACGCCTCATAGGTCTTTCACAAAGCACATACCTTGACAAGATATTGAAGAAGTTCAATATGGATCAGTCCAAGAAGGGCTTCTTGCATGTGTTACAAGGTGTGAGATTGAGTACGACTCAATTCCCGACCACGGCAAAGGATAGAGAAGAGATGAGTGTCATCCCCTATGCTTCAGCCATAGGCTCTATTATGTATGCCATGCTGTGTACCAGACCTGATGTGAACCTTTCCATAAGTTTGGTAGGGAGGTACCAAAGTGATCCCAGAGCGGAACACTGGACAGCGGTCAAGAATATCCTGAAGTACCTGAAAAGGACCAAGGAGATGTTTCTCGTATATGGAGGTGCTGAAGAGCTCGTCGTAAAGGGTTACGTCGATGCTAGCTTCGACACAGATCCGGACGACTCCAAGTCACAAACCGGATACGTCTATATTTTGAACGGAGGGGCAGTCAGTTGGTGCAGCAGCAAGCAAAGCATCGTGACGGCATCTACATGAGAAGCGGAGTGCATAGCTGCTTCGGAAGAAGCAAAGGAAGGAGTATGGATGAAGGAGTTCATCACCGACCTAGGAGTGATTCCCAATGCATTGGGCCCGATGACTCTATTCTGTGACCACACTGGATCTATTGCCCTTGCGAAGGAGCCCAGGTTTCACAACAAGACAAGACACATCAAGCGCCGCTTCAACTCCATCCGTGATTACATTCAGGAGGGATATATAGATATTTGTAAAGTATATACGGATCTGAATGTCGCAGATCCGTTGACTAAACCTCTCTCACGAGCAAAACATGATCAACACCAGAATGCTATTGGTGTTCGATTCATCACAATGTAACTAGATTATTGACTCTAGTGCAAGTGGGAGACTATTGGAAATATGCCCTAGAGGCAATAATAAAATGGTTATTATTGTATTTCCTTGTTCATGATAATTGTCTATTGTTCATGCTATAATTGTATTAACAGTAAACTAGAATGCATGTGTGAATACATAGACCACAACATGTCCCTAGAGAGCCTCTAGTTGACTAGCTCGTTGATCAATAGATGGTCACAGTTTCATGACCATGGACATTGGATGTCGTTGATAACGGGATCACATCATTAGGATATTGATGTGATGGACAAGACCCAATCCTAAGCATAGCACAAGATCGTGTAGTTCGTCTACTAAAGCTTTTCCAATGTCAAGTATCATTTCCTTAGACCATGAGATTGTGCAACTCCCGGATACCGTAGGAATGCTTTGGGTGTGCCAAACGTCACAACGTAACTGGGTCGCTATAAAGGTGCACTACGGGTATCTCCGAAAGTGTCTGTTGGGTTGGCACGAATCGAGACTGGGATTTGTCACTCCATATGACGGAGAGGTATCTTTGGGCCCACTCGGTAAGACATCATCATAATGAGCTCAGTGTGACTAAGGATTTAGCCACGGGATGATGTGTTACGGAATGAGTAAAGAGAATTTCCGGTAACGAGATTGAACAAGGTATAGAGATACCGACGATCCAATCTTGGGCAAGTATCATACCGGTAGACAAAGGGAATTGTATACAGGATTGATTGAATCCCCGACATCGTGATTCATTCGATGAGATCATTGTGGAGCATGTGGGAGCCAAGATGGGTATCCAGATCCCGCTATTGGTTATTGAACGGAGAGGTGTCTCGGTCATGTCTACGTGTCTCCCGAACCCGTAGGGTCTACACACTTAAGGTTCGATGACGCTAGGGTTATAGGGAAATGGTATACGTGATTACCGAAGGTTGTTCGGAGTCTAGGATGAGATCCCGGACGTCACGAGGAGCTCCGGAATGGTCCGGAGGTAAATATTGATATATAGGAAGTCCTGTTTTGGTCACCGGAAAGTTTTCGGCCTCATCGGTAGTGTACCGGGAGTGCCGGGAGGGTGCCGGTGGACCCCCGGGAGCGGTGTGACGACCAAAGGACTTCGTGGGCTGTTATAGGAGGTGTACCAGCCCTTATTGGGCTGGCCAAGTCCTTCTGGAAAGGCGCATGCGGCTAGGGATAAAGAGATAAGGCTAAAGGAGATTCAAAAGGAAGAGATCCACCTCCCTTGTGGGAGGTGGACTCCTCCCTAGCTTCGGCCGAACCTCTCCTCCTTGGAGGAGGGGCAATGGCAGCCCTCCCTCTCCCTCCTCCTATATATACTTGAGGTTTTGGCTGTTTTGAGACAAGATTTGATCTCTCTCCCACGGCGCAGCCCTACCTCTCTTCTTCCTCCTTCGCAGTGCTTAGGCGAAGCCTTGCAGGAATACCTTGCTGCTCCACCACCACCATGCCGTCGTGCTGCTATTGGAGCTCTTCCCCAACCTCTCCCTCCTCCTTGCTGGATCAAGACATGGGAGACGTCACCGGGTTGTACGTGTGTTGAACGCGGAGGCGCCGTTGTTCGACGCTTAGATCGAAATCCACCGCGATTTGAATCACTGCGAGTACGACTCCACCAACCACGTTCTTGTAACATTTCCGCTTAGCGATCTTCAAAGGTATTAAGATGCAATCTCTCCCCACTCATTTTTGGTTTCTCCATAGATAGATCTTTGTGATCATAGGATTTTTTTTGATTTACTACTACGTCTCCCTACACTCTATCCTTTGCTGTGGTCGGGCATTGAGTCGTACTCAATCTCACACCCTGTAACACAGGCAAGAACCCCTTCTTGGATTGATCCATATTGAACTTCTTCAATATCTTGTCAAGGTATGTGCTTTGCGAAAGACCTATGAGGCGTCTCGATCTATCTCTATAGATCTTGATGCCTAATATGTAAGCAGCTTCTCCAAGGTCCTTCATTGAAAAACATTTATTCAAGTAGGCCTTTACACTTTCCAAAAGTTCTATATCATTTCCCATTATTAGTATGTCATCCACATATAATATGAGAAATGCTACAGAGCTCCCATTCACTTTCTTGTAAATACAGGGTTCTCCATAAACCTGTACAAACCCAAACGCTTTAATCACCTCATTAAAGCGAATGTTCCAACTCTGAGATGCTTGCACCAGCCCATAGATGGAGCGCTGGAGCTTGCATACTTTGTTAGCTTCTTTAGGATCGACAAAACCTTGTGGCTGCATCATATACAGTTCTTTCTTAAGGAAGCCCTTAAGGAATGCCGTTTTGACGTCCATTTGCCAGATCTCATAATCATAAAATGCAGCAATTGCTAACATGATTCGGACAGACTTCAGCATCGCTACGGGTGAAAAAGTCTCATCGTAGTCAACTCCTTCAACTTGTCGATAACCCTTAGCGACAAGCCAAGCCTTATAGACGGTCACATTACCATCCGCGTCAGTCTTCTTCTTAAAGATCCATTTATTTTCAATGGCTCGCTTATCATCAGGCAAGTCCACCAAAGTCCATACTTTGTTCTCATACATGGATCCTATCTCGGATTTCATGGCTTCAAGCCATTTGTTGGAATCCGGGCCCGCCATCGCTTCTTCATAGTTCGAAGGTTCACCGTTGTCTAACAACATGATCTCTAGGACAGGGTTGCCATACCACTGTGGTGCGGAACGTGTCCTAGTGGACCTTCGACGTTCAATAGTAACTTGATCTGAAGTTTCATGATCATCATCATTAACTTCCTCTCCAGCCGGTGTAGGCTCCACAGAAACAACTTCCTGTGCTGCGCTACTCTCCGGTTCGAGTGGAGGTACAATTACCTCATCAAGTTGTATTTTCCTCCCACTTACTTCTTTCGAGAGAAACTCTTTCTCGAGAAAGGATCCATTCTTGGCAACAAAGACTTTGCCCTCGGATCATAGGTAGAAGGTATACCCAATGGTCTCTTTGGGATATCCTATGAAGATGCAATTTTCCGCTTTGGGTTCGAGCTTCTCAGGTTGAAGTTTCTTCACATAAGCATCGCATCCCCAAACTTTTAGAAACGACGGCTTAGGTTTCTTTCCAAACCATAATTCATACGGTGTCGTCTCAACGGATTTTGACGGTGCCCTGTTTAAAGTGAATGCGGCAGTCTCTAATGCATATCCCCAAAATGATAGCGGTAAGTCGGTAAGAGACATCATAGATCATACCATATCTAATAGAGTGCGATTACGACGTTCAGACACACCATTTCGCTGAGGTGTGCCAGGCGGCGTGAGTTGTGAAACAATTCCACATTTCCTTAGGTGCGTGCCAAACTCGTGACTTAAATATTCTCCGCCATGATCAGATCATAGGCACTTTATTTTCCTGTCACGTTGATTCTCTACCTCACTCTGAAATTCTTTGAACCTTTCAAAAGTTTCAGACTTATGTTTCATTAAGTAGACATATCCATATCTACTCAAGTCATCAGTGAGGGTGAGAACATAACCGTAGGCACCACGAGCCTCGACACTCATTGGACCGCATACATCGGTATGCATTATTTCCAACAATTTAGTTGCTCGCTCCATTGTTCCGAATAAAGGAGTCTTGGTCATCTTGCCCATGAGGAATGGTTCGCACGTGTCAAATGACTCGAAATCAAGAGATTCCAAAAGTCCATCAGTATGGAGCTTCTTCATACGTTTGACACCAATATGACCAAGGCGGCAGTGCCACATGTAAGTGGGACTATCGTTATCAACCTTACACTTTTTGGTACTCACACTATGGACATGTGTAACATCACGTTCGAGATTCATCATAAATACACCATTGATCAGCGGGGCATGACCATAAAACATTTCTCTCATATAAATAGAACAACCATTATTCTTAGATTTAAATGAGTAGCCATCTCGCATCAAGCGAGATCCAGATACAATGTTCATGCTCAAAGTTGGTACTAAATAACAATTATTAAGGTTTAACACTAATCCCGAAGGTAGATGTAGAGGTAGCGTGCCGACGGCGATCACATCGACCTTGGAACCATTCCCGATGCGCATCGTCACCTCGTCCTTTGCCAGCCTCCGCTTATTCCGCAGCTCATGCTTGGAGTTACAAATGTGAGCAACTGCACCGGTATCAAATACCTAGGAGCTACTACGAGTGTTGGTTAGGTACACATCAATAACAAGTATATCACATATACCTTTAATGTTGACGTCCTTCTTATCCGCTAAGTACTTGGGGCAGTTCCGCTTCCAGTGACCGGTACCCTTGCAGTAAAAGCACTCAGTCTCAGGCTTGGGTCCATTCTTGTTCTTTGTTTTCCCGGCAACTTGCTTACCGGGCGCGGCAACAACTTTGCCGTTTTTCTTGAAGTTCTTCTTACCCTTGCCTTTCTTGAAACTAGTGGTCTTATTTACCATCAACACTTGATGCTCCTTTCTGATCTCGACCTCTGCTGATTTCAGCATCAAGTACAACTCGGGAATGGACTTCTCCATCCCTTGCATGTTGTAGTTCATCACAAAGCTCTTGTAGCTAGGTGGAAGCGACTAGAGGATTCTGTCAATGGCCGAGTCATCCGGGAGATTAACTCCCAACTGAGTCAAGCGGTTGTGTAGCCCAGACATCTTGAGGATGTGCTCACTGATAGAACTATTCTCCTCCATCTTACAGCTAAAGAAATTGTCGGAGACGTCATATCTCTCGACCCGGGCATGAGCTTGGAAAACCAGTTTCAGCTCTTGGAACATCTCATATGCTCCGTGTTGCTCAAAACGCTTTTGGAGCCCCGGTTCTAAACTGTAAAGCATGCCGCATTGAACAAGGGAGTAATCATCGCAGCGAGAATGCCAAGCGTTCGCAATGTCTTGCTCTGCTGGGAGAAGGGGTGGGTCACCTAGTGGTGCATCAAGGACATATAATTTCTTGGAAGCTATGAGGATGATCCTCAAGCCACGGACCCAGTCCGCATAGTTGCTTCCATCATCTTTCAGCTTGGTTTTCTCTAGGAACGCATTGAAGTTTAGGGTGACATTCGCGTTGGCCATTGGATCTACAATATAGATTGTAAAGATAATTTTAGACTAAGTTCATGATAATTAAGTTCACATAATCAAATTATTAAATGAACTCCCACTTAGATAGACATCTCTCTAGTCATCCAAGTGACACATGATCCATGTCAACTAGCCCGTGTCCGATCGTCACGTGAGACGGACTAGTCATCCATGGTGAACATCTCCATGTTGATCGTATCTTCTATATGACTCATGTTCGACCTTTCGGTCTTCCGTGTTCCGAGGCCATGTCTGTACATGCTAGGCTCGTCAAGTCAACCTAAGTGTTCCGCGTGTGTAAATCTGGCTTACACCCGTTGTATGCGAACGTTAGAGCCTATCACACCCGATCATCACGTGGTGCTTCGGAACAACGATCCTTAGCAACGGTGCACAGTTATGGTGAACACTTTTATTGAAATTTTATTGAGAGATCATCTTATTTACTACCGTCGTTCTAAGCAAATAAGATGTAAACATGATAAACATCACATGCAATCAATATAGTGACATGATATGGACAATATCATCTTGCTCCTTTGATCTCCATCTTCGGGGCACCATGATCATCACTGTCACCGGCACGACACCATGATCTCCATCATCATGATCTCCATCATTGTGTCTTCATGAAGTAGTCTCGCCAACTATTACTTCTACTACTATGGCTAACGTTTAGCAATAAAGTAAAGTAATTACATGGCATTTATGATTGACACGCAGGTCATACAATAAAATAAGACAACTCCTATGGCTCCTGCCGGTTGTCATACTCATCGACATGCAAGTCGTGAATCCTATTACAAGAACATGATCAATCTCATACATCACAATGCATCACATCACATCCGTTGGCCATATCACATCACAAGGCATATGCTGCAAAAACAAGTTAGACGTCCTATAATTTGTAGTTGCGAGTTTTTACGTGGCTGCTATAGGTTACTAGCAAGAACATTTCTTACCTACGTCAAAACCACAACGTGATATGCTAATTGCTATTTACCCTTCATAAGGACCCTTTTCATCAAATCCAATTTGACTAAGGTGGGAGAGACAGACACCCGCTAGCCACCTTATGCAACAAGTTCATGTCAGGCGGTGGAACCAGTCTCACGTAAGCGTACGTGTAAAGTCGGTCTGGGCCACTTCATCCCACAATACCGCCGAATCAAGATAAGACTAGTAGTGGTAAGCAAATTAACAAAATCGACGCCCACAACTGCTTTGTGTTCTACTCGTGCATAGATTCTACGCATAGACCTAGCTCATGATGCCACTGTTGGGAGATGTAGTAGTAAATCAAAAAAATTCCTACGATCACCAAGATCTATACATGGAGAAACCAACAACGAGTGGGGAGAGATCGCATCTTCATACCTTTGAAGATCGCTAAGCGGAAGCGTTACAAGAACGTGGTTGATGGAGTCGTACTCGCAGCGATTCAGATCGCGGTGTATTCCGATCTAAGCGCCGAACAACGGCGCCTCCGCGTTCAACACACGTGCAGCCCGGTGACGCCTCCTATGCCTTGATCCAGCAAGGAGGAAGGAGAGGTTGGGGAAGGGCTCCAACAGCAGCACGACGGCGTGGTGGTGGTGGAGTAGCAAGGTATTGCGACAGGGCTTCGCCTAAGCGCTCCGGAGGAGGAAGAAGAGAGGTAGGGCTTTGCCGTGAGAGAGAGAGAGTTCAGAACTGTTCTCAAAAGGCCAAAACCTCAAGTATATATAGGAGGAGGGAGAGGGAGGGCTGGCTTGGACTCTCCTCCAAGGAGGAGAGCTTCGGCCGAATCAAAGGGAGAGTCCACCTCCCACAAGGGAGGTGGATCTCCTCCTTTTCAAACTCCTTTGACCTTATCTCTATTCCTCCAGCCGCATGGGCCTTTCTAAAAGGTCTTGGCCAGCCCAATAAGGGATGGCACACCTCCTCTAAGGGCCCACAAAATCCTATGGTCGTCACACCCCTCCCGGGGGTCCTCCGGCACCCTCCCGGCACTCCCGGTACAATACCGATGAGCCCAAAAACTTTCTGGTGACCAAAACTGGACTTCCTATATATCAATATTTACCTCCGGACCATTCCGTAGCTCCTCGTGACATCCGGGATCTCATCCGAGACTCCAAACAACTTTCGGTAATCACGTATACCATTTCCCTATAACCCTAGCGTCATCAAACTTTAAGTGTGTAGACCCTACGGGTTCGGGAGACATGTAGACATGACCGAGACACCTCTCCGGTCAATAACCAACAGTGGGATCTGGATACCCATGTTGGCTCCCAGATGCTCCACGATGATCTCATCGAATGAACCACGATGTCGGGGATTCAATCAATCCCGTATACAATTCCCTTTGTCTATCGGTATGATACATGCCCGAGATTCGATCATCGGTATCTCGATACCTTGGTCAATCTCGTTACCGGCAAGTCTCTTTACTCGTTCTGTAATACATCATCCCTGACTAACTCCTTAGACACATTGAGCTCATTATGATGATGTCTTACCGAGTAGGCCTAGAGATACCTCTCCGTCACACGGAGCGACAAATCCCAGTCTTGATTCGTGCCAACCCAGCAGACACTTTCGAAGATACCCGTAGTGCACCTTTATAGCCACCCAGTTACTTGTGATGTTTGGCACACCCAAAGCATTCCTACGGTATCCGGGAGTTGCACAATCTCATGGTCTAAGGAAACGATACTTGACATTGAAAAGCTTTTAGCAAACGAACTACACGATCTTGTGCTAGGCTTAGGATTGGGTCTTGTCCATCACATCATTCTCCTAATGATGTGATCCCGTTATCAACGACATCCAATGTCCATGGTCATGCAACCGTGACCATCTATTGATCAACGAGCTAGTCAACTAGAGGCTCACTAGGGACATGTTGTGGTCTATGTGTTCACACATGTATTACGGTTTCCGGTTAACACAATTCTAGTATGAACAATAGACAATTATCATGAACAAGGAAATACAATAATAACCATTTTATTCTTGCCTATAGGGCATATTTCCAACACCTCATTCACTAAGAGAGTTTGTGGTGAACTATTTGTGTGCCAAATTTATGTGGATGATATTATCTTTGGTTCCACTAACCCTCAATTTAGTGAAAGGTTTGGAAGGTTGATGTCTGAGAAGTATGATATGTCTATGATGTGTGATCTGAAATTCTTTCTTGGGTTGCAAATCAAACAATCGAAAGAAGGAACTTTCATCTCTCAAACTAAGTATACCAAGGACTTGATCAAAAAGTTCGACATGCAAGAATGCAAAGGTATGAATGAAAAACCCTATGCCTACTAGTGGACATGTTGATCTTACCAGAGAGGATGAGTCGGTTGATCAGAAAGTTTATCGATCTATGATTGGTTCACTTTTATATCTATGTGCATCTCGTCCCGATATTATGATGAGTGTTTGTATGTGCGCTAGATATCAAGCTGCACCAAAAGAATGTCATCTTTCAGTTGTTAAACGCATTGTGAGATACTTGATACAAACGTCAAATTTTGGCATTTGGTATCCCAAGGGATCTTCTTTTGACCTTGTTGGCTATTCTGATTCGGACTATGCCGGTGACAAGGTTGATAGAAAATCCACCTCGGGTACTTGTCAATTTTTGGGCAGATCTTGTATCTTGGTCCTCTAAGAAACAAAAGTCGGTATCTCTATCGACTGCCGAAGCTGAGTATATTGCTGCTGGATCTTGTTGTGCGCAACTTCTTTGGATGACACAAACACTTAAGGATTATGGAATTCATGTTAAAAATGTTCCATTACTTTGTGACAATTAAAGTGCTATTAAAATTGGTCATAATCCTATGCAACATTCTCGAACTAAGCATATTCAAGTTCGACATCATTTCATTCGTGACCATGTTGCAAAAGGAGATATTAATCTTAAGAATGTTCGCACTAACAAGCAATTGGCCGATATCTTTACTGAGCCACTTGATGAGAAGACATTTTGTCACTTGAGGAGTGAGTTGAACATCATCGATGCTTTAAACTTGAGCTAGACTCACTCGGTTGCATGCAAGGGCATGAGCTTTCTTGATATTTCCATGCATCTTAACATTTCATATTATGCCATGGAATTCTATGCTCCCTTGTATTGCATCTAATCTCTTGTAGGTACTTGGAAAAACTTCATTCCACAAGATTGTCATCAACTCCAATCATAAGCAATCTTGTCATTACCAAGTATCCACAACCCCTCTTGATGATGGAAGGAAGAAGGCCACTCAACCATATCCTTGACATATACTTGATCAAAATTGCACACTCTCAATTTGTATCATGTCAATTGGATATATATATTGTTCTTCCTTGCATGACTAATCTTTGTAGGTAACCAGTAAACTAGAACAAGAAGGATTGCTCAAAACTCAAGATGATCTTCATCAACCTCGAGCATCCTCAACAAGTTCATCTACAAGCTACGTCATCAACATCACTCAAAGGTATGAACTCATGTCCTTGAAAAGGCTTTACTCCAAGAAATGAGCTAAAGCAACTCAAGCGACATGAAGACATTAAGACACTTAATCGAAAAATGGTAACCCCATTCTAAGCTTAACGTAGAGTATGAACTATGATCAAATATTCTTGCTTGGCTCCTAAGTCGACATACTCTAATATAGGTGACCTAGTCACCGCCCATCATCTAGTTAAGAATCTGGTGTGGTTTGCTCTCTATTGCATGATTTTTCATAACCACTCAAATCTTCTCTAGTTGATGTTCCTTGTATATTTCATTGCAAATGTTTCTCTTGACTCTGTGAAAACAGAAAGTTGGTTTCTCTTTCGGAGCTGCCGACCCAGATATCTCGGTTCTACCGAAATTGCAAGCAAGCTGCACTACAACATCTCGATACCACCGATCTACCTATCTTGGAGTCACTAATTTTCATTCTGGTTCATTTGAATTCATTTTTGCAATTCTGTGTTTTCTTAGTAAACTGTCTTGTAATACTTCTATTACTTTGATGATCCCTAAAAAAACCTTGTATTGCTAAGGGGGAGAAGAACTAAAGATAGTCTTGAGGACAGAATTTCTCTCTTCAAGGATCCCTATCTTCAATGAAGAAAGGAGGAGAAGAACAAATCATTTTTCATGACACTGTCAGTTTTCATTTCTATGAATCCTACATTTCGGTGACCCTTGTTCTCAAGGATCCCTTCTCAGTTAATGATCCCTGTATCTATCCCTATTTTTGTTCTTCGCCCTTGCTTTTTGGAAATTAATGCCAAAGGGGGAGAAGATCAAAGCTTCAACCATTTCGGGAGAAGACCAAAGCTTCATGCTAAAGGGGAGATACATGCATATGCAAAGGGGGAGATATGATCAAGGGGGAGAGCCAACATCAATACTCATATCTTTATAAAGAGGGGGAGAATATCAAAGTAGGGGGAGAAGAAAATTGTTGACCTTTCTCACCTTATCCAATCCTAATATCTACATGCTAAGTTTCAGGGGGAGAGGATAATCCATTTTCATATCTACGTGAGAAAATTCTCAATGATTTTGGAGACATATCAATTCTAAGGAATACCATTTTTTATGTCCTCCATATCTTGGAAATTTTGAGTTCTATTGTCTTGTTGTTTGGTAGAATACTCCTGTGTTTCCTAACATTATTTTCTCAAGTGTGTTTCTATTACCAGGATGCTCAAGAAGTCAAGGTAAGGATATGCATCATATCCTTGGTCAAGATGATCTCTTGCTTCTTGCACATATTGTTTGCAAGAGTGATGTCTGGAACAAAGATACATCTCATTCGTATATATTTGATGCATATAGCCAAGATACACATGACCTATTATATCCCTTCTACCTCATGTGTGTTCATGCATTCAAAAGCAACTATCCTTTAAAGAACTGCACACATTTAGGGGGAGCAAGTCTAAGTCACGTGTCTCTCAAAGTCTTCAGTATAACCATTCATATCTTTATTTGAAGCTTTGATTGTATGTTGTCATCAATTACCAAAAAGGGTGAGATTGAAAGCACAACATGCTCCCTTAGTGGTTTTGATAATTCATGACAACATACATTGTCTCTTGAACTAATATTTCCCGCTAAGTATATTTCAGGAAATGTTCTATGAGAGGATTGGCAGAAAGGAGATTGTGGAGAAACACCAAGATGCAAAGAAATAGGTTGGCCAAGCTTCAAGCAAGAGGACTCTGCATTTTATATTTGTGAGAAATCACTTTGAGTCCATAGGAAAGCCAATACTATTAAAAGGGGGGGTAAGGTTTTGTTGGTGAACAATATGCTCAAACGTGCACAAGTGATAGTTGCCAAAAACATCCACAAAACTCTCCCATCAAAGTCTGTTTTATACCCAACACTCAAAATCGGTGCAACGAACTATCCCACTTCGGTGCCACCGATTCCAGTACCTAGACAGACTCTGCCAAACCCAAGCCACTTTGGTGCAACCGATTCCATACCAGTGCCACCGAGTTTAGGTTGCCAACTTTCTGTTACGCAAATTCACATCTTCGGTTCCACCGAGAATCTTGTATCGGCGTCACCGAGATTGGAAATCCGACCATTGGTCACCTTATCGGTGCAACCGAGAATTTTATATCGGTCCCTCCGAGATTCAAAAGTTGTCACCTTTTGGTCACTTCGGTACCACCGAGATTAACACATCGGTGTCACCGAGTTGGTCATTTTGTGTGTAACGATTGGATTTTTGGGGATGCCTATATATACCCCTTCACCACCACTCACTCGAGAGAGAAGCACTCAGAACTATTCCATACCTATCCTATCAGATTTTTTGAGAGAGAACCACCTACCCTTGTGTTGAGGTCAAGATCTTCCACTCCAATCATATGGATCTTGATTTCTAGCCTCCCCAAGTTGCTTTCCACCAATCCTATCTCTTCTACCAAGCCAAAACCGTGACAGAGAGATTGTGTGTTGAGGAGTCTATCATCTTGAAGCACAAGAGCAAGGAGTTCAACATCATTACCGAGCCTATTACCTTTTGGAGGGTGGTGCCTCCTAGATTGGTTAGGTGTCGCTTGGGAGCCTCCTACTTCGTGTTGTGGAGTGAACCAAGAAGTTTGTAAGGGCAAGGAGATCGCCTACTTCGTGAAGATCTACCCCATAGTGAGGCTCGTCCTTCATGGACGGAAGCCGTATGGAATAGTCAAGGTTGCTACTTCGTGGACCCTTTTGGGTGGAGCCCTCCGTGGACTCTCGCGACCGTTACCCTCTGTGGGTTGAAGACTCCATAAACATGGATGTACGATAGCGCCACCTATCGGAACCACGGGAAAAATCATCGTGTCTTCAACTGCGTTTGATCTACCTATCTCAACTCTTTACTTCATATGCAATGTCTTTACTTTCCGCTGCCATATTTATTGACATGCATGTGTAGGGCTGTTAGACATGCTAGCTTTGTTAAAACTGTTAAAATCTGCCAACCAATTAACTTGGGAAAAGGTTAGGTTTTAAATTTCTGCTAGTAGTCTATTCACCCCCCCCCCTCTAAACACTCTTCTAGTGATCCCTCAATTTGTATCAGAGCATTGGTCTCCATTGCTTCGGTTTAATCACTGAGGAAGAAGATGGATGTGTCTAGTATAGGGAGTTTGAGTTGTAGAGTGCACATTCTTGATGGAGAATACTATAGTCAATGGAAGTCCTTGATGCTTGAGTTGTGTAATGAATTTCAATTGAGCAAATATGTTATGCGCCCCTATGAGCCTCCTATTGATGAATTGCATCCCAGACACGAAGAGGAAATCAACATGCTTGGTAACCTAAGAACTGTCAATCTTATCGTTAGAGGTTTACCAAGATTCGTGCTTTCTCAAATGAAGAACTTTGCATGTGCATATACCTTATGGACTGATTTGGAGAAACGATATCCAAATCTTTCCTTAGGGAATCTAGATGAAATTCCTCATAAAGCCATTGCTTTTCACAAAATGAAGCCTAGTGATCCAAACTTTGATAAATGCCTATTTGAACTTCGTGGTCTTATGCGTCTTGGGCCCTTGTGGGGGGCGCACCAGCCCACCTAGGGGCTGGTTCCCTCCCACTTGTGGCCCATGAAGCCCTCTCGGGCTAGTGGCCCCACTTGATGGACCCCCGGAACCCTTCCGGTGGTCCCGGTACGTTACCGGTGACGCCCGAAACATTTCCGGTAACCAAAACCTCACTTCCTATATATCAAACTTTGTCTTCACACCATTCCGGAACTCCTCGTGATGTCTGGGATCTCATCCGGGACTCCGAACTGTTGGAAATATGCCCTAGAGGCAATAATAAAATGGTTATTATTGTATTTCCTTGTTCATGATAATTGTCTATTGTTCATGCTATAATTGTGTTAACCAGAAACCATAATGCATGTATGAATACATAGACCACAGCATGTCCCTAGTGAGCCTCTAGTTGGCTAGCTCGTTGATCAATAGATGGTCACGGTTTCATGCCCATGGACATTTGATGTCGTTGATAACGGGATCACATCATTGGGAGAATAATGTGATGGACAAGACCCTATCCTAAGCATAGCACAAGATCGTGTAGTTCGTTTGCTAAAGCTTTTCAATGTCAAGTATCGTTTCCTTAGACCATGAGATTGCGCAACTACCGGATATTGTAGGAATGCTTTGGATGTGCCAAACGTCACAACGTAACTAGGTGGCTATAAAGGTGCACTACGGGTATCTCCGAAAGTGTCTGTTGGGTTGGCACGAATCGAGACTAGGATTTGTCACTCCGTGTGACGAAGAGGTATCTCTGGGCCCACTCGGTAAGAAATCATCATAATGAGCTCAATGTGACTAAGGAGTTAGCCACAGGATGATGTATTACGGAATGAGTAAAGAGACTTGCCGGTAACGAGATTGAACAAGGTATGGACATACCGACAATCGAATCTCGGGAAAGTATCATACCGATAGACAAAGGGAATTGTATACGGGATTGATTGAATCCCTGACATCATGGTTCATCCGATGAGATCATCGTGGAGCATGTGGGAGCCAACATGGGTATCCAGATCCCTCTATTGGTTATTGATCGGAGAGGTGTCTCGGTCATGTCTACGTGTCTCCCGAACCCGTAGGGTCTACACACTTAAGGTTCGATGATGCTAGGGTTATAGGGAAATGGTATACATGATTACCAAAGTTTGTTAGGAGTCCCGGATGAGACCCCAGATGTCACGAGGAGCTCCAGAATGGTCCGAAGGTAAAGATTGATATATAGGAAGTCCAGTTTTGGTCACCGGAAAGTTTTCGGGCTCATCGGTAGTGTACCGGGAGTGCCGGGAGGGTGTCGAAGGACCCCCGGGAGGGGTGTGACGACCATAGGACTTTGTGGGCCCTTAGAGGAGGTTTTCTATCCCTTAGTGGGCTGTCCAAGTCCTTCTAGAAAGACCCATGTGGTTGGGATCAAGAGATAAAGGGCAAAAGGATTTAAAAGGAGGAGATCCACCTCCCTTGTGGGAGGTGGACTCTTCCCCACCTTCGGCCGAAGCTCTCCTCCTTGGAGGAGGGGCCAAGGCATACCTCCCTCTCCCTCCTCCTATATATATGCAAGGGTTTGGGCTGATTTGAGACACGTCTCTCTCTCTCTCTCTCGGTGCAGCCCTACCCTTCCTCTTCCTCGTTCTCCATAGCGCTTGGCGAAGCCCTGCCGGAGTCCACGTAGCTCCACCATTACCACGCCGTCGTTCTACCGGAGCTCTCCCTCAACCTCTCCTTCCTCCTTGCTGGATCAAGGCGTAGGGGACGTCACCGGGCTGCACGTGTGTTGAACGCGGAGGCGCTATTGTTCGGCGCTGAGATCAGAATCCACCGCGATCTGAATCGCTGCAAGTACGACTCCACCAACCGCGTTCTTGTAACGCTTCCGCTTAGCGATATTCAAAGGTATGAAGATGCAATCTCTCCCCACTTGTTGCTGGTTTCCCCATGGATAGATCTTGGTGATCGTAGGAATTTTTTTGATTTACTACTATGTCTACCAACAGTGGCATCATGAGCTAGGTCTATGCGTAGAATCTATGCACGAGTAGAACACAAGTTGTTGTGGGCGTCGATTTTGTTAATATCCTTACCACTACTAGTCTTATCTTGATTCGGCGGCATTGTGGGATGAAGCGGCCCGGACTGACTTTACACATACGCTTACGTGAGACTGGTTCCACCGCCTGACATGCACTTGTTGCATAAGGTGGCTAGCAGGTGTCTGTCTGTCCCACCTTAGTCGGATTAGATTCGATGAAAAAGGTCCTTATGAAGGGTAAATATCAATTGGCATATCACGTTCTGGTTTTGGCGTAGGTAAGAAACGTTCTTGCTAGAAAACTATAGCAGCCACGTAAAAACTTGCAACTACAAATTAGAGGACGTCTAACTTATTTTTGCAGCATATGTCTTGTGATGTGATATGGCCAAAGGATGTGATGTGATGCATTGTGATGTATGAGATTGATCATGTTCTTGTAATAGGATTCACGACTTGCAGGTCGATGAGTATGACAACCGGCAGGAGCCATAGGAGTTGTCTTATTTTATTGTATGACCTACGTGTCAATCATAAACGCCATGTAATTACTTTACTTTATTGCTAAACATTAGCTATAGTAGTAGAAGTAATAGTTGGCGAGACAACTTCATGAAGACACGATGATGGAGATCATGATGATGGAGATCATGGTGTCGTGCCGGTGACAGTGATGATCATGGTGCCCCGAAGATGGAGATCAAAGGAGCAAGATGATATTGGCCATATCATGTCACTATATTGATTGCATGTGATGTTTATCATGTTTACATCTTATTTGCTTAGAACAACTGTAGTAAATAAGATGATCTCTCAATAAAATTTCAAGAAAAGTGTTCACCCTAACTGTGCACCGTTGCTAAGGATCGTCATTCCGAAGCACCACGTGATGATCGGGTGTGATAGGTTCTAACGTTCGCATACAACGGGTGTAAGCCAGATTTACACACGCGGAACACTTAGGTTGACTTGACGAGCCTAGCATGTACAGACATGGCCTCGGAATACGGAAGACCGAAAGGTCGAACATGAGTCGTATAGAAGATACGATCAACGTGGCTATGTTCACCATGGATGACTAGTCCGTCTCACGTGATGATCGGACACGGGCTAGTTAACATGGATCATGTGTCACTTAGATGACTAGAGAGATGTCTATCTAAGTGGGAGTTCATTAAATAATTTGATTATGTGAACTTAATTGTCATGAACTTAGTCTAAAATTATCTTTACAATCTATATTGTAGATCCAATGGCCAACGCGAATGTCACCCTCAATTTCAACGCGTTCCTAGAGAAAACCAAACTGAAAGATGATGGACGCAACTATGCGAACTGGGTCCGTGGTTTGAGGATCATCCTCATAGCTTCCAAGAAATTGTATGTCCTCGATGCACCGCTAGGTGACCCACCCCTTCTCCCATCAGAGCAAGACATTGCGAACGCTTGGCATTCTCGCTGCGATGATTACTCCCTTGTTCAGTGTGGCATGCTTTACAGTTTAGAATCGGGGCTCCAAAAGCGTTTTGAGCAACACGGAGCATATGAGATGTTCCAAGAGCTGAAACTGGTTTTTCAAGCTCATGCCCGGATCAAGAGATATGACGTCTCCGACAAGTTCTTCAGTTGTAAGATAGAGGAGAACAGTTCTGTCAGTGAGCACATCCTCAAGATGTCTGGGCTTCATAACCGCTTGACTTAGCTGGGAGTTAATCTCCCGGATGACTCGGTCATTGACAGAATCCTCCAGTCGCTTCCACCTAGCTACAAGAGCTTTGTCATGAACTACAACATGCAAGGTATGGAGAAGTCCATTCCTGAGTTGTACTCGATGCTGAAATCAGCGAAGGTCGAGATCAAAAAGGAGCATCAAGTGTTGATGGTGAATAAGACCACTAGTTTCAAGAAAGTCAAGGGTAAGAAGAACTTCAAGAAGGACGGGAAAGCTGTTGCCGCGCCCGGTAAACAAGTTGCCGGGAAGAATAACAAGAATGGACCCAAGCCTGAGACTGAGTGCTTTTATTGCAAGGGTACCGGTCACTGGAAGCGGAACTGCCCCAAGTACTTAGCGGATAAGAAGGCAAGCAACGTTAACGGTATATGTGATATACTTGTTATTGATGTGTACCTAACCAGCGCTCATAGTAGCTCGTGGGTATTTGATACCGGTGCAGTTGCTCACATTTGTAACTCCAAGCAGGAGTTGCGGAATAAGCGGAAGCTGGCAAAGGACGAGGTGACGATGCGCGTCGGGAATGGTTCCAAGGTCGATGTGATCGCCGTCGGCACGCTACCTCTACATCTACCTTCGGGATTAGTGTTAAACCTTAATAATTGTTATTTAGTACCAGCTTTGAGCATGAACATTGTATCTGGATCTCGCTTGATGCGAGATGGCTACTCATTAAAATATGAGAATAATGGTTGTTCTATTTATATGAGAGAAATGTTTTATGGTCATGCCCTGTTGGTCAATGGTTTATTTTTGATGAATCTCGAGCGTGATGTTACACATGTCCATAGTGTGAGTACCAAAAAGTGTAAGGTTGATAATGATAGTCCCACTTACATGTGGCACTGCCGCCTTGGTCATATTGGTGTCAAACGCATGAAGAAGCTCCATACTGATGGACTTTTGGAGTCTCTTGATTTCGAATCATTTGACACGTGCGAACCATGCCTCATGGGCAAGATGACCAAGATTCCGTTCTCCGGAACAATGGAATGAGCAGCTGACTTGTTGGAAATAATACATACCGATGTATGCGGTCCAACGAGTGTTGATGCTCGTGGTGGCTACCGTTATGTTCTCACCCTCACTGATAACTTAAGTAGATATGGGTATGTCTACTTAATGAAACATAAGTCTGAAACTTTTGAAAGGTTCAAGGAATTTCAGAGTGAGGTAGAGAATCAACGTGACAGGAAAATAAAGTGCCTACGATCTGATCATGGCGGAGAATATTTAAGTCACGAGTTTGGCAAGCACCTAAGGAAATGTGGAATTGTTGCACAACTCACGCCGCCTGGCACACCTCAGCGAAATGGTGTGTCTGAACGTCGTAATTGCACTCTATTAGATATGGTACGATCTGTGATGTCTCTTACCGACTTACCGCTATCATTTTGGGGATATGCATTAGAGACTGCCGCATTCACTTTAAATAGGGCACCAACAAAATCCGTTGAGATGACACCGTATGAATTATGGTTTGGAAAGAAGCCTAAGTTGTCGTTTCTAAAAGTTTGGGGATGCGATGCTTACGTGAAGAAACTTCAACCTGAGAAGCTCAAACCCAAAGCGGAAAAGTGCGTCTTCATAGGATATCCCAAAGAGACTATTGGGTATACCTTCTACCTCAGATCCGAAGGCAAAGTCTTTGTTGCCAAGAATGTATCCTTTCTCGAGAAAGAGTTTCTCTCGAAATAAGTAAGTGGGAGGAAAATAGAACTTGATGAGGTAATTATACCTCCACTCGAACCGGAGAGTAGCACAACACAGGAAGTTGTTTCTGTGGAGCCTACACCGGTTGGAGAGGAAGTTAATGATGATGATCATGAAACTTCAGATCAAGTTACTATTGAATGTCGAAGGTCCACTAGGGCACGTTCCGCACCAGAGTAGTATGGCAACCCTGTCCTGGAGATCATGTTGTTAAACAACGGTGAACCTTCGAACTATGAAGAAGCGATGGTGGGCCCGGATTCCAACAAATGGCTTGAGGCCATGAAATCCGAGATAGGATCCATGTATGAGAACAAAGTATGGACTTTGGTGGACTTGCCTGATGATAAGCGAGCCATAGAAAATAAATGGATTTTAAAGAAGAAGACTGACGTGGACGGTAATGTGACCGTCTATAAGGCTCGGCTTGTCGCTAAGGGTTATCGACAAGTTCAAGGAGTTGACTACGATGAGACTTTCTCACCCATAGCGATGCTGAAGTCTGTCCGAATCATGTTAGCAATTGCCGCATTTTATGACTATGAGATCTGGCAAATGGACGTCAAAACGGCATTCCTTAATGGCTTCATGAAGGAAGAACTGTATATGATGCAGCCGGAAGGTTTCGTCGATCCTAAAGATGCTAACAAAGTATGCAAGCTCCAGCGCTCCATCTATGGGCTGGTGCAAGCATCTTGGAGTTGGAACATTCGCTTTAATGAGGTGATTAAAGCGTTTGGGTTTGTACAGGTTTATGGAGAACCATGTATTTACAAGAAAGTGAGTGGGAGCTCTGTAGCATTTCTCATATTATATGTGGATGACATACTAATAATGGGAAATGATATAGAACTCTTCGAAAGTATAAATGCCTACTTGAATAAGTGTTTTTCAATGAAGGACCTTGGAGAAGTTGCTTATATATTAGGTATTAAGATCTATAGAGATAGATCGAGACGCCTCATAGGTCTTTCACAAAGCACATACCTTGAAAAGATATTGAAGAAGTTCAATATGGATCAGTCCAAGAAGGGGTTCTTGCTAGTGTTACAGGGTGTGAGATTGAGTACGACTCAATGCCCGACCACGGGAAAGGATAGAGAAGAGATGAGTGTCATCCCTTATGCTTCAGCCATAGGCTCTATTATGTATGCCATGATGTGTACCAGACCTGATGTGAACCTTGCCATAAGTTTGGTAGGGAGGTACCAAAGTGATCCCGGAGCGGAACACTAGACAGCGGTTAAGAATATCCTGAAGTACGTGAAAAGGACAAAGGACATGTTTCTCGTATATGGAGGTGCCAAAGAGCTCATCGTAAAGGGTTACGTTGATGCTAGCTTCGACACAGATCCGGACGACTCCAAGTCACAAACCGGATATGTGTATGTTTTGAACGGAGGGGTAGTCAGCTGGTGCAGCAGCAAGCAAAGCGTCGTGGTGGCATCTACATGTGAAGCGGAGTACATAGCTGCTTTAGAGCAGCAAAGGAAGGAGTCTGGATGAAGGAGTTCATCACCGACCTAGGAGTAATTCCTAGTGCGTCGGTCCCGATGACTCTCTTCTATGACAACACTAGAGCTATTGCCCTTGCGAAGGAGCCCAGGTTTCACAAGAAGACAAGACACATCAAGTGCCGCTTCAACTCCATCCGTGATTACATTCAGGAGGGAGATATAGATATTTGTAAAGTGCATACGGATCTAAATGTCGCAGATCCGTTGACTAAACCTCTCTCACGAGCAAAACATGACCAACACCATATTGTTATGGGTGTTCGATTCATCACAAGGTAACTAGATTATTGACTCTAGTGCAAGTGGGGGACTGTTGGAAATCTGCCCTAGAGGCAATAATAAAATGGTTATTACTGTATTTCCTTGTTCATGATAATTGTCTATTGTTCATGCTATAATTGTGTTAACCAGAAACCGTAATGCATGTGTGAATACATAGACCACAACATGTCCCTAGTGAGCCTCTAGTTGGCTAGCTCGTTGATCAATAGATGGTCACGGTTTCATGACCATGGACATTGGATGTCGTTGATAATGGGATCACATCATTGGGAGAATGATGTGATGGACAAGACCCAATCCTAAGCATAGCACAAGATCGTGTAGTTCGCTTGCTAAAGCTTTTTAATGTCAAGTATCGTTTACTTAGACCATGAGATTGTGCAACTCCCGGATACCGTAGGAATGCTTTGGGTGTGCCAAACATCACAACGTAACTGGGTGGCTATAAAGGTGCACTACGGGTATCTCCGAAAGTGTCTGTTGGGTTGGCACGAATCGAGACTGGGATTGGTCACTCCGTGTGACGGAGAGGTATCTCTGGGCCCACTCGGTAAGACATCATCATAATGAGCTCAATGTGACTAAGGAGTTAGTCACGGGATGATGTATTACAGAACGAGTAAAGAGACTTGCCGGTAACGAGATTGAACAAGGTATGGAGATACCGAAGATCGTATCTCGGGCAAGTAACATACCGATAGACAAAGGGAATTGTATACGGGATTGATTGAATCCTGCACACTATTTCCCTACAACCCTAGCGTCATTGAACCTTAAGTGTGTAGACCCTACGGGTTCGGGAGGCACGTAGACATGACCGAGACACCTCTCCGGTCAATAACCAACAGCGGGATCTGGATACCCATGTTTGCTCCCACATGCTCCACGATGATCTCATCGGATGAACCATGATGTCAAGGATTGAATCAATCCCATATACAATTCCCTTTGTCTACCGGTATGATACTTGCCCGAGATTCGGTTGTCGGTATCCCTATACCTTGTTCAATCTCATTACTGGCAAGTCTCTTTACTCATTCCGTAACACATCATCCCGTGGCTAACTCCTTAGTCACATTGAGATCATTATGATGATGTCTTACCGAGTGGGCCCAAAGATACCTCTCCGTCATACGGAGTGACAAATCCCAGTCTCGATTCGTGCCAACCCAACAGACACTTTCGGAGATACTCGTAGTGCACCTTTATAGCCACCCAGTTACGTTGTGACATTTGGCACACCCAAAGTATTCCTACGATATCCGGGAGTTGCACAATCTCATGGTCTAAGGAAACGATACTTGACATTGAAAAGCGTTAGCAGATGAACTACACGATCTTGTGCTATGCTTAGGATTGGGTCTTGTCCATCACATCATTCTCCTAATGATGTGATCCCGTTATCAACGACATCCAATGTCCATGGTCATGAAACTGTGACCATCTATTGATCAACGAGCTAGCCAATTAGAGGCTCACTAGGGACATGTTGTGGTCTATGTATTCACACATGCATTACGGTTTCCGGTTAACACAATTATAGCATGAAGAATAGACAGTTATCATGAACAAGGAAATACAATAATAACCATTTTATTATTGCCTCTAGGGCATATTTCCAACATGCAGACAATGACGACATGACCATGCCAGCAGGCGCAGAGAGGGAGGATTTCCTCTTTGACGATTAAAGTGTGGCGCTCGTTGCCTCCTCCAAAGCATGTTCCCAATGATTTTTGGTTTTAGTGCAAGGCGACCGCGCTGACGCTGCTCACCAGGGCGAAGCTCATCACTGAGCCCACCAACGCGTCATAGACGACGCCTTTGCAGACGAAGACCACCTTTTGTCAGGATAGACAAAGCGCCTGTCCCCCTTCGAATTGCCGCCATGTGGCTGCCCTTTCCCTCCGATATTTTCGGGAAACAGGACCAATGCAAGGATAAGAGGGGCAGTGCAACCACGGGAGAAGGGGGCCAATCACTCACTCTTCCATCGTCTTCTACCTTGTAACACACATGTGCTTTCCCGAGAGCAATCCCACCAAGCAGGAGTACGGGTTTGCATCGTAAGGTGGCTCAAACCTGGGTAACTCTGTGTGTCCCTGTTGTGCTCTGTGTGTGTGTTCTCACGAAGCACCGCTCGCTGTAGCCTCGCCAAGGTCACCATCGGATCGTGAGGCAGCTGCACGAAAAGGCCCCAGAGTTCGAACGAGGGTTCTAGAGAGCGTACCCTAACTCAAACGCTTCTTCGACAAATATAGGTCCTCTATTCACACGTTATTACCATGAAAGTATAATTAAGGGCAAATATGAACTTTCAGAGTGACAAAGTCGTTTGGTCTGAAGTATAATCATACCATCATCAAAACTATTTTTCTTAGAGCAAGCAACCAATTTTACATGTTTTTGGCATTTGGGCTATTTAAATCATTCTCAATAAAGTTAAAGAAACAAAATCACTTATGGCGGCCGAGAAATCAAAATCATAAATTCCAATAGGAAATTGCACAGACCACCAACTGTTGGTGCATTATTTGTACATAACACCTATTTTATGGGTTTGATGCACAAAACATCACATATTGATGTAATTTATTACAACTAGGTCTAATACATGGTTTAGGTATGTTGATGTGATTTTCGATGAATGGAACCCGCTTGAAGTGCGCACGTGGCAAAGAAAACCAGCCACATAAGCTAGTAGGTCAAACCTAGGACTTTCGATTGAAGTTTTAATTATAGCTCTTTCATTTTTTGACTCAAAATTCAACATTTCCAAAAAATGCAGACAATTCCATTAAACCACACATGTATCCAATACTATCTTGGAAAACGCAACTCCTTTGGACCAATGGTTTGGCAGATATTGAAACTTTTAGTTGTTTCATTCAAACATTGGTTTAAAATTCACCTTTCCAAAGAAAATGAAAAATTAGCAACCATAAATGAATTCATTGATGTCGGAAAATCTCAACTCATTTGGACCGGAGTTTTGGGATATATTGACAATTTTAGTTAACACACTACAATTTTTTGGTTCAAAATTTAATGTATTAAAAATGCAAAAAAGTTGAATCATACATTTACTCATCATTAACATGAGATTCTTTTACTCAACCGGACCAAAAGATTTGGAAGGTATTAACAATTTTTTTAGTTGATCGGCTGATGTGGTCGATTTTCTTTACTATATTACTAGGACAATGCCCGTGCGTTGCAACGGGATACAAATCTTAAAACAACACCCAGAGAAAATCTCAAACACATACGGTTGCAAACAAATGCTCCTTAGTGAGGGACGTTTGTGTTGCACAAAGATCCTCCTTCATTAGGCATGCACATCCTGCCATCTCTCGTATACTCTCATCCTAGCACTGAACATCATCAGGCAAGAGCGTTTAGACATTGTCGCCCATACCGCCGAGAAGAGAACATAGTTTCACCCAAGAGAACAAAGTTTCACCCATCACTTCCGATCTGACAACTTCGATTTTGTCGTAGACATCTACAAATGAAGCAAGCCTTACAAAGGTTACACCGAGGACCACATTAGCAAAAAAAATCTTGTATTGTGCAAAGTCATACAAAATATATACCTTAAAATAATTGAATGAAATGAAATCTCAACTAAAAAACAAATATACACCACCTTAAGAAAATCAATAGTAATCTCATGCAAAAAGAAAAAAAGAATGGTTAGGTAACATAACCAAATGATTAAGATGTGTGTATATGTAGAACAAGCATTGCTGGTTCTATCTTGTCTTAGCGAGGCCCTGGCAATAATAATCCATGAAAAAATATCATCCGTCATTATTTATTTCCCATGAAGAAGCTTAGATTATAATAATGATTTAAAATTGATTAGCAATTAATTTTAGATTGTAATGTACGTATACAAAAATCCTTTTCTTATAATTGAAGCCTTGGTAATAATAATTCACAAAGTGCATTGTCAACAAGAATAAGGAGGGGAAGGACCTAGGGAGAGAAAAAGTTAGTACGTACCTTGTCGGACATAGTAGTATAGTAGCACCTACATGTTTATGCCCTGTGTCCATTGTTTTACACACATGGGCAGCTCTATATTGTCTCTGAATATTAACTGTATCCAGGATTTGCACGGTGGCACCGAAAGCAGTGTCGGCTGCACCGAAGGGTTAGGGTTTGGCTGAGTCTATCTAGGGTTTGAAATCGATGGCACCGGGAGAAGAGTGTTGGTTGCACCAATTTTTCTATAAATGTGAATGAATTTTTACTATGTTGAATTGTTAGAGATAATTGTTCCTTTGTTTTTGAAGTTTTTTTCATAGCAAATATGTTTTTTATAAATGTTGGTCATATCACCCTTGGTCTAAAATAAGTGGACCCAACATAAAATTTCGAATGGGCATAAGGCACAATAGAGACCTATAAAGAGATCAATCTGTATGTTACATCTGAAAAATGCAGACTTAGTTACCGAAAGACTGCATTTTCAATCAGAAATTCAGACCGAAGGCTGAATTTTCTTTCCTTACACAGGCCGACAATCCAAACTGGCCCAAGGCCCAGCGAAACTCCTCCTTAACCCTAGCGATCGGTAGCTCTCCTATTCCCAATCGATCCCAGTGTCATCCTCACCCTCTCAATCCCCTCAGGGCCGTCACACAGCAAGCGCAAACACACAGACCCGCACCGCTCGCGCCCGATTCCCTGTTGCGTCCGCACCCCGCCGTAGTTTGCCCGGCGACCCATTGGATCCCCGCCGTCCGGTGACCTTCGCGCCTGCTCTCGCTTCCCCAGCTTGCCTCGCACCTCCGACCCTCTTTTTTGGCCGCGCCTAATCTGCATCGCCTCCATGACCCGAGCCACCGCCGGAGACGGCGAGCCGTCGTCCGCACCAGGACGCTGGCCTTTCCCGGGCCACCACATCGTCGACCTGCGTCCCCATGCTCCAGTTCCGTCGAGCGGCGCAGCGGCTTCGGTGTGAGGCAGCCCCGACGTAATCATTTATGTGTAGCTGAGTATGATGTGCCAGCAGCTTAGGTAGTGTAAGTATGGCCATTAGTATTTTCATTGGAGACTATTCATCTGCTTGTACAGTTGTTTTGTCTATCTATAGCAGTGAAATTGCTATGTATTTTTTGAAAATGTGTATATACTCATGTAGTCTCCCTGCTGCCCAGCGTCGCCGTCATGTAGCCTTGTCTTTGTCAGAGCAGGAGGTGATTAATAGTAGCGCTACCTGCAGCTACTCTGTCTAGTCCGCTGGCCCCGCCGCCGTATCAACGGAATCTTGCTTGGCTCCATCTTCCTCTCTAAAATGTGCATATATATAGTTTTCTGGTTGGTTTGTTTATATTTTGCTATGAAATTGATATGTATTTTTGCAAAATTGGTCTTTTTACAGAATTGATCATATATATTTCAGGTTTCGGGGGAGGTAGAGAATGTTATGTTTAGAGGAATCAGGGCAGCAGCAGCAGTTCCAAGGTGAGAGACATGTTGTTATTTGGACTTGTAAGTCTCTTTCTGCCCTTAGTTACACACATGTTGGTGCTAAATTTGTATATACACATAGAATTACTTTGGTAGCAGAACCATGAATGAGTTAGTTGACATATAATAAAAAATATCCATGAGTGATTTAGTGGTTCAAGACATTATACGTGAGAATTACACCATGGATGATTTGTTTGTATATACACAAATGAGGTAGTCTCCTTCAAGACAATCAAATTCTGAATTCTAACTGCGAAGTTTATCACTTGGCTGCACTATTTCTGTAGAATACAAGCAATAAATTTAAGGTTAGAAAATAAGCAATGCAATGTGAAATATAAATACTCAAGTTTTTCTTAAATGATGATCTTACCAAGTAGAAACTGAAATTTTAAACAAGAAATTGAAAAGTTGCATTACCTATTTGGTTAGGACTTCCGTGTAGACAATGTTTTTTGTATATGTCCCACTTGTACTGATCTTTTTTTTCTTTTTTTTCTTCTTCCCCTTTGTTTTTGTGTCGCATGTACTGGTCTTTTTATTCTTCAACTTGTTCATATCATGTGTACCTGTTAGTATCTTTATATTTGATGTTGAGGTTGCTCTAGAAAGCGCGACATATAGTTGACCATGTGAGAAAACTGGTTCAGGCAGGTAGACACCGACATTTGGTATTGTGTGACCTTGTGATTTGTTTATTGTCATTGCAAAACTGAGCCTGACTGGAAATTGTTTTCTCTTGAAACTGAACGGGAACATGTCATCGTCAGAAGGGCATAATGGTATCCGAGGCAAGAAAACTCGCATTCCAGAGTGTTGTCCCACCACAATCTCTGCATCAATTGTATTTTTTTGAAATCCACGTACGACCAATCTCGTGCCGTTGCAGAGTCCATTAGCAGGGTCAATGTTCCTGAGTAGTATGATTGGACAATTTATTTTGAGCTTCAGCATATGTGGAGGCAGCCCATTTGGGGTTAGGGTGTTTAGGAATTCTGGTGGATAGTAGTTATGTGGGTTGTCTTCTACAGAATCAAAGCTGTGGTACACCATCTCCTCCCCCTGAAAGCGATCAATCATTTTTAGGTTGATCTTGTCTACACAGTCGTTCCTTGTGGATAAAATTGCTCTTGACGTGATGTACTTTGGATCTTTTAGGGAATCATTTCCCGTCTGGTAGATACTGTCAATGAGTCTATCCAGGCCATTATCATCCATCTTATTTGGCACACATATACTTGTAGGTAGAAGTATTTCACCATCATCATTTGTCTCCTCGGTTCCGTTTCCAATGCGTAGTAGGTATTCTACGAACCACGGGTCATTTTGAGCCCTCATGTTGCGTACAAGATTCAATTGACGCATGCACTTCTAGAGCTCCGACCTACGTAGTGATGCATCTACTATCTGGGCTCTTGTTCCCTTTCGGACAACAGGGAGCACTTGTCTAAAATCTCCCCCAAATACGATTGTTTTTCCACCAAATGGAAGATCTGGTCTATCCATTATATCCTGCATGATTTTGTCTAGTGCCTCCACCGTCTGCTTCTTGGTCATGGATGCTTCATCCCAGATTATTAGTGATGCTGCTTGGAGTAGCTTTGCTGTCCCGCTCTGTTTTGTGAAGCTACAAATAGCTCCATCGTCTATTTTTAGTGGAATCTTGAACCTTGAGTGTGCGGTTCTCCCTCCAAGCATTATGGAAGCAGCAACACCAGAAGTGGCCGTCACCACAACAATCTTTCCTTGTCCGCGTATTGTGGCCAAGAGCGCCCTATAAAGAAAAGTTTTTCCTGTGCCTCCCGTCCCATCGACAAAGAATATACCTCCTCCTTTGCGGTTAATTGTGGCTAGGATTTCGTCGTAGGCCTTCCTCTGCTCGTTGTTTAGGTCTTGATGCAATGATATGTCCTCAGGGTCCACCTCGATGGAGGTCTCCTCAATGATCTCCCTAGGTATGTCGTCTGTCGTCTCATGTTGTTTGTGGATCTCTGGAAGAGGAAACGATTCTATGTCTTTTCCCATTGAGTGCAACATGTCCCTAATATTTTTCAGAACCATCTGTTCGATCTTGTGCTTGCATTTGCAGTTTCTGCTGTAGTCTTCCGACATTGCCTCAAGGTGTTTGTTCCAGAGGCCACGTACGTCACTGGGCTCGCAAAAAACCAAGATTGTCGCGAATAGCCTACGTAGTGATGATGGCATTCGAAACAACTCTGCTTTTGTCATGCAGTCATCTAGTGTGTTGTCTGCCTCAATGAGCCCTCGTTTTTCTGTGGCTTCACGTAAGGTTGGCATTACTTGTCCATCGACAGTTCGTAGGTCTTCGTAGCTGGTGGCGCCTGTCACGTGGTTTAGGAGAACTCGAAGATAGTATCGTTCTCCTTCAGCCGGGTGTGCTAAGACGACCCTGCCAACCTGGAACACAGCGGCTCGTTTTCTCTCTTGCCAAAACTTCCCTCGTCTTTGCCAAGTATAATATTCTGGAAAGTCTCTGTATAGTATGCCTTGTGCTTTCTCATGTAAGCTGTTTGCTTCAAAGTACGCAGTCAACATTGATCTTTCTGTGCCATCACGGTCGACAATATTCTTTATTTTTTCCATGCCATGGTATGAAACCATGTGCATATTTGGGAGATGTAGTTGCAGTTGCAAGACTGGTGGGTGCATTTTTCTTAGTTCGAAGCCATATATTCTCCACAATGCTTCCGGAGGTGTCACCCACCGTGCGTCTCTGTACTGTTTAATCTCGTCAATTTCGACTTCGTCTACTTTGACAGTTACAGATACAGATGCACGGTCATGGCCCTTGTAGATGTACTTGAAGAGGTACTTAACGGCTTTAATGCTTGAGCATATCTCAACATTTATGTGGCAGTTGAACATCCTTAATAGATAGGGGTTGTAAGGAACCACCCACCTATTATCTAGTTTGCAACCTCAGACCATTTCATTACGGCCATCATTTCGTCTCCTATATAGTGGGTAGGAGTCCTTGCCTTGAATGGTAGTTTCGTTAAATGGCCTTGGATAGTTGTTCTTGCATGACGGACGATTCTTTGTGCATGGACAAAATTTATTCAATGCACCGCAAGGACCATGAATCATATGTTTCACTACCATTTTGTATAGCTCTGGGTACTTGTGCTTGTTAGGGAGCTCAGCAGAGATGATTCTGTCATACTGTTCCGAACATGTGTATTTGTATTTGCTGGTCATGATGAGAAAAAAGTGAGCATGTGGTAATCCCCTCTTTTGGAACTCTACGACATATGTATATGCCTTAACCTTTCCAAGAATGGCCTTCACAAATAGTTGCTTCTTCATTTCTTCTAGCTTTACCCTGAAAACACGAACGACAATGTCTGGGCGATCTTGTGGTGTTTGTCCAGACTGTAGTTCACGTGTGATCTCTTCCCAGTTTGGGTTGCAGGTCATTGTGAGGAATACGTCTGGTTTTCCATATTTTCTAACTAAAGCCATAGCATCTAGATATCAGCGAAGTTTATCTCGTGGTCCTCCAATAAATGATGAAGCAAGTACTCTCCGTTTTCCGATTGCATC
The DNA here is from genome assembly GCA_022496015.1 of Hordeum marinum. Classification (NCBI taxonomy): domain Eukaryota; kingdom Viridiplantae; phylum Streptophyta; class Magnoliopsida; order Poales; family Poaceae; genus Hordeum; species Hordeum marinum. The sequence continues at coordinate 70,589,843 of CM039672.1, forward strand.
TCCATTCTGTTCTCCAGCTTCAATGCTGTCTAGAAGGCCTTGGTATAGATCTGCCCTTATTTTGTTTTGATGATGCCACATGTAATCCAGTCTAGAGCTTTCAATCTTGATGTATGTATCTACAGCAAACTGCTGGAAAAGCCTTCCGCCGTGCAATATTGGGTTGAATATGTTTGGTCATGTATGGAATTTATAGCAGTAGTATTCTCTCATGGTTACCCACAGGCCACTGATTGAATCTGTGCAAATATTGCATCATGAAATTTTAGTTGCATATGTAGTAGTGAACCATATATGAAAATTGAATTTTAAATACAATTACCTGGGTCATCATCATTACTGATATTTTTTCATCACCAGCATCTTCCTCCTGTGTATCCTTCTTTGGGATTTTCCTATGCCAACCGAGTTCAGCTCTTGGAAAGAATAGAGGATACGATAACGGGTCGTAGCACCCGTAATATGATCTAATGTGCTCTATTTCGTTGTTGTTCCCATGTAGTATTACATTCCTGTCATAAGTATCTCTTCTTCCATTTCCTTCAATCCACACTGCAGCTACCTCCGAATTGATTGGTGCATTGTATGTTCTCTGGTCCAATCTTTGGTCAAGGTTCAAGATAAGTCTGTAGTCCCCAAGGTTTTGGACTTGTCCCAAACTCCTAAACTATTAAGAGTATGGGTTATCGCGTAGAATGTCGGTTATGATTCCAATCACCTGCCTGTCTTGCTCGTACATTTCCTGGCGCCAGTGGCGATACCGATGCTCTAAGCTTGGATCATCATCGTAGAAGTATAATTCCAGATGTTTTGGGTCTGAGCGACTATTACCAAATGAGTGTATGTTGTAATAGATCTGACCATGAGCTCGAAAGGTGTAAATACAGTTGTTCGAATGTCGGTTGTGTCTCTGTCAAGCTGGCAGTATAGAGTAGTAAATGAAAAGTGTCCATTGAAAAATCTTATATTGTTCCGAAAATGTCTTGCATCAGAGTCATTGCTTGTCCAAAGTCTCATAAGTTCAGGTGGTGTATCTGGACTGGCTAGTCTTATCTGCCCTTTTCTACAGCATAACCCCTTAGATTCATATTTGAATTTCGTTGCATTGCAGAACCTGCAATTTTGTTTTGTTTTGAACGCGTGTGTGTTCTTTGGTATGTTGCTATAGACGAAATCACACGGATCAGGGTTGTGTAATTCCTCGTCTTCTTTGGTTTCAATTTCCACTTCTCCGTCCCATTCTGTTTTGATTTGTAGCAATATAAAAAATTAGTAAAGGGATAATATAACGTTGCAAATATATTAAACTGTATTGAGCATACCTTCACCAAAGAACATATATTCATCCTCGTTTGTGTCTTCTTCAAATATGACTTCATCATAACCCGTGTTGTAATTTTTTATTGTTTATGTATTTCTTTGTATTGCATAAGGACATATATGAAATTGATAACCTTACCATGATCATCGTTGTAGATTGTTTGTTTTGGTGCATCTACTTCTTTGATGGTTTTGTCTTGCTCACATATGCCTTCATCGTTACATGTGTAGTAAATTTTTAATATAGAATTTTTGTATTGTATAAAATAAAATATGAAATTGATAACCTTACCGTGATTATCATTGTAGAATGATTGTATTCATGCATTTACTTCTTTGATTGTTGGAGACATTGAAGAGGGGATGTCTGGCCAAAAAGCCACCTTACTGTGATCGTCGTTGTGGGCTGTTTGTGTTGGGGCATCCGCTTCATTAATGGATGGAAACACTATAGAGAGGGGGATGTCTGTCCACAAAAGATGGTTAGTTGCATATACGGTTGCATATATTTTTGGAAGCGAGAGTATTGTATAAAATTTAGATTTTTACCATTAATCATGACTTCTGGTTGTTCCGGATGTTCTTTGTCATCGTTGTCATTTTCCGTCATGGATATATCTTCTTGTGATGATTTCATCCATCTTGCCATGAATTCTTCGTTACGACGATGTAGCAATGTTTGTCGTTCTCCCGCTGTCACATGCTTCCCGTGTTTTACAATACAGGTAGATGTAAAGACTTTCTGCTCGTTTGCAATATATGTAGGGTTCACCACCGCAATTGAATCTTTGCTTGGCGTGTTGCGCTTCAATTCACGATTAGCTTTAACTTTTTCTATCCTAGCTTTCTTATGTTCCGGTTGCATATTTGCATATTCTTGCCTTTTTTGCCTTTTGATCTGTCTTCTTCCTCAAATCTTTAGTTTTTTTGTTTTTTTGATAGGCTTCTTGACGTTTCCTCAGTTTTTCTTCCCTTTCTCCATTGCTCATCGTTGCATAACGCTCTCTATCTCTTTTCTGTTTTTCTCCTGACATGGCACGCTTTCTCTCGTTTACACCAACTTCCTGTTTGTAGCGCTCTCTATCTCTTTTCTGTTTTTCTCCTGACATGGCATGCTTTCTCTCATTTACACCAACTTCCTTTTCGGTCGTGATTGAATCTTTGTTCGGTGTAATGCGCTCCAATTCACAGTTACCTGCAATTTGTTCTATTCCAACTTGAGTTTGTTCTGGCTCAACTGAATCTTTGGTTGGTGTACCACACTCCAATTCAAAGTTAGCTGCAATTTGTTCTATTCCAACTTCTTTTTGTTCTTGTTGTGTATTTGCATATTCCTGCCTTCGTTTAGTCTTTTGATCTGGTTTATTCCTTGAATCTTTGTTTGTTTTGTTTTGCTGATAGGCTTCACGGCATTTTTTAGTTTTTCTTCCCTTTCTTCATTGCTCATCCGTGCATACCGCTCTCTATCTCTTTTTCTTCTCTGTTCATTCGCATCCATGGTTTGCCTGCATCAAAGTTTGTATACAGTAGTTTAGTTTCATAACTAGAGAAAAAGTGGTAGAGGAAGAGAATACGTAGGAACAATAGAAAACGAAGAAGCAGTCATCCCAGGGGCTGCATGTGCATGCATGTTCAGCTAATGTTGTACTACATTCAGTTTGTTCAGCTACATCTCATTGAGAAATTCAAGTAACTAAGTTTGCTTGCTAAGAGATGATTATTGACTTTCCTCTTTGATCAGTTAAAGATCTCAAGAAGTTAATTTGTTTGCTTGTTCAGTGTATGTAGCAGTCGCTATCCAGAATAAGATGCTTTGGGTTACGTTATCTGCAGGAAAAAGACCCATGAAGGAAGTGTATGGCTGCATAAAGTTCAGCACGTTATGATCAATTAGAGCCAAATTAAGGTTCCTCAAACTTTGAATTGGTGATGACAAATTTTTAATTTATATATGGCAGGTAGCACATTTTAAGGAATTCCTATGGAAAGAGATAATGATGAACACACCTGATGGCTCGTTGTCTTTGCTGTCAGCGTGTCAGCGGCGAGGTGGCGTGCTGATGGCTCCTTGTCTTTGGCGCCGATGCCGGTGAGGCGACGTGCTGATGGCTTGTTGTCTTTGGTGTCAGCGGCGAGGCCGGCGTGGCGACGTGCAAAGCTGAGTTGCCAAGTACCTTGTTTGATCGAAGGCTTGAGATTACATCAGGGGTGGTGTACAAGTGTATTTATAAATAGGATCCAGGTTCCTATAGGTAATAGTATTCGGACTTCTATTGTCACTTGTGCAAAATACGGATTCCACTCAGAGTCGGATCGAAATTCCTATTGCTAGTAGGATTCAGATTCTATGGAACGTGTCACGTATGCAGGATTCCTGTACCTAGTAGGATTCAAACTCCTATTCAACGTGTGCACGCTTTTCAGCTACCATGTGTGGCTTTGTTTGGTTTATTTTCACAGCGCACGACCATTCCTTTGATGGCCACAACGCAGGGACGCTGCTCTGGAAAGGAAAGGTGGCTGCGACGCCCGATCGACTAGAGAAGAAGCGAAGCGTTTCCGTTGCATGGGTCGTGTGCATTTGGCTCTTCGTTAATAGTACTGTATATGGGTTCAGTTTTCAGCTCTTGGTTTTCGAACACGGTTTCTTCGGGGTGTTTTGTTTTCCCTGCCAGATGTGTCAATTGCTATGTTATAATTGTCTTTTGACCGAATACTCGCATCCATCTACGCAGAGTGAAGACCGAGTCCGACCGGTGTTTTGTTGTACTACGTGGCGGTGTTTTGTTGTACTACGTGGCCTGAATCGTAGTTCTTTTTTTTGGTATAGACAAAGCTTTGCCGTGGTTTTTGTTTCCACTCGTATCATTTCCATTGTTGGATGCAGAGACAAAACTCGTTCTTTTACGGGGAGACTAAACATCATCAGAACATCAAATAGCACACCATCTCGTGTAACACATGATCGGACGGATCTGGAGCATGTCATGCTGGACGACAACTTACAAACGTATATGTGTCAGATAATTTCCATGAATTGAAACGTTGAAGACATACAAATCAACCTGAACATGCCAAAGTTCAAGTATATTTGCGTCACTGGAAATATCAGGAGAAAAACATATTGCCATCATGATTCACTCGAAGGAAAGTAATAACAGTCGACAGTTATTTCTCCACAATATTATATCGATCATGTTAGCAAAAGGGGGAAAATATATAAAGCCAACGGCATGTATCTAAAATTACTATTGAGCAAACACAGGACAAACTCAGTAGTTCTTGTAATTTCCACAATGTTATCATGTGAGAACCCACAAACATCAAAGCTGAAACCACTACACCACCCTATATAATTGGCAATCCAAACAAAATGTGTATCTTGCAAGCTCCAAAAGAATTTACATCTGGTGAAGAACTTCTTAAGTGAGGTCTTAAGTACAACCATAACTCCAGCTTTACTTTCTAAAAATAGAATCCAAAATTTAGTCATTTGACATAGCAGTTTTACTTTGGGCTTCCTTAATACAATGGACTAACTCTAAGACACCAGCAGGCATGTTGTCTTCACATTCATTGTCCTTAAACGTTAGCAGGTGTCTCAAAGTTTGTTTCCTGAGTTCGCTTCCATCTCGTACATTCATCTTTTTTGTAAACAAATAAGATTAGTATCACATGTGAATAATAATAATATAATAATTTAAATAGCTATGATATTGACCTTTGAAAATGGTAGATGCAGTTTTTCATCTTCCCATGTGGACATGAAGAGGGGAACAAGATAACCACACAGTTCCCTAATATAAGATATAAATTAATAATCAATGTCAAAAATATTAATCAAAAATATGATTCTAAATAACAAAAAACAATAGTGCTAAATAATAACATTGAAATAACAAAGAAATGTTACCTGTTGTGAACCGGAATATTATTCGGGATTTTTTGTTTCCATAGGAAAACATTCTCGTTCCATCTAGACCCAGGGCATGCCTTTGACATGGCTTTCGGTAAGTATTCAGCAATCCATAAAAGTTTATGCACATATTTTGCATGCGGATTATATTGGTAAATGGGATCAAGAGGAGAAGGGTCCAAAATGTAAATAGTTCTGGTATCTTTGTCCAATATGAATACAATGAAATCACCATTGGATTGTACTGGAATATGAATCTGTTATAGGCTAGAGATTAGATATTATATGTAATAACAAAAATAATTATGTTGGCAGATTGGAAGTGTGCTCTTACCGTTTTGCACATTGAAACACTATAGTTAATACCAGGCCAGCTACGAACGGAATATGCTAGTTGTTCCACGTCTAAGTTTTTTCGGAATTTTGGGTGCCGTCCAAAATTTGTAACCACCTAGGAAATAGGAGTATAAGATAAGGGTTTAGAAAGGCAATGAGAAAGGATTAACACACACACACACACACGTTTAGTAACTGTAGGAACGTACCCAAAATTGCATGTCTAGATAATGCTTTGATATATTTCCTCTTTTTTTCTTTACCATTTCGCTGTCATCAAACATAATCTTCCGTACAACCAAATTGAAACAATTGCGGTCCATGGGCAAATCGTCATTTAGAATTTCTTGCAGTTTCTTCAAAGTCAAGCTAATCGAATATGGCTTGGAGCTTTGCACCCACACTTTCCTGTCATCAATCATTATCATCAAGGAACAAAATAAAATAATGTATGCATGATGTCAATTGTGTTCAACTACTATGAAATAAAAATACACATTTTTTAGTAATTTAAAATGACTTACTCCAAGGTCTCTGCAGAATTTATTGATTTGATGTAATCACAAAGGCCACCTACTAACACATGTAGACTCATGTTAGAAATAACAAATATTAGTGATTGGTATTTGTTATCGACGGACAATGAGGTTAATTGGTTTGCTTTATTTTGATCATCCGGACTTTCCAACATCACGACATCATTAGGATCTTCCTCAATATGATCTCTTTGTTCAAGCATGGTAGTCATTGACGCAATATTTGTTTTCCAAGATAATAATATGCTGGCTAACTTATATCTGAAAGGAGTAATAATTTCCTGCACAACACCAACAAATATTAGTACATATAGAAATTTAAAATGTTATCAACTATATATGTTCCTCAAACAAAAGAATATGTATACTTGTGTAATCGGATGAAATAGTGTATCTTTGGTAAAATATTCCATGAATTTAAGCAAAAATAAACCACACGCTGAACTGTATAATTAAAAACAAAATTAAGTACTACACATGGATCACAATATATTATACGAGTATATGTGGTGATATATATACCTGTCTTCCTGAATTGGCTCTCATAATTGTTCTGTAATCGTCCATTTAGTAACATCAAGATCTGTCCATTTATGGCTAATCAAGTCTTGTTGACTTCTAAGAAAGTCCAAATGATATTGTAGTCCTTGTAGCTGTAAAGTAATTAGTGATCAAAAGTGATGCACATAACTTAAGGATCAATTTATATCATTTTATTACATAAATGAAGGATTATGAAAGTGATAGTTACTAACCGTAATAGTGAGGTCATTTCGGTCGAACTCCCAACACAATGAGTCGAGTACTTGTATCTCAGACTTTTTTGCATTGACGATGGCTAAATACCAATGCTTGTTGTAGATATTTATTGGAAGTTCAATCTAAAATCAAGACAATCAGTTACTTTTGTACAGGCGTAACATTACGAATTTGATAAGATCTATTACATGCAGAACTTAAAAATTAGGGATATAGGTGTTACCATGTCATATTTCAGATAGTTTCTGACAATATCTGTCATAAAGGTGACATCTTCATGTATTCCAATACTGCCATCCCGTTTTAACAGTCTGGAAATAAAGGAATTCTCAAAATATACTTTACCATCATTCTTATTTTGCATGTGTGCTTGCTCCTTTATACAACATATATATGCGCTGATTACCTATAAAGATTAAAAAATACATTACTGATAGCTATTAACAATCAGTAACTACTTAATTGCAAATAAGAGTACTTACATCATCATTTAGCCAATTGCTCTCGTCTAGCAGGCACACCAATTGATGTTGTTTGACAGAGATGTCATCTATCTTCACCAACAAATCATTTTTCAAAGATGTTTTTATTATTACATGAGTGCACAAATCCTGCTCGGTCAATGCATAATCTGCAAAAGGCCGAATAATTTAAGCAAATTATTCAACAGTAACAAGAGGGCATTGCCAGATTGGTCTTATATGTTCATTTAGTTGTAATGAAAATGACAAATACAAAAGTATAAGTGGAAAAATAACCTTGTGGGAGATAATCATATCTTTCATCAACTTCAGCCTGTTTATGTTCATCTGATTGGTTAGCATCATCTAATGGAACTTTTTCTTCATTTATCAATCAAGAAACCGGAGATAATGTTGACAACATTGATGATGGAAGTGCTGGCAGTACATTATCATTTATCCGTTCATCTGATTTGAAATCATTCGTTTTAGAACTTCCAGAAACCGAAGATGATGTCGAGATGATTGGCGATGGAGGAGATGGAAGTGGATCACCATTGATCTGTTCGTCCGATTCTAAAACACTCGATTCAGAACATTTTGCTTTTTTGAAGGTTGGTTATGAAATTATCAACTATATATGTTCCTCAAACAAAAGAATATGTATACCTGTGTAATCGGATGGGATAGTGTATCTTTGGTAAAATATTCCATGAATTTAAGCAAAAATAAACCACACGATGAACTGTATAATTAAAAACAAAATTAAGTACTACACATGGATCACAATATATTATACGAGTATATGTGGTGATATATATACCTGTCTTCCTGAATTGGCTCTCATAATTGTTCTGTAATCGTCCATTTAGTAACATCAAGATCTGTCCATTTATGGCTAATCAAGTCTTGTTGACTTCTAAGAAAGTCCAAATGATATTGTAGTCCTTGTAGCTGTAAAGTAATTAGTGATCAGAAGTGATGCACATAACTTAAGGATCAATTTATATCATTTTATTACATAAAATGAAGGATTATGAAAGTGATAGTCACTAACCGTAATAGTGAGGTCATTTCGGTCGAACTCCCAACACAATGAGTCGAGTACTTGTATCTCAGACTTTTTTGCATTGACGATGGCTAAATACCAATGCTTGTTGTAGATATTTATTGGAAGTTCAATCTAAAATCAAGACAATCAGTTACTTTTGTACAAGCGTAACATTACAAATTTGATAAGATCTATTACATGCAGAACTTGAAAATTAGGGATATAGGTGTTACCATGTCATATTTCAGATAGTTTCTGACAATATCTGTCATAAATGTGCCATCTTCATGTATTCCAATACTGCCATCCCGTTTTAACAGTCTGGAAATAAAGGAATTCTCAAAATATACTTTACCATCATTCTTATTTTGCATGTGTGCTTGCTCCTTTATACAACATATATATGCGCTGATTACCTATAAAGATTAAAAAATACATTACTGATAGCTATTAACAATCGGTAACTACTTAATTGCAAATAAGAGTACTTACATCATCATTTAGCCAATTGCTCTCGTCTAGCAGGCACACCAATTGATGTTGTTTGACAGAGATGTCATCTATCTTCACCAACAAATCATTTTTCAAAGATGTTTCTATTATTACATGAGTGCACAAATCCTGCTCGGTCAATGCATAATCTGCAAAAGGCCGAATAATTTAAGCAAATTATTTAATAGTAACAAGAGGGCATTGCCAGATTGGTCTTATATGTTCATTTAGTTGTAATGAAAATGACATATACAAAAGTATAAGTGGAAAAATAACCTTGTGGGAGATAATCATATCTTTCATCAACTTCAGCCTGTTTATGTTCATCTGATTGGTTATCATCATCTAATGGAACTTTTTCTTCATTCATCAATCCAGAAACCGGAGATAATGTTGACAACGTTGATGATGGAAGTGCTGGTAGTACATTATCATTTATCTGTTCATCTGATTTGAAATCATTCGTTTTAGAACTTCCAGAAAACGGAGATGATGTCGAGATGATTGGCGATGGAGGAGATGGAAGTGGATCACCATTGATCTGTTCGTCCGATTCTAAAACACTCGATTCAGAACATTTTGCTTTTTTTAAGGTCGGTTATGAAAATCCTCATCAACAGTCGCTTCAACATTTTGATCCATCTTCTGCAAAATAACAACAATAAATATATGGTAATAACTAAACTACAATGACATTCGAAAAAAAACAGGCACCAATGGAGTAGTAATGCCATAACAAAGTAATCTGGTGAAAATCTGCATGTGACCTACTTTATGTTTGATGCCCTGTATAGTGGCAGATAACTTTGCTCTTATGTTTAAGACTGGATTGTACAATAAAAATGCTTTGTCAGACTTAAAACAACTTATTTTATGCCGGATGCCCTCTATAGCACAGATAAGTTCGCTCTTATCTTTCAGAATGAATTACCATGCATAAATATTTCATACAGAAAAGAAAACATTACATATATGAGAGAAAAACGGGTTAGAAAGAACTTTTAAATACTAATGGCACATCTCAACCTGAAAGGTTTAAAGGGCATAGGAGCACATTATTTTGCGTTAGTGTTGCTCTGTACCGTTCTTTTTCTGCCCACAAAACTGAACCCCTTTGGTTCTTAGGGTGCATAAATTAAGTCCAGTTCTTGTCAGTTGTCCAGTTCTTGTCAGTTGGTATTCACTGCTCACTCCTTCAATTTTTTTGACAATACAATCTGTAGCTGCATGCTGCACTCATAGGTCACTGTTGATCCCTTTTAATTCTATTTCCACAGTCAGTGTCACTCTGTACTAATGATCTATCTCTTTTGTTCATATAAAACTAAACATATATGCATAATATTATAGGGGAGTAATTAATTATGAATGCTCCTGAAATATCACAGAAAAGATGAGGCTAAAAATTTAAAGGGAACTAATTTGTTCTAAACAAACAACAAATCTACCTAAGTAAGTTAGCTGATGACATATCACATATCAGATGCGGCTAACTCTGTATAGGTGGTGGCGATCGAGACATGAGATTCATGTATAGATAGAAACACCTAAAACAATGATTGAAAGTTAGTACCTTGGCTGGGGTTCGAGTGAACGGCGTTCCGACGAAGTACGCGAGATTGGAATCTCGGCTCGAACTCGAGCGGACAGTGTTCCGAGGATGGCGAGATTGGAACGGCCGTGACTTGCGATTTCTCGGGGTTAGCAGTCGAGACCTTTTTATGGCAGCGAGCGGCTCGGATGAAATCCGAGTCGGGTACCACGCCATGGCTGCGTGCTTGGGCGGGTTTCGTCAACCCCATGGCTGCGTGCTCGGCCCGGATTCTTATCCCGCGCGGACACGGCACAGGAACTCCGAGACGGAGGAGGAGGAAACTGAGAGACAAGGGTCGACGGATCGGTGAGCAACGGGTGCGGAGGAGTAGTGAGTAGCCGCGGCGGTGGCGGAACGACGAGCGAGTGGATAGGCGCTGAGCGAGCAGATAGGTTTGGGCCGTCTGACTGGCTTTTAATGTGTTTTCTTGACAAAACTTGTTAGCACCTATATAAAGGAAAGTTTTCTTTGCCATTTGGCATGGTGGGTCTCCTAGGTTAGCTGGTTTAGCTAAGCATACTGGATGTACATGGACAGGGTTCAAGGATCTCTAAGTGCATTTTTTTTGTATAATTTTCTTTTACAACGACAGAGGCAGGAAAAACGTACGAAAATATCTGTGATGGACGAAATAATGTGGAGAAACGTTCCGTCCTTTAATATTAGGTAAAGATACATGATCCACCTGAAAAAACACATTAATAAGTTATTATATATAACATATCTTTGGATTAACACGTACGGCACCAAAATGTAGTGTTCTGTGCAACAAACCCGTAGATCAGGTGTTCTATGTAAAATCAGCACCAATTGTTGGTGGTTTGTACAGTTCCTGTAATTTCCAGATACTCTTCAAATTCGTCGAATTCAAAGAGTAATCATCACGGCTAGATACAATAAACACACTGCTTTGCCATTTTGTTTCCCTACCGAGCCCCAAACAGGACCGCGTCAGACCACCAACCCGACAACCAGCTACAGTCCCACGCGCACGCTCCGATCCGTCCGCCCGCCCCTACCCCGATGAGCACCGCCTCCGCCGACGTCGGGGACGCCGGCGATGGCGCCTCCTCCGCGGCGGCAGCGCCCGCAGGCAGGCGGATCCCGCCGGCCTCCTCCATGCCGTGGGTCCGCAACCTCCGCCGCTTCGTCGGCACGGGCGCCGGCCTCGGATCCGAGGCCCTCATGGGTCAGTGCCCCTTCCCTCCCCGCCCCTTCCGCCCACCGCCCTTGTGGAGTTGTGGTGCCAGGCTAGGCCAGGCATGGTTGGAATTTGGCGTTTCGTCTTCGGGTCTGTCGGTAGGATTAGGGTTTACTGGGGCTCGTTCGAAATGGCTACGAGATTGGGTGACGTTATGGTGCCGGGTGTGTATACACGATAGCATTCAAGTGACGTGGATGAGATCTCCATGCCTCAGGTTGCGAAACGTCGTAATGCGGCGGGTGCGTGCGTGAAGATACATGAAAAAGAAAAGGTCGCCCATGACTTGCAGCAGGTGATTTGGGTTGAGAAGGGTAGCAGGAGGTCATCTTGGATTTGACTAGGGAAGGAGTATATGCTATGATTGGAGAAGGTTACACCGTAACAGTCTTCAGTCGTGTGCTGTTATGTCATTGTTGCGTGCCGGGGCAGGTCCTAATTAGCTTTGCCGCTTCTGTTGATCAGCATTTGCATTTTCCATGTGGCATCACTTATCTGTTTAAACCTACAACTTGCAGAATTGGAAACGAAAAGGATATTGCTTGAGATTTTTAAAGAGAGGCAGCGAAAGAGCGCTGAAGCTGGTTCCATCCCAAGTTTTTACAAGAAGGTGAAACAACTTGGTTTATTTTCTTTGGGCACAGGAGTTCTTGTTCTTATATGCCATGATAAAAGCTGCAATTTATCTAAAAATATGTAATAGTGCTAGTTGCTTGCATCAGAGATAATAAGTAGCATCGGAGATGATTAGTAGCAATGCCACCCATTTTGGATTCCACATTGCATCACGGGATTATGTGACTTGTCAATATGTGATGATACTAATGTTCCGTTCTTGTACAGAAACCTGAAGATGGATCTATTAGCAATAGAGTTCAGAGGTTGGCGAAATACCGGTTTCTAAAGGTAATTGAGCTTGAGCTGGCTGCTTGGGCATTTAACCATCTGACGATTTAGGCCTTATGAGAGCTATTGCAAACAAATTGCAGAAACAATCAGAACTTCTACTCAACGCTGATGATCTCGATGCCATGTGGGTTTGTCTCCGAGAAAATTGTGTTATTGATGATGCTACCGGTGCTGAAAAGGTAAGGTCATAATTTGGTGCCCGTATTTTACACCACATGCAGATATATTCAATTTTGCACTATTGACTTGCTTCCCCCTAATGTTGTCTGACTTCCTTGGATAATGATATATCCATGCCATGATATATACAGCGAGCACAGCTAAAATTGATTTTTTTTCTCGTGTTGTATCTAACAGCAGCAGTCATTAATTCTAGTTTAGTGCTGTATGTTTGAATTTCTGTGCATATGTAACATATTCAATGACATAATTGTACATCCATTTGTGTTTATTCTAATGTTCATGTGGAGGGTTCTTGTTATTATACTTCTCATTCAATTCTTTTTTCTGGAGCACTGCAGATGAATTATGAAGATTTCTGCCATATTGCCACAGTGTGCACAGAGCAAATTGGCCAGAAATGCAAACGCTTCTTTAGCCCTTCGAACTTCATGAAGTTTGAGAAGGATGATTCTGGGAGAATTGCAATCTTACCATTCTATCTTTACGTTATGCGAACAGTAAGTTGTTATCAAACCTAAAACTGTTAACTCTATCAGTTTGATTTTTATGAGTATGCTGTGATTCATTTTTAGCTGTAATGGACTATATGTAATGAAAGCATACACTGAATTTTTCCCTTCCATTCTTACCCAATTAGGATTTTGCTACATAATGTAACCGTGTAAGCGGCACTCAACAATCGCTTGATCTGTTTATAGTTCCTTCCATGCCAATTTTGTTGAATTTGTTAAGAATTAGGAGGTATTTCCTTGCCATTATAGAGAAATAATTGACAATAGTACTGGTATTTTCAGAACACAAGAACCTGAAATAGATAGTGGCATAAGCACCAAAACAAACCACCTGTACAGCAATACCCAAGACAGCTAAAAGCAATCACCTTATACCGGATTTGGAATCATGCAACACTGAACCGCTAGATAGTAATATAATATCACAAGTCTGGGACTCTCAGCAGCCACTTATGTTGAAATGAGCTGTTTTTCTGTATCACTTTGCTAACTGTTACTACTTTCAGGTTTCTCTTACTCAAGCAAGAATTGATATGAGCGAACTTGATGAGGATTCTGATGGTTTCCTTCAACCTCATGTATGGACTTCCCAACACATGTTAACGGGATTTCATACCTTAGAAGTATGTCACATTCCTTAATTTTATATGCAGGAAATGGAAGCATACATCAGAGGACTTATTCCCAATTTGGCACAATTGCGTGACATGCCATCAGCCTTTGTTCAAATGTACTGCCGCATAGCTGCACGAAAGTTCTTTTTCTTCTGTGATCCACACAGACGAGGTACAAAACTGGACTTTTAATACAGTTGAATTGACATGCAAATTGTTCTTTATGTGAGGAATTGTCTTTTCATAATTGTTTGCTTTTCAGGGAAAGCATGCATAAAGAAAGTATTGTTGAGCAATTGTCTTCAAGAGCTAATGGAATTGCATCAGGTAATAGCAATATGGATCGCATGCTTTGGTGTGCAAATTTGTTCATCTTGTACTTTACAGTGTAATATTGCACTATACAATATATTTTGGACTGTTGTTCCCTATTGGTTCTCATCAACTATATTTTCAGGAGAGTGAGGAAGAGGTAACTGATACCGAGCAGGCTGAAAATTGGTTTTCCTTGACCTCAGCTCAGCGCATATGTGGTATGTAAGCTGTTTTCATATTTTTTTTGCCATTGAGGTCAATTTCTTGTACTAGGTTACATTTTGTTACATTCTTGCGCAGTATATATTATATTTAATTGTTATCTTATTGTTATCCCTCTGCAGATATGTTCCTTGCACTAGACAAAGATACAAATGGCACACTGAGCAAACAAGAGCTGAAGGAATATGCTGATGGCACCCTAACAGAGATCTTCGTCGAAAGAGGTTAAAATCTTCCGTCTGCTCTGCTTTCACTGTTTCTTCTAAACCACGTTAACCAAATGGGAAACAAAAACAAATCTTCAATGTTCTAATGCTCTTAATACACAGATCATTGATATCTTCTTAAGAGTCTTCAGTAATGGATAGGGAATAACAATGCAGTTCTACTTTTCAGTTTTTGATGAGCATGTACGCCGAAGCAAAGTTGGAGGTGGCAACAGTCGTGAGATGGATTTTGAGAGCTTTCTTGACTTTGTTTTGGCCCTAGAGAACAAAGACACCCCTGAAGGGCTGACATACTTATTTAGATGCCTTGATCTCAACGGAAGGGGATTCCTGACAACTGCTGATATTCATACTCTATTTAGGTATGTATGGGATATTATGTAATATGAACTGTGTAGTTTATATGGTGATGGTAGCTATTTTTTCTACAGTTATTTTGGTGTTAACCTACATATATTTTGTTCTTGGATGTACTGGGGCAACCCCCTTCATTCTCTACTTTACTTTGTCATTCATGTTCCATTCAGCTGAAAATATCTGCCTGGCAAAGGGAACCTAAGTAGGAGAAACATATGTCCGTTCATAATCATTATAGGAGTAATTACCTGTTGTCCGCACAAGACCTAGCACCATTCCCATAAAAGTTAAGAACAACCTCGATAAATTTTGACCAGCCTCTTGTTAATCTTCTTCCTCAATAACTTTATATCATAGTGTGTATCAAATAATATTTGGCAGTAATTTATTCGAAAGGAAAACTGTATTCAATGATGCTCTTGTGTCTAATACTTGTCCCTGTTTTTAATGCATAGGCTTTCCCATGAAATCCTGTGTTTTGAACAGGGGTTTAAACAATTCTGTACTTTTCATCTGTTTCACCAAATTGGGCCTTAAAAGTGTATTCATGTTTGTTCTGGGAAGCAAATTATATTCTGGAAGAAAAGAAAGGAGGATGTGAGAGTTAGCATTCCTGCCTGATATGCTTGCTGAACTTCCGGACTGTTCTGCTGGCCTCAACAGGCAGGACATCATTGTTTTAATACCTTTTTTACACTCTCAAGTTCGCTATCTCTAATCAGTTGGACCTATGCTGGGTGTGAAACCTTAAGCGAGCAAGTCACTCGCAGTAGTATCCATGAACCGTAAAGTTGGGGTTGGTCTCCTGGTACTCTAAAGCAGGTTTTGGGCACCTAGGTACATCCACACCCTACAGTTCAGCATCTGGAATGTAGTGTCGGATAAAGCTGTATGAATAGGGAACTTAATTAGGGGACTCCCACAGTTCCTTTCTTGTATAGTTTGATCAACTGCACAATCATCTAACAACCATTTGCATATTTTGAGGAGAGGACAGGGTTGAAACTTGACAGGTTTTGACAGTTCAGGGTTGTATCTTAGATGGTTTCAAAGTTCAGGGTTGATTCTTAGACATTTGTATAGTTTGAGGAGAGGACAGGGTTGCAACTTGACCGGTTTTGACAGTTCAGGGTTGTAAATTAGATGGTTTCAAAGTTCAGGGTTGATTCTTAGACATATGTGACAGTTCAGGGTTGAAATACGGACTCCTTTTTTTAATTAAGAATCACAATTCACAGTGTCAGTTATTAAGAGAGAAACCAGTCATTCATGAGACATGTTATACTGTATATTTTATGTCAACTCTTTTGAAATTATATTGCATGGCATATTCTGCAACTAGTCTTACACGAGATGCGATCACAGACAATATTAATGCGGCCAAAATTTTAATGGCTGTGGGCTGTGGCCTTGCTCTCACAATACCTACAGGCAAATAATTGTGAAGTCAGAATGTGTTGAATAAACACCTTATATTTGATATCATAGTTGTGTCATTTCTCAGTAATCTTTGACTTTCTAATCCCAAAATCACATTGGGAAATTTCTTTGCGTTGACCTCATGCCAGCCAACCAGCCATTTTTGTCTCATGCAATGGTGTAATTGTTTACAGAGATGTGCACCAGAAGTGGATCGAGGGTGGGAATTACGAGCTTTGCATCGAAGATGTAAGGGATGAAATCTGGGACATGGTGAAACCAGCTGACCCTCTCAGGATTGCACTCGCGGATCTCCTTTCCTGCAAACAAGGCGGGACTATTGCCAGCATGTTAATAGACGTCCGCGGCTTCTGGGCCCACGACAACAGAGAGAACCTCCTCCAGGAAGAGGAGGAGCAAGTGGAAGAGGCTTGAGTTGTGCAGCTGCCAGGCAACAAGCTATGGTTTTCGGCGATGTCGACACTGGTGCACCCCCTGTCTGCGTTATTGTAGCTTACGTAGTTGTATTCGGCCTGTTGCATAACTTGTGTAAGTGTTCCGTTTATGTGAGTGGGTTAAATCCGAGTGATTACGAGTTTGTGAGTGTGGTGTGATGGTGCAGGCTAACTGTGTAGCATTCTCAGGGCTTGTTTGAACGGTGAAAGCCTCAGTATGTGAAGTGTTTACTTGAACGCTCTGACAACTTATACAGTGCGTGTATTTTCTGTTTCTTGCACCGTTGTGTAACTGCGCAGCATATGCGCTCCCTTTGTGGATCTGGTCTATTTATACCTTATGGAGTTGTTGATGTTATTTTGTAACCATGGGTTTGTGACCCACAATTATTTTGCCCCCAACCTGCATTTGCCGTCAAGATGGAACTGTATTTTTTCTTCATGATCGGCTGTTCTTTTTCTGAATTTTTGGTGATTCAGATTGTATCAATCGGCCTAGCTATTTTTAGAGCATCTCCAGCTGTGCCAACACGGGCTCCCCAGATGATTTTTCAACGCCGGCGGGCGAAAATCGGTCTAGTCGTGCCCCCCCCCCGAGGCCGATTATCGTTGGTTTGGGCCGAAACTGGTGCCGGCGGACCTAGGCTGAACCCGACGCGACGCGCTGGGGGGTGTCCGGGGGCGTCGGTGCGAGCGATTTTGGCGCGAAAGAGCCGCGGGCCCGTCGAGTCAGCGACACATGTCTCGTCTTTCCGCAGAACGCCTCGGTTTCCTGCGGGAAATCAATGGCAAGGCTGTCGCCGGTCAGCCTTGCCATTGATTCACGGGCGGCACGTCACGGGCGACGCGGCGACGCCTCCCCTCCCCCCACGCGTACACACGACGTGGGGATATAAAACTAGCGCCTCCCCCTGCCTCTGGCCACACCAGCCCACAGCCGCCACTGAGCTCTGCCTCTCTCCCCGTCCATCGACGTTCCTCCCCTTCCGCCGACGTTCCCGATGGCCAAGCGATTCCTTGGCGACGCGGCGGCGGCCAACGGCTTCGGCCGCCGCTCGCTCCACGAGTGGGAGGCCTACCTCTTCTTCCAGGCGAATATCCCGGCGCCACCGGACATGCGCGCCGGGCCGACGGGGTGAAGGCTCAGCAACGGGGGCGTCCCCATTCCTCCGAAGCCCGACGTCGACGCGTGTCCTGCCATCTTCGCCGCCGAGGTCGACCGCGTCCGGGCGTCCCTGACGGAGGAGCAGCGCGCCCTCCCCCAGTATGCCGTCGACAACCACGCGTCGTGGGCGGCGTACTTCCAGCGCCGACAGGCAGAGCGGCTGGCGTCCACCAACGGGGCGCCGGTGGTGGGCGGCACCAAGAACAGCGAGGGGCGCCGCCTATGATGGGGCGCCCCCGGCCGTACCCTCCACGAGGTACTCGAGCACCTCGAGGGCGGCAATGACCCGCCGTTGGCATACCTTGCCGCGGCTGCCGCCCCTGCCCCCCGCCGGAGCGCGGTGCAATGGATGCCCAGGAGGTTCGTTTCCTCCTCGTCCTCTCAATCCTCCTCCCGCTCCTCTTCCCATTCCTCCGGCTCGCCGGCGGTGTTCGGCGTCAAGGCGGAGACCGCAGCGGAGACGCCGCTCGACCGACGCACCCGCAACGCCGGCATCGTCATCAACGAGGACGGCAGGCGCGCCTCCTCCTCGGCTCCTCCGCACTACGTCAAACCAAAGACGGAGTCAGGGCTCGCTGCCGTGAAGACGGAGTCGGGGCTTCCCATCGTGAAGACGGAGCCCGGGCGGCGTCAAGGAGGAGCTCGACAACGCGGTGGCCCTGAAGTGGGTGCGTGAAGACTGGACGTGCACAGAGCTAGAGCGCCAGTGCCGCGTCTACGAGCAGTTCACCGCTCGGTGACGTGGCCGTGACGAGGGAGGCATCATCATCCTCGATGACAGCAACGATGACGCGTCGCCGCCACCGGTCCGCCATGGCGACGCCGGGCAGGGGTCCAGCAGGGGCGTCCGCGTCAAGGAGGAGAAGGCCGCCGCCAATGACGACAAGGATGGCGACGACGTCGGCGACTTCGCCGCGCTCAACGACTTCTTCGCTCCTTAGTTGTGTTTTTTTAATAACTTATATATGTAATGTCAAATATAAGTCCAGTTTGCCGAACTATAGCCAAATATATGTCCAATTTGTCGAACTTTGCCGAATTCCATTTTTTTAAAACCCCCGCGTCTGGGGGCGACCCTGGGGCCGGCGGCTCAGAACCCGCCCGCCCCCACGCCCATTTTGGCACCGGCTCGCCCCCAGGCGGCGATTTTACGCGCCCCCTTGGGCCAACGGCTGGAGATGCTCTTATTGGCAGCAA
Organism: Hordeum marinum; assembly: GCA_022496015.1. NCBI lineage: Eukaryota > Viridiplantae > Streptophyta > Magnoliopsida > Poales > Poaceae > Hordeum > Hordeum marinum. Next base: position 70,609,084 of record CM039672.1, read on the forward strand.
GCTAACACATGCACAGAGAGCTCTTACACATTTACACACACCTTTAAAAAAGAGTTGTTTTTATTTGCAGCAAGCTAACGCATGCATAGAGAGCTCTTACACATTTACACACACCTACCAAGAAAAGTTTTTTTTGAGACAATCTCGTGAAGCTTTATTCATCAAAAAATAAGACACCAGAGTTGCCTAACCAAACATGACGGCCAATCCCTAATATCATAACATGCTTCGCTAAATTGCGAGCGTCGAAATTCAAGCTTATATACTCATGCACAAAACTATAACTCTTAAAAGAAGACTTATGTTCTATGATTTCATACAGTATTGCACCGTATCTTGTCGGGGTCCTGTTCCTAATATCTTCCACCACCACCTTACAATCTAATGCAACATGGATTCATTGGATGTTAAGATCTTCGACGAGGGCTAGAGCCTCCCGAACCGCTAAAGCTTCAAGGATGGGTGCATCACTGATGCCTTTGAAAAGTATAGTTGAAGCATCCTGGACAGAACCATCACGATCGTGCCGCAGCCACTCCCCGTCTCTGGTTTTTGTTGGAAATATGCCCTAGAGGCAATAATAAATTAGTTATTATCATATTTCCTTGTTCATGATAATCGTTTATTATCCATGCTATAATTGTATTGATCGGAGACTTAAATGCATGTGTGGATACATAGACAAAACCATGTCCCTAGTATGCCTCTAATGGACTAGCTCGTTGATCAAAGGATGGTTAAGGTTTCCTAGCCATGGACATGAGATGTCATTTGATAACGGGATCACACCATTAGGAGAATGATGTGATGGATAAGACCCAAACTACAAACATAGCATATGATCGTGTCAGTTTATTGCTACTGTTTTCTGCATGTCAAGTATATGTTCCTATGACCATGAGATCATGCAACTCACGGATATCGGAGGAGTGCCTTGTGTGTATCAAACGTCGCAACGTAACTGGGTGACTATAAAGGTGCTCTACAGGTATCTCCGATGGTGTCTGTTGAGTTGGCATGGATCGAGACTGGGATTTGTTACTCCGTGTGACGGAGAGGTATCTCGGGGCCCACTCGGTAATGCAACATCACAATAAGCCTTGCAAGCAATGTGACTAATTGTTAGTTGCGGGATCTTGTATTACGGAACGAGTAAATAGACTTGCCGGTAACGAGGTTGAACTAGGTATGGAGATACCGACGATCGAATCTCGGGCAAGTAATATACCGAAGAACAAAGGGAACGTTATACGGGATTAACTGAATCCTTGACATAGAGGTTCGACTGATAAAGATCTTCGTAGAATATGTAGGAAACAATGTGGACGTCCAGGTCCCGCCATTGGTTATTGACCGTAGAGGTGTCTCGGTCATGTCTACATAGTTCTCGAACCCGCAGGGTCTGCACACTTAAGGTTTGGTGACGTTTCGGTAGTGTAGAGTTATGTATGGTGGTGACCGAAGGTTGTTCGGAGTCCCGGATGAGATCCCGGACGTCACGAGGAGCTCCGGAATGGTCTGGAGGTAAAGATTCATATATAGGAAGTCCCAGTTTGGTCGCCGGAAAAGTTTCGGGCTCATCGGTAGTGTACCGGGAGTGCCGGTAGTGTACCGGGGGACCTCCGGGAGGGGTATTTCGACCCCAAGAGGTCCATGGGCTGTGGGAGAATAATAACCAGCCCTTAGTGGGATGGAAAAACAGCCACACCAAGGCCCATGGCGCAGGAGGCAAAAGTCCTAAAGGAAAAGGTGGAAAAAAGGCTAAAAAGGAAGAGTCCTACTCCTACTAGGAGTGGAGGAGTAGTAGGACTCCTCCCCTTCTAGTTTGGCCGACTCCTATTGGAGTTTTTCCTTGCGCCAGCCCTCCTCTCTCTCCCTCCTTTATATACTGGTGGATTGGGTGCTGTTTGGACACAGTTTACGGCCACGTGCTACCCGTTTCACCGGTGCTCCTCTAGATCGGTTTTCTGCAGCGCTTAGGCGAAGCCCTGCCGGAATTGCTCCACCACCATCACCGGAGCGCCGTCACGCTGCCGGTAAACTCTCTCTCCTCTCCACCTCCTCTTGCTGGATCAAGATGGTGGAGATCGTCATCAAGCTGCACGTGTGCTAAACGCGGAGGTGCCGTCCGTTCGGCGCTAGATCGGAAGGACCGTGATCGAGATCGCGAGACGGTTCGTGATGAGATCGCGGAACGGATCGTGATGAGATCGCGGGACAGATCGTGATCAAGATCGCGAGACGGTTCGTGATGAGATCGTGGAACGGATCGTGATGAGATCACGGGACAGATCGTGAGACTGATCGTGATGAGATCGCGGGACGGATCTTGATTGGATCGCGGGACGGATCGTGATGAGATCGCGGGACGCTCGGCGATTTGGATCGCGAAGATGTTCGACTACACCAACCGCGTTTCTTAATGCTTCCCGCTTAGCGATCCACAAGGGTACGTAGATCCACTCTCCCTCTCGTAGATGCTCATCACCATGGATAGGTTTGCGTGTGCGTAGGAATTTTTTTTGTTTCCCATGCGACGTTCCCCAACAGTGGTATCAGAGCTAGGTTGATGGTTCGATGAGATCTCGAGTAGAACACAAAAGATTTGTGGGCGTTGATGCTTAGAGTGCTTCCTCCCTTGGTCGTATTTTGGTTCAGCGGGATTGTGAGATGAAGCGGCCCGGACCAACATTACTCGTACGCTTACGAGAGACCGGTTCCCTCGACGCAATTTGTTGCCTAGATGCCTTGCGGATGACAGTTTCTCTCTCTTTAGTTGGATCGGATTCGACAAAGGCGGTCCTTGAGAAGGTTGAAAAGCAAACTAGTGTATCACCGTTGTGGTTTATGCGTAGGTGAGAATTGTTCTTGCTAGATACCCGTAGCAGCCACGTAAAACATGCAACAACAATTAGAGGACGTCTAACTTGTTTTTGCAGGGTATGTTGTGATATGATATGGCCAATTACATGATGTGATATATGTGATGTATGAGATGATCATGTGATGTATAGATTATCACGACTTGCATGTCGATGAATACGGCAACCGGCAGGAGCCATAGGGTTGTCTTTAATTATTGTATGACCTGCGTGTCAATCATTAAGCGCTATGTAATACTTTACTTTATCGCTAAACGATAGCAATAGTAGTAGAAGCATGCAGGGCGTGACAACCCCGATGGCGACACGTTGATGGAGATCAAGATGATGGAGACCATGGTGTCATGCCGGTGACGATGGAGATCATGCCGGTGCTTTCTAGATGGAGATCAAAAGCACAAGTTCATGGCCATATCATGTCACTTATGAATTGCATGAGATGTTAATCCTTTTATGCACCTCGTTTTGCTTAGTACGGCGGTAGCATTATAAGGTGATCCCTCACTTGAATTTCAAGATGAACTGTGTTCTCCCCGAGTGTGCACCGTTGCGAAAGTTCGTCGTGTTGAGACACCACGTGATGATCGGGTGTGATAGACTCTACGTTCACATACAACGGGTGCAAGCCAAATTTGCACGCGCAGAACACTCGGGTTAAACTTGACGAGCCTAGCATGTACAGACATGGCCTCAGAACACAAGAGACCGAAAGGTCGAACATGAGTCATATAGTAGATATGATCAACATGATGATGTTCACCATTGCAGCCACCTCAACTCACGTGATGATCGGACTTGAGTTGGTGAATTTGGATCATGTATCACTCGAATGATCGGAGGGATGTCAATTTGAGTGGGAGTTCTTAAGTAATATGATTAATTGAACTCATTATCATGAACATAGTCAAAGTGTCTTTGCAAATTATGTTGTAGATTACTAGCTCGCGCTGTAGCTCCCTTGTATTTTTATATGTTCCTAGAGAAATAGAATTGAAAGATGTTGGTAGCAAAATTGCGGACTGGGTCCATGATCTGAGGATTGTCCTCATTGCTGCACAGAAGGCTTATGTCCTTAATGCACCGCTCGGTGCGCCACCCCATCTAGCGTCGTGTGTAGATGTTGTGAACATCTGACAGGCACGTTTCGATGACTACTTGATAGTTTAGTGCGTCATGCATTACGGCTTAGAATTGAGGCTCCGAAACGTTTTGAACGTCACGGAACATATGAGATGTTCTAAGAGCTGAGATTGTGATCTCAGGCTCGTGCCCGAGTTGCGAGATATAGGATCTCCAATGAGATTCTTTGCCTGCAAGATGAAAGAGAATAGCTCAATCGTTGAGCATGTGTTCAGACTGTCTGGGTACTACAATCGCTTGAATCGAGTGGGAGTTAATCTTCCAGATAAGATTAGTGATTGATGTAGTTCTCCAAGTCTCTGTCACTGAGCTACTAGAACTTGGTGATGAACTATAAAATGCCAGGGAAAGAAATGTTGATCCCTGAGCTGTTCGCAATGTTTGACACCGCGAAGGTAGAAATCAATAAGGAGCGTCAAGTGTTGATGGTTAATCAAACCACTAGTTTCGAGAAGGGCAAGAGCAAGGAGGGAAACTTCATGGATAGCAAGTCAGTTGCTGCTCTAGTGAAGCAACCCAAAGTTGAACTCAAACCCGAGACTAAGTGCTTCTGTTATGAGGTGAGCGGTCGCTGAAGCGGAACAACCCTAGATACTTGGTAGATAAGAAGGCTGGCAACATTGATAGAAGTATATTTGATATACGAGTTATTAATGTGTACCTTGCTAGTACTCTTAGTAGCACCTGGGTATTGGATACCAGTTCAGTTGCTAAATGTTAGTAACTCAAAATAAAAGCTACGGAATAAACGGAGAACTAGCTAAGGGTGAGGTGACGATATGTGTTGGAAGTGTTTCCAAGGTTGATGTGATCAACATCGCACGCTCTCTCTACCTTCAGGATTAGTGACGAACCTAAATAAATGTTATTTGGTGTTTTGCGTTGAGCATGAACATGATTAGATCATGTTTATTGCAATACGGTTATTCATTTAAGTTAGAGAATAATGGTTATTCTGTTTACATGAATAATACCTTCAATGGTCATGCACCCAGTGAGAATGGTTTGTTGAAATCTTGATCGTAGTAGTACACATGTTCATAACATTGATGTCAAAAGATACAAAGTTAATAATGATAGTACCACATACTTGTGGCACTGCCGCTAAATGTCATATTGGTATAAAGCGCATGTAGAAACTCCATGCTGATGGATATTTGGACTCATTCGATTTCGAATCGGTTGAGACATGCGAACCATGCCTCTTGGGCAAGATGACTAAAGGACCCCGTTGGATGGAGCGGGCAAGTGATTCATTGGAAATGATACATGTTGATGTATGCAATCTAGTGAGTCTTGTAGCGTGCAGTGGATATCGTTATTTTCTTACCTTCACTGATGATTTGAGTAGATATAGTGTATATTTACTTAATGAAACACAAGTCTGAATCGTTTGAAAGGTTCAAGCAAATTCAGAGTGAAGTTTAAAGATCATCGTGACAAGAAGATAAAAATGACCGCGATATGATCGTGGAGGTGAATATCTGAGTTACGAGTTTGGCATACAACTTAAGACAATGTGAAATTTGTTTCACAACTAGCGCCACCTGGAACACCATGGTGTGATGGTGTGTCCGAACATCATAGTCATGCTCTATTGATATAGTGCATACTGTGATGTCTCTTATCGTTTTTCTACTATAATTTTTGGGGTTATGCATTAGAGACAACTACATTCACTTTAAATAGGGCATCATCTAAATCCGTTGAGATGACACCGTGTGAATTATGGTTTGATAGAAACCTAAGCTGTCATTTCTTAATATTTGGGGCTGTGACACTTGTGTGGAAAATGTTTTCACCTAATGAGGTCGAACCCAAGGCGGACAAATGCATCTTCATAGAATACCCTAAGATCAGTTGGGTGAACCTTCAATCTCAGATCCTAGTGCAAAGTGTTTGTTGCTTAACCGGATCCTTTCTCGAGGAAATGTTTCTCTCGAAAGAATTGAGTGGGAGGAAGATAGAACTTGATGAGGTTGTTAAACCTTTGTTCAACCAGAGAGTAGCGCAGTGCAGAAAGATGTTTCTGTGAAGCCTATGTTAGTTGAAGAGGAAGTTAATGATGATGATCATGAAGCTTCAGGATCAAGTTACTATTGAACTTCGTAGGTCGACAAGGATGTGTACTGCTCCTAAGTGGTATGACAACTCTGTCTTGGAGATCATGTTGTTGGACAACGATGAACCTACGAGCTATGGAGAAGCGATGATGGGCCCGGATTCCGACAAATGGTTAGAGGCCATGAAATCCGAGATAGGATCCATGTATGAAAACCAAGTATAGACTTTGGTAGACTTGCTCGTTAGACGGCAGGTCGTTGAGTACAAATGGACCTTTAGAATGAAGACAGACACTGATGGTGAATGTCACCATTTGTAAAGCTCGACTTGTTGCAAAGTTTTTTGTGACAAGTTCAAGGAGTTGACTGCGATGAGGCTTTCTCACTCGTAGCGATGCTAAAAGTCTGTTGGAATTATGTTAGCAGTTGCTGCATTTTCAATTATGAAATCTGGCAGATGGATGTCAAACCATCGTTTCCTTAACGGTTTACTTAAGGAAAGGTTGTATGTGATACAACCAGAAGGTTTTGTCAGTCCTAAGGATGCTAAAAGATGAGCAAGCTTCAGTGATCCTTGTATGGACTGAAGCAAGCATCTCGGAGTTGGAATATACACTTTGATGAGGTGATCAAAGTTTTTGTAGTTTATACAAAGTTTACGAGAAACTTGTATTTGCAATAAAGTGAGTGGGAGCACTATAGAGTTTCTGATAAGTATATGTGGTTGACATATTGTTGATCGGAAATAATATAGAATTTCTGGAAGGCATAAAAGGTTGTTTGAAAAGTGTTTTTCAAAGGAAGACCTGGATAAAGCTACCTAATTGTTGAGCATCAAAATCTATAGAGATAGATCAAGATGCTTGATGAGACTTTCAATGAGTGCATACCTTGACAAGATTTTGAAAGAGTTCAAAATGGATCAGCCAGAGAAATAGTTCTCGTCTGATTTGTAAGGTGTAAAGTTGAGTGAGACTCAAAGCTTGACAACGGCAGAAGAAAGAGAAAGGACGAACGTCTTCCCCTATGCCTTAGCCATAGGCTCTATATTATGCCATGCTGTGTACCGCACCTGTGTGTGCCTTGCCATGAGTCTGTCAAGGGGTACAAGAGTGGTCCAGGAGTGGATCACTGGACAGCGGTCGGAATTATCCTTAGTAACCAGAGGACTAAGGAAATGTTTCTTGATTATGGAGGTGATAAAGAGTTCGTCGTAAAGAGTTACGTCGATGCAAGCTTTAACACCTATCCGGATGACTAGTAGTAGCAATCTGGATATGTATAGTGGAGCAGCCATTTGGAAATAGTACCAAGTGGAGTGTGGTAGTAGTGTTTACGGTTTGACATAGAGATTTGCAAAGTACACACGGATCTGAATATCGCAGACCCGTTGACTATAAGACCTCTCTCACATGCAAAGCATGATCGAGCCCCAGAACTCATTGGGTGTTAGATTCATAACAATGCGAATCACATGGTGATGTGAACTAGATTATTGACTCTAGTGCAAGTGGGAGACTGTTGGAAATATGCCCTAGAGGCAATAATAAATTAGTTATTATCATATTTCCTTGTTCATGATAATCGTTTATTATCCATGCTATAATTGTATTGATCGGAGACTTAAATGCATGTGTGGATACATAGACAAAACCATGTCCCTAGTATGCCTCTAATGGACTAGCTCGTTGATCAAAGGATGGTTAAGGTTTCCTAGCCATGGACATGAGATGTCATTTGATAACGGGATCACATCATTAGGAGAATGATGTGATGGATAAGACCCAAACTACAAACATAGCATATGATCGTGTCAGTTTATTGCTACTGTTTTCTGCATGTCAAGTATATGTTCCTATGACCATGAGATCATGCAACTCATGGATATCGGAGGAGTGCCTTGTGTGTATCAAACGTCGCAACGTAACTGGGTGACTATAAAGGTGCTCTACAGGTATCTTCGATGGTGTCTGTTGAGTTGGCATGGATCGAGACTGGGATTTGTTACTCCGTGTGACGGAGAGGTATCTCGGGGCCCACTCGGTAATGCAACATCACAATAAGCCTTGCAAGCAATGTGACTAATTGTTAGTTGCGGGATCTTGTATTACGGAACGAGTAAATAGACTTGCCGGTAACGAGGTTGAACTAGGTATGGAGATACCGATGATCGAATCTCGGGCAAGTAATATACCGAAGAACAAAGGGAACGTTATACGGGATTAACTGAATCCTTGACATAGAGGTTTGACCGATAAAGATCTTCATAGAATATGTAGGAACCAATGTGGACGTCCAGGTCCCGCCATTGGTTATTGACCGTAGAGGTGTCTCGGTCATGTCTACATAGTTCTCGAACCCGCAGGGTCTGCACACTTAAGGTTTGGTGACGTTTCGGTAGTGTAGAGTTATGTATGGTGGTGACTGAAGGTTGTTCGGAGTCCCGGATGAGATCCCGGACGTCACGAGGAGCTCCAGAATGGTCCGGAGGTAAAGATTCATATATAGGAAGTCCCAGTTTGGTCGCCGGAAAAGTTTCGGGCTCATCGGTAGTGTACCGGGGGACCTCCGGGAGGGGTATTTCGACCCCAAGAGGTCCATGGGCTGTGGGAGAATAATAACCAGCCCTTAGTGGGCTGGAAAAACATCCACACCAAGGCCCATGGCGCAGGAGGCAAAAGTCCTAAAGGAAAAGGTGGAAAAAAGGCTAAAAAGGAAGAGTCCTACTCCTACTAGGAGTGGAGGAGGAGTAGGACTCCTCCCCTTCTAGTTTGGCCGACTCCTATTGGAGTTTTTCCTTGCGCCAGCCCTCCTCTCCCTCCCTCCTTTATATACTGGTGGATTGGGTGCTGTTTGGACACAGTTTACGGCCACGTGCTACCCGTTTCACCGGTGCTCCTCTAGATCGGTTTTCTGCAGCGCTTAGGCGAAGCCCTGCCGGAATTGCTCCACCACCATCACCGGAGCGCCGTCACGCTGCCGGTGAACTCTCTCTCCTCTCCACCTCCTCTTGCTGGATCAAGGTGATGGAGATCGTCATCAAGCTGCACGTGTGCTGAACGCGGAGGTGCCGTCCGTTCGGCGCTAGATCGGAAGGACCGTGATCGAGATCGCGAGACGGTTCGTGATGAGATCGCGGAACGGATCGTGATGAGATCGCGGGACAGATCGTGATCAAGATCGCGAGACGGTTCGTGATGAGATCGCGGAACGGATCGTGATGAGATCGCGGGACAGATCGTGAGACGGATCGTGATGAGATCGCGGGACGGATCGTGATGAGTTCACGGGACGGATCGTGATTGGATCGCGGGGCGGATCGTGATGAGATCGCGGGATGCTCGGCGATTTGGATCGTGAAGATGTTCGACTACACCAACCGCGTTTCTTAACGCTTCCCGCTTAGCGATCCACAAGGGTACGTAGATCCACTCTCCCTCTCGTAGATGCTCATCACCATGGATAGGTTTGCGTGTGCGTAGGATTTTTTTTGTTTCCCATGCGACGTTCCCCAACAGTTTTGTGCCACTACTGCATCAACATTAATCTTGAAAGAGTACATCGGTGCCGGATTCAACCCCCGATCCGTTGCCTTGCCTCACGGGATCGCCTTCGTGTCCCTCTTTGGTTTCCAAATTTGAAATATATGTTAGGACATTGTGGATTGAGGGCTCTAGAAAATATCCTCATAAATCGCTTTTCTTCTATCTCTCCACATAACCCAAAGGGTGACCACTAGTAGGATGTAGTGCTTTTGTGTAAGCACCTCGTGCATCACAAAGAGCCAATTCTTGGCGTTGGGATCACTGTTTTGACTTAGTATCTCCACAAGGGCCTCGTCAGACAAGGCCCATATGCATCGTGACATGGTGCATTCCATGAGAGCATGTCTCCATAAGTTTTCACGACCACACATAGCACACATATGAGACGTAGACATATTGCCATGATCTAGTAGGTCCGCTGTCGGTATCAAATGCCTCGTCAACCTCCACAAGAACACCTTGAGCTTTAAGGGGACCTTAGTGTGCCATAGCGTTGTCCATGCATTGCTGCTCAATCCTCCCCCCGAGGTGCGTGCGTTCTCTTCTAGCCAATTCCTATGATGTCCCCTTGTGTTGATGACCATTCGGTATGTAGAGCTCATTGAAAATTTGCATGTCCTCTCAGCCAACCAAGCCCCAAAGTCCTCAATGGCCGTACACAATGGAATAGACCAAAAAAGAGTTGGTGTGGGGGGTGGTAGGCGAACCCATGCGTCATGGTGTAGGCCCAAATGGCAGGACCGAATCACCGTGACAACCCAAGCATGAGTGGAACCCATGCGCCATGGTATAGGCCCAAATGGCAGGACCGAATCACCGTGACAACCCAAGCGTGAGTGTGGGCTACCAGCCGGGGAACGCGTCCCGACAGCCTTTTCTGCCTAGGCAGCCATGGGCTGCGTCTTGGTCCAAAGTCGACAGTCGACGAGGCTGACGAGTTCGGCGAACCCATGCGCCACGGTGTAGGCCCAAATGGCAGGACCGAATCACCGTGACAACCCAAACATGAGTGGAACCATGCGCCACGGTATAGGCCCAAATGGCAGGACCGAATCATCGTGACAACCCAAACATGAGTGGAACCCATGCGCCACGGTGTAGGCCCAAATCACCATAACAACCCAAACGTGAGAGTTTAGCGAACCCATGCGTCACGGTGTAAGCCCAAATCATCATGACATCATGCGCCATGGTATAGGCCCAAATGGCATCACTGTGACAACCCAAACGTGAGTGCGGGCTACCAGCCGGGGAACGCGTCCCGACGAGGCTAACGAATCACCGTGACAACCCAAGCAGCGTTATGTACCATGTGCCTTTTTCCAGTGTTAAAAGTATACATACAAAGGTAATCTACCATGCACAAGGGACTCATCAGACAAGGCCCATATGCATCGTGACATGGTGCATTCCATGAGAGCATGTCTCCATAAGTCTTCATGACCACACATAGCACACATATGAGACGTAGACATATTGCCATGATCTAGTAGGTCCGCTGTCGGTATCAAATGCCTCGTCAACCTCCACAGGAACACCTTGAGCTTTAAGGGGACCTTAGTGTGCCATAGCGTTGTCCACGCATTGCTGCTCAATCCTCCCCCCGAGGCGCGTGCGTTCTCTTCTAGCCAATTCCTACGATGTCCCCTTGTGTTGATGACCATTCGGTATGTAGAGCTCATTGAAAATTTGCATGTCCTCTCAGACAACCAAGCCCCAAAGTCCTCAATGGATGTACACAATGGAATAGACCAAAAAAGAGTTGGTGTGGGGGTGGTAGGCGAACCCATGCGTCACGGTGTAGGCCCAAATGGCAGGACCGAATCAGACAACGTCTTAGGCCAAAGTCGACGAGGCTAATTCCAATGTTAAAAGTATACATACAAAGGTAATCTACCATGCACAACTTTGACATGGGATAACGAGCCCACCAACCCCAAGCACCAACTCTTTAGCCCTCCGCAGCTGGAGTCACAGGCGCGAGCCACCGCGCTCGGCTGATGCCTGTGTTGGGAGGCGGGTATTTAAGTTGGTGTGTTTGCGCTTCGACTAGCGAGGTGGTACTATTATTTGGGTCAGTTCTCCAGCACGATCCTAAAAGGCCTAGCTAGGCCGCATGGACACCAACAAACAGCCTGTGCGCATGGTGTCACGATGGCATATGTATCAGATGCGCACCCTTCCAAATCGCTCACGAGCTATTGATTGGCCGAAAAAAGGAATGTTGTCGCATCTCATTTTTTAATCAAATTTGGAATGCTACAGAAATAATAAGAGGGAATCGAAACATTTCATTTTTCTAACATTCCTTGATCCTAGCTAATTTTTACTAGGACTTGTTTGAATTGAATAAAAATGTGTCTCAACAAATTTGTGAATCATTCTCAAGCTTAAATTATCATTTAGTGATTACTTATAAAACCAATATTGGGCTCGCATAATGCTTCTGACATTTGTTAAATATTTTGGGTTGACAATAAATTTCATGAACCCCAAATATTAATGAAACACTAAAGTTGAAACTGGGAAAGTAAATTGAACCCTAGAAGAATTTAGGGAGTAAACCAATGTCTAGAATTACTGTGAAAATTCAAGTAATTAATTTGTGCATAAAAGTATTTTCCACAAGTCCCAAATAATATTGTAAGCCTTTGTTAGCTTTCCCAAAAGGATTTGAGTGAATTCGACTTTTGAATCAATTCATAAGTCAAAAGGGAATTATCCAAATGAGGCTACATATATTATTTTGGTAGGAAAAGTCCCTAAATATTGGCTTCACTTTGTGTAGATTTCCCTATTTGAATTGGATCAACTTTAGTTTTTGAATCAACTTAAAATTTGAAAAGGAAAAATAAAAAGGCCAGCCAAGTTAAGCTACTAGCCGACCAAAGAAGTATAGTGTGGTCCCAACATGACACGTAGCTGTAGTCGAGCCAACCCAGCCAGCCAAACTTAACGTCCCCGAAGGGGCACACTCACATTTAACAGAGCCATCAGATCAAGATCCGACGACCAACACACCACCCACAACTCTTATCTTTCTCTCTGTCATTGTCAGGCGGGGCCCACCTGTCAGCTCGTCCCTGACTTCCCACCCGAGAAGCTCGTGTCCATGACACAAGCGCACTCCCCCCTTGTTCATTATGATCCCTTGCGTGTCCATGCTTGAGACCTTGTCCTTTAAACCCCCTTCATAGCCCCACCTCATTTGTCCAAACTCCGCTGCCTATCGCTGCAAGGCTTCTCCGCCACAGACCCACCTCATGAGCCTCTGTCATTGCTGCCACCGGCCAAATTTTGGTGAGCACGAGTCACCATAGACCACGTCTGGCCACCGCTACATCCCATGTGATGGAATACGTTGCAAGGAAAATAACTTTTTTCCCTACGAGAGATTGAATAAACGCAAGATCCAATCTACTAGGTTCTAGTCGCGAAACCCGTGTAGAACACGCACGTCGATCCAAAATTGTGTGTGTTGTAGTCATACTTCCGTCAGATCAATCCGATGTAGCACCGCACGAAAGATGCATCTGAATTGCACACACGCACAACTTGATGTCAGATACGTCTCCAACGTATCTATAATTCTTGATTGTTTTATGCTATTATATTATCAATCTTGTATGTTTTATAGTCATTTTATATTGTTTTTAGGGACGAACGTATTAACTTAGTGCCCAGTGTCAGCTCATGTTTTTTTGTATGTTTTTGTTTTTTTAGGAAATCCATACTGAGCGAAGTCGAAACACAAAATTTTTTTTGATGATTTTTTTTTGAGAAAGGAGTCCATGGATGCTTCAGGAGAGGACCTGGTGATGCATGAGGAAGCCACAAGGTAGGGGCGTGCCCAGGTGCCTCGTGAGCCCCTTCTGCCTCTGATTGACTTAATTTCAATGCTATAAATTTCCATCTATCAAGAAACCCTCGAGGGAGCACCCAAAATAATTTTATCGCCGCCACAAGGCTCTGTTCTTCCGTGATCCCATATGGAGTCCTTTTTTGGTACTCTCTCAGAGTGAGAATCCACCATGAAGGCCATCTTTATCAACCTTGCTGCCTGCAAGATGATGTGTAAGTAGTTCCCACATGACCTACGAGTCCATAAGAGTAGCTAGATCTCTCTCTCTCTCTCTCTCTCTCTCTCTTCTGATTTCAATACATGGTCTCTTCAGAGACCTATTAGATGTAACTTTTCCGATGCGTTTGTTTGAATCCGATGAACTATGGGTTTATGATCAGATAATTCATTGAAAGTGTTTGAGTCTTTTCTGAGATTTATCTATGTGCCAAGCTGATTGTCGTTGAGCACGTCATCGTTTCCGAGGACCTCTGCATCATCTTGTTCGTCCATTCCCGAGTTGTCGCCATCGTCCTGCATTTTTTGATGACTATTTTGATGACCTAGCGCCGCTGTCACGCCCAAGATGCGTGCCTATCCATTTTAAGGCACGAGGGCCTCGCAAGGGATAGAGGCGCATCTTGCCGTTCGCAAGTATAGAATCATTGCATCATACATTACAGAAGAGATGAGAATACAAGTTGGCTTACACTCGCCACATACTAAATTACAATTCCACATGGAGTTCAAATCATCAAGATGAAGACAGGGTCCGGCTATGGACGAAATCAAACGATAAAACAGATGCAAATGATACTATCTCGCTATCCTAAAGATCACGACCATGATCCCCTACTCGTCTGGATAAGTCACATACATCCTGCCTCTTTCCTCATCATATTCCCATTGGAGCTGGGTCAGATCATCCTGCACGAACTCATCGGTACTTGTACCTGGAGTGTTGTCGTAATCTGTGAGCCACAAGGACTCAGCAATCAAGCGCCCGGGTACCGAGACTATTCAAGCTTAAGGTTGGAAAGGGGTATGTGTTTAGTTGCAGCAGCACTAAGCATTTATGGTGGCTACACTTACGTAACATGAAGATAATTATGAGTGGCCTACGATGAACGATCGAATCTAGTATGATCTCTATGAGATCCTGAACACTTACTTACGTCAATCATAACCCCATCGTGTTCTCTCTCGGATCAATTTTCACGAGCAGAGACGGTCACGGTTACTCACACAGTTGGTGTATTTTATTAGAGTTTACTTCAAGTTTACTATAACCGGGTGTTAAACAAATATCCAAGGTGCCACATAACCGCGTGCATGGCTTCTCGAAAAGATTTAACCATGCAGGGGTGCTCCAACTAGTCCATCACAAATAACCACACTCCGCGGGAATAGCCTTAACCACGCATCTCGTGTTCATCATAGGTAACTCCAGAGAAATTCCAACACCTCGAGATAACCCGAAGAAAGTCAGAGTCCACACGCAAGACACTCGATAAAGGTAAAAAAATCCAGCAAGACCACCCGACGTGTCGACGAACCCGATAAGAGCCGCGTATCTCGTTCTCAGGACACGACGGATAAGCTAGTGTACGGTGGCCTGATAGAAATCTCCCAAGTTGCCCTGGGTTGGTCCCACACAGTGCTCTAGTTTGGACCAACACTCATGAGGAGCACTGGCCCGGGGGTTGATTAATTATCCATGGGGTTGCAAAGCCCTATGCAAATTTTAATTAAGTTATTAAGCAAATGTAGTATCAATGTTGGGTCTTGCCAAACAAGTTTTAATCTCAACCGAATAAACAAGGGGGTCCCCATAACAACCCCGAGCGTGTTAGGAGCGCAAAGTATGGAAAACATAATACCGGTAACAAGAAACTATGGCGGTAACAGCGGAACAAAACACCTAGCAAAAGGCCAAGCCTTCCACCAATACCAAGATATATATGTGCATTAAATTAAATAACAGATACTATTGTGATATAACAAATCCATGTTATCACATGGAACAACCTGAACCTCCAACTAAGAACGCTATAAGAGGGGGCTGAGCAGCGGTAACTTAGCCAATCAAAGGTTGCCAGGATGTGGAGGGTTAAAGGCTATCATGGCAATTAGGAGGCTGATATTCAAGTGGTAGGTAGCGCAATTGTAATGATAAG
This sequence comes from Hordeum marinum, assembly GCA_022496015.1. Taxonomy (NCBI): domain Eukaryota; kingdom Viridiplantae; phylum Streptophyta; class Magnoliopsida; order Poales; family Poaceae; genus Hordeum; species Hordeum marinum. The sequence continues at coordinate 70,624,732 of CM039672.1, forward strand.
AGCGAGTAACTAGCAAGCCAAAATAGTATCGGGATCCGGGTACGATCATCTTGCCTGTTGGTTCTTCAGTGGAACAAGTAGCGGGATCCTCGTAGTTGTACTCGCCTGGCTCTTTGTACTCAGGTTCAACGTTCACATCTACCCAAAAGAAACAGAAAGAATAAACGAACAACCATGGTGCAATGCACAAGCAAGAATGATGCATGCTTAGGTAAAGAGTTTTTAACATGGCAATCCTAACTAGTCATGTTTCACATGCAAGAATTGAATATTAATGAATCTGGACATAACCTTATGTTAAGTTATTTAGACATGCATGAACATGGTAAATATGGACGCATCATGTGAAAACGATGAAAATGCATATGAAGAACGTAAGAAATGAAGTTATGGTTCTCACGATACGCTCACGACAAGGTACGAAGGCAAAACACAAGACAACAAGGCCATGGGCTAATTCTTGGCATTTCAAGGTAGCCACTAGTTAGGTAATGAAAAACCAACAACAATAGACCCAAATATCAAGCAATTCCATGGAGTATAGCTCCCACAAGTCACAAAACAATCAAACAAACAATCTGCCACAAAATAGCAACATAGCAATTTACACAACCCACAACTTGAGCTACAAAAATCCTACAGACACAAACAAGGTATTGACAGAAACTATATAACATGCTTATCAAATTATCTAACTACACAATATGGAAAGGAGGCACACATCAATAATCGTGAAGCTATCAAGTTGGCATGATGAAATAGTTTTCTGGGACTTGGTGAAAATAACAGTTTTCTGGAATCTGAGTTAATCTGGTAGCATGTTGACATCAGAAGTTAAAGGTGTTAGAGACCATCTCTTGGCATGAAAATTAACAAGGTGGTAGTAGACAACATCTACTCCAAAATACTAGCACTGAGCATGAGCTAATTCTCAACATATCACTAGATGTCAACCACTCTTCATGGCATAAAAATAACAGCAGATTCTCAGACTTTGAAATATTTAGCATGGTGAAAACAGAAACATCAAGTTAACTACTTTGCAGCATGTTTCCCACTTATATGGGTGATTCACATGTTAAACAAAAATACCATGACATAATAGACATAAAACACTAGCACTTCCATGTTGGCACATGCCCCAAAGCAAGCATGGATTAAATCATGCAAAAATGACAAAGTAGCATCACAGCAGAAAATGACAGTTTTATAAACTTGCTCAAAAGTGAAATCTGATTGCACCAATGGATTCCTTGGCTCTTTCTACCCCAAAATCATGTGTCATACTCATATGTTCATGTGAAGCAACATGACACAATATATTAGCAAGCAACCATCCACTCTCTTATAAGGTAAAACTTACTCTAATGCATATGAGCATAAATGACATAACCAGATTTGGAAACTTAGTTTAACATGGCAAAAACTAATAATCCCTACAAACATGCATATACCAACAAAAAAGGTATGACAAGTGGGGAAATCCACTAGTCACCTACACACACTACCAAGCAAAGCACACGCATGGCTTCATATGCCTAAGGACATATGAGCACAACCCTCTCATGAACATATCACCCATGAGGGATGTTCATCCGCACACACATGCACCATATATGCATAATGCATATAGGCACATACACACCACCACACATGCACAAGTGCACATGCGCACACACACTCACACACATGCTCATGTGTGTGTGGGTGTTCATCCACACACATATGCACACATATATGCACACATATATGCACAAGGCATATATGCATATGCATATGCATATGAATACACACTCACACACACTCTCATTCACATACACACATGCATATGTGCCCACACACATGCACTACACATATGTATGTATGTATTAGCACACACATACGCACACGCTCACATGTAGAAAATAGATATACTCACACACACACACACTCATATTTAAACAACAAGAAAAATAATCATTCATGCACAAGTTTGCACCTACACACATACATCATATAGCAAAGGAGAAACAAATAAAACAAAAGGGAAAAAAGGCAAAACAAAAGGGAAGGGGTTCGGGCTCGAACCCTCGACCTCCTGGTTGTTTCTCGAGCCGGTTGCCACTAGGCCATCGACGCAGTAGTTAACAAGAGAGGGGCACCTGCTCACTAATACACGCACACACACAGAACCTGATGAAACTGAAAACAGAACAGCGCGGCGACAGCGGCAACGGCGGCGATGCTACACGGTGGCACAGGGGGTCTCCGGCGAGGTGAGAGCGACGCGGGGGCTGCTGCATCTATGGGGAGGTGTTCCCTCGCTTGTCTCGCAACAAGGGGAACAGAGGCAAGGCCCTCAAGGCTCTGCCTTGCGGAACGGCGGCGACGAGCGGCTACGGCGACGGCGCACTAAGCAATGGCAACAGGAGGGGCATCACGCGGCTCACCGAGGGGAGACGACGACGAGCCGGACGCGCGAAGAGGAAGGAGAGGCGGAGACGCGGCGACGACGAAGAGGAGGGAGACCGGCGATGACCCGTTCCCTTGCGGACAACGGCGACGACAATTGGCACCGCGGGGAGGTGCTCCTCACCTCCTAGCGGCAGGAATGGAACGCGGGCGACGACCCGGAGCTCCACGCCATGTCCACCGGGGACAAGGCCCACCGGAGACGCGGCGACGGCGGCGAAGACGACCAGCAGCTCTCTGCTTCTCACTCTGAAACTCTCTGCTCTCTGAATCCTTACCTGACAGAGGGGAAGAAGAGAGGAGGGAGAGGAATGGAGAGGGAGAAGGGAGCTACGGCGGCGCGAGGGGAGAGAGGAACCCTAGCGAAGGAGGCACGCATGCCAAGGGGGTTTAAATAACCCCGAGGCTGACGGCGACGGACGGCGAAAGGGGAACGACGGAGCGCGCTTTCTCTCTGAACCTGACGGAGACGACGGACGGGGCAAGTTGTCGTTCCCTCGAGCGGGCTGGGCCGCGGGGGAAGGCAAGGCCCACTCTGACGCTCTCTCACAAAACAAATAAAACAGTGAGTTCTTTTCTCTTTTCCAAATCACAATAACAGAAGAAAAAAACCCAAAGTAAAATAAAGGAATTTTGTGCAGAACAAAAATATTTTGACAATGAAAATAAAATGCACTATTTACTAAAAATAACAAGATGATTTTTAGGACAAATAATTTTAATACTTTTAAAAAATAGCAGCCCCTGTTTATTAAACCTCACATGCATAAAAAACCCAAACAAAAAAAGAACCTTACTCATAATTGATTAAACATATTGGGCTACCTCTTGAACATTTTTAACCAATTTAAATAGCAACTTAAATCTGCTGAGAAAATAACATAGAAGGAAAGGATATTAGTGGGGTTTGTTTGAAAGGAATAAAGATGAGGAAAAAGAAGGAGATGCACCACATAACTCCAACCACAAAACACCACACAACACAAGACACACTCAACCAATCACACAAGGTCACATAAGAATCAAGAATGCATGATAAATGAAATGATGCATAATGCATGATGCATGAATGCAAGAACAAGACATGGTATGACAAGGTGCAAATCATTACATTAAGCTCATGACAACAAGGTTCATAAAAGACACATGCCATAAAAAGTAGGGACAACACTTGGACTGTCACAGTCGCCCGATGAGCAGCTAGTCTGTTTTCAGCTGTGAGGTCTAGATCTAACACAACACGTCGTTTCACTGGAGTGAACCGTTACGATTCAGACTGGACCATCTGATCTCATTAATATCCAATGACCACATGTTCTAGCGGCGAAGTGGTATCAACAAATCACAAGCCACCACATGTCCCACATTATTTTAATTTCTTTCAAACCGATTAAACCTTGTAACGGTCACGCCACAAGGTAATGTTGTATTTCTGGTACAAGATATTCTAAGCTAGCCTCCAGCTAATCAGACATGTAATGTAAAAGAGAGAGGATCCTGCAATGTAATACTGTGACATGTGATATACCTTGATATTTTTATCGTCAACCATGTGTGTTAGCCATTGATCAAGATACCACAGAGAAAGCACAAAGATTGGTGTTTCTTATCACGGACCGAGTCATCACAAAAGTTGTAGAACCTTCCTTGACTAGGTTTTCCCTTTTTATGTGTTCCTTTTTTGCACGTTCTATCATTTTCTTTTGTTTTTTATCCCTTTTTTGCGTTTCAAATTCCGTGAATGTTTTTCAAAATCCATTTTTTTGAATTCATGAATATTTTTAAAAATCAAAAATACTTTTAAGTTCAAGAATATTTTTTTATAATTTGGGATGCCTATGAAATTTAGAAATACGTTTCCAAATTCACGATTTTGTTTTGAATTTGTGATTTTACAACATACACAATCATTTTTTTAATCCGAAGTATTTTCCAAATTTGCAAACATTCTTATGATATCTAGAATGTGGTTTGACTTTGTGAATTTTTGGAATTCATATTTTTGCCCATGTGATTTTTCGTTTATAAATACACAAGCATTTTTTGAATTTTTTTCAAAATTTCAAATATAATTCGAATTATTTAATATTTTTTGAAACCCGGATCATTTTTTGAATTAGTGCACTTGTTCCAAACATGCGAACATTTTTAAATACATGCACTTTTTCGAATCCAACCCCACCGATACCAACTCTTTAGCCCTCCAACAGCTGGAGTGACAGGCGCGCACTACCACGCTCAGCTGATGCAAGTGAGGAGAGCGAGGTATTTAAGCTGGTGCGAGCGGTGCTCGCCTAGCGGGGTGGGACTATTTTTCCTGGCCACCGGTTGCTTGAACAGCGCGTGGCTGTCGGAGCTCTTCCTGCCACTACCAGCCAATCAGGTTAAGCCAAAGAATAATAGAATGATTTGCAGCCAATCAGGCAAATACCGAAAGTTTGATGGCACAGTCGACGGCTGGGTGCTTCTGTCTTTTTCAGGAGCTGTTTATTTTCAGTTACGTTACAGCAAAAAAATCATGCTTAGTTGCAAAGGGCATTTGCATGCGAAATATTTTGTATTATTTATTTGTGACACTATTGTATTTTAGTTTTTTTTCCGGAATGTACTTTAGTTAACGTCCGAGCCAGCGTTCTAACACGATGCACATTCTTTAGCAATTTCCTTTCTGAACATGACGTTCCAAGTTGCATTAGTAATACAGATTAGTCATCACTAATAATAATTCAAAGAAAATGTGGTTTGTAAAATCATCACAACGGTTTTGGAGCGGGTCCACCTCGTTTTTCGGAGGAAACCTAGGGATGACGGGAAAGGCGATCGCGAGGCCGCCGCCTTGCTAGGGTTCTCGGGCGAGGGTGGTGTTTCTTTCGGTGATCTGTGATGGCGGCGACGACGCCTCCGAGTAGACCGATCGACGCAGGAGTTGCTCTCTGTGGTGTGACCATGGTGGAGAGCGGGGGAAAGGATGGAGAGTCTGGTCAGCGAAAGACGGCTACCCCGACCAGCAGAGCGACGAGAGTTAATAGTCGGGGATCGACGACATCTCCGGCTGGCGGCAAAGCTTCTGAGGCTGCTACTAGATTCTCGGCAAGATTGGGGGAACTAATACTAACAGAGAAAGAGCAGAAGAGTTTTGTTTTCGTGGATCCGAACCCCTCCTGTACTAGGGTTCCTAAGTGGTCGGCTGTGGGGAAATCCTTCGCTCCGCGTCCCCTGAACAAGTATGCACTCGAACGAGCCATGGAGAAGGCATGGGGATTGCACAAGGAGGCTAAATTCAACGACTTGGGAAACAATATCTTTGCGGTGCAATTCGGAAGCGAGGGATATTGGAGGCATGCCCTTAATGGTGGCCCATGGCAGTTTGATTTTCACGTGCTAGTGCTTAAGGACTATGAGGGCAACACTCGGCCATCGGAGATGGTGTTTGACACAGTGGAGACATGGGTGCGTGTTGCGGATCTGCCGCTTGACAAGAGGACAAAACAATTTGGTGAAGCCCTAGGAGAGTGGTTATGGAAGGTTGTCAAGGTGGATGTTGAAGAAGATGGCTTTGCTAGAGGAAAGTACCTGTGGGTGAGGGCCAAGATTTCCATCTTCGAGCCCCTGGTACGACGTTTCAAGCTTAGATCTTCACTGGAAGATCAAGAAGGAACATGCTATGATTTTGGGTACGAGAAGATACCGCATTTTTGCTTTGAATGTGGAAGGCTAGTTCATGAAAACGGGGTGTGTGAACCACCGGTAGAATCTGCAAGTCAATGGGGCCCCTGGCTGCGAGCATCTCCAGGTCGTACCTCATCTTCAATGAAAGAGACCTGGTCAAAGGGCCCTATGAATAGCAGTAGTAGAGGCATGTCTTGGACTGATGACAGTGAAAATAATAGTAGAAACAAGGCTTACCTTTGGGACCATCCGGTGAAGAGAAACCTCTCTCGTGATTTTAATCCTCCGGCTGACTCACGCACTGGCGATGGTGATAGATCCGGACAACCGGAGGTGTCAAGTCCAAACAAGCTGAATGTTAGCTCTGCCAATGGGAAAGAAAAAGACCTACGTGACTGCCTGGAGCAGAAGCGTGAGAAGGACATGAGACAGGAGTTGAAACAGAGGCAAGAGCGCGAGGAGAGAAGAATTAAAGAGGAACTATGTTAGCAGCAGGTTTGAGGAGCACCGTCAGAGCCACTGGGCCAGGGGACGTGAGCACACTCCTGATAATGGTGGGCGGAGGGAAAGAAGAAAAGGATATTATGTGAGGAAACCAAGGAAGGATATGGACAGGGAAAGGAAGGAACAACAAGTCTATCAAGAGAAGGAAAAAAAGAGGCCACCTAGGCAGCAATGGGTAGTGAAAGGCGACTCTGTTCGACAGGTGCAGAACGATTCGTTCATTCGTGATACGAGGCAAAAACCTCTAATGTGTTTGACCACCTCGACATTTCTAATGCTAGATCGGCGGACCCTGAGCAGCAGGGCCGTCGGGACCAATGAATTGCTTGTTGGGAACGTTGCATGGGAAACAAAAAAATGCCTACGCACACGCAGATCTATCCATGGTGATGAGCATCTACGAGAGGGAGAGTGGATCTACGTACCCTTGTAGATCGCTAAGCGAGAAGCGTTAAGAAATGTGGTTGGTGTAGTCGAACGTCTTCGTGATCCAAATCGTCGTGCGTCCCACGATCCAATCACGATCCGTCCCGCGATCCAATCACGATCCGTCCCGCAAACTTGATCACGATCCGTCCCACGAACTTGATCATGATCCTTCCGATCTAGCGCCGAACGGACGGCACCTCCGCGTTCAGCACACGTACAACTTGATGACGATCTCCGCCGTATTGATCCAGCAAGAAGGAGCGGAGAGGAACAAGAGTAATCCGGCAGCATGACGGCACTTCGGCGATGGTGGTGGAGCTATTCCGGCAGGGCTTCGCCTAAGCGCTACAGAAAACCGATCTAGAGGAGAAACTATGCACTGGAGGAACGGACAGCACATGGCTGAAAATTCTGTGCAAAAACCCTAAAACCTCGAGTATATATAAGAGGAAGAGAGGAGGAGGCTTGGAACAAGGGCCAAGCCTCCAAGGAGTCGGCCGAACCAGGTGGAGGAGGTGGACTCCACCTCCAATCCTAGTAGGACTAGGATTCACCCTATTTTTGCCTTTTTCCACCTTTTTTCTTTGGGCCTTTTTTCCCAAACCGCATGGGCCTTGTGTGGGACTTACACAAGCCCACTAAGGACTGGTAAACACTCTACCACAGCCCATGGAGCCTCTTGGGTCAAAATACCCCTCCCGATGGTCTTCCGGTACACTTCCGGCACTCCCGGTACACTACCGATGAGCCCGAAACTTTTCCGGCGACCAAAACAGGACTTCCTATATATGAGTCTTTACCTCCGAACCATTCCGGAGCTCCTCGTGATGTCCGGGATATCATCTGGGACTCCAAACAACCTTCGATCACCACCATACATAACTCTATACTACCGAAACGTCACCAAACCTTAAGTGTGCAGACCCTGCGGGTTCGAGAACTATGTAGACATGACCGAGACACCTCTACGGTCAATAACCAATAGCGGGACCTAGATGCCCATATTGTTTCCTACATATTCTATGAAGATCTTTATCGGTCGAACCTCTATGTCAAGGATTCAGTTAATCCCGTATGATGTTCCCTTTGCTCTTCGGTATGTTACTTGCCCGAGATTCGATCGTCGGTATCTCCATACCTAGTTCAATCTCATTACCGGCAAGTCTCTTTACTCGTTCCGTAATACAAGATCTCACAACTAACACTTAGTCACATTGCTTGCAAGGCTTATTGTGATGTTGTATTACCGAGTGGGCCCTGAGATACCTCTCCGTCACACAGAGTAACAAATCCCAGTCTTGATCCACGCCAACTCAACAGACACCCTCGGAGATACCTGTAGAGCACCTTTATAGTCACCCAGTTACGTTGCGACGTTTGATACACACAAGGCACTCCTCGGTATCCGTGAGTTGCATGATCTCATGGTCATAGGAACATATACTTGACATGTAGAAAACAGTAGCAATAAACTAAGACGATCATATGCTACGTTTGTAGTTTGGGTCTCGTCCATCACATCATTCTCCTAATGATGTGATCCTGTTATCAAATGACATCACATGTCAATGGCTAGGAAACCTTTACCATCTTTGATCAACGAGCTAGTTCACTAGAGGCATACTAGGGACAAAGTGTTGTCTATTTACCCACACATGTAATGTGTTTCCAATTAATACAATTATAGCATGGACAATAAACGATTATCACGAACAAGGAAATATAATAATAAACACTTTATTTATTGCCTCTAGGGCATATTTCCAACAGTCTCCCACTTGCACTAGAGTCAATAATCTAGCTCACATCACTATGTGATTTACATTGTAATGAATCGAACACCCATGCAGTTCTGGTGTTGATCATGTTTAGCCCTTGGAAGAGGTTTAGTCAATGGGTCTGCAACATTCAGATCCGTGTGCACTTTGCAAATATTTTTGTCCTTCTCCTCGATGTAATCACGTATGGAATTGAAGCGTCGCTTTATGTGTCTGGTCCTCTTGTGAAACCTTGGTTCCTTGGCCAGAGCAATGGCACTAGTGTTGTCACAAAACAGGTTCATTGGATTCAGTGCACTGGGCACTACTCCAAGATCTATCATGGACTGCTTCATCCAGACACCTTCCTTCGCCGCCTCCGAGGTTGCGATGCACTCCGCTTCACACGTAGAATCGGCTACCACGCATTGCTTGGAACTGCACCAGCTTACCGCTCCCCCGCTGAGAATAAATACGTATCCGGTTTGTGACTTAGAGTCATCCGAATCAGTGTCAAAGCTTGCATCGACGTAACCCTTTACGATGAGCTCTTCATCACCTCCACAAATGAGAAACATTTCCTTAGTCCTTTTCAAGCACTTAAGGATATTCTTGACCGCTGCCCAGTGTTCCATTCTAGGATCACTTTGAAACCTTCCGACCATACTTGTGCCAAGGCTGACATCGGGTCTTGTGCACAACATTGCATACATGATAGAGCCTATGGCTGAAGCATAGGGGATGACACTCATCTTTTCTCTATCCTTTGCAGTCACTAGGCATTGAGTCTTACTCAACTTCACACCTTGTAACACAGGCAAGAACCCCTTCTTGGACTGATCCATTTTGAACTTCTTCAAAACTTTATCAAGGTATGTGCTCTGTGAAAGTGCTATTAAGTGTCTCGATCTATCTCTATAGATCTTAATGCCTAATATGAAAGCAACTTCTCCTAGGTCCTTCATTGAAAAACTCTTGTTCAAATACTCCTTCCCGCTCTCCAGCATTTCTATATTGTTTCCAATCAGCAATATGGCATCCACATATAATATTAGAAACGCTATAGAGCTCCCACTCACTTTCTTGCAAATACAAGCTTCTCCATAAACTTGTATAAACTCAAACGCTTTGATCACCTCATCAACACGCTTATTCCAACTCCGAGATGCTTGCACCAGCCCATAAATGGATCGCTGGAGTTTGCAAACTTTGTCAGCATTCTCTAGATCGACAAAACCTTCTGGTTGTATCATATACAACTCTTCCTCAAGGAAACCGTTGAGGAACGCTGTTTTGACATCCATCTGCCAAATTTCATAGTCAAAATAAGCAGCTATTGCCAACATGATTCTGACAGACTTAAGCATCGCTACGGGTGAGAAGGTCTCATCGTAGTCAACTCCTTGAACTTGTGAAAAACCCTTTGCCACAAGTCGAGCTTTATAGACAGTGACATTACCGTCCGCGTCTGTCTTCTTCTTAAAGATCCATTTGTTCTGAATGGCCTTTCGCCCTTCAGGTAATACTTCCAAAGTCCATACTTTGTTTTCATACATGGATCCCATCTCGGATTTCATGGCCTCTAACCATTTCTCGGAATCCGGGCCCATCACTACTCCTCCATAGCTCGTAGGTTCATTGTTGTCCAACAACATGACCTCCAAGACAGGGTTGCCATACCACTCAGGAGTAGTACGCGGCCTTGTCGACCTACGAGGTTCAATAGTAGCTTGATCCGAAGCTTCATGATCATCATCATTAACTTCCTCTTCTACCGTTGTAGTTTCCACAGAAACATCTTTCTGTGCTGCGCTACTTTCTGGTTGAAGTAAAGGTTCAATAACCTCACCAAGCTCTATTTTCCTCCCACTCAATTCTTTCGAGAGAAACTCTTTCTCAAGAAATGTTCCGTTCTTAGCGACAAACACTTTGCCTTCGGATCTAAGATAGAAGGTATACCCGACTGTCTCTTTCAGGTATCCTATGAAGACGCATTTTCCGCTTTGGGTTCCAGCTTTTCAGGGTGAAGCTTTTTGACATAAGCATCACATCCCAAACTTTAAGAAACGACAACTTTGGCCTCTTGCCAAACCACAGTTCATATGGCGTCGTCTCAAAGGATTTTGATGGTGCCCTATTTAAAGTGAATGCAGATGTCTCTAATGCATAACCCCAAAACGATAATGACAAATCAGCAAGAGACATCATAGAACGCACCATATCTAATAAGGTTCGATCATTACACTGTGGTGTTCCGGGCGGTGTCAACTGTGAAACAATTCCACACTGTCTTAAGTGACTGCCAAACTCATAACTTAGATATTCACCTCCTTGATCAGATCACAGGAACTTAATCTTCTTGTTACGATGATTCTCAACTTCACTCTGAAATTGCTTGCACTTTTCAAACGTTTCAGACTTGTGTTTCATTAAGTAAATATACCCATATCTACTTAAGTCATCAGTGAAGGTGAGAAAATAAAGATATCCACCACGCGCTGTAACATTCATTGGACCGCACACATCACTATGTATGATTTACAATAAGTCACTTGCCCGTTCCATTGTTCCAGAGAACGGCGTTTTAGTCATCTTGCCCATGAGGCATGGTTCACATGTGTCAAGTGATTCAAAATCAAGTGACTCCAAAAGTCCATCAGCATGGAGCTTCCTCATGCGTTGTACACCAATATGACCTAAATGGCAGTGCCACAAGAAAGTGGTACTATCATTATCAACTCTACATCTTTTGGCATCAATGTTATGAACATGTGTGTCATCACTATCAAGATTCAATATGAATAAACCCCTAACATTGGGTGCATGACCATAAAAGATATTACATATAAATAGAACAACCTTTATTCTCTGATTTAAATTTGTAACCGTCTCGCAATAAACAAGATCCAGATATAATGTTCATGCTTAACGCAGGCACTAAATAACAATTATTCAGGTTCATCACTAATCCCGATGGTAATCGAAGAGAGAGCGTGCCGACGGCGATCACATCAACCTTGGAACCATTTCCCACGCGCATCGTCACTTCGTCCTTTGCCAGCCTTCGTTTATTCCGTAGTTCCTGCTTTGAGTTGCAAATGTGAGCAACCGAACCGGTATCAAATACCTAGGCACTACTACGAGAGCTAGTAAGGTACACATCAATAACATCTATATCATATATACCTTGTTTGTGGTTGGCCGCCTTCTTGTCAGCCAGGTACTTGGGGCAGTTCCGCTTCCAGTGACCAGTTCCCTTGCAATGAAAGCACTCAGTTTCTGGCTTGGGTCCATGCTTGGCCTTCTTTACAGGAGTAGCAACTGCTTTACCATCCTTCTTGGTTTTACCCTTCTTGCCCTTGCCCTGGCCCTTGCCTTTTTTCTTGAAACTAGTGGTTTTATTGACCATCTACACTTGATGTTCTTTCTGGATTTCAGACTCAGCGACTTTTAGCATCGCAAATAGCTCGGCGACTGACTTGTTCATCCCGTGCATGTTATAGTTCATCACAAAGCTCTTGTAACTAGGTGGCGGTGATTGAAGAACTCTGTCAGTGATCGCCTCTGGCGGAAGGGCAATTCCTAACTCCACTAGACGAGTTGAATACCCAGACATTCGGAGTATATGTTCACTGCTAGACCCGTTCTCCTCCATATTGCAAGCATAGAACTTATCGGAGGTTTCATACCTCTCGATCCGGGCGTTCTTCTGAAAGATAAACTTCAACTCCTAGAACATCTCATATGCTCCATGACGTTTAAAACGTCTTTGAAGTCCCGGTTCTAAGCCATACAATATCGCACACTGAACTATTGAGTAATCTCCAGTACGTGCCTCCCAAGCGTTCTTAACGTCTTTGGAGGTCATGTCTTCTGATTGGTCACCAAGCGACGCATCAAGGACATATGATTTCTAGGAAGCCGTGAGGATAATCCTCAGATTACGGGCCCAGTCAACAAAGTTACTTCCATCATCTTTCAACTTAGCTTTCTCTAGGAACGCATTAAAATTCAGGGGTGCTACTGCGCGAGCCATTGATCTACAACATAAATATGAAAAGTTTACTTAGACTATTGTTCATGATAATGAGTTTAGTTAATCAAATTACTAAAGCTCCCACTCAAATTGACATCCCTCGGGTCATCTGAGTGTCACATGATCCAAATCCACCAACTCAAGTCCGATCATCACATGAGTTGAGGTGGCTTCAATGGTGAACATCATTATGTTGATCATATCTACTATATGACTCATGTTTGACCTTTCGGTCTCTTGTGTTCCGAGGCCATGTCTGTACATGCTAGGCTCGTCAAGTTTAACCCGAGTGTTCTCCACGTGCAACACTGGCTTGCACCCGTTGTATGTGAACGTAGAGTCTATCACACCCGACATCACGTGGTGTCTCAACACGACGAACTTTCGCAATGGTGCACACTTGGGGAGAACACAATTCATCTTGAAATTTAAGTGAGGGATCACCTTATAATGCTACCGTCATCCTAAGCAAAACAAGGTTCATAAAAGGATTAACATCACATGCAATTCATAAGTGACATGATATGGCCATGAACTTGTGCTTTTGATCTCCATCTAGAAAGCACCGGCATGATCTCCATCGTCACCGGCATGACACCATGATCTTCATCATCTTGATCTCCATCAATGTGTCGCCATCGGGGTTGTCACGCCCAACATGCTTCTACTACTATTGGTACCGTTTAGCGATAAAGTAAAGCATTACATAGCACTTAATGATTGACACGCAGGTCATACAATAATTAAAGACAACCCTATGGCTCCTGCCGGTTGCCGTACTCATCGACATGCAAGTCGTGATAATCTATACATCACATGATCATCTCATACATCACATGATCATCTCATACATCACATATATCACATCATGTAATTGGCCATATCACATCACAACATACCCTGCAAAAAAAAGTTAGACGTCCTATAATTGTTGTTGCATGTTTTATGTGGCTGCTACGGGTATCTAGCAAGAACAATTCTCATCTATGCAAAAACCACAACGATGATACACTAGTTGCTTTTCAACCTTCTCAAGGACCGCCTTTGTCGAATCCGATCCAACTAAAGTGAGAGAAACTGGCACCCGCAAGCCATCTATGCAACAAGTTGTGGTCGAGGGAACCGGTCTCTCGTAAGCGTACGAGTAATGTTGGTCCGGGCCGCTTCATCTCACAATACCGCTGAACCAAAATCCGACCAAGGGAGGAAGCAATCTAAGCATCAATGCCCACAAACCTTTTGTGTTCTACTCAAGATCTCATCTACACATAGACCTATCTCATGATGCCACTGTTGGGAATGTTGCATGGGAAACAAAAATATTCCTACGCACGCACAGATCTATCCATGGTGATGAGCATCTACAAGAGGGAGAGTGGATCTACGTACCCTTGTAGATCGCTAAGCGGGAAGCGTTAAGAAACGCGGTTGGTGTAGTCGAACGTGTTCACGATCCAAATCGCCGTGCGTCCCGCCATCCAATCACGATCCGTCCCGCGATCCAATCATGATCCGTCCCGCGAACTTGATCATGATCTGTCCCACGAACTTGATCACGATCCTTCCGATCTAGCGCCGAACGGACGGCACCTCCGCGTTCAGCACACGTACAGCTTGATGACGATCTCCGCCGTATTGATCCAGCAAGAAGGAGCGGAGAGGAAGAAGATTAATCCGGCAGCATGAAGGCACTTCGGCGATGGTGGTGGAGCTATTCCAGCAGGGCTTCGCCTAAGCGCTACAGAAAACCGATCTAGAGGAGAAACTATGCACTGGAGGAACGGACAGCACGTGGCTGAAAATTCTGTGCAAAAACCCTAAAACCTCGAGTATATATAAGAGGAAGAGAGGAGGAGGCTTGGCACAAGGGCCAAGCCTCCAAGGAGTCGGCCGAACCAGGTGGAGGAGGTGGACTCCACCTCCAATCCTAGTAGGACTAGGATTCACCCTATTTTTGCCTTTTCCCACCTTTTTTCTTTGGGCCTTTTTTCCCAAACCGCATGGGCCTTGTGTGGGACTTACACAAGCCCACTAAGGACCGGTAAACACTCTACCACAGCCCATGGAGCCTCTTGGGTCGAAATACCCCTCCCGATGGTCTTCCGGTACACTTCCGGCACTCCCGGTACACTACCGATGAGCCCGAACCTTTTCCGGCGACCAAAACATGACTTCCTATATATGAATCTTTACCTCCGGACCATTCCGGAGCTCCTCGTGACATCCGGGGTCTCATCTGGGAATCCGAACAACCTTCGGTCACCACCATACATAACTCTATACTACCGAAATGTCACCAAACCTTAAGTGTGCAGACCCTGCGGGTTCGAGAACTATGTAGACATGACCGAGACACCTCTACGGTCAATAACCAATAGCGGGACCTGGATTACCATATTGGTTCCTACATATTCTATAAGATCTTTATCGGTCGAACCTCTATGTCAAGGATTCAGTTAATCCCGTAAGATGTTCCCTTTGCTCTTCGATATGTTACTTGCCCGAGATTCGATCGTTGGTATCTCCATACCTAGTTCAATCTCATTATTGGCAAGTCTCTTTACTCGTTCCGTAATACAAGATCCCAAAACTAACACTTAGTCACATTACTTGCAAGGCTTATTGTGATGTTGTATTACCGAGTGGGCCCTGAGATACCTCTCCGTCACATGGAGTAACAAATCCCAGTCTTGATCCATGCCAACTCAACAGACACCCTCAGAGATACCTGTAGAGCACCTTTATAGTCACCCAGTTATGTTGCGATGTTTGATACACACAAGGCACTCCTCCGGTATTCGTGAGTTGCATGATCTCATGGTCATAGGAACATATACTTGACATGCAGAAAACAGTAGCAATAAACTGACACGATCACATGCTATGTTTGTAGTTTGGGTCTCGTCCATCACATCATTCTCCTAATGATGTGATCCCGTTATCAAATGACATGACATGTCAATGTCTAGGAAACCTTGACCATCTTTGATCAACGAGCTAGTTCACTAGAGGCATACTAGGGACAAAGTGTTGTCTATTTACCCACACATGTAATGTGTTTCCAATTAATACAATTATAGCATGGACAATAAACGATTATCATGAACAAGGAAATATAATAATAAACACTTTATTTATTGCCTCTAGGGCATATTTCCAACATTGCTTAGCCTGGAACTGTCGAGGATTGGGGTTGGACTCGACGGGACCTGGTACGGTCGTACAACCCAGCGGTGGTGTTTTTGAGTGAGACCAAGAAAAGAGCGAGGGCTATGGAGAGTATTAAGTGGAGTTTGGGTTTTCGTCAAGGATTGGCGGTGGACTGTAAGGGGCAAAGTGGAGGACTAGCTCTATGGTGGAGAGATAATGTACAAGCAACAGTTAGACCATGGTCCCAATACTTCATTGATGAATAGCTCATGGTGGATGGCAAAACCCTATGATTCAGTTGATTCTATGGGTAGCCCAAGACAGAACTAATAAAGAAAGCTTGGGATTCTCTTAGGTATTTGAAGGCGCAATATAATCTGCCATGGTTGTGTGCAGGAGACTTCAATGAGATTCTGGTACAAGCTGAGAAGAGCAGGGGTAACTCAAGGAGTTTTTCACAGATGGAAGATTTCAAGGACTGCTTATCCGACTGTGGATTGGTAGACTTGGGCTACACTGGGTATCCATTTACATGGTATAACAAGAAAAGTGATGGTGAAAATTTGCAAGTTAGGTTGGACAGGGCTACATGTAACAACTCTTTTATGGCCTTGTTCCCTGACACTATGATGGAAAATGTTATTACTAAGGAATCGGATCACATGGCAGTCCTGATTCGTGTAATGGAGACAACTCCAACTGCACGGGCGAAGGGGGCGAGGCCGTTCTAGTACGAAGAAATGTGGTCACGACATGAGGGGTACAAGCCAATGGTGGCTGCTGCATGGCAAGAAGCAGGAAGGGCCAATGGGCTAGCTGGAGTGTGCGGCAAGCTGAGCCAAGCCACTCGTACAATGCATGCATGGGAACGTGATGTTTTCGGATCCATTAAAAGGCAAGTGGCTAGACTTAAGAACCGACTGCAGGATGCAAAGGAAAGGTCTCTTGTCACTGGATACACACAGGAGGTGAGAGATATTGAGAGACAGTTGAAAGAGATATATGAGAGGGAGGAACTAATGTATAAGCAACGCTCCAGAATTGGTTGGTTAAAGGAAGGTGACCAAAATACCCAGTATTTTCATAATCGTGCATCCCACAGAAAATGGAAAAATACAGTCTGAGGGTTGAGGCATGAGGATGGATCCAAATGCCTGACGGATGAAGGGATGAGAGAGATGGTTGTGGTCTTTTACGAAAAATTGTTTGAATCGGAAGGTTCTAATGGAGCGGACCATATTCTGAACTTGTTTGATGGAAGTGTCACGCCCGAGATGAACAGTAAGTTAATAGCACCTATTCCAGATTCAGAGATTGAGGCGGCATTTTTTCAGATGGGACCAACAAAGGCCCCTGGTCCAGATGGGCTACCAGCGCTATTCTACCAAAGGCACTGGCCGTTGGTACAAGAGGATGTGTGCAAAGCTGTTCGCGATTTTCTGGGAGGTTCGACGACACCGGACAGCTTCAATGAGACACTCATCGTGATGATCCTGAAAGTTAATGCACCAGAGTTTCTATCACAATTTCGCCCCATTAGTTCGTGTAATGTCCTGTACAAGATAGCAACTAAAGTGTTGGCAAAAAGGTTGAAGCAAATCCTCCCGGTGTTAATCTCCAAAGAGCAAAGCGCCTTTGTTCCCGGACGTCTCATCACGGATAATGTTTTAGTGGCTTATGAGTGTGTGCACGCTATTAGGAAACGAAAGAGGAAGCAACCGCTTTGTGCGGTCAAGCTCGACATGATGAAGGCCTATGACAGAGTGGAGTGGATTTTCCTTAGAAGAACTCTAGAGAGATTTGGCTTTGATCATATGTGGATCGAGATGATTATGCGATGTGTCATGACTGCAAGATTTACTGTCAAGCTGAATGGTGGCTTCTCTCGCAGCTTCCTTCCTACCCGAGGGCTCCGACAGGGGGACCCCCTCTCACCATATTTGTTCTTATTTTGTGTGGATGGTTTCTATGCCTTGCTCAAGAATTCTTAGAGGGAAAATAGTATTAAGGGTGTCAATTTTGGGAGCACTGGCCCCCATGTCACTCATTTGCTGTTTCCAGATGATAGTATAGTCTTTCTGGAAGGATCACAAAACAATTTGCAAGCCCTAAAGGATATTCTTTTGATATATCAAGAGGCTTCTGGGCAGAAAGTTAATCTTCAAAAGTCGTCTATCTTTCTTGGAAAGGGATGCAGGGAGGAGGACAAGGACATGCTGCAGCAAACCATAGGCATTGAATCAGAAGCACCGAGTGAAAGGTACCTTGGTCTCCCAATAGTGGTTGGTCGATCAAAGGATGGTGTATTCACTTATGTTAGAGATGTCAGGAGACGTAGTGGTAAATCAAAAAATTCCTATGATCACCAAGATCAATATATGGAGAAACTAGCAACGAGTAAGGGGATGAGTGCATGTTCATACCTTTGAAGATCACTAAGTGGAAGCGTTACAAGAATGCAGTTGGTGGAGTCATACTCGCAGCGATTCAGATCGCGGTGGAATCCGATCTAAGTGCCGAACAATGGCGCCTCCGCGTTCAACACACGTGCAGCCCGGTGACGTCTCCTACACCTTGATCCAGCAAGGAGGAAGGAGAGGTTGAGGGAGAGCTCTGGCAGCACAACAGCGTGGTGACGGTGGAGCTGCGTGGTACTCCGGCAGAGCTTCGCTAAGCACTACGGAGGACGAGGAGAGGGAGGAGTAGGGCTGCGCCGAGGGAGGAAGAAACTTGTGTGTTGGCAGCCCCCCAAACCCCCACTATATATAGGAGGAGGGGAGGAGGGTGCGCAGCCCCTAGGGTTCCCACCCTAGGGTGGTGTGGCAGCCCTAGATGGCATCTTGGTCGGCGGCCAAGAGGGGAGAGGGGAGGGCGGCGCCCTAGGTGGGCCTTAGGCCCATTTGCGCCTAGGGTTCCCCCCTTCCCACCTTGCTGCGCCTTGGGCCAGGGTGGAGGGCGCACCAGCCCACTCTGGGACTAGTCCCTTCCCAGTCTAGGCCCATGCAGCCTTCTGGGGCTGGTGGCCCCTCCCGGTGGACCCCCGAAACCCTTCCGGTGGTCCCGATACGTTACGGGTGATGCCCGGAACACTTCCGGTAACCAAACCCTCACTTCCTATATATCATTCTTTACCTCCAGACCATTCCGGAGCTCCTCATGACGTCCGGAATATCATCCGGGAGTCCGAACAACCTTCAGTAACCACGTACACTATTTCCCTATAACCCTAGCATCATCGAACCTTAAGTGTGTAGACCCTACGGATTCGGGAGGCACATAGACATGACCAAGACACCTCTCCGGTCAATAACCAACAGCGGGATATGGATACCCATGTTAGCTCCCACATGCTCCACGGTGATCTCATCAGATGAACCACGATGTCGGGGATTCAATCAATCCCGTATACAATTCCCTTTGTCTACCGGTATGGTACTTGCCCGAGATTCGATCGTCGGTATCCCTATACCTTGTTCAATCTCATTACCGGCAAGTATCTTTACTCGTTCCGTAACACATCATACCGTGGCTAACTCCTTAGTCACATTGAGCTCATTATGATTATGTCTTACCGAGTGGGCCTAGAGATACCTCTCCGTCACACGGAGTGACAAATCCCAGTCTCGATTCGTGCCAACCCAACAAACACTTTCGGAGATACTTGTACTGTACCTTTATAGCCACCCAGTTATGTTGTGACGTTTGGCACACCCAAAGTATTCCTACGGTATCCGGGAGTTGCACAATCTCATGGTCTAAGGAAACGATACCTGACATTAGAAAAGCTTTAGCAGACGAACTGCACGATCTTGTGCTATGCTTAGGATTGGGTATTGTCCATCACATCATTCTCCTAATGATGTGATACCGTTATCAATGACATCCAATGTCCATGGTCATGAAACCGTGACCATCTATTGATCAACGAGCTAGCCAACTAGAGGCTTACTAGGGACATGTTGTGGTCTATGTATTCACACATGTATTACGATTTCCGGTTAACACAATTATAGCATGAATAATAGACAATTATCATGAACAAGGAAATACAATAATAACCATTTTATTATTGCCTCTAGGGCATATTTCCAACAAGAGAAAGTTCCTTTGGGAAAGTCTCTGGATGGAAGGGCCAAGGTTTATCCAAAGCTGCGCATGAAGTACTGGTGAAATCGGGACTCCAATTTGTACCCACTTTTACCATGAGCTGTTTTTATCTCACCAAGAAGATGTGCCGGAATATGACTTCGATCTCCTCTAAATTCTGGTGGGGTGCAGTTCAGGGTGAAAGGAAAGTGCACTGGGTCTCATGGGAAAAGATGTGCTTACCAAAGAGGGATGGGGGGATGGGATTCAGAAATTTTGAAGCTTTTAACCAAGCGTTGTTGGCAAAGCAAGCATGGCGAATCCTACAATGTCCCCAATCAATGTGTGGATGTGTACTGAAAGCTAGGTATTTTAGAGACTACTCTATAATGAATGCGACGTGCCTAGCGGGAGCATCATATACCTACAGGAGTATCTTGCATGGGAGAGACTTGCTGCCGGAAGGAGTTATCTGGCGTATCGGAGATGGAACTAATGTTAATATTCACCATGCAAATTGGATCCCGAGAGCCGGCAGTTTGAAACCTGTTGGGCAGATTTACATGCAAGGAGTGACCAAGGTGAGTGATCTCATGAACCCTAAGGGAACTACATGGGATGATACGAAGGTTGATAGCATGTTTTGCCCTGATGATGCACATGATATTAAGCAAGTGGCTATAGGAGGGCCGGGATCTCGCGATGTCCTTGGATGGAACTTCACAAAGCCAGGTAACTTCACGGTGAGGTCATTGTATCATCTACGAATGGCGTTGAATAGGACTAAAACTGGTCGGACAGAGTCCTCCTCGCCGGTAAACAAACATAAGAGATGGCTATCACTTTGGAATACTAATGCTCCTGGGAAGGCAAAGATACACATGTGGTGACTGGTTAGAAATGGTTTGGCGGTGGGTGCGGAGCTGCATAGACGCAAGATCAAACCAGGAATGTTCTGCTGCGCCTGTGGGAGGGAAGAAACAGTGTTGCGCCGGTTCTGGACTTGCCCGCATTCTACTATGTTTTGGAAGGTCCTAAGCTCACAGAAAGGGGCTTCGGTGGCGATCCCGCTGATGACAGATGGGCCCCATGGAGAGCTTAAGGAGTGGCTGATGCAATGGCTGGCGGATGCAGGTGAGCAGGAGAAGGAAGTGATGATACAAGCGCTTTAAGGATTGTGGCTGGCGAGAAATGAGACTAGGGTAGGGAAGAAGATAGCTGACCCAAAAACAATTGTTGATTCAGTGTTCGCGCATGTTCTGGAGTGGGCTGTTGTCCATGAGCGTCAGGTGAGAGCTCCGGCATCAACATAGCCTATGCGATGGTCACCAGCTGAACCGAGGTGGCTTAAGGTGAATACAGACGGTGCACTGTCAAAATTCAGAGAGAGGAGGTGTTGGTGTGATCCTCCTTGATCATCAAGGGGCTTTCAGGGGTGGGCGTCTTTGGTGTTCCCAGGGGTTGCCGATGCGGAACTTGCCGAGGTCCTGGCCTGCCGCAGGGGAGTGCTTATGGCAGCCCAAGCTGGAGCTACTCGTGTCCACGTCGAGCTGGACAACAAAGTAATACCAAGTTGGGAGACGTAGTAGTAAATCAAAAAAATTCCTACGTGTTCACCAAGATCTATCTATGGAGAAACCAGCAATGATTAAGGGTAGAGTGCATCTTCATACCTTTGAAGATCTCTAAGCAGAAGCGTTACAAGAACGCGGTTGATGGAGTCGTACTCGCAGCGATTCAGATCGCGGTGGATTCCGATCTTAGCGCCGAACAACGGTGCCACCGCGTTCAACACATGTGTAGCCCGGTGACGTCTCCTATGCCTTGACCTGACAAGGAGGAAGGAGAGGTTGAGGGAGAGCTCCGGCAGCACGACGGCGTGGTGACGGTGGAGCTGCGTGGTCTTCGATAGGGCTTCGCCAAGCACCACGGAGAACGAGGAAGAGGAAGGGTAGGGCTGCGCCGAGAGAGAGAGAACTCGTGTGTCTGGCAGCCCCAAAACCCACCACTATATATAGGAGGAGGAGGAGGGAGGGTTGTACCCTAGGGTTCCCACCCTAGGGGCCGGCGGCAGCCCCATATCTCATCTGGTGCGGCGGCCAGAGGGAGAGAGGGGTGGTCGGCGCCCTAGGTGGGCCTTAGGCCCATCTGAGCCTAGGGTTTGCCCCCCCTCTCTTCCCTTGTTGTGCCTTGGGCCCTTGTGGGGGCGCACCGGCCCACCTAGGGGCTGGTTCCCTCCCACTTGCGGCCCATTAAGCCCTCTGGGGCCGGTGGCCCCACTTGGTTTAGTCAATGGATCTATGACATTCAGATCTGTATGTACTTTACAAATATCTATATCTCCCTCCTGAATGTAATCATGGATGGAGTTGAAGCGGCGCTTGATGTGTCTTGTCTTCTTGTGAAACCTGGGCTCCTTGGCAAGGGCAATAGCTCCAGTGTTGTCACAGAATAGAGTCATTGGGCCCGACACATTGGGAATTACTCCTAGGTCGGTGATGAACTCCTTCATCCAGACTCCTTCCTTTGCTGCTTCCGAAGCAGCTATGTACTCCGCTTCACATGTAGATGATGCCATGATGCTTTGCTTGCTGCTACACCAGCTGACTGCCCCTCCATTCAAAATATACACGTATCATGTTTGCGACTTGGAGTCGTCCGGATCTGTGTCGAAGCTAGCATCGACGTAACCCTTTACGACGAGCTCTTCGACACCTCCATGTACGAGAAACATGTCCTTTGTCCTTTTCAGGTACTTCAGGATATTCTTGACCGTTGTCAAGTGTTCCTCTCCGGGATCACTTTGTTACCTCCCTACCAAACTTATGGCAAGGTTCACATCAGGTCTGGTGCACAGCATGGCATACATAATAGAGCCTATGGCTGAAGCATAGGGGATGACACTCATCTCTTCTCTATCCTTTGCAGTGGTCGGGCATTGAGTCGTACTCAATCTCACACCATGTAACACAGGCAAGAACACATTCTTGGAATGATCCATATTGAACTTCTTCAATATCTTGTCAAGGTACGTGCTTTGTGAAAGACCTATTAAGCGTCTCGATCTATCTCTATAGATCTTGATGCCTACTATGTAAGCAGCTTCTCCAAGGTCCTTCATTGATTTTTTTTTATTCAAGTAGGCCTTTACACTTTCCAAAAGTTCTATATCATTTCCCATCAACAATATGTCATGCACATATAATATGAGAAATGCTATAGAGCTCCCACTCACTTTCTTGTAAATACAGGGTTCTCCATAAACCTGTATAAACCCAAATGCTTTAATCACCTCATTAAAGCGAATGTTCCAACTCCGAGATGCTTGCACCAGCCCATAGATGGAGTGGTGGAGCTTGCATACTTTGTTAGCATCTTTAGGATCGACAAAACCTTCCGGCTGCATCATATACAGTTCTTCCTTAAGGAAGACATTAAGGAATGCCGTTTTGACGTCCATTTGCCAGATCTCATAATCATAAAATGGGGCAATTGCTAACATGATTCAGACAGAACACAACATCGCTACAGGTGAGAAAGTCTCATCGTAGTTGTTAGTGCATCTAGTGCCCCTTAGTGATTTTGGTGTATTGAAGTCTTATAGGTTAAGGTTCTACTGCGTTTGTGAGTGTACACAAGCTCTATAAGTCAATGAGGAGTTTGATATATTCGGAGATTATCAACCCCTAAAAATGTATGTCTTCAACTGAAGACTTTGCTGAAAACTTTGTGAAGACATTGGTGAAGACTTTGTGAAGACTTTGAAAATGAAGAAGTTGGTGTGACCTTGAAGATATGAACGAGGAATATGAAGCGTGAAGACTTTTGTTTTCGTAGTTTCATTTCCTTACTTGAGTCATAAGAAACACCGTACTGTTAAAGGGGGCGAGGTAATACTAAGGAAAATTTCCAACTGATGCTCAACTCCAAAATCCTCAACCCCTTCGAGTGAAGCCTTTGGAAATCTCTTACGGTTCAGTCAAGTTCTTCAGTGACAGAGACAAAGTTCTTCTGGTCTCTAAGGAAATTGATCTGACTGAGGAGTTAGGATTTTGCCAGTGCGAATTGCCTACAAGTGAGGAACATGATATGTCTGAGGACTTTCATAGTTGGAAAATCCGACCGTTGCTGTGCTTAGCGCCAGCTGTCCCCAGTCACAAATATCCACATAACGGTCATATCATTGGGGGCATTTATGTCATATCATGTCAGGTTGCACCCTGGCTATAAATAGCCACCCCCCACAACCACTAGTTGGTTGGCTGCTCCGAGAGAGAACTGGCACTTGTCATTTGAGAGCAACCCATCCTCCGAGGACTTTGAGAGAAAATCATCAGTGAGGAAAAACCCACAACCAAACCACCAAACCCATAGTGATTGAGCATCACTGAAGAAATTCCCATGTGGAACCGACGCTTATTACCTTTGAGGACTGTGCATCCTCCAGACGGTTAGGCATCATGGTCTAGTGCATCCTGCAGTCAATTGGGGATCATGAAGTGACCTTGGTCTAGAGCATCCAGCAATAAATTGTGGATTGCCGGGTGACCAGTTTGTGAGGGTTTTGGAAGTCTACCCTGAAGACTTACCGCGAGTGTTGGGCGAGGACTGTCTGACCTTAGCTCAGGAGAATACGATAAGGACTGTGTGTCCTGGGACTATGTGTCCTCTGGTTTAAATACCAGGCCGCTCCAAACCAGACGTACGACTATCACAGCAGTTGGAACTGGGTCATCAAACCATTGTCTTCATCGATCTATCTGGTTCTATTCCCTCAACCCCTCTATTCCTCATATACGTGTTGGTCAAATTGATTGTTACTGTTTGAAGAATTTGATTGAAGACTTTCACAAATTCCTCACCTCAAATTCTTCAAGTTACCTTGTTCATCACTGCTTATCCTGTATCACACTACTAACTATTTGTGCATGTTTCATTTCATCATGAAGACTATGATGTTACTATGTTCCTCATGCACTTGAGTACTTATTCCACTGCTAGTTATTCATCACATTTCAAATTCCTCGAGTGATGAATTTGTAAAAATCGCCTATTCACCCCCCCCCTCTAGTCGATATAACGCACTTTCAGTAGTCAACTCCTTGAACTTGTCGATAACCCTTAGTGACAAGCCAAGCCTTATAGACGGTCACATTACCATCCACGTCAGTATTCTTATTAAAGATCCATTTATTTTCAATGGCTCGCTTATCATCAGGCAAGTCCACCAAAGTCCATACTTTGTTCTAATACATGGATCCTATCTCGGATTTCATGGCTTCAAGCCATTTGTTGGAATCCGGGCCCGCCATCGCTTATTCATAGTTCGAAGGTTCACCGTTGTCCAACACCATGATCTCCAGGACAGGGTTGCCATACCACTCTGGTGCGGAACGTGTCCTAGTGGACCTTTGACGTTCAATAGTAACTTGATCTGAAGTTTCATGATCATCATCATTAACTTCCTCTCCAGCCGGTGCAGGCTCCACAGAAACAACTTCCTGTGGTGCGCTACTCTCCGGTTCGAGTGGAGGTACAATTACCTCATCAATTTCTATTTTCCTCCCACTTACTTCTTTCGAGAGAAACTCTTTCTCAAGAAAGGATCCATTCTTGGCAACAAAGACTTTGCCTTCGGATCTGAGGTAGAAGGTATACCCAATAGTCTCTTTGGGATATCCTATGAAGATGCACTTTTCCGCTTTAGGTTCGAGCTTCTCAGGTTGAAGTTTCTTCACATAAGCATCGCATCCCCAAACTTTTAGAAACGACAGCTTAGGTTTCTTTCCGAACCATAATTCATACGGTGTCGTCTCAACGGATTTAGACGGTGCACTATTTAAAGTGAATGCGACAGTCTCTAATGCATATCCCCAAAATGATAGCGGTAAGTCGGTAAGAGACATCATAGATCGCACAATATCCAACAGAGTGTGATTACGACGTTCAGACACACCATTTCGCTGAGGTGTGCCAGGCGGCGTGAGTTGTGAAACAATTCCACATTTCCTTAGGTGCGTGCCAAACTCGTGACTTAAATATTCTCCGCCATGATCAGATTGTAGGCACTTTATTTTCCTGTCACGTTGATTCTCTACCTCACTCTAAAATTCCTTGATCCTTTCAAAGGTTTCAGACTTGTGTTTCATTAAGTAGACATACCCATATCTGCTCAAGTCATCAGTGAGGGTGAGAACATAACTGTAGCCACCGCGAGCCTCGACGCTCATTGGACCACATACATCGGTATGTATTATCTCCAACAAGTCAGTTGCTCACTCCATTGTTCCAGAGAACGGAGTCTTGGTCATCTTGCCCATGAGGCTTGGTTCGCACGTGTCAAATGATTCGAAATCAAGAGACTCCAAAAGTCCATCAGCATGGAGCTTCTTCATGCGTTTGACACCAATATGACCAAGACGCCAGTGCCATATGTAAGTGTGACTATCGTTATCAACAATACACTTGTTGGTACTCACACTCTGGACATGTGTAAGATCAAGTTCGAGTTTCATCAAAAATAAACCATTGACCAGTGGGGCATGACCATAAAACATTTCTCTCATATAAATAGAACAACCATTATTCTCAGATTTAAATGAGTAGCCATCTCGCATCAAACGAGATCCAGATACAATGTTCATGCTCAAAGTTGGTACTAAATAACAATTATTGAGGTTTAAAAGTAATCCCAAAGGTAGATGTAGAGGTAGCGTGTCGACGGCGATCACATCGACCTTGGAACCATTCCCGAAGCGCATCGCCACCTCGTCCGTTGCCAGTCTCCGCTTATTCCGTAGCTCCTACTTGGAGTTACAAATGTGAGCAACTGCACCGGTATCAAATACCCAGGAGCTACTACGAGTGCTGGTTAGGTACACATCAATAACAAGTATATCACATATACCTTTAACGTTGTCGGCCTTCTTATCTGCTAAGTACTTGGGGCAGTTCCGCTTCCAGTGACCGGTACCCTTGCAATAAAAGCACTCAGTCTCAGGCTTGGGTCCATTCTCTATCATTTGCCATGGTCGGGCATTGAGTCGTACTCAATCTCACACCTTGTAACACAGGCAAGAACCCCTTCTTGAACTGATCCATATTGAACTTCTTCAATATCTTTTCAAGGTATGTGCTTTGTGAAAGACCTATGAGGCGTCTCGATCTATCTCTATAGATCTTAATACCTAATATGTAAGCAGCTTCTCCAAGGTCCTTCATTGAAAAACACTTATTCAAGTAGGCCTTTACACTTTCCAAGAGTTCTATACCATTTCCCATTATCAGTATGTCATCCACATATAATACGAGAAATGCTACAAAGCTCCCACTCACTTTCTTGTAAATACAGGGTTCTCCATAAATCTGTACAAATCCAAACGCTTTAATCACTTCATTAAAACGAATGTTCCAACTCCGAGATGCTTGCACCAGCCCATAGATGGAGCGCCGGAGCTTGCATACCTTGTTAGCATCTTTAGGATCGACAAAACCTTCCGGCTGCATCATATACAGTTCTTCCTTGAGGAAGCCATTAAGAAATGCCGTTTTGACATCCATTTGCAAGATCTCATAATCATAAAATGCGGCAATTGCTAACATGATTCGGACAGACTTCAGCATTGCTACGGGTGAGAAAGTCTCATCGTAGTCAACTCCTTGAACTTGTCGATAACCCTTAGCGACAAGCCGAGCCTTATAGACGGTCACGTTACCATCCGCGTCAGTCTTCTTCTTAAAGATCCATTTATTTTCAATGGCTCGCTTATCATCAGGCAAGTCCACCAAAGTCCATACTTTGTTCTCATACATGGATCCTATCTCGGATTTCATGGCTTCAAGCCATTTGTTGGAATCCGGGCCCGCCATCGCTTCTTCATAGTTTGAAGGTTCACCGTTGTCTAACAACATGATCTCTAGGACAGGGTTGTCGTACCACTCTGGTGCGGAACGTGTCCGAGTGGACCATCGACGTTCAATCGTAACTTGATCTGAAGTTTCATGATCATCATCATTAACTTCCTCTCCAGCCGGTGTAGGCTTCACAGAAACAACTTCCTGTGCTGCGCTACTCTCCGGTTCGAGTGGAGGTACAATTACCTCATCAAGTTCTATTTTCCTCCCACTTACTTCTTTAGAGAGAAACTCTTTCTCAAGAAAGGATCCATTCTTGGCAACAAAGATTTTGCCCTCGGATCGTAGGTAGAAGGTATACCCAATAGTCTCTTTGGGATCCTATGAAGACGCACTTTTTCGCTTTGGGTTCGAGCTTCTCAGGTTGAAGTTTCTTCACATAAGCATCACATCCCCAAACTTTTAGAAACTACAGCTTAGGTTTCTTTCCAAACCATAATTCATACGGTGTCGTCTCAACGGATTTTGATGGTGCCCTATTTAAAGTGAATGCGGCAGTCTCTAATGCATATCCCCAAAATGATAGGGTAAGTCGGTAAGAGACATCATAGATCGTACCATATCTAATAGAGTGCGATTACAACATTCAGACACACCATTTCGCTGAGGTGTGCCAGGCGGCGTGAGTTGTGAAACAATTCCACATTTCCTTAGGTGCGTGCCAAACTTGTGACTTAAATATTCTTCGCCACGATCAGATCGTAGGCACTTTATTTTCCTATCACGTTGATTCTCTACCTCACTCTGAAATTCCTTGAACCTTTCAACAGTTTCAGACTTATCTTTCATTAAGTAGATATACCCATATCTACTCAAGTCATCAATGAGGGTGAGAACATAATGGTAGCCACCACGAGCCTCGACACTCATTGGACCGCATACATCGGTATGTATTATTCCCAACAAGTCAGTTGCTCGCTCCATTGTTACGGAGAACGGAGTCTTGGTCATCTTGCCCATGAGGCATGGTTCGCACGTGTCAAATGATTCGAAATTAAGAGACTCCAAAAGTCCATCAGTATGGAGCTTCTTCATGCGTTTGACACCAATATGACCAAGGCGACAATGCCACATATAAGTGGGACTATCGTTATCAACCTTACAATTTTTGGTACTCACACTAAGGACATGTGCAACATCACGTTCAAGATTCATCAAAAAAAACCATTGACCAGCGGGGCATGACCATAAAACATTTCTCTCATATAAATAGAACAACCATTATTCTCATATTTAAATAAGTAGCCATCTCGCATTAAGCGAGATCCAGATACAATGTTCATGCTCAAAGCCGGTACTAAATAACAATTATTAAGGTTTAACACTAATCCCGAAGGTAGATGTAGAGGTAGCGTGCCGACGGCGATCACATCGACCTTGGAACCATTCCCGACGCGCATCGTCACCTCCTCCTTGGCCAGCCTCCGCTTATTCTGCAGCTCCTGCTTGGAGTTACAAATGTGAGCAACTGCACCGGTATCAAATACCCAGGAGCTACTACGAGCGCTGGTTAGGTACACATCAATAACAAGTATATCACATATACCTTTAATGTTGTCGTCCTTCTTATCCGCTAAGTACTTGGGGCAGTTCCGCTTCCAGTGACCGGTACCCTTGCAATAAAAACACTCAGTCTCAGGCTTGGGTCCATTCTTGTTCTTCTTTTTCCCGGCAACTTGCTTACCGGGCGTGGCAACAGCTTTGCCATCCTTCTTGAAGTTCTTCTTACCCTTGCCTTTCTTGAAACTAGTGGTCTTATTCACCATCAACACTTGATGCTCCTTTTTGATCTCGACCTCCGCTGATTTCAGCATCGAGTACAACTCAGGAATGGACTTCTCCATACCATGCATGTTGTAGTTCATCACAAAGCTCTTGTAGCTAGGTGGAAGACTGGAGTATTTTGTCAATGACCGACTCATCCGAGAGATTAACTCCCAGCTGAGTCAAGCAGTTGTGCAACCCAGACATTTTGAGTATATGCTCACTGACAGAATTATTCTCCTCCATCTTACAGTTGAAGAACTTGTCGGAGACGTCATATCTCTCGATCCGGGCATGAGCTTGGAAAACCAGTTTCAGCTCTTGGAACATCTCATATGCTCCGTGTTGCTCAAAACGCTTTTGGAGCCCTGGTTCTAAACTGTAAAGCATGCCGCGCTGAACAAGGGAGTAATCATCACAGCACGACTGCCAAGTGTTCATAACGTCTTGGTCCGCTGGAAAATGGGTGCGTCACCTAGCGGTGCATCAAGGACATACAATCTTTTAGAAGCTATGAGGATAATCCTCAAGCCACGGACCCAGTCCGCATAGTTGCTTCCATCATCTTTCAGCTTGGTTTTCTCTAGGAACGCGTTGAAGTTGAGGATGACATTAGCGTTGGCCATTGGATCTACAATATAGATTGTAAAGACAAATTTTTTAGACTAAGTTCATGATAATTAAGTTTACATAATCTAATTATTTAATGAACTCCCACTTAGATAGACATCTCTCTAGTCATCCAAGTGACACATGATCCATGTCAACTAGCCCGTGTCCGATCATCACGTGAGACGGACTAGTCATCCATGGTGAACATCTCCATGTTGATCGTATCTTCTATAAGACTCATGTTCGACCTTTCGGTCTTTCATGTTCCGAGGCCATGTCTGTACATGCTAGGTTTGGCAAGTCAACCTAAGTGTTTCACATGTGTAAATCTGGCTTACACCCGTTGAATGCGAACGTTAGAACCTATCACACCCGATCATCACGTGGTGCTTCGGAACAACGATCCTTAGCAATGGTGCATAGTTAGGGTGAACACATTTCTTGAAATTTTATTGAGAGATCATCTTATTTACTACCGTCGTTCTAAGCAAATAAGATGTAAACATGATAAACATCACATGCAATCAATATAGTGACATGATATGGCCAATATCATCTTGCTCCTTTGATCTCCATCTTCGGGGCACCATGATCATCACTGTCACCGGCACGACACCATGATCTCCATCATCGTGTCTTCATGAAGTTGTCTCGCCAACTATTACTTCTACTACTATGGCTAACGTTTCGCAATAAAGTAAAGGAATTACATGGCGTTTATGATTGACACGCAGGTCATACAATAAAATAAGACAACTCCTATGGCTCCTGCCGGTTGTCATACTCATCGACATGCAAGTCGTGAATCCTATTACAAGAACATGATCAATCTCATACATCACAATGCATCACATCACATCCTTTGGCCATATCATATCACAAGGCATATGCTGCAAAAACAAGTTAGACGTCCTCTAATTTGTAGTTGCAAGTTTTTACGTGGCTGTTATAGGTTTCTAGCAAGAATGTTTCTTACCTACGCCAAAACCACAACGTGATATGCCAATTGCTATTTACCCTTCATAAGGACGCTTTTCATCAAATACAATCCGACTAAGGTGGGAGAGACAGACACCCGATAGCCACCTTATGCGACAAGTGCATGTCAGGCGGTGGAACCGGTCTCACGTAAGCGTATGTGTAAAGTTGGTTCCGGGCCGCTTCATCCCACAATACCGCTGAATCAAGATAAGACTAGTAGTGGTAAGCAAATTAACAAGATCGACGCCCACAATAACTTTGTGTTCTACTCGTGCATAGATTCTACACATAGACTTAGCTCTGATACCACTGTTGGGAGACGTAGTAGTAAATCAAAAAAATTCCTACGTGTTCACCAAGATCTATCTATGGAGAAACCAGCAACGAGTAAGAGAAGAGTGCATCTTCATACCTTTGAAGATTGCTAAGCGGAAGCGTTACAAGAACGCGGTTGACGGAGTCGTACTCGTAGTGAAACAGATCGCGGTGGATTCCGATCTTAGCACCGAACAATGGCGCCTCCGCGTTCAACACACGTGCAGCCTGGTGAAGTCTCCTACGCCTTGATCCAGCAAGGAGGAAGTAGAGGTTGAGGGAGAGCTCCGGCAGCATGACGGCATGGTGACGGTGGAGCTGCGTGGTCTCCGGCAGGGCTTCGCCAAGCACCATGGAGAACGAGGAAGAGAAAGGGTAGGGTTGCACCGAGAGAGAGAGAGAACTCGTGTGTCTGGCAGCCCCAAAACCCACCACTATATATATAGGAGGAGGAGGGAGGGCTGCGCCCTAGGGTTCCCACCCTAGGGGTTGGCGGCAACCCTAGATCTCATCTGGTGCGGCGGCCAGAGGGAGAGAGGGGTGGCCGGCGCCCTAGGTGGGCCTTAGGCCCATCTGAGCCTAGGGTTTGCCCCCCTCTCTTCCCTTGCTGCGCCTTGGGACCTTGTGGGGGCGCACCAACCCACCTAGGGGCTGGTTCCCTCCCACTTGCGGCCCATGAAGCCCTCTGGGGCCAATGGCCCCACTTGGTGGACCCCCGGAACCCTTCCGGTGGTCCCGGTACGTTACCGGTAATCCCCGAAACATTTCGGGCAACCAAAACCTCACTTCCTATATATTAATCTTTGCCTCCGGACCATTCCAGAACTCCTCGTGATGTCCGAGATCTCATCGGGGACTCCGAACAGCCTTCGGTAACCACGTACACTGTTTCCCTATAACCCTAGCGTCATCGAACCTTAAGTGTGTAGACCCTACGGGTTCGGGAGGCACGTAGACATGACCGAGACACCTCTATGGGATCTGGATACCCATGTTGGCTCCCACATGCTCCACGATGATCTCATCGGATGAACCACGATGTCGGGGATTCAATCAATCCCGTATACAATTCCCTTTGTCTACCGGTATGATACTTGCCCGAGATTCGATCGTCGGTATCCCTATACCTTGTTCAATTTCGTTACCGACAAGTCTCTTTACTCGTTCCGTAACACATCATACCGTGGCTAACTCCTTAGTCACATTGAGCACATTATGATGATGTCTTACCGAGTGGGCCAGAGATACCTCTCCGTCACACGGGGTGACAAATCCCAGTCTCGATTCGTGCCAACCCAACAGACACTTTCGGAGATACCTGTAGTGTACCTTTATAGCCACCCAGTTACGTTGTGATGTTTGGCACACCCAAAGGATTCCTACGGTATTCGGGAGTTGCACAATCTCATGGTCTAAGGAAATGATACTTGACATTGGAAAAGCTTTAGCAGACTAACTACACGATCTTGTGCTATGCTTAGGATTGGGTCTTGTCCATCACATCATTCTCCTAATGATGTGATCCCGTTATCAACGACATCCAATGTCCATGGTCATGAAACCGTGACCATCTATTGATCAACGAGCTAGCCAACTAGAGGCTCACTAGGGACACGTTGTGGTCTATGTATTCACACATGCATTAAGGTTTCCGGTTAACACAATTATAGCATGAACAATAGACAATTATCATGAACAAGGAAATACAAAATAACTATTTTATTATTGACTCTAGGGCATATTTCCAACATAACATCCATGCTAAACGCCTCGAAGATCAACCTATCTGCTGTAGGGCCAATCATCGAGGACGTAAAGAGAATCCTGCAATCCTTTGGTGCTTCTACGGTCTCTTGGGTTGGAGAACAGGAAATAAAGGGGCTCATGCTCTGGCTAGAGAAGGTATTGCTCAAGAGTTAGATAGGTTCTAGCTGCAGCAGCCACGAGACTGTATTTTACATGTTTTGTCGGATAAGATGCCTTCTGGGACTGCTTAAATAAAGTGTGTTTGATCCTCAAAAAAAATGTGGTTCATTCACTCACACGCCGTTCCAAACACATAATTTGCTTCGAAATTTCAGATGATTGAAGTTTCATTGGAACGGCGGAATAGAAAAGGGGATTTCATAAAAATGACTGTCTATGCTTTGTAGAATTTTCATACCATTCCTATTAGCTCGCGGCGTCCCGGTGTTGGTTCTGAAGATTATGGACGTCACATTGGTTCGGGTTGTTGCTCAAGGCGTGGATTTCCAAGGCGCTATGTACGACCTTTTACGACGCTTTCCTTATGTGATTTGCCTCCGATTTTGCCTGGTCCTGCTACTCACTTGCCAATCTCCTAGCGCTCCTGGTGGGTGGACATTGATCATGTTGAGTTTCGTGTTATGGGAGTGCGACAAAGATTCTTGTGAGATCGCACCGCTGTATGGGTTTCTTGTGTCTCAACTCCTCGCCCTCAATGGCTATAGGCCAAATTAGGGGGTTCAGCTATGTTATTTCCTTGTTTGGTCTAAGCATTTCATATATTTTTGCTTCGGGCATCATGTTCACGCCCTCTTACGATCGTGTCATGGGTTGTATCCTCATTTGATTTTTTCTTTTATCAATGAAACGATACATAAGTTGTGTGTGTTCGCGGAGAAAGGTTCATACGCTTCACGGCTGATGGACAAAATAACATTTCATTTGCTTGAGTGGAGAAATACCATGTGTTTACGCGTGAGAAAAAATTGGGCAGCTTTTATGCGTCATCTGGTAGATATTTTTCTAGGGAAATACCGTATATTATATTATGTTAAGAAAAACATTACAAAGAGACATACAGTACATACAAATACATCCACGTAGGGTACGGAAGTACGCCAAATCCAACTCGACCACATAGTCGCTGCTGCCCACAACCCGCCGTTGTTTCCAACGGGGAGAGAAGAGCGACCAACCCCTTTGGATCCAGAGAAGCACCATTGCTTGAAAGTTTTGAGAGCCGCATAGTTGTGTAGCCCACCGTGAGAAGCAAGATCTTGAGCAAAGCTGAAATGCCTAGACGACCGGGGCAATGCCCCACGCCACGCAAGATCCTCATCGGCCAGATTCAGTGAAGCAGGTTCAAAGACCAATCGCTGACTAACAACCTCCAATCCTCCATCCCCGTCTGCATCCACAGCAAAAGAAGCGCCTGCAACATCTCCCAACGGAGACGAAGAAGCAGACAAGCCGCAACCACTGCTCCATAGGGCCAAAGCCGCGAACGCCATGGTCGGAATTCTCAACCCCACTCGTCGTCTTGCCACACCAAGGAGCCCGGCGGTGACTGACAATGACGACAACCAACTCACAAGATCGCAAACAACCAGATCCGTGAGACCAAAAGGACCCCAACTCCTCGCCATTGCAAGAACGACGATGGGAGGGAGAAGGAGGAGTCTGGCCCACTTTATTCCGCACACCGACGCCTCCTCCGCCATGGCGCCGGTGCAAAGGACACCAAACCTAGAAAATCTAGGACTATATACACCGCCAGGCACCGGATCTGGGATCTCCCACCCCTCTAACAACCATAATGGTCATGTCATGTGGTAGATGCTAGTCACGGATCGGCTGCCTCCACAATCCTTGGATCAATGTGCATCCAAGATCGACCAGACAAAGACATTTGGTGGGTGAGCTCTAGGGACATTTGGTGGGTGAGCCCGGCGGTGACTGACAATGACGACAACCAACTCACAAGATCGCAAACAACCAGATCCGTGAGACCAAAAGGACCCCAACTCCTCGCCATTGCAAGAACGACGATGGGAGGGAGTAGGAGGAGTCTGGCCCACTTTATTCCGCACACCGACGCCTCCTCCGCCATGGCGCCGGTGCAAAGGACACCAAACCTAGAAAATCTAGGACTATATACACCGCCAGGCACCAGATCTGGGATCTCCCACCCCTCTAACAACCATAATGGTCATGTCATGTGGTAGATGCTAGTCACGGATCGGCTGCCTCCACAATCCTTGGATCAATGTGCATCCAAGATCGACCAGAAAAAGACATTTGGTGGGTGAGCTCTAGGTAGCCTTTTTTCCTCAAACTTTTATTTCCACATCGGGAAATAATGTAAAACAAAGGTGCATACACATGAATAATAGTATTTCCGTACTAAGTTTCATCAAGCCTTCATATGTGTTGCACACAAAAAGACGAATACATATATCAAATTGGACTTATTTTGTGTGTATTTGAAACATTTCTATGTGTTAGCTGCAAATCATTATATTATTTAACACAACATTACAAAGATACTTCCTCCATCCGGAAATACTTGTCTTAGAAATAAATAAAATAAATGTATCTATAACTAAAATAAGTTTACTTACATTCACTTTTAAAACAAGTATTTCTGGACGAAAAAAGTACAAAGCAAATGTATATGTTACTTGACACACACAGAGAAAATCCTCATCGCCCGCATCACACTTCTCTGCCCTGCCTTGTATTTTCCATCTCATGCGTGCCCCGCCTCGCACCCTACTGCTAGCCTTGCGGGCTCCCGCGTGCTCGCCATGCCCAACATCATGTTCGCCGCTCGTAGCAAATGCCGCCGGTCACCACTCGCCACAACCATTTCATGACTTTGCATTCGTTGGTCACCACTCGTCACTTCGTCCTTCCTTCTATGTTTCCGATACACTTTGCAGGACGTATCCTTAGAAAAGGATAAGCGCATATAACTAAACCTAAACTTATTGGACAATAGTTTACCTAAGCCTAGCCATGTACACGAGTACATGTCACACTCTTAGTAAGAGAAAGGATATTCAAGAGACGTATGATGCCATCATTGAGATCAAGCAACATTTATCTTCTTTATTTTATGTAATATAGTTCATGAACGTAGGATTTTAAATTTTGAAGCTCATAATTTAACGAAGCATGCGTTATCCTTAGAGGTTGACTGTTATGTTTGATGAGAAAATTTTGTTTTTGCCACTCTAGCTTTTGTCAATTTTTCTTATGTCACTCTAGAAGTTGACATTTTACTTTTGCCACTCTTTGCTTTTGACAATTATCACGATTGCCATTCTGTGGCATAAACAAAAAAGTTAGAGTGGCAATTGTGATACATTATTAAAGGTAACAGTGGCAAAAGTGAAATAAATTTTATTTTGCTTTATTCACGAAATGACAATTGTGGTAATTATCAAAAGCTAAGAGTGGCAAAAGTGAAATGTCAAAATCTGGAGTGGCATAAGGAAAATTGGCAAAAGCTAAAGTGGCAAAAACAAAACTTTCCCATGTTTGATTAGGTCAGTTCGACAACTTTCCCATGTTGGTCACCACTCGTCACTTCGTCCTTCCTTCTATGTTTCCGATACACTTTGCATGACGTATCCTTAGAAAAGGATAAGCACATATAACTAAACCTAAACTTATTGGACAATAGTTTACCTAAGCCTAGCCATGTACACGAGTACATGTCACACTCTTAGTAAGAGAAAGGATATTCAAGAGACGTATGATGCCATCATTGAGATCAAGCAACATTTATCTTCTTTATTTTATGTAATATAGTTCATGAACGTAGGATTTTAAATTTTGAAGCTCATAATTTAACGAAGCATGCGTTATCCTTAGAGGTTGACTGTTATGTTTGATGAGAAAATTTTGTTTTTGCCACTCTAGCTTTTGTCAATTTTTCTTATGTCACTCTAGAAGTTGACATTTTACTTTTGCCACTCTTTGCTTTTGACAATTATCACGATTGCCATTCTGTGGCATAAACAAAAAAGTTAGAGTGGCAATTGTGATACATTATTAAAGGTAACAGTGGCAAAAGTGAAATAAATTTATTTTGCTTTATTCACGGAATGACAATTGTGGTAATTATCAAAAGCTAAGAGTGGCAAAAGTGAAATGTCAAAATCTGGAGTGGCATAAGGAAAATTGGCAAAAGCTAAAGTGGCAAAAACAAAACTTTCTCATGTTTGATTAGGTCAGTTCGACAATTTTCTTTTCATTTGTGTAAACATTATGACAAAATAATAAAAGCTTAATAAGATTGTCTAAAAATGCATGAGAAAAAAAAACAAGAGTGCGGACAATTCCAGCCATGACTAGGACATGCACTGACCTTATAGAAGAATGAACGTATAGAGGTTGAACAAAAAGCATTAGCACATTACAAAATTTACAACCATAGTTGCTTAATATGAGGGCCTATGCGCTCGCGGACGTGTCCAGACACGTTCGTTGGCAGTGACCAGGGCAGTTCATTTCTATTTGTCCACAACCGTAGTCTTCATATGTCCGCACCCAAAAACATACAAACCATGCAACAATGTAGATCAACATGACAATAGATCGAACGGGATAAGTTCCGCATCAGGCATAGTTCATTGGACCAACATACATAGTTCAGTTAGATTACTAGATACAAAACATACATAGTTAGCTAGACCATGCGAAGAGCCGGAGATCATCATTTCTTGGCCGGGCCCTTACCCTCGCGGTCACCAGAGCGGCGATGCATCTCCTCCATATAGGTGTCTACGAGCGGAGGCTCATCGTCGTCCGCATTGATGGTGCCGATGTTTGATGCAAACGGGATGTAGCCGGAGAGGCTGCGGATGGCGCGAGTCTGCTCCTTCGCACGGCATGCCGCCTTGGCCTTGGCGCTCTCCTTCTCCCTCGTGAGGCGCTCTGATGCCTCGATCCCGAACCGAAGTGCCTTTCCATTCTTGCGCTAGAGGCGTCCAACGCCCGTCTCCACCGAGGTAAGCGAATGACCTTGCGTGTTGTACTCCTCTTCTCAAGCTGCAATAGCAAGTGGTAGGGCATGTTGGGAAACGTAGTAGTAATTCAAAATTTTCCTACGTATCACCAAGATCAATCTATGTGAATCCAGCAACGAGTAAGGGGTTTGAGCATCTTCATACCTTTGAAGATCGCTAAGCGGAAGCGTTACTATGAACGCGGTTGGTGGAGTCGTACTCACAGCGATTCAGATCGCGGTGGATTCCGATCTAAGCACCGAACAACAGCGCCTCCGCGTTCAACACACATGCAACCCAGTGACGTCTCCCATGCCTTGATCTAGCAAGGAGGAAGGAGAAGTTGAGGGAGAGATCTGGCAGCACGACGGTGTGGTGACGGTGGAGCCGCATGGTACTCCGACAGGGCTTCGCCAAGCGCTACAAAGGACGAGAGGAGGAGAGGTAGGGATGCGCCGAGAGAGAGAGAGAGAGAGAGTTGTGTGTCCACAACCCCAAAACCCTCCACTATATATAGGAGGAGAGGGAGGAGGTTGCGCACCCCTAGGGTTCTCTCCCTAGGGGTGGCGGCAACCCTAGATGGCCAGGAGGGCCGGCGGCCAAGGTGGGAAGGAGGGGCGGCGCCCTAGGGCGGGCCTAGGGCCCCTTCACGCCTAGGGTTTGGCCCCCTCCACCCTTTGCTGCCCCTTGGGCTAAGGTGGGAGGCGCACCAGCCCACCTAGGGGCTGGTTCCCTCCCACTCTTGGCCCATGTAGCCTTCCAGGGCCGATGGCCCCTCCCGGTGGACCCCCGAAACCTTCCGGTGGTCTCGGTACATTATCGGTGATGCCCGAAACACTTCCGGTGACCAAATCCTCACTTCCTATATATGAATCTTTACATCCGGACCATTTCGGAACTCCTCGTGACGTCCGGGATCTCATCCGGGACTCCGAACAACCTTTGGTAACCACGTACACTATTCCCTTATAACCCTAGCGTCATTGAACCTTAAGTGTGTAGACCCTACGGGTTCGGGAGGCATGTAGACATGACCGAGACACCTCTCCGGTCAATAACAAACAACAAAATCTGGATACCCATGTTGGCTCCCACATGCTCCATGATGATCTCATCGGATGAACCACGATGTCGGCGATTCAATTAATCCCGTATACAATTCCCTTTGTCCACCGGTATATTACTTGCCCGAGATTCGATCGTCGTATCCCTATACCTTGTTCAATCTCGTTACCGGCAAGTCTCTTTACTCGTTCCGTAACACATCATACCATGGCTAACTCCTTAGTCACATTGAGCTCATTATGATGATGTCTTACCGAGTGGGCCCAGAGATACATCTCTATCTCACGGAGTGACAAATCCCAGTCTCGATTCATGCCAACCCAACAGTTACTTTCGGGGATACCCGTAGTGTACCTTTATAACCACCCAGTTACGTTGTGACGTTTGGCACACCCAAAGTATTCCTATGGTATCCATGAGTTACACAATCTCATGGTCTAAGGAAATGATACTTGACATTAGAAAACCTTTAGCAGACGAACTACACGATCTTGTGCTATGCTCAGGATTGGGTCTTGTCCATCACATCATTCTCATAATGATGTGATCCTTTATCAACGACATCCAATATCCATGGTCATGAAACCGTGACCATCTATTGATCAACGAGCTAGCCAACTAGAGCCTCACTAGGGACATGTTGTGGTCTATGTATTCACACATGCATTACGATTTCCGGTTAATACAATTATAGCATGAAAAATAGACAATTATCATGAACAAGGAAATATAATAATAATCACTTTATTATTGCCTCTAGGGCATATTTCCAATAGGGCATCCCTTATAAAGGGATCTCAACTCTCCTCAACTTGTGACGTGGTACTCAACTTTCCATCATTTTTCATGCACCTACATGGGTCTGAGAGATTAACATGAAATATTGTTTACATGGGCCCAAGACCCATCTGTAGTTAAAATAGGAGGATTAGTGAGAATCGATCTAGGGTTTCTCTTTCCCTACCCTACCCCTGGAGGCTAGGGTAATCTCTCCCCTCCTAGCTTTACCAGTGAGCCTGTGGATTCGTCTTCCTTCTATCTGCCGCTTCGGTGGCCGATGGCGGAGAGGGGAATCTCGGTGCCGCTGCTCCGACTAGTAGTTTATATTAGAGTTTGTTAGTCTTTGTAGGTGCGACGCTTGGACATATGGCTAAACTTCTTCTTCAAGTTTGCCTTTCGGGCTTTCCTCCTCGAGTTCATCCATCTAGATGAAGTCGATGGAGCTCTGACATAGATTCCCGTCGTCTCCTTTGGGCGACAAGGTTAGGATTTTTCGTCATGTGGAAAGATTTGGTGCAAGGTGCTTCAAATCATTTAAAGGGTTGAACGACGACACTTGCAGCTCCAAGGAGATGGTGTTTAGGGCACGTGCATGAAGACTTTCTGACTATCATCAACAAGGTCAAGCCGTCTAGGTTAGGGGAGCGTCGACAACGATGCATCGACGGCTTGTCGATTGGCAGTAGTCACTACTAGGAGAATGCTTATAGATAGGACTATAGCAGTATGATACGTCCATTTTTCATCATGTTTTCTTGCTGTTATTTATAATGTTTTAATCCATAATAATGATTTTGGAGTAATTCTAATGTCTTTTCTCTCATAATTTGCAAGGAACACACCAAGAGGGAGAATTTGATATGTGTTCGATATTTTGATAGTATGTATGTTGTGATTCCCTTAGTGGTGTCATGTGAACGTCGACTACATGACACTTCACCATATTTGGGCCTAAGGGAATGCACTGTGGAGTAGCAATTATATGATGGGTTGCGAGAGTGACAGAAGCTTAAACCCCAGTTTATACGCTATTCCGTAAG
The DNA here is from genome assembly GCA_022496015.1 of Hordeum marinum. Classification (NCBI taxonomy): domain Eukaryota; kingdom Viridiplantae; phylum Streptophyta; class Magnoliopsida; order Poales; family Poaceae; genus Hordeum; species Hordeum marinum. The sequence continues at coordinate 70,666,046 of CM039672.1, forward strand.
GGACCAATTGGATCCAAAAGTTTAATGCTATGATTAGAATTTATTCTTAATACTTTTCTCGTAGTTGCGGATGCTTGAAGGAGGGTTAACCATAAGTAGGAGGTTTGTTCAAGTAAGAGCAGCACCTAAGCACCGGTCCACCCACATATCAAATTATCAAAGTAGCGAACACGAATTAAACCAACATGATGAAAGTGACTAGATGAAATTCCCGTGTATCCTCAAGAACGCTTTGCATATCATAAGAGACCGTTTTGGCCTGTCCTTTGCCTCAAAAGGATTGGGCTAACTTGCTGCACTTTTGTTACTATATTCGTTACTTGCTCGTTACAAATTACCTTGCTATCAAACTACTTCGCTACTTACAATTTCAGCACTTGCAGACATTACCTTACTGAAAACTACTTGTCATTTCCTTCTGCTCGTTGGGTTTGACACTCTTACTTATCGAAAAGAGCTAAAATTGACCCCCTATACTTGTGGGTCATCAAGGCTATTTTCTGGCGCCATTGCCGAGGAGTGAAGCGCCTTTGGTAAGGAAACATTTATATAGTGTGCTGAAATTTATTGTCACTTGTTACTATGGAAAACAATCCTTTGAGGAGTTTGTTCGGGGTACCTTCACCTCGTCCGGAATCACAATTAGCTACCCCTCAACCTACTGCACCTACTGAAAATATTGAATATGAAATTTCTTCGGGTATGATAGAACAACTGCTAGCTAATCCTTATGCAGGAGATGTAACTGAACATCCTGATATGCACTTGATATATGTGGAACAAATTTGTGGATTTTTTAAGCTTGCAGGTTTACCCAGGGATCAAGTTATGAAAAAGGTTTTCCCTTTATCTTTGAAGGGAAAAGCATTGGCATCGTATAGGCTATGCGATGATATTGGATCATGGAATTGGAATCGTTTGAAATTGGAGTTCCACCAAATTTTTTATCCTATGCATCTAGTTCATCGTGATCGGAATTATATATATAATTTTTGGCCTCATGAAGGAGAAAGTATCGCTCTAGCTTGGGGAAGCTTATTCAATGTTATATTCATGCCCCAATCATGAGCTCTCAAGAGAAATTATTATCCAGAATTTTTATGCTCGGCTTTCTCGTAATGATCAAACCATGCTTGATACTTCTTGTGCTGGTTCTTTTATGAAGAAGACTATTGAATTCTGGTGGGATCTTTTGGAAAGAATTAAACGCAACTCTAAATATTGGGAACTCGATGAAGATAAAGAGTTAGGTATTGAACTTAAGTATGATTGTGTTAAATCTTTTATAGATACCGATGCTTTTCAAAAGTTTAGCACTAAATATGGACTTGACTATGAGATAGTAGCCTCCTTTTGTGAATCATTTGCTACTCATGTTGAACTCCCTAAGGAGAAGTGGTTTAAATATCACCCACATGTTAAAGAAGAAATTAAAAAACCAACACCGGTTGAAGAAGAAACTATACTCTATAATGTTGATCCAGTTGTTCCTTCTGCTTATATAGAGAAACCACCTTTCCCTGTTAGGATAAAGGAACGTGCTAAAGTTTCAACTGTGGTTAACAAAAGCTATATTAGAACACCTAAACCTGAAGAACAAATTAAAGTAGAACCTAGCATTGCTATGGTTAAAGATCTCTTGGAAGAAGATATTGATGGGCATGTTATTTACTTCTGTGAAGAAGCTGCTAGAATTGCTAAACCTGATAGAAAAGATAATCATAGACCTGTTGTGGGCATGCCTGTTATTTCAGTTAAAATAGGAGATCATTGTTATCATGGTTTATGTGACATGGGTGCTAGTATGAGTGCTATTCCTTACACTTTATATGAAGAGATTATGAAAGACATAGCACCTGCTGAGATAGAAGAAATAGATATTACTATTAAACTTGCTAATAGAGACACTATATCACCATTTGGGATTATTAGAGATGTTGAAGTCTTGTGTGGGAAAATAAAATACCCTACTGATTTTCTTGTTCTTGGTTCCCCACAAGATGACTTCTGTCCCATTATCTTTGGTAGACCTTTCTTGAACACAGTTAATGCTAAGATAGATTGTAAGAAACAACTGTAGGAGTTAGCTTTGGTGATGAGTCTCATGAGTTTAATTTTTCCAAGTTTAGTAGAAATCATCATTAAAAAATAATTGCCTAGTAAGGATGAATTAATTGGTCTTGCTTCTATTGCTGTACCGCCTACTGATCCTTTAGAACAATATCTGCTAGACCATGAAAATGATTTACATATGCATGAAAGAAATGAAATAGATAAAGTTTTCTTTGAACAACGTCCTCTGCTTAAACACAATTTACCTATTGAAACTCTTGGAGGTCCTCCTCCACCTAAAGGTGATCCTGTGTTTGAATTAAAACAATTGCCAGACACTTTGAAATATGCTTATCTTGATGAAAAGAAGATATATCCTGTTATTATCAGTGCTAACCTTTTAGAACATGAAGAAGAAAGATTATTGAAAGTTCTAAGGAAGCACTGGGCTGCTATTGGATATACTCTTGATGATTTAAAGGGCATTAGTCCCACTCTATGTCAGCACAAAATCAATATGGAACCTGGTGCTAAACCAGTTGTTGATCACCAACGTCGGTTAAATCCAAAGATGAAAGAGGTGGTAAGAACGGAAATATTAAAACTTATGGAAGCAGGTATAATCTACCCTATAGCTGATAGTAGATGGGTAAGTCCTGTTCATTGTGTTCCTAAGAAAGGAGGTATTACTGTTGTTCCTAATGATAGAAATAACTTATTCCACAAAGAATTGTTACATGCAATAGAATGGTAATTGATTTTAGAAAATTAAACAAAGGAACTAGAAAAGATCATTACCCTTTGCCTTTTATTGATCAAATGCTTGAAAGATTATCTAAGCACACACACTTTTGCTTCCTTGATGGATATTCTGGCTTTTCACAAATACATGTATCACAACCTGATCAAGAAAAGACCACTTTTACTTGTCCTTTTGGAACATATGCTTATAGATATATGCCTTTTGTTTTATGTAATGCACATGCTACCTTTCAAAGATGCATGATGGCTATATTCTCTGATTTTTGTGAAAATTTTGTTGAGGTTTTCATGGATGACTTCTCTGTTTATGGGAAGTCTTTTGATGATTGTTTAAGCAATCTTGAGTGAGTTTTGCAGAGATGTGAACAAACAAATCTTGTCTTGAATTGTGAGAAGTGCCACTTTATGGTTAATGAGGCATTGTCTTGGGTCATAAAATTTCTGAAAGAGGTATTGAAGTGGACCAAGCTAAGGTTGATGCAATTGAGAAAATGCCATGTCCTAAAGATATAAAAGGTATTCATAGCTTCTTAGGTCATGTTGGTTTCTATATGAGATTTATCAAAGAACTTTCTAAAATTTCTAGGCCTCTTACTAATCTCTTGCAAAAGGATATCCCTTTTGTTTTTGATGATGATTGTCTTGAAGCCTTTGAAACACTCAAGAAAGCCTTAATTACTGCACCTATTGTTCAACCACTTGATTGGAACTTGCATTTTGAAATTATGTGTGATGCTAGTGATTATGTTGTTGGTGTTGTTCTAGTACAAAGAGTTGATAAGAAATTGAATGCTATTCATTATGATAGTAAAACTCTAGACAGTGCTCAAAGAAAGTATGCTACTACTGAAAAAGAATTCTTAGCAATTGTGTTTGCTTGTGATAAATTTAGACCTTATATTGTTGATTCCAAAGTAACTGTTCACACAGACCATGCTGCTATTAAATATCTTATGGAAAAGAAAGATGCTAAACCTAGACTTTTTCGTTGGGTTCCCTTGTTACAAGAATTTGGTTTACATATCATTGATAGAAAATGAGTTGAGAACCCCGTAGCTGATAACTTGTCTAGGCTTGAAAATGTGCTTGATGACCCACTACCTATTGATGATAGTTTTCCTGATGAGCAGTTATCTGCAATAAATGTTGCTAATAGTACTCCTTGGTATGCTGACTATGCTAATTACATTGTTGCTAAATATTTACCAACTAGCTTTACTTACCAACAAAACAAAAAAATTCTTCTATGATTTAAGACATTACTTTTGGGATGACCCACATCTTTATAAAGAAGGAGTAGATGGTATTATTAGACGTTGTGTACTTGAGCATGAACATGGACAAATCCTACAGAAATGTCACTCCGAGGCTTATGGAGGGCATCATGCTGGAGATAGAACTGCTCATAAGGTATTGCAATCTAGATTTTATTGGCCTACTCTCTTCAAGGATGCCCGTAAGTATGTCTCATCTTGCGATGAATATCTAAGAATAGGTAATATCAGTAAGCGTCAAGAGATGCCTATGAATTATTCACTTGTTGTTGAACCATTTGATGTTTGGGGATTTGATTACATGGGACCTTTTCCTTCCTCTAATGGGTATACACATATTTTGGTTGCTGTTGATTATGTTACTAAATGGGTAGAAGCTATTCCAACCAGTAGTGATGATCACAACACCTCTATTAAAATGCTTAAGGAAGTTATTTTCCCAACATTTGGAGTACCTAGATATTTAATGACTGATGGTGGTTCACACTTTATTCATGGTGCTTTTCGTAAAATGCTTGCCAAGTATGATGTTAACCATAGAATTGCATCACCCTATCATCATCAGTCTAGTTGTCAAGTTGAACTTAGCAATAGAGAAATAAAATTAATTTTGCAAAAGACTATCAATAGGTCTAGAAAGAACTGGTCTAAGAAATTAGATGATGCACTTTGGGCTTATAGAACAACATATAAAAATCCTATGGGTATGTCTCCTTATAAAATGGTTTATGGAAAAGCTTGTCATTTGCCTCTTGAGTTAGAACATAAAGCATTTTGGGCAGTTAAAGAGCTCAATTATGATTTCAAACTTGCTGGTGAGAAGAGGTTATTTGATATTAGCTCATTAGATGAATGGAGAACCCAAGCTTATGAAAATGCAAAATTATTCAAAGAAAAAGTCAAAAGATGGCATGACAAAAGAATTCAAAAGCGTGAGTTTAAAGTCGAAGAATATGTTCTTTTGTACAACTCTCGTTTTAGATTTTTTGCAGGGAAGCTCCTCTCAAAATGGGAAGGCCCATATGTCATCGAGGAGGTTTATCGGTCTGGTGCCATCAAAATAAATAATTCCGAAGGTACTAACCCGAAGGTTGTCAATGGACAACGAATAAAGCATTATATCACAGGTACGCCTATTAATGTTGAAAGTAATATTATCCAAACTTTGACACCGGAAGAACACATAAAAGAGTCCTTCCGGAACACTCCCGAATCGTGAAAATAAGGAGGTATGTGATACGGTAAGTAAATGGACTCCAAAAAATCCGCAAAAATATTTTCTGTCAGTTTTGGAATATTTTAGAATTTTGGAAATAAAGAAACTCCTAGGAAGCGTCCCCTGGTGGGCCAGGCTTGCAGGCGCGCCCAGGTGGGTTGTGCCCACCTGGGACACCTTCCGTACTCCGTTTTTCTTCCATGTACTTGTCCTCCAAGATAAAAAAAATCTATATATACTTCCCGAACCCGTTGATCACCATATCGCAAAGAAATCCTATGTTCTCTTTTCTTGCTGTCTCTGGTCAGATTTGTCAATCCAGGCATCATGTCTTCTTGCTCCTCCAACAACATGGAAGAAGATGCTTGGCAGATGAAGATCGAGACGAAGAGGGAGGATCCCACAAACGCAGTTAAGGGAGACAAGGGCAAGGAAGCTAACATATATCCACCCCCGGTGGCAGCACAAGCATTGCTGGCCGAGGAGGAGGAGGAGAAAGATATCTTTAAACCCTACCTTACTCACCTTACTCCTGCTGAGATTGAAGCTTTTTGCGTCATTGAAATAGTCCGCATACAGAATAAGTATCTTACTCGTGAAAATATTCTACATCAAGAGCATATCATCCATCTCCGGTGTGTCATCCGTCGGTTGGAGAACCTCTTGATCCTTAAGGATAGGATCGCTTCTTCACCACCATCATCTTCTTCACCACCAAAGGAGAACTAAGTATCGGGTATGGGCACTCCCCTTGGCTTCCGCCAAGCTTGGGGGAGGTGCCCTGGATACCTATCATCCCACTATATTTTTGCTTGTACTTATCTTAGTTCAATCTTTTGCCTAGATGAAATAAAGTTCAATTCGATCCTTTCTTATTTGAGAGTTTGCTTAGTGATCTATCATTGTAATCGTGTGCAAGTTATATGATAAAGTTTAGTTTGAAATTTTGCTTTCCTTACTTTCATGTTGAAAATAAAGAAAAGAAATAAGAAAGAAAGGAAATAAATCAATAAGATCATATACTAATCCTATGGTAGGTGATGGCACCACATAAGGAAGAGTATAAGTAGGAAATTTTATTAGAGATTGACAAACATAGCATTAGTCAATGATGCAACTCATGAAAGAATTAATAAGAGAAGAGAAGATTCACATATAAATATAGTATCCTAGAAATCTTTTGTGATTGTGAGCCCTCATCAAAATATTATATGCCAAAATTGTTGACGTTGGACAAGGAAGACAACTTAATGGTTTATGTTTGTTTATATTCACATAGAAGTCATATTGTCATAGATCCTTTAACATGTGATGCTTGTCCCCCTAACTTTGCTAGCCAAAAATTCTGCACTAAGTAGAGATACTACTTGTGCATCCAAAAATCCTTAAACCCAAATCCTATTTTCAAGAGTCCACCATACCTACCTATGGATCGAGCAAGATCCTTCAAGTAAGTTGTCACCGGTGCAATAAAGCAATAAAAATTGCTTTTAAAAAGTGTAAGATCATTTAGTGTAAGAGAAAATTGAACGTTGTACGAACTTGGATGACAAAGAATAAAAGCGACAGACTGCATAATAAAGGTTGTAATCTTAAGGGGCAATACAACGTGACGTTCTCTTGCACTAAGGGATTGAGCATACAAACAAATAAGCGCATGACAACCTCTGCTTCCCTCTGCGAAGGGCCTATCTTTTACTTTTATGCAAGAGTCAAAGTTTTTCCCTATTCCTTTTTTTTCTCCTTTGGCAAGCATCATGTGGTGAGGAATGATCTAGGCACATATGTCCAGTTGAATATAGATAGCATGAGTTATTATTGTTGACATCACCCTTGAGGTGAGGATGTTGGGATGTGAAACTATAAGCCCCTATCTTTCTATGTGTCCGGTTGAAACATTTTGCTCATGGGTACGAGGCGAGTGTTAGCAATCATAGAAGACTATATGATGGTTGAGTATGTGGACTTGCCTAAAGGCTCCGATACGTGACCCTTCCTGAAAAGATGATGAATTGTAGTTGCAAAGTTGACCGAGAACATAGTTTGCTGGTTTCTAATAGAGTTTTTGCTTTATACTTCGATTGTGTGATGAACTATTACTTATTCATGAGAAGTATATGATAAAAGTTCTATGATATGTTTAATTTTGTTGCTGTTATAATAATCAACATGATGCTTCTTTGTACGTATTTTGTTTTTATTGACACCTCTCTCTCAAAGCATGTGGACATGTTTTTCGATTTTAGTTTTCGCTTGAGGACAAGCGAGGTCTAAGCTTGGGGGAGTTTATACGTCCATTTTGCATCATGTTTTCTTGTTGTTATTTATAATCTTTTTATCCATAATAATGCTTTTTGGAGTAATTCTAATGCCTTTTCTCTCATAATTTGCAAGGAACACACCAAGAGGAGAATTCCGGCAGCTGGAAATCTGGACCTGGAAAAGCTACGTCAGGCTACCTATTCTGCACAACTCCAAACAAGATAAAACTTCATAGAGATTTTTTATGGATTATTTAAGAATTATTGGAGCAAATAACTACCAGAGGGGGCCCACCAGGTGGGCACAACCCACCTAGGCGCGCTAGGGAGCTGAGGCGCGCCCTGGTGGGTTGTGCCCTCCTCGGCCCGCCTCTCGTGCCCATCTTCTAGTATATAAGTCATTCTGACCTAGAAAAAGGAGGAGGCTTTCGGGACGAAGTGCCGCCGCCTCGAGGCGGAACTTGGGCAGGAGCACTTTTGCCCTCCGGTGGAGCGATTCCACCGGGGGAACTTCCCTCCCGAAGGGGGAAATCATAGTCATCATCATCACCAACAACTCTCTCATCCTGGGGAGGGAAATCTTCATTAACATCTTCAACAACACCAACTCCTCTCAAACCCTAGTTCATCTCTTGAGTTCAATCTTGTTACCGGAACTATAGATTGTTGCTTGTGGGTGACTAGTAGTGTTGATTACGTCTTGTAGTTGATTACTATATGGTTTATTTGGTGGAAGATTATATCTTAAGATCCATTATGCTATTTAATACCCCTATGATCTTGAGCATGATTATTATTTGTGTGTAGTTACTTTTGTTCTTGAGGTCACGGGAGAAATCATGTTGCAAGTAATCATGTGAATTTGATATGTGTTCGATATTTTGATAGTATGTATGTTGTGATTCCCTTAGTGGTGTGATGTGAACGTCGACTACATGACACTTCACCATATTTGGGCCTAAGGGAATGCATTATGGAGTAGCAATTAGATGATGGGTTGCGAGAGTGACAGAAGCTTAAACCCCAGTTTATGCGCTATTCCGTAAGGGACCGATTGGATCCAAAAGTTTAATGCTATGGTTAAAATTTATTCTTAATACTTTTCTCGTAGTTGCGGATGCTTGCAGGAGGGTTAATCATAAGTAGGAGGTTTGTTCAAGTAAGAGCAGCACCTAAGCACCGGTCCACCCACATATCAAATTATCAAAGTAGCGAACACGAATTAAACCAACATGATGAAAGTGACTAGATGAAATTCCCGTGTATCCTCAAGAACGCTTTGCATATCATAAGAGACCGTTTTGGCCCGTCCTTTGCCTCAAAAGGATTGGGCTACCTTGCTGCACTTTTGTTACTATATTCGTTACTTGCTCGTTACAAATTACCTTGCTATCAAACTACTTCGCTACTTACAATTTCAGCACTTGCAGACATTACCTTACTGAAAACTACTTATCATTTCCTTCTGCTCCTCGTTGGGTTCGACACTCTTACTTATCGAAAAGAGCTACAATTGAGCCCCTATACTTGTGGATCATCACAGTAGCGCGGGTCAGAGACCAGGCGATACTGCTAACTAGTAGTAGCACGGTGGTCTGTACGCGTTGCTACTATGCAGTTAGTAGTAGCGCTAGTTATTCATATCGCGCTACTGCTAACTGGTCCCATCCCGACCGACGGGGGACACCGGTAGTAGTAGCGCGTTGCAGAAAGAAACGCTACTGCTAATGCGTTAGCAGTAGCGCGTTTCTCCGGCCCGCGCTACTGCTACCCCGACCGGTACATATCCCCACGGATGTCGCTCGCTAGCTCTCTTCCTCTCTCCCTCCCTCTCGAGGCACCGTCGCTGCTGCCCTCGACGAAGACCCCGCCGCCTACGCCCCGACCCCGTCGCCAACGCCCCGACCCCGCCTCTGACCCCGACCCTAACCCCCGCCGTCTCCTTCTCCGACCGTCTCCTCCACGTGCCGACCGTCTCCTTCTCTGGTGAGAAATCCCCATCTCCGTCTGTTTGATTGCTTGTTTACATTTCGGTGGATTAATTGCTAGATAGGGTTGTGGCTAGGACATTGCTAGCTAGGGTTGATTTCTAGGGTTCTTGCTAGGATTGCTAGGATTAAATTGTTAGTGAAGTTAGATAGTTAATAATAAAACTAGATCAAAATGAGTCAAAAAAGTGTTTTGGACATGTTTTATATAATGTTTTTTATGCGAAAAAATAAATTGTTCGCTTATTTGTAAGAAGATAACCAGAAAGTAAAACATTAAACAATAAGAAAATGTTCTCATAGGAGTTTGTTTTCGACGTTGACGATGCCCGGCCTGCATCCTCGTCGGCGAGTCGGCGGCGACATCCTTGAGAGGCGCAATGTCCAGGACTGGGCTCCGCCGGGCTGGCACTAGGAGGTGCTACCTTCCCGGGCTCGGAGCTTGGCGGGGAATCCAGGCCTCGTCGACCCGAAGCTTCTTTGGTGGCGGTCGCGTGGGCCACTTTCGGTGCAAAGGGAGCAGGCCCCAGCGGAGGTGGTACGTCACCGTGTCAGGGAGGAGGACAAGCACGTCCGTTGCTACATGGCGGCGTTGGACGCCAGGTTCTCCAATGCCTGGCAGGTTCTTCAGGGATCTCACTCGAGTTATGATCCGGTGATGGTTCCTTATCTTTGGGTGTCCACCGCCAGCGACTCAGAAACCGCTAGTGAACCAAGTTCACCGTCCTCCACTTTGGATTCTAGGATATTCGATCTGTATTAGTGATCTTATATGATAATATTTGAAATGTAATAGTTAATATTTAATGATGCATTAATTGGATTATTCGAGATGATGTATTAGTGATATTATATTCGAGTTCATTATAAATGTATTAGTGATATTATATCATTATAATGCGTGTGTGACTTTCGGTCTATCGTTGCTCCTTGTGTGACTTTCATGTGTGTTCTTGATGGAGGAATCCCGACTGTTGTCATGGGGGGCGCTTCCTCCTCTTCTCTTCTTGCGATATATACATCGGTATAATGTGCAAGGAGAGGAAAGGAGGTGCGTCCATCATCGAGGGTCGAACTATTAGTGTGAGAGAGTGCCCATCAACATATATACACCATCATATCAGTGTGAGAGAGTGCACACCAACACACCATGAGATATGAGAGTTATTTAAGGAAAGACTTGACAGACCGAAAGTCAACCGATTTTGAATTAGGTATATTTGGACATGTGTGTATGATATTGCAGGGAACCCCTCCTAGTGCCTATGTTTCTCCGGAATGTTGATTCATTTCGGCAAATTTCACGCGCTCAATATGTCTTATTTTAATAATGGACATGCCGAATTTTTGAATAATGAACACAGGAAATGTGTGACGACTATAGGATCCCTAAGTGTGATTACTATGGCGATGCTCGGGGTTTGTGAGACCAGCCTCACCTGCGAGACGACAGGTTCTTCACCGTCAAGCTTGACGAGACTTTTGATGTTTGTACGGTACGCAACGATGACAAGTCTTCTTTCGTAATTTTTTGTACAATTTGACTAGTTCATTCCCTGCCATGCAAGACGGTATTTCTTGGAGAGGCTCAGTTTCAAAGACCACGAGAGTATGGAGACGAGGAGAGCTAACCTGAGGACTAAACATGGTCACACATTTCTGATCAAAGTAATGGCTGCAGTTAATAACATAGAATTAGGATGCTTAAATTGGGAAGCTCTTTGCAAGATATATGGATTATAGGAGGATATGGAAATAACATTCAATCTTCGCCCTGAAGATCATATTGAAGGTAACATCAACATTTGGGTGGATGTCGATAAGCTTCCTGTTTTACCTCCATGTGAGTTTGTCAACCATGCATATTTGTCCAATAATTTGCATTCTATATTTAAAATAGTTGGTGTTCATCCATACTAACTTTGTTAATTTATAATTTACAGCTTATTTCGTTTCTTCGAATGAAACACGAAAATTAATTGACACAACACACTACACTTATGTATCACATCTAACTTGTGAGGATAAGGATGTTCTTGTCACCTTTGTTATTGGTGTCCTATTTGGTAGGGACAACTTCCCATATAATATGAAACCTGGCCCAAATTATACCTTTTACATGCCACTAGTGCATAGGTTGAGGGCGGATGGCATTCGCGGAAATATCTTGATAAGAGTTGCTAATTAAGTACACTACTATTGCGTAAATGGTGTTGATTACATTGCTAACTAGGCTACTATTATGTTCTTCAATAAAAACTGTCAAATGATGTTGTGCCTTCCTTGATGCATGATGAAGGTTATATGGCAATTAAAAGCCCTATGAGGGATCAGTCTCATTTCCATACTCGACTGAGCGCAAACCACAAGGACAACTCCAAATTGAAGCATGAGGAGAAATAAAGAAGGATCACAAGCCACAAGTTAGAGACCGTTGGATCTTTTTGCTTCATCATGAAGACATAGGTGTTATTCTGTTTTATAATATTTTACCTAGGAGGAAGGACTATGTCCTATCAGAGAGAAGTTTTTCTGTTTTATATTAACTTAGCATGATCGATCAGGATGATGATTATTATGATATTTTTTGTTTTAGGAGATTTAACTTAATATGATTAAGATGATGATGAGTTGTTAAATAAGTAAGATGATGACGAGTTATATGTCATATATTTGATTAAAGTGGATGGATGCAAGTGACCAAGTTGAATTAGAGGAAACTATGATGTTGCCAACTTGGTCGCTTGCATCCATCCACTTTAATCAAAATGTAGTTGCTGACACAATAATTATTGATGTTGTATATTAATATGTGTAACCGTGTGTAAATACAACCTAAATATATATAAAAGGAATATCTGCGTTTAACAGTGGCGCCGGTAGAGAAGCGCGTTAATGATAACTTGCTTAGCAATAGAGCTAGTAACGCTACTGCTAAAAATTAAGTGTAGCGACGTAGCAGTAGTGCGGGCACCCGCGCTACTTGATAGCTAAAAAACCTACGACACTGTTAGGTTTTTCCTTAATAGTGAGTGGTTGTTCGGCGGTCTTGAAACGTCGACGTAATTTTTATTATATTGAAGATGGTTTGTAATTTTGGTGAACTTTGATAATTAATATGGATTATTAAAAAAACGGTCCATCTATAATTTAACACATATCTAGTCGATGTGTGCTTGGTAATAAAAAAAAAGGAGTTGGCATTATGAGGTTAGGAGCTAGGGCCAATCACACACATAATAATTACACGTGGCGGGCTCGTTTAAAGGAGAAACCCCGCACAAATAGTCTCTTGTTAAGAGACGGGTTACGGCTGGAAGTGTTCCTCACAGCACACACATAATGCCAAATCAATCGACATTGCATATCCTAGACGACCATTGTCCGACATATTTATACTTTACCTCTTTATAAAAAGAGATAAGAAAGGAAAAGAACGGTCCGTGCGAACACGATAATTTCCTAGGGTTGTGCGTGTGCGACCCCGACAACCCAAACCATGGTGATGCCAACTCTTTAGCCCTCCGAAGCTGGAGTCACAGGCGCGCACCACCGCACCCGGCCGATCCATCGGACGGCCGGCGCGTATATATCCGGTGACGCCGGCGCTCCGTTAGCGGTCTGGTACTATTCGGGCGAAACGTTAGATTTTCTCCGAGAGGAAAATATTGCTCGCCACCCGCGTGGAATTTCGAAGCGGGCCGAGCTAACTGGGCCGCAGAAGCCCGGTAGAGCCCATTCCGACCGCCCTTCTCCTCTCCCTCTCTCGTTCCTCCGGTGTACTGGGCAGTGAGGGAAAGCGAGTGAAATCGCGGACAGCGAAATCCCAGTTCAAAATTCCCTCGGCAAACCCTCGCGGACAGCGCGCCCCGCCAGATCGGACCGCCTGCCGGAGATGGAGTCGGCGCGGGATTCGATGGCGGCCCTCCTCGACGCTGGCCTCTTCGACTCCGCCCAGACGCTCGTACGTAACCCCTGCCCCCGCCCCCGCCTCCACTCCGAAATCGCTAGGGTTTTGCCCCGGATCAACTGCTCCGCTGTCTGTGGCGCGCGTGTGCGGGCTGCTCGTTGGTGGCTAGGTAGTTCAGCTAGGGAGCGAGCTGGGTTGCTGGCCTAGGAATTGAAGAAGGAATCCTGCGTCCCAAAAGGGGAGCCTTAGCCGAGTTGCGAAAGCTAAAGGGGGGCCTTAACAGTTTCTCGTTAGTTTTTTTCCTTCTGTACTGATGTTTTCAGGCGGTAATAATAACTTTTCATGACTTGCATTGCAGGGATGCTTTCTTGTGTCTTCTGGTGGTGCAAGTAATGAGGCAAGCATATCCATGAAGGCGGAAAGCTTGGTAAGTTGCCCTTTGTAGCTCGGTAGGGGAAGTTGATGCTAGCTCGGTCCTACTCTTACACAATGCTGCAGTGCTGAAAGCCCATTTCTATTGCCGAGATGACACAATTTTCACATCTCGTGCCTGAAATGTTGCGTGCTGTATTGCAGGTCCTGCACGGTGATGCGCTGCACGGGGAGAAAGAATTTCGGAGGGCACTGGTAATATTGCCGAGAAACCATGGTTGAATAGAAATTTAGAATGCAATGAGAAACTTTATTGTGTGTAGGAAAGCTGAGCATACATTTGACAGTTCGGTGCGTACTGTTGAAATTTAAGTTTCTTATTTTCCGCTTTTTGATCATTATAGAATGTCTACAAGCAAGCTATGCAATGTAGCAAAAGTATCCCCAGACAAGCAATAAGTACTGCCAGAATCTCAGTTTCCACTACCGGCCGGTCACCTTCTCCAAATTCTTCAAATGTTATACCGTTCAATGAAAATGAGGTGTGAAGTGCTCAATAGACCATTCTGATGTTTCTTGCATTGGTAGTTTATTCTATACACCTCTAGCAAGTAACTCAGTTCAGTTTTGCTTTACTGTTGTAGGTGAAGTCTAAAATAGCTAGTTGCCATTCTGCTCTACATGAGTATCGTGAAGCACTCCAAGAGGTTTGGGATTTTCTTTCTCTGTGTTAATGTTTGCTAAATTTAGCTAACTTTGTTTATGCCCATAAATATTAGTCAACAATGGAAAATACGGAACCTTTAAAATTTGTGTAGGATGATTTGGATCTAGATGTGGTTTGTTCTTCTGACAATGACAAATGATGCGAAGTTTGACCTACATGTTTTCTGCAGATGGAAGGGATTCCTTCTAAAGTGAGAAGTCTAAAAATGAATCTAATGTTAGGCAAGCTTTATCGGATATCCAGAAATAATCGTGCAGCTGCCATATGTTATAAAGAGTGTTTGAGGTACAACATACCAAAAGCTTTGCTTTCTAGATCCTGAATTCTGCAACTAACTAGTCCCTCTGATGCATAACATAAGCTGCTTTGGAGTTTCTCTCTGTCAAACATTTTTTCAGTTTGACCATCATTATACAAAATATTGCAAAAATGTTCAATATGGAATTGATAGTACTACTAGATTTCTCATGAAATGTACCTTTATAGTATATAATTACTGAATTACATCTGTTGTAACAACATACTTTGTAAACATATATGGTCAAAGTGTTACTTTGAAGACTGTGTCATTGTCCTAAACTACTTATTATATGAATCAGAGGAAGTAGGTCACAGATATTGATATTGATATTTTCTGTTCGATCATATTTCCCTACACATCGATATGGAAACCGCCAAGTTTTTCTCCACCAAGAGTATTGCCTCATATGGTTACTCTTTCATGATGTAATTTGACAAGTTTCGACATCTTTGTGCTTTTCTGCTAGGCAATGCCCTTACATATTTGAGGCTATTGCAGCTTTGGCTGAAATGGGGCTTTCTTCGAAGGAGTTCTCTTTACTATTTTCCCAAGTAAGTGCACACTTCTTTTGTTTAAGATCTTAAAAGGAAGCACGATCTCTCAAGATGAATAGTTTAATTTCAGTAAAAAACTAAAAACAGATAAGTACCAGTTATGCTAGTTTTCTGTATGCTGATTGGTTGTCAATTTTCCTGCTTGCGGAGCTCTCTCTCTCGTTGTTTTTAAGGCGTCCGTAAGGCGTCAAGGCGCCCTGCAAGCTCAAGGCCTTAGGTACCTACGTAAGGCGTCCGCCTTAAGCTTTAAGGCGTCTGCTTAGGCGTCCAGGTTCGCGCCATAGTCCATATTGGACGCCTTGAGCTTGCCGGGCAGGCAGGGGAGCAGTTTTAGGCGGGACACAGAGATACTGTTGGCGCCAACAGGTAAGAGGGGGAGAGAGAGAGAGAGAGAGAGAGAGAGAGAGAGAGAGAGAGAGAGAGAGAGCTCAATCCACATGCACCTCCTCCTCTCCCTCCTCTGCAGCAGATCCTCCCCCTCCTCCTCTCCAATGGCTCTTCCTCCTCTCCAGCAGCCTCTCATCCTCCTCCTCTCCAGTACAGCAACAACCAGTAGCAGGCAACACCAAGGAGGCTACCAAATTATACTGTATTCTGCTGCTTAGGTTGCCTAGTTGGCTACCAAATTATACTATATTCTGCTGCTTAGATCTCTCTAAGGCGTCCGCCTTGCCTTATGCCTTAGCGCTTAGGCGGTGAGCCACCCCCGCGCACGCGCGCGTGCGCCTTGCCTCGCCTTACCGCCTTAAAAACATTGCTCTCTCTAGCTATTAGCCGAGGTTGCTAGAAAAGTTGTCAGGTTATTGTTTGCTTTACTATACAAGCAAGAGTCGGCAGTTTATACAAGAAAGGTGTTCGATTTTTTTGTGCGGTCCGCATATTCCAACAATGTGCATTTGCAGTCTTAGTTCAGTGAGTTGTATCCTGTTCATGGGTTGCTCAAGGACATCTCTGAATTGCATACACTTACACTATTTACCTTCACACAGTTGAACATAGTTATAGAGCCATAATAACACCAAAACGTACCCCCTTTTGTTGGATATCTTTTGTACATAGCACATATGCCTGTGCGTTGCAACGGGAGAAAAAATTGACGTGTCGACTAAAACATCCACTAGCACGGCACGATAGCATTGGATGATGCCACCCGGCAGCTGCAGGGAGGCCACCAGCACTGCACGCTAGCATTTGACGATGCCACCCGGCAGTAGCAGGGTGACGCATGCCGAGGTATAAAAGAAATGTAGAAATGCCGAGCTACATGGAACTTGTTTTTCTTTATATGATGAAAAATTCAATAAAAATATTTCAATGTGGAACAAACCAAAAAATTGTCTTATTTGGTAACTTAATAAATTAACAACTAAGAAAGGAAAGTGTAAATATCCCCCGTGAAATTCTTGTTGAATTAGAATACTTTAACACGACTAAATAAGAGTAAAATAAGGATTACATTATCTATAAATACAATTCAGATAAATATACACACACATCCAGATATATTCTAGATCTTCTTTCTTGACGATATATTATATTTTTCTATTTTAAAAAATTTAATAAAAAAAATTAAAAATAAAACCTAACATTTCCTATTAAGGTGTATCTATCCGTAGCATACTATTTCTGAATAAAACCAACGATTTTCACTATTTGTGTAGCTCACAAATCAATGTATTTTTTTGTGAAATTTTATATATGTATAGTATGCATCCATGTGTCCATGTGGAATTTTTTACATCATTTTTATGAAACTTTGAAATACGTTTCTAGATGATTATACAACAATCGTTGCCTGAGCATCAAAACGTTGTACTCTAAATAATAATCAACATGTGTGGAACACACATTGCCGAAGGAAAAGCATTAGTTATTCGCTGCATTAGTCCTTTTTTTAGTTTCTAGTTTACCATAATAGAGGTAATCGATGTCGGGACCATCCATCATGCACACACGATCCTTCCATCATTGCCATCCTTCTTTTTAAGACGGCCATACAATTCCTTTTAATTGTTGATCTTTCCTTTAAATACACTCTCATCAATATACGTCCAATTCTTGCCATGTGAATGTCCCTTCAAATCCATCCATCCTTCCTAAGACAGCCACACAATTCGTTTTAATTGTTGATCCTTCCTTTAATACACCCCCACCAAGACAGCCCACACAATTCCTTCTAATTGTCGAAATGAATCCTTCTTTTAATGCCTCGAGGACAGCCCATAATTCCATTTCGCCAGTTCTTGTCTTGCTGATATTTCATATAACTTACGAAGTATATAAACTGGTAGGAGTCCCTCTAAACCAGCGAGGTGGGTTAAATTAATGTCCATATGTTAGCCCCAGTTGGTTCTAGCTATTGGGACAACAGGGAAGGTCGCGTGTTCGATTCCCACACAATCATTTACTTTTTGCTGCTTCACGTGTGGCCCACAAATGTACCTTACCGTGTTAAAAAGGCCCATGAAAACAAATCGTTTTTTATCGCTATATGCACAGGGTTGGTCGGCATATTTTCTTTGAGGAAACTCTATTAACCAAGAAGAGGACGCCATCTTTTGATTCCACACAGGAGTATTGGCTAGATGAGTTGGTTTGCATGGGTGTGCAGTGCACTTTCCAAGTCGCCCGGGTTCGAGTCCTGACTTTGACAATTTTCTTTTTGGATGCGTTGTGCGTAGCAATGACGTACGAAAACAAAAAACGGCATACGAAATCCATTGATTGGATGAGAAAAAGTGGATAACAATCCTCCTTTTAATATTAGGTATAGATAAGTTCTTAACTGTTGACATATATAAATCTTTGAGCTGTGAGCACTGCATATACGGAGTATGCAGAAACAAGGAACATGCAAGTCCTCAGTGTACAATTTAAGTGTATTCAAAATTTCCAATTATTAGTTGCTAAAATTTATTTTAGTGGAAAACCTGGAATGATCATTATATGTATATCTGCAGGTACCAAATAGAGGAGGCAAGCCACCAGGTGATTTTTTAGACGCACAACGTTGGTGGAATGTAAGTGAAATACGCTGCACTCGTGTTACATATAAGGCAGGCTGCTGATGTTTCTAGAGGATTTTATACATATTTCATATTTGAAACATTGCCATTTTAGGTATTTCACATTGCCACCAACAGTAAAGAAAGTATATATTGAGATGAGTTTATGTTGACAGCAGCTAAGCTTGCCCAGAATGCAGCATTTAATCTTGTATACCCCTAAGTAACTACGTAGGTGATTCTATCTTGCGTTATATCTCCTTAGTAAATTGATGATTGAAAGTCAAAGCACCACCACGCAGTATACATGCTAAATTTTACTAAATTGGAACACACCTTTGGTCTTCTTTTGACTCTGAAGAAATTGCCACAACTGCCACAACAATCTACACTTGCACTTCTGTTACGTTCCTTACCATCATTAATGCAAACTGATTAGTTGTGATCGAATGGGAAAAGTAAGGATACACCATGATTTGGTTCCTGGAGATCAAGGTCAAACAGTACTTCTAAATCGGGAATTTAATAAGTTACCAAAAGATAAACATTATTCTTTGTTTGTTACTGGTTTCTCAGAAACTCTGTTTCTCTTCAGCAAATATATTATCATACTTCGTGTTATGGGTTGGCTCAAATAGTTATTGACTCTAATTATTTATTTTCTTAATAGCGGTATGTAGAGGCCCAGTGTTGCATTGCTTCACATGATTATAAAGGTATTACAATGGACTTTTTCCAGATTTCATTTGATGATTCTAGCATAAGATGTGCTTTGTTGATTTTTGTCGAACTGATCAAGGGATTATTTTGTATGGTTACAAAGGATATTCAGTACTGGTTAAATGATTTGTTGTTAATAACATACCACCATGTAGCTTCGTCCTGTTGTCTAAATATTGTACTGGACTCTGGTACTATACCATAGCTTGTCAACCAACCTTCCAGAACTCCAGTTTCGCTACTCTGTTGGGCATAATTTTGCAGCTTTTAACAACAGCACTGGAACGTTCTTCATCATAATAAATAAGCTCACTATTGTTTTTCTTTTATAGGTGGCCTTGAAATATACCTGGAACTAATGCAGCGATTTCCCAATAATGTGCACATCTTGCTGGAAATTGCGAAGGTTTATGTCTTTCTTCAAGTTTCACATTGCTGTGCTTCTGTATATGTTTTATATTAAAGTACACCAATCAAGTTATTGTCACTCATGCAATGCCTCTTTGTAATGCATTTCCTGATTTCTTCAAGTTTGATGCTCCTATGTCCTCAGTTATGTAAAGATCTTCTGACGTCATAGTTCACCATCACATTCTTATGTGTGTGAATTTAAGTACCTTTTTTCATCTGTCAATTCTGAATTTTGCGCTTCTTATTTCAAGGTTGAAACCATCATAGGCAAAAATGAAGAAGCAATCATGAATTTTGAAAAGGTAAACGAACAAGTATAGGCTTGGAGTTTCCTTCTATGGAAATATATGTCTGTAAAATGGTTGGTGCTTTGCAGGCTCGGTTAATTGATCCAAACATCATGACATATATGGATGAGTACGCAATTCTCTTGAAATTAAAATCGGACTACACTAAGCTAAACAAATTGGTACATGATATGCTGCATATTGATCCTGCAAGACCAGAAACATGTATTGCTCTTGCAGCATTTTGGGAAAGAAAAGATGAAAGAAAAGCCTTGACATATGCTGAAAAGGTATGTACCTTTTATAGATATGCCTTTTGGAAGCGGATCATCCATGTAATGTTCTTTGCATTGCTTTACATTTTGCAGAGCCTCCGAGTTGACGATAGGCATATAACCGGCTATATTATGAAGGTAATACCACAAAACGTTATTGGCCATACAACATAATTGTTTTTTTGTACCAGTGTCTACTTGCATTGTCATATTGTGCAAATGTATTGCAATGAAGTATACAAGCATGGTTGGTGGGTTTACAACAAGCCTGTTGCAGTTGTTGGCTTAGTTACTTCAAAATTCGTATTTGGTTGGATTCAATTTTTCATACTTTGTTATCCAGGCAGCAGGCTTACTGTTTGCTTATTTTCTTTAAGGGCAATCTCCATCTTTCATTGAATCGACCAGATCTGGCAGTAACAGATTTCAGGGGAGCTCAAGAACTAAGGGCTGATCTTCGCTCTTATCAAGGTTGTTGCACATAGATACTTCTGGTTGCTTATTTAAAGCCTACATGCAGCCTAATATAGATGTTATTCTCAGGTTTGGTGCGTGCTTATCTAGCACTTTCTAAATGCAAAGATGCACTGTTCACCGCACGTGAAGCAATGAAGGTTATGCATCAGTCTGCAAAAGCTCTGAAGCTAGTTGGTGATGTGCATGCCATCAGTTCAAGTGGGAGAGAGAAGGTAAAGCCATTTTTTTTTCTTATGATTTCGTTTTCTTTTCTTTTCTTGTGACTGCACCCTTTGGCAAGTAACTCAATGTTGTTCAATTATTTCCCAGGCAAGAAAGTTCTATGAGTCTGCTATTCGTCTCGAACCTGGATTTCTCGGAGCAGCATTGGCATTGGCTGATTTGCATGTTGCTGAAGGACGTAATAAGGAGGCAGTTTTGTTGCTTGAAAGATATCTAAGACAATGGGCCGATGATTCTCTACATATCAAGTTGGCCCAAGTATTTGCAGCAACAAGTCTGCTTTCTGATGCACTCTCCCACTATCAATCTGCACTAAGGTCCATACACTTTCTCTTGGAGTTGAAACTACGAAATAGCAACCCTTAGTTCTAGGAAGGCTTCATGCTGGGTCATGTATTTCCCCACCCTCTCAATCCTACCCATTTACCGTCCGGTGCATTTACTGTCAGCGTCAATTGATACCTTGAACAAGGCCAATTGGTACCTGGAAGGTTGTAAGCGATTAAACTTGCTTGATTAAATTAAATGTAGGTAAACTGAAAGATTACTATGTCCGAGATATGTTTTTTTGGAATATTCTTCTTCTGTCATTTTAGAATATTTTGGCGCTGACAGTAATTAATTATAGTGATTAGTTAAGGCTGGGACTTGTGCCATATAGATTGTTTCTGTAGACATTTGCCATACCTAACAACTCCGTTAATATCTATCCATCTTGCCATGGAAGGCTGATCCAGCAAGTCGGCTACTTAAAAGCTACCCGAGATGGTCTCTTACTCTTCTAGCTGTTACTTCACAAACGCACGTACATTAGTTGAGTTTAGTTGTTTGCTAGTGCATCTTAACTGATCTAGAGATAGAAACGTCGCAACTTGTAGGCTGCGGTGAAGCTCTGTTAGGTGTCTACTGAATTATGGGAGGCAACCGGCCTATTTTGGTCTCAAAAACCTTAACACTTCTCGACATGCCTATTGTTTTACCTTTTTTAGCCTTGCGTACTAGTTCATGGAAAAAACAACTCTCTTTTGCAGGATAAACCCGCACAATGAAGCAGCCAAGAAAGGATTGGAGCGCTTGGAGAAGCAAATGAAGGTGCGATCTCCTAACATTCATTGGCTCCTGTCATGTTTTGGTTTCCCTCTTAGACTTGCTCCACGGTAAGATAAGAAATGCTGACTGCTCCGATACCCCTGTGCAGGGAGTAGACCCAGATGCGCCTGAAGATGAGGACGAGAACGAAGGTGACGACGTCGATGGTGACCAGGATGATGCGGAGCTGCTGTAGGAACTGTGGATTCAAAATGGTATCACATATATGTATACCGGAGGTTCCACGAATGCTGAACTGTCGCTGACGGAAGGGGGTTTGCTCTGCGGGGATGTGGTTGAGGGGTTGGTACTTGGTAGGGTGGTGGCGCATCACTTTAGTGCCGATGATTTGACTGCGGGAGTGGGAATGTCGCGCCACTGGTTACTCTTATGTACGTAACTGGGTAGGATAGGAGGTGTGACCTGTGTTGTTATGCATGGAAACCCTGTGAGTGCTTGTTAACAATATACGTTTGTAAAAGTAAATCATTTGAGTGATCACTGGGCTGTTCGTCATGTTTTCATGTTTCCGCTTACCAGTGTTTCCGCAAAAATAAGATTGCTGTCCTAGAGGACAATGGTCTGGATTTTTTCCCCCGCAATGAAAATGCTATCTAACCTTTAAAACCACTTTATCAATGTTACGTTGGTCGAGTTTGAGGTTGTGTTATCTATGTTGCAGGATTTTGCCCAAATGACGACAACGCCGAAACATTTCTTCTTCAGGGTGCCCCTTTCTTCTCCAGGTTTCTTCTTCAGGGTGCCCCTTTCTTCTCCAGGCATGCCTACCCATTGCTTACGCAGGATGATGATGATGATGATGCACACACTCACCTGATTTGGAGCTGCAAGGTGCCAAGGTGCCAATCAAAGTTCAGAACTTCGGTGTCTGCTTTCAACTTTTCAAGGACCATCTCAACTCCACGTGCAACCTCTTCAAAAATGTTTCTTTTTATCCCGAACAACGATTGTCCCAAGATGTGATGCACTCCCGATACATAAGGTTGATCGATCTCCGATCCATGAACACGTACGTACAAAATATGGTCGATCTCTCCTTTTTCCCATATAAAAACGATGAAATGATGAGTCAGCATTCGGCAACACCCTAAAGCCCTAGCCACCACCCGCAGCCGCAGCCGCAGCCGATCGATTTGTAGTACGTACGTACGTGCGAATGGCGAGAAGCAAGGGCGCCGCGGCAAGGCGAAGGAAGGCCGCGACGGCCAAGAAAGCCGACGCGATCGCGAACGCAAACGCGAACGCCGCCAGGACGGTCGTCGAGGCTCCGAAAAAGGCTGCCGTCGAGCCGAGAAACTGTCCCGGACTCCCGTCGGACGTGATGGCGGAGATCCACGAGTGCCTGAGGTTCCTCGACCGCATCCACTTCGCCTCGGTCTTCCACGCGTCCGGCGACGACGACGGGAGGTTCAAGCCGTACGCGCCGTGGCTCCTCCTCCCCGGCAAGGCCGCGGACAAGTTCGAGCTCTTCTCCGTCGCCGACCAGCGCGTCGCCAGCTTCTCGCCGGCGGCGAACCCCGCGCTGCGCGGCCACGTCGTCCTCGGCTCCTCCCGCGGGTGGGTCGCCACGGCCGACGGCCGGGGCCAGATGTACCTAGTCAATCCGCTCAGCGGCGTGCAGCTCAGGCTGCCGCACATGTCCACCATGGGCTTCTTCCTGCCCGACACGGAGTACCATCACTTCTCCCTCCGCATACCGGACTTCCTGAGAGCCCGGTTCGGCGGGGGCCCGCCCTACGATCATGAATGGGGTCCGGTGGGGTACAACACCAGCACGTGGATCAGTGGGCAGATGCGCGAGTATGTTTACCTCAAGGTGGTCATCTCGACGTCCCCGCTCCCCGGCAGCTACGCCGTGATGCTCATCATGGAGCGTACGATCGGCGCGCCGGCCTTCGCCACGGCGAAGCACCCGGCGTGGAGACTGGCACCCTCGCCGGAAGGCGTCGAGGACGCCATCCACCACGACGGCCGGTTCTACTCCGTCTCCTACTCAGGCCTCGTGGAGGCGTGGGAGCGCGACGCGGTGTCCGGCGCGTACACTAGCACGGCCGTCGCGCCAAGGCTGGCCGTTGGGAAAAACGATGAAGGCAGCTCGTCGTTGTGCCGCAAGTACCTCGCGGCGGCGGCCGGGGGGCGGCTGATGGTGGTGCTCAAGTACCTCGGGATGACCAAGGAACAGCACGGCCAGGGGAGGTGGTCGTGCTCCTTCAAGGTGCATGTCCTCAGCCACGAAGGGCAGTGGAAGGAGGCGACGGACATCGGCGACGTCGCGCTGTTCGTCGGGGTGAACAACTCGCTGTGCTTGCCGACGACGGGGCGCCCGCAGATCAAGGCCAGCTGCGTCTACTTCACCGACGACGAGCTCGGGGAGGCGTCGCAGCGCAACAGTTTGAGTCTGCCCAATGAGTCGGACCTTCAGCCTGTCGGGGTGTACAGCCTCAAGGACGGTACGGTTGAGAACTCAACGCGCGACGCACAAAAAACAAGTTTGCAGCGTGTATAAATTTTTTTTAGCGCGCGGCCGAACGTTGGTTTCAGCGACCGCCGCATAATATAGCGCGCGCGACGCTCCAGCAGACAGCACACGTGAGCAACCAGTGGACGAGGTGCGCGTGGAAGTGGACGCACAAAATAAACGGCGCGCGATGCCGTTTCGTTTCGCGTGCGAATCGCTTATGCCGCGCGGTTTTTACGCGGCCGCTGAAGCACTCGGTTTTGCTGCGCGCGCGTTAAATCTCAATTTTTTCATCTTCGTGCGTTGGAATTTTCTCATGTCCGTGCGTTTTCTACGGCCGCTGTTGAAGATGTTCTTAGGTTCAAGTTTTTCTTCTTCTTAAAGATCGCTAGCAAGTTAAATAATTTGTATTCTTGATAAACACGGCAAATCTGTGTGAGCGACTGACTACATGAGATCCATAAGCATCATTCAGAATAACAAAATTTTCAAAGGAAGGCAATTTTTTTTGCCACATTTCTTTGACTATTAACCAAGAAGAATAGTGTCAACTTAATTACTTCATCCGTTCTAAAATATGAAATACAAGGCTTATAAGTTTTGTCCGAAGTCATGTTTTATAAATTTTATCGAGTTCGTAGAGAAAATAACACATCTACGATACCAAACCAATCAACAAATTCATCACAGAATATATTTCTACGACATATTTATTGAAACTATGGGTATTGGTATTATTTGGCAAAACTATACACTTTATATTTTAGGATGACGTGCACCTCTGTCACAACAGATTGGCGTGTAAGGGTATCTTCAACGTCAACCTGTAGATCTCCTGCATGCGTGCGGATCATGTTGTCTGGACCACACGAAAATTATCAACGCGGTTTTGTATTGGTTCGCGGCGACGTCCAGACGTACTTTCTCTCGCAAACCAAAGACAAATATAGGGGGCTTTGCGGGAGTCCGGACACGCGACCACGCCCGCTTCTGATCGCCTTTGCTCCCTCAAACTAGTTCTCCCTCGCCCGCACACGTTCCACATATGATTGATGAATTGAAACTAGTTCTGTGTCGCTCGCTGTAGGTTGTGATTTGCTACATGGTCAATGGCATACATATATCCATGGATACTTCATGCCTATGTTTTTTTATATTGAGTTTGTTAAGTTACTACTGTTGTTACTATTGTTTCAATTGCTACAAAACTGCTATTGCTACTGTTATCATTATTATTATTATTATTATTATTATTATTATTATTATTATTATTATTATCAAAACTATCAAACTATTTACTAATACTTTGCTGCAAAGAAATAATATTTCAGGTTTGGTTGAATTGACAACTCAACTGCTAATGCTTATAATTATTCTTTGGCTTCCCTTGTGTCAAATCGATAAATTTGAGTAAAATACTTTTCCCGAAGACTGTTGCGACCCCCTATACTTTGTGGGTCATCAAGAAAATTTTCTGGTGCCGTTGCATGGGAGCATGCCTCTTTTTACTAAGTTCAGTTGGGAATTATCTATCTGCTTATCATTATGAAGAATAAGAGAGACTCCCAAACCAAAATCGTACCCTCTAAGACAAGGGGAGATAAGGAATTGACATCTAGCTCTCGAATTGATTCATAGTCTGTTTTAAGTCAACTTGCAACACATCCACCTGCTATTCAATTTGATATGTTGCAAGTAATAGGAATTGCTTCTACTATGGATGATACTTATAATGATGCTACTACTATGTTTGATGCTACCGTTGCACCACTTGATGCATTACTTGATGCTCATATTGCCAAACCTAGAGAACTTGAAACTGATGAAAATATTGAATCACTTATTACACCTAGCAATCCTACTAGAACTAAGATGCTTGATATATGTGAGAGTTATGTAATGTATGATGAGATTGCTAAGGAATTTCTTGCTTGTAAGGATGGGGAGGACCTTAAGATTTTGATGAAAAAGGCGAAACAAAAGTCTATGAACAAAATGATGAAATATGATCCTAAATTTGCTACCTCTCCTATCTTTGTTGATGACAAGGATTATGAACTCTCATTTGATCCTGAATTAATTACTTTAGTAGAATTCGATCCTTTTCATGGTTATGAATCTAAAACTATTGTGGCACATCTAACTAAGCTGAATGAAATAGCCACCCTATTTACTCATGAGGAAAATATTCGTTATTACTATATCCTTAAGTCATTTCCTTTCTCGCCAAAGGGTGAAGCTAAAGATTGGTTCAATACTCTTGCTCCTCGTTGTGTGCGTAGTCCTTAGGATATAATCTACTATTTCTCTGAAAAATATTTTCCTGCCCATAAAAAACAAACTGCCTTGTACGAAACATTTAACTTTGTGCAACTTGAGGAAAAGCATCTCCCTCAAGCTTGGGGGAGGCTTATCCAACTATTAAATTCTTTGCCTGATCATCCTCTTAAGAAAAAAAAATACTTGATATCTTTTATAATGGTCTAACCGATGCTTCTAGGGACTATCTAGATAGTTGTGTTGGTTGTGTTTTCAGGGAAAGAACTGTTGGACAAGCTAAGAACTTATTGAATAATGATGACCCACAAGTATAATGGATCAATCATAGTTCTTTTGATAAGTAAGAGTGTCGAACCGAATGAGGAGCAGAAGGAAATGACAAGTGGTTTTTAGTAATGTATTCTTTGCCAGTACTGAAAGTAGCGGTAACAAATAGTTTTATATCAAGGTAATTTGTAACAACTAACAAGTGACAATAGTAAGAAAGGTGAATCAATATGGCCTAACCATATTTATAGCAAAGGACAAGCTAGATGTACTTGTTATAGTGAGCAAAGAGTTCTCGAGGACACATGGGAACTATCGTCTAGTCATGTTCATCATGTTTAGTTGATTCACATTTGTTACTTTGATAATTTGATATGGGGGTGGACCGGTGCCAGGGTGTTGTTATTACTTGAACAAGCAACCCTCTTATCATTAACCCCTCTCGCAAACATCCAAAACTACGAAAGAAGAACTGAGATAAATCTAACCATAGCATGAAACATATAGATCCAAATCAACCCCTTACGGAATACCACATAAACTAGGGTTTAAGCTTCTGTCACTCTCGCAACCCATCATCTACTTATTACTCGCCAATCCTTTCACTTAGGACAAATTATGGTGAAGTGTCATGTAGTCAACGTTCACATGACAGAACTAAAGGAAGAGCAATATACATATCATTAAAATATCGAACGGATACCAACTTCACACGATTACTTATAACAAGACTTCTCCCATGTCCTCAAGAACAAAAGTAACTAATCACAAATCATATTCATGCTCAAGATCAGAGGAGTATTGAATATGCTTAAGGATATGAAAATATAATATTCCACCGACTAAGGTGGCCTTTGTTTGGGCTACAGATAGTGATTCCTGGATTCTAGCACAGTCAAAATCAGATTTACAAACAAACGACGAGATTCTACCTCAGATTTGTAGAATCAGATTTTGTAAAATGCACTAGACATGCCCAGAAGCTGGAATCTGTGATTTTGCTGATTCCCGAGCTGCCACTTACCCTTTTAAAATTTGGACCCATTTCTCCCCATTATTTTGGGCAAAATGCCACCGCGCCCCCTAGCCCAACTCCTCACGTTCTCTCGCGCGAGGCATCAGACAGACGCGCCCGCAACTCCCCTGTCGCCCGCGCCCGCAGCTCCCCTCTGGCTCGCAACCTAGGCACTAGTAGAAAACTGATCTTTGGACTGAAGCATTAGTCCCGGTTGGCTATTGGACCGGGACTAATGCAACCACTAGTCCCGGTTCATGAGGCTAGGCATTAGTCCCGATTCATGAGGACCCTATAGTCCCGGTTGGTGTTACCAACCGGGACTAAAGGGGTGGTGGCAGGGTTGCGTCAGGCTAGGGGCCCTGCGAGCCCCTTTAGTCTCGGTTGGTAACACCAACCGGGACTAGAGATGGACCTATAGTCCCGGTTCGTATAACAAACAAGGACTTAATGTTTCCCTATATATAGATGCTTTCTTCCATCCCGAGATCATCCTCTCCATTCTCCGTTTCTTCCTCTTCTCGAGCTCACCCCTCCATTTTGCCAAGATTTGTCAAGATTTGAGGCATCCCAATCCATCCAAGTGTTCACAAAGGTTAGCAACTTTGTCCTTTCATCTCTTATTGCTAGATCAACTCGTGTAATGCTTTATAAGTATAGTGATTTGTGGGTTTTAGTTTTGCTATAATTATGTGGGAGGTTTTTTGATTTATATGCAATTTGAGCTCAAATTAACTTCTTAGTTTGCATATGTGTAGGTGTGGTTTACTTAGTGCATTCCCGTCCCCGTCCTAAGCATCGTCGATCGCCTGCACCGTCCCGTCGCCGACACCACCTTGGTAAGATTCTTCTTGTGTTCTTATCTTTTTTATAAAAAAATTGTATTTGTATGATTTAGATAGTTATTTGCATAATTTTCTTACTTGTATGATTGTTGTTATATATAGTGGCATGGTTATGATATCCGTGCCTGTCGGCCCTCGTCCGGTTTACGATTTAGATGTGGTATATTATCTTTTATAACTATTTGTTGCATTTCGTGTTAATGACAATTATGCCCATCAAGTTGACATAGATATTTTTATCTAGGACGTAGTTGAACCGAAGATTCCAACCGACCCTATTGTCGAGAAGTTAAATTTAGTTAAAAAGAAAACGAGGATTTGAAAGGAAAATTGAAAAGAGTTGAAGAAGAGAAGATGAAATTGGAGTTGTACGTTGCCGATGTCATTGATGATCACAAGATCAAGATGGATGCAATGCGCTTGAAGATTAAAAATATTAGAAAATATGTCATTAATAAAGAGGCTTGGTATCATTATGCTGTTGGATCAATTGTTACCTTAGTTGTGATTTTGATCGCATTTGTTGTTGCATTTAAATGTTTTAGCTAGATAGTTGTATGTTGTTTTATGAGAATAAGTGTGTATAAAATTTATGTATGAACTTGTATTAATTTGGTCTTTTCAGTGTTGTGTAATAAAGATGAACCAGAAATGGATGTACGATGACCGACGCTCTCCCCAGTTCATTAATGGTGTGCATAGTTTTCTGCGTGGGGCTCAGCCAAACAAGTGGGATGGTTTTATGTGTTGTCCATGTGGTGTGTGTAAGAATGATAAGACTTACTCTAGCGCAAAAGAAATTCACGTCCACCTTTTTATGTCCGGTTTCATGTCCAGCTATAATTGTTGGACCAAGCATGGAGAAAGAGGGGTTCCAATTGAAGAGAATGAAGAAGAAGAGGATTATGACAACTATCCTGGGTTTCCTGAATATGATGGTACTACATTGGGGGAAGAGAATGAAGAAAAATAAGCTGAGGCATCAGATGAGCCCGCTGATGATCTTGGTCGGGCCATTACTGATGCAAAGAGAAACTACGAACGTGAAAAGGAGAAGTTGAAGTTGTAGCGCATGTCAGAGGATCACAAAAAAGGGTTGTACCCAAATTGCAAAGATGACAACACAAAGCTCGGTACCACACTAGAATTGCTACAATGGAAGGCAGAGAATGGTGTATCTGACAAAGGATTTGAAAAGCTGCTAAAAATAATGAAGAAGAAGCTTCCAAAAGACAACAAATGGCCTAACAGTACATACGAAGCAAAGAAGGTTGTCTGCCCTGTCAGATTAGAGGTGCAGAAGATACATGCATGCCCTAATGACTGTATCCTCTACCGCGGTGAGGAGTACGGGAATTTGAATGCATGCCCAGTATGCGGTGCATTGCGATATAAGATCAGTCGCGATGACCCTGGTGATGATGTTGAGGGAGAGCCCCCGAGGAAGAGGATTCCTGCCAAGGTAATGTGGTTTGCTCCTATAATACCACAGTTGAAACGTTTGTTCCAAAACAAAGAGCATGCCAAGTCATTACGATGGCACAAAGAAGACTGTAAGAAAGACGAGAAGTTGAGAGTACTTGCTGATGGGTCGCCGTGGAGAAATCAAGAGAAAGTGGCCGGACTTTGTAGATGACCGAAGGAATGTATGGTTTGGTTTAAGTGCAGATGGTATTAATCCTTTTGAGGAGTAGAGCAGAAAGCATAACACATGGCCTATGACTCTATGTATCTATAACCTTCCTCCTTGGTTGTGCATGAAGCGGAAGTTCATTATGATGCCAGTGCTCATCCAAGGCCCTAAGCAACCCGATAACAACATTGATGTCTACCTAAGGCCATTAGTTGATGAACTTTTATAGTTGTGGAATAAAAAAGATGTACGTGTCTGGGATGAGCACAAAGAGAAAGAATTTGACCTACGAGCGTTGCTGTTTGTAACCATCAATGATTGGCCTGCTCCTCGTAATCTTTCAGGACAGACAAACAAGGGATACCATGCATGCACACACTATTTAGATGAGACTCAACGTATATATTTGGAAAAATGCAAGAAGAATGTGTACTGGGACATCGTCGATTTCTTCCGACCAAGCATGCCTTAAGAAAGAAAGGCAAGCATTTCAAAGGTGAGGCGGATCACCAGAAGAAGCCCGTCCTCCGTACTGGTGATGACATACTTGATATGGTCAAGGATTTACATGTAATATGTGGAAAGGTCTTGGCGTACAATCCTTTCCGACTGATGCCGAGGGACGCACACCCATATGGAAGAAGAAATCTATATTTTGGGACCTAGAATATTCGAAAGTCCTAGAGGTTCGGTCTGCAATCGACGTGATGCACGTGAAGAAGAATCTATGCGTGAACCTGCTAGGCTTCATGGGCGTGTATGGGAATACAAAAGATACACTAGAGGCACAGGTGGACCAGCAACGTGTGCACGAAAACGAAGGCATGCATCCAAAGCAGTATCAAGGTCCTGCCAGCTACACTCTTACCAAAGCAGAGAAGGAATTTTTTTGAATGCCTGCTTAGTATGAAGGCCCCGTCTGGCTTCTCATCGAATATAAAAGGAATAATAAATATGACAGAGAAAAAATTTCCAGAACCTAAAGTCTCATGACTGCCACATGATCATAACGAATTACTTCCGGTTGTGTTGAGGGGGCTTCTACCAGAAAATGTTCGATTAGCCATTGTGAAGCTATGTTCATTCCTCAATGCAATTTCTCAGAAGGTAATCGATCCGAAAATCCTACCAAGCTTATAGAATGATTTGGTCCAATGTTTTGTCAGTTTCGAGTTGGTGTTCCCACCATCCTTCTTCAACATTCTGACGAACGTCCTAGTTCACCTAGTCAAAGAGATTGCCATGCTGGGTCCTGTATTTCTACACAATATGTTCCCCTTTGAGAGATTCATGGGAGTCTTAAAGAAATATGTTCGTAACCGTGCTAGACCAGAAGGAAGCATCTCCAAGGGCCATGAAACAAAGGAGGTTATTGAGTTTTGTGTTGACTTTATTCCCGACATTAATCCGGTTGGTGTTCCTCAACCACGACATGAGGGGAGACTGCATGGAAAAGGCACACTTGGACAAAAATCAATAATATGTACGGACGGACATTCTTGGGCGCAAGCACACTATGCTGTTCTACAGAATTCTACTTTGGTGACCCCGTATATAGAGAAACACATGGATATTATACGCTCCAAGAACCCGGAGCAGTATGACCCCTGGATTAAACGTACACACATTGAGGCTTTCAGCGGTTGGTTGTGAACACATCTCATGAATGACGACAATGTTGAAGATGACTTCTACTTGTTGGCCAAGAGACCATCTTCGACTATATTGACTTTCCAAGGATATGAGATAAATGGGAATACATTTTACACGATCGCCCAAGATAAAAGGAGCACCAAACAAAATAGTGGTGTCCGCTTTGATGCAGCAAACACCAATAGGGCAAAGGACACATATTATGGTTACATAGAGGAGATATGGGAACTTGACTATGGAGGTGATTTGAAGGTCCCTTTGTTCCAGTGCAAAAATGGGTCAATCTGATTGGAGGAGGGGTAATGGTAGACTCGCAGTATGGAATGACAACAGTGGATCTCAAAAATCTTGGGTACACAAACGAACCATTCGTTCTAGCCAATGATGTGGCACAAGTTTTCTATGTGAAGGACATGTCTACCAAAGCGAGAAAAAGAAAAAGATAAGAAAGCGGATACATCATACGATGAGCCAAAGCGCCACATAGTTCTTTCTGGGAAAATAAACATCGCGGGAGTGGAGGACAAGACAGACATGTCAAAAGATTATGAAAAGTTTGATGAAATTCCTCCCTTCGCGGTGAAGACTGACCCAAGCATCATGTTAAATGATGAAGATTGCCCATGGTTATGGCACAATAATCAAGGGACACACATGAAGAAAAAGTTTATACCACAAGATCCCACTCTAGGATGTGATTGGCTTCACCATCATCACTTTTCTTCTCTAGTGAGTAGCCGGGATGGTCCAGTTTGTACACGGAGTGCATCTGGTTTTTTTTGTAACTCTCTCAACTTTTTAGCACATGCTATGTGGGTGAAATGATGATACCATGCCAAGTTTCAACCTTTTCAGAGTTCATTTGTAGTGCTTTTTAATTTCAGGGTCATTTAGCTCAAAACAATTCATTAAATGGATGAAAAATAGCAAATGAAGTTAGAAATGGTTGAAATTTGAGGTTGTGGCTTCGAATGATTCATATTGAATGCACAAAAAGTTTGGAGTGATTGTGAATAGGAGGATGGTTCTCCTTCCTCCTCCACCTGTGGCCGCCGCCCACTGTCCAGCCACCCCAAATCCCCTCACTGCCTCCTCACCAGAAATCACCCTCGCCACCAGTCCCGTGGCCGCGCTCCTCCCCTTGGTTGCACCACCTCCATCGCCATTCTTTGACCCCCCGTATGTCAAAGCCGGCCAAGTGGCTCTCCGCTGCTTCTTGGGATGCAGCAATGCCATGGGTCTGGAGTTTGAAGATGACTACAATTACTATTGCCGTCTCGACATTACAACTCTGGAACTACATCTCGCAACGCCCCTTTACATCATCTTTGACTTCTCCAACAGACACCTTGACGACATTATCGTCGCTGCTCTACTCCAAGCTGCCCTTGGCGGCTGCGTAGCCGATTTCTTCGTCGCCACGTGCTCCCCTCTTATCTTCCACTTCCATGTGGCCTGTCCACGTGTGGCTGAGATCATCCTAGAGCAAACCTGGATCCGCCATCATAACTACACTTTCTCCTTCGCTAGAACCCTCCCCCTGCTTCCACCACCTCCTCCTGCTTCTGCCTCTTGCATGCCGCTTGCTCACCTCCTGCAAATTCCAAACGACCCATGCCTTCACTTTGAAGGCGTGGTATGGGTGCAGCTCCGATCACCAGTCATTATCGACCCATGCTCCCAGTTTCATGGATGCCGCATGTATGCGCGGGTCATCCAATTTCCGTTCCAACTATGTACAAGCTCTTTTGCCCTAATTCTTGTGCACCTATTTGGTGGTCACTATCCCCACTACAATGTCACTGATGATGGTGACTCATGCTTCTCATTCACCATCGCCAATCCCGCTGTTGCCAACCTCATCGCCTCCATGGGAGATTTCCGCAAATTGGGCATGCTGATCCGTTTTCCCTCGCCGCAACTCTTGGGGGGCGCTGGATGCTCGCTCTCCGATGAAGTCTTACCCTCTTCAGTCGGAGCCTCGTCGTCCTCACCGTTGGTGGTCATCTCTGCATCTCTACATCCGCGTCACCAGCTCTGGACCTGCCTAAGGTGAGACATTATCGGCCTGGTATTAGCTTTTTCTACCATATGCTACATGTTAACCGCTATTACACCACCCCGAACATACACTACACCTCTCACGCACATATTTTTTTGATAACCTTCATGCCAATTAGTGTTAAGGATAATGAAATGCTGGTTGAGTCAGCGTTAAACCACAGTTTTTCGGTCAAACATGATTTCCATGCAGTCAAGGTTCATGAGCTCATCTTCAAGTCTGCCATCTTCTCCTGCTCGACCAAAGTTCAAATTCTCAAGCCGGGGTCCCTTGATTTTGTAGGTTTTCATCTTTTTGTTTTTGACCAGCTAGAATCAGTCGTTGCTCACTGCAGTCATTTCCATGCGATCTATAATTTTTTTCTTACTCCCCCCTGCCACGACACTCCGCATCCATCCTTGGCCCTTTCGATCAACACCGCTCACATGACCATGTAATGCATCCGCCACCCCTCTAGGGGTCGCTGCATGGCCACTCAACTCAGGAGCCCCTGGCCCACCCCATGCACAATGATGGCGGAGCGGCGGCGACAGCCAAACCAAAGCTCTCAAAAGATCCGTACACAGACAACTGGGCTGCCCAGGCATGCGATGCTCGCGCGAGAACCCAGGCGCCCCCTCATGTGTCTCTGTCTGTGCTAAATCTGGACACCCCACTTGCTCCTCCCGCATCAAATCTGGATAGCCTTGCGCCGCCCCATGTCTCCTCCCGCATGGCCTCTGCATCCGCACTTTGCGAGAATCATGCAACGGAAACCAACGAATCCCAGCGGTCACACTCGCCCGTGCCGCCCCCTCAACCTACCCCTGACCAACATCTAGCCATCATCATTGCCCCTAAACCCTCTCTGCAGCCTAACCCGTCTGCTCAATCCCCACGACACACACCCCAGTCGCCGCTTGTACCGTAGCACGCAAAGGATCACGCTTTTCTGACACCAGATATGCCATTTGCACGGTCCAACAGCGCCACGACTAGATCGTATCGAGATGCTCTTCTCTCCTCCCCCTCCCTCACAACCACCCGCAACCCACCCACCATATATATCTCGTCGACCTCTTTCCCTCCCTCCATATTCGCTCTCAGCCACCACCCTCCTCCAAGAAGAGAAGACGTTGCTTCCGGTGCCTCGCCCTAGATCACTGCGTAGAAGTCTGCCGTGACCCTGTCGGCTGTGCCCGCTGTTGGCGGAATGGCCACCGCAGCCGCGACTGCACGTACCAATGGATTTGGCCTCCCTTCCCTCCGCTCCCCGATGTGTTTCCTCCTAGCCCTAACCCAACTTTCTTCCCTCGCAGCATGAAACCTGGGAGCTCGTCCATGGTGGCGCCTTGCGATCCATGCACCCTCATGACCGGCAACGTCCCCATCATCCTCTCGGAGCCCTTCCCCGCTGTCTGCGTCCCCGCCCCTTTCATCTTACATGGCGTGCCCGTTGCACCAAACGGGCCCCTTCCACCTCCACCCTCACCGCCACGCACACACGCCACCTCCCACTCCCACCACTCCGCTACACGCTCCCATCCACACAAGTTCGTCTCTGTTCGACACACAAGCCATGCAAGATCGTCTCTCCGACGTCTTCATCGCATCATAGTTCACGACGGCCACCTCGCATGTCTCTACATCTCACTCTAAGGACGAGATGTCTCGCCCAGACCATGAGGCTAGTCTTCGTCCACCTTTCGGCGACATGCCTCTCGTCGCCGCACCACCCTGCCTATAGTGCACTGCTCGCGTCGCTTCACTTTTGCTCACCTCCAAAACCCTAACCCAAACCCTACACCCCTCATCCACCGTGCCATCCAGCATACTTGCGGCAACCCATCCTTCATCATGGGTGGGTCTCGGCGTGGGGTTGCCTGACTCACCTTCCATACCCCTGCTGCACGGAACGACGTCGTTTGCTGCATCCCCATTGACTTTGAAGGCAATGTGGTCACTATAGAACCTGTTGAGCACACTGACGGTGCCATTGTCGTCTTCACCGACCTTGCGGAAATTGAGGTCTCCGAGTTTCCACACGAGCTATGGCACAACGATGGCATCCGCTTCGCACTAGCTTTCCTAGGAGACGTCTGTGCCGTGGACGATTTCTGTCTCCATGGCATATATTACACCTTAGTCTGCGCCCTTGTCCTGCTGCAGGCCGGCAAGCCAGCGCCACCTGGTCTTGTCATCCAGCCCCCTCAATGAGATCAAAATAGCTAAAGTGATCAAAGTCTCCCGCTGGCATCATGGCGAGGGCGCCAACCCCTTCGGTGGCGCTTCCTCTGACAGTGACTCTGCACCGCTCTCCCAGCGTGGCTCCCCACACCCTCTTTCTCTTGACCACATTGCCCCAGTGGTCTCTGCTATCCGAGCTGGCTGGCAGGTGGATCCCACCTACGGTGGCAAGGCAGGTCACTCCTTCACACGTGCCTTCTGCCTCTCCTGGCGGCGGCACGGGCGAATCCGCTCTGTCGTCTGCTTTCCCATCTCTTGGTGTTGTGCGTCAAACTCTCACCATCTCTGACAATGACTTAGCTGGCTCTAAGGACATGCACCTCCCTCTCCTGCATGCCATTCATGACGACCCAATGGACGCGATTCATGCACCACCTGAGACTGTTCTGCCCCACCTGTCATCCGCCCAATCCCTCAGGTCGGACCTATTACACCACCTGCACTGCCCGTTGGCCTGTCGGATGATGCTCCATGCGCTGGCTCTTTCGCGCTGTCAGATACGTCCGCATTTTCTGTGTTCGTACCACCCACCCTCGACCTCTCCACCTTTACCACCTTCACTTTCACTGTCGGGGAATCTTCAGGCGCAAAAGCTCCCTCTCTCAAGGACCTTGACACACATGACAACATTATACGCAAGGAGCACCGCAAGGCATCTCGCGACCTCTTCTTCTCCAAGGAGAAGCTGCATCGTAGCACACGACTTTTCGACAAGGAGGATATCTACACCAACATGACCTCCAAGGCCGTCAAGGCCAAGGCTACTCACCTCTCTACTGTGAACGTCGACACAACCATTCATCACGCCATCCAGGATGCCCGCCTCCACGCTGCGGATGGCCTCCCTGCCTCTGCTGAGGTGTAACGCCCCGTTATGACTGTTGGGATCTAGACTGGCCCCATAGACCAACACTAGTCTTTCTTGCGCATTTTGTCCTCACTCATGCGCACCCGGGAATAACTTGCCGGTCGGTCACCCATCCTAGAATCGTTCCAAGCCAAGCACGCTTAACTTCGGAGTTTTTTTTGAATGGGCTCCCAGAAAAGAAGGAATTCCTTGTTGATATGAGTAGTCCATAATTCCTATTAAGCCAGGCTCCCACATACACCCCCACTCAAAGGAATCGACGTCCTCGTCAGCCCATTAGGAACGTTCTCTTTTGGCACACGTATGCGCGTCCAGTCCGGCACATGTGCCATGCCATGTGCCACGACAGGCCACACACGCCATGCGCCACATGCCCGTGCACCTGACCCGCGCATGCCCGTGTAACTGCAAGGGTCGGCTCTAATACCAATTGTAACGCCCCGTTACGACTGGTGGGATCTAGACTAGCCCCACAAACCAACACTA
The DNA here is from genome assembly GCA_022496015.1 of Hordeum marinum. Taxonomy (NCBI): domain Eukaryota; kingdom Viridiplantae; phylum Streptophyta; class Magnoliopsida; order Poales; family Poaceae; genus Hordeum; species Hordeum marinum. The sequence continues at coordinate 70,703,763 of CM039672.1, forward strand.
GTCTTTCCTGCGCACTTTGTCCTCACTCATGTGCACCCGGGAGCAACTTCTTGATCGATCACCCATCCTAGAATCGTTCCAAGCCAAACACGCTTAACTTTGGAGTTCTTTTCGAATGAGCTCCCAGAAAAGAGGGAATTCCTTGTTGATATGAGTAGTCTATCATTCCTATTAAGCCAGGCTCTCACATGAGGATCTGGCCACCATTGCGCTGCTGTGTGGCGTCGACGATGGCCAGGTTGCAGCTATCCTTGGCTCCGAGGCCTCTGCCTCCGGTGAAGAAGATGCTCCATGATCCGCATCCAAGGCATGTGCTGCCCCTCGGCGTCGGGGCCTAAACTGATGCTCACACCCGTCTTTGTTAAGATCTTATGCGCTAAGTGTGTCGTTATCTTGTTGCTTTCATGCCCGCTGACACTGGGTCTAGCACTATCCTCGCGTCACTATGTAATATTTACTATCGTAGAACTCTTGTACTTTTGCTTATCCAGTTAGTGTATGCTTTATCATAATGAGTAATGCTAAAATCTCCATTTGTTCTTGGAACGTACGTGGCCTGGGTGACGATGCCAAGTGCTCTGATGTTTTATCTGAATTGCTCATGATCAAACCTCACATTTCCCTCGCAAGAATCAAAACTAGACTCCTACTCCGATACCAAACTAAGATCGTTCTTGCCACGACATCTTGACCAAGTTTTTTCAATGCCCGCCATTAGCACGACTGGCGGCACTATTTCTGCTGTCAACACAACTTCTCTCCAAGTTATCTCGCACACGCACCTCTCCTTCTCATCCACCCTAACTCTAAAATCAACGACATGTGCGTGCAACATTGCCATCACTAATATCTACGCCCTCTCTTCACGTGCGCTCAAACAATCCTTCCTCAACGAGCTCCTAACTATGTCTCAACCGGATGATACTCCCTGATTAATTGTTGGAGACTTCAACCTCCTCCGCTTCCCCTCTGACAAAAACAACAATGCATTTAGACTGTCGGAGGCCAACGCATTCAACCAAACCATAGACAACTAGGCTCTTATCGAGCGACCGCTCCTAGATCGCCAATTTACCTGGTCAAACAATAGATCAACGCCCACTTTAGAACGGACAAACCATGCTTTTTAACCTTGCTTGGGCTGATGCCTTTCCTAACACATCTCTCTCATCACTCACACGTTTCACGTCCGACCACGTCCCCTCCTCATACACGTCAACACAACGATCCCTCGGTGTAATTTCTTCAAATTTGAGGCTGATTGGGCCAATTTACATCCATGTTCTAATATTGTTAGAAAATGTTGGTCCCCAAATCAGCCCTCATCGATTAACTTGGCCGCCACCCTTGCTTCTTCGCTCAAACACACCAGGGCCTACCTCAAAAAATGGGCACGTTCACGTGTTCTTACTCCCCTTCGCGAATCTCATTGCAAATCTGCAATCTTTGCACTCGACCACGCGAAGGAATCGAGGGCTCTCTCCCAATCAGAACTTCTCGCTTGTAAAATCATCTTCTCCATCCTAAAATGCAGAATCCAGGAGAAAATGACATACTGGGATGGCGTGCTAAAGTCTCACAGGCCATCAATGGGGGGGGGGGGGAGAACAGAAAATTCTTCCACATGTCTGCCTCCCAACGGATGAGGAAGAACAACATCTTCTCACTCTCATGGGACGGTAATGACTTCACCTCTCACCACCACAAATCTAAGATCTTATGGGACTTTTTTTGTCTCCCTCATTGGTACACGAGCGAATACATCTTGGTCCTTTGACCTCAACGCAATCTACCCACAGCCTGTAGCCGGCCTCCACGTCCTAGATGAAAATTTATCAGAAGAGGAAATCAAGTCTGCCTTCTTCCAAATGAACCCCCAGGCCAGCCCTGGGCCAGATGGCTTTGGACCCTCATTCTATAGAACATATTGGCCCACAGTAAAAAGCCTCATCCTACCTTTCTTCTCCCAATTTCATCAAGGTGTGGCTGATACGGAACGCTTCAACCGTGTTCACATCGTCCTTCTTCCCAAGAAGTATACGACAACCTCACCCGACGCCTTCAGACCCATCTCATTACAGAACTGCCCTATCAAAGTGGTTGCCAAAGTCTTAACCTCTTGCTTCAAGCCTCTCATACCTATGTTAGTACATGACAACCAGACTGGGTTCATCTTTGGCAGGAATATTGCGGAGAACTATGTTTTTGCAGCAGACCTCATTAGCTCTTGCCACACACGCAAACGACCTACCATGGTTTTCAAGCTTGAATTTCAAAAAGCCTTCGATTCCGTGGCATGCCAGCCCTAGATAATATTCTGCTCGTACGTGGGTTCTCCCATACCTTTCGCATTTGGATCCAAAACATACTTCACATGGGCAAAGCTGCTATCCTCCAAAATGGTGTTCTAGGCAATTGGATTAAATGCAAGAGTGGCCTTAGGCAAGGTGACCCGGCCTCCCCTTATCTTTTCCTCATCGTTGCTGACCTCCTCCAGCAACTCATCTTACAAAGCTCAGAAGTGGTTCTCCACCACCCCATCTTCTCTCACTTACCTCCCATCGTACTTCAATACGCTGATGACACGTTCATTGTTGTTGCCTCCTCCCTATCGCCGCCGTAGTGCTCAAAGTAATCTTAAACAAATCGCGCAAGCTACATGCCTGACCATCAACTTCTCCAAAACCACTCTAGACACTCTCCACACAGATAACACCATGGCCACTACCACTGCCATTGCCATGAGTTGCACCCGTGACCCCTTTCCTCAAACTTACCTCGGCTTACCGCTCGCCCCAACCAAACCTCCATCCAATGCCTTCGCTCCCCAGTTAGAACGTTCCCACAAATTACTGGTGGACCGGCGTGCCAAAATGTTAGATAAAGGTGATCGTCTCATCCTCATCTCCATGGTTCTAGATTCCCTCACCTACTTCATGACGGTCTTTCGCATCCCTAAAAAGGTTCTCAAAACCATTGACTCACTTCGTAGGGCCTTCTTCTAGGCGGGAGAGGATTCTTGTTCAGGAGCTCAATGCCTTATTGCATGGAAAAATGTTTGTGCACCAAAAATGTATGGTGGTTTAGGGATTAAAAACCTGCATGTTCAAAACAATTGCCTACTCATGAAATTCGCTGTTAAATGCTTATCCTCTGCTCGAGCCCCGTGGTTAGATTGGCTAGACCTTCAACATCCAAACGCTCTAGTCTCCTCCTCCGGCCAAACCTCTTTTCTTTGCCGCACCATATCACAACAACTCACCACCCTATAGAAAATTTCCTTCATTTTAACGAACAATGGGTCACACACGTACTTCTCGCTAGACACTTGGGTGACCCCAAGACCTCTAGCTACCACCTTCCCTCACCTCTTCTCACACTCCATCTTGGAGCTAGTAAAAGTGGCTAATATTCAGCATTTCGGTTTAAAAGCTAACCTCCGTTCGTCTCTCCCTTACGGCAAAACAAGAGCTCATTTCACTGGTGGCTATTTTACACGACTTCGTTCCTTCGGCGGAGGAGGACAAAAGGTTCCTACTTCGAAGGCATGAATTCTCCACCAAGCAAGCGTATGGCACCCTCATGGGTCGGCCAGGCAATGATCCCCTTGCTCCTCTCATATGGTGTTCCAAGGTCCCGCGCAAGATCAAATTTTTTGCCTGGCTACTATTTAAGGACCGTCACAACACTAGGGTTAACCTTGCACACAAGCATATCATCACCACCGACATATGCCTCGATGTGCTCTGCTGCCCGATGACTCCAAGCACCTCTTCGTCACCGGCCCACTTGCCAATCGGATTTTGCAATGCATTGGTCTTCTACCTCAGACTGACAACATCGGTGAGCTGTGGGATACCCCACTACCCCATCACCTTCCACATAAAGCATGGCCACTAGTACTCATGACACTACTTTGGAAGATCTGGACAACGCGTAATGATATGCTGTTTAGAAGTGTTGATCAATGTTCTCTAATAACCCTCAGGTCCCTTATTGCTGACTTAGATCTTCGGTCACACCGTCTCATGGAGACTTGTGACAAGGAGGACGTCTTCTCGTGGCGTTCCTACCTCTCTACACGCTGCGGCGTGCCCATGCAATTCTGTACTTGCTACTTCAGCAGCCTCTGAGTATTATATTTAGGTGGGGAGCTCCCCCCGATGATTCTAGAAAAAAGTCAGGAGTTGAAATAAGTTAAAAAAATGAAATGCCTTTTTTAACACTTGAGTTTTCATCCGAAACCCTCGTACTTCGAAGTAGATGGTCCAGTTTGTATACGAAGTGCATCCAGTTTTTGCCATAACCCTCTCAACCTTTTACCACATGCTATGTGGGTGAAATGATGATACCATGCCAAGTTTCAACCCTTTCAGAGTTTATTTGTAGTGGCTTTTAATTTCAGGGTCATTTAGCTCAAAACAATTCATTAAATGGATGAAAAATAGCAAATGAAGTTAGAAAGGGTTGGAATTTGAGTATGTGGCTTAGAATGGTTCATATTGAATGCACAAAAAGTACCGAGTTTAAATAAGTTTAAGAAAATGAAATGCCTTTGTAACACATGAGTTTTCGTCCGAAATCCTCACACTTCGAAGTAGATGGTCTTGTTTGTACACGAAGTGCATCCAGTTTTTTCTGCAACCCTCTAATCTTTTTACCACTTGCTATGTGGGTGAAATGACACCATGCCAAGTTTCAACCTTTTCAGAGTTCATTTGTAGCACTTTTTAATTTCAGGGTCATTTAGCTCAAAACAATTCATTAAATGGATGAAAAATAGCAAATGAAGTTAGAAAGGGTTGAAATTTTAGTATGTGGCTTAGAATGGTTCATATTGAATGCAAAAAAAGTCTGGAGTTGAAATAAGTTAAAATAAATGAAATGCCTTTGTAACACATGAGTTTTCATCCGAAGCCCTCATACTTTGAAGTAGATGGCCCAGTTTGTACATGTAGTGCATCTAGTTTTTGTCGTAACCCTCTCAACTTTTTACCACTTTCTATGTGGGTGAAATGATGATACCATGCCAAGTTTCAACCTTTTCAGAGTTCATTTGTAGTGCATTTAATTTTAGGGTCATTTAGCTCAAAACAATTCCTCAAATGGATGAAAAATAACAAATGAAGTTAGAAAGGGTTGAAATTTGAGTATGTGGCTTAGAATGGTTCATATTAAATTTAAAAAGTCTGGAGTTGAAATAAGTTTAAAAAAATGAAATGCCTTTGTAACACATGAGTTTTCGTTCGAAACCTTCATACTTCGAAGTAGATGGTCCAGTTTGTACACGAAGTGCATCCAATTTTTGCCGTAAGCCTGTAAACTGTTTACCACTTGCTATGTGGGTGAAATGACGATACCATGCCAAGTTTCAACCTTTTCAGAGTTCATTAATAGTGATTTTGATTAAAACTAATGAAGGTATAAACTAAAAAGAGTTAAACATAATCTGGTTTTGATTAAAACACCTATTTAAAATATCCTAAAAATTCCAAAATTTAACATAATGATAAAACATACTAATATTAAACAACAACAAAAATAATCACTCAAAAATCTATTTTAAAACGAAAGTTATTCACAAACTAGTGATTCACACAAATTTCAAAAGAATTCAAATTTAAACTATTTAAATTTTAAAACTACTCGCACTAACAGAAAGTTTGTAATTGTTTTGACCTAAAGCAAAAAGATTCATTAAAAACTATAAATATTCTAACAGTTATTCCAAATATAAAAACACAAATTAGAAAAAAACAAAATAGACCTTTAGTCCCGGTTGGGTCCAGCATCCGGGACTACAGGTCCCTCCCCGCACTGAATTTGGGCCGCCTAAAAGGCCTCTTTAGTCCCGGTTGGTATCACCAAGCGGAACTAAAGAGGGGACCTTTTGTTGGGGAACGTTGCATGGGAAACAAAAATTTTCCTACGCACACGCAAGATCTATCCATGGTGATGAGCATCTACGAGAGGGAGAGTGGATCTACATACCCTTGTAGATCGCTAAGCGGGAAGTGTTAAGAAACACGGTTGGTGTAGTCGAACATCTTCGCGATCCAAATCGCCGAGCGTCCCGCGATCTCATCATGATCCGTCCGGTGATCCAATCATGATCCGTCCTACAAACCCATCATGATCCGTCCCGCGATCTCATCACGATCCGTCTCGCGATCTTGATCACGGTCCTTCTGATCTAGTGCCGAACGGACGACACCTCCATGTTCAGCACACGTACAGCTCGATGACGATCTCCGCCTTCTTGATCCAGCAAGAGGGAGCAGAGAGGTAGACGAGTTCTCCGACAGCATGAAGGTGCTGCGGCGATGGTGGTGGAGTAATCTCAGCAGGGCTTCGCCTAAGCACAACTGAAACCGATCTAGAGGAGAAACTACGGACTAGAGGGTCGGGTTGCACGTGGCTGAAAATCTTGTGCCAAAACCCTAAAACCCTATAGTATATATAGAAGGAGAGGATGAGGAGGCTTGGCGCAAGGGCCACCCCCTCTAGGCTTCGGCCGAAGTGGGAGAGGAGGAATCCTCCTCCTCCACTCCTAGTAGGATTAGGACTCCTTCCTTATTTCCACCTTTTTGCCTTTTCCCACCTTTTCTCCTTTGGAATTTCTTCCCCAGCCGCATGGGACTTGTGTGGGACTTTGGCCAGCCACTAAGGGCTGGTATTAGTCCTCCCACAACCCATGAAGCCTCTTGGGTCGAAATACCTCTCCCGATGGTCCCTCGGTACACTACCGGCACTCCCGGTACACTACCGATGATCCCAAAACTTTTTCGGCGACCAAAACAGGACTTCCTATATAACATTCTTTACCTCCGGACCATTTCAGAGCTCCTCGTGACGTTCGGGATCACATCCAGGAATCCAAAAAACCTTCGGTCACCACCATACATAACTCTATACTACCGAAACGTCACCAAACCTTAAGTATGTAGACCCTGCGGGTTCGAGAACTATGTAGACATGATCGAGACACCTCTACGGTTAATAACCAATAGCAGGACCTGGATGCCCATATTGGTTCCTACATATTCTACGAATATCTTTATCGGTCGAACCACTATGTCAAGGATTCAGTTAATATTGTATGCTGTTCCCTTTGTACTTCGGTATGTTACTTGCCCGAGATTCGATCGTCGTTATCTCTATACCTAGTTCAATCTCGTTATCGACAAGTGTCTTTACTGGTTCCATAATACAAGATCCCATGTCTAACACTTAGTCTCATTGCTTGCAAGGCTTATTGTGATGTTGTATTACCGAGTGGGCCTTGAGATACCTCTCCGTCGCACGGAGTAACAAATCCCAGTCTTGATCCATGCCAACCCAACAGACACCCTCATAGATACCTGTAGAGCACCTTTATAGTCACCCAGTTACGCTGCGACGTTTGATACACACAAGGTACTCCTCCAGTGTTAGTGAGTTGCATGATCTCATGATCATAGGAACAGATACTTGACATGCAGAAAACAGTAGCAATAAATTGATACGATCATATGCTACATTTGTAGTTTGGGTCTTGTCCATCACATCATTCTCCTAATGATGTGATCCCGTTATGAAATGACATCTCATGTCCATGACTAGGAAACCATAGCCATCTTTGATCAACGAGCTAGTCTATTAGAGGCATACTAGGGACATGGTGTTGTCTATGTATCCACACATGTATGTGAGTTTCCGATCAATACAATTATAGCATGGATAATAAATGATTGTCATGAAGAAGGAAATATGATAATAACCAATTTATTCTTGCCTCTAGGGCATATTTCCAGCACTCTCCCACTTGCACTAGAGTCAATAATGTAGTTCACATCACCATGTGATTCGCATTGTTACGAATCTAACACCCAATGAGTTCTAGGGATCGATCATGCTTTGCATGCGAGAGAGGTCTTTTAGTCAACGGGTCTGCGACATTCAAATCTGTGTGTACTTTGCAATTTTCTATGTCATACTATAGACACTGCTACCACACTCCACTTGGAGCTATTCCGAATGGATGCTCCACTATACGTATCCGGATTGCTACTAAGAGTCATCCGTATTGGTGTTAGAGCTTGCATCGACGTAACTCTTTACGACAAACTCTTTATCACCTCCATAATCAAGAAACATTTCCTTAGTCTTTTAGTTACTCAGGATAATCTTGACCGTAGTCCAGTGATCCACTCCTGGATCACTCTTGTACCCCTAGACGGACTCATGGCAAGGCACACACATGTGTGGTACATAGCATGGCATACTATATAGACTCTATGGCTAGAGCATAGGGGACGACCTTCGTCCTTTGTCTTTCTTCTGCCGTGGTCGAGCTTTGATTCTCACTCAAATTCACACCTTACAAATCAGGCAAAAACTCTTTCTCTGACTGATCCATTTTGAACTCTTTCAAAATCTTGTCAAGGTATGTACTCATTCAAAGTCTCATCAAGCATCTTGATCTATCTCTATAGATCTTGATGCTCAACAATTAGGTAGCTTTATCCAGGTCTTCCTTTGAAAAACACTTTTCAAACAACTGTTTATGCTTTCCAGAAATTCTACATCATTTTCGATCAATAATATGTCAACCACATATGCTTATCAAAAATTCTATAGTGCTCCCACTCACTTTATTGTAAATACAAGTTTCTCATAAACTTTGTATAGACTCCAAAACTTTGATCACCTCATCAAAGCGTATATTCCAACTCCGAGATGCTTGCTCTAGTCCATAGAAGGATCACTAGAGCTTGCACACCTTTTAGCATCCTTAGGACTGACAAAACCTTCTAGTTGTATCACATACAACCTTTCCTCAAGTAAACCATTAAGGAAACGATGTTTTGACATCCATATGCCAGATTTCATAATTTGAAAAATGCAGCAACTGCTAACATAATCCCAACAGAGTTTAGCATCGCTACGATTGAGGAAGTCTCATCGCAGTCAACTCCTTGAATTTGTCGGAACTTCTTTGGTACAAGTCGAGCTTTATAAATGGTGACATTTACCATCAGCGCCCGTCTTCATCTGAAAGGTCCATTTGTATTCGACGACTTGCCGTCCAACGAGCAAGTCTACCAAAGTCCATAATTGGTTTTCATACATGGAATCTTTCTTGGATTTCATGGCCTCTAACCATTTGTCGGAATCCGGGCCCATCATTGCTTCTCCACAGCTCGTAGGTTCATTGTTGTCCAACAACATGACCTCCAAGACAGGGTTGTCGTACCGCTCAGGAGCAGTACACATCCTTCTCGACCTACAAGGTTTGATAGTAACTTGATGCGAAGCTTCATGATCATCATCATTTACTTCCTCTTCAACCGACGTAGGTTCCACAAAAACATGTTTTTGCATTGCGCTACTCTCTGGTTGAAGCAAAGGTTCAACAACCTCATCAAGTTCCATCTTCCTCCCACTCAATTCTTTTGAGAGAAAATTTTTCTCGAGAAAGGACCTAGTTTTAGCAACAAACACTTTATGCTTGGGTTTGAGATAGAAGGTTCACCCAACTGTTCTTAGGGTATTCTATGAAGATGCATTTGTCCGCTTTGGGTTCGAGCTCATTAGGTGAAAACATTTTTTCCACACAAGCGTCGCAGCCCCAAACATTAAGAAATGGCAGCTTAGGTTTCTATCAAACCATAATTCACACGGTGTCATCTCAACGGATTTAGATGGTGCCCTATTTAAAGTGAATGTAGTTGTCTCTAATGCATAACCCCAAAACTATAGTAGCAAAACGATAAGAGACATCATAGCCCGTACCATATCCAATAGAGCACGACTATGACGTTCGGACACACCATCACACTATGGTGTTCCAGGTGGCGTGAGTTGTGAAACGATTTTCACATTGTCTAAAGTTGTATGCCCAACTCATAACTCAGATATTTACCTCCATGATCATATCATAGACATTTTTATCTTCTTGTCACAATGATCTTAAACTTCACTCTGAATTTTCTTGAACTTTTCAAATGATTCAGACTTGTGTTTCATTAAGTAAACATACACTATATCTACTCAAATCATCAGTGAAGGTAAGAAAATAACGATATCCACCGCACGCTACAAGACTCATTGGATTTCATACATCACTCATGTATCATTTCCAATAAATCACTTGCCTGCTCCATTAAACCGGAAAACGGGGTCCTTAGTCATGTTGCCCAAGAGGCATGGTTCGCATGTCTCAACCGATTCGAAATCGAACGAGTCCAAAGATCCACCAGCATGGAGTTTCTTCATGCGATTTATATCAATATGACATTTTAGCGGCAGTGCCACAAGTATGTGGTACTATCATTATTAACTTTGTATCTTTTGGCATCAATGTTATGAACATGTGTATTACTACGGTCAAGATTCAACAAACCATTCTCACTGGGTGCATGACCATTGAAGGTATTATTCATGTAAATAGAATAACCATTATTCTCTAACTTAAATGAATAACCATGTTGCAATAAACCAGATCTAATCATGTTCATGCTTAACGCAAACACCAAACAAGATTTAGGTTTGTCACTAATCCTGAAGGTAGAGAGAGCATGCGATGTTGATCACATCAACCTTGGAAACATTTCCAACACATATCGTCACCTCACCCTTAGCTAGTCTCCGTTTATTCCATAGCTTTTATTTCGAGTTACTAACATTTAGCAACCGAACCCGTATCCTATACCCAGGTGCTACTAGGAGTACTAGCAAGGTACACATCAATAACACGTATATCAAATATACTTCTGTTGACGTTGCCAGCCTTCTTATCTACCAAGTATCTAGGGTTGTTCCGCTTCAGTGAGCGCTCTCCTCATAATAGAAGCACTTAGTCTCGGGTTTGGGTTCAACTTTGGGTTGCTTCAATGGAGCAGCAACTGACTTGCCATCCATGAAGTTTCCCTCCTCGCCCTTGCCCTTATCGAAACTAGTGGTTTTATTAACCATCAACACTTGATGCTCCTTCTTGATTTCGACCTTCGCGGTGTCAAACATCGCGAACAGCTCAGGGATCATCATTTCCATCCTTGGCATAATTATAGTTCATCACGAAGTTCTAGTAGCTTAGTGATAGTGACTCAGAGAACTATATCAATCACTATCTTATGTGCAAGATCAACTCCCACTCGATTCAAGCGATTGTAGCACCCAGACAATCTGAGCACATGCTCAACGATTGAGCTATTCTCCTTCATCATGCAGGCAAAGAATCTTGTTGGAGATCTCATATCTCACAACACGGGCATGAGCCTGAGATCCCAATTTCAGCTCTTAGAACATCTCATATGTTCCATGACGTTCAAAAAGTTTTGGAGCCTCAATTCTAAGCCATAATGCATGACGCACTAAACTGTCAAGTAGTCATCAGAACGTGCCTGTCAGATGTTCACAACATCTACAGACGACGCTAGAGGGGGTGGCACACCGAGCGATACATTAAGGACATAAGCCTTCTGTGTAGCAATGAGGACAATCCTCAGATCACGGACCCAGTTCGCAACATTGCTACCATCATCTTTCAACTCTATTTCTCTAGGAACATATAAAAATTCAAGGGAGCTACATCGTGAGCTATTAATCTACAACATAATTTGCAAAGACACTACTGACTATGTTCATGATAATGAGTTCAATTAATCATATTTCTTAAGAACTCCCACTCAAATTGACATCCCTCCGATCATTCGAGTGATACATGATCCAAATTCACCAACTCAAGTCCGGTCATCACATGAGTTGAGGTGGTTTGAATGGTGAACATCATCATGTTGATCATATCTACTATATGACTCATGTTCGACGTTTCGGTCTCTTGTGTTCCGAGGCCATGTCTCTACATGCTAGGCTCGTCAAGTTTAACCCGAGTGTTCTGCATGTGCAACACTGGCTTGCACCCGTTGTATGTGAATGTAGAGTCTATCACACCCGATCATCATGTGGTGTCTCGACACGATGAACTTTCGCAACGGTGCACACTCGGGGAGAACACAATTCATCTTGAAATTTAAGTGAGGGATCACCTTATAATGCTACCGTCGTGCTAAGCAAAACAAGGTGCATAAAAGGATTAACATCACATGCCAATCATAAGTGACATGATATGGCCATGAACTTGTGCTTTTGATCTCCATCTTGAAAGCACCGGTATGATCTCCATCGTCACCGACACAACACCATGATCTCCATCATCATGATCTCCATCATTCTGTCGCCATCGGGGTTGTCGTACCCACCATGCTCATACTACTATAGCTACCGTTTAGCGATAAGTAAAGCATTACATAGTGCTTAATGATTGACATGCAGGTCATACAATAATTAAAGACAACCCTATGGCTCTTGCCGGTTGCCGTACTCATCGACATGCAGGTCATGATATTCTATACAACACATGATCATCTCATACATCACATATATCACATCATGTAATTGGCCATATCACATCACAACATACCCTGCAAAAACAAGTTAGACGTCCTCTAATTGTAGTTGCATGTTTTACGTGCCTGCTACGGGTATCTAGCAAGAACAATTCTCACCTACGCATAAACCACAACGGTGATACATAAGTTGCTTTTCAACCTTCTCAAGGACCGCCTTTGTTGAATCCGATCCAACTAAAGTAGGAGAAACAGACACCTGCCAGCCATCTTTGTGCAACGAAGTTACAGGTCAGTCGATGGAACCAGTCTCTCGTAAGCATACGAGTAAGGTTGATCCGGGCCGCTTCATCCCATAATACCGCTGAACCAAAACACAACCAAGGGAGGAAGCAATCTAAGCATCAATGCCCACAAACTCTTTGTGTTCTACTCGAGATCTCATCTACACATAAACTTGGCTCTGATACCACTGTTGGGGAACGTTGCATGGGAAACAAAATTTTTCCTACTCACACGCAAGATCTATCCATGGTGATGAGCATCTATGAGAGGGAGAGTGGATCTACATACCCTTGTAGATTGCTAAGCGGGAAGCGTTAAGAAACGCGGTTTGTGTAGTCGAACGTCTTTGCGATCCAAATCGCCGAGCGTCCTGTGATCTCATCATATCCGTCCCACGATGCAATCACGATCCGTCCCATGAACCCATCACAATCCGTCCCGCGATCTTGTCACGATCCGTCTCGCGATCTTGATCACGGTCCTTCCGATCTAGCGCCGAATGGACGACACCTCCGGTTTCAGCACACGTACAGCTCGATGACGATCTCCGCCTTCTTGATCCAGCAAGAAGGAGCAGAGACGTAGACGCGTTCTTCAGCAGCATGACGGCGTTGTGGCGATGGTGGTGGAGTAATCTCAGCAGGGCTTCGCCTAAGCACAGCTGAAACCGATCTAGAGGAGAAACTACAGACTAGAGGGTAGGGTTGCACGTGGCTGAAAATCTTGTGCCAAAACCCTAAAACCCTCTAGTATATATAGTAGGAGAGGAGGAGGAGGCTTGGCGCAAGGGCCAGCCCCTCTAGGCTTCGGCCGAAGTGGGAGAGGAGGAATCCTCCTCCTCCACTCCTAATACGATTAGGACTCCTTCCTTATTTCCACCTTTTTGCCTTTTCCCACCTTTTCTCCTTTGGAATTTCTTCCCCAGCCGCATGGGCCTTGTGTGGGACGTTGGACAGCCCAATAAGGTCTGGTATTAGTCCTCCCACAGCCCATGAAGCCTCTTGGGTCGAAATACCTCTCCCGATGGTCCCCCGGTACACTACCGACACTCCCGGTACACTACTGATGAGCCCGAAACTTTTCCGGTGACCAAAACAGGACTTCCTATATATCAATCTTTACCTCCGGACCATTCCGGAGCTCCTAGTGACGTCCAGGATCTCATCCGTGACTCCGAACAACCTTTAGTCACCACCATACATAACTCTATACTACCGAAACCTCACCAAACCTTAAGTGTGCAAACCCTACGGGTTCGAGAACTATGTAGACATGACCGAGACACCTCTACAGTCAATAACCAATAGCGGGACCTGGATGCCCATATTTTTTCCTACATATTCTACAAAGATCTTTATCGGTTGAACCACTATGTCAAGGATTCAGTTAATCTTGTATGCTGTTCCCTTTGTTCTTAGGTATGTTACTTGCCCGAGATTCGATCGTTGGTATCTCTATACCTAGTTCAATCTCATTACTGGCAAGTCTCTTTACTCATTACATAATACAAGATCCCGTGGCTAACACTTAGTCACATTGCTTGCAAGGCTTATTGTGATGTTGTATTACCGAGTGGGCCCTAAGATACCTCTCCGTCACACGAAGTAACAAATCCCAGTCTTGATGCATGCCAACCCAACAGACACCCACGGAGATACCTGTAGAGCACCTTTACAGTCACCCATTTACGTTGCAACGTTTGATACACACAAGGTATTCCTCCGGTGTTAGTGAGTTGCATGATCTCATGGTCATAGGAACAGATACTTCACATGCATAAAACAATAGCAATAAACTGATACGATCATATGCTACGTTTGTATTTTGGGTCTTGTCCATCACATCGTTCTCCTAATGATGTGATCCCGTTATCAAATGACATATCATGTCCATGACTAGGAAACCATAGCCATCTTTGATCAACGAGCTAGTCTATTAGAGGCATACTAGGGACAGGTGTTGTCTATATATCCACACAGGTATCTGAGTTTCCGATCAATACAATTATAGCATGGATAATAAACGATTATCATGAACAAGGAAATATGATAATAACCAATTTATTATTGCCTCTAGGGCATATTTCCAACACCTTTAGTCCCGGTTGGTGATACCAACCGGGACTAAAGAGTCCCGACTATTTAAGCCCTGCTCTTCCTCCCCAAATCACTCTGTTTCTTCACCCGCTTTGACGATGTTGCCAGGCTGCCCGACGTGCGCCCTCGACATCGCCGTCCGACCGCTCTACCCCACGAGCGTCCTCCTCCACGCGCCACCTCCACTCCTCCATGCGCCACCACTGCTCCTCCACGTGCCGCCGCGGCCGCCCAAACCCGCGCCGGTGCTTCTCCTCCCCTCATCTGGCGTCCTCCTCCATCTCCGACATCGCTCCTCCGTCTCCGGCATCCTCTACCATCTCCGACGCCGCTCCTCCGTCTCTGGCATCCTCCTCACCTCCCTCCGCCCCGACGATCCCGGCGGGTGAGCTAGCCTTTCCTCCTCCCTAATTGTGTTCATTTTTTTTCATTTTTAGATGCTTAATCAATGTATGTATATATGTACTATGTATGTAAGTTGTAGTGCTTAGTATGTAGATGGATATGTAGAATGTTAAATGGATATGTACTATGTATGTATGGATGCAAGTTGTAGTTAATTTGCCGTTAGGATTAAGCGGTAGTTTATATAAATTTTGGTAAGAATTTGACTTCAAGATTAAGCGGTATTTAATTTAGTTATTTTTTTGTTTATTTTTTTTATGTTTTAGTTGGAAATAATGTATTATCGCCAGTCATCGGTGTCGCGATATCAGGAGTCCCCGACGATCATCGGTGATTTTATATTTTATATTAGGCAGATATATGATGTTTAGATGTTTAAATGTTTAGTTGCATACCGTAGCCGTTGAGTTGATGATGCCCGGCCAACATCCTCGTCGTTGACTCGGTGGCAATGACCTGCTTGAGAGGCACCATGTTCGGGACTGGGCTCCACCAGGCTGGCACTTGGGGCTGCTGCTTTCTGAGGCGCGCAACTTGGTGAGGAAGCAGGGTCCCGTCGTCGACCCAGAGGTTCTTTGGTGGTGGTCGCGTGGACCACTATCCGTGCAGAGGGAGCTAGCCCCCGCGGAGGTGGTACGTCGCCGTGTCAGGGAGGGGACGAGCATGTCCGACGCTACATGGTTGCGTTGGACGCCAGGTTCTCTAATGCCTGACAGGTTTTTCAGATCTCACCCGAACTATGATCTTGTCATAGTTCCTTATCTTTGGGTGTCCACCGCCTGCGCTGCGAGACATCAACTAGATCTGTATTAGTGACGTTATATTCGAGATGTATTTGTGATAATATTCGATGATGTATTAGTTATATGTTATAATAATATCCGAGATGTATTAGTGATACTATTCAATGATGTATTAGTGATACTATATGATCATATTGTTGCATTGCCTTGTATTGATTTGCATATCTCCGGTTTTACTTATTGAATGCATTCTAATTGTTTTTTATATATATTTGTTCTGAATTAGTTAAGCTATGGACGACAGAGACAGAGACAGTGATCAAGAGAATGCCATGTACGACTTGGTATGCTCCGTAAACGAAGAGAATGAAGAAGTAGATGATGGCTCACAATACCTTAACCCATCCTGTGAGAGAATTGAGGAAGAACAACCAAGATACGAATGGGAACCAACTGACAATGATGGCGAAGAAATTTTTCTCCATCATCAGAAGTCCGACGAGGTATTAATTTGCCCTCTGGTGATCATCAGAAGTATTGATTGATTTATATATATTAACGAATCTTTCTTATTTTAGCCCTCCGGATCGAGCAAATCTTCTTCAAGTGTTAAATGTGGCCCGGCAAAAAAGTTGAAAGAAGGCACAAAGTACAACATCGATCAATCAGAGCAGATGGCGAACCGATTGCTCCTAAAATTAATGCAAAAAAATTTATACGTTAATACTGAGTTATCAATAGGGACCAAATCTCGATCACCGCTCAAGAATGGAATGAGCCAAAAGATCGCGGAGTTCCTTTTGTCAGCCAAAGAGCAAAAGATCTGCTTTGGGAGGAGCTCATGAAACATTTCACCCTTGCACAGGGTCTCATAGATATCCAATGGGAGAAAGTCAAGAAGTGTCCTTTAAGAAGATGGACACACAATTCCAGTCTTGGAAAAAAATATTATGGAACAATTACGTGAAAGGAGGAAAGAAGAGTCCAGAATTTGAAGGAGAACTTGTGAAGTTAATAGATGACCGGGACATATTTGTGCAGTTCAAGGAATCAGAAGCAGCTAAAGAACGATCGAGAGTAAACAAGATAAATGTCGAGAAAAAAGTGGCACAATCATCTGGGGCCAGGTGGCTACAAGTATGGGTTGCCTTTGTGGGAAGAATCCAAGAGAAACATGAAGGCTGCAGGCGTCACTCCAGAAACAGAGAATTGGTCTGACACGTGCAGGACTTGGTTTTATGAACATGGAGGAAAGTTGGACCCAAAGACAGGGAAGGTTCTTGAACATGCATGTCTTAAAGAAGCCATAGACGAGTTACTTAAAGCAATAGAAGAAGCTCGAATGGGTCTGTACTAGCCCAAGAGAGAGAACGATGAGCTTACACACGCCCTGAAGAATCCTGAACATCCAGGATGAACATGAGGCAAAGGCCTTGTTCTGTGGCTTCTAGGGTTTGCGGATTGGAACGACGATTACAGAAGCCATGAGAGAAACAAGAAGCATGAAGTAGATCAGATTCAAATGGTAGAAGAAAAGAACGTGGACTTGGAACACAAATACATGCTGCAGTAGGAGCAAATCAACAAACTTATCTAGCAAGGCTCGTCTCAGCAGCAGGAGCATCCAGATGCAACATTGGATGGTACCATTCCATCATCTATGCCGAAAAGCAGCGTGGGTTCTACGAGGGTCTCGGCCGATTATGCACTGCTAGCTCGCTACCCCGTGGATGATATCCTAGAGTCGACAGTTTGTGAGCTACACGTGAAACTAAAGAACACATCCATGAAGGTGGCAGACGGCTTTTTTTACCGAGTGGACCTAAAGCAACCTTCCATGACAATCCAATTCCACCTGGCTATGCTTGTGTCGGGGTGGATGAAGTTGTGTCGGCATATGAAACACTAGATCTTGACTACCTTGGAGGCGAAGAGGAGCGGACACTAGGAGAAGCCATTCGTTGTCTCATTTTATGGGAAAATGAATGCATCGTGTTTCCAAACTCGGTGCCAAGGCCACCGACTCCTCCTCCAAGTCCAGCATTTCAGCAGAGTCCAAGCCACCTCGATACGGAGCACAGGGCGAGTCCACCAAGTCCACCGCGTCAGCAGATTGCAACCCACCAAGAGACGGAGCGTAGGGTGAGTCTGCCATATCGATCTCCGCCACGTCAGCATAGTCCATCCCACCCCAAGATGGAGCCTAGTGTGAGTCGTTCGTGATATTGATATCCGCCGTCTCCAAAGCAGAAGAGAACACAAAATAAGAAACCCAAGCCTCCTATTAAAAAGAAGTTATCTTACGAGAAGACTGACGAGAAACTCGATGAATCAGTGGATCTCGCTTTGCTGGCCCATTTTGGACCGAAACTGCCCCCGCTGCCAAAGGAGAAAATACCCGACAAAGTCATACAACACTCTTTGAATGCAGCTAAATCGACGGAGAAAACGCCGCTATCAGACTATGCACGCTCTATTAGCAAGTCCTGTCATAAACAAAACAAGCAGAAGTCAAGTGATAGTAGTAAATGCGGGAAAATTGTTCCCCAGCTCAAAGAACAGGCAGTGCAATTGATCATCCCGCTCAAGGTGAGTACCGATAAGGTGGTAATAACAGACGTTGATAGAGAGAATGCTAGATAGCTCAGTATCACTATTGAACAACTACTAGAGATTAAGGAATTCCCACCGACAGATTCGAAGGAACTAGAATGGGCATATGTCCCCGGGAACCCTCTCGTGAGTCCTGAAGATGAGAAGCTTCTATCAACGCAAATGTAAAGCTTGCATGACTGGTACATGAGACAAGTAAAGATGGGGCGACAGAGCCTCATGGTGAAACTCGAGAAAGAGCATTACATCCATGAAAATGATTTGTGGATTGAAAATGAAGAATTCTTTCAGTTATTCAATCAAAAAGAACTTGACAAAGCTGTCTTTAGTTGCTAATGTCTGTTAGTGATTTCTTTCTGTAATTTAAGTCTCTAACTTAGCTTGTTCATTGCCTGTAATTATCCTCAATATATTATTTTGTGTGATATTGTGCAGAATGAAGATTTTTGAATTGGAAAGAGATGGAGTCTATGGCAGTGGGTTCATTGACCCAAATACCGTTAATGAAAAGGTGTTAACTACTTACTCTAAAGACACGGAGAAAATGTTACTAAGGTTTTTGAAGGCCCTAAATACCAAACCAGGAATACTTTTACCTTACAACTTCAATTGAGCGTTACTTTTACCTTATATCTATATATACTCGATGCTAACTATAGTTGATGAGTTATGCATGCCTGCTTATACAAATCGTGTCCCCAGCTACCACTTGATCCTGCTAATAATGAGAATTGACGATGGAATTGTCGAAGTACTGGACTCACTAAGTAAAGATCCTGAAGAATACAGAAGCCTGCATTCGATGCTCGACAAGTAATTTCATACTCACTATGTCGACCTCTTTAGTTCGTTTCCCGATATCAAGTAATTAGTACCTCCTTTATTCATTTTCCTTGTCAGGCAGGGTTTGGAAAAAGTTCACCAAAGATGTTAGAGGTGAATGGAAAGAGGAGCTGAAATGGCAAAGGTCCAAGGTATTTAAGTAGTACTAGCTACGTCCGCCCATCTCTTTAAGTATAGTTTCAATAGCATTATCATGCTTGATTATTATCTAATTGAATTATATTCTCGTAAAGTGCATGAGACAGGAACAAGGGACTAGTTTATGTGCATATTACGTTTGCGAGAATATTTACGTTATGACCGAAAAGATTAGAACTACAAGAGATCTTTGGGTACATAAACGCCATTCACATTTTTTTATCATGATGTAATATATACAGACAACTAACATGTTCATATTGATCTCCTTTAAAGATTCATGAGCTGCGGGATCAACTCCTACCAAAGGACCGCATGTGAGCAATAGAAGAGGAAATTGCGTTTTTTTTGCTTGAGCAGGTCATATCTCCCGACGGAGAATTCCATTACAAATAATGTCTGCATTTAATGATTTGCAAATTGTAGGAGAAATTGTATATACCAAATTGCACATATGTGCATGCATGGTCGTACGAAAAGTTCTATGTATATGATTGGTTCTACGAGATATTCTATTATATATGCATAACATGTACAATATGTAGCAGCGTAAAATATGTTTGAAATGAAAAAGAATTAAATCGAATACACAAAATGAAAAGGAAAGAATAAAGAATAAAACCTAAACCCATAAACCCCAAAGCTCCTAAATCTTTAGTCCCGGTTGGTGTTACCAACCGGGACTAAAGGTCCCCATCCCCTCGCGCCCGCTGCCGACCATGTGGAAGGGGTTTAGTCCCGTTTCATAGCCAACTGGGACTAAAGGCTTGGACCCTTTAGTCCCTATACATTAGTCCCGTTTGGGGAACCGGGACTAAAGGCCCTTCCCAACCGGGACTAATGGCCTATTTTCTACTAGTGAGGGTTCCCCCGCCGCTAGCACCGCCGGCCTGTCGCCGCCGCCGCCGCCATCCCCTCCCCCACACACCACGGATCCGGTCCCCTCTGCCCCCACCGTGGATATGGTCCCCTCCTCCCCCTAGCGCCGGCCACCTCCTACTCAATTGATGCCAGTTGCCTTTGCTCCAGCACCGCCGGCCAACTGCTGCTCCATCCCTGCCGGCCACCTGTTGCTCCATCCCCGCTGGCAACCTAGTGCTCCCGAACCATCGCCCCTACTGCTTTAGCATCGCCGCCCCTACTGCTCCAGCATCGCCGACCACCTGCTAGTCTAGCACCTGTAGCACGCTGGCCACCTATTGCTCCAACACCTGCACCACGCCGGCCATCTGCTGCTACACCACCTGCACCATGCCGGCCACTTGCTACTATAGCGCCTGATATAGATAAGGTATATCTTCAGCCATCATATATGTTATAGATGTTCAGCCATATGAATGTCATATGTTACAAACCTATGTCATATGTTGCTTATGTATGAATTTCCGCACTTATGAATGTCCTATGTTATAGATGTCAAAAGCTAATTGGAGTCTAGAAATGACCACCATTTTTTGCAATCTTGCTGCTATTGAGAAGGAAAAAGGGAATAGGCCTCTCAAATTTCCGAACCATGCCGGATACAAGAACGTAAAACTTGGTTTCCTTGAGCAGACCGGAAAACATTACTTTAGGTTGTAGTTCAAAAATAAATGGTGCAATTTGAGGACCTTCTATAGGGATTGGCTGATCCGAAAGAACACATCTACATGACTGGGTTGGAATGACGAAACGAACACTGTGATCGCTGATGATGAATGGTGGAAAAAGACGATGAAGTAAGCATGTTCATAAGATGAAATTGTTTTGCGGATAGTATTGCACTATAATTTTTTGTTGATGAGTGCCAAATGAATTACTTATGCAGGCAAACAAGGACATCTTGCAGTTTCTTAAAGATGGTCCTGAAAATCTGAACCAAATGAGCATCATGTATGAGAATATCAATGTTACAGGAGAAAGTTCTATGATGCCAGGTTGTGACCATGAAGTCCTTGATCTTGATGAAGATGAAACCGAGGAGGAAGAAGTGCATACTACCCAAGCCAAGAAGGCAAAGAAGGGGCCAGTGAAGATAGATGGAAGCTCTAGTGAAAAGAATCCTCTTCAAAGGGACTTCAAGCGCATGGTTGACCACTTGATTAGTGAAGATGTCGCAATGAACTCACATAAAAAGAGTATTGCTACTGAAATTAAGGAGATAATGGAAGAAGTTGTGGCATGTGGATCTAATGAAGCAAGTGTTGAATATTGCATAGCAACCAAGTTGTTTGCAAAGTTCAAAAATTGTTGTTTCTTTAACAATATGAAGACTGGTGAAGGGAAGAAGAAATGGCTTAAGAGGATGTATGAAGAGCGAAATAGGCAATATGATTACACTTTAGATGTTATTCCCTTGCTTTATGTTATGTCGCTTGAGACTTGTTGAACTATATTTTGTTTCATGTTATGTCACTTTAGACTTGATGAACAATATTTCCCTTCTTGTTATGTCACTTTAGACTTGATGAACAATATTTCCCTTCTTATTATGTCACTTTACATTTTATGAAAAATATTTGCCTTCTTGTTATGTCACTTTACATTTGATGAAAAATATTACCCTTTATGTTATTTCTCGTGTTTATCCTGATATTTTTGTGTCTATGTAGATGAGCACAAGTGGCAGCCATAGTGAAGAGTCTGAAACTGATTATTATGTTGTAGCAAACTCAAGAAAACAAAGGAAGAATTCCTATAATGATCGGACAACAGTGGGTTACATAGAACTTGAGTACTCCAAAAGATTGCTATAACATGTTCAGGATGTACAATCCTTGTTTTGATAGATTGCATCATATACTTGTGCACATATATGGGTTAAAAGGAACAAGAAACATGAGTTCAGAAGAAGCATTGGGCATGTTTCTATGGACGGTCGGTGGCCCTCAATCTGTAAGCCAAGTGGAGAATCGTTTGAAGGGATCAACTGAAGTTATACATCGCAAATTCAATGAAGTATTGAAATGCTTGAATGACAACCGATCTAGAGTTCATAGTTGTACATGATAGGCTTAGAGATGCAAGGTTTGCACCTCACTTTGATGGTTGCATAGGTGCAATTGAAGGGTCACATATTCCTGTAATTGTTCTGAATGATGACAACGTCAACCATGCTGGTCGACATGGATACCCAACAAAGAATATCATGGCAGTGTGTGACTTTGACACGAGGTTCACTTCTGTTGTCGTGGGATGGCCAGGGTTAGCACATGACACAAGGATATTCAAAGATAAATTAGTGAAGTATGCCGATAGGTTTCCACATCCACCTATAGGTATCCATTTAGTTTACATGCGCACGACAAATATTGTTTTTGTTATCTTGTTCCTTCCATGTGTGAAACTACCACTTTTTGTAGGGAGGTATTATCTTGTTGATTCAGGTTATCCCAATTGTGATGGATATTTAGCTCCATACAAAGGGCAAAAGTACCATGTGCTAGAATTTCGCCAAGGTCTTCCACCAAATGGGAAAAATAAACATTTAACTTTGCACATTCATCTCTATGAAATGTTATTGAGCGTGAATTTGGTGTATTAAAAATGAAATGGCATATTTTACTTAAAATGCCAAGTTATTCTCCTGAGAAGCAAGCTTGTATTATCATTGCATGTATGTCTTTTCATAATTGCATTAGGTAAAGCAATTTGAGAGACTCGGAGTTTGACAAATGCGATCGCGATGAGAACTGCATGCCAGGGAATTTACAAATCTACCCACGGGACATGTTTCCAACATTGTTGTTGGTGATGATGCGACCATGAAAGCAACTCGTGAGGCGATTGCTGATGGATTGATAGCCCATCAAGTCTAGTTTCACATATTACTTGATGAAAGTACGATGATACGTGCATATTTTGGATGATATGTGTATGCATGTAAGACTGATGGTTAGTGTGTATTTTGGATGATATGTGTACACATGTAAGACTAATGGATGACACATCCTATAACATTTCATCGAGTCAAAACATATAACTTGTGTTTTACATTGCATATAAACATCATAGTCAACAGTCAAGGGCGTTGTTGACATTTCACAACACCCACAACTTCCAAATCTGACAAACAACAGGGTAAACAAACAGCCAGATTCTGATTCTCAGGAATCCAGAGCCATATCTAATTCTTAGGAATCCATTTCAAGGTAATTCTCAGGAATCTGTAGCCCAAACAAAGGGGGCCTAAACCAACTAGCATCAACTACGAGATGTAATCAACACTACTAGCAACACACATGTACCAATCCGAAGTTTTGAGACAAATATTGAATACAAGAGGTGAACTAGAGTTTGAGATGAGATGGTGCTAGTGAATATGTTGATGAATATTAGTCCTGTCACGATGGAGGAAGCATTGGTGATGACGATAACTTCGATTCCCCTCCCGGAGGGAAGTTTCCCCAGCGAAATCGCTCCATCAGAGAGAAAAAGTGCTCATGCCTAGGTTCCGGCTAGAGATGGCGAGGCTTCATGATGAAAGTATTCTTCTTATTTTTTCCAGGGAAAATAGCATCTTATAGGGGAAGATGGGCCCTGGAGGCCGACTAGTGGAGCCATGAGCCTGGATGGCGCGCCTAGGGGGTAGGGTGCCCCACATAAGCTCGTGACTCCCTGGTGGGTCCCCTTTGGTAATTCTTTCGCCAATAATATTTATATATTTTAAAATATTTCTCCATCAATTTTCAGGTCATTTGGATCTCCAGAGAATATCCAGCTCTTTTGTAGCCTTTTTGGTCCAGAATTCGAGCTACCGACAATCTCCCTCTTTGTGTGAAACTAGAAAAATAAGAGAGAAAAGGCATTATGGTTGCATAATAAAGTTAAATAATGACCTAAAACATAATAAATATCAATAGTAAAACATGATGCAAAATGGACATATTAACCGCCCCAAGCTTAGGAGAGGTGTCGATAAAAATAAAATACGGACATGCAAGCATCATGATCGTTATCATAGTAGCAATATAGCATCATAAAAATTCTCATGAACAAGTGATAATTCATTCACAAGCTAAAGTATAAATCATAAACTTCATTGGAAACTAACAAACGATGATTTAAGTCATTCAAACAATTGAATCCATTATATTTTCAGAAAGAGTCCATGTAAGATATTTTTTAGCAAGTTCACATAGTCAGTTATCATTTAGTCTTCTATGATTGCTAACGCCCAAGTCATATTTATGGAGCAAAAAGTTTCAGTCAAACACATAGGAAGATAGGGGCTTATAGTTCTCACCTCCCAACTTATTTATCTCGAGGATAATGTCAACAATAATAACTCATGATTACCTACATCCAACTAGATATATGTGCCTGGATCTTTCCCTACCACCAGATAATTTCCAAGTGGAGAATAATTGAGAATGGAATAGGGATGATACTTGTGATCTGTGTTGGGTTTTCCATGAAGAGGAATGGGTAATTGCAACACAATATGGATAAGTATTTCCCTAAGTTAAGAAACCAAGGTTTATCGAACCAATAGGAATAACAATCCACAACCGTCTTCAGCGGGTGCACACAAAAGAGAAAACAACTTGCACCCAACGCGGCAAGAGGGTTGTCAATGCTCTTGATCTCGTTATTTGCAAGCAAGTGATGCATGTAGATAATTGTTAATTTCTAAATAAAATAAAATAAAATAATGGTAGCAAAGTAAAAATAAGTTTTGTAAATATATAAGTGAATAGACGTGGGGGCCATAGTTTTCCCTGGCGGCATCTCTAATCAAAGTAAGCATACGGTGGGTAAACAAATTACTGTTGGGTAATTTATAGAAAAGCGCATAGTTATGTGATATTCACGACCATGATCATATGTATATAGGCATCACGTCCATAAGAAAATAGGATGACTCCTGCCTGCACCTATTACTATTACTCCATGTCAAGAGCGCTTTTATGCTTGCCTCTGTACGTATTAAGTTCATGAGAAACAGAGTAATGCTTGGAGAACGATGACATGATGTAAACAAAGTAAACTCAATCAATATGAATAAACTCCATAGTTTTATCCTTAGAGGCAACAACACAAAGGCGTATCTTGTCCCCTACTTTGTCACCGGGACATAGAAACTCGTTAGATTGAACCCACTACAACGCACCCCTCTCACTGAAGAAATATCAATCTAGTTGGCCAAACTATTTCAATAGATTGGATAGATTTACGAGGCTATAATAATCATGCAAATAAGAATCATTATTCATAGGTGACTCAAATACTTTTCATGAATAATTTGAAACATAAATCCACAGTTCATCGGGTCCCAACAAACGCACCACACAAAAGAATTACACTGGATAGATCAAAGCGAAGATGCGATGATCATTGTATTGAAGATCAAAAGAGAGAGAGATAGTCATCTAGGTACTAACTATGGACCCGTACGTGTATGGTGAACTACTCACACATCATCATGAGGGCAGCAAGGTTTATGAAGAGGCCCTCTGTGATCGATCCCCCTTCGAAAGGGTGCCGGAACGGAGCTCCAAATGGGATCGCGGCGGAACAGAGACTTGCTGTGGCGGAAAAAGTGTTTCGGAATGCTCTCTAGTGTTTTTGGAATGTATGTGAATTTATAGGCTAGAAAATGGGGGTGGTAGGTCCACCAGGGACGGACAAGCCATCAGGGCGCGCTGACACACCTAGGCTCGCCCTGTTGGCTTGTGCCTCCCTCGTGCGGTCTCCTATGTTCTCCTGAAGCTTCCATGTCTTCTTTTGGTCCAGAAAAAATCATAAAAAGGTTTTGGGGCAATAGGACTTCGTTTGGTACTGCAAATCTGAAAAGTAAAAAACATGCAGAAAACATGAACTATCACTAGGCAGTGGATCAATAGGTTAGTGCTCAAAAATACTATAAATTGGCAAATTATTACTCGAAAAGTATCCTAGAATGATATTATAATAGCATGTAACAATAAAAAATTATAGATATGTTGGAGACGTATCATCATCCCCAAGCTTAATTCCTGCTCGTCCTTGAGTAGGTAAATAAAACAGAATTTTTGATGTGACATGCTACCCAATATGTAATCTTTTACATGTATGCCCACTAAGAAACGATGAATCAACAAACATCAACACAATAATATTTATAGGCACAAGCAACAAAAATCATCAATCTTTCAAAGTATACGATCATAAAAGAATGTTTACCCCCATTCATCTTATCATATTAGCAAGGCACAGCTCCGTCTTCACCACATTAATAAAAATGTCAAGCACCACGGTGTCCAAGTCTGGCAATTGGATTGTACTTTTTCAATGTGCATCAACTTTTTATTCTTCATGCAATACATGAGCATGGACCATGGACATAACATAATAGTGGAGTAGAATATGGTGGTAGATATCAAAGGGGTAAAAAGTGGAGAAGAAAGTTTCACATCAACTAGGGGTATGAACCGGCTATGGAGACGCCCATCGATAGATGTCAATGCAAGGAGTAGGGATATCCATGCAAATGATGCACTAGAGCTACACATGTATGAAAGCTCAACTGGAGCTAAATGGGGGTGTGCATCCAACTTGCTTGCTCACGAAGGCCTCGGGAATTTGAGGAAGCCCGTCATCGGAATATACAAGCCAAGTTTACAATAATTAAAAATTAAGTCCCACTAGCATATGAAAATGACATAACATGAGACTCTCTAGATGAAGAACAAGGTGCCACTTTGAGGCACAAGTGTGGTAAAGGATAGTAGCAAAGTCCCTTCTCTCTTTTTCTCTCATTTTTTATGGTGGGCTCATTTGGTCTCCCCCATTTTAATTTCCTCACTTGGACAATGCTCTAGTAATGATGATCATCACACTTTTATTGACTTACAACTCAATATGAAAACTCGATATGAAGAACTATCAAACAATATGACTCAATATGAATGCCTTTGGTAGTGTACCAGGATGTGTAATGATCTAGCATGACATGTATAAATAATATGATGAATATGGATTTGCCACAAATACTATGTCAACTCTATATGATCATGCAAAGCAATATGATGATGAATGAACTAGTCATATGACGTAACAATGGAATTTGCATGACAATATATCTTAGAATGGCTATGGAAATGCCATAATATGTAGGTATGGTGGCTGTTTTGAGGAAGATAAAGAAGGCTTTTGTGTGACAGAGCGTATCATGTCACGGGGTTTGGATGCACCGACGAAGTTTGCACCGATCCTCGAGGTGATAATCGGCAAGGCATGGTACTGAAGAGGCTAGCAAACTATGAGGTGGTGAGATTGCGTATGTCCACAGGTTCACATTAGTCATGAAGAACTCATATAATTATTGCAAAGTTTATTAGTTCTAGCACAAATTGAAGCACTACTCGCATGCCCCGAGGGAGGAGGTTGGGAGGAGTTAACCATCGCGCGCCTCCGACCCAAAACAACACTAGGATTTTAATGAGGAATAGAAATGCTCACACATCCCTACCATGCATTTTTAATATTTAGATAAACAAGAAATTAACACCTCTTAATACCGACACTTCTGCAAATTAACAATGATGCACTCACACCTTTTTCATATTAGCACATCAATATCATCAACCCACAGTTTCTCTTTTACGTGCTACATGATGGTTTGGATTATCACTCATTGAATACCTATTATTATTGGAATAGTCTTATGACCCATGTCAATTACCTTCACTATTGTTAACTCTCAAACAAATATAAGTGAATAAAGAGAGTACAACTATTTCTACAAAATCTATACGCCGCCGTGCTCAAAAATATATAAGTGAAGTACTAGAGCATCTCCTAAGCACAAAAGATATAAGTGAAGCATATAGAGTATTCTAAAAAATTATGATGAAGGCATGTCTCTCTCAAATAGGTGTGTCTAGCAGATGATGATTGTGGAAAACTAAAAACAAAAGCAAACGACGCCTCAAGTAAAACCCATATCATGTGATGAATAAAAATATAGCTCCAAGTGACATACATATGGATTGAGACGAAAGAGGGGATGCCTTCCAGGGCATCCCCAAGCTTAGATGCTTAAGTCTTCCTAGAATATTACCTTGCGGTGTCTTGGGCATCCCCATGCTTAGGCTCTTTCCACTCCTTATTCTTTTGTCCATCATGATAACACCCAAAACTTGAAAACTTCAATCACACAAAACTCAACAAAACTTTGTGAGATCCGTTAGTGTAAGCAACATATCAAATACTTTAGGTACTATTATAAATTGATTCATATTTAATTATTGCATAATAGGTACTATCATGGTTTTGTAACGACAGATATCCCCGTGAAAGGACTTAGGTTCGAGGCCATCGCTAAGGCGGTGAGTTCGAAGGGATTTATCGGAATCGGGAGACAAGGGTTACCCAAGTTCGGCCCCTCGGAAAGAGGTAAAAGCCTGCGTCCTGCTTTGTGTTGTATTGATCGGGTATCGATTACAAGGGAGTGAGTTCGCTTGACCTAGCTATCGATAAGTTGTTTTTTCTCTCCTAAGCCACCCAGGTAACCCACCTTTATATATTCAGGTCAACGCCCTGGGCTTACAAGAGTCCGGGCCAGGTTATACTCGATAACCGACCTCACCTCTGATTATACATACCTTATCTAAAAAACCGCCACCGACGGCTCAAGCCCGTCAGGTTACATCTTGTCTTTTGGTTTTGGGCCTCCAAGCCCACTGAACAAGTTTACTCCTAACCTTGTCGTAAGCCGCCAACCGTATGACCCGACACCTCCTGGGCGGGTCTTACCACGGGGTTATATCCCAAACATTAGGCCCCTGATTGATTTGAACAGGTTCATGTCAATCTCCAAATCTTCTGGTTGGCGAGCCTTGCCTTATCTGATAATATTCCTGACCCGCCGAAAATGGGCGGTCATTACTTTTGACAAGCTGTCATTACCCGCCGTGACGTCATCGGAAAAAACAAAAAAGATTCCTCTGACGTCAGAGCGGATCTTTCTTCATTAATATGACCACCCCGAAAATCGAGGCATCTTCTTTGTTTAATCATCATCTTGCTACCTCGATTCCCGCACCGGACCGTTTCTGAGACCATTATAACCTTATAAATAAGCACAGGGTGCTATCACATTCATTTCCCCCGCCGCCATCTTCTTCTTCTTCTTCCTCCGAACACCCACGCCACCGAAGCTAGATGTGCCGTTTGGTCCACGCCGTCTTCATCGACACCGGCCGCTACATCAACCTGAAACTGTCTAGAGTTTTCGCGTGTTCATCCGCACCCTTAAGGTTCTATCTCCGCCCCTTGTCAGATCTGCATTAGGTATCTCCCAAGTTCATCGAGTTCTTCAGTGTTCATCACCGCTTATAAGAACGTTCTTCACCGATTAGATGGAGAGCACCTTCCCTAAAGCCTTGTAACACTGCCAAAATCATGCGACCGTCCGCTCTATAACCTTGCTGCACTTATTGTAAATATGCAACTCATTTTAATCTGTACAGAGGCCGTCTGTTCTTCCACTGGTCCTTTAGGGTTAGAATTATCTTTTATTTTCCCTTGTCCATAGATCTTAAATCCATAGCTGTAGTTGCAACATTTATTTTTCCACACTTAGCAATTTTGCAGTACGCACTGATAAACTCTTCCCATTGTAAAGCTACTGGCTCAAGCTGTCATACCGCAAACAACTTCGACGGCTCATAACTTTTATATTGACTCGCTAACTATCGTCACCATTTCTTGAATCATACGACCTTGGTGATAGTATGCTTTTAACCCTCCAAATGTTCATACCTTTCCATAGTTTCTTAAAACGCTGCCATGTCTAAAACCCCATCCACCTGCAACTGGGTAAGGTCTGGTGTGACCGAAGGGTCACCCAAGGAATTTGTCACTATGGGAGTTTTGCTGGCTCAGGATGTTATCCACTGGCGGGTTCCATGCAATGAGACCACCCCTAAACCTAAAGACGAGGAAGTCATTGTATTCATGGATCATCTGCTGTGTGGCTTTTGCCCGCCTGGGTCTAAGTTTTTGCGGGGATGTCTTACACTCGTTTAGGCTTCACCCCCAGGACATTGGCCCCAATTCCATCACCAATCTGTGCTAGTTTCAGACCTTCTGCGAAGCTTATCTGTAGGAAGAACCATCTATCGACCTCTTCAAGCGGTACTTTTATATCAACCACCAAACAAAAATGGCGAATGGATTAAGCCTCGAGCTCGGGGGCATCACTGTTCAAAGGCAGAGGGATGTACTCTTCCGAGCTGCAATTCTGCCGAGTCACCCCAAAGAATGGAACAAGACTTGGTTCTACTGCCAAGACACTTCACCAGAGGGGGAGATGTTGGGAGACGTAGTATTAAATCAAAAAATTTCCTACGTGTTCACGAAGACCCATCTATGGAGAAACCAGCAACGAGTAAGGGGAGAGTGCATCTTCATACCTTTGAAGATCGCAAAGAGGAAGCATTACTAGAACACGGTTGGTGGAGTCGTACTCACAGCGATTCAGATCGCGGTGGAATCCAATCTAAGCGCCAAACAACGACACCTCCGTGTTCAACACACGTGCAGCCCGGTGACGTCTCCTACACCTTGATCCAGCAAGGAGGAAGGAGAGATTGAGGGAGAGCTCTGGCAGGACGACGACATGGTGATGGTGAAGCTGAGTGGTACTCCGGCAGAGCTTCGCTAAGCACTACGGAGAACGAGGAGAGGGAGGAGTAGGGCTGCGCCGTGGGAGAGAGAGATGCGTGTCTCAAACATCCCCAAGGGCTGCACTATATATAGGAGGAGGAAGAGGGAGGGCTGCGGCAGCCCTAGATGGGACTTGGGCGGTGGCCAAGGGAGGGAGAGGTGGTGCGGCAGCCCTAGCAGCCCTAGGGTGGGCCTAGGGCCCATCTGGGCCTAGGGTTTGCCCCCCTCTCTCCTTGCTGCGCCTTGGGCCAGGTGGGAGGGGCACACCAGCCCACCTAGGGGCTGGTTCCCTCCACAATCGGCCCATGCAACCCTCCGGGGCCTATGGCCCCTCCCGGTGGACCCCCGGAACCCTTCCGGTGGTCCCGGTACGTTACCGGTGATGCCTGAAACATTTCCGATAACCAAAACCTCACTTCCTATATATCAATCTTTGTCTCTGGACCATTCCGGAACTCCTTGTGACGTCCGAGATCTCATCCGGGACTTCGAACAACCTTTGGTAACCACGTCCACTATTTCCCTATAAACCTAGCATCATCGAACCTTAAGTGTGTAGACCCTATGGGTTCGGGAGACACGTAGACATGACCGAGACACCTCTCTGGTCAATAACCAACATCAAGATCTGGATACCCATGTTGGCTCCCACATGCTCCACGATGATCTCATAGGATGAACCACGATGTCGGGGATTCAATCAATCCTGTATACAATTCCCTTTGTCTACCGGTATGATACTTGCCCGAGATTCGTTCGTCGGTATCCCTATACCTTGTTCAATCTCATTACCGGCAAGTCTCTTTACTCGTTCCGCAACACATCATCCCATGGCTAAATCCTTAGTCAAATTGAGCTCATTATGATGATGTCTTGCCGAGTGGGCCCAGAGATACCTCTCCGTCAAACGGAGTGACAAATCCCAGTCTCGATTCATGCCAACCCAACAAACACTTTCGGAGATACTCGTCGTGCACCTTTATAGCCACCTAGTTACGTTGTGACGTTTGGCACACCCAAAGCATTCCTACGGTATCCGGGAGTTGCACAATCTCATGGTCTAAGGAAATGATACTTGACATTGGAAAAGCTTTAGCAGACGAACTATACGATCTTGTGCTATGCTTAGGATTGGGTCTTGTCCATCACATCATTCTCCTAATGATGTGATCCCGTTATCAACGACATCCAATGTCCATGATCATGAAACTGTGACCATCTATTGATCAATGAGATGGCCAACTAGAGGATCACTAGGGACACATTGTGGTCTATGTATTCACACATGCATTATGGTTTCCGATTACCACAATTATAGCATGAACAATAGACAATTATCATGAACAAGGAAATACAATAATAACCATTTTATTATTGCCTCTAGGGCATATTTGCAATAGTCTCCCACTTGCACTAGAGTCAATAATCTAGTTACATTGTGATGAATCAAACACCCATAGCATTCTATGTTTTGCTTGTGTGAGAGGTTTAGTCAATGGATCTGCGACATTCAGATCCGTATGCACTTTACAAATATCTATATATCCCTCGTGAATGTAATCACAGATGGAGTTGAAGTGGCGCTTGATGTGTCTTGTCTTCTTGTGAAACCTGGGCTCCTTCGCAAGGGCAATAGCTCCAGTGTTGTCACAGAATAGAGTCATCAGGCCCGATGCATTTGGAATCACTCCTAGGTCGGTGATGAACTCCTTCATCCAGACTCCTTCCTTTGCTGCTTCCGAAGCAGCTATGTACTCCGCTTCACATGTAGATGCCGCCACGACACTTTGCTTGCTGCTGCACCAGCTGACTGCCCCTCCGTTCAAAATATACACGTATCCGGTTTGCGACTTGGAGTCGTCCGGATCTGTGTTGAAGCTAGCATCGATGTAACCCTTTACGACGAGCTCTTCGGCACCTCCATATACGAGAAACATGTCCTTTGTCCTTTTCAGGTACTTTAGGATCTTCTTGACCGCTGTCCAGTGTTCTGCTCCGGGAACTCCCTACCAAACTTATGGCAAGGTTCACATAAGGTCTGGTACACAACATGGCATACATAATAGATCCTATGGCTGAAGCATAGGGGATGACACTCATCTCTTCCCTATCCTTTGCCATGGTCGGGCATTGAGTCGTACTCAATCTCACACCCTGTAACACAGGCAAGAACCCCATCTTGGACTGATCCATATTGAACTTCTTCAATATCTTTTCAAGGTATGTGCTTTGTGAAAGACCTATGAGGCGTTTCGATCGATCTTTATAGATCTTAATACCTAATATGTAAGCAGCTTCTCCAAGGTCCTTCATTGAAAAACATTTATTCAAGTAGGACTTTACACTTTCCAAAAGCTCTATATCATTTCCCATCAACAATATGTCATCCACATATAATATGTGAAATGCTACAGAGCTCCCACTCACTTACTTGTAAATACAGGGTTCTCCATAAACCTGCATAAACCCAAATGCTTTAATCACCTCATTAAAGCGAATGTTCCAACTCCGAGATGCTTGCACCAGCCCATAGATGGAGCACTAGAGCTTGCATACTTTGTTAGCATCTTTAGGATCGACAAAACCTTCTGGCTGCCTCATATATAGTTCTTCCTTAAGGAAGCCATTAAGGAATGCCGTTTTGACGTCCATTTGCCAGATCTCATAATCATAAAATGCGGCAATTGCTAACATGATTCAGATAGACTTCAGCATCGCTACAGGTGAGGAAGTCTCATCGTAGTCAACTCTTTGAACTTGTCGATAACCCTTAGCGACAAGCGGAGCCTTATAGACGGTCACATTACCATCAGCGCCAGTCTTCTTCTTAAAGATCCATTTATTTTCAATGGCTCGCTTATCATCAGGAAAGTCTACCAAAGTCCACACTTTGTTCTCATACATGGATCCTATCTCGGATTTCATGACTTCAAGCCATTTGTTGGAATCCGGGACCGCCATCGCTTCTTCATAGTTTGAAGGTTCACCGTTGTCCAACAACATGATCTCCAGGACAGGGTTGCCATACCACTCTGGTGCGGAACGTGTCCTAGTGGACCTTCGACGTTTAATAGTAACTTGATCCGAAGTTTCATGATCATCATCATTAACTTCCTCTCCAGCCGGTGCAGGCTCCACAGAAACAACTTCCTGTGCTGCACTACTCTCCAGTTCGAGTGGAGGTACAATTAGCTCATCAAGTTCTATTTTCCGCCCACTTACTTTTTTCGAGAGAAACTCTTTCTCGAGAATGGATCCATTCTTGGCAACAAAGACTTTGCCTTCGGATCTGAGGTAGAAGGTATACCCAATAGTCTCTTTGGGATATCCTATGAAGACGCATTTTTCCGCTTTGGGTTCGAGCTTCTCAGGTTGAAGTTTCTTCACATAAGCATCGCATCCCCAAACTTTTAGAAACGAAAGCTTAGGTTTCTTTCCAAACCATAGTTCATACGGTGTCTTCTCAACGGACTTTGATGGCGCCCTATTTAAAGTGAACGCGACAGTCTCTAATGCATATCCCCAAAATGATAGCGGTAAATCGGTAAGAGACATCATAGATCGGACCATATCCAATAGAGTGCGATTACGATGTTCAGACACACCATTTCACTGAGGTGTGCCAGGCGGCGTGAGTTGTGAAAAAATTCCACATTTCCTTAGGTGCGTGCCAAACTCGTGACTTAAATATTCTCCTCCACGATCAGATCGTAGGCACTTTATTTTCCTGTCATGTTGATTCTTTACCTCACTCTGAAATTCCTTGAACCTTTCAAAGGTTTCAGACTTGTGTTTCATTAAGTAGACATACCCATATCTGCTCAAGTCATCAGTGAGGTGAGAACATAACGATAGCCACCGCGAGCCTCGACGCTCTTTGGACCACATACATCGGTATGTATTATCTCCAACAAGTCAGTTGCTCGCTACATTATTTCGAGAACGGAGTCTTGGTCATGTTGCCCATGAGGGATGGTTCGCACGTGTCAAATGATTTGAAATCAAGAGACTCCAAAAGTCCATCAGCATGGAGCTTCTTCATGCGTTTGATACCAATATGACCAAGGCGGCAGTGCCACATGTAAGTGGGACTATCGTTATTAACCTTACACTTTTTGGTACTCACACTATGGACATGTGTAACATCACTTTCGAGATTCATCAAAATAAACCATTGACTAGCGGGGCATGACCATAAAACATTTCTCTCATATAAATAGAACAACCATTATTCTCAGATTTAAATGAGTAGCCATCTCGCATCAAACGAGATCCAGATACAATGTTCATGCTCAAAGCTGGTACTAAATAACAATTATTCAGGTTTAAAACTAATCCCGAAGGTAGATGTAGAGGTAGCATGCCGACGGCGATCACATCGACCTTGGAACCATTCCCGACGCGCATCGTCACCTCCTCCTTTGCTAGTCTCCGCTTATTCCACAACTCTTTCTTGGAGTTACAAATGTGAGCAATTGCACCGGTATCAAATACCCAGGAGCTACTATGAGCGCTAGTTAGGTACACAGCAATAACAAGTATATCACATATACCTTTAATGTTGCCGGCCTTCTTATCCGCTAAGTACTTGGGGCAGTTCCGCTTCTAGTGACCGGTACCCTTCCAATAAAAGCACTCAGTCTCAGGCTTGGGTCCATTCTTGTTCTTCTTCCCGGCAACTTGCTTACCGGGCGTGGCAACAGCTTTGCCGTCCTTCTTGAAGTTCTTCTTACCCTTGCCTTTCTTGAAACTAGTGGACTTATTCACCATCAACACTTGATGCTCCTTTTTGATCTCGACCTCCGCTGATTTTAGCATCGAGTACAACTCAGGAATGGACTTCTCCATACCCTGCATGTTGTAGTTCATCACAAAGCTCTTGTAGCTAGGTGGGAACGACTGGAGGATTCTGTCAATGAACGAGTCATCTGGGAGATTAACTCCTAGCTGAGTCAAGTGGTTGTGCAACCCATACATTTTGAGTATGTGCTCACTGATAGAACTATTCTCCTCCATCTTACAGCTGAAGAACTTGTCGGAGACGTCATATCTCTCGACCCGGGCATGAGCTTGGAAAACCAGTTTCAGCTCCTAGAACATCTCATATGCTCCGTGTTGCTCAAAACGCTTTTGGAGCCCCGGTTCTAAACTGTAAAGCATGCCGCACTGAACAAGGGAGTAGTCATCACATCGCGACTGCCAAGCGTTCATAACGTCTTGGTCCGCTGGGAAAATGGGTGCGTCACCTAGCAGTGCATCAAGGACATACAATCTTTTGGAAGCTATGAGGATAATCCTCAAGCCACGGACCCAGTCTGCATAGTTGCTTGCATCATCTTTCAGCTTGGTTTTCTCTAGGTATGCGTTGAAGTTGAGGGTGACATTAGCGTTAGCCATTGGATCTACAATATAGAATGTGAAGACAATTTTAGACTAAGTTCATGATAATTAAGTTCACATAATCAAATTATTTAATGAACTCCCACTTAGATAGACATCTCTTTAGTCATCCAAGTGACACATGATCCATGTCAACTAGCCCGTGTCCGATCATCATGTGAGACGGACTAGTCATCCATGGTGAACATCTCCATGTTGATTGTATCTTCTATATGACTCATGTTCGACCTTTCGGTCTTCTGTGTTCTGAGGCCATGTCTGTACATGCTAGGCTCGTCAAGTCAACCTAAGTGTTTCGCGTGTGTAAATCTAGCTTACACCCGTTGTATGTGAATGTTAGAACCTATCACACCCAATCATCACGTGGTGCTTCGGAACAACGATCCTTAGCAACGGTGCACAGTTAGGGTGAACACCTTTCTTGAAATTTTATTGAGAGATCATCTTATTTACTACCGTCATTCTAAGCAAATAAGATGTAAACATGATAAACATCACATGCAATCAATATAGTGAGATGATATGGCCAATATCATCTTGCTCCTTTGATCTCCATCTTCGGGGCACCATGATCATCACTATCACCGGCACGACACCGTGATCTCCATCATCGTGTCTTCATGAAGTTGTCTCGCCAACTATTACTTCGACTACTATGACTAACGATTAGCAATAAAGTAAAGTAATTACATGGCATTTATGATTGACACGCAAGTCATACAATAAAATAAGACAACTCCTATGGCTCCTGCCGGTTGTCATACTCATCGACATGCAAGTCGTGAATCCTATTACAAGAACATGATCAATCTCATACATCACAATGCATCACATCACATCCTTTGGCCATATCACAGCACAACGCATATGCTACAAAAACAAGTTAGACGTCCTCTAATTTGTAGTTGCAAGTTTTTACGTGGCTGCTATAGGTTTCTAGCAACTACGTTTCTTACCTACGCCAAAACCACAACGTGATATGCCAATTGCTATTTACCCTTCATAAGGACCCTTTTCATCGAATCCAATCTGACTAAGGTGGGAGGGACACACACCCGCTAGCCACCTTATGCAACAAGTGCATGTCAGGCGGTGGAACCGGTCTCACGTAAGTGTACGTGTAAAGTTGGTCCGGGCCGCTTCATCCCACAATACTGCTGAATCAAGATAAGACTAGTAGTGGTAAGCAAATTAACAAGATCGACGCCCACAATAACTTTGTGTTCTACTCGTGCATAGATTCTACGCATAGACCTAGCTCATGATGCCACTGTTGGGAGACATAGTAGTAAATCAAATTTTTTCCTATGTGTTCACCAAGATCCATCTATGGAGAAACCAACAATGAGTAATGGGAGAGTGCATATTCATACCTTTGAAGATCGCAAAGCGGAAGCGTTACTAGAACGCGGTTGGTGGAGTCGTACTCGCAGCGATTCACATCACGGTGGAATCCGATCTAAGCGCCGAACAGTGGCGCCTCCGCGTTCAACACACGTGCAGCCTGGTGACGTCTCCTATGCCTTGATCCAGCAAGGAGGAAGGAGAGATTGTGGGAGCGATTCGGCAGCACGACGGCGTGGTGACGGTGGAGTTGCGTGGTTCTACGGCAGAGCTTCGCTAAGCACTTCGGAGAATGAGGAGAGGGAGAAGTAGGGCTGCGCCGTGGGCAAGAGAGATGCATGTCTCAAACAGCCCCAAGGGCACCACTATATATAGGAGGAGGAGGAGGGAGGGCTGCGCCCTAGGGTTCCCACCCTAGGGGCCGGCAGAAGCCCTAGATGGGACTTGGGCGCCGACCAAGGGAGGGAGAGGTGGTGCGACAGCCCTAGGATGGGCCTAGGGCCCATCTGGGCCTAGGGTTTGCCCCCCTCTCTCCTTGCTGCGCCTTGGGCCAGGTGGGAGGGGCGCACCAGCCCACCTAGGGGCTGGTTCCCTCCACATTTGGCCCATGCAACCCTCCGGGGCCCGTGGCCCCTCTTGGTGGACCCCCGGAACCCTTCCGGTGGTCCCGGTGCGTTACCGATGACGCCCGAAACATTTTCGGTAACCAAAACCTCACTTCCTATATATCAATCTTTGTCTCCGGACCATTCCAGAACTCCTCGTGACGTATGGGATCTCATCTGGGACTCCGAACAACCTTTGGTAACCACATCCACTATTTCCCTATAACCCTAGCGTCATCGAAACTTAAGTGTGTAGACCCCACGGGTTCGGGAGACACGTAGACATGACCGAGACACCTCTCTGGTCAATAACCAACAGCGTGATTTGGATACCAATGTTGGCTCCCACATGCTCCACGATGATCTCATTGGATGAACCACGATGTCAGGGATTCAATCAATCCCGTATACAATTCCCTTTGTCTACCGGTATGATACTTTCCCGAGAGTCGATCGTGGGTATCCCTATACCTTGTTGAATCTCGTTACCGGCAAGTCTCTTTACTCGTTCCGCAACACATCATCCCGTGGCTAACTCCTTAGTCACATTGAGCTCATTATGATGATGTCTTACCGAGTGGGCCCAGAGATACCTCTACGTCAAACGGAGTGACAAATCCCAGTCTCGATTCGTGCCAACCCAACAGACACTTACGGAGATACCCGTAGTGCACCTTTATAGCCACCCAATTATGTTGTGTTGTTTGGCACTCCCAAAGCATTCCTACGATATCCGGGAGTTGCACAATCTCATGGTCTAAGGAAATGATACTTGACAATTGGAAAGCTTTAGTAGACGAACTACACGATCTTGTGTTGTGCTTAGGATTGGGTCATGTTCATCACATCATTCTCCTAATGATGTGACCCCGTTATCAATGACATCCAATGTCCATGGTCATGAAACCGTGACCATCTATTGATCAACGAGCTAGCTAACTATAGGCTCACTAGGGACACATTGTGGTCTATGTATTCACACATGCATTATAGTTTCCGGTTAACACAATTATAGCATGAACAATAGACAATTATCATGAACAAGGAAATACAATAATAACCATTTTATTATTGCCTCTAGGGCATATTTCCAATAGGAGAGCCCAATGCCGGGTTATCGTCCTTACTGGCTTAGTACCGACTCGGAGCTTCCAGATCGGATGTCTGCAGTTGAACGTGCTCAATATGCCACCACTTTCTCAAAAGTGAGGTCCCTTGTTAACCAACGTATTAATAAGTGTCGATCTGACCTGCTACTAGGTTTCTTGGAGGATCCTGCCATTAATCCGCCACAACGCCTTAATGTGCCAATATACTGGTAGCGTAGACGAACCTCAATGCTTCAACCAGACCCCCTTTGCAGACCCGGATCTTAATACTATTGCCAAGTCCTTGCTAGGGGAATCATAAGCTGCCTGCAGCAAAATGGGGTTAAGCCCCTTCTCTGTACTTAACCCGGCTCCGGATGTAAGTGTTTTCGCCTTTACTCTCATCTTTTCTCTTAATGCCATACTTTGCATGTCTTATTAACTTTTCTGTCAACATGCTTTATTACACATAGGTTGGCTCTTCCTTCTGGAAAAAACAGTTACTCCCTTCTCTCAAGAAGGAGGGCAAAGTCCCCAAGGCGACAAATCCAAGGTGCCGACCTGCCGGATGTGGCAATCATCCAAAGATTTATTCGATTTCAATGACTTAGAGGTAGAAGTTGACCGCCTTGGCCTTCTCTTTATGCAACTCATTGACGATGATTACTCACAGGAGGAAGCAGAAACCAGTCATGTTGATGCTGTCAAGGTAATCATTGTCTACTTTGACTTAGATCTTTCACCAGTAAAGAGAGTACGGCGGGCTGTACGTAAGGTAAAGAGTTCCCGTCCTTTTGCTCACTTGGGTCCTAACTTTCTTTTTGAAGAAATAGCAAGACGACAGCAGACGTCAGACTCGGAGCACCGGCTCTGGAGACCCTTTAGCCAGCTTACCTAATGAGCCGACCCCCCCCGAAAACAGTGCACCGAAGTACTTTCTTGTCTTGAACTTATTTTTCTTGTATGCTATCCTTGCAGCTTATCAGTGTTTAACAATGCTAACGTTTTTAGGACTTGCCTCCTTCTTCCGGTGAC
Source organism: Hordeum marinum (assembly GCA_022496015.1). NCBI lineage: Eukaryota > Viridiplantae > Streptophyta > Magnoliopsida > Poales > Poaceae > Hordeum > Hordeum marinum. Next base: position 70,744,378 of record CM039672.1, read on the forward strand.
TCAAATGCTCTAAGTTGCCACCCCTTATCATCAACCAGGGGTAAGTATTTTTATATCCCACTCTTTGTAGTAATAGCCCATCCTTGCTCATTGATGTGTAATTTTAACTGTGATTCACATGGCTCAAGCAAAAATGGGGAAAAACTGGCGGGTCAGCCGCCGCTCCTGATGTTCCAGAGCAAGCAATTCCAAAGCCAAGCATCCCTGAAGCTCATGTTGAGCCTTCTGAAACCGCCAAAGATACTCATGAAGAAACTCCTCAGCACAATGAGCCGACGGATATGGATATTGAAGCTCCCGAAGCTCATACAGAAACTGATCCTAAGCCGCCCAGCCCTGAGCCAACAACTGAAGACATGACCTCTCATGAAGAAGTTACTATTACCGGGGCAACTCACAAGTCTCCGATGCCTTCCAAGACACTATCGAACTATACGAGCAAGGATGAGGCGGCTCATCTCGGGGAAGGGAAGATGTGATTTGATCTTCCCAACCTCAAAAATCTTAGCGCCGAAGAATTACATGCTGGCTACCTGAGTCGTCTATCTGCAAGCCGGGATATGGAAGCCAACCTGGTTGGCACGATGAAGAAGAAATACGAGGTACTTCACTTCCCTTGGATTTTCATGTATATACTTATGTAGCCCCGAAGAGCCGTTTGATTTCTCCAAAAAGGCTAGCCGGGTCTTTAATCACTTGTTTATCTTTTGTAAAATCGCCCTGTAGCCCCCAAGGGTCGGGTCATTACCTAAGTAATGAGACGAAACTCAATAATAGATTAAGAGACAATTGTAGCCCCCAAGAACCGGGTTATGTTCATAGAAATGACCCGGGTCTAAAAGAAGAAACTGAGAGACATTAGCCCCCAAATGCCAAATATATTGCTTGCAACCTACTTGGGATTTGCAATAACTCCATGTATTTGTATGAAAGCAATATGAGCCGGACAGGCAGCTGGAAACTTAAAATCTTGTTGTGTTATGACTTGTCCTGTGTAGGAATGTTTGAATGCTGCTGAGTCATCCGTGTCAGACCGGAAGGAGAGTCTGGTACTGCAACAAAAAGGCCGAGCAGAAACTGATGCCAATTATTGAATTGCTTTGACCGAGCTGGATGTTATCAAGGCTGAGCTTAAAACACTCAAAAAATCCGCTGAGACGAGCGAAGCCGCCTTGAAAAAGTGCGCTGAAGATGTAGAAGGCCGTCTCAAAACGGTAACTGACGAGCTGAACAATTTGAAAGGCCAGATCTCTCGTATGATTGGAGCCGTCTTTGGTAAGCATTCTTAACCTTCAATATTTAAAAAGGCACTTGTCAAGAATCTTTTATGCCAGCTTATAAAATTTGACTTTACTGTAGGTGAACGGAGCCGCCAACTGTCAGACAATAGCCTGCTGAAACTCAAGGCTTTATACTCTTTGACATGACAGTTGTATGCTGGATCTCTAATTACCATCAAGGCTGTCATGACTGAGAGGGGTGTTCCAAAGTTCATGAAGGGCGTGCTGGAAATCATGTCAACCATCCCGAAGCAGCTGGAAGAACTAAAGAGATTAGTCGCCCGCAAGGGCGCAATTGCTGCTTTGAGCCGGTCGCTGGCTTATGCCCCGAAGCTTAACCCGTTTGAAGTGGTGGATGACTTCCCTCAACTTAAGAATGATGGATTGGTGTTTACACAAGAAGATTACTCTCTCTGTCATAAGGCGTCCTGGGTTTTGGCAAGCCGGCTAGCCGCAAAGGCTCACATGGCAGTATATCAGGCGTCTTACTCTGAAGAGACCAAGCGGGTTTGAGGCCCCACTTTCAAAGCCAAGAGCCTGATTCCTCAATGCCGTAAGCACATCTTCGCTCCTAATGTTGACCCATCTCCCATCATGCATGATGAAGCCATATTCGAAGCCTTAACCAACTACAATTTGGATGTGGATAACCTCCAGATCCAGGAGACCGAAGATTTGGCGCACGATGACCCGACGACGAGCTAGTTATCAAGCTTGCCTCATGTGAAGATAACCCGGCTTTTCTTAATCCACCGGGTTAGAATCTATTTGAACAACTTGAAATCCGTAGCTTTTGGGCTTTCTGATAGCCATGTAACCGTAGTAGGAAACATTTGGCTGCCTCTTGTGCTTTTGATTCACTATTTTAAACTTCTTCCGGTGACTTAGCAAATTTGTCTTTGATATATAATCGTCTGACTACCTTGACACGCCGGGCGGGTTATACTCCCTGAGCAATACCAAGCCAGAATTACCCAAAACTAAGAATCTTATCATGAGAGACTTGCGAATAACAAGTAATTTGATGTCTCATCCTATAAGCTGGCCTTAAAGGCGCGACAGGATAAGATAACTCTTGTTTTTAATGAAATTTTCTGTGTTGTTTTTGAAGAAACTAGGCGGAAAGCCTAAAAAACTTGTAAGCCGGCTCTCACGTGACATAAATCCTTCGTTTAAACCTTAGCAAGTTCAGGGTCTTTAAAAGATTGACATTGCTAAGAGTACGAACGTGCCACATAGCGGAGGGGTTACTATAGACAAGATGAGTTTATTCTAGCTTCGTGTAAGCCGGCTCTCTTGTGACAAAAGCCGCCGTTTAAACCTTGACAAGTTCAGGGTCTTTGTACAAGAATAACTTATGAAAGTTCAGGGTCTCTTATCAAGATTAACTGTCAAGAGTTCGACGTGTCACATGACGGAATAGCAAGATGCAAACAAGCATGTTTAACTCGAACACGGCATATAAAGCCTGTCCATGAGGGTATGAAAGCTAAACCAAGTGGGTTGGAAGCCCCTAAGTGACCTGATGAAGGATCAACTCCTTTGCACAAGTTTTAGTGCGAGAAAACGGCAGAGGCCCCCTAATCATGGGGAATGCCCACTTTATTATATCATAAAAATGGTCTATACAATGATAGGGATATGTACATTTATGAGAGCCGGACTGGCCGCTTAAGTATAGTATGCCAAAGGTGAGCAATATTCCATGGCATCTTGGTCTCTTCACCAGAAGTGCGAGACTTGTCACTTTCCCATACATCAATGAGATAATAGGAACCATTGTTTAGATTTCTGCTGATCACGAACGGTCCTTCCCAAGGAGGTGACAACTTATGCATATATGACTGGTCTTGAATCAGCCGGAGTACTAAGTCGCCTTCTTGGAACGTCCGGGTCTTCACCCTGCGGCTATGATAGCGATTTAGGTCTTGTTGATAAATTGCTGACTGAGCTGCTGCAAGATCCCGTTCTTCATCCAAGGCATCCAAAGCATCCCGACGCGCCGGCTCGTTATCAGTTTCCACGTAAGCCGCCACTCTGGGCGAGTCATGACAAATATCAAGGGGGAGAACAACTTCTGCGCCATAAACCATGAAGAAAGGAATATAAACTGTAGACCTGTTGGGGGTGGTTCTTATGCTCCAAAGAATAGACGGCAACTCGTCCACCCAACAACCCGGCGTGTGTTCCAAAGGAACCATGAGATGGGGTTTTATACCTCTCAAAATTTCCTGATTAGCACGCTCAGCTTGACCATTAGACTGCGTGTGAGCTACCGAAGATACATCAAGGGGGATATGCTCCTCATCATAGAACTCCTTCATAGCCCCCTTAGAAAAGTTTGTACCATTATCAGTGATGATACTATGAGGATAACCAAACTAAAAATCAGCTTTTTGACAAACTGAACGGCTGTTGCTGCATCACACTTGCTGACCGGCTCAACTTCCACCCATTTGGTAAAGTTGTCAACCGCCACCAAGAGGTGGGTTTTCTTGTCCTTGGACTTTTTAAAAGGACCTACCATATCAAGCCCCCAGACTGCAAATGACCAAGTGATTGGAATCATCCGTAATTCTTGAGCCGACACATGGGCATGTCGCCCAAATTTCTGGCATCCGGCACATTTACTGACCAAGTCTTCTGCGTCTTTATGAGCTGTTAACTAGTAGAAACCGTGTTGAAAGGCCTTGGCCACAAAATATTTTGATCCGACTTGATGACAACAATCATCGTCATGGATTTCTTGCAAGATCTCATAGCCCTCATTTGGAGAAATACAACGCTGAAAGACACCAGTCACACAGCGCCGATGTAACTCTCCATTCACAATAGTCATAGACTTAGACCGCCTTATGATCTTGCGTGCCAAATTTTCAACTTGAGGCAAATCGCCGCGTGTCAAATATGCCAAATAAGGCAACATCCAAACAGGAATCACACAGAGAGCTGCCACCAATTGCCCTTTTGGGTCAGGTATAGCCAAATCCTCCTCCGACGGTAACTTGATCGATGGGTGATGCAACACGTCCAATAACACATTAGGCGGCACCGACTTACGTTGAGACCCCAACCTTGATAATGCGTCAGCCGCCTTATTCTTCCATCGGTCAATACGATCCACCTGATAAACTTTAAATTGGCCACCAATAACATCAACCGCCTGACGATAAGCCGCCATACGAGGGTCCTTAGAGTCCCAGGTGCCAGAGACTTGTTGAGCCACCAGGAAGCCAAGCATCATATTCTGTTGCATTGTTAGTACAAGGAAACATTAGCCTAAAAACATAACATAATTTACCATCTCATGGGGAAGTTAAAACAACTCCGGCCCCGATCCTTCTAATTGCCTAGAGCCATCAAAGTGAATTGTCCAATAGGTATTGTCCGGCTTCTGTTCAGGTATTTGACATTCTGTCCAGTCATTGATAAATTCCACCAGGGATTAAGATTTTATAGCCGTCCGTGGCACATACTTCAGATTAAGAGGCCCAAGCTCAATTGCCCACTTAGCAATCCTGCCAGTAGCCTCTCTGTTTTGAATGATATCTCCCAAGGGAGCAGAGCTGACCGCCGTAATTGGATGCCCAAGGAAATAATGCTTCAACTTGCGATTGGCCATGAATACACCAAGCACCAGCTTTTGCCATTGTTGGTATCTGTGCTTGGATTCTATCAAAACCTCATTGACATAATAAACCGTCCGTTGGACCGGGTACTCCTTACCCGCCTCCTTGCGCTCAACTACAACCGCAGCACCGACAACTCTATTGTTAGCCGTCACATATAAGAGTAGAGGCTCCTTTTCCACGGGAGCGGACAAAATGGGTGGCTCAGCCAACTGCTTTTTGAGCGTCTCAAATGCCTCATTAGCCGCATCACTCCAGGCAAAACATCTGTCTTCTTCATCATCTGATACAAAGGAATGGCTTTCTCACATAGGCGGCTTATGAACCGGCTCAGTGCAACAATATGACCAGCCAGGCGCTGAACATCATTAATACACACCGGCTTAGATAAAGAAGTGATGGCCTTTATCTTGTTCGGGTTAGCCTCAATGCCACACTCAGAGACCAAAAAACCCAAGAGCTTGCCTGCAGGCACACCAAACACATATTTTGCCGGGTTAAGCATTATCTTGTAAACCCGCAAATTGTCAAAAGTCTCTTTCAAATCAGCCAGCTGAGTCTCCTTCTTCCTTGACTTAACCACAATATCATCCACATAAGCATGAACATTGCGCCCAATTTGACCATGAAGACAGTCCTGCACACAATGCTGGTAAGTCGCCTGGGCACTCTTGAGCCCAAAAGGCATAGACACATAGCAGAAAGCTCCAAAAGGTGTAATGAAAGATGCCTTCTCTTGGTATTTGACTGCCATATTGATCTGATGATAACCTGAATAAGCATCCAGGAAGCATAGACTCTCACAACCCGCCGTTGCATCAATGATTTGATCAATACGGGAGAGAGCAAATGGGTCGACCGAACACGCCTTGTTAAGGTCTGTGTAATCCACGCACATGCGCCACGTGCCGTTCTTCTTGAGTACCAACACCGGGTTAGCTAACCACTCTGGGTGAATCAACGATGAACCCTGCTGCCAAGAGCTAGGCTGCTTCTTCCCTAATAGACTTATGCCTCTCCTCGTTAAAGCGACAGAGGAACTGTTTGACCGACTTAAACTTAGGATCCACATTAAGGTGGTGCTCAGTGAATTCCCTCGGTACACCGGCATGTCAGAAGGCTTCCATGCAAAGATGTCCCGATTCTCATGGATGAATTCGATGAGCATGATTTCTTATTTAGGTTCCATATTAGCCCCAATAGTGAACTGATGTCATGAGTCGCCAAGAGTGAAATCCACTAGCTTGGTATCTTCTGCCACAAATTTGAGGGGCGGCTCAGATTCCGTGCTAGGCTTCTTTAGCAGGGTCATATCTGCCGGGTCAACATTCTCCTTATAAAACTCGAGTTCCGCCTTAGCACAACTCGACTCTGCGTATGCTGCATCACCTTCGTCACACTCAACAGTTGTCTTTCGATCACCATGCATAGTAATCGCCCTCTTTAACTCGGGCATCTTGAGCTGTAAGTAAACATAGCAAGGTCTAGCCAGCGTAAGCCAACCGTCCAAACAGAGCGTGGTACGAGCTCTTGATCTTGACCACCTTGAACCATAAGGATTCCACCCTATAGTTGAATTCATCGCCAAAAGCTACCTCCAAGGAAATCTTTGGAACTGGATAAGCAGAATTTCTGGGCACCACGCCATGAAAAACCGTCAAAGAGGGTTTAAGATCCTTGTCAAGCAAATTCATCTGGCGGAATGTGTCATAATACAGGATGTTGATGCTGCTGCCACCATCCATAAGCACCTTGGTGAACATGTAGCCTCCAACTTGGAGAGCCACTACCAAAGCCAACTGCCCCTGGTTATGAACAGGCGGTGGGTGATCCTTCCTGCTCCAGGTTATATCATACTCAGACCACTTCAAGTATCGTGGGAGAGCCGACATGATCGCATTAACCGCCCATTTGCGCACCTTCCGATCTCGCTTGTCGAGGCTAGTCGTAAAAACATGGTACTGCCCTCCATTAAGCTGGTTTGGGTTACTATGATACCCAGACTGGTTATTTTGTTGCTGACCTCCACTGCCAGACTGTTGATTATTACCTTCATGGTTTCCTTGGACTTGATAGCTGGAGCCTGAGCCACCTGTACCGAAGCCAGACCCGGAAGGACCGAATCCGGACCCGCTGGACGGTCCACCGCCGCCACCTTGATGCTGGTTAATGCTGTAATTTCGAAACTCCTGCATGATCCAACAATCCATCTAGGCATGAGTGGATGTCTTATCGGGAAGGCTATGCTTCGGGCAAGGAACATTCAAAATCGCCTCCATATTGACAGGCTCGTGTTTACTGAAAGGCGGCTTGCCGTTCCCCTTGCCACGGTTATTCCCAGCACTGGTGTTAGTCACTAAATCTGAACCACCATCCCGGTGCTTCCGGTTTCCGCAGTTACCATTATTGTTTCCTCCCCCGTTCTATTGTTGACTATCGCCATTGCTATTCTTCTTACCCTTGGCCAATTTCTTATCATCGGAACCAGGGTCCTTTGTACTATCAGAGTCTGCATACTTAGTGAGAGCTGCCATGAGTTCCCCATGTCCTGGCATGTATGTTTAAGCCGGCCAAGCTTCTGCTTCACGGGCATAAATTGGCAATTCTTCTCCAAAATTAGGACCACTTGAGCCGTCATAATGTTATCAGAAGAGTGGATGATGGTTGAGACCCAGCGGACCCAATGATGAGCTGACTCATTCTCACGCTGCACGCAATGATCCAAATCCACAATTGTCATGGGCTTCTTGCACGTTCAGTGGAAATTCTTGATGAACTTCGACTTCAACTCGGCACAGGAATTAACGGTGTTGGGTGGTAAACCCTTCAACCACGTGCAAGCCAGCCCTTCTAGCATCCTGATGAAATACTTGGCACATACTGCATCACTGACGTCTAACATCTCCATGGCTAGTTCATAGCTTTCGATCCAAGCTTCTGGAGGCAGATCAACGGTATAGTTGGGCACCTTGTGAAGTCCCTTGAAGTCCTTCGGCATGCGCTCGTTTCGTAAAGCCGACACTAAGCACGACACTCCCACAGCCCTGGAGGTTACTCCGGCTCCTACCGAAACGGAAGGTGCTACTGTGGGTTCTTGATAAGCCACCACAGCTGCCAATGCTGCCTCCTCTCGCTGCGCTCTTGCCCGATCCACCAGCGCCTGAGCATCAAGAGCCGGCTGATCGCCTCACGACGGGTTTCGACATCGCCCACTGCTAGAGACAGCCGACGACTCTAAACGCCGGCTATAGCCACGACTCGGGATGGGGGTTGAGTGCACGCGACTCCAGCTGTAAGTATATTTCTCCTGCCGGGCCACCGCTGTCTGCAAGTATCAAATGGCATTTCGCACTTCCTCTATGAAATGCGTCCCATCAGGGATGGGGATCATGCCGAGTATGGTCGCTGCCGCCACCATGTTCTCCACCGGGTTAGAATAATGACCTGGTGGCGTTGGAAAAGACCGCAGCGGGGTCTGGTTCCTGCGGGGTGGGTCTGGCTGCCGATGCTGAACCACCGCCCTGCTCCCTGGTACTTCTGCCGTTCGGGTTATGGTAAGTGGTGCATTCTGTCCCGTCCCTGGCACGTTGAAAATATTTCTGGCCTCATATTGATCTAGCAAACGGGATTGATGCCTCATCCGGTGAACCGCCTCTGCGGCCTGTTGCTCTAGTTCAAAGCGAAAAGCATCCGCCCTAAGGCGCTCCGACTCAACATCCATCTGAGCCTTCAATGCATTGACTTCCTCTTGGACCCCGGCCATCCGGTTCTTCAACCTTGTGATCTCCGTGTTATAGTCTGCTTGGTTTTTGACCGTGACCTCGGTTTCCATCAGAGTTGTAAGCTCGTTCATTAGATCCAGCAGAACTTGAGCCGGCGGGTTGCCAGATCTAGACCTGACCGCACCAACACCCGTGCTACTACGGGCCGGTGCCGATCCTACCATGAAGACAACGACTTGGTTTGGCTTCTCATAGTACACCAGCTCAGGGTACTCTAGCTCAGGGTAGCCCCCAAGCCCAGCATTGTGAAGCTAATAGATCAATCCTACCTCCCCATTCAAGGATCCATCCTCTGAACAGATGAGGTTTTCCTCCCATGACACAGAACCTTCAAGTTCTGTGCCTTGGGTAAAGCCGATGAAAACACGCTTCCGGCCCGATTTAACATGGGTGGGTTGCGCGTGCCGGGCTGGCTCGACGAGTTCGATGCAAACGTACGGCCCGGGTTTAGATCTGCTAATCTGGCCGATGAAGACATGAATTCCGCCAAGGGGACCCTGTACCCGTACTCTATTGAGTCGGCCTCCCCAGCTAGTGTTGTCGATGTAGAGCTTGCCACGACGACTCTTGGTTATCCTGCCAACGACGTATCCCTCGATCCCTGGGAGAGAGACCTTCGAGAACTCCACACCACTGAGTTGTAGGGGAACGTTGCATGGGAATTATTTTTCCTACGCACACGCAAGATCTATCCATGGTGATGAGCATCCACGAGAGGGAGAGTGGATCTACATACCCTTGTAGATCGCTAAGCGGGAAGCGTTAAGAAACGCGGTTGGTGTAGTCGAACGTCTTCACGATCCAAATCGCCGAGCGTCCCACGATCTCATCACGATCCATCCCGTGAACTAATCAAGATCCGTCCCATGAACTCATCACGATCCGTCCCACGATCTCATCACGATCCGTCTCGTGATCTTGATCACGGTCCTTCCGATCTAGCACCGAACGGACGACACCTCCGCGTTTAGCACACGTACAGCTCGATGACGATCTCCGCCTTCTTGATCCAGCAAGAGGGAGAAGAGAGGTAGATGATTTCTCCGACAGCATGACGGCACCGCGGCAATGGTGGTGGAGTAATTCCGGCAAGGCTTCGCCTAAGCACTGTAGAAAACCGATCTTGAGGAGAAACTATGCACTAGAGGAATGGGTAGAACGTGGCTGAAAATGTGGTGCCAAAAACCCTAAGACCTCTAGTATATATATGAGGAAGAGAGGAGGTGGCTTGGACCTCAAGGGGCCAGCCCTTGGTTTGGATGAATCAAGGAGGAGAGGAGGACTCCTCCTCCAATCCTAGTAGGATTAGGATTCCTCCCTATTTTGCCTTTTTCCCACCTTTTTCTCTTTGGGTTTTCTCTCCCAGCCACATGGGCCTTGTGTGGGACTTCTGCCAGCCCACTAAGGGCTGGTATTCACTCTCCCACAGCCCATGTAGCCTCTTGGGTCCAAATACCCCTCCCGATGGTCTCCCTGTACACTACCGGCACTCCCGGTACACTACCGATCAGCCCAAAACTTTTCCAGCGACCAAAATAGGACTTCCTATATATCAATATTTACCTCCAGACCATTCCGAAGATCCTCGTGACATTCGGGATCTCATCCAGGACTCCGAACAACCTTAGGTCACCACCATACATAACTCTATACTTATTGAAACGTCACCAAACTTTAAGTGTGCAGACCCTACGGGTTCGAGAACTATGTAGACATGACCGAGACACCTCTACTGTCAATAACCAATAGAAGGACCTGGATTCCCATATTGGTTCCTACATATTCTACGAAGATCTTTATCGGTCAAACCTCGATGTCAAGGATTCAGTTAATCCCGTATGATGTTCCCTTTGTTCTTCGGTATGTTACTTGCCCGAGATTGGATTGTCGGTATCTCCATACCTAGTTCAACCTCGTTACTGGCAAGTCTCTTTACTCGTTTCATAATACAAGATCCCGCAACTAACACTGAGTCACATTGCTTGCAAGGCTTATTGTGATGTTGTATTACCAAGTGGGCCCTGAGATACCTCTCCGTCACATGGAGTAACAAATCCTAGTCTTGACACATGCCAACCCAATAGACACCCTTGGAGATACCTGTAGAGCACCTTTATAGTCACCCAGTTATGTTGCGATGTTTGATACACACAAGGTACTCCTCCGGTGTCAGTGAGTTGCATGATCTCATGGTTATAGGAACAAATACTTGACATGCAGAAAACAGTAGCAATAAACTGACACGATCATATGCTACGTTTGTAGTTTGGGTCTTGTCCATTACATCATTCTCCTAATGACGTGATCCCGTTATCAAATGACATCTCATGTCCATGACTAGGAAACTATAGCCATCTTTGATCAACGAGCTGGTCTATTAGAGGCATACTAGGGACATGGTGTTGTCTATGTATCCACACATGTATCTGAGTTTCCGATCAACACAATTATAGCATGGATAATAAAATATTATCATGAACAAGGAAATATGATAATAACCAATTTATTATTGCCTCTAGGGCACATTTCCAACAGTCTCCCACTTGCACTAGAGTCAATAATCTAGTTCACATCACCATGTGATTCACATTTTTATGAATCTAACACCCAATGAGTTTTGGGGCTCGATGATGCTTTGCATGTGAGAGAGGTCTTATAGTCAATGGGTCTGCGTCATTCAGATCCGTGTGTAGTTTGCAAATCTCTATGTCAAACCATAAATACTGCTACCACACTCCACTTGGTACTATTCCAAATGGCTGCTCCACTATACGTATCCAGATTGCTACTACGAGTCATCCAGATTGGTGTTAAAGCTTCCATCGACGTAACTCTTTACCACGAACTCTTTATCACCTCCATAATCAAGAAACATCTCCTTAGTATTTTAGTTACCAAGGATAATCTTGACCGCTGTCCAGTGCTTCATTCCAGGATCACTTTGAAACCTTCTGGCCATACTTATGGCAAGGCTGACATCGGGTCTTGTGCACAACATTGCATACATGATAGAGCCTATGGCTGAAGCATAGGGGATGACACTCATCTTTTCTCTATCTTCTGCAGTCACTGGGCATTGAGTCTTACTCAACTTCACACCTTACAAATCAGGTGAGAACTCTTTCTCTGATTGATCCTTTTTGAACTCATACAAAATCTTGTCAATGTATGTACTCATTGAAAGTCTCATCAAGCACCTTGATCTATCTCTATAGATCTTGATGCTCAACAATTAGGTAGCTTTATCCAGGTCTTCCTTTGAAAAACTCTTTTCAAACAACCGTTTATGCTTTCCAGAAATTCTACATCATTTCTGATCAACAATATGTCAACCACATATGCTTACCAGAAACTCTATAGTGCTCCCACTCACTTTATTGTAAATACAAGTTTCTCATAAACTTTGTATAGACTCAAAAAACTTTGATCACCTCATCAAAGTGTATATTCCAACTCCGAGATGCGTGCTTCAGTTCATAGAAGGATCATTGAAACTTGCACACCTTTTAGCATCCTTAGGACTGACAAAACCTTCTGGTTGTATCTCATACAACCTTTCCTTAAGGAAGGAAACAATGTTTTGGCATCCATCTGCCAGATTTCATAATTGAAAAATGCAGCAACTGCTAACATAATCCCAACAGACTTTAGCATCGCTACGCGTAAGAAAGTCTCATCGCAGTCAACTCCTTGAACTTGCCGGAAACTTCTTTGCGACAAGTCGAGATTTATAAATGGTGACATTCACCATTAGCGTCTATCTTCATCTTAAAGGTCCAGTTGTACTCAACGACCTGCTGTCCAACGAGCAAGTCTACCAAAGTCTATACTTGGTTTTCATACATGGATCCTTTCTCGGATTTTATGGCCTCTAACCATTTGTCGGAATCCGGGCCCATCATCGCTTCTCCACAGCTCGTAGGTTCATCGTTGTCCAACAACATGACCTCCAAGATAGGGTTGTCGTACCGCTCAGGAGCAGTACACATCCTTGTCGACCTACGGGGTTCGATAGTAACTTGATCCGAAGTTTCATGATCATCATCATTTACTTCCTCTTCAACTGACGTAGGTTCCACAAAAACATCTTTCTGCGTTGTGCTACTTTCTGGTTGAAACAAAGGTTCAACAACCTCATCAAGTTGTATCTTCCTCCCACTCAATTCTTTCGAGAGAAACTTTTCCTCGAGAAAGGACCCAGTTTTAGCCACAAACACTTTATGCTTGGATCTGAGATAGAAGGTTCACCCAAATGTTCTTAGGGTAATCTATGAAGATGCATTTGTCCGCTTTGGGTTCAAGCTCATTAGGTGAATTTTTTTCCACACAAGCATCACAGCTCCAAACATTAAGAAATGACAACTTAGGTTTCTATCAAACCATAATTCACATGGTGTCATCTCAACTGATTTAGATGGTTCCCTATTTAAAGTGAATGTAGTTGTCTTTAATGCATTACCCCAAAATTATAGTAGCAAAACGATAAGAGACATCATAGCACGCACCATATCCAATAGAGCACGACTATGACGTTCGGACAAACAATCACGCTATGGTGTTCCAGGTGGCGTGTGTTGTGAAACAACTTTCACATTGTCTAAAGTTGTATGCCAAACTCGTAACTCAGATATTCACCTCCATGATCATATCGCAAACATTTCTTCTTGTCATGATGATCTTAAACTTCACTCTGAATTTGCTTGAACCTTTCAAACGATTCATACTTGTGTTTTATTAAGTAAATATACACTATAGCTACTCAAATCATTAGTGAAGGTAAGAAAATAACGATATCCACCGCACGCTGCAAGACTCATTGGATTGCATACATCAACATGTATCATTTCCAATAAACCACTTGCCCACTCCATCAATCCGGAAAACGGGATCCTTAGTCATCTTGCCCAAGAGGCATGGTTCGCATGTCTCAACCGATTCGAAATCGAATGAGTCCAAAGATCCATCAACATGGAGTTTCTTCATGCGCTTTATACCAATATGACATTTACCGGCAGTGCCACAAGTATGTGGTACTATCATTGTTAACTTTGTATCTTTTGGCATCAATGTTATGAACATGTGTATTACTACGATCAAGATTCAACAAACCATTCTCACTGGGTGCATGACTATTGAAGGTATTATTCATGTAAACAGAATAACCATTATTCTCTAACTTAAATGAATAACTGTGTTGCAATAAACACGATCTAATCACGTTCATGCTCAACGCAAAACACCAAATAACATTTATTTAGGTTCGTCACTTATCCCGAAGGTAGAGAGAGCGTGAGATGTTGATCACATCAACCTTGGAAACATTTCCAACACACATCGTCACCTCACCCTTAGCTAGTTCTCCGTTCATTCCGTAGCTTTCATTTCGAGTTACTAACATTTAGCAACCGAACCGGTATCCAATACCCAGGTGCTACTAGGAGTAGTAGCAAGGTACACATCAATAACACATATATTAAATATACTTCTGTTGACGTTGTTAGCCTTCTTATCTACCAAGTATCTAGGGTTGTTCCGCTTCAGCGACTGCTCTCCTCATAATCGAAGCACTTAGTCTCGGGTTTGGGTTCAACTTTGGGTTGCTTCAATGGAGCAACAACTGACTTGCCATCCATGAAGTTTCCCTCCTTGCCCTTGCCCTTCTCGAAACTAGTGGTTTTTAGTAACCATCAACACTTGACGCTCCTTCTTGATTTCTACCTTTCGTGGTGTCAAACATCGCGAATAGCCCAGGGATCCTTATTTCTATCCCTGGCATTTTATAGTTCATCACCAAGTTCTAGTGGCTTAGTGACAATGACTTGGAGAACTATATCAATCACTATGTTATCTGGAAGATCAACTCCCACATAATTCAAGCGATTGTAGTACCCAGACAATCTGAGCACATGCTCAACGATTGAGCTATTCTCCTTCATCTTGCGGGCAAAGAATCTTGTTGGAGATCTCATATCTCGCAACATGGGTACAAGCCTGAGATCCTAATTTCAGCTCTTAGAACATCTCATATGTTCCGTGACGTTCAAAATGTTTCGGAGCCTCAATTCTAAGCCGTAATGCATGACGCACTAAACCATCAAGTAGTCATCAGAACATGCCTGTCAGATGTTCACAACATCTACAGACGACGCTAGATGGGGTGGCGCACCGAGCGGTGCATTAAGGACATAAGCCTTCTGTGCAGCAATGAGGACAATCCTCAGATCATGGACCTAGTCCGCAATATTCATACCATCATATTTCATCTTTATTTCTCTAGGAACATATGAAAACTCAAGGGAGCTATAGTGCGAGGAAGTAATCTACAACATAATTAGCAAAGACACTACTCACTATGTTCACGATAATGAGTTCAATTAATAATATTACTGAAGAACTCCCACTCAAATTGACATCCCTCTGGTCATTCGAGTGATACATGATCCAAATTCACCAACTCAAGTCCGATCATCACTTGAGTTGAGGTGGTTTCAATGGTGAACATCATCATGTTGATCATATCTACTATATGACTCATGTTCGTCCTTTCGGTCTCTTGTGTTCCGAGGCCATGTCTGTACATGCTAGGCTCATCAAGTTTAACCCGAGTGTTCTGCATGTGCAACACTGACTTGCACCCGTTGTATGTGAACGTAGAGTCTATCACACCCGACCATCACATGGTGTCTCGACACGACGAACTTTCGCAACGGTGCACACTTGAGGAGAACACAATTTATCTTGAAATTAAGTGAGGGATCACCTTATAATGCTACCGTCGTCCTAAGAAAAACAAGATGCATAAAAGGATTAACATCACATGCAAATCATAAGTGACATGATATGGCCATGAACTTGTTCTTTTGATCTCCATCTTGAAAGCACCAGCATGATCTCCATCGTCACCTCCATCAACGTGTTGCCATCGGGGTTGTCGCGCCCATCATGCTTTTACTACTATTGCTACGTTTAGCGATAAACTAAAGCATTACATAGCTCTTAATGATTGACACGCAGGTCATACAATAATTAAAGACAACCCAATGGCTCCTGCCGGTTGCCGTACTCATCGACATGCAGGTCGTGATATTCTATACAACACATGATCATCTCATACATCACATATATCACATCATGTAAATGGCCATATCACATCACAACATACCCTGCAAAAACAAGTTAGACGTCCTCTAATTTTTGTTGCATGTTTTACGTGGCTGCTACGGGTATCTAGCAAGAACAATTCTCACCTACACATAAACTACAACAGTGATACATAAGTTGCTTTTCAACCTTCTCAAGGACCGCCTTTGTTGAATCTGATCCGATTAAAGTAGGAGAAATAGACACCCGCCAACCATCTTTGTGCAACGAAGTTACATGTCAGTCGATGGAACTAGTCTCTTTTAAGCGTACGAGTAAGGTTGGTCCGGGCCGCTTCATCCCACAATACCGCTGAACCAAAACACGACCAAGGGAGGAGGCAATCTAAGCATCAACGCCCACAAACTCTTTGTGTTTACTCGAGATCTCATCTACACATAGACCTAGCTCTGATACCACTATAGGGGAACGTTGCATGGGAAACAGAAATTTTCCTACGCACACGCAAGATCTATCCATGGTGATGAGAATCTATGAGAGGGAGAGTGGATCTACATACCCTTGTAGATCGCTAAGCGGGAAGCGTTAAGAAACACGGTTGGTGTAGTCGAACGTCTTTGCGATCCAAATCGCCGAGTGTCCCGCGATCTCATCATGATCCGTCCCGCGAACTAATCATGATCCGTCCCATGAACTCATCATGATCCGTCCTGTGATCTCATCATGATCTGTCTCGTGATCTTGATCACGGTCCTTCCGATCTAGCGCCGAACGGACGACACCTCCGCGTTCAGCACACGTACAGCTCGATGACGATCTCTGCCTTCTTGGTCCAGCAAGAGGGAGCGGGGAGGTAGATGAGTTCTCCGGTAGCATGACGGTGCCGCGACAATGGTGGTGGAGTAATTCTGGCAGGGCTTTGCCTAAGCACTACAGAAAACCGATCTAGAGGAGAAACTATGCACTAGAGGAACAGGTAGCACGTGGCTGAAAATCTGGTGCCAAAAACCCTAAAACCTCTAGTATATATAGGAGGAAGAGAGGAGGAGGCTTGGCCCTCAAGGGGCCAGCCCTTGATTTGGCCGAATCAAGGAGGAGAGGAGGACTCCTCCTCCAATCCTAGTAGGACTAGGATTCCTCCCTATTTTGCCCTTTTCCCAGCTTTTTCTCTTTGGGTTTTATCTCCCAGCTGCAAGGGCCTTGTGTGGGACTTCTACGAGCCCACTAAGGGCTGATATTCACTCACGCACAGCCCATGTAGCCTCTTCGGTCGAAATACCCCTCTCGATGGTCTCCCGGTACACTACCGACACTCCCGGTACACTACCGATGAGCCCGAAACTTTCCCGGCGACCAAAAGAGGACTTCCTATATATCAATATTTACCTTCGGATCATTCCGGAGATCCTATTGACATCCGGGATCTCATCTGGGACACCGAACAACCTTCGGTCACCACCATACATAACTCTATACTTACCGGAACGTCACCGAACCTTAAGTGTGCAGACCCTGCGGGTTCGAGAACTATGTAGACATGACCGAGACACCTCTACGGTCAATAACCAATAGTGGCACCTGGATGCCCATATTGGTTCCTACATATTCTACGAAGATCTTTATCGGTCGAACCTCTATGTCAAGGATTCAGTTAATCCTGTATGATGTTCCCTTTGTTCTTCGATATGTTACTTGCCCGAGATTCGATCGTCGGTATCTCCATACCTAGTTCAACCTTGTTACCAGCAAGTCTCTTTACTCGTTCCGTAATACAAGATCTCGCAACTAAAACTTAGTCACATTGCTTGCAAGGCTTATTGTGATGTTGTATTACCAAGTGGGCCCTGAGATACCTCTCCGTCACATGGAGTAACAAATCTCAGTCTTGACCCATGCCAACCCAACAGACACCCTCGAAGACACTTGTAGAGCACCTTTATAGTAACCCAGTTACGTTGCGACGTTTGATACACACAAGGTACTCCTCCGGTGTCAGTGAGTTGCATGATCTCTTGGTCATAGGAACAAATACTTGACATGCAGAAAAGAGTAGCAATAAACTGACACGATCATATGCTACGTTTGTAGTTTGGGTCTTGTCCATTACATCATTCTTCTAATGACGTGATCCCGTTATCAAATGACATCTCATGTCCATGACTAGGAAACTATAGCCATCTCTGATCAATGAGCTAGTCTATTAGAGGCATACTAGGGACATGGTGTTGTCTATGTATCCAGACATGTATCTGAGTTTCCGATCAACACAATTATAGCATGGATAATAAACGATTATCATGAACAAGGAAATATGATAATAACCAATTTATTATTGCCTCTAGGGCACATGTCCAACATGAGCATCAGCTCCACGGTGGGCATCAACTGTCGTGGTTTTCTCATGGCAGATATCCCTGTGAAAGGAGTTAGGTTCAAGGCCATCGCTAAGGCGATGAGCTCGAAGGGGTTGATTGGAATCAAGAGACAAGGGTTACCCAGGTTTGGCTCCTCGGAAAAAGGTAAAATCCTACGTCCTACTTTGTATTGTATTGATTGGGTATCGATTACAAGGGAGCGAGTTCGCTTGCCCTAACTATCGATGAGTTGTTTTTTCTCTCCTAAGCCGCCCACATAACCCGCCTTTATATATTCAGGTCAAGGCCCTGGGTTATAACCGACCTCACCTCTGATTATACATACCTTATCTAACAAATCGCCACCAGCGGCTCAAGCCCGCCGTGTTACATCTTGTCTTTCGGTTCTGGGCCTCCAGGCCCACCGAATAACCTTACTCCTAACCTTGTCGTAAGCCGCCAACGGTATGACCCGGACCCTCCTGGGCGGGTCTTACCACGGGGTTATGTCCCCAACAGGTACTATATTCTAACTTTTAAATGGATTATACTGCCTGATACAATCCATAGCATCATCAAAACAAGCAAACTATGCAAGCAAAAACAGAATATGTCTAAAACAGAACAGTCTGTAATGATCTATCAAGAACGTATATTTCTGTAACTCCAAAAATTCTGAAAAATTAAGAAAACCTGAAGAATTTGTATATAAATACTATGTAAAAAATCCATATCCAAAAAATGTCCTAGTAAAATCAGAGAAATTCTTCACTCGACGTCAAAGTTTCTGTTTTTGCACTGTACCAATTGTACTCATCTTGTGAGTCATCCCAAAGGCTTTACTTGGCACGAACACTAATTAAAACATAAAAAACCAATAATTAAATATTCAATGATCATATTATCATACACAAACATAAAGTGGTGAGTTGTCTCCCAACAAGCTCTATCTTTATAGCCATTACGATAGGCTTGAAATTTCAATGATGCTCACATAATAGACAAGAATTGAAGCACAAAGAGAGCATCACAAAGGGAGATAATTAAGTAAAACATGCTTCCTATGCATAGGCATTTTATTGGAATTTTTTTCTCAAGACAAGTGAAATCTAGGATATGCAAATAGGAAGAGTGAAGCACTAATAATTTCAGCACAAATAGAGATAATTAAGTAACATGCAAATTCCTATAACCAAATTTGCCTCTCTCATAATAATCACATGTAAGATCATAATCAAACTCAAAAGTATAACTAGCATGTACAACATTTTATTTATGATCCATATGCATACAAGTCTTACAATCCAAGATAGTGGGATTAACCTTAACTTAAGTCATGACCTCTCCAAACCCACTTATAGTAGCATTGAAAATATCATTATCAATAATAGATTCATCATGAAGCTTAGAATTATCAAGATCATAAGAAACATCATTATTATCACCCCAATCATGAACATTAGCACAATTTGTGTTCATAGAGTTTATACTAACAAATTGCAACTATGCTTTTCATTTGAGGAACTATTGTGAATCACTTTATAAATTTCACAATTTTTAGATTCACGATTTTCAAGCAAGACCACATAAAGATAATATAGTGCACTCAACTCACTAGAAATTGGTTCAACATAATCGGATCTTTTGAAAAGATTAGCAAGTGGAAGAGGATCCATTTATTTTTTTCTTGCTTTGTTTTACTTTGTGTTTGTGTGAGACAAAGATAAAGATAACATAACTAGGCAAACAAGTAAATATAAATATTTTTGTATTTTTGATTTCTAATTAACTAATAAAATATAACAGCAAATAAAAGAAGAGCAAGTGAATGATAATTTGTGTGAAGTTACTTGATAGTTGGTGATGATATTCCCCAGCAACGGCGCCAGAAATCCTTCCTGATACTTCTGATCTGCGTTGGATTTTTCGTGAAGAGGAACGGGTAATTGTAGCACAATATGGATAAGTATTTACCTTAGTTAAGAAATGAAGGTTTATCAAACCAATAGGAATATCAATCCACAACCGTCTTCAGCGGTTGCACACAAAAGAGCAAACACTTGCACCCAACGGGGCAAGAGGGTTGTCAATCCCCTTGATCTCGTTATTTTCAAGCAAGTGAGGTGTGTAGATAATAGTAGATAAATGAAAATTTCTAAATAAAATAAAATAAAAACAATGGAATCAAGGTAAAGATAAGTTTTGTAAATATACAAGTGAATAGACCCCGGGGCCATAGTTTTCCCTAGCGTCATCTCTCATGAAAGTAAGCATACGATGGGTAAACAAATTACGGTTGGTCAATTGATAGAAAAGCACATAGTTATGTGATATTCACGTAATAATCATGTGTATATAGGCATCACATCCGTAAGAAAATAGGCTGACTCCTGCCCACACCTATTACTATTACTCCACTTCAAGAGCGCTTCTATGCTTGCCTCTCTATGTATTAACTTCATGACAAACAAAGTAATGCTTGGATAACGATGACATGATGTAGACAAAGTAAACTCAATCAATATGAATAAACACCATCATTTTATCCTTAGTGGCAACAACACAAAGACGTATCTTGTCCCCTATTTTGTCACTGGGATATACAAACTCGGCAGGTTCAACTCACTACAACGCACCCCTCTCACTTAAGCAATATCAATCTAGTTGGACAAACTATTTCAATAGATAGGAGATATTTACGAAGCTATAATAATCATGAAAATTGACATGAAGGATTGCATGGACATGAGTTGACATGAAGGATGGTAGACCGAACTTGATATGGGAAGAGTCCGTAAAGAGAGACATGAAGGATTGGAGCACCACCAAAGAACTAGCCATGGAAAGGGGTATGTGGAAGCTTGCTATCCATATGCCAGAACCATGAGTTGGTCGTGAGATCTATGGGTTTCCCCTCTAGCCTACCCCAACTTGTTTGGGACTAAAGGCTTGGTTGATATTGTTGTTGTTGTATAATAATCATGCAAATAAGAATCACAATATTCAGAGGTGACTAAAATACTTTACATGAATAATATGAAACACAAACCCACAATTCATTGGATCCCAACAAACGCACCGCACAAAAGAATCATTGTATGTATAATATATCAGCATGGAACATTCAAAAATTATATTGCATAATAGGTATTGTATTGATTCTTATAAATTGATTGCATAATAGGTACTAGTATAAGCAACATATTGAATACTTTAGGTACTTTTATAAATTGATTCTTGTTTCATTTTTGCATAATAGGTACTGTATTCTAACTTTTCCATGGCTTATACCCCCCGATACAATCCATAGCATAATCAAAACAAGCAAACTATGCAAGCAAAAACAGATTCTGTTTAAAACAGAACAGTCTGTAGCAATCTGTAATGAGACCATACTTATATAATTATACAAATTCTAAAAAATTAGGACAATGTGGAGATTTTGTATATAAGTACTTTGTAAAAATTTCAGATCATTATCACGCTCCAGAAAAAAGGAAAATTCATGTACTAGAGTCCAAAGTTTTTGTTTTGTTTCAGCATCGCTTCTACTCATCTGGTGAGTTATCCCAAAGTCTTTACTTGGCACAAACACTCATTAAAACATAAAAACATAATAATTACAGAGGAAACAATCATATTATCAAAAAATAACAGTAAGTATTGGGTTGTCTCCCGACAAGCTCTCTCTTTATAGCCATTAAGATAGGCTTGAAATTTTAATGATGCTCACATAAAAGATAAGAATTGAAGCACAAAGAGGGCATCATATAGCATACGACAAACTAATTTAAGTCTAAAAGACTTCCTATTTGTAGGCATTTTATATGAAAAGACAAGAAATATCTAGCACATGCAAATAGGAAATCATTAATAATTTCAACACAAAGATAGATAATTGCGTAACATGCAAATTCCTATAACCATATTTTCCTCTCTCATAATAATTCCATGTAGGATCATAATCAATCTCAACAATATAACTATCATGTAAAACAGACTCTTTATGATCCATATGCATACAAGTCCTATAATTGTCCAAAGTAGTGGGGTCATTATTACCTACTCGAGTAATAAGCAAGTAGGCCGACTCCTGCCTGCACCTAT
The DNA here is from genome assembly GCA_022496015.1 of Hordeum marinum. NCBI lineage: Eukaryota > Viridiplantae > Streptophyta > Magnoliopsida > Poales > Poaceae > Hordeum > Hordeum marinum. The sequence continues at coordinate 70,766,631 of CM039672.1, forward strand.
TACTATTACACCACTCATCGACTGCTATCCAGCATGCATCCAGTGTATTAAGTAAAACATAGTAATGCTTGGAGAACGATGACATGATGTTGACAAAGTAAACTCAAACAATATGAATTAACCCCATCATTTTATCCTTAGTAGAAGCAACACAAAGGCGTATCTTGTCCCCTACTTTGTCATTGGGATATAGAAACTCGTCAGGTTGAACCTACCACAACGTACCACTCCCACCGAACACATATCAATCCAGTTGGCCAAACTATCTCAATAGATCAAAGAACATTATGAAGCTATAATGATCATGCAAATAAGAATCATAGCAATCAGGTTTGACTCAAATACTATCCATGAATAATCTGAACATAAACTCCCAATTCATCAGATCCCAATAAATGCACCATACAAAGGGATTACATCAGATAAATCAAGGCAAAGATGCGATGAACATTGTATTGGAGATCAAGAGAGAGAGAGAGATTTCCATCTAGGTACTACCTACAGACCCGTAGGTCTGTGATGAAATACTCACACATCATCATGACGGTAGCAAGGTTGATGAAGAGGCCCTCCTTGATTGATCCCCCCTCCGGCAGGGTGCCGGAACGGAGCTCTAGATAGGCTCCCGTCGGAACAGAGACTCGCGGCAGCACAAAAAGTGTTTTAAGAGCTCCTCTAGGGTTTTTGGATTATTAGAGAATTTATAGGCCAGAGAGGGGCGTCGAGAGAGGCACGAGGGGCCCACCACATATCAGGGCACCCCTAGGGCGCGCCTTGATGTGTGGTGGGACACTTGTCTGCCTCCCAGCCTCCTCACAAAGCTTCGAGGTCTTCTTTTGGTCCATAAAAAATCATCAAAAGTTTCATGGCAATTGGACTTCATATGGTACTGTAAACCAGAAAACTAAAAAAATGTAGAAAACAACAAGTGGCACTCAGAACTGGTTGAATAGGTTAGTGCTCAAAAATATTATAAATTGGTAAACAAATGCCAAAAAGTATCCTAGAATGATAGTATATCACCATGGAACAATAAAAAATGGTAGATACATGGGAGACCTATCAGGCATTTCCTGACATATGTAAATATTACCAATTCTTTGGCATGTTGGAAATAGGACCTAGAGGCAATAATAAAATGGTTATTATTGTATTTCCTTGTTCATGATAATTGTCTATTACTCATGCTATAATTGTATTAACCGAAACCGTAATACACGTCTGAATACATAGACCACAACAAGTCCCTAGTGAGCCTCTAGATGGCTAGCTCGTTGATCAATAGATGGTCACGATTTCATGACCATGGACATTTGATGTCATTGATAACGGGATCACATCATTAGGAGAATTATGTGATGGACAAGACCCAATCCCAAGCATAGCACAAGATCGTGTAGTTCGTCTGCTAAAGCTTTTCTAATGTCAAGTATCATTTCCTTAGACCATGAGATTGTGCAACTCCCGGATACCGTGGGAGAACTTTGGGTGTGCCAAACATCACAACATAACTGGGTGGCTATAAGGGTGTACTACGGGTATCCCGAAAGCATCTGTTGGGTTGGCACAAATCGAGAATGGGATTTGTCACTCTGTGTAACGGAGAGGTATCCACTCGGTAAGACATCATCATAATGAGCTTAATGTGACTAAGGAGTTAGCCACGGGATGATGTGTTATGGAACGAGTAAAGAGACTTGCCGGTAACAAGATTGAACAAGGTATAGGGATACCGATGATCGAATCTCGGGCAAGTGTCATACCGGTAGACAAAGGGAATTGTATACGGGATTGATTGAATCCCCGACATCATGGTTCATCTGATGAGATCATCGTGGAGCATGTTGGAGCCAACATGGGTATCCAGATCCCGCTATTTGTTATTGATCGGAGAGGTATCTTGGTCATGTCTACATGGCTCCCGAACCCGTAGGGTCTACACACTTAAGGTTCGATGGCGCTAGGGTTATAGGGAAATTGTGTGCATGGTTACCGAAGGTCGTTCGGAGTCCCGGATGAGATCCCGGACGTCACGAGGAGTTCCGAAACGGTCCGGAGGTAAAGATTCATATATAGGAAGTGAGGTTTTGGTCACCGGAAGTGTTTCGGGCATCACCAGTAACATACCAGGACCACCGGAAGGGTTCCGGGGGTCCATCGTGTGGGGCCACCGGCACCAGAGGGCTGCGTGGGCCGAAGGTGAGAGGGAACCAGCCCCTAGGTGGGCTGGTGCACCTCCCACAAGGTCCCAAGGCGCAGAAATACGTGGGAGGGGGGCAAACCATAGGGTCAGATGGGCCCTAGGCCCACCTAGGGCGCCGCCTCTCCTCTCCCCTCTCTGGCCGCCACCCCAAGGGCCATCTAGGGCTGCTGGCAATCCTAGGGTGGGAACCCTAGGGGTGAGCCCTCCCTCCTCCTCCTCCTACATATAGTGGGGGTTTTGGGGGCTGTCGACACACAAGTCTCTCTCCCTCTCGGCGCAGCCCTACCCCTCCTCCTCCTCGTCCTCCGTAGTGCTTGGCTAAGCCCTGCCGGAGTACCACGCAGCTCCACCATCACCATGCCGTCGTGCTGCCAGAGCTCTCCCTCAACCTCTCCTTCCTCCTTGCTGGATCAAGGCGTAGGAGACGTCACCAGATTGCACGTGTGTCGAACATGGAGGCGCTGTTGTTCGGCGCTTAGATCGGAATCCACCGCGATCTGAATCGCTATGAGTACGATTCCATCAACCTCGTTCTAGTAACGCTTCCGCTTTGCAATCTTCAAAGGTATGAAGATGCACTTTCCCCACTCGTTGCTGGTTTCTCCATAGTTTGATCTTGGTGACAGGTAGGATTTTTTTGATTTACTACTACGTCTCCCAACATGGCATTCATCACAAGAAAGGACAAAATTACATGCATCCTTGAAGAGAGTAGGTAAATAAAAACTAGACCGTAATACCTTATGTGAAGTTCTGCACCCCACATGGTGTCCTCCATTTACTTCAGAATGACATGTTCATAGGATTTGTTCTGTTCATGCTCAGGTACACATTGTCTAATAACACTACCTACTCCCTCTTTATATAAATGTGAGTCATCCCAAAAATTAGTTCATAGAAGAACTTTTTTCTTTTGTTGGTATGTGTAACTAGGTGGCATTGATAATCCCCCAAGTATAGGGATCGTTTGTAGCCTTTTTTTGACAAGTAAGAGTGTTGAACCGAATGAGGAGCTAAAGGTAGAATTATTATTCTATCAAGTTCTATTGACAACCGATACAACTCTACTCGCAACAATGTTCACTTCACCTCGTACAAGAAATAAACTAATTGGCGGAAATAAAACTAGGATTACTTTGTGAGAATAAACTAGGAGTACTTTGCGAGAATAAAACTAGGAGTACTTTGCGAGATAATAAAAGTTAATAGTTTAGTAGAGTGCTTTTTGTAGGATGATGAGAAAGAATTTCCATATGCAATTGAATATAACACGATAGATACTTATCAATGATGGAGAGGCATGCGCTAACATACTTTCTGTACTTGGATCATATGAACTTATGATTGGACCTCTGGAAAGCCTCCACAGCTACTAGAAATCATTAAGGTAAAACCCAACCACATCATTAAGTAACAAGTCTTCGTTACTCCCATGCACAACAACCCCCTTACTAAGGTGCAAGCTTCTGTCACTCTAGCCACCCACTATAAGCGAATTATGAACCTATTGCAACACCCTACAATGGTAATCCCTCACGCTTGCGCAACATGGAGGACACCGTAGGACATCACCATATTAACATACAACTCGCATCAACCACACCATACCACAATCAACCCATAGGGAAAAATGATCTAATCAAACATCATTGGATAGCCATACATCATTGGGTAATAATATATAGAAATAAGCACCATGCTAAGGTAGAGATTATAGCGAGGAGAGCAGGTTACACCATTGTAAGGAGAGGGAGAGAGTTGGTGGTGACGGCGGCGAAGTTGTTGGTGTAGATCGCTGTCAGAATGTTTCCATTGGCGGCGCTCCGACGCCACCGGAAGAGAGGGGGAGATAGCCCCCTCCTCCTCCTTCTTTGGACCCTCCTAGATGGTAGGATAGTTTCCCCTCTCATCCATGGCCACCATGGATCCCGAAGGGCAGGAGCTCTTCCGAGATTGGATCTCTGTGTGTGTGTTTCTCTTCTGCTTCACGTTCTTGTTTTTTTGGTTTTCACTATTTCTTAAATATCCAGAGATCTGTGACTCCAATTGGGATGAAATTTCGAGGGAATTTTCATCCGGATATTAGCTTTCATGCGTAGGAAGGATTTTACTAACCAACCTTTAAGGGTCCCACGAGCATAAGGGGCACACCTACCCCTCGGGGTAGACCCTGCAAGCTCATGGTCCCCTTGGACACTGTATGTCGTTGATTCTTATTGCAAAAATCATATATATTCCAAAATAAATATTCGTCATTTTTTTATCGCATTTGGACTATATTTGATATGGATTTTCCGTAAAACAAAAAACATGCAACAAACAGGAATTTGCAGTGGCACTGGATCAATATGTTAGTCCTAGAAAATCATATAAATTGTTGCCAAAAGTATATAAAAGTTGTAAAATAGTGCCATGAAACAATATTTTTTAGATACGATGGAGACGTATCAGGTATGTATTTAGCAACGATATAATTAGCTTAATGTGCATACCAAGGATTATTGCGAGAACCAGAAGCATTTAAATAGCTAATTTCTCATCAGAAAAACTATCATCAATAGGCAGTGGGTCATCGAGAACATTTTCCATCTAGAAAAATATATTTGCTACATGGTTTTCAGCTCCCTTCCTATCAATAATATGCAAATCCAACTCTTCTAATAAAAGAACCCACCTAATCAGTCCATGTTTAGAATCTTTCTGTTCCATAAGATATTTAATAGTAGCATGATCAATGTGAATGGTTACCTTAGAATAAGCAAAATAGGATTTGAATTTATCACATGCAAACACAACTGTTAAAAATGCTTTCTCAATAGTAGCACAATTATTTTGAGCACTGGCTAAGGTTTTACCAGCATAATGAACAACCTTCAATTTCTTATCAACTCTTTATCCTAGGTCAGCTCCAACAACATAATCACTAGCATCGCACATTATTTCAAAGGGTGGGTTCCAGTCAGGTGGTTGAACAATGGGTGCAGAAATTAAGGCTTCCTTATGCATTTCAAAGGCTTCTACAGAATCATCATAAAAAAAATGGAACATCTTTTTGCAAAAGATTGGTAAGAGGCCTATAAATCTTAGAGAAGCCTTTTAACCTTCTATAAAAACCAACAAGACTGAGGAAACTTCCAATAACTTTTATATCTTTAGGATGCATTTTGTCAATTGCATCAATTTTAGCTTTATATAGATCAATACCTATTTTGGAGATTTTATGCCCAAGGAGTGTACTTTCATTCACCATAAAGTGGCACTTCTCCCAATTCAAGAAAAAGATTAGTTTCTTCACGTCTCTGCATAACTCAATCAAGGTTGTTTAAGCAAGTATCAAAAGAGGTCCTATAAATGGAAAAAAATCATCCATGAATACCTCAACAATATTTTCACAAAAATCAGAGAATATAGTAGTAATACATCTTTTAAAGGTAGCAGGTGCATTGCATAAACCAAAAGGCATACATCTATAAGCATAAGTTCCAAATGGACAAGTAAATGTACTTTTCACTTGATCTTCTTTTGCTATAGGTATTTGAGAAAAAAAATAGAATATCTATCTAGGAAGCATAAATGTGTGTGCTTAGATGATCTTTCTAACATTTGTTCGATAAAAGGCAAGGGGTAATGATCTTTCCCGATAGCTTTATTTAATTTCCTAAAATCAATTACCATCCTATAAGCAATTACAATTCTTTGAAGGATATGTTCATTTTTTCGTTAGGAACAATAGTAATGCCTCCTTTCTTAGGGACACAATGAACAAGACTTACCCATCTACTATCAGCTATAGGATAAATTATACATGCCTCCAGAAGCTTTAATATTTCAGTTCTTACCACATCCTTCATTTTGGGATTCAGACGACATTGTTGATCAACAACTGGTTTAGCATTAGGCTCCACATTAATTTTGTGCTAGCATAAGGTGGGAATTATGCCCTTAAGATCATCAAGAGTATATCTAATTGCAACATGATGCTTCCTTGGAATTTTAAGTAATCTCTTTTCTTCATGCTCTGAAAGGTTAGCATTAATAATAACATGACATATCTTATTTTCATGAAGATAAGCATATTTCAGTGTATTAGGTAACTTGTTTAATTAAAACACGGGGTCACTCTTAGATGGAAGAGGATCTCCCAAAGTTTCAACAAACAAATTATGCTTAAGTATAGGTGCTTGTTTGAATAACATATCATCTATTTCATTCCTTTCATTCATATGCATATCATTTTCATGGTCTAGCAAATATTGTTCTAATGGATTGGTAGGAGGCATGACAATAGAAGCAAGACCAATTATTTCATCTTTACTAGGTAATCCTTTAGCACAAGGTTTTGTATTAAACTTAGAGAAATTGAATTCATATATCCATCACCAACATTAACACTAACTGTTTCCCTATTAAAATCAATTTTAGCGTTAACAATATTCAGGAAAGGTCTACCAAATATAATGCGACAAAAATCATCTTGTGAAGTTCCAAGAACTAGAAAATCAGTAGGATATTTGATCACACCAGACAAGACTTCAATAGTTCTAACAATCCCAAGCTGTGAAATGGTATATGTGTTTGCAAGACTAATAGTAATGTCGATGTCTTCTATCTCAACAGGTGCAGTATCATGCATAACTTCTTGATAAAAAGGGAATGGAATAGCACTTACACTAGCACTCATATCACATAAACCATGATAACAATGATCTCCAATCTTAATAGAAACTATGGGCATGCCAACAACAAGTATATTTTTATTTTTGGGGTGCTGCTTAACAATCCTAGCTGCTTCTTTCGTAGAAATATATGACATAACCATCAACATTTTCAACTAATATATCTTTAAGAATTGCAACTTTATGTTCTACTTTGATTTTTCAGAGACTTTAGGTGTTTTTCTATTACTTTTATTAACCCTAGTTCCAACTTTAACATGTTCCTTATCCTAACAGGAAAAGGAGGTCTCTCAATGTAGGAGTAGGCACAACTGGATCAATATTACAAATAGTTGTTTCTTCTTTGGCTATGATAGGTTCCTCACACGTTTCTTCAATAGGTGGATGATATTTAAACCACTTCTCCTTAAGGATATCATCATCAGCAGTAAATGATTCATAGAAAGTAGTTACTATCTCAGAGTCAAGTCCATATTTTGTACTAAACTTATGAAAAGCATCAAATTCCATGAAAGATTTAACACAATCAAATTCAAGATTTGTACCTAACTCCTTACCTTCGTCGATTTCCCAATATTCGGAGTTGGGTTTAATCATTTCCATAAGACCCCATTTGAGTTCAATAGTTTTCTTCATAAAGGAATCAATAGAAGAATTATCGAGCATTGATTGATCATTATGAGAAAGCCGGGCATAATTTTTTTGTATAATTATCTTTCTTGAGAGCTCATGATGGGCATGTATGAATCATAGACTTAGGCCTCCCCCAAGCTTGACCGATACTTTCTCCTTCACGAGGCCAAATTATATATATATATATATATATTTATATATATATATAATTCCAATCACGATGAACCAAATACGTATGATAAATTTCCAGTGAAATTCCAGCTTCAATTGATTCTAGTCCCATGTTCCATTATCATCCAATAACCTATACCATTTAAATGCCTTCCCCTCCAAAGATAAAGGGAATACATTCTTCTTAACACCATCCTCGAATAAATTTGCAAGCTTAAAAAATCCACAAATTCCATCTATATAAATCAATTGCATATCAGGGTGTACTATTCCATCACATGCATACGGATTAGCCAACAGTTTCTCAAACATCCTCGAAGAAATTTAATACTCCCTTCATCTGGAAATACTTGTCTTAGAAGTGGATGTATCTAGACTTATTCTAGTTATAGATACATCCATTTTAGTCATTTTGATGACAAGTATTTCCGGACGAAGGAAGTAATACATATTTTTAGTAGGTTCAGTAGGTTGAGGGAAACTCTTGTTGCTTCCATTGGAGGTGAAGAGAACCCATACAAACCCATCGAAGGATTATTATCCATAGTAAAAAGTGACAGTAGATTTCAGCATATAATAAAAGTGTCCCCTTACCAAATTCCACTTACCAAAGGCGCTTCACTTCCCGACAACGATGCCGGAAAAGAGTCTTGATGACACAAAAGTATAGGAGATAAATCATAGTACTTTTGACATGTAAGAGTGTTGAACCCAACGAGGACCAGAAGGAAATGACAAGTGATTTTCGGCAAGGTATTCTCTGTAAGTACCGAAAGTATCGATAATAGATAGTTTTATAGCAAAGTAATTCATAACAAGTAACAAATAAAAATAGTAACAAAGGTGTAGCAAGGTGGCCCAATCCTTATTATAGCAAATGACAAGTCTGAATTACTTCTTATAGTGACCAAAGTGTTATCAAGGACACAATAGAATTGTCATCTAGTCATGTTCATGACATTTCGTTGATTCATGTTCGTTACTTTGATAATGATATGTGGGTGGACCTGTGCTAGGGTGTTGTTCTTACATGATCAAGCAACCCTCTTACAAATACCCTCTCTCACAATCATCCACAACTATGAAAGAATAATTAAGATAAGTCTAACCATAGCATGACACATATGGCTCCAAATCAGCCCCTTACAAAAAAACACATACACTAGGGTTTAAGTTTCTATCTCTCTCACAACCCATCATCTACTTATTACTCCCTAATGCTTTCCCTTAGGACCAAGTATGGATAAATTTCATGTAGTCGACGTTCACATGACACCACTAAATAAAGAGAAACATACATATATCATAAAAATATCGAAATAATACAAACTTCACATGATTACTTATAACAAGACTTCTCCCATGTCCTCACGAACAAAAGTAACTACTCACAAATCATATTAATGTTCAAGATCACTTGGTTATTGAATATGCTTAAGGATCTGAACATATAATCTTCCAGCAAGTAAACCTACCATCAACTACAAGATGTAATCAACACTACTAGCAACCCACAGGTACCAATATTAGGTATTGAGAAAAAGATTGAATACAAGATATGAACTAGGGTTTGACATGAGATGGTGCTGATGAAAATGTTGAGGAAGATTGGTCCTCCCACGAATGAGGAAGCGTTTGTGATGACGACGAATTCGACCCCCCCCCACCCCTAAAGGGAAGCTTCCACGGTGGAATCGCCCCGCCGGAGAGCAAAAGTGCTCGTGCCCAGGTTCCGTCTAGACACAGCGGCACTCGATGTCTACTACAGAACTTTATTCTTGTAGACTCTGTTGGGCCTCCAAGCGCAGAATTTTGTAGGAAAGTAGCAATTTTCCCTCAACTGGATGACCTAAGGTTTATCAATCCATGGGAGGTGTAGGGTGAGTATGGTCTCTCCCAAACAACCGTGCAATCAAAGAAAAGAAATCTCTTGTGTCCCCAACACACCCAATACAATGGCAAATTGTATAGGTGCACTAGTTTGGCAAAGGGATGGTGATACAAATGCAATATGGATAGTAGATATAGGTTTTTGTAATATGAAAATATAAAAACAGCAAGGTAACAAGTAGTAAACAATGAGAAAAATGGTATAGCAATGCTTGGAAATAAGACCTAGGGTTCATGCATTCACTAGTGCAATATCTGAACAATGCTAACATAATAGAATCATATGATCATCCCTCAACGGACGACAAAGAATCACACCAAAGTTCATAAACAACGGAGAACATAAGATGAAATTGTTGTAGGTAGTAGGACCACCTCAAAGTTGTCCTTTCTGATCAATCTATTGGGTTGTTTATATAGGTGTCACAAACAGCCCTAGAGTTCATAGTAAAATAACACTTATGATACATATCAATCAACCCTAATGTCACCTAGATACTCCAATGTCACCTCAAGTATCTGTGGGTTAATTATTCTACATGCATCAAACAATTTCAGATTCATCATATTCAATCCAACACAAAGAACTTCAAGGAGTACCCCGAGATTTCTATCAGAGAAAGTAGGGCAAGAACGTGTATCAACCGATATGCATAAATTACCCCATTATCACCACCAAAATCCCCAAGTTGAGTAGCGAAACATATATCAAGTGAATCAATAGAACAACCCATTATCACCAGGGTATTTGCATGCACGACATCCATCAAATGATATCCAATCCAATATCCAATCAAACATAACGAGATCTCAAACGGAAAGATTCAATTCATCACAACAAGATGACAAGGGAAGAACACCATATGATCCCACTATATCAACAAAGCCTACGATGCATCAAGATCGTGCCATCTAAAGAATACGAGAGAGGGAGATTAAACACATAGCTACTCGTACATACCCGCAGCCCCAAGGGTGAACTACTCCCTCCTCCCCATGGACACCGCAGGGATGATAATGGCCCCCGGTGATGATTGCCCCCTTTGACAGGATGCCAAAACAGGGCTCCAGATGAGTTTTGTTCAGTATATCGGCTTGTGGTTGTGGAGAGGAAGTTCTAGGTTAACTTTCGAGGGTTTCTAGATTTATATGGATTTTCAATGTTGGAATCACATCATCTGGAGCCACGTGGGCCCCATAAGCTAACAGGGCACGCCCAGGGGGTGGGCGTGCCCTGTTGGCTTGTTGCCCACAGGTGGCTCCCCTCCGGTGGTTCTTCGCTCCAATATTTTTTATTTTCTCCAGAAAAAATCATAAAAAAGTTTTGAGGGATTCCTAAAACTTTTATTTTCTACACAAAGCAACACCACTATAATTCTACTGAAAACCATGTAAGTCTAGGTTAGTTCTAACTAAACCATATAAAGTGCATCAAAACCATATAAAAGTATTGTAAACATAGGAAAATATGGCATGAATACTTCACAAATTATCAATATATTGGAGACGTATCGGCATCCCCATGCTTAATTCCTAATAATCCTTGAGTTGGTAAATGATAAAAGGAAGTAATTTATGAAGTGTGAATGCTAGCATACTGTATACTATTGATTAATTTTAATCTCAGTCACTTTTCTAGCATCATAACCAGCAACTTTTATCATGAAACTCATTATGATAGAGTATCAATCAATTCACATGTCATGGTTCAAACAATCCATCGTTTTGAAACTTAACAACATATGTTCTTAGTCATCAAACAATTTCAATGCATTAAGTCTAAGTAAGAGCTCCACATACTCAATTATCATATACTCTTCTATGATCACTAATACTCAAAACATATTTTTAGAACAAACAACATCCATCAAACACAGAGAAAGATAGGGGCTTAATGTTTCACCTCCCAACATACTTATCATGAAGATAATTGTCAACAACAATGAATCATGATCAAATATATTTGACTAGATATATGTGTTTGGATCTTTCGCCACCACATGGTGCTTGCCTACTAATAGATTGAGGATGGAATAAGAAGTTGACTCAACATCAAAAGTAAATAACATGAAAGTAGATTGTCCCTTCACAAAGGGAAGCAGGGATTTACAAAGGTGCCAAAGCTCATTGTTTACAACATATACACATATGTAATTTTGAGTGGTATAATTTTCCTGTCAACGTCACAATAGAGTTTTCAATATCTTCCATGATAATCACATTATTGGCAGTTCCCAAACAGAATTGAAATTTTACTCCCCCTCCACCATTCAAACACATTCCATGGCTGACCTAATCCACGAGTGTCATCCAAACAATCAACTTTCTAGGGGGTGTTCTTGTTTATTTATTTTTGTATCATGCAGGACTGAGCATCCCTTTTTACCTGCCTCTCTCCTGCAATGACAAGTGAATAAAAACTCATCTTGGGAATAACCTTCTTGGCAAGGAAGATAATGACCGCCCCGTTGCTCCATGAGTGGTACGAGCACACAAAATAGATGTTTATTTGGATGTTTAGAGGTGGCACGTGCAAATTTACTTGGAATGGCAGTGAAATACCTTATATAGGTAGGTATGGTGGACTCTCATGGAAGAAACTTGGCTCAAGGATTTGGATGCACAAGTAGTATCTCTACTTAGTACGATGTTTTGGCTAGCAAAAGGTTTTGAACAAGCACCACATATTGGAGGATCCAGAACAATATGACTTCTATGCAAATATACCCACAGATAACCATTATGTTGTCTTTCTTGTCCAACTTCAGCAATTTGATCAAGATAGAAAATAATTAATGGATATTGGTGACCCACAAGTATAGGGGGTCAATCGTAGTCCTTTCGATAAGTAGAAGTGTTGAACCCAACGAGGAGCAGAAGGAAATGGCAAGCGGTTTTCAGAAAGGTCTCTGCAAGTGCTGCGAGTAACAGTAATAGATAGTTTTGTAACAAGATAATTTGTAACAAGTAGCAAGTGACCATAGTAACAAAGGTGCAATAAGGTAGCCAAATCCTTTTTGTAGCAAAGGACAGGCCTGAAAGTACTCTTATACTAAGCAAGCGCTCCCTAGGACACATGGAAATTTCTGTCTAGTCATGTTCATCATGTTGAGTTGATTCGCGTTTGCTACTTTGATAATTTGATATGTGGGTGGACGGTGCTAAGGTGCTGTTCTTACTTGAACTAAGAACCTACTTGTGAGTACCACCTCTTGCAAGCATCCACAACTACGAAAGAAGAATTAAGATAAATCTAACCATAGCATGAAACGTGTGATCCAAATCAGCCCCTTATGAAGCAACGCATAAACTGGGGTTTAAGCTTCTGTCACTCTAGCAACCCATCATCTACTTGTTACTCCACAATGACTTCCCATAGGCCCGTAACATGGTAAAGTGTTGAAAGCACATATGTTGGAGATGAGATAGTGCTGGTGAAGATGTTGATGAAGATTGGTCCTCCCACGAAGGAGGGAGTGCTGGTGATGACGATGGCTTAGATCTCCCCCTTCCGGAGAGGAATTTCCCCAACAGAATCTAACTACCGGAGTGCAAAGGGACTCTGCCTAGGTTTCTTCCTCGAGACGGCGGCGCTTCGTCCCGAAAGGTTGCTTATGATTTTCTCTAGGGTAAAATACACCATATAGGAGAAGAGGGGGCATCGAAGGGCCAACAGGGGCCCCGCAAGGGCAGGGTGCCCTATTGGCTTGTGGCCTGCTGGTGGCCCCCCTCTAGTATATTCTGTCTAAGAAATTCTTAAATATTCCAAAAATATTTTCTCTGAAGTTTCAGGTCATTTGGAGTATGGTGATTTTTCTGCCTTTTCTCGTTTTTTCGGTCCAGCATTCCAGTTTCCAGATATTTCCCTCCTTGAGGTGTACCTTTCATAATCATAGAGAAAGAACATAAGAATTGTATGATAATGGGGAATAATGGACAAGAAGACCATGAATATTAATGAGAAATCATGATGCAAAATGGATGTATCAACTCCCATAAGCTTAGACCTTGCTTGTCCTCAAGCGAAAGCCGAACAGTAAAATAATGACCACATAATTTGAGAGAGAGGTGTTGTTAAAAAAATACGGGCATGAGAGCATCATGAATATCATCATATGAGCAAGCTTTTCATCATATAACTTCTCATAAACAAGTAATAATCTATGCACAACTGAAAAATTATAAAGCCTAATCTTTGTTGAGAACCGACAAGCAATGCCATTAGTCATTGAGATAATCAGAGCTATCATAATCAAGAGAAGAGTCTATGTAAGAGCTTATATTTCTAGCAAGTTCAGATATTCAACTATAATGTAGCCTTCTATGATTGTTGACACACATTGCATATTTTTAGAACCAGTGATTCTATGGGACACATAGGAAGATGGGGGCTTTATTATTCTTGCCACCCAACTTATTTACCTCAAGGATAATGTCAACAATAATGGATCATGATTATCTACATTCAACTAGATTTATTTGTTTTGATCTTTCCTTAACAAACAATGCTTGCCACTAAAGAGTTGATAAATAGGAACAAGGGGAAATATTGTTGACTCTTGCATGAAAATAATATTTTGTAAGAATGTAAAAGATAGGCCCTTCGCAGAGGGAATCGGAGCTCGTCACGAGCTTTTATTTGTTTGATATGTGTAATCTCTTAATGCAAAAGAACATCACTTTATATTGCCCCTTGTGATAATGAACTTTATTATGCACTCTGTCACTTTTATTTCTTCACTATCACAAGATCATACAAAGCTTACTTTCCCTTACAATAAAAGATCTTACATGCTTAGAGGCAATTTTTATTGCCTTGTGCACCAATGAAAACTTATTCGAAGGATCTTATTCAATCCAGATGTAGTTATGGTGGACCCGCATGGCAAGAAACTAAGTTTAAGGGTTATGGATGCACAAGTAGTATCTCTACTTAGTGAGAATCTTTGGGATAGCAAAAGATCCTAAGCAATCATCACATGTTAAGGGATCCATTACCATATAACTTGCATGCAAATGTAAACAACCATTATCATTATGTTGTCTTCCATGTCCAACTTGAACACTTGATCATTATGTAATAGTTTGATGGGAGATCACAATCATAGAAGGTGTTCAAGATAGAATATTTATATGTAAATCTCCTCTTCTCTACCATACTTTTGCATAGATTATACCAATTACTAAGTTATGTTTGTTGGTTTCAACACTTTTTATTACTCACACCTCTTTTCTATGTGAAGTCATTACTTCTCATGATATAAGCACGTGATCTTTTTCTATTCCTTTTATTGCCACCCTAAGATGATGGGTGCATGCAAGGGTAAGGCACACGAACTCAACTAACTTTATTATACAACTCTCACACTTGGTTACAAGGATAGGTAGAACTCAAAGCAAAACTCGAAACAAGCAAATCCGAAATTCTAATTCTCTAGATCACGAAAAACTAAAGATCGAACTAAGATAGATAGTGGTGATAAAAGTGATGGTGATACAATACCGGGGCACCTCCCCCAAGCTTGGGACAAGCCAAAGGTGGTGCTCATACCCATGTACTCAAATGTTCTTCGGTGATAGTGGTGGTGTGAGGTGATCCTCCATCTTCCAAGGCATAGGTTCCCCATCAAAGAAAGAAGCTCTTGTCTCCGGAATCCCAAAATCGGGAGCGAGCCTCATCCTTTTAAACCTAGATTCATACTCATAGTTTTGGTTTTGAAGTTCACAGAGTTGATCTTGGAGGTGCTCGATCTGCTCTTGAAGCTTGAAGAGAGCCTCCTCCACGCTCTTTGTGTCCATCATGTTTTCACGGATGAAATCCATGATCATAGAGTGATTAGCACTCATGCCACATTCGACCATCCCTAGACACGTGAAGATCTCTTGCTCCACTACTGCAAGCCTGGCCTTCTCGCTTCCCTCCTTCTTGGGACCTTGAACATCCCAGATGTGGAGCACCACCTCACACATCTCAATGGCTTGAGGGTGCTTCATCAGCTATGGTAAGCAGGGTTGATGACCTTCTCGAAGAACTCGTCCTTGGATGGCCTTGGGGAAGCCATGGCAATATAGATCTGTCAGGAAAATGGCTTGAAACAAGAACATAGAGGAAACTCGTGATGCGGTGGTCAAAACATATGGGAGTATCCATAATGATTTTTTTCGAGTTTAGAATACGTGCTCGGGAAGAAATTGGAGACCGAAAGGCACACGAGGGGCCTACAAGCCATCAGGGTGCACCCGAGGGGGGCCATGTTGGCTTGTGGCTCCCTCGTGGGTCTTCCTGACTCCCTTTTATTTTTCTAATTTTTCTAAAATACCAAAACTGAAAGAAATATTTTTTTCTGGAATTTTTGGAGTCAGTTTGCTTACCGTACCACATACCTACCCTTTTTCAAGTTTCTGTAGTGTTTCAGAAGGCCTCTTTGATGTGTTCTTCCGGTGTCATAACTTGGATGACATTAGTTTCCACATTAATGGGTGCACCTGAAATGCAATTCTTGATTCTTTGCCCATTCACCACTCTCGGGTTTTTGCCTTCAAAGTTATTAATTGTTATAGCACTGGAACGATAACCCTCCTCAACAACATATGGGCCCTCCCATTTGGAGAGAAGTTTTCCCGCAAAAAATCTAAAATGAGAGTTGTACAAAAGCACTAGGTCTCCTACATTGAATTCTAGTTTTTTAATCCTCTTGTCTTGCCATCTTTTAACCTTTTCTTTAAATAGCTTAATATTTTCATAGGCTTGTGTTCTCCATTCATACAGTGAGCTGATATCAAATAACCTCTTTTCATCGGCAAGTTTAAAATCATAGTTAAGTTCTTTAATTGCCCAATAAGCATTATGTTCAAGGTCGAGATGTAAATGACAAGCCTTTCCATAGATCATTCTCTATGGGGACATACCCATAGGATTCTTATAAGCAGCTCTATAAGCCCATAGCGCATAATCTAGTTTCTTAGACCAATTCTTCCTAGATCTATTAACAATCTTTTTGCAAGATTAATTTTATTTCTCGATTAATCAATTCAACTTGGCCACTAGACCGAGGATGATAAGGGGATGCAATTCTATGGTTAACATCATATTTAGCTAAGAGTTTACGGAAAGCACCATGAATAAAATGTGAACGACCATCAGTCATTAAATATCTAGGAACTCCAAACCTCGGAAAGATAATGCCCTTAAGAATTTTAATAGAGGTGTTATGATCGGCGCCAGTAGTTGGAATAGCCTATACCCACTTAGTAACATAATAAAAACAACTAAAATATGAGTATATGCATTTGAGGAAGGAAAAGGTCCCATAAAGTCAAAGCCCCGAACATCAAATGGTTCAATAGCAAGTGAATAGTTCATAGGCATTTCTTGACGCTTACCAATGTTACCAACTCTTTGGCATTCATTGCATGAAAGTGTTGGGAGACGTAGTAGTAAATCAAAATTTTCCTACGCGTTCACCAAGATCCATCTATGGAGAAACCAGCAACGAGCAAGGGGAGAGTGGATCTTCATACCTTTGAAGATCGCTAAGCGGAAGCGTTACAAGAACGCGGTTGATGGAGTCGTACTCGCAGCGATTCAGATCGCGGTGGATCCGATCAAGTGCCGAACGGACGGCACCTCCGCGTTCAACACACGTGCAGCCCGGTGACGTCTCCTACGCCTTGATCCAGCAAGGAGGGAGGAGAGGTTGAGGGAGAGCTCCGGCAGCACGACGGCGTGGTGGCGATGGAGCTGCGTGGTACTCCGACAGAGCTTCGCTAAGCGCTACGGAGAACGAGGGGAGGAGGAGGTAGGGCTGCACCAGAGAGAGAGGGAGAATCGTGTGTTGTGTAGCCCCAAATACCTCCACTATATATAGGAGAGAGGGAGGAGGGGTGGCTGCGCCCTAGGGTTCCACCCTAGGGGTGGCGGCAGCCACCAGATGCCATCTGGCCGGCGGCTACGGCAAGGGAGAGGTGGGGCGCCCTAGGGTGGGCCTTAAGGCCCATCTAATCCTAGGGTTTGCCCCCCTCCACCTTTGCCACGCCTTGGGCTGGGTTGGGAGGCGCACCAGCCCACCTAGGGGCTGGCTCCCTCCCACTCTTAGCCCACGGAACCTTCCGGGGCAGGTGGGCCCACTTGGTGGACCCCTGGAACCCTTCCGGTGGTCCCGGTACACTACCGGTGACACCCGGAACACTTCCGGTAACCAAATCCTCACTTCCTATATATCAATCTTCGTCTCCGGACCATTCCGGGACTCCTCGTGACGTCCGGGATCTCATCCTGGACTCCGAACAACCTTCGGTAACCACGTACACTAATTCCCTATAACCCTAGAGTCATCGAACCTTAAGTGTGTAGACCCTACGGGTTCGGGAGACACGTAGACATGACCGAGACACCTCTCCGGCCAATAACCAACAGCGGGATCTGGATACCCATGTTGGCTCCCACGTACTCCACGATGATCTCATCGGATGAACCACGATGTCAGGGATTCAATCAATCCCGTATACAATTCCCTTTGTCTATCGGTATGGTACTTGCCCGAGATTCGATCGTCGGTATCCCCATACCTTGTTCAATCTCGTTACCGGCAAGTCTCTTTACTCGTTCCGTAATACATCATCCCGTGACTAACTCCTTAGTCACATTGAGCTCATAATGATGATGTCTTACCGAGTGGGCCCAGAGATACCTCTCCGTCACACGGAGTGACAAATCCCAGTCTCGATTCGTGTCAACCCAACAGACACTTTCGGAGATACCCGTAGTGTACCTTTATAGCCACCCAGTTACGTTGTGACGTTTGGCACACCCAAAGTATTCCTACGGTATCCGGGAGTTACACAATCTCATGGTCTAAGGAAATGACACTTGACATTGAAAAGCTTTAGCAAACGAACTACACGATCTTTGTGCTATGCTTAGGATTGGGTCTTGTCCATCACATCATTCTCCTAATGATGTGATCCCATTATCAACGACATCCAATGTCCATGGTCATGAAACCGAGACCATCTATTGATCAACGAGCTAGCCAACTAGAGGCTCACTAGGGACACGTTGTGGTCTATGTATTCACACATGTATTACGGTTTCCGGTTAACACAATTATAGCATGAACAATAGACAATTATCATGAACTAGGAAATACAATAATAACCATTTTATTATTGCCTCTAGGGCATATTTCCAACAGTCTCCCACTTGCACTAGAGTCAATAATCTAGTTACATTGTGATGAATCGAACACCCATAGCATTCTGGTGCTGATCATGTTTTGCTCGTGAGAGAGGTTTAGTCAATGGATCTGCGACATTCAGATCCGTATGCACTTTACAAATATCTATGTCTCCCTCCTGAATGTAATCACGGATGGAGTTGAAGCGGCGCTTGATGTGTCTTGTCTTCTTGTGAAACCTGGGCTCCTTCGCAAGGGCAATAGCTCCAGTGTTGTCACAGAGTAGAGTCATCGGGCCCGACGCATTCGGAATCACTCCTAGGTCGGTGATGAACTCCTTCATCCAGACTCCCTCCTTTGCTGCTTCCGAAGCAGCTATGTACTCCGCTTCACATGTAGATGCTGCCACGACGCTTTGCTTGCTGCTGCTCCAGCTCACTGCCCCTCCATTCAAAATATACACGTATCCGGTTTGCGACTTGGAGTCGTCCGGATCTGTGTCGAAGCTAGCATCGACGTAACCCTTTACGACAAGCTCTTCGGCACCTCCATAAACGAGAAACATGTCCTTTGTCCTTTTCAGGTACTTCAGGATATTCTTGACCGCTGTCCAGTGTTCCGCTCCGGGATCACTTTGGTACCTCCCTACCAAACTTATGGCAAGGTTCACATCAGGCCTGGTACACAGCATGGCATACATGATAGAGCCTATGGCTGAAGCATAGGGGATGACACTCATCTCTTCTTTATCCTTTGCCGTGGTCGGGCATTGAGTCGTACTCAATCTCACACCTTGCAACACAGGCAAGAACCCCTTCTTGGACTGATCCATATTGAACTTCTTCAATATCTTTTCAAGGTATGTGCTTTGTGAAAGACCAATGAGGCGTTTCGATCTATCTCTATAGATCTCAATACCTAATATGTAAGCAGCTTCTCCAAGGTCCTTCATTGAAAAACACTTATTCAAGTAGGCCTTTATACTTTCCAAGAGTTCTATATTATTTCCCATTATCAGCATGTCATCCACATACAGTATAAGGAACGCTATAGAGCTCCCACTCACTTTCTTGTAAATACAGGGTTCTCCATAAACCTGTACAAACCCAAACGCTTTAATCACCTCATTAAAGCGAATGTTCCAACTCCGAGATGCTTGCACCAGCCCATAGATGGAGCGCTGGAGCTTGCATACCTTGTTAGCATCTTTAGGATCGACAAAACCTTCCGGCTGCATCATATACAGTTCTTCCTTGAGGAAGCCATTAAGGAATGCCGTTTTGACGTCCATTTGCCAGATCTCATAATCATAAAATGCGGCAACTGCTAACATGATTCGGACAGACTTTAGCATCGCTACGGGTGAGAATGTCTCATCGTAGTCAACTCCTTGAACTTGTCGATAACCCTTAGCGACAAGCCGAGCTTTATAGGCGGTCACATTACCGTCTGCGTCAGTCTTCTTCTTAAAGATCCATTTATTTTCAATGGCTCGCTTATCATCAGGCAAGTCCACCAAAGTCCATACTTTGTTCTCATACATGGATCCTATCTCGGATTTCATGGCCTCAAGCCATTTGTCGGAATTCGGGCCCGCCATCGCTTCTTCATAGTTCGAAGGTTCACCGTTGTCCAACAACATGATCTCTAGGACAGGATTACCGTACCACTCTGGTGCGGAACGTGTCCTAGTGGACCTTCGAGTAGCAACTTGATCTGATGTTTCATGATCATCATCATTAACTTCCTCTCTAGCCGGTGTAGGCTCCATAGAAACGACTTCCTGTGCTGTGCTACTCTCCGGTTCGAGTGAAGGTACAATTACCTCATCAAGTTCCATTTTCCTCCCACTTACTTCTTTCGAGAGAAACTCTTTCTCGAGAAAGGATCCATTCTTGGCAACAAAGACTTTGCCTTCGGATCGTAGGTAGAAGGTATACCCAATAGTCTCTTTGGGATATCCTATGAAGACGCACTTTTCCGCTTTGGGTTCGAGCTTCTCAGGTTGAAGTTTCTTCACATAAGCATCGCAACCCCAAACTTTTAGAAACGACAGCTTAGGTTTCTTTCCAAACCATAATTCATACGGTGTCGTCTCTACGGATTTAGACGGTGCCCTATTTAAAGTGAATGCGGCAGTCTCTAATGCATATCCCCAAAATGATAGCGCTAAGTCGGTAAGAGACATCATAGATCGCACCATATCCAATAGAGTGCGATTACGACGTTCAGACACACCATTTCGCTGAGGTGTGCCTGGCGGCGTGAGCTGTGAAACAATTCCACATTTCCTAAGGTGCGTGTCAACCTCGTGACTTAAATATTCTCCGCCACGATCAGATCGTAGGCATTTTATTTTCCTGTCACGTTGATTCTCGACCTCACTCTGAAATTCCTTGAACCTTTCAAAGGTTTCAGACTTGTGTTTCATTAAGTAGACATACCCATATCTGCTCAAGTCATCAGTGAGGGTGAGAACATAACGGTAGCCACCGCGAGCCTCGACACTCATTGGACCGCATACATCGGTATGTATTATCTCCAACAAGTCAGTTGCTCGCTCCATTGTTCCGGAGAATGGAGTCTTGGTCATCTTGCCCAAGAGGCATGGTTCGCATGTGTCAAATGATTCGAAATCAAGTGACTCCAAAAGTCCATCAGCATGGAGCTTCTTCATGCGTTTGACACCAATATGGCCAAGACGGCAATGCCACATGTAAGTGGGACTATCGTTATCAACTTTACACTTTTTGGTACTCACACTATGGATATGTGTAACATCACGTTCGAGATTCATCAAAAATAAACCATTGACCAGCGGGGCATGAGCATAAAACATTTCTCTCATATAAACAGAACAACCATTATTCTCGGATTTAAATGAGTAGCCATCTCGCATCAAGCGAGATCCAGATACAATGTTCATGCTCAAAGCTGGTACTAAATAACAATTATTAAGGTTTAAAACTAATCCCGAAGGTAGATGTAGAGGTAGCGTGCCGACGGCGATCACATCGACCTTGGAACCATTCCCGACGCGCATCGTCACCTCATCCTTGGCCAGCCTCCGCTTATTCCGCAGCTCCTGCTTGGAGTTACAAATGTGAGCAACTGCACCGGTATCAAATACCCAGGAGCTACTACGAGCGCTGGTTAGGTACACATCAATAACAAGTATATCACATATACCTTTAACGTTACCGTCCTTCTTATCCGCTAAATACTTGGGGCAGTTCCGCTTCCAGTGACCGGTACCCTTGCAATAAAAGCACTCAGTCTCAGGCTTGGGTCCATTCTTGTTCTTCTTCTTCCCGGCAACTTGCTTACGGGCGCGGCAACAGCTTTGCCGTCTTTCTTGAAGTTCTTCTTACCCTTGCCTTTCTTGAAACTAGTGGTCTTATTTACCATCAACACTTGATGCTCCTTTCTGATCTCGACCTCTGCTGATTTCAGCATCGAGTACAACTCAGGAATGGACTTCTCCATCCCCTGCATGTTGTAGTTCATCACAAAGCTTTTGTAGCTAGGTGGAAGCGACTGGAGGATTCTGTCAATGACTGAGTCATCCGGGAGATTAACTCCCAGCTTAGTCAAGCGGTTGTGAAGCCCAGACATCTTGAGGATGTGCTCACTAACAGAACTGTTCTCCTCCATCTTACAGCTGAAGAACTTGTCAGAGATGTCATATCTCTCGACTCGGGCATGAGCTTGGAAAACTAGTTTCAGCTCTTGGAACATCTCATATGCTCCGTGTTGCTCAAAACGCTTTTGGAGCCCCGATTCTAAACTGTAAAGCATGCCGCACTGAACAAGGGAGTAATCATCGCAGCGCGACTGCCAAGCGTTCGTAACGTCTTGGTCCGCTGGGAGAATGGGTGGGTCACCTAGCGGTGCATCAAGGAAATACAATCTCTTGGAAGCTATGAGGATGATCCTCAAGCCATGGACCCAGTCCGTATAGTTGCTTCCATCATCTTTCAGTTTGGTTTTCTCTAGGAACGCGTTGAAATTGAGGTTGACATTTGCGTTGGCCATTGGATCTACAATATAGATATTAAAGGCAATTTTAGACTAAGTTCATGATAATCGAGTTCACATAATCAAATTATTCAATGAACTCCCACTCAGATAGACATCTCTCTAGTCATCTAAGTGACACATGATCCATGTCAACTAGCCCGTGTCCGATCATCACGTGAGACGGACTAGTCATCCATGGTGAACATCTCCATGTTGATCGTATCTTCTATACGACTCATGTTTGACCTTTCGGTCTTCCGTGTTCCGAGGCCATGTCTGTACATGCTAGGCTCGTCAAGTCAACCTAAGTGTTTCGCGTGTGTAAATCTGGCTTACACCCGTTGTATGCGAACGTTAGAACCTATCACACCCGATCATCACGTGGTGCTTCGGAACAACGATCCTTAGCAACGGTGCACAGTTAGGGTGAACACTTCTCTTGAAATTTTATTGAGAGATCATCTTATTTACTACCGTCGTTCTAAGCAAATAAGATGTAAACATGATAGACATCACATGCAATCAATATAGTGACATGATATGGCCAATATCATCTTGCTCCTATGATCTCCATCTTCGGGGCACGATGATCATCATTGTCACCGGCACGACACCATGATCTCCATCATCATGATCTCCATCATTGTGTCTTCATGAAGTTGTCTCGCCAACTATTACTTCTACTACTATGGCTAACGCTTAGCAATAAAGTAAAGTAATTACATGGCGTTTGTGATTGACTCGCAGGTCATACAATAAATAAGACAACTCCTATGGCTCCTGCCGGTTGTCATAGTCATCGACATGCAAGTCGTGAACCCTATTACAAGAACATGATCAATCTCATACATCACAATGAATCACATCACATCCTTCTAGCCATATCACATCACAAGGCATATGCTGCAAAAACAAGTTAGACGTCCTCTAATTTGTAGTTGCAAGTTTTTTTTACGTGGTTGCTATAGGTTTCTAGCAAGAACGTTTCTTACCTACGCCAAAACCACAACGTGATATGCCAATTGCTATTTACCCTTCATAAGGACCCTTTTCATCGAATCCAATCCGACTAAGGTGGGAGAGACAGACACCCGCTAGCCACCTTATGCAACTGG
The DNA here is from genome assembly GCA_022496015.1 of Hordeum marinum. Taxonomy (NCBI): domain Eukaryota; kingdom Viridiplantae; phylum Streptophyta; class Magnoliopsida; order Poales; family Poaceae; genus Hordeum; species Hordeum marinum. Next base: position 70,790,515 of record CM039672.1, read on the forward strand.
TGCATGTCAGGCGGTGGAACCGGTCTCACGTAAGCATACGTGTAAGGTTGGTCCGGGCCGCTTCATCCCACAATACCGTCGAATCAAGATAAGACTAGTAACGGCAAGCATATTAACAAAATCGACGCCCACAACTGCTTTGTGTTCTACTCGTGCATAGATTCTACGCATAGACCTAGCTCATGATGCCACTGTTGGGAGACGTAGTAGTAAATCAAAATTTTCCTACGCGTTCACCAAGATCCATCTATGGAGAAACCAGCAACGAGCAAGGGGAGAGTGGATCTTCATACCTTTGAAGATCGCTAAGCGGAAGTGTTACAAGAACGCGGTTGATGGAGTCGTACTCGCAGCGATTCAGATCGCGGTGGATCCGATCAAGTGCCGAACGGACGACACCTCCGCCTTCAACACACGTGCACCCCGGTGACGTCTCCTACGCCTTGATCCAGCAAGGAGGGAGGAGAGGTTGAGGGAGAGCTCCGGCAGCACGACGGCGTGGTGGCGATGGAGCTGCGTGGTACTCCGACAGAGCTTCGCTAAGCGCTACGGAGAACGAGGGGAGGAGGAGGTAGGGCTGCACCAGAGAGAGAGGGAGAACCGTGTGTTGTGCAGCCCCAAATACCTCCACTATATATAGGAGAGAGGGAGGAGGGGTGGCTGCGCCCTAGGGTTCCACCCTAGGGGTGGCGGCAGCCACCAGATGCCATCTGGCCAGCGGCTAGGGCAAGGGAGAGGTGGGGCGCCCTAGGGTGGGCCTTAAGGCCCATCTAATCCTAGGGTTTGCCCCCCTCCACCTTTGCCACGCCTTGGGCTGGGGTGGGAGGCGCACCAGCCCACCTAGGGGCTGGCTCCCTCCCACTCTTAGCCCACGGAACCTTCCGGGGCAGGTGGGCCCACTTGGTGGACCCCCGGAACCCTTCCGGTGGTCCCGGTACACTACCGGTGACACCCGGAACACTTCCGGTAACCAAATCCTCACTTCCTATATATCAATCTTCGTCTCCGGACCATTCCGGGACTCCTCGTGACGTCAGGGATCTCATCCTGGACTCCGAACAACCTTCGGTAACCACGTACACTAATTCCCTATAACCCTAGCGTCATCGAACCTTAAGTGTGTAGACCCTACGGGTTCGGGAGACACGTAGACATGACCGAGACACCTCTCCGGCCAATAACCAACAGCGGGATCTGGATACCCATGTTGGCTCCCACGTACTCCACGATGATCTCATCGGATGAACCACGATGTCAGGGATTCAATCAATCCCGTATACAATTCCCTTTGTCTATCGGTATGGTACTTGCCCGAGATTCGATCGTCGGTATCCCCATACCTTGTTCAATCTCGTTACCGGCAAGTCTCTTTACTCGTTCCGTAATACATCATCCCGTGACTAACTCCTTAGTCACATTGAGCTCATAATGATGATGTCTTACCGAGTGGGCCCAGAGATACCTCTCCGTCACACGGAGTGACAAATCCCAGTCTCGATTCGTGTCAACCCAACAGACACTTTCGGAGATACCCGTAGTGTACCTTTATAGCCACCCAGTTACGTTGTGACGTTTGGCACACCCAAAGTATTCCTACGGTATCCGGGAGTTACACAATCTCATGGTCTAAGGAAATGACACTTGACATTGAAAAGCTTTAGCAAACGAACTACACGATCTTTGTGCTATGCTTAGGATTGGGTCTTGTCCATCACATCATTCTCCTAATGATGTGATCCCGTTATCAACGACATCCAATGTCCATGGTCATGAAACCGAGACCATCTATTGATCAACGAGCTAGCCAACTAGAGGCTCACTAGGGACACGTTGTGGTCTATGTATTCACACATGTATTACGGTTTCCGGTTAACACAATTATAGCATGAACAATAGACAATTATCATGAACTAGGAAATACAATAATAACCATTTTATTATTGCCTCTAGGGCATATTTCCAACAGAAAGGACATACTTACAAGCATCCTTGAAAAGGGTAGGCCAATAGACACCAGATTGTAATACCTTGTGTGCAGTTCTGTCACTGGCATGGTGTCCTCCATAAGCTTCATAATGACACTTCCGAAGAATCTGTTCATGTTCATGCTCAGATATACATCATCAAATAATACTGTCTACTCCCTCTTTATAAAGATGTGCGTCATCCCAAAAGTAGCATCGTAAATCATAGTTTTTTTCTTTTGTTGATGGGTGAAGCTAGGTGTAATATATTTATCAACAATATAATTAGCATAATCAGCATACCAAGGAGCGCTACGTGAAGTATTTATAGCAGCAAATTGCTCATCAGGAAAACTATCATCGATAGGAAGTGGGTCGTCAAGAACATTTTCCATCCTAGACAAGTTATCTGCTATGGAGTTTTCAACTCCTTTTCTATCAATGATATGCAAATCAGACTCTTGAAGTAAAAGTACCCACCTAATGAGTCTAGGTTTAGCATCTTCATTTTCCATAAGGTATTTAATATCAGCATGATTAGTGTGAATAGTTACTTTGGAATCGACAATATAAGGTCTAAACTTATCACATGCAAAAACAACTGCTAAAAATTCATTTTCAGTGGTAACATAATTTCTTTGATCAGAGTCTAAAGTTTTACTAGCATGATGAATAACATTAATTTTTTGTCTACTCTTTGCCCTAGAACATCCCCAATAGCATAATCACTAGCATCACACATAATTTCAAATGGTAGGTTCCAATCAGGTGGTTGAAGAATGGTGCAAAGATTATGGCCTTCTTAAGTATTTCAAAAGCTTCTACACAATCATCATCAAAAACAAAAGGAACATCTTTTTAAAGAAGATTAGTTAACGGACTAGAAATCTTTAATGAAAGGTGTCTAAAAACCAGCATGACCAAGGAAGCTTCTTATACCTTTGATATCTCTCGGGCATGGTATTTTCTCTATTGCGTCCACTTTAGCTTTGTCCACCTCAATGCCTTGTTCGGAAATTTTATGCCCAATCACTATACCTTGATTTACCACAAAGTGACACTTCTCCCAATTCAAGATAATACTAGTTTCTTTCTATCTCTGGAAAACTCGATCTAGGTTGCTCAAGAAATGATCAAAAGAAGTCCCATAAATGAAAAAATCATCCATAAATGCATCAACAATCTTTTCACAAAAGTCAGAGAATATAGCAGTCATACACCTTTGAAAGGTAGCAGGTTCATTGCATAAACCAAAAGCCATACACCTATAAGCATAAGTCCTGAAAGGACATGTGAAGGTAGTTCTCCCTTGATCTTCTTTTGACACATGTATTTGAGAAAATACAGAATATCTAGCAAGAAAACAAAAGTGTGTGTGCTGAGCTAATATTTCTAGCATTTGATCAATAAAAGGCAAGGGGTAATGATCTTTCTTACTAGCTTTATTTAATTTCCTGAAATCAATTACCATCCTATAGCCAGTTACGATTCATTGTGGAATAAGCTCATTGTTATCATTAGGGACGACAGTAATACCACCTTTCTTAGGAGCACAATGAACGGGACTTACCCACCTACTATTAGGAATAGGATATATTATATCTGTCTCCAGTAGCTTTAGTATTTCAGTTCTTACCACTTCCTTCATCTTAGGATTTAAGTTGCGTTGGAGATCAAGAACAGGTTTATCATCCGGTTCCATACTAATCTTGTGCTAACATAGACTAGGACTTATGCCCTTTAGATCATTGAGAGTATATCCAATAGCTTCCATGTGCTTCCTAAGAGTTTTAAGTAGTCTCCTTTCTTCATGCTTTGAAAGGTTAGCACTGATAATAATAGGATATATCTTCTTTTCATCAAGATAAGCATATTTCATAGTATTAGGTAAAGTCTTTAGCTAAAACACGAGATCTCCCTTGGGTGGAGGAGGATCCCCTAAAATATCGACTGACAAGTTATGTTTAAGAATAGGTGTTTGTCTAAGAAACATGTCATCTATTTCATTCCTTTCATTCATATGCATATCATTCTCATGGTCTAGCAAATATTGTTCAAGAGGATTAGTAGGAGGCATGACAATAGAAGCAAGACTAATTATTTCATCCTTACTAGGTAACTCCTTCTCGTGTGGTTGATTAGTAAACTTGGAGAAATTATATTCATGAGACACATCACCAAAGCTTAATTTAACCTTCTCAGTAACACAATTAATTTCAGCATTAACGATGTTCGAGAAAGATCTACCAAATATAATGAGGCAAAAGTTATCTTGTTTTGAACCAAGTACTAAGAAATCAATGGGGTACTTGACTTTTCCACATAAAACTTCAACGTCTCAAATGATCCCAAGTGGCGTAATAATATCTCTATTTACAAGTTTAATAGTGACATCAATATCTTTAATCATAGAGGGTGTTATGTCATTCATAATTTCTTGATATAAGGTAAAAGATATATCATTGACAGTAGCACCGAGATCACACAAACCATGATAACAATCATCTCCAATTTTAACTGAAACAATAGGCATGCCAACCACTGGTTTATTTTTATCTAATTCATCTTGTTTGCTTCTAGCAGGTTTCGCAATCCTAGCAGTTTGTCCAGAAGGTAGATAACCTGACCCTCAATGTCATTAACTAAAATATCCTTAACCATAGCAACCTTAGGCTCAACATTTATCTATTCAGAAGGTACATATGTCCTAACATGCCTTTTATTAACCACAGTCGTAGCCTTAGCATGTTCCCTAATTCTAACAGGAGAAGGAGGTTTCTCAATGTAAGCAATGGGAACAATTGGATCAATGTGACCAACAATTATTTCTTCCTTCTTAATTTTAATAGGTTCCTCTAATGGTTTTTCAATGGGAGGATGATATTTAAACCACTTCTCTTTGGGAATATCAACATGAATAACAAATGATTCACATAAAGTAGCTACTATTCTAGAGTCAAGACCATATTTATTGCTATACTCGTGGAAGGCATTAGTTTCCATAAAAGATTTACCACAATCAAAATTAAGCTTTATACCTAACTCTTTACCATCATCGAGTTCCCAATCTTCAGAGTTGCATTTAATTCTTTACAAAATATCCCATTTGAATTCAATGGTCTTCTTCATATCGGAACCAGTAGCACAAGAATTGAGAAGTGCTTGATCATCATGAGAAAGCCTGAAAGCACAATGTGCTCCCTTGGTCGTTGTGATAATTCATGACAACATAAATTGTGTCTTGGACTAACATTTCTACCTAGTATATTTTAGGTGAAAGTCGATAAAGAGAGATGGGTTGGCAAAAGGACTGTGAAAATACCAAAAGATGCAAGGAAATGGATTGGCAAAGCCTCAATCAAGAGGACTCTACATTTTACTTTGTGAGAAATCACTTTGAGTTCACAGGAAAGCCAATACTATTAAAAGGGGGTAAGTTATTGTTGGTGAACAAGATGCTCCACGTGCACAAGTTATAGTCACCAAAAACACCCACACACTCTTCCACAAAAGTCTGTCCAAAGCCAAATATCCAAAATTGGTGCAACAAAAAATTCCCACTCGGTCCCACCGATTCCCAAACTCAGCAGACCCATGCCAAACCCTACCCATTCGGTGCAACCGATTCTGCATCGGTGCCACCAAGTTTAGTTGCCAACTCTACGGTTAGCTATTCACAAGAATCGATACCATCGAGAATTGTGAATCGGTCTCACCAAGGTTTTGGACCAACTCTCTGGTTGGACATGGTCAAGAATTGGTACCACCGAGATTTGAGAATCGGCGTCACCGAGTTGTGCATTCTGAACGTTGGTCACATGATTGGTACCATCGAGAGTTATATATCGGTTTCACCGAGATTCAAAAGTTGCCACCTTTTGGTCACTTCGGTACCACCGAGATTCACACATCAGTGTCACCGAGGTGGTCACTTTAGGTGTAACGGTTGGATTTTTGGAGATGCCTATATATACCCCTTCACCACCACCCACTCGAAAGATAAGCACCCAGAACTATTCCATACTTGCCCCATCCAATTTTCTGAGAGAGAGCCACCTACCCTTGTGTTGAGATCAAGCCATTCCATTCCTACCATATGAATCTTGATCTCTAGCCTCGCCAAGTTGCTTTCCACCAAATCAATCTCTTCCACCAAAGCCAAATCTATGAGAGAGTGGTTGTGTGTTGAGGAGTCTATCATCTTGAAGCACAAGATCAAGGAGTTCATCAACATTGATGAGCCTATGACCTTTTGGAGGGTGGTGCCTCCTAGATTGGTTAGTTGTCACTTGGGAGCCTCCTACTTCGTGTTGTGGAGTGAACCAAGAAGTTTGTACGGGCAAGGAGATCTCCTACTTCGTGAAGATCTACCCATAGTGAGGCTAGTCCTTCGTGGACGGAAGCTGTTATGGAATAGTCAAAGTTACTACTTCGTGGACCCTTATGGTTGGAGCCCTCCATGGACTCTCGCGACTGTTACTGTCGTGGTTTTGTCACGGCAGATGTCCGGGTAAACGGACTTCGGTTTGAGGCCATTTCTAACGTGATGGACTCAAAGGGGTTGATGGGGACGAAAGACACGGATTTACCTAGGTTCGGCCCCTCAACTCGAGGTAATAGCCTACGTCTTGCTTGTGTTTGTATTGCTTGATGTATCGATTACAAGGGAGCTGAAGCTTGACCTAATATTTGACAACCTGATCTCTAAGTTGCCTCGGGTCTGCCTTTATATAGGAGGTCTAGATCACGGGTCATACAATTGGTAACCGACTCTCATTGTCTATCCGAGTCTTCCTCTATCTTCTTGTCCAAGTTGTCCCCGGGCGGCTTACACACCCGGGTCTTCTGGGCCACTGTCCAGCCACCTTATGAGCCACCAAGCTTCCTGGGCTTTAGGACCACCGGCTCACCTTGGGCCAGTGTACGAGCAGCCAAGCATAACCCGGAGCCCTTAGGGAGGGTCATGCCGCGGGGTTATATCCCCAACATTAGGCCCTAGGTTGATTTAAGCTTGCTCACTTCACCCTCTTGTCTTGCTCTTTTGGCGAGTCGCCCGGAATGACCTGCCATGACGTCACGTTGACCCTGCAGAAAAGATTCGTTGACGTACTCACAAAATCTTCGCATTAAGTGACCATCCCGAAAATCGAGGCTTCCGCCTCGGCCGAAACATTTCTGTCGCTTGGATTTTCGCGCTCCTTCTACCTTCTCGTTTTAAATAGGACCGCCCCAGGCGGTTTATTACTTCTCCCGCTCGCTTCCTCGCCTTCCTCCTCTTGACGCAACCGCTTCCATCACTTCTAGCTCCGGCGCCGCCTCCGCTCCGTCGACGACAGGCCACTGCATCAACCTGTGCGAACGAGAGTTTCATCCGCGTTTCACTGCGCTGTCGTCGGTAAGCCCGTGCTTCTCCTTAGATCCATTACCACACCGGTAGGGTTTGTAGAAATCCCGTTGCCTTCGCATGGGTTCTTCCGACGCCGTTGCTCGGGGTCCTCCGACATCGGCCGCACCCTTGACGCTCATCCCGGACGCGCCACCGCACATGGGGCGGCCGTGCACAATGCACGGGCCCATCACAACTCCTTCTTACCATTTCAGTTTTCCTGTGCTTCGCCTGTTCTTCGCTAGGTCTAAAAATAGGAACCTTTTTCCTGCTTTTGTAGATCCATAAATATAGCGGTAGTTTGTGAAATCTGTTTTCCAGGACGTAGCCAAATTTCCCCCCTCGTTTGCTAGGTTGACCCGCTACACTGCGCCGACTCTCACTAGCCAGAGTATAGCATCTTATACGTAGAATCTTTAAGCTTGTAAGTCGCCATAGATTTTAGTCTCCTCTTGACTCGCCATGTTTTAATTTTCACAATCTTTGAACCACCAGAATGTCTTGTGCCTCAAACTCCTCTAACTGGGTCGGGTCGTGCGTTACGGAAGAGTTTTTGATGGACTTTGTTCACGCTGGCACTCTCCCTTCCAAAGATGCCATCCACTAGCGGGTCCCGGGTGATGAACTGAAGCCCGTTCCCCAAGAAGGAGAGGTGGTCGTTTTCTCAGACCATATTGAGCGGGGTTTTGTGCCTCCCGGCTCAAAATTCTCCCGCGATGTCCTTCATCTTTACAAACTCCATCCTCAAGACCTCGCCCCCAATTCCGTCTCAAACTCTGCAACTTTCGATTATTGTGTGAAGTCTATATGCAAGCCAAGCCGTCGGTAGGCCTGTTCCGGGAGTTCTTCTATGCCAACCATCAAACTGAAGTGAAGGCTGGTCCGAGTCTCGAGCTGGGCAGAATTTCTATCCAGAGGCGCCAAGACATCACCTTTCCGGCTATGCAAATGCCGAGTCACCCAAAGGACTGGAATAAAACGTGGTTCTATTGCAAAGATACTTCTCCATAGGGTGAACGTCCACTACCGGGTTACCGTCCTTCCCGGCTCAAGACAACTTCAGAGCTTCCTGGCCGGCTGTCAGCTTCAGAGCACGCAAGATACGAGCCGGCTCATGCCAAGATTAGGGACCTCATGGCCAACGGCTTAACCAGACTGGACCTGATCCGCTGCTGGACTCTTGGTGGATCATGCCGTTAAGCCATAGATCCGCCTTATGTGCGAGTACAAGGGCGAATACAACAGCTCACTCTGCTTCAGCCGGTCAACCTTGACAGAAGACGACATCACCACTGCTATTAGGAGTCTCATTCATTTGACATCCGGAGCCTGCAGCGCTATCGGGTTGATCCCCTTTAGTGCCCTTAATCCGGCCCCAGATGTAAGGCGATTTCTTCCCATCCGTCTCTTGGACCTTACTTGTACCTTGCTGATCTACTGCCCTTAATCGACTTATTCTTTTAGGCCGACTCGGACTTCTGGAAGAAGGAGTACATCCCTCCCTTGAAGAAGACCAAGAAGAAGGCCCTGGCTAAGAAGCCCAAGAAGGACACCTTGCAAGAGGGATGGTTTGACCCGCCACAATCATCCGGCTCAGAGGTAAAATTTTAGCTGTTTTCTGAGACTTTGTCTTCTCATTTCACTACCACATGTTTTACTCACAGGATGATGTGGAGACCAGCCGCGCCAATGCCCCTGAGGTAATCTACGTTTCTTCCCGCTCAGAATATTTTGTCCCCCGGAAGCCGCGGCGGCTTATTGGAAAAGTTCCTCTCTCTCATCCTCTTGCTTATCTGGACCCTCAATTTGTTTTAAAAAGCAACAACAGGCTGATCGTCGTTAGACCCGGAGCGCCGTCTCTACGGATCTCGCGTCCAGTTTAACGAACTCCTCGGCTCCAAAGAAGCACCCTACAGAGGTATGTATCTCTTGTTTGACTGGTTTGCTTTTGCCATTTCAATACTGTCTTATCTTTTCTCAACTATCTCTCAGAGGTCACCTTCCTCTGGCGACTCTACGGCAACCGCCCTGCCGCCTCCTAAGATCAATCCGCTATAAGTATTTCTTTTAACCGTGCATTTCTGTTCCCTTTGGCGGCTGTAATCCTTGGGTTCTGACGTTCGTGCTCTCCAGGGCTCAAGCGAAGCGTCAAAAGACGAACAAGTCCTCCCCTAGCCCTGCAGACCAAGAGCCGGAGCATGAACAACCGTACGAGTCACGACCAAATGTGGATCTGCCAGCCGCATCTACTAGGTCGGCTATTGAAGATATCATCCTAGAGAGCCCTCCAAGGGATCCTTCGAAGCCACCAAGTCCTTCATGATCTTCCTTGTAGAAAATCCAAATCCGTAGCCCCCAAGGGCCGGCTCAATCTAGTACAAAGTTGAGCCGTGTCTTTCATGATCTTCCTTGTAGAAAATCCAAATCCATAGCCCCCAAGGGCCGGCTCAATCTAGTCCAAAGTTGAGCCGGATCTTTCATGATCTTCCTTGTAGAAAATCCAAATCCATAGCCCCCAAGGGCCGGCTCAATCTAGTCCAAAGTTGAGCCGGGTCTTTCAGTGCCAAAACGTCTGAAAATAGACATTAGCCCCCAAGTGTCATACATATTGCTTGCGATCTGTTTGGAGACTTGCCTACTGATGCTATGCTTTGACATGCCACAGGAAACTTTAGCTGAAGCCGGGTCGCAGTTGACGGATCTGAAGACCAATCTGGCTACTCAACAAATGGCTCGAAGTGCCATAGACGAGAAGTGCCGGCTCCTCTCTGAGGAGTTGGCTACAATCAAGGCCGACTTCGCTGCCTTTAAAGAGTCAGCCGAGTCTGAGAAGGCCTCCTTGACCAAGCGGGCGGATGATGCTGATCAACGACTGATAGCTGTATCAGATGAACTCCAAGCCTTGAAGCGTCATATTACTAGAATGACAGCCGCCCTCTTTGGTAAGTTTCTGATAACTTCTGCTTCAATGGTCATATAATACTTGTACTGGCGACTCACCATGAAATTTCCGACTTATGCAGGCCCTAGGAGCCGGCAACTGGCTTCTGACAGTCTGTTGCTGTTGAAGGCTATCTATACCCTGACGGAGTAGCTGTACTACGGCGCGGTGTGCACTATTAAAGCCGTGCAATACAAAGACAAGATTCTTGCGACTCTCAAGGGCATCTTGGAGCTCTTGTCCACCATGCCCAAGCAGATTGCCGAGTTAAAGAAATCAGCCGCCCGCCAAGGGGCGATTGCGGGCATCAGCCGGGCCTTGGCTTTCTCTCTGGAGTTGACGTGAGTCGAGATGATGGATGGATTCCCTTCAAAGAAAGACGATGGCTCTGAGTTCACCAATGCTGACTATAGCCGGTGCATGAAGGATTCCAGAGTGCTGTCTTCCGTCTTAGCGGAGGAAGCTGATCTAACGACCTACCAGGCGGCTGATGGCCCTGACCAAAAGAGAATCCGCGGCCCGCTTTACGAGTGCAATGACTTAACGCCTGCCCGCAGTAAGGACCTCTTCGCTCCTGACCTTGACCCATCTCCTTACTTTGAAGAAGGGTCTTTTGCGGCTCTAACGAACTGCAACTAGGACTTGGACAATCTCCAGATCGGGGCCACCGAAGAGCCGGAACAGGATGACCCGGCAGCTAGCTAGTCCTTACTTTGAAAAACTTGTAACAACCGACTCTCCATGACCTGCCATGTGGCATTGAAAAGACATGTCCGAAATTTTGGGCTCCTCACTTTTGCTTGTGCTGAATCTTGTTCTATTACGCTATATAAAATGATCCGGCTCTTTAACTGTCATTGTCTTTGTATGCTGCTTTGATCACTTATGCTGCTTTGTCAACATAGAAGACATCGGTGGCCAAGATTAGGTAAGCTACACCCGGAGGTGGTAAGCCCCCTTGGCAATCATGGCTAATCTGGTTAGCCGGGGATGGCATAAAGCCTGGCCGATAAGGCATTAGAAGCTATACCCAGAGGTAAGAAGCCGCCCTCCGCCGGTTGTTTAGGGTTATATAAGCTACACCCGGAGGTGGGAAGCCCTCTTGGCAACCATGGCTAATCTGGTTAGCCGGAGATGGCATAAAGCCTGGCTGATAAGGCATTAGAAGCTATACCCAGAGGTAAGAAGCCGCCCTCCGCCGGTTGTTAGGGTTAGATAAGCTACACCCGGAGGTGGGAAGCCCCCTTGGCAACCATGGCTAATCTGGTTAGCTGGAGATGGCATAAAGACTAGCCGATAAGGCATTAGAAGCTATACCCAGAGGTAAGAAGCCGCCCTCCGCCGGTTGTTAGGGTTAGATAAGCTACACCCGGAGGTGGGAAGCCCCCTTGGCAACCATGGCTAATTTGGTTAGCCGGAGATGGCATAAAGCCTGGCTGATATGGCATTAGAAGCTATACCCGAGGTTAGAAGCCGCCCTCCGCCGGTTGTTAGGGTTAGATACCCGTCGGTAAAAAACTTCCTACAACCGCGGCTAATCATGTTAGCAGGAGATTTGGCATGAAGCCGGACGATAGGGTGTTAGAAGCGATACTCGTCGGTAAGAAGCCCCCTTCAGCAATATGGCGTAAATGTCAGCCGATAAAGCATTAGAAGCGATACCCGAAGGTAAGAAGCTGCCCTCCGTCGTGGCTAATCATGTTAGCCGAAGATTTTGGCATAGAGCCTGGCCGATAAAGCATTAGAAGCGATACCCGAAGGTAAGAAGCCGCCCTCCGCCGCAGTTGATATATCAACTGGAATTTTTATGAACTCTTCTTGTATGAACAAAGATGTGTGTAACAAAAGAGGTCCTGTGTTGCGGGGATTTTATTTTATTTATATGTGGTATGTACAATGATAGTGTAGAATGGCGAGTCTCAACGCCCTCATGTGTAATACGGCCGTAGATGTGCTATGTTCCATGGCCGGTGGGTTTCCTGACCCGCCGTCTCTGAGTCATCCCTGATATCGACGAGATAGTATGACCCATTGTTGAGATTTCTACTGACCACAAAAGGTCCTTCCCAAGGAGGAGACAACTTATGCATGCCTGTCTGGTCTTGAATCAGCCGGAGCACTAAATCGCCTTCCTGGAAAGTCTGGTTCTTGATCCTGCGGCTGTGGTAGCAGCGCAGGTCTTGCTGATAGATCGCTGATCAGGCAGCCGCCAGCTCCCGTGCTTCTTCCAAAGCATCCAACGCGTCTTGACGTGCCATCTCATTATCCGTCTCATCGTAAGCCGCTACACGTGGCGAATTATGCCGGATGTCACTCGGCAATACTGCCTCGACACCGTACACCATAAAGAAAGGTGTATAGCCTATAGATCTGTTGGGGGTAGTCCTGACACTCCATAAGACGAAAGGCAATTATTCTACCCAACACCCAGCCGTTCGTCGTAAAGGAACCATAAGCCGTGGCTTGATGCCCCTTAAAATCTCTTGATTAGCACGCTCCGCCTGACCATTAGACTGTGGATGTGCAACTGCTGAAACATCCAGCCGGATGTGCTCCTTGTCACAGAACTCTTTCATACCCCCTTAGATAGATTTGTGCCATTGTCGGTGATAATGGTGTGAGGGTAACCAAAACGGTAGATCAGCTTCTTAACAAATTGAACCGCTGTAGCCACGTCACACTTGCTAACCGGCTCTTCCTCCACCCATTTGGTGAATTTATCAACCGCCACTAAGAGGTGTGTTTTCTTATCTTTGGATATTTTGAAAGGTCCTAACATGTCTAGCCCCCAGACTACAAATGGCCATGTAATTGGTATCATCCTTAACTCTTGAGCCGGAACATGAGCACGCCGGCCGAACTTTTGACAGCCGTCACATTTGCAAACCCAGTCATCTGCATCCTTGTGAGTCGTCAACCAGAAGAACCCGTGCCGAAAGGCCTTGGCTACCAGCGACCTCGAGCCGACGTGATGTCCACAATCTCCGGCATGATCTTCATTTAAGATTTGCTGACCCTCCTCAGGTGAGACACAACATTGAAAAACGCCAGTCATGCTACATTTGTGCAACTCACCATTAACTATCGTCATTGATTTAGAGCGCCGGGTGATCTGTCTGGCCAGATCTTCATCATCAGGTAACTCGCCCCGGGTCAGATTGGCCAGGTAGGGGACAGTCCAATCTGGGATAGCGTGCAAAGCCGCCACTAACTCCCCCTCCGGGTCAGGAATAGCCAAATCCTCTTCGGAAGGTAACTTAACAGTCGGATGATGTAAGACGTCCAGGAATACATTGGGTGGCATCGGCTTTCATTGGGAGCCTAGCCGTGACAGCGCACCTGCCGCCTCATTCCTGCGACGATCAATGTGATCCACCTGATACCCTTTGAAGTGGCCGGCAATAATATCAATCGCTTGTCGATAAGCCCCCATCCGTGGGTCTTTGGAGTCCCAAGTGCCCGAAACCTGCTGAGCCACCAAATCTGAGTCGCCCCAACACCTTACCCGGCTTAAATTCATCTCCTTGGCTAATCTAAGCCCATGAAGCAGAGCCTCATACTCAGCCGCATTGTTAGTACACGGGAACATCAACCGGAGCACATAACAAAACTTATCACCTTTAGGAGATGTCAAAACAACTCTTGCGCCTGACCCTTCTAGCTGCTTGGATCCATCAAAGTGTATGGTCCAGTATGTGTCATCCGGCTTTTCCTCGGGAGCTTGACATTCCGTCCAATCATTTATAAAGTCCACAAGAGCTTGTGACTTGATAGCCGTATGAGGCATATATTTTAGATTGCGAGGCCCCAACTCCAATGCCCACTTAGCAATCCTTCGAGTGGCTTCTCTATTCTGGATTATGTCCCCCAATGGAGCAGAACTGACCACAATTATTTGGTGCCCCAAAAAATAGTGCTTTAGTTTGCGGTTGGCCATAAAGACCCCGTATACTAGCTTCTGCCAATGTGGGAACCTTTGCTTAGACTCCATGAGGACCTCACTGATGTAATAAACTGTCCTTTGAACCAGATATTCTTTCCCAGACTCCTTACGCTCTACTACGACTACGGCGCTTACTGCCCGGTTATTAGCTGCCACGTACAGAAGCAACGACTCTTTCTCAGCCGGAGCAACCAACACCAGTGGCTTAGTAAGCTGCTTCTTGAGCGCCTCTAATGCTTCACCCGCCGCCGTGCTCCAGACAAAATTGTCCGTCTTCTTCATCATCTGATATAAAGGAATAGTTTTCTCACCGAGGCGGCTTATGAACCGGCTTAATGCGGCAATCCGCCCTGCCAAGCACTGAACATCATTATTACAGGCCGGCTCAGCCAGAGAAGTGATAGCCTTGATTTTATCCGGGTTAGCTTCAATGCCACGCTCAGAAACCAGAAAACCCAAGAGCTTGCCAGCTGGAACACCAAAGACACACTTGGCCAGGTTAAGCATCATCTTATAGACCTGGAGATTATCAAAGGTCTCCCTTAAGTCATCCAAAAGGGTCTCCTTCTTCCTTGACTTAATTATGATGTCATCCACATACGCATAGACATTATAGCCAATATGAATGTGAAGACAATTCTACACACATTGCTGATAGGTTGCCTGGGCACTCTTGAGCCCAAAAGGCATGGATACATAGCAGAAATCTCCAAAAGGCGTAATGAAAGCCGTCTTCTCTTGGTCTTTAACTGCCATCTTGATCTGATGATAGCCTAAATAGGCATCGAAAAAACACAGGCTTTCACATCCTGCCGTAGCATCGATGATTTGTTCAATACAGGGAAGAGCAAATGGATCAGCTGAACAGGCTTTGTTAAGGTCCGTGTAGTCTACGCACATACGCCAAGTGATGTTATTCTTGAGCACCAACATCGGGTTAGCCAACCATTTCAGGTGAAAAACCTCAACAATGAAACCCGCCACCAAGAGCCGGGCAACTTCTTCCCTGATTGTCTTGCGTCTCTCCTCATTGAACCGCCGCAGAAACTGTTTAATCGGCTTAAACTTTGGATCCACATTAAGGTTGTGCTCAGCGAACTCTCTCGATACACCCGGCATGTTAGAAGATTTCCAAGCGACGATGTCCCGATTCTCACGGATGAATTCGATGAGCGCGCTTTCCTATTTGGGATCCATGTGAGCTCCAATGATGAATTGTTTGGAAGAGTTGCCTAGGGTAAAGCCTACTGCTTTAGTATCATCCGCTGAAAACTTGAGGGGCGGCTCAACCTCCATCATGGGCTTCTTCAGTGGAGTCATATCCTCCGGGTCAACAATCTCCTTGTAAAATTTAAGCTCCTCCTGAGCGCAACTGGACTCTGCGTAAGCCGCATCTCCTTCCTCACACTCAATGGGCGTCTTTCGGTCACCATGAATAGTAATGGTACCTTTTAAGCTGGTCATCTTGAGCTGTAGGTATACATAGCAAGGCCTAGCCATGAATTTTGCATAAGCCGGACGTCCAAATAGTGCGTGGTAAGGACTCTTGATTTTTACCAACTCAAACCACAAGGACTCCACCCTGTAGTTATACTCGTCGCCAAAGGCCACTTCCAAAGAAATCCTGCCCACCGGATACGCCGACTTGCCTGGCACCACACCATGAAAAATGGTGGACGAGGGTTTTAAATCCTTGTCTAGCAATTTCATCCGCCGAAAAGTATCATAGTAGAGGATATTAATACTGTTGCCTCCATCCATTAGCACTTTATTCACCATATACCCTCCCACTTGGGGGCCATAATCAAAGCCAGCCGCCCTGGGTCATCAACACGCGGTGGGTGATCCTCCTGGCTCCATGTTATATCATACTCAAACCATCGTAACTACTGTGGTAGGGCTGGTGCAACCGCATTGACCGCCCTCTTGCGCAACTTCTGATCCCTTTTGTTGAGGCTGGTCGTGAAAACATGATACTGACCGGAGCTAAGCTGCTTCGGGTTACTCTAATAACCAGACTGATTATGTTGTTGCTGATTGTTGTTACCAGAATGCTGTTGGTGTCCTCCTTGATTACCTTGACCTGGGTGACCAGACCCTGAGCCGCCGGACCCAAAACCGGCCCTTGACCCGCCGTGTCCAGAGCCGCCCGCCGGGCCACTGTCCTGATTGTTTGGGTGTGTAAAGTGATTCTGAAGTTTCTGCATGAAACGACACTCTCCCCATGTGTGGTTCGCCGGCTTATCGGGCTGGCCGTGATCTGGACAAGGACCCTTCAGCACCTTCTCCAAATTAAAGGCAGGCCTGTTCTTATTAAAAGGTGGCCTAAACCTCCTGGTGCCCTTGGGGTAATTTTGATTGGTACTTGTATTGGCCACCAGTTCTGACCCAGCCTCAGGATACTTACGTTTGCTCTGGCTACCATTGTTTGCCATACCCTTGCCCTGATTGCCCTTCTTGCCTTGGTCGGCCTTCTCCTCTTCGAAGCCCGGATCCTTCGTGTTGTCAGAGTCGGCGTATTTAGTGAGAGCCGTCAAGAGCTCTCCCATATCTTGACATGTGCGCTTGAGCCGGCCAAGCTTCTGCTTTAGCGGGATAAAGTGGCAGTTCTTCTCTAGGATCAGTACTGCCTGAGCCGCCGTGATCTGCTCCGAAGAGTGGATGATGGTCGAGACCCGCCGTACCCAATGATGAGCTGACTCATTCTCCTTTTGAACACAGTGATCAAGATCCACGATGGTCATGGGCTGTTTACACGTTCCTTGAAAGTTTTTAATGAATCTGGCTCTCAGCTCTGCCCATGAGTTGATGGTATTGGGTGGCAATCCCTTTAACCATGTGCGGGTCGGGACTTCAAGCATCATGATGAAGTATTTGGCACAAACCGCCTCACTGACGTCCAACATCTCCATGGCTAGTTCATAACATTCCACCCAAGCCTCTAGGGGTAAATCAGCGATGTATTTTGGAACTTTGCGGGGCCCTTTGAAATCCTTTAGTAGCCGCTCACTCTGCAGAGCCGGTGATAAACATGGCACCCCCCACTCTAATGGTTCCTCCAACTCCTACTGACACGGATGGCGCAGGCTCCTGGCGAGCCGCCTCGGCTAAAGCTGTCACCTCTTGCTGGACTCTTGCATGATTTCCGAATGCTTGTGTATCCATAGTCGGTCAATGACCCATTGGAATCTCTCTGTGCCGGTTGCTGCTGGAATCCGCCGATGACTCGTAGCGCCGGCTAAAACTCCAGCTAGGGAGAGGGGTTGAATGAACACGACTCCGGCTGTAGGTGTACTTTTCCTGCTGGGCCATCGCCATCTACAAGTATCCAATGGCGTTTCGCACATCCTCCACAAAGGGCGCCTCATCCGGAATAGGAATTGTTTTGAGCCAGGTGGCTGCTGCCACCATATTCTCGGCCGGGTTAGAATAATGACCCGCCGGTGTTGGAAAGGCCGTAGGCGAGGCCTGATTTTGCCGGGTCGGTTGAGTCACTAGCCGAGCCGCTAGGCGGCTTCCAGGTGCATCCGCTGTTCGCCCTGTCCCTGGCATGTTGAAGAGGTTTCTTGCCTCATAACGTTCCGGCAGACGGGATTGATGCCTCATCCTATGAACCGCGGTTGCCGATTGTTGCTCCAGTCCAAGATGGAAAGCCTTTGTATTGATGCGTTCTGCCTCTTGCTCCATCTGGGCTTTTAACTCAGCCATCCTCTGCTGCTCTTCCGCCATCCGGTCCTTGATCCTTGCAATCTCCAAGTTCCTAGCCGCTTGATTTTCCGGTGTAACATCAGTAGCCATTAGGGCCGCGAGCTCGTCCATCAGCTCCAAAAGAACTTGAGCCGGCGGCGGCGGGTTATCGCTTGAGGTGGCGGCCCCTGCGGGCGTACTATTCGTGCCTGGGACTGACCTCGCCATGAACACAACAGCATGAACCGACGGCCCAAGATCATCCACCTCAGAGCGATCCGACTCAAGGCAGACCTCATCGTAGCCCCCAAGCCCGCCGTTGTGAAGCCTGTAGACCGACTCTATTTCTCCGCTTGAAGATTCGTCCTCTGAGTAAACGAGAGTTTCCTGTAATCCGGAAGCTTCCAGATCCATACCTTGAGTAAAGCCCATGAAGACGTGCTTTCGGCCCGGGCTAACACGGGCGGGTTGCACACTACAAGTAGGTTGCAGACGCCGAGCCGTCTCGACGAGGTTGGTGCAGACGTCTATCCTGGGTGTTGTTCCATCAACTTTTCCGATGAACACGTGGATCCCACCGAATGGAACCCACAAGCCATACTCCACAGAGCCGACATCAAGCCCCCAGCCGGTGTCGTCGATTTAGAGCCAGCCACAGCGACTCTTGCTCATCCTACCAACGAGGTATCCCTCAAGCCCCAGGAGAGAGCCCTTTGAGAACTCAACACCATCGAGCGCAAGCCCCACAGCGGGTGCCAACTGTCGTGGTTTTGTCATGGCAGATGTCCGGGTAAACGGACTTCGGTTCGAGGCCATTGCTAACGTGATGGACTCAAAGGGGTTGATGGGGACGAAAGACACGGATTTACCCAGGTTTGGCCCCTCAACTCGAGGTAATAGCCTAGGTCCTTCTTGTGTTTGTATTGCTTGATGTATCGATTACAAGGGAGCTGAAGCTTGACCTAGTATTCGACAACCTGATCTCTAAGTCGCCCCGGGTCTTCCTTTATATTGGAGGTCTAGACCACGGGTCATACAATTGGTAACCGACTCTCATTGTCTATCCGAGTCTTCCTCTATCTTCTTGTCCAAGTTGTCCCCGGGCGGCTTACACACCCGGGTCTTCTAGGCCACTATCCGGTCCACCTTATGAGCCGCCAAGCTTCCTGGGCTTTAGGACCACCTGCTCACCTTGGGACAGTGTACGAGCCGCCAAGAATAACCCGGAGCCCTTAGGGCGGGTCATACCACGGGGTTATATCCCCAACAGTTACCCTCTGTGGATTGAAGAGTACATAAACATGGACATACGATAGCACCACCTATCAAAACCATGAGAAAAATCTTCGTGTCCCTCATGCATTTGATCTTCCTTTGTCAACTCTTTCCTTCCATGTGCAATGTCTTTACTTTCCGCTGCCATACTTGTTGACTTGCATGTGTAGGGTGTGTCAGACTTGCTACAATTTCTAAAATCTACCAACCAATTAACTTGGGAAAAGGTTAGATTTTTAATTCCTGCTAGTAGTCTATTCACCCCCCTCTAGACACTCTTCTAGTGATCCCACATTTGGTATCAGAGCATTGGTCTCTATTGCTTCGGTTTCATCACCGTGGAGGAAGATGGATGTGTCTAGTGTGGAAAGTTTGAGTTGTAGAGTGCCCATTCTTGATGGAGAGTACTATAGTCAATGGAAGAATGCTATGATTGATCTATTCTAAAAATTCCATTTGAGAAAACATATTGAAAATCCTTATGTGTTCCGTATCGATGAATTACATCCCACATACGAAGAGGAAATCGACATGATTGGTAACCTTAGAACTATCAATCTTATCGCCAGAGGTTTACCAAGATTTATGCTTACTCAATTGAAGAATTTTGAATATGCTTATACTTTTTGGAATTATTTGGAGAAACAATATCCAAATTATTCATTAAGTAATCTTGATGAAATTCTTCATAAAACTGTTGCTTTTGACAAAATGAAGTCTAGTGATCCAAACTTCGATAAATGCCTAGAGCTTCATGATCTTATGCATGCTAACGGATACATCACTACCATTAACAACATTGTTGTTGAAGCCATTCACATTCATAAGCTTGAAATTTTTCAGGATTACAATTCTAACGAATGTCTTGGTTTCTATGACGAGGAGATTCTACATAATGATGACAATGAAGAACTTGACTACTATGATGAAGATGAGTTGTTCGACATCGAGCATGAGAAGATCATGAAGAATCTAAGTCTCATGGCAAACTTGAAGGATTACAGGTCCAAAGGAAAAGAGTGGATTATAGACAGTGTATGCACCGATCATATGACTAGAGATAAAGACATGTTTCAAGAGATCACACCTAATCAAGGACCTTGGAGGTACGTGGCCTTTTGAGAAAACTCTAAGAGTAAGGTACTTGGCCTTGGTAAGGTGGCCATATATCATGATAGCTCTATTCAAAATGTCATGCTTGTTGAATCCCTTGGCTACAATCTTCTTTTTGTATCTAGACTAGCAGACTTCGGGTTCAATGTGCTATTTACTAAAGTAGATTGCCAAGTGTTTCGTCATGACAATCATAAAACTATCTTTAAAAAGGCCCAACCTCATAATTGTCTTATTGCAAAATCATCTAAAGGTTTGCTATGGCATAGAAGGCTAGGACATGTAGGCATGCATAATCTAGATAAGCTTATCAAGGGCGATCACATTCTTGGTGTTAAAGATGTTATCTTTGACAAATATAGGCTTTGTAGCGCTTGTCAAGCAGGAAAGCAAGTAGGTGGAAGTCATCTGATCAAGAACATCATGACTACTAGGAGACCACCCGAGTTAATTCATATGGATCTTTTTGGCCCCAATGCTTACAAGAGTCTCGGTGGAAACTCTTATGGTCTAGTTATAGTTGATGATTTTTCCAGATTTACGTGGGTATTCTTTCTTGATGATAAGTTGCATGTACAAAAGATCTTCAAGAACTTTGCTCGAAAAGCGCAAAATCAATTTGAAGTGAAGATCAAGAAGGTTCGAAGCGATAACGGATCATGGTTCAAGAACACCCATGTGGATACCTTTCTTGATGAAGAGGGTATTTCACATTAGTTCTCGGCTACGTACACTCTCCAACAAAATGGAGTTGTTGAGAGGTAGAACCAAACCCTCATTGAGATGGCAAGAATGATGCTTGACGGATACAAGACGCCAAGACACTTTTGGGCAGAGGCCGTGGAAACATCATGTCATGCCACAAATTGACTCTACTCGCACAAGCTTCTCTATAAAATGGCATACCAGCTTCTCACTGGTAACAAATCCCAAGTTGGATACTTTCGGGTATTCAGATCAAAGTGCTACATTCTTGATAAGCATCATCGTACTAAATTTTCTCCCAAATCTCATGAAGGTTTCCTACCCGGTTACGGATCAAACTCTCACACCTACCGTGTCTACAACAGCTTCACTCAAAAAGTTGAAGAGACGATAGATGTGAAGCTTGATTAATCTAATCATTCGCAAGTCAAAAAATTGCCAAATAATGTAGGTGATAAACATCCTTTGGAAGCTATCCAATACTTGTCCATTGGCAAGATTCGTCCGAAGGAGGTGAAGGAAAGTACTTCATCAACCCAAGTGGAAGCTCTACTTTGCATCAAGGCTACCGACAAGATGATATGGAAGCATCCACAAGTGGTACACGACAACATGAAGCAGGGCGGGGGAGTACATCATGTAGATCCACCACAACCTCCTTCACCACCACCTCAAGGAGATGACCACTTTGACAACAACAAGGATGAAGGAGATGATGAAGAAGAAGCTCCACCATCCAACAAGCCAAAGCTACCCCAAGTTTGAGCACAAGTGACCAAGAACCATCCCCTAAACCAAATCTTCGCTGACATAGAAACAGGGAGGATCACTTGCTCTAAAACTCACCTAGCTAAGTGAGAATTATTCTTTCATCTCTAGCACTGAACCCTTGAGGATTGAACAAGCTCTTGAAGAAGCGGATTGGGTGAATGCTATGCATGAAGAGGTTCACAAATTCGAGAGAAACAAAGTGTGGACACTCGTGGAGAAGCCCAAGGATGAGCACAACATCATCGGTACAAAATGGGTGTTTCAGAACAAGCAAGATGAGGAAGTTCAAGTTGTACGCAACAAGGCACGTCGTGTAGCCCAAGGATATACGCAAGTCGAAGGTATGGACTATGGTGAGACATATGCCCCTGTCGCTAGACTAGAAACTATTCAGATTCTTCTTGCTTATGCCAATCACCATGACATCACTCTTTACCAAATGGATATTAAAAGTGCCTTTCTAAGTGGAGAAATAGAGGAGGAAGTCTATGTTAAACAACCTCCCAAATTTTTAAATCCTAAGAAACCTAACCATGTTTACAAACTTTGCAAAGCTTTATATGATCTTAAGCAACCTCCTCATGCTGGGTATAAGTGCCTAACAAAGTTTCTTATTGAAAAAGTTTTTAAAATTGGTAAAATTGACGCAACCTTATTCACTAGAAGAGTTAATGGTGAATTATTTGTGTGCCAAATTTTTGTGGATGCTATTATCTTTGGATCTACTAACCGACAATTTAGTGAGAAATTTGGAAGGTTGATGTCCAAGAAGTATGAGATGTCTATGATGTGTGAGCTAAAATTCTTTCTTGGCTTGCAAATCAAGCAAACGAGAGAAGGAACTTTCATCTCTCAAACCAAGTATACCAAGGACTTGATCAAGAAGTTCAACATTCAAGAGTGTAAAGGTATGAAAACTCCTATGCCTACTAGGACATGTTGACCTTACCAAGGAGGATGAACTGGTTGATCAAAAGGTTTGCCGATAAATGATTGGTTCATTAGTATATCTATGTGCCTCCCGTCCCAATATTATGCTTAGTGTGTGCATGTGTGCCCGATATCAAGCTGCACCTAAAGAGTGTCATCTTAAGGCCGTCAAACATATTGTGAGATACTTTCTACACACACCAAACTTTGGCATTTGGTATCCCAAGGGATCTTCCTTTAACCTTGTTGGCTATTCCGAGTCGGACTATGCCGGTTATAAGGTTGATCGAAAATCCACCTTGGGTACATGTCAATTTTTTGGTAGATCTCTTGTGTCTTGGTCCTCCAAGAAACAAAACTCAGTATCTCTATCTACCGCCGAAGCTGAGTATATTGCTGCCGGATCATGTTGTGCGCAATTATTATGGATGACACAAACGCTTAAGGATTATGGAATCCATGTGAAAAATGTTCCATTACTTTGTGACAATGAGAGTGCTATTAAGATTGGTCACAATCCTATGCAACATTCTCGAACTAAGCATATTCAAGTTTGACATCATTTCATTCGTGATCATGTTGCCAAAGGACATACTGATCTCAAGCATGTTCGTACCAACAAGCAATTGGCCGATATCTTTACTAAGCCACTTTATGAGAAAGTGTTTTGTCACTTGAG
The DNA here is from genome assembly GCA_022496015.1 of Hordeum marinum. NCBI lineage: Eukaryota > Viridiplantae > Streptophyta > Magnoliopsida > Poales > Poaceae > Hordeum > Hordeum marinum. The sequence goes on from CM039672.1 coordinate 70,813,909, forward strand.
GAGTTAGTTGAACATCATAGATGCTTCAAACTTGAGCTAGACTCACTTGATTGCATGCAAGGGCATGAGCTTACATGATACTTCCATGATACACTTGACATGTTATCCTATACCATGGAATTGTATGCTCCCTTGTATTACACCCAACCTTTTGTAGGTACTTTGAAGAACTTTATTCCACAAGATTGCCAACAACTCCAATCATAAGCAATCTTGTCATGACCAAGTATCCGCAACCCCTCTTGATGATGGATGGAAGAGGACAACTCAACCATATCTTTGACATATATTTGATGAGATCATATTTGCTAATACTCAGTTGATATCCCATGTCAAATGGATATATATTGTTCCTCCTTACATGACTAACCTACGTGTGTGCTAAGCATACCAAAATAACAAGGATTGCTCCCAACTCAAGATGAACTTCATCAACCTCGAGCATCCTTAACAAATTCAACTACAAGCCACGTCATCAACATCACTCAAAGGTATGTACTCATATCTTTACTCCAAGTCATGAGATAAAGCAACTCAAGTCATATGAAAACATTAAAATGCTTAATCGAAAAATGGTAACCCCATTTTGAGCTTAATGATGAGTGTGACCTTTGATCAAGTATTCTTGCTTTGCCCCTATGTCAATATACTCTAATATAGTTGACCTAGTCACCGACCATCAACTAGTCAAGTATCTTGTTTGGTTCATTACTTGCAAAATTTCATAGAACCAATCAAATGTACTCTAGTTGATATCTATTTGTAAAGTTCTTTGTGTTTTATGTGAAAATCCTTTTGACACTTTGTTACAAAATTTCCAAATAAATTTGCAAGTTTTCTAAAATCATTTGAGGTTTTCTAAAACATTGACAAGTTTCTGTTTTCCACTTGGAGCCTCCGACTCAAAACTCTCGGTTCTACCGATTTAGCAGATGAGTTGCATAACGATATCTTGGTTCCACTGACCCGGTTGTCTCGGATCCACCGATTTGATTTCTTCTTTGGTTTGTGTTCCTGCTAGTAAGTTCTTGTTTGTGATCAGACATGTGGTATCTTTGTTTCTTCAATGATCCCTTATTATAAAAGGGGGAGAAACTCTATTCTAGGATCCCTAACTCAAAGGAGGAGAAGTTTTACAAGATCTCTATTTTTCATATCTGTGAACCCTACATTCTATGACCCTTGTTCTCAAGGATCCCTTCTTAATCAATGATCCCTGTATCTGACCCTGCGTCTGACCTTTTTTGAAATTAATGCCAAAGGGGGAGAAATACCAAAGCTTCAAGCTAAAGGGGGAGATACACGCTTATGCAAAGGGGGAGAATATCAAAACTTACACTTATATAGACAAGGGGAGAAATACCAAAGTAGGGGGAGAAATATGTTTGGGAGAAAATATGTTTATTTCATCTGACTACTCATGTTAAACTTCTCTCACCCTTTCCAATCCAAATATCTACATGCTAAGATTCAAGGGGAGAGGACGATCTACTATGTTCATATCTAAGGGGAGAAAGTTCTAAATGATCTTGAAGACATATCAATCTTAAGGAATATTATCTTCTATATGTTCTCCACATCTTGGTACTGTTGAGCTCTACTGCTTTTTAATTGGTAGAATACTCTTGTGTTTCCTAACATTGTTTTCTCAAGTGTATTTCTACTACAGGAATGCTCAAGAACTCGAGGTAAGTATATGCATCATACCCTTGGTCAAGATGATCTCTTGCTTCTTGCACATATTTTTGCAAGAGTGAAGTCTTGAACAAGGATACACCTCACTCATATATATTTGATGCATATAGACAAGATACACATGACTCATTATATCCCTGCTACTATATGTGTGTCCATTTATTCCAACGCAACTATCCTTTAAAGGGATTGCACACAGTTAGGGGGAGCAAATCTAAGTCATGTGTCTCTCAAAGTATTCATGATATCCATGCATATCTTATTTTGAAGCTTTGATTGTATGTTGTCATCAATTACCAAAAAGGGGGAGATTGAAAGCACAATATGCTCCCTTGGTGGTTTTGATAATTCATGACAACATACATTGTGTCCTGGACTAACATTTCTACCTAGTACATTTCAGGTGAAAGTCCATAGAGAGAGATGGGTTGGCAAAAGGACTGTGGAAATACCCAAGATGCAAAGAAATGGATTGGCAAAGCTTCAAGCAAGAGGACTCTACATTTTAATTTGTGAGAAATCACTTTGAGTCCATAACAAAGCCAATACTATTAAAAGGGGGTAAGGTACTGTTGGTGTCATGGATTTGTCACGATAGATGTCCGGGTCAACGGACATAGGTTCGAGGCCATCGCTAAGGCGGTGAACTCGAAGGGGTTGATCGGAATCAAGAGACAAGGGTTTACCTAGGTTCGGCCCATCGAAAAGAGGTAAAAGCCTACATCCTGCTTTGTGTTGTATTGATTGTGTATCGGTTCCAAGGGAGCAAGTTCGCTTGACCTAACTCCCGATCAGTTGTTTCGTATCTTCAACTGCCCAGGTAATCCGCCCTTATAAACACGGGTCAAGGCCCTGGGCTTACAAGAGTCTGGGTCGGGTTAAACTTAATAACCGACCTCACCTCTAACTAAACATACCCTATCCAGAAGACTCTCCTGATGGCTCACATCCACCGGGTTACATCCGGCCTTCGGGCTTCGGGCCCTCCGGCCCACTAGTTATGTTTCCTCTTGGAGTTACCATAAGCCACCAACCGCATGACCCGACCGCACCTGGGCGGGTCTCACCCTGGGTATATATCCCCAACATTAGGCCCTATATTAATTTGAACCGGTTCATGTCAATCTTCAAGTCTTCTGGTTGGCGAGTCTTGCCTTCTCTTGAATAGCTTGGCCAGTAGAGGTCTCTCTTCTCAGCTTGTTGGAATTCATGAGTATTGAGTCTCTCAAGAATATCAGCAGGATCAAGTGACTTGTAGTCTCCACGTTCTTGAATCATAAAAGCCAGAGTATCAAATGAGGAATCAAGAGATCTTAGCAGTTTCTTCACCACTTCATGGTCGATGATATCAGTGGCACCAAGTGCTTGAAGCACATTGGAGATATCAGTGAAACGATAAAAGTTTGCTGACCATTTTCATTGCCGAGTCTCTTGAAGCGGTTGAAGAAATTGTGAAGAACATCAAGATGAGAGTCACGTTGAGTGGAAACACCTTCGTTGACTTTGGATAGCCCATCCCAGATAAGCTTAGCAGACTCCAAAGCACTCACTCTGCCATACCGACCTTTACTCAGATGGCCCCAGATGATATTCTTCGCTTGAGAATCGGGTTGCTTGAATCCCTTCGTATCAGCAGCAGTGATAGTTGGAGAAATGCGGGGAACACCATTTTCCACAACGTACCAGAGATCGTTGTCAATAGCCTCAAGATGCATATGCATCTTGTTCTTCCAGTAGGGATAGTCCATCCCATCGAAGGTAGGACATCCCGTGGAAACCTTGATCATACCTGCAGTCGACATAATTAGAACTCCAGGTGGTTAAACCAAAATCACACAGAACAAGGGAGTACCTTGCTCTGATACCAATTGAAAGTGCGTTATATCAACTAGAGGGGGGGTGAATAGGTGATTTTTACAAATTCATCACTTGAGGAATTTCAACTTGAGGAATTTGAAATGTGATGAATAACTAGCAGCGGATTAAGTACTCAAGTGCATGAGAAACATAGCGACAACATAGTCATCATGATGAAATGAAACATGCACATATTACAAGTAGTGTGATACAGGATAAGTAAGTGAGGAACAAGGTAGCTTGAAGAATTTGAGGTGAGGAAATTGTGAAGTCTTCATTCAAATTCTTCAAACAGTAACGATCAATTTCATCAACGAGTATATGAGGAAATAGAGGGGTTGAGGAAATAGAACCAGGTAGCTCGATGAAGACAATGGTTTGATGACCCAGTTCCAACTATTGTGACAGTCGTACATCTGGTTTGGCGCGGCCTGGTATTTAAACCAGAGGACACATAGTCCAAGGACACACAGTCCTTACCGTATTATCCTTGAGCTAAGGTCACAAAGTCCTCGCCCAACACTCATGGTAAGTCTTCAGGATAGACTTCCAAAACCCTCAGAAATTGGTCACCCGGCGATCCACAATTGACTGCTGGATGTTCTAGACCAAGGTCACTCCATGATCCCCAATTGACTGCAGGATGCACTAGACTATGATGCCTAACCGTCTAGAGGATACATAGTCCTCAAGGGTAACAAGCGTCGGTTCCACACAGGAATCTCTTCAATGATGCTCAATCACTTTGAGTTTGGTGGTTTGGATTTGGGTTTTTCCTCACTGATGAATTTCTCTCAAAGTCCTCAGAGGATGGGTTGCTCTCAAATGACTAGTGTCAGTTCTCTCTCGGAGCAGCCAACCAACTAGTGGTTGTGGGGGTGGCTATTTATAGCCAGGGTGCAACCTAACATGATAAGACATAAATGCCCCCAATGATATGACCGTTATGTGGACAGGAGAATTGGGGACATCTGGCACTAAGCACAGCAACGGTCGGCATTTCGAACTATGAAAGTCCTCAGACATATCATGTTCCTCACTTGTAGGCAATTTGCACTGGCGAAATCCTAACTCCTTAGTCAAATCAATTTCATCAAAGACCAGAAGAACTTCGTCTATGTCACTGAAGAACTTGACTGAACTTCAAAAGATTTCCAAAGGCTTCACTCGAAGGATTGGATAGGTTGAGGATTTTGAGTTGAGCATCAGTTGAAAATTTTCCTTAGTATTACCTCGGACCACATTAATAGTATGGTGTTTCCTATGACTCAAAGAAAGGAAATGAAACTACGAAAACAAAAGTATTCACGCTTCATAGTCCTCATTCATATCTTCAAGGTCACACCAACTTCTTCATTTTCAAAGTCTTCAGGGAATACCAAAGTCTTTAGCAAAGTCTTCACCAAAGTCTTCAGTTGAAGACATACATTTTTAGGGGTAGCCAATCTCCAAATATATCAAACTCCTCATCGACTTATAGAGCCTGTGTACACTCACAAACACATTAGTTCCTTAACCTATAAGTCTTCAATACACCAAAATCACTAAGGGGCACTACTTACAATCTCCCCCTTTTTGGTGATTGATGACAAATAGGCTAAGTTTTTAACGGCAATAATAATATGAAGTGTAAGTACTGAGTTTGAGGAATTTGATTGCAAGATGTAGAAGAACTCCTCCTGAATATGTGCATATTTGAGGAATTTTCTTTGGACTGCAAAAGCACATGGCAGGTTAAAAACATGGAGAGCTCCCCCTATATCTTGTAATTCATACACGCATTTGAATTTATGATATGAAGATTTTGAAATGCATGATAAAAATTGTGTCTGACGAAATTCAACATGCATGCATTAAGGTGCTTGAGGAAATAAGCATGCGAAAAATAGTTCAAAAGAGTTAGACCACCATCGGACTTAAGGTTACAAGTCAACTAACAAAAGCTTCAGAAGAGCAAGAGTTGTAACTTAAATAAAAATAGCCCATATATAGAGACCCGCTTGAAGGCTAACTCACATTTTCTCCCCCTTTGTCATCAAAGACCAAAAGGGATGAAAAAATGAGGACTAACGCCCCTTGAAGAATTTCATCTTGTTGGTGAGGAAGGAGCGCCAGCGTTGTCGGGGTCGTTTGTCGATGCAGGGCCTGCCGTAGTGTCGTCAATGTCCTCAGCTTCATCCGTCTCACGCAATGAAGAATATGAACTTTTAACCATCTGAGGAACTTGAACCTTTTTGAATATCTTCTGAGGAGGATGAGACGAATCAAAATCTTGCTAAAAGTCCATGTCTTTGAGTTCCTCAGGAGTCTTGAGGTGTGCGACAATGGCCCACGCGCGATCGAAGATTTCATGCACATAGTAGTGATTTTTCCTCACAGAGTTTTGCGTCACAGTCATGTTCTAAACAATGGAAGCCAACTGACACTTTACCCACTTATGATTGCGATCAACCTTCTGATGAAGACTTATGAGAAGCTCATGATCAGTCATCACACGAGGGGCAGACTCTTGAGGCTTTTGCACTGAGGCTTTTGCAGCAGAATCCTGGGTAGCAGTGTCATCATTGGTGGAGTAAGATGCAGCTTGTGAAACTGACCATCCAATGGACGAGTACCTTCATCAATGACAGGTTTGCCATTTCCTTCAACTGAGGCAATTGTGCTCTTGAGGACTTCAATCGGGGGCAAGAAGCTGAAGTGATTCTGGAAGTCCGCCTTGAAGGGAACTGAAGACCTTGATCTGATAAATTTCATGATCCAGGGAGCATAAGGCTTCAGTTCAAATGGGGCTTGTGCTGCATTCGCCAATGTCCTCATGAAGAAATCATGGAAGTTGACGGGAATCCCATGAATGATGTTGAATAACATGTTCTTCATGACTCCCTCCACTTCTTCTTCTTCAGAGTTGTGTCCCTTCCGAGGACATAGGGAGTTGGTGAGAATGCGATAGACCGTCCTGGGCACATAGAGCAAATCCTTCACAAGGAAGGTTGTTCGTTGAGGTTTCCAGGAGCCAATGTCTGTTGGGGAACACAGTAGTAAATCAAAAAAGTTCCTATGTGTCACAAAGATCAATCTATGGAGAAACCAGCAATGAGCAAAGGGGGAGTGCATCTTCATACCTTTGAAGATCGCAAAGTGGAAGCATTACAAGAATGCGGTTGGTGGAGTCGTACTCACAGCGATTCAGATTGCGGTCGGTTCCGATCTAAGCGCCGAACAACGGCGCCTCCGCGTTCAACACACGTGTAGCCCGGTGACGTCTCCTACACCTTGATCCAGCAAGGAGGAAGGAGAGGTTGAGGAAGAGCTCCGGCAGCATGACGGCATGGTGATGGTGGAGCTACGTGGTACTCCGGCAGGGCTTCGCCAAGCGCTATGGAGGATGAGGAGGAGGAGAGGTAGCGCTGCGCCGAGAGAGAGAGAGAGAGAGACTTGCGTGTCTGCAGCCCCATAATCCCTCACTATATATAGGAGGAGGAGGATGGGCACACCCCCTAGGGATCCCACCCCAGGGCGGCGGTCGGCCCTAGATGGCCCTTGCGGCGGCGGCCAAGAGAGGGAGAGAGGGGGGCGCGTCCTAGGGTGGGCCTAGGGCCCATCTAGGCCTAGGGTTTGCCCCCTCTCCTCCTTTGCTGCGCCTTGGGCCTTAGTGGGAGGCGCACCAACCCACTCTGGGGCTGGTCCCTTCCCACTGTCGGCCCATGCAGGCCTCTGGTGCCAGTGGCCCCTCACGGTGGACCCCCGGAACCCTTCTGGTGGTCCCGGTATATTACCGGTGATGCCCGGAACACTTCCGGTAACCAAATCCTCAATTCCTATATATGATTCTCTACCTCCGGACTATTCCGGAAATCCTCGTGACGTCCGAGATCTCATCTGGGACTCCGAACAACCTTCGGTAACCACGTACACAATTTCCCTATAACCCTAGCGTCATCGAAACTTAAGTGTGTAGACCCTACGGGTTCGGGAGGCATGTAGACATGACCGAGACACCTCTCCGGTCAATAACCAACATCGGGATCTGGATACCCATGTTGGCTCCCACATGCTCCATGATGATCTCATCGGATGAACCACAATGTCAGGGATTCAATTAATCCAGTATAAAATTCCCTTCGTCCATCGGTATGCTACTTTCCCGAGATTCAATTGTCGGTATCCCTATACCTTGTTCAATCTCGTTACCGGCAAGTCTCTTTACTCATTCCATAACACATTATCCCGTGTCTAACTCCTTAGTCACATTGAGATCATTATGATGATGTCTTACCGAGTGGGCCCAGAGATACCTCTCCGTCACACGGAGTGACAAAGCCCAGTCTCGATTCGTGCCAACCCAACAGATACTTTTGGAGATACCTGTACTGAACCTCTATAGTCACCCAGTTACGTTGTGACGTTTGATACACCTAAAGCATTCCTACGGTATCTGGGAGTTTCACAATCTCATGGTCTAAGGAAATGATACTTGACATTAGAAAAGCTCTAGCATACGAACTACACGATCTTGTGCCATGCTTAGGATTGGGTCTTGTCCATCACATCATTCTCCTAATGACCCGATCCCATTATCAACGACATACAATGTCCATGGTCATGAAACCATGACCATATATTGATCTACGAGCTAGCCAACTAGGGGCTTACTAGGGACATGGTGTGGTCTATGTATTCACACATGTATCACGGTTTCCGGTTAATACAATTATAGCATGAACAATAGACAATTATCATGAACAAGGAAATATAATAATAATCACTTTATTATTGCCTCTAGGGCATATTTCCAACAATGGCTTCATCTTGCATCAGTTGATTGGGCAAAGCAGGTCCATCAAACATGCAGCGAGCTTGTTATGAAGAAATTGGAACTGGGACTGACCGAAGCAATTCGGATGCTGGAGCAGTGCGGTGAGTAGATCCGGTCATCCAGTCCAGGACCCAGGAGTTGATGTCAGAAGCATCACCTGTGATGTGCAGAGTGGCATAGAATCTCTTCATTCCAATCGCAGATGTCCACACAGAAAGGATGAAGTCATGCATCGCAAAGAACTAGGAGCATCGGTGTGAAGGAAGGGATTGTTTCCATATCCGCATGAGAAATTTGGTGATGCTCAAAGACTTTCTTCTTGTCAAACAATACAGATGCATACTAGTTCAGTGTGTTGGAGTCTAGAATCTGGTGCGATCGGCCCTTGCTGAGTCATATGGATTGGGTCCAGTGAAGTAAATGTGCTCATTGAAGAAATTTGACTTGAGGAATTTGGGGCGATTTGAGCCATTGAATGGCATCCTTGGCTTCGGCTGAAGGTTTGGCTTGAAATGGCCCATAATATCCTTAGGCATAGGAGGAATTTCTTTAGACTGAGGAATTTGAGCAGCAGTTTCCTTAGTGACACTTGGAGCAGCAATGTCATCAGCTGATGCAGCTGGAATTTCTTCAGTGGCTGTAGCAGCCAAGTCATTAGATCATTCGTGAATTTCTTTAGTCTGGGCTGGGGACTGAGGAATCTGTGATAGAGGAGTGTTCATTGGGGAATTTGGGTGAGCAGCTTCCCAATATTCATCATTGATGATAGGTGTTGTGTTGCCAATGTCCACGTCCTCATCAATTTCTTCAACGCCGACCTCTTCAGCAGTAAACTGAGGCGGGGGTGATGATACCTGTGGAGTTGAAGCATTTTCTTCCACTTTAATTTCTTCATCAATCTGCTCCGTCGAAGCAACAGAATGATCTTCTTCATCTTCATCATTTGGGATGACATAGTCGACACCAAATGGAACTATCTAATAGGTTGGTGCTGAGGAGATTGGGGTAGCATCTATGGGTTTAGTTGAAGATCTTGGCAAAGTCTTCAACTTCTTCACGACCGAGGAATCTGAAGTTGATGCTTTTCTCTTTAGTGTCTTCTTCTCAGCAGCTCTAGTTTTCTTCACTTCTAATGCAGAAGGAAGATTGATATTCTTCATACTTGAAGATTTTGCAATTTCAGCAGAGGGTGAAAGGGTAGCAGTTTCTTCAGGCATGACTGATGCAGTCGTCCTTGTGAGTTCAATTTCATCAGGCGCAGCAGTGGAGGTTGCCCTGGCAGGTTCTTCAGCAGTCTGAATTTCTTCAGCTGTGCTTGCAGTTTCTTCAGCAGGCTAAGCAGATTCTTCAGCCTAAGAAATTTGTGCTTGCGATCGAGCTGCAACCCTTGAGTTGTGACCATTGATGACTTTATCATCTACATTGACGAAGCGAACCTTGGCGCCTTGCCAATCAGCATAGTATCTATTGAATTCCTCACTGAGGTTTTTGATCTTAGACTGCATCTTCACAAGTTCCTCAGGAGAAAGCTTCAGAACATTGTTCTTCAAGAAATGCTCTTTCTTGTAGTGAGCCTTCTTGGTTTGTCTAGCCTTCTCATACTTCCATTTTTCTTCAGCTATGAAAGCAATGAGGACATGATCAGGACCAGGAGGCAGCTTCAAGTCATCAATTGGCATTTTGGGATCCTTGTGCCAGATATCAATGAAGTTCAGCACCATTTTTGGATCTAGCAAAAGAGAAATTTGAGTTCCCTTAGCTTGAGCCACTCGTTCTTGCTTGTTTCTGATGATTGAAGCCAGCTCCTCCTCATCAGCTTCATCTGAGGAATGTGATGGTACTGTGAATGCCACCTTCTTGGGTTGAGGACTTGGTCGAATGCCTTGTCCAGCAATTGCTTTCACTTTCATCAGTGAAGGACTTGTTGAGGATTGTGCTTGGGCAGAGGAGCTTGCAAAAACCCCTGAAACAATTGAAATGCCCTTAGTCCTTTGACATGTTGTAAGGTGCACTTGCGTTGAGGATTTTGAGGCAGTGGCTGATGATTGAGCGGCTACAGAGCCCATAGCTGAGGCCTTTGAAGACTTTGCCTGAGGAATCTGCTGTGAGGATTTTAAAGTTGAGGACTTTGACTTCTTAGCAGACTTCTTCACAGTGATTTTCTTCGGAGCACTGATAGAGTCTCCGACAGAGGCAACAGTAGCAGAGTCTTCATTGAGTTACCTCATAGCTTCCTTTGTTTTCTTGGCTATCTTGGCTGGCTGTTTTTCCCATTCACGAGGAAAGTCATTACCAGTTTTGAGGCTAGTTGGATCAGCAATTTGATTGGGAGCCATGGGTGGCCTGGTGCATGGAGGTTTGAGCGCATATTTCTTCATGTACTTGGGAGTGACATAACGATACTCTTTCCACTCCCATGCCCATCTCCTCTCAATTCTCTGTATGCAGATCTTTCTCTGCTTCATTGTTTATTTTCAATGAATTTCTTCATCTGGTGTGCAGTATTCCTCATACAAGTCATCAGGTATCTCAAAAGCAGTCTGCACATCAGGCTTCTTTCCACCTTTCTCTGGCTTCTTCCCATAATTCATTTTCTTCAGTTGAGGATTCTGAATTCTTGAAGATTATGAAGAAGTGCACAATTTTTCCTCAAGAAACACTGCAAATGAGTTAAGTTGATGAGAGCCTAGTGATTCATCAGCAGACATGTTTGTACCTATGAACATAGTATAGGTGCGAGGAATTTGAAGAGGTCAGATGTGTTCTCAAATGTTTTTCAAAAACATCAAGTGTGAGGAATTTGACCATGGGTGTCTTGAGGATTTTCACTAAGTGTTCTTTGTCTTAGCTTCCAGAGTTGTGCAAATTTTGAGGATTCACACAATTGAGAAATCTTGAAGAAAATCACAACTTAGGCAAAAATCATCAAGTGTATGAACATGTAAGGTGCTATAGAATGAGATTCTTGAAGAATAAAAACCTTTGAGAAAATTGAGGAAAACTTGAAGATCAAACAAGGGTAGTAAAAATAGATTTTATTTAACCTGATGAAGAACATGACGAATTGTGAGATGAGATTGAGGAAGTTTGTCAGTCCAGATCTCCCACGCCCTAGCTCGACAGAGGGAGACAGCTACAGCGGCAGCGGGATGCAGACTTCCGCGACCGGTGCGAGTACGATGACGGCAAGGTCGAGGCAGTGAAGCTCTTCCACACCGGCGGTGATGATTTTAGTGGCAACACTAGGTCAGAGCTCGGGAGAGAGTAGAAGTGAGGAGTAACCGAGCACAGTGAAAGGGAAGGGGTATTTATAGTGGAGGTGAAAACCAATCTGTCCGAAGATTTTGGACTAGATTGCCCCTTACCCTTGCTCTCCACGCGACATGTGTCACCCATGTTCTGAGTAGTGGCGATAGTGGGGGATCGTGGGTTATCCAGTCATGGGAATCGGAACAGTTTGAGCGGGAAACACCAAAAATTTTGATAGTGAAATTTTTTAATGTTTCCGTTCGCAAATTCTTCAGTTGTCAAGTACACAGTGAAGACTTGGAACGAGTTTCGAAGTAGAACACATATGAAGAATTTGTGAACAGACTAGGTTGAGTTTAGCATAGAGGGGGAACGGGTCCGATCACATTCACTTAGATGAAAATCAACTTGAAGAATTAGCGATAAGTGAATGCTGTTGAGGACATTGAAAACTCAAATATATATGTATATAGTCAATGAAAAACATGAGTTTCATAGTTTGAAGAATTTGAAAAATTGAGGAATTTGAAAAGTTGAGGAATTTGCAAATTTGAGGAATTTGAAAATTTGAAGAATTTGCAAAAATGAGGAAAAACTCAACTTTGAAGAATTTCAACTATGGTTGGTGGCGTGACCCACTGTACAAGAACGATGACTTCAGACACCGCGTACAATTGTTATAGGGTTCTGAGAATCAAATTCTTCATTAATTTCTTCACACTTAGAGGGTTATTCTTCATTGATTGAAGAAAAACGTTACTTCGTTTGTTGCACATCTAAGTCATCCATTTTGCATAAGTGTTAGGATGTGTGCCCTTTTTCAAAGAACACTAGAATATTCTAAGATATTTAGCTCACACCGCAACTTGCAAAATCTCTTTTCATCCAAGGGCTTTGTGAAGATGTCGGCCAGTTGTTCTTCAGTAGGGATCTGGTCGATTGAGATGTTGCCCTCGAGTACATGATCTTGAAGAAAGTGTTGACGAATCTGGATGTGCTTGGTCTTGGAATGCTGAACTAGGTTGTAAGCAATCTTGATGGCACTCTCGTTGTCATAGTAGAGAGGCACATTCTTCAACTTGATGCCATAGTCCTTGAGGGTTTGCGTAATCCACAACAACTGAGCTCAACATGAACCAATAGCAATGTATTCAGCTTTAGCAGTAGATAGTGACACGCAGTTCTACTTCTTCGAGGACCAACGGACTAAGGATCATGCGAGGAAATGACATGTGCCTGAGGTTGACTTGTGGTCCACACGATCTCCAGCATAGTTAGCATCAGAGTATCCGACGAGGTGAAGATTTGAGCCCTTGGGATACCATAATCCAAGCGTTGGTGTGCGAGCTAAGTATCGAAGAATATGTTTCACGGCCTTATGGTGTGATTCCTTCTGTGTTGCTTGGAATCGGGCACACATGCAAACACTCAGCATAATATCAGGCCTAGATGCACATAGATACAATAATGAGCCAATCATGGAGCGATATACCTTCTGATCGAATTCTTTACCATTTTCGTCAATGCAGAGGTGGCCTTTTGAAGGCTTTGGAGTTTTGACGCCTTTGCAATCTTGCATGTCGAATTTCCTGAGAACATCCTTGAGGTATTTCTCTTGAAAGATGAATATGTCATTGTCTTGCTGACAAATTTGAAGACCTAAGAAGAATTTCAACTCTCCCATCATAGAAATTTGATATTCTTCACTCATCATATAGGGAAATTCATTACTGGAACATTTGTCAGTACAACCAAAGATAATATCGTCTACATATATTTGGCATATGAATAGTTCATTGTCATAGGATTTTGTGAAAAGATTTGGGTCGAGTGAACCGGGTTTGAAGCCTTTCTTCATGAGGAACTCCTTCAGAGTGTTGTACCACACCTGAGGGGCCTGCTTGAGGCCATAGAGGGCCTTGTTGAGTCTGAAGACTTTGTCAGGATGCTTAGGGTCTTCAAAACCTGGGGTTTGAGCAACATATACTTCTTCCTCAAGCTTACCATTGAGGAATGCACTTTTCACATCCATTTGATATAATATGATATAATGATGGTTAGCATAAGCAAGCAATATGCGAATAGCTTCATGTCTAGCAACAGGTGCAAAAGTTTCATCAAAGTCAATTCCTTCAACCCGTGTGTAGCCTTGAGCTACAAGACGAGCCTTATTCCTCACCACATGGCCATTTTCATCTTGCTTGTTGCGGTATATCCACTTGGTACCTATGATGTTATGCTTGCAAGGATCTGGCCGCTTGACAAGTTCCCACACGTTGTTGAGCTTGAATTGATGCAATTCCTCTTGCATAGCTTGAATCAACTCAGGCTCCTTGAATGCTTCATCAACTTTGGTGGGCTCTATGATAGAGACAAAGGCAAAGTGCCCACAAAAGTTAGTCAAATGTGAAGCTCTTGAGCGAGTGAGGGAACCTGGTGCATTGATGTCATTGATGATTTTGTCAATCTGCACTTCATTTGCAACTCTTGGGTGAGCAGGTTGACGTGGCTGATGGTTTTCTTCATTACCATTTTCTTTAGGTGTATCAGCATGAATGTCTTCATTCGTTGGAATGACTTCCTCAGTGGGTATGACATCTTCAGTAGCCTTCAGCTTAATGGATTCCCGAGGAGACTGTTCATCTAGCATAGAAGGCAGGTGCTCTCTTTGCGAGCCTCCAGTTTCATTGAACCGCACATATACAGTTTCAACAACCTTGTGGTGATAGGTGTTGAAGACTTTGTAGGTGTCCGAGTACTTTCCGTAACCAAGCATAAAACCTTCATGTGCTTTCGGTGCAAATTTAGAACTATGGTGAGGATCTCTAATCCAGCATTTTGCACCGAAGACTTTGAGATAACTTACATTGGGTTTCTTGCCAGTCATAAGTTCATATGAAGTCTTCTTGAAGAATTTGTGAAGATCTACCCTATTGATGATGTGGCATGCAGTACCAATTGCCTCAGACCAGAAGCAACGAGGAGTCTTGTATTCATCAAGCATGGTGTGAGCCATCTCAACAAGAGTCTTGTTCTTGCGCTCCATGACCCCGTTCTGCCAAGGAGTATAAGGGGCAAATAACTCATGAGTAATACCAAGTTCATCAAGATATTCATCAAGATTGGAGTTCTTGAACTCAGACCCATTATCACTCCTAGTATGCTTGATCTTGACGCCAAAGTTCGTAGATGCCCTTGAAGCAAATCATCCGAAGACATCCTGCACTTCAGACTTGTACATAATAATATGCACCCAAGTGTAACGAGGGTAATCATCAAAAATGACAAAGCCATACAAACTTGAAGAATTTGTTAGTGTGGAGTAATGAGTGGGGCCAAAGAGATTCATGTGAAGCAATTCAAAGGGTCGAGTCATGGTCATAATTGTCTTCGAGGGATGCTTGGATCTGGTCATCTTCCCAGACTCACATGCACCACAAATGTGGTCCTTGAGGAATTTGACACCTTCAATGCCAATGCCGTGCTTTTTCTTCACGAGCGTGTGCAAGTTCCTCATACCAGCATGTCCAAGTCATTGATGCCACAACCAGCCTTTTGAGGACTTTGCAAGTAGGCATGTGGCAGGCTGAGGACCTGTAGAGAAATCAACAATATACAAGTCTCCTCTCCTAAAACCTTCGAAGAATTTGGAATTGTCAGACTCCATGATGACAACACAACGATATTTTCCAAATACGACAACCATATCAAGATCACAAAGCATTGAGAGAGACATAAGGTTGAACCCAAGGGATTCAACAAGCATCACCTTATCCATAGTTCGGTCCTTTGAGATTGCAACCTTACCTAGACCCAATACCTTTGTTTTTTCCTTTGTGTGCATAGGTGATATGCTTGAGGTGAGATGGAGCAAGTGGCAAACTCATTAGTAGATTCTTGTCACCAGTCATGTGGTTTGTGCATCCACTGTCAAGGACCCACTCAGTAGATTTTGGAGGTTCATCCTACAGATGAATTAGTACAACTTACGAACTCATATACTTCAGAGTGAAGAATATGACATCAATTTCATCAGAAAAAATTTCATCACACAAGATAGTAAGCAAGTAGTGTGAGGACATGAGAAATGAGGAATTCATTTCTGCACATGGTTAGATTGCGTCCTTTCAAGCATTTCCTCAGGTCTCCACCAAATTCATCAGACGTTCAAGTTCATCTGGAGACCTGACCCTGCATAAGAAATTAGTTCAATTTCTTCACCATCCACATCTGTAGGGGTGGCAAAGAGTTCATCATTCTGTGAGCACCATATGAGAAGGGAGGCATTGAAGCAAGTGCGCTTCATTTCACAAGACGAGGGTTAGAGTACTCATATGAATAAGCAGAGAAATTCTTCGAGGACTTATGAACATAATGATTTGAAGAATAATACACATATTCAGAACTCTTAAATTTTCCCTGCGAAACAGATGCACTAGCACGAGAATGATATTTTTGACCATTTGAGGAATTTGGTCCAAGTGAAGGCTTTGGTCCATATGAGGAAATTGATCTTGGGTTCATGTTCTTCATGAGTGGTGTCGTGAGGACATTCACTTGAAGATTTTGTAGGTAGTTCTTGGGAACCCAAATTTTCTTCATAGGTGAACCGTTCCTGCAGTTAGTTCCCATAAATCTGGCAAATACTTCACCTTTCTGATTTTTGAAGAATTTGTAGTTGGAGTCAAGTGACTCATCAGAGGAGTATGAAGTTTCACAAGTAAAGCCAGATAAAGCGGCTGGATCTACAGGAGGTCCTTTTGCAGCAACCCATGAGGTTTTGGGATACTTCTCAGGTGTCCACTAGGATCCATCAGCATTGAGTTTCCTCTCAAAGGCAATACCCTCTTTCCTAGGGTTCCTGTTTAGAATCTTCTTTTTGAGGACATCGCAAAGGGTTTGATGCCCTTTGAGACTTTTGTACATGCCTGTCACATAGAATTCCTTCAACCCTCCATTTTCGTTAGTTATACTTGTGGTATCCTTAGATGAGGAATTTTTGACCACTGGAATAGTTGAAGAATTTGCACCAATAGAAGCATTTGAACATTCAGGTGAAGAATTAGTAGTTTCACATTCGATGCATTTCAAACAAGTTGGAACAAATTCTTCCTGAGCGATACTGATGTGTTGAGCCAGTAAGGAATTGTTTTCCCTTTAGAGATCCTCATGTGGCACCCTTAGTTTCTCAAGATCTTGCTTTCTTTGAAGAAATTCATAGGAAAGCTTCTCATGATCGGCTAATAGAGCATTATGATGACTCTGAAGGATATCATACTTTGTCTGAAGACTTTTGAGATCGTCAGACAGAGTTTGAGTCCGATCCACTTCCTCATTCAACACATCATCGCTTTTGTCTAGCATTTTTTGAAGCTTTCAAGTGCACTTTGTTTCTTAGTGGCAATATTAGCAAGTTTGGCATAGCTAGGTTTCACATATTCATCAGATTCATGATCACTTGATTAAGAGGAGGAGTGATGCTTATGTACCTTCGAACCTTTTGCCATAAGACAAAGTGAAGAAGATGAACCAGGATCTGATTCCTGGGGTTTGAAGATTTTCTTGAGTTCGATGAACATGGGGTCTTGACAAGTGCGATAGCCTTCATTAATGTCAAAGATCCTATGCCAGATGAGCTTGGCATTTTGAAGATGATTTGAACATGACACTTGATAGGCTTGAGAAGATGATGTTCCTCGCCTGAGCATCAAGTTGAGTGTACTTACGAATTTCCTCAGCATTTGCCATCTTGCAAAGTTTAGCCAGTCCAAGTTCAATAACAGTCCATAGCTCACTGTTCATAGACATGAGGTGCTTCTTCATCAGAACCTTCCACCTAGGATATTCAATGTCATCAAGATTGGGACATTCTGTGGATTTGACGCCTATTGCCATGAAACAGTAAGTAGGAGCATAGTCATCATGGATATCATCAGATTCATTGGAGTAGTCATTTTCTGCATCCTTGAAGATGGACTTGGTGACGAAAGCAGTAGCGAGAGAAAGACTAGCAACACCAGATTCAGATTCCACCTCAGATTCTTCTTCTTCTTCATATTCTTTAGATTCTTCTTCTGAGTCCATTTCCTCGCCAATGAAAGCCTAAGCCTTTTTGGAACCATTCTTCTTGTGCGTTGAGGACTTTGAAGATGAGGACTTGAAGATTTCTTCTTGTTCTTCGAGTCATTAGAACTGCCATCCTTGTACTTCTTCTTCTTCTTCTTTGATTGTTTTTCCCAGAGAGGAAAGTCAGAGATGAAGTGACCAGATTTCTTGCATTTGTGACAAGTTCTTTTCTTGTAGTCATCTGAGGAATCTGATTTCCTCAAACCACTTTTTGATGACTTTCCAAATCCACCACTCCTTGAGAGCTTCTGGAATTTCGTCACGAGCATTGCTAGCTCCTTACTTAGTTCTTCAGGATCACCAAGGCTACTATCAGAATCTTTGCCTTCGATGAGGAAATTTCATTTGCCTTCAGAGCACAAGATCTTCCATAGCTTGGGCTGTAGAGGTCTCTCTTCTCAGCTTGTTGGAATTCATGAGTGTTGAGTCTCTCAAGAATATCAGCAGGATCAAGTGACTTGTAGTCTACACGTTTTTGAATCATCAAAGCCAGAGTATCGAATGAGGAATCAAGAGATCTTAGCAGTTTCTTCACCACTTCATGGTCGGTGATATCAGTGGCACCCAGTGATTGAAGCTCATTGGAGATATCAATGAGACGATCAAAAGTTTGCTGAACATTTTCATTGTCGAGTCTCTTGAAGCAGTTGAAGAGATTGCGAAGAACATCAACACGAGAGTCACGTTGAGTGGAAACACCTTCGTTAACTTTGGACATCCTATCCCACATAAGCTTAGTAGAATCCAAAGCACTCACTCTGCCATACTAACCTTTACTCAGATGGCCACATATGATATTCTTCGCTTGAGAATTGAGTTTCTTGAATCTCTTTGTATCAGCAGCAGTGACAATCGGAGAAATGCAGGGAACACCATTTTCCACAACATACGAGAGATCGTTGTCAATAGCCTCAAGATGCATACACATGTTGTTCTTCCAGTAGGGGTAGTCTGTCCCATCGAAGGTAGGATATCCTGTGGAAACGTTGATCATACATGCAGTCGACATAACTAGAACTCGAGGTGGTTAAACCAAAATCACACAGAACAAGGGAGTACCTTGCTCTGATACAAATTGAAAGTGCCTTATATCGACTAGAGGGGGGGTGAATAGGCGATTTTTACAAATTCATCACTTGAGGAATTTCAACTTGAGGAATTTGAAATGTGATGAATAACTAGCAGTGGATTAAGTACTCAAGTGCATGAGAAACATAGAGACAACATAGTCATCATGATGAAATGAAACATGCATATATTACAAGTAGCGTGATACAGGATAAGCAGGTGAGGAACAAGGTAGCTTGAAGAATTTGAGGTGAGGAAATTGTGAAGTCTTCAGTCAAATTCTTCAAACAGTAACAATCAATTTCATCAACGAGTATATGAGGAAATAGGGGGGTTGAGGAAATAGAACTAGGTAGCTCGATGAAGACAATGGTTTGATGACCCAGTTCCAACTATTGTGACAGTTGTACGTCTGGTTTGGAGCGGCCAGGTATTTAAACCAGAGGACACACAGTCCCAGGACACACAGTCCTTACCGTATTCTCCTTGAGCTAAGGCCACAAAGTCCTCGCCCAACACTCCTAGTAAGTCTTTAGGGTAGACTTCCAAAACCCTCACAAACTGGTCACCCGATGATCCACAATAGACTGCTGGATGCTCTAGACCAAGGTCTCTCCGTGATCCCCAATTGACTGCAGGATGCACTAGACCATGACGCCTAACCGTGTGGAGGATACACAGTCCTCAAAGGTAACAAGCGTCGGTTCCACACCGAAATCTCTTCAGTGATGCTCAATTACTTTGGGTTTGGTGGTTTGGATTTGGGTTTTTCCTCACTGATGAATTTCTCTCAAAGTCCTCGGAGGATGGGTTGCTCTCAAATGACAAGTGTCAGTGCTATCTCGGAGCAGCCAACCAACTAGTGGTTGTGGGGGTGGCTATTTATAGCCAGGGTGGAACCTAACATGATAAGACATAAATGCCCCCAATGATATGACCGTTATGTGGATATTTGTGATTGGGGACAGCTGGTGCGAAGCATAGTAACGGTCTGAATTTCGAACTATGAAAGTCCTCAGACATATCATGTTCCTCACTTATAGGCAATTCGCACTTGCGAAATCCTAACTCCTAAGTCAGATCAATTTCATCAGAGACCAGAAGATCTTTGTCTCTATCATTGATGAACTTGACTGAACTACAAGAGATTTCCAAAGGCTTCACTCGAAGGATTGGATAGGTTGAGGATTTTGAGTTGAGCATTAGTTGGAAATTTTTCTTAGTATTACCTCGGCCCCCTTTAACAATGCGGTGTTTCCTATGACTCAAAGAAAGGTAATGAAACTACGAAAATAAAAGTCTTCACGCTTCATAGTCCTCATTCATATCTTCAAGGTCACGCCAACTTCTTCATTTTCAAAGTCTTCAGGGAATACCAAAGTCTTCAGCAAAGTCTTCACCAAAGTGTTCAGTTGAAGACATACATTTTTAGGGGTCGGTAATCTCCAAATATATCAAACTCCTCATCGACTTATAGATCCTGTGTACACTCACAAACACATTAGTTCCTTAACCTACAAGTCTTCAATACACCAAAATCACTAAGGAGCACTAGATGCACTTACAATTTTCCTTTGACCATAGATCCTAAATCCATGGCTCTAGTTGTGGAAACTATCGTCATTTTGTCACGATAGATGTTCGAGGACTTAGATTCGAGGCCATCGCTAAAGTGATGGACTCAAAGGGGTTGATTGGGACGAAGGGCACGAGTTTACCTAGGTTCGGCCCCTCAAGAAGAGGTAAAGGCCTACGTCCTGCTTGTGTTGTATTGATTGGAGTATCGATTACAAGGGAGCGGGTTTGCTTGACCTAGTTCTCGACTAGTTGATTTTTGTCTAAGTCGCCCTAGGTCTCTCCCATATAAAGGAGGTCAAGACCACGGGTTACACAAGTCTCATACCGACTCTTACAATGTGTCCGACTGTATCTCTATGTCGTCTTGCCTTCCTGAGCAAGCCGTCTCTGGGCGGCTTTTCCGCCCGGGTCTTCATGCCTTCCTTGTCTGGGCCTCGCCTTGGCCCATCTTGATGAACCGCCATACGTCTAGGCATATGTCTCGAGGCCCATCCTTGGTATGGCTTATGAGCCGCCAGGTATGGCCCGGCCCCACCTGGGAGGTTCTCACCACGGGGTTATATCCCCAACATTAGGCCCGAGGTTGATTTGAGCTTGCTCATTTCAACCCTCCGTCTCACTTGGCGGGGAGTTTTGCTCAACCTTCCATCTCACTTGGCAGTGAGTCTTGCTCATTATCACTTGAAAGTATGACAAGGTAACCCGCCGTGACGTCATACCAGAGATATCAAAAAGATTCCCTGACGATCGCAACGGATCTTTCCACTAGTAAACCGATGGCCCAAAAATCGAGGCATCCATCTTGGTCAATCAACTTCCGTCGCCTGGATTCTTGTGCCCGTTTCCACTTTTTTCCTATTAAATAGGAACGCAAAGGGTGGTCTTCATTTCCTTCTCCGCTTGCCCTTCTTCTTCTTCCTCCTGACGCCATCGCTCTAGAGCTTTCCTGCTCCGGCGAAGCTTTCGCCCCGTCGTCACGCCAGGCCGCTGCATCAACCTGACCGGACCAGAGTACCGCCCGCATCCGTCGCATCATCTCCGGTAAGTTCTTCTCCACCCCTAGATTTGTAGCTCTCGGTAGGGTTTTCATGGAGTTCCTCCGCAGCTAGAACACGAGCTCTTCGCAATGTCCAATAGTATGTAGACCAATGAGCTTGATAATACCCCTTTTTCTCGTGCGGTAGATCGTAGGAAGTAGATAATAGCACAACACAGATCCGTGGTTGCCCCCTATACTATCTTCAAATACTGCTAGTTCTTCTGTTCTTCGCTAGGTTAGAATAAACCCGCTTTTTCCTCTATTTTGTAGATCTATTACTACGTAGATAGTCTGTGAAACTTGTTTTCCACACATAGTAATATTTGCTTTGTTCCTTGCAAATTTGATTCGCCATCAGACTTCCGACTCTCGGCTAAACTGCTTCGATGACTTAGCCTTAGAGAACTTAAATTTCATCAGCCGTCTATAGTCATCTATCACCTTCAGACTCGCCACACATTATTACTTTACACAGCTTTAAGACGCCACCATGCCTCGTGCGTCCAATTCTTGTAACTGGGTTGGCTCTGTCGTTATCGAAGGGTTCTTGAAGGACTTCATAGACACATGGTCGTTAGCAGGCAAAGATGTCATCCATTGGCGGGTTCCAGGCAATGAAAAGAAACCCCTTCCTCAAAAGGGCGAAGTAGTTGTTTTCGTAGATCACCTTGTACGCGGTTTCATCCCCCCCGGCTCAAAATTATTCCGGGATGTCCTTCATTTCTTTAAGCTGCACCCTCAAGACATCGCCCCAAACTCCGTCTCAAACATATGCAACTTCCAAATCCTCAGTGATGTTTACTTACGAGAAGAGTCGTCCATTGGCCTTTTCTGTGAGTTTTTCTACACAAACCATCAGACGGAGGTAAAAGCTGGTCCAAGCTTAGAGCTTGGTGCAATCTCAATTCAGAGAAGACGGGACGTGACCTTTCCGGCTGTTCGGATGCCAAGTCATCCCAAGGACTGGAATAAGACCTGGTTTTACTGTAACGACACCTCTCTAGAGGGAGAACATTCCTTGCAGTGTTATCGTCCGACCCGGCTCAAGACTTCAACCGAGCTCCCTAACCGGCTCTCACTCACCGAACGAGCGAAGTATGCTCCGGCTCATGCAAAAATCAAGGCCCTTATGGCCAATGGTTTGACATGGATGGATCTGACCCGCTGTTGGGTTTCTTGGAAAGTCCTTCCCCTGAGCCGCCGAAGTTGCCTCATGTGCGAGTATACGGGTGATGATGATGACCCCCTCTGCTTTAACTCTAACACATTGTGAGAGGATAACATCATGGCCGCCATCAAGAGCCTTGTTCATGAACCTGAAGGATCTTGCGGTGCCATTGGATTAGCACCTTTCTATGTCGCAAACCCGGCCCCAAACATAAGGGCGACTCTCGATCTCCTTACTTCCGTGTTATCTATCCATATATGCTTTGCAATCTTTTGACCTCTTTCGACGGCTTTCATTTTCAGGCCAATTCTAGCTTTTGGAAAAAGAAGTACGTTCCTCCTCCAAAGAAATCAAAGGAGAAAACCGACGGTCGGAAGAAGAAAACCGCACCTCAAGAACAACCGGAATTTGATGACTCAAAGGTAGAACTTGACTCTCTTGGCCATCTTTTCATGCACCTTATTTACAATAGTAATTCTCAGGACAAAACAGAGACAAGCCACGCCAACATTCCTGAGGTAACTTATGTTTCATCTGACTTAGAACATCTTGCACCACAGAAGATACAGCGGGTCATCGAAAAGGCCCCATTCTCTCATGCTCTTGCTTACTTAGACCCCCACTTTTCTTTGAAAAAGCAACAACAACTCTCTCGACGCCTGACCTGGAGCACCGGCTCTAATGATCTCATGGCCGGGTTATCTCATTCTCCGGCTCAACGGAAACAGCCAACTGAGGTATTTGTTTCACTTGGCTTTAAATTTGTCAACCTCGCCTTTATGATTTGATCTTGTCTTATATTGCCTTCACTGTTGTCAGGAATCACCCCTTCCTCGGGCGACTCTATAGCTACTGCTCTTCCGCCTCTAAAGATCAACCCAGACTACGTGCCTTTCATGCTTGCATTCCATCCTCTGTTAGCAGTAAAGTTTATACAATGACCTTCTGTGCTTTCCAGGGCTCAAGCGAAATGATGGAAGACCGGCGGGTCTAATCCTACTCCCAAGGTTCGAGAGCCAGAGCCTACCAAGCCGGATTCTCCTACACCGCATGCTGATCCCTCTGCGGCCTCCAAGGACGGGCCTGAAGGAGCTCGTCACTCTGCCGAGCCGGTGACCAATGATATGATTCCTGAGAGTCCTTCGAGGGCTAATTCTAAGCCGCCTAGCCCTGCAACGGCTGCTGACGATTCAGTTACTCCAGACGTCGTCATTACTAGCACCGGTTTTCACTCTCCTCAACCTCATGTGTTAACAAAGCACACTGAGAAGACTGAAGCCTCTGAGAAGCTGGACTTTGAGCTCCCTGCGCTAGAAAAGCTAACAGCCGACGAGCTTCACACTGGTTATCTGAACCGCCTTTCCACAAGTCGGAATATGGATCTCAAGCTTGTTAACTTGATGAAGAATAAATATGAGGTACTCCTGATTTCTTTCCCTTATACCCCTATGTAGCCCCCAAGGGGCGGTTTAGTATTTGCCAATGGTAAACTGGGTCTCTGAATCTTGTTATAGGTAAAAAACACTTATCCTGTAGGCCTCAATAAGCAGCTTAAGACTTAAATATTGAGTCGACGCTTTAGTGCATAAGTATTTGTTCAAAGAGCCACCTATAGCCCCTAAGGACCGGCTTGACTTGATAAAAGATGAACCGGAACTTCCACATAGATAGATCAAAGAGTTACATGTAGTCCCCAAGGGTCGTCTTAGCTTTGATGAAGACGAGCCGGAACTTCCTTGTAAATAGATCAACGAGCCATGTGTAGCCCCCAAGGGCCAGCTTAACTTTAATGCAGATGAGCCGAAACTTTCTTGTATCCTTGGAGAACTAATAGACACTAGCCAATACTCTTGTGTGAATATTTACACTGGCGACTTATAACCGAACATCCGTCTTATGCAGGTCCAAGGAGCCGGCAACTTGCTACTGACAGCTTGCTGCCTTTGAAAGTCGTCTATACTTTAATAGAGCAACTCTATTGCGGAGCTCTCTGCACAATCAAGGAGGTGCTCTATAAGGATAACATCCCTTCAACCATGAAGGGAGTCATAGAATTGCTGTCCACCTTGCCGAAACAAATCCACAAGCTCAAAAAATCAGCCGCTAGAAAAGGAGCCATCGCAGCCATAAGCCGGGCACTAGATTTTGCCCTAGAGTTGACTCCCGAAAACATGATGGATTGGTTTCCATCACAGAAAGATGACGGCTCAGAGTTCACAGAGGCTGACTATGCTTGTTGCATGAAGGCTTCTACAGTCCTCAGATCAATGTTAGCAGATGAAGTGGACTTGTCACATACCAGGCGGCTTACAATGCCGAGCAAAAGAGAGTACGCGGCCCAACCTTTGAGGCCAAGGACTTAATGCCTGCACACCGTAAGCACCTCTTTGCTCCTGATCTTGACCCGCCCCCCCTTTTGAAGAGGCAAATTTTGTGGCTTTAACCAACTACAACTTGGACGTGGACAATCTCTAGATCATAGAAGCCGAAGACCCGCCGCAGAGTGACCCACCATCCAACTGACGGCCTTGGCAATGCCATGGATTAGCCGGCCTTGTGACCCGCCATAGGGCGGTGTAAAAAACTTTGAGTCCTCAATTTTGAGCTCCGCAGTGAGCATTGTAATAGGCTTGTAGTAAATGTTGTGTTGCCTGAACTGTGCCATCATGCACATATGAAATCGTTCGGCTTAAGATATTACATCTGCCTTGTGCCTTGAACTCATACCAGATGTTGTGGCGGCTCTTGGTAATTAACCAACCTATGATAATAGATTAATCTCACATTGTCAGGGGGGACAGCTTAAGATAGCGCCACCCAAAGATACTATATCTTTCCTGACTTGCTTTTTGTTTAACTCATGTGCCGGTTCTTCTAAGCTAACTCGCCACTTAAAACTCCTTAGTAGTACAGGGTCTCTATCGAGATTGGCCTTCAATTCCTTTGACTGGCTCAGGGTCTCTAAGCGAGATTAACTGACAGGAAGTGTTACATCCCAAAAGAGACTCGGCAAGGCATGAGTACCCTAGTAGCCCATAAACTGCCTCTCATGTGACATAAATCCATCCTTTTAACCTTAAATAGTGTAGGGTCCTTAAGGATTAACTACCTAAGAGTACGAACGGGCCACATAGCGGAGAGTCGGCAATAGATGGGAGAGTTTATCCTTGCTTTCCGTAAGCCGGCCCTCACATGACAAGAGCCGCCGTTTTAACCTTAAACCAGTACACGGTCTGTATTGAGATTAGCCGTCAATTTCTTTGAGCCGGCCCAGGGTCTCCAGGCAAGATTAACTGGCAAGAGTTTGGCGGGTCACCTAGTGGAGCAGCATTAGCTTACAGGCAGGTTTAACCCTGTTTGGCTTAAGAGCCAATCAAGAGGGTGTGTAAGCTAAACCCGGTGGGTTGGAAGCCCTCGAGTGACCTTTGTTGATGGAGTCAATTATTTGGCTTAAGAGCCGACCAATAGGGTGTGATAAGCTAAACCCAGTGGGTTGGAAGTCCCCTAGACGATCATGTTGACGAAGTCAACTATTTGGCTTAAGAGCGACCAATAGGGTGTGCTAAGCTAAACCCGGTGTGTTGGAAGCCCCCTGATTGACCTTTTTCACACAGACTGAAATATGCAAAATGGCAGATGCCCCGACTTGCAGGGATGCCAACTTTGTTCATATATATATATATGATATGTACAATGAAGGTGTACAATGTCAAGTCTTGACAAGTTAAGTGTAATAAGGCCGTAGATCCGCGATGTTCCATGGCCGGCGGGTCTCTTGCCCAGAAGTATTTGAGTCGTCTCGGATGTCAATGAGGTAATACGACCCATTGTTGAGATTTCTGCTGACCACGAAAGTCCCTTCCCATGGAGGGGACAACTTGTGTGCATTTGTCTGATCTTGAATCAACCGCAACACTAAGTCGCCTTCTTGAAACATCCGTGTCTTGACTCTACGGCTATGATAGCGACACAAGTCTTGCTGATACATCGCCGAACGAGCCGCCGCCAGGTCATGTTCTTCCTCCAAGGCATCCAATGCGTCTTGACGCGCCGTTTGATTGTCCGCCTCAACGTAAGCCGCCACTCGTGGCGAGTCATGACGGATTCGCTTAGTAACACGACTTCTGCACCATAAACCATGAAGAAAGGTGCATAACCTGTTGATCTGTTGGGAGTGGTTTTGATGCTCCATAGACAGACGGCAACTCCTCCACCCAATAGCTCAGCGTTCACTGTAAAGGAACCATAAGCCGGGGTTTGATGCCTCTCAAGATTTCTTGGTTAGAGCGCTCTGCCTGACCGTTTGAATATGGATGAGCAACTGTAGAAACATCAAGTCTGATGTGTTCACTTTCATAGAACTCTTTCATAGCCCCTTGGATAGATTTGTACCATTATCTGTGATGATACTGTGAGGGTAACCAAAATGGTAGATCAGCTTCTTAATGAACTAAACCGCCGTAGCCGCATCACACTTGCGAACCGGCTCAACTTCTACCCACTTGGTAAATTTGTCAACCGCCACCAAGAGGTGGGTCTTCTTGTCCTTGGATCTCTTGAAACGCTCGACCATATCAAGCCCCCAGACCGCAAACGTCCAAGTAATTGGAATCATGGGCAACTCTTGAGCCGGGACATGAGCACGCCGAACAAACTTTTGACATCCATCGCACTTGCGGACCAAGTCTTCCGCATCCTTATGAGCTGTTAGCCAGAAGAAACGATGTCGAAAGGCCTTGGCCACCAGCGATTTTGAGCCAGCGTGATGTCCACAATCACCATCATGAATTTCATTCAATATTTCCTTGCCCTCTTCAGGTGAAACACAATGTTGAAACATGCTAGTGACGCTGCACTTATGGAACTCGCCATTGACTATCGTTATAGACTTAGACCGCCTGGTGATCTGTCTGGCGAGATTTTCATCATCAGGTAACTCGCCACGAGTCAAGTACACCAAATACGACACAGTTCAGTCAGGAATTGCATGCAGAGCTACCACCAGCTGTCCCTCCGGGTCAGGAATAGCCAAGTCTTCCTCTGAAGGTAACGTAACTGATGGGTGATGTAGCACGTCTAAGAAAACGTTAGGCGCCACCGGCTTACGTTGAGAACCCAGCCTTGACAAGGCGTCAGTCGCCTCATTCCTGCGAAGATCAATATGATCCACCTGATATCCCTTGAAGTGACCAGCGATGACATCCACTGCCTGATGATAAGCCGCCATCCGCGAGTCTTTGGAATCCCAAGTGCCTGAAACTTGTTGGGCTACAAGATCTGAGTCGCCGAAGCATCTAACCCGGCTCAAGTTCATGTCCTTAGCCACCCGAAGGCCATGAAGCAGAGCTTCGTACTCAGCTGCATTGTTAGTACAAGGAAACATCAACCTTAGCACATAACAGAACTTATCACCTTTGGGGGAAGTTAAGACAACCCCTGCCCCTAATCCTTCCAGTTGCCTGGATCCATCAAAGTGGATTGTCCAATATGTGTTATCCGGTTTTTCCTTGGGCGCCTGACACTCAGTCTAGTCGTTGATGAAATCCACCAAGGCTTGTGACTTAATCACCGTGCGAGGCACATATTTCAAATTGAGAGGTTCAAGCTCCAATTCCCACTTAGCGATCCTGCTAGTGGCTTCTCAGTTTTGAATTATATCTCCCAACGGGACAGAGCTAACCACTGTAATCTGGTGCCCCAGGAAGTAGTGCTTTAGCTTGCGATTGGCCATGAGCACCGCATACACCAGCTTCTGCCAATGTGGATATCTCTACTTGGATTCTACCAGGACCTCACTTATATAGTAAACCGGCCTCTAAACTGGATATTCCTTCCCTGACTCCTTACGCTCAACAACGATTGCGACGCTGACAGCCCTATTATTAGCCGCCACATATAAGAGCAAAGGTTCTTTCTCAACCGGAGCGGCTAAGACCGGCGGCTCAGTGAGCTACCTCTTGAGTGCCTCAAATGCTTCACCCGCCGCCGTACTCCAAACAAAGTTGTCCATCTTTTTCATCATCTGGTACAAAGGGATAGCCTTCTCACCAAGGCGGCTTATAAACCGGCTTAATGCAGCAATCCATCCCGCCAGGTGCTAAACATCATTGATGCAGGCTGGCTCGGACAGGGATGTGATAGCCTTGATTTTATCTGGGTTAGCCTCAATGCCACGCTCAGATACTAGAAATCCCAAGAGCTTGCCTGCCGGAACGACAAAGACACACTTAGCCGGGTTAAGCATCATCTTGTAGACCCGTAAGTTGTCGAAAGTCTCCTTAAGGTCGTCAAGCAGAGTCTCCTTCTTCCTTGACGTGATCACAATATCATCCACATATGCATGAACGTTGCACCCAATTTGGCTATGAAGACAGTTCTGTACGCAACGCTGGTAAGTCGCCTGGGCACTCTTGAGCCCGAAAGGCATAGACACATAGCAGAAAGCACCAAAAGGTGTGATGAAGGATGTCTTCTCTTGGTCCTTGACTGCCATCTTGATCTGATGATAACCAGAATAAGCATCTAGGAAGCATAAACTCACACAACCCGCCATTGCATCAATGATCTGGTCAATACGAGGGTGAGCAAATGGGTCAGACGGACAGGCCTTGTTAAGATCCATGTAGTCCACACACATACGCCACGTGCCGTTTTTCTTGAGTACTAGCACCGGGTTAGCAAGCCACTTCGGATGAAAGACCTCGATGATGAAACCCGCCGCTAGGAGTCGGGCTACCTCTTCCCCAATGGCCTTGCGTCTCTCCTCATTGAACTGCCGTAGAAACTATTTGACTGGTTTAAAAATAGGATCCACATTAAGGTGGTGCTCAGCGAACTCTCTCGGTACACCCGGCATGTCAGAAGGTTTCCACGTGAAGATGTCCCGATTCTCACGGATGAATTCGATGAGCGTGCTTTCCTATTTGGGATCCATATTAGCTCCGATAGTGAACTGCTGAGATGAGTCGCCCGGATTGAAATCCACCAATTTAGTATCATCCGCCAAAAATTTGAGGGGCGGCTCAACCTCTCTGGTGGGCTTTTTCAGCGGAGTCATGTCCTCCGGGTCGACGTTTTCTTTGTAAAACTTGAGCTCCGCCTCAGCAAAACTGGACTCTACATAAGACGCTTCCCCTTCCTCCCACTCAATAGTCGTCTCTCGATCACCATGCACCGTAATCGTACCTTTAGGCCCAGCATCTTGAGCTGCAAGTACACATAACAAGGCCTAGCCATGAATTTGGCGTAAGCCAGACGGCCAAACAGAGCATGATACAGACTTTTGATCTTGACCACCTCAAAACACAAGGTCTCCACCTCGTAATTGTGTTCGTCACTGAAGGCGACTTCCAAAGAGATCCTCCCCACCGGATGAGCTGACATGCCAGGCACCACGTCGTGAAAAACTGTTGAGGACAGCTTAAGATGCTTATCAAGCAACTTCATCCTACGGAAGTGTCGTGGTACAAAACATTGATGCTACTACCGCCATCCATAAGCACCTTGGTAAACACATACCCTCCAACTTGCGGAGCAACTACCAATGCCAACCGTCCCGGGTCATCAACATGCGATGGGTGATCCTCTCTGCTCCAAGTTATATCATAGTCAGACCACTTCAAGTATTGTGGTAGAGCCGGCCTGATTGCATTAACCGCTCGCTTGCGCAACTTCTAATCTCGCCTGTCATGGCTGGTCGTAAAAACATGATACTGACCCGAGCGAGCTGCTTTGGATTACTCTGATATCCAAATTGGTTACTCTGTTGCTGATTATTACCACTAGAGTGCTGATGATGTCCTCCTTGGCTTCCCTGGCCGTGATGGCCGGATCCTGAGCCGCTGGACCCAAACCCAACTCCTGACCCACCTAGTCCTGAGCCGCCGGGCGATCGACCATCGTTGTTATGACGTCGTAAGCTGTAGTCCTTGAATTTTTGCATAACGTGGCAATTACCCCATGTGTGACCCGCTGGCTTGTTAGGATGACTATGCTCTGGACAAGGTATATTGAGCATTTCTTCCAAATTAAAAGGAGTCTTACCATTATTAAAAGTCTTCTTGAACTTCCCGTTGCCCTTAGCACGATTATTACCGGTGCTGGCGTTGGCCACCAGTTCTGACCCGCCATCGGGGTTCTTCCTCTTGCCCTAGTTACCATTACCTGCCACACCCTTGCCATTGCAATTATTATTACTCTGACCTGGCTTCTCTTCATCAGAGCCCGGATCCTTCATATTATTAGAGTCGACGTATTTCATGAGAGCCGCCATGAGCTCCCCCATGTCTTGACACGTGTGCTTGAGCCGGCCGAGCTTCTGCTTCAAAGTCGTAAAGTGGCAATTCTTTTCCAGAATCAAGACTGCTTGAGCCGCTGTAATCTGCTCAGATGAGTGGATGATAGTCGAAACCCGCCGGACCTAGTGATGAGATGACTCATTTTCCTGCTGTACACAGTGATCCAAATCCACAATCGTCATGGGCTGCTTGCACGTTCCTTGAATTGATGAACCTTGCTTTTAACTCAGCCCAAGAATTGATGGTATTGGGTGGCAAACCCGTCAACCACGTGCGAGCCGGCCCTTCCAGCATCATGATAAAATACTTCACGCACACTGCGTCATTCACGTCCAACATCTCCATGGACAACTCATAACTCTCAATCCAAGCCTCCGGGGGTAGATCAGTGGTGTAATTTGGGACCTTACGGGGGCCTTTGAAATCCTTCGGTAGATGCTCGTTCCGTAGAGCCGACACCAAGAACAGTACTCCCACGGCCCTGGTGGTTACTCCCGCTCCAACTGAGATAGAAGGCGCAAGCTCTTGATGAGTCGCCGCTGCCAGAGCTGTCGCCTCATCCTATGCCCTCACCCGATCTACGAGCGTCTGAGCATCTAAAGCTGCCTCATCGTCTTGCGGCGGGCCCCGGTGCTGATTACTGCTAGAAACTGCCGGCGACTCATAACGCCGGCTGAAGCTATGGCTGGGGATGGGAGTTGAATGCACGCGGTTCCGATTGTAGGTATACTTCTCTTGCTGGGCCATCGCCATTCGTAGGTACCCAATAGCGTCCCGTACCTCTTCTACGAAAGGAGCCTCATCCGGAATAGGTGTTAAAAAAGTTTCGGGCCTCATATTGCTCGGGCAGGCAGGACTGATGCCTCATCCGCTGCACCGCGGCTGCCGACTGCTGTTCTAGCTCAAGGCAAAAAGCATCCGTCTTAAGGCGCTCTGCCTCCGCATCCATCTGAGCTTTTAACACGCCGATCCTTTGCTGGACTTCCGCCATCTGGTCCTTTAGTCTTGTGATCTCCAGGTTCCGGGCGGCTTGATTGTCAGGCATGACTTCTGTCGCCATCAGGGTTGTGAGCTCGTTCATTAGGTCCAGAAGAACCTGAGCCGGTGGCGGGTCAGCCCCCGTGTCTGCCGCCCCGACGGCCGCACTGCTTGGGTCCAGCTCTGTTCCCTCCATGAACATGGCTGCATGAGTTGGCAACCCATGATCGTCTGGCTCAGACCACTTCGACTCGGGCTAAAGCTCGTCATAGCCCCCGAGCCGGCCATCGTGAAGTTGGTAGATTGATTTTGCCTCTCCGCTCAAAGATCCATCCTCTGAACAGATGAGGGTCTCCTGCGACTTAGAAGCCTCAAGATCCATACCTTGAGTGAAGCCAACAAAGACATGCTTCCTACCCGGGTCAGCACGGGCAGGTTGCACGTATCGGACGGGTTGCACGCGCCGAGCCGGCTCGACGATGTCGATGCAGACGTCCGGCTCGGGTGTAGATCCGCCAATTTTGCCGATAAGACGTGGATTCCACCGAAGGGAACCCGGAACCCGTACTCCATAGAGTTGGCGTCGGGACCCCAGCTGACGTCGTCGATGTAGAGCTGGCCGCGGCGACTTTTGTTCATCCTTGCGGTCATGTATCCCTTGATCCCCGGAAGAGAGCCCTTTGAGAACTCAACACCACCAAGCGCTTGCCCAATGGTGGGTGCCAACTGTCGTGGTTTTGTCATGGCAGATGTCCGAGGAC
This sequence comes from Hordeum marinum, assembly GCA_022496015.1. Taxonomy (NCBI): domain Eukaryota; kingdom Viridiplantae; phylum Streptophyta; class Magnoliopsida; order Poales; family Poaceae; genus Hordeum; species Hordeum marinum. The sequence continues at coordinate 70,846,541 of CM039672.1, forward strand.
TTAGATTGAAGGCCATCGCTAAAGTGATGGATTCAAAGGGGTTGATTAGGACAAAGGACATGAGTTTACCCAGGTTCGGCCCCTCAAGAAGAGGGAAAGGCCTACGTCCTGCTTGTGTTGTATTGATTGGAGTATCGATTACAAGGGAGCGGGTTCACTTGACCTAGTTCTTGACTAGTTGGTTTCTGTGTAAGTCGCCCCGGGTCTTACCCTTATAAAGTAGGTCAAGACCACGGGTTACACAAGTCTCATACTGTCTCTTACAACGTGTCCGACTCTATCTCTATGTCGTCTTGCCTTCCTGAGCAAGCCGTCTCCGGCGGCTTATCCGCCCGTGTCTTCATGCCTTCCTTGTCTGGGCCTCGCCTTGGCCCATCTTGATGAACCGCCATATGTCTAGGCTTATGTCTCGAGGCCCATCCTTGGTCTGGCTTATGAGCCGCCAGGTATGACTCGGCCCCACCTGGGCGGGTCTCACCACGGGGTTATATCCCCAACAGAAACGGTTTGTCAACACTTAGCAACATTCCGACCTGCATAGATAACTTGACCCGCCAACAGTCTATCGGCTCACTGCGTTTCCTCGCAAGCTACTTCGGCGGCTAATAATTTTTATTGACTCACCAAATGCAGCTACCATTTATCACTATAGCAAGCTTAGTCAAAATGTATTTTTGAGCTGCAAAACATTCATGCCTTTCCGGAGCCTCCTAAGTCGCCGCCATGTTGAAGACTCCCTCTACTTGTAACTGGGTACGGTCCGGAGTGACGAAGGAAAATCTCAATGAATTCGTCACCATGGGAGTTCTGCCGGCTCAGGACGTTATCCATTGGCGGGTTCTAGGAAGCAAGACAACCCCTAAGCCCAAAGACGGGGAGGTCATCGTCTTTGCAGACCATCTCCTTCGGGGTTTTTCTCCACCCGGATCAAAAAAATTCTGGGACGTCTTACACGCTTTCCACTTGAACCCCCAAGATATTGGTGCAAACTCTACCACCAATATGAGCCAATTACAGACTTTCTGTGAAGCCTCCCTCCAAGAAGAACCATCTGTTGATTTATTCAAAGAATACTTTTATGTCAACCGCCAAACTGAAATGACAGACGGGTTAAGTCTTGAGCTCGGAGGCGTAACCCTTCAGAGGCGGAGGGACATACTATTTCCAGCAGCAATCGTGTCGAATCATCCCAAAGAGTGGAACAAGACTTTGTTCTATTGGCAAGACACTTCACGAGAGGGGGAGAATCCACTGTCGGGTTATCGTCCTTACCGGCTCAACACAGATACAGAGCTTCCAGCTCGGATGTCAGCCGCCGAATGTGCTCAATATGCCACCACCTTTTCCAAAGTCAGGGCCTTGTTGGCCAATGGGCTGATGGGTGTTGATCTAACCCGTTGCTGGGTCTCCTGGAGGATTCTGCCACTAAGTCGCCGAAACTCCTTGATGTGCCAGTATTCTGGTAATGTGGATGAACCTCAACGTTTCAATCGGACCCCCTTAATGGATCAAGACCTCAACACCAACGTTAATTCTTTGCTTGGGGAAACTTTAGCCACCTGCTGATACGTCTCCAACGTATCAATAATTTATGAAGTATTCATGCCATGTTTACAATAATTCTATTTGATTTTGGTATGATTTTATTAGAACTAACCCGGATTGACGTTGTTTTCAGCAGAACTACCATGGTGTCGTTTTTGTGTGCAGAAATAAAAGTTCTCGGAATGGGCTGAAAATTTAGTATGTTTTTTTGGGACCAAAAGCGACCTTAGAAGCATTGGGGTTGGGCCAGAAGAGCCACGAGGAGGTCACAAGTGTGCTAGGCACGGGCACCCCCCCTAGCCGCACCTAGCAGGCTTGTCACTGCCTCGTGGCACCCCTTGACGTGATTCCAATGCCAAAAATTCCTATAAATATAGAAACCTCTGAAAAGAAACCTAGATCGGGAGTTCCGCCACTGCAAGCCTCCAGAGCCACGAAAAACCAATCGAGGGCCCTTTCCGACACCCTGCCGGAGGGGAAAACCATCATTGGAGGCCGTCTTCACCATCCCGGCGGTCTCCATGACGAGGAGGGAGTAGTTCTTCCTTGGGGCTGAGGGTATGTACTAGTAGCTATGTGTTTGATCTCTCTCTCTCTCTCTCTCTCTCTCTCTCTCTCTCGTGTTCTTGAGATGGCACGATCTTGATGTACCACGAGCTATATTGATATAGATGAATCATATGGAGTTTTCCCCTCTCTATCTTCTTGTGATGAATTGAGTTTTCCCTTTGAAGTTTTCTTATCGGATTGAGTCTTTACTGATTTGAGAACACTTGATGTATGTCTTGCGATGGGATATCGGTGGTGACAATGGGATGTTCTATTGATCCACTTGATCTATGTTTTTGTGATCAACTTGCGGGTTACGTGACCTTGGGAATCTATGCATAGGAGTTAGCACACATTTTTCTCTTCACTTTCCGTTAGAAACTTTGGGGCACTCTTTGAAGTTCTTTGTGTTGGATTGAACATGATGAATCTGAAATTATGTGATGCATATCGTATAATCAAGCCCATGGGTACTTGTGGTGACATTGGAGTATCTAGGTGACATTGGGGTTTTGGTTGATGTGTATCTTAAGGTGTTATTCTAGTACGAACTATAGGGCCACTACTAGAAAAAGGGCTATAGCTAATATAGACATTAGTGGCGCACTATGTATATGGTGCGCCACTGCTAAATAGCAGTGGCGCACCGCACATGGGTGCGCCACTGATGTTTATATTACTAATGGTGCACCTTGTGTGTGGTGCGCCACTGCTAAGTTTCTCGTGGGCACACCCACTCCCCAGACTTACCAGTGGCGCACCAGGGGTTTGGTGCGCCATTACTAGTTTTAACTAGTAATGGCGCACCTCACCCACGGTGCGCCACTACTAACAATTTTTTTTCAAATTTTTTTCAAAACTAGTAATGGCGCACCACACACCAGGTGCGCCATTAGTAACCCTGGTTACTAGTGGCGCATTCTTAGGAGGTGCGCCATTGGTAACCTAAGAGCAGCTAGATATTTTTGATAGCCACCGACCACACTCACTTCCCCACTTCATTCTCTCCACCTCTACCAAGCTTGGTCTCGACTGCCTCCTCCTCCTCACATCATTTGCACCATAGATTCACCCAAATTAAGTGGTTAAATTTCCTTTTTTTATAGGTAAGTAAGGGGAAAGCTTTCTTTATGTTCTAGATCTACTTTTTTCTCCCTCCAATGTACACACTTTCTATGGCCTAGATCTACACTTTTCTCATTGAGCTAGATCTACATATGTTTGTGGTGTTGCATATGTTTGTGTTCGCAGGTACCGATATTTGAAATGCGATAGTTTCCAATATTTTGCCGGAGTGTTGATTCATTTCCGTTTCGGCTAGAATTTGGCACTATGCATTCTTTTTGGTCCTATTTTTAGGCAAAGTCATGCCAAATTTTTTTTGGTTCTAAAATATCGTTTTGCTCTACCCCACATGAGACCATGGTCTGCAAGATGACCGAAGGCATCGTGAATAGGTTTTTGAGCTCCGCGAAGGCTGAGATGCTTCAAAACAACGAGACGGAGATAAGATGTCCGTGTCGATGATGCAAGTTGAAGAGCCTTATGGACCCGGATTCCAGACAGGTGCGGGACCACCTGCTCGTGTGTGGTTTCATGGATGGCTATCGGTGTCAAGGTGATGAAGATGATTATGACGTCGTCCATGGTGGCCAGGCAAGAAATAAGGAAGGGCAGCAAGACAATAGCGGTGAGGGTGGGCGAGAAGATGAAGAATCTCCAGGACATGATCACGAAGTAGATGCAGGACACAGTCATCATGTAGAAGATGCTCGACATGATGATGAGGAAGATCAAGACGAAGGGCATGATCATGAAGATGAAGATGCCGGAGCAGACGATGATGGACCATCGATGGGCTGGGTGCAGGACCCTCATATTCAAGAGCTGCTTCTCAAGCAGACGGGTAACACAAGAGCGGCCGCCCGAGAGAAAGCCAAGCTGGATCAACTGGAGATAGACGCGGTTACTCCATTGTATGAAGGATGCAGGCCCGAGGATACCCGCCTGAAAGTAACGCTCATGGCTCTGGAGATGAAGGTAAAACACAAAATGACCGACGCATGCTTCGACAAGAACATGTCATTCTGGCAAGAACGTCTTCCCAAGGGGAACAAGTGCCCGACCAGTTTCGAGGAGACGAAGAAAATCGTGTGTCCTGTGGATTTACCGCACGTGAAATACCATGTGTGCATGAACGATTGCATCAGTTATCGGGACGAGCACACGGAGTCTACCATATGTCCGGTGTGCGGCGTCACTCGATACAAGAAGAGGAAGAAAGCTCCTCGAAAAGTGGTGTGGTACTTTCCGATCACTCCTCGTCTACAGCGGTATTTCGCGGACCCTAAACTAGCAAA